>CM032119.1:250000-2650000 GCA_018894105.1 Jacaranda mimosifolia | reverse complement strand
CAAGTTGCCTGACTGAACTGGAATTGAAAGAGGACCTGAATAGCAAAGACACTGCCAGTGGACCGAGCTGAAGCTAAAGGAGTAGTTGGAGACCCTATGACGCCGGGCTTAAAGGAAGAGTCGACCTGTGAGTAGGGGTGTAAGATGAGTCGAGCCGGCTCATGAGCCTCATGAGCGGGCTCGATTATAGCTCGACTCAAGCTCGAGTTTTTCGAGCTCGAGCTCGAGCTCGATGAGCTTGAGCTTTAACATGAGTCGAGCTCGAGCTCATCTCTAGTTGTTCAAAAGCTCATGAGCCGGCTCATGAGCTTTTTTCTATTTTTAAATATTTTTTATATATTAATTAAATAATTAATATATACAATAATTTACTTTCTTTTTCTAATTTTAAATATTTATTATATATTAATTAATATGTATTAATAATTTACTTTTTTTTTCTAATTTTAAATATTTATATATATAATTAAATAATTATAATATATTAATAATTTATCAATAATTATAATATATTATAATTTAAATCATTATAGTAATTATTATAATTTCATATATATTTAATTTATAATAATAATTTTAATTATTTTAGTAATTATTATTAAATAATTATGATATATTAATAATTTAATATTTTTATTTAATTTAAAATTTTCTGATGAGCCGGCTCGAGCTCGAGCTCAGTATTTTTGAGCTTGAGCTCGAGCCTGCAATTTTGGCAAGCTCGAGCTCGAGCTCGACTCGTTTACACCCCTACCTGTGAGTAAGTAAAGAGAAAGCTTAGTTCAGGGTATGGGTGGGTTGGGTTGAGTTTAAAATGATTCCAATAAAAAATAGAAAAAGTGATTTAATTTACTTATTTTAAAAAATTAATTCAAAAGATCATAGTAATATTACTATAACTTATACACTCTATTTAATATACAATTTTACAATATAATGAGATAATTTATTTAATTAATTAATTTTTTTAAATGAATCCATTTTAAATCCACTTAAAACCTATTTGAACCCAAATTCGATACAATCTATCTAAAGTCCAACTCACTCAAAACTATTTCTGAGACGTTGAGCCTAACCCAACCCAAAATTATAAAAGTTGGGTTGAGTCATGGGTTCTAACCCAAATTGACACTCATAATTTAGGGGATGGCCAAGTACGTGCTAAGCAGATGTGCCGACCTGAAAATTGTCAACGCTAATGCTTAAGAGAAGAGCTGATGATGGAGACAACAGCAAGCATGATGGCAGGGTTTAGACAAAATCCTTGCCTGTATGGCCTAGCTAAGGAGTGACCATTCCAAGATTACAAGCACCTAACAAACACTAGATAAGGTAGTTCCGACAACTTATGGGACAGTGTAGTTGCAAAAATAATGGTAGAGAGTTTAGAGATAGTGAAGAAACTTTTAGGGAATGTTTGGTTATGTTTCCCCATAACAATATTATTTTGGAAAAATATAACTAAACATATCTTCATTTTCAAACATTATTCAATATATACATGCATATATTGTGTATATATTATATATATTTTATTATTATTCTAACAAAGAATCACTCAATTACATTTTCACTCCAAAAATCCAACAAAAAAAATATTAATTTGACTGCTATAGTAAAAAAAAATATTTCCCTCAAAATATAAACAAACATACAAAAAAACAACATTTACATTCTCTAATAATTCATTTTCCTAAAACACATAATAAACACAAAATAAAATCACAAAAAATATAACTAAACATTCCCTTAGGGTTTGTTTGCTTCATTGGATAAAGCTTGATAGATCCATTTTCAAGTTTTATCTCTTATTTGCTTTACATTTTTATGGCTCATGATACCTTTGCAGCCCAACATGGTATCATGGGCCAGACTAGTTTATGGATCAAGTCATATTGGCTTGATCCATTTTCCATCATTTCAAATTTGATCTGATAAAAAATAAAAATGACATTCTTACCCTCATAAAATTCCTATTTTCAACGTCTTCTGCCAAATTTTGGAAACTTACCTTTTTAGAAGTTGGGATATTTTGGACATTATAAAGTGTAATCACATTGAGCAATCTTGCCAACCAAACATTAGATAGTATTAAGCATGAGATATGACTAATTTCTAAAATCCACACAACCAATATATTACATGATTTTGGATACAATTTCTAGCTTTTGTATTACTAGCATATTAATTCCTCCTAATCCTATATGCCCAAGCAAACAAACCCTTAGTGATTCCCCTTCAAAAGAGACTATTGACAATTAAAATAAAATACAAACTATTCTCTAAGGTTTCTTAATTTTTTTTAGATATCTCTATTTTTTCAATTTCAATTAAATTTATTGATGTACTAAATTAAATCGCATCAATATTTAAGATGTGCAAATCTAAATTAATATCAAAACTTTTTGTAATAACATCTTAAACCACTTAAAAATTGCCCAACATAGTTAGAGTGCACAACGGGAAACTTGTTGAAAATGCCATACATAACAATCAAATGCCCTTTTCCCCTTTTCCGGAATAGAAGCAACGATTGATTTGGACTAGAGTTTTACAGCTCAAAGGAATAGAAAATTTAAAAAGCGGATAATTAGGTGTATATCTGTTTCTTAAACGCGCCAAATTCGACATGGTCACCGACTACAATGTTTTGTTCCTGTGGAATTGAATTCTCTATTCTGCCCTCTTCCTATGTGCGCGCGACACGTGGAGAAGCAGACGTTTCCTTGGTTGTCAAAGATCTGGGGCTCCGTGAGCCGTGTCAAATCCTAATTCTTCCTCTATTCAGTTCCGACCCGACCCGTATAGAAGCCAAAAAAATCTGAGGATTCATTTACGTTTTTACGAAAACATCAATCCCCAGCTCCATTTCCTATTTTCCTGCAAATTTCCTCCGGCTATACGTACAACGTCCTGTATCTATAGAAAGAGAAATATATAGAGACAGAGAGCACGATATCATCAATTATGGATTCTCTGTCATCAGTCTCACCATCTATTGTGCTCCCACTCCGCCGCCACCACCACCACCATCGCCGGCGGCTAACGGCCCTTACGTGCAACAAATCCGTCAATCAATTAGGTATTTCCAATGAGTTTCGTAGAAGACAGCAGAATATGAGAGTTTACTGTAGATTGAGCGGAGAAGATGAACAGAAGGGAGAAAATGGTCGGAGAGATGAGGATTTGGAGAGAGCGCTGCGGATGGACGGTACAATTCCGGGAACTTCTGATGCGTTTGTGAAGCAGGTGTCTTCACGCGCTTATGATATGCGTAGGCATCTCCAGCAGACTTTTGATAGCAGTAGCTATGATGGTAAGATCGCTCCCAATAATATTTGGATTTCTTGTTATTCTTAAATTCCGTAGTGTAATTATTTATGTTGCGTTTGTTTTTGAGCTATGTATATATGTTTGGGGGATCAATTTTTTATTTCGAATGTTATTTTAATCAGCAATGATCTGACCATACTGATGATGTGTGAATTATGATGTCAGCTGCTCCTGTTTATTATTATTATTTTTTAAAGCTTATATTAGTAGCATCTGGATTGAACTCAGGGTGGAAATTGTGTTTGATACCATGTGATCTAGCAACTTGAAAAATTTCTTACTACATTTGGCTTTATAATTTGAGATCATAACCTTTAGTGTGAAAATTGACTGAAGGTACGCCTAACACAGTTAGATATTCTGGATTGAACTCAGGATAGAAATTGTGTTTGATACCATGTGATCTAGCAACTTGAAAAATTTCTTACTACATTTGGCTTTATAATTTGAGATCATAACCTTTAGTATGAAAATTGACTGAAGGTACGCCTAACACAGTTAGATATTCTGGATTGAACTCAGGATAGAAATTGTGTTTGATACCATGTGATCTAGCAACTTGAAAAATTTCTTACTACATTTGGCTTTATAATTTTGAGAGATCATAACCTTTAGTATAAAAATTGACTGAAGGTACGCCTAACACAGTTAGACATTCTGGAAACCTCGATCTTCAACTATCAATATGCATTGCGTTTGTATTTCCGAAGTGCAATATCGAAATGTTCAGTGTGGGCTAATTAGTTGCTCATGGGTACAGTCACATGATCTTTGAATGAAGGAATTTTTTCAATATAGTCTACATACCTTCTGCTAGTTATGGGGAAATCTTTGCATTCATCTCTGTTCGCTTATGCTTTTATACATGTATCATGACCCCAAAGTTTTAGCTGATGCCTATGTATGTGTAATTAAAGTAACAGCTGAACACAACTGCTGCAACTCTCAACTGCAATGAGTGCTCATCCAACCATCTTTATTGCCATTTCATCCTTTTGATAGACACTTATTTCATGACAATTTCTGTCTGCTACACAAATCTTGTCTTTGGAATGTTTTACATGCAGTATTGGAGGCAAACCCTTGGCGAGAGACTTCAAAACCTGTTTATGTGCTGACTCATCAGGAAAACCAACTCTGTACAATGAAAACTCGTAGAACTCGAAGGTGATTTACTTCTCAATTTCCCTCATTGCTTTTTTTTCTTTTTTTTTTTGTGGGTTTGTCTACATCAAATACTTGCTCAGCATCACTGAGGACTTATTCTCAATGCAGTGAAGTTGAAAGAGAGCTTGGACTTCTGTTTTCTAAAGGAGGAAAGTGGAGAAACCAGTCAAAGCAGTCAGGAACCAGCACAAAATTTCAGATGCTTGTCGAGGACGTGCGGGAAGGTGTACTTGTAAGTTCTTACTAGCATGCTTTATTTAATATTTTTTTTTATCTCTTTTCACCTCATGTGACAGGGACCTGGGAAATAATATGTTTGAAGTTAATGTGGACTTGGACCCTAAGCTTCCAGTTCTGAAGGCATTAGTACTGAGATGTAATTGTCTAAGAGTCACAAGACAATTTTTTATGATTCAGATAAACGTGATATAGTTAAAAAGTGCCTCTTAAGCATTTCGCTTTTGGTTCTTCAGTGCTTTAGTGTTTCTTAATTTTAACGGTAGTGGGTACGCCCTTCTTCACCATTCTTGGGACTGATATTAGCTTATTGTTTAAATGTAGATGTGCATATGCTCCCAACCTTTTACTTTTGCCCCCTTTAAATTAGAAATCTGCAGTCATATCGAGATCTTTTCGAGAGGGAAGATTATCAAATGATCTGTGCTAAAAGTTGCACTTTAATTATGTTGTTGCAGTTTTTAGTTTATCCCACTGTTAATTATGTTGTTGAGTTTATCCCAGTAGTTTTAATTATTTATTCTTATGCCTAAATTCTTATTTCTACTTTTGGAAGGTATTTGAAGATCAAAATGAAGCTGCAAAGTACTGTGATTTGCTCCAAGGAGGAGGGCAAGACTGTGAAGGTGTTGCAGAGATAGAAGCCTCATCAGTAAGCAGCACCAATTGCATCTCCAACTGACACTGTATTCTGAGCATTTCCAATATTTACCAGAACTTTTCTGCAGGTCTTTGATCTGTGCCAAACGAACAGGGCGCTTGCTGTTTTGTTCCGCAGGGGCAGAACACCTCCTCTGCCTGAAAGCCTCAAGCTTAACCTGGGGGCACGTAAACGCTCCCTTGAAGACCAAGAGGACTTGATTTGAAATATTGAATACTTCTAGGGTTGGAGTACAACTGATCTGTCAAAATTGGATGCTGTAGTATAATTTCTGGTCAACCAAATACTCCCGTAAGAAAATTGTGAACAGAATTTCGACTAAGTGACATACTGTATATAGTGGAAATTACATCCAAAAGTGGTATGGATTTGTTCCATCTTATTTGATGTTTTATCAGACTAGACATCTAAACACACAGCATTAGATTCATCTGCAGCTTTAGGTTTTGAGTAGCTTAAGATTAGTTCTAATTGCAGGTAATAGTTTGTTAGCAAGAATATAGTTCTAGTCCAGCCTGTTTTGATGCTAATAACGCAGCCCCACTTTCTTTATTTACCAAAAATTCTGCCCGTAAGATGGCTCCACAATCATTGAGCAAACTCAAAAGCTGCCACCAACCACTGTGCTAACCAATGCCGAGCACTAGAAATGGTACTCAGTACTCTGTGGAGCCAAAAACCCTTGACTAGGCCCTCACAGCTAGGGGTGTAAATAGATATTAAACGGATTGAATACATTATTTTCATATTCGTATTCGTTTAACTTTTCGAATATTTGGATATGAATACGGATTTGACGGATATTTAAAAATAATATCCATATTCGTATCTGTTAGATATCGGTCGGATTTGGATATATCCATATTTGATTATAATTATTCATATGCATTCATGTTTTATTAAACTTTACTATATTCAAATTATTGTTTTATATTCATATTCGATGATAATTATTTAGATATTCATTTACAAATATCCAAATACGTGACTATAACAAATACATATTTTAATTAATAAAAGGAATTATATAATTTTATTAAAATGAAAGCAATCAAACAAATAACATAATTTTTAATTAATAATTAATTTTATAATTGATTATTAGTATTTATTAATAATAATAATGACATTTAAGCATATTAATTATAAAGTCAACCAACAATAATTATGTTGATTAACTTTATTCTTCATTTTTTTTTCTCTATATTACAATAATTTTTTAAATTTATTCTTTTTTGTTCCCAATTCTTCAATTATAATATATATATATATACATATATGGATTATGAGATTTTTATTGAAAAATATAAATAATAATTATTTAATAAATATATATTCGGATCGAATATTAAATGGATTGGATATGCATTTACCATATCCGTATCCATTTATAATCGGATATCTACTAATTGAATACGGATAATATCCACTTTAAATGGATGCAAATAGTTTTTTTATAAACGGATACGAATGCTAACAGTAAGCAAATTTTTGAATATCCGTTTACAGCTCTACTCACAGCAAACACGGTTTAAAAAACTGGACCGAACAGGCGGTCAGACCTTTGATCGGCCGGCGAATTGGTCCAATGTTCTCAAAAAATTGGATAACTAAAAAAGTCATATTTTGTTAAAACCGTTCAAACCGGCTGGTTGGACCGGTGAACCGCTCACGGTTCAATTGAATTAAAATGATTTTTTTCATTTAATTTTTAATGAAATTAATATTTTCTTTTTATTATTATTTTTGTCTAAGTACAAAATTTTAAGGTTAAGGTACACCTCCATAAGCTATCTAAAAGTAAAAAATAATTGTATACAAGAAAAGCCTCGCTTTAGAGTTGATATATTTAAATTGTGGTGATAATTTATAATGTGAATTGTGAAATTTGGATTGTAAAGTTAGATAATATCATTTAAACTCTTTATGTTTTATATTTTGATATTTTATTAATTTTTAAGTAATATATAATATAAAAAATATATATTGCGTAATTATAATATCATGATTCAATTACAATTCAATTATGATTCGACCAATAATTGAACTAATGAATTGTGAATCGATAAATTTTTTAGTTCAATGAACAATCCCGAACAGTGACGGTAAATACACAATTCAGGAGAATCTGATTTTGTCTGGAAAAACTGAAAAGTCTACAGTAGTAATATTAGTAGATTCCATATCCCAGGTCCACACACTCGAACAAAGTACCATTTCTCTATATTTTACAGCTCACAAATCTTGGATTCCTCCAACCATATGGGTTGACTATTGGTTTGACTTTAGTGCCTTTGCTTGATTTTTATCCATCACAATTATTCCTCAAAAATGTTTAAACCATATTGTTGTTAGTTAAGGTCAACCCAAAGATTTTTCAATTTTCAAGCTATTAACAATAGAGTAATTTATCATCATTAAATATTATTTTGTGACAAATTTTATAATAAATTAGATTTTGTAAAAGTTTTGATAAGGTTTAATTTTATTTAATATTCCAACTATATTTGGTACATGATAAGTTATTTTATTGCGTTCATTTTGTTGGATCAAACTAAATAACAAGCAAAACTATCTATTAGATCTATCTATGGGTTGAGCTGATGTAAATATTATTGAAAGTTTATATGGGTTTGATGTTTTTAATTAATATGAGTTTAAAATAGAGTTTTGATCAAGTTGATTTAAACCCAGCGGATAATGTAGGTTGAAGCGTAACAAAAGATGTTTATTATAGAATTTAGAGAATGCTAACCTCAAATTGTAATATAGTTATCTCGTTGAACCAAATCTTATAAAAAAACATTTGTTTTTATTATAAAAATAAAAGTAAAGCTTATCTATTAGGTTTTATTTGTTTTGCATTTTTTACCATACACATTATTCTTTCAATATTTTTTTTATATGAATAAATATTGACTTAAGTATGAGAGAATTATTATTGAGCCAAATTTAGTGCTTCTAATTATGTGTGCACATCCAAACAATTGATGGAAGCATTTTTAGTGAGAAAAAAATTGAATACATCAATCTTAATTTTTTAAAAATAAAAGTTAAAGAGAAAAGGTGGCCATAATAATCTATTACTATTTAAAGAGAAAAGTACCAATTTAAGTTCTAAAGAAAAGGCCAGCAAAATGATTTAATTTTCTTTTATTATTCCTTTTTTTTTTTCCCACTTTTATGATGTTGCTCGCAAATACAACAGTTATTCGGTTGCGGGTTCACTCTTGCGGGCCAGAGTAACAAAATAAACTACCCAAAGGGAATAAATTAACAATTCCTAATTCGGATCCAGATACCAAACCATATTCCATCTGATGAGTGGAAGCGAGGGCAGTTCGGGGCATTCAGCCGGCGGAGGCGCGCAGCCACCGCCTTCGGCAACGGCGACGGAGAAAGAAAAGAAGAAAGAGAAGTCGCGAGTGAGCCGGACGTCTTTAATTCTGTGGCACGCGCACCAGAACGAAACTGCGGCAGTGAGAAAGCTCCTTGAGGAGGATCCGTCGCTGGTTCAAGCTACAGACTATGATAATCGGACTCCGCTCCATGTGGCGGCAATCCACGGCTGGATCGACGTCGCCAAGTGTCTTCTAGAGTACAAAGCCGATGTCAACGCCCTAGATCGCTGGAGAAACACAGTAAATTCTATTTCCTTCTCAAAACACACTCATATGAGTGCTAATATAATTCGAGTTTGTGTCTTGGTTGTGATTATGTTTGTTTATGTGCTTTTATTTGTAATTACTAGTTCTATTGATATTATGAGTACTGCGAATCATTTAGTACTGTCTTTCTGCCAGAATCAGGGAAGTCATGCCTTTTATGGCCAATTTTGTCTTTTTAATGCGTGTATAATTCTCTTTGTATATCAGATGTGGTTGTATTATGTCATTCTTTGTAATTCTTCTAGCAAAAGGATTTGATTTATGGATAAAGAAATTAAGCTACGAGGGACCGACACAAGACAAATACACACATCAAGAGCCTACCAGCTCAAAACTAAGAAGGAAAACTAACTCGTAATCTCTAAACAACAGATAATTAGGTGTATACCTTTATTGCTATGTTAGCGTTTGTAGTTAAGTTGATAGTGTCGTTCCCTAAAAGGTTTAACCTTTGTTAATGATTGTTAGCAATGAAAGTGAGGGTAGAATGTGGTTTTTGTTTGTTAGTGATTGCCAAAGTTCTTGAAGCATTAACAGGTTTGGAAATAGTCTCTTAGATGTTGATGTGGTATTTTGTCGAGGAAAAAAAAAAAAAAAAAAAAGAGGAAAAATAAGAAGAAGAAAAAAGGATGCTATCCAGAAAGCACATGCCTCTCACATTCCCTGATCTGTATAATGTGACACAATCACAAAGCTGTGTGTAAAATGCATGGATAACCAGTTGCAAGTTTGTGATGGACATTAGCTAATTCCGTACAATTTATGAGTGAAAGCCACATCTGTCTCGATGTTCTTGCCGAATTTTCTGTTGTTTGGCAACTTGGCTGACTTTGTTGTGACAAGAGTTGCAGCAATAGATGATCTTAAGTATTTAATAACTCTATGTGTGATACGTATTCGTTGTAACTTTTGAAGTGATTTTGCCCATATGTAGCAAGCAGAAGAAACTGGCCCAAATAAAAATAATTAGGAATAACCTGATATAAAAAATGCATATCAGGTTGACAGTATAACCAATAGAATATTTCCAGATAAGAAGTTCAAATTCATTTATAAGTACTTTTCATAACAATAACTAGAATTAGTGTGAGTTTTTCTCTATCCTTTTTTTCTGAAAAAAGTGTTAGGTATAGTTAAATGACTTGAACAACTAGACTATGAATTTCTTCTGACCAACCTCACCAAAGTTTTTGAGCAAATCGAATTTATTTATTTACTTTTTGGGTGAGGGGTGGGGGAGGTACATAATATATTTTATATTAATTTTAGGGTAGTACTTAAATTGAATGCCATGATTAAATAAAATATCATATTAAATAAAAATTGAAATTTGTCACGTGAAAAGATTTTCTTTGAAGTTTTGCTCAAACTATAGTCTCATAATATCTAATTTGTACCATGTAGAAGACTGAAGAGAGTGACTAGATTATCTAGCTTGGAGGTTAACTTGATAAGGGAGTTCTTTACGAATGCATGATATGGTTTTTCATTAAGTTTTTACTACGTTGATAAAAATTTTAATGGCTAGTAGGTCCATATTGCTGCAAATAAAAAATAAAAAATAAAAACAAATGAAGTACACCAATTAAATTGGATAAGCATGGATCAGAGATCTAGAGTATATTTAAAATTTGCGGTTACTGGCCTACACCTTACTACTACCTGAGCATGACATGACTGTGGAGTTCATGTGTGGAGACAAATTCATATTCCTGGTAGGTACTTCCAGTTGCCATCCCATATGCATATGCACAAAAGCGCAGTCCTAAATGCACATGCTCTCACTTTTTTCATATTATTATGTTTTATTAATATGGAATGGACAATAATCTGTGATGAAGCCTCTACCTGTTTCCTATTTTAGACTTATATATAGCTGCAGTTCTATCTGAACTTTGTATGTTTGAAACAGCCTTTAGCTGATGCGGGAGGAGCAAAAAGATCTGGAATGATTGAATTATTAAAATCCCATGGTGGACACTCTTATGTAAGTTCCATGCTTCTTAATTGCATTTTTCCTTGTGTGCACTAGAGAATGTAAGTACGACAATTCTTTGTCATATTAACTGTTTTATTTGCTTTCCTCTCCTCTCTCTCACCCCCTCTCTCTATATATAAATATGTGTGTGTGTGTGTGTGTGTGTATCCAGCTCTGTTAATTTGAGACAAATTTCTCTGTCCATTCTCTGAGTCTGGAATATTTGGTAGTTCTGCATGCTTGTTTATGAAATGCATTATTTGTTTGAGGGTTATTAGTCGAGGCTTAAGATTCTTTCCTTTGTAATTGCTCTTATCTTTTATTAGTTCCTTATTGCTTATGAGAAATTCATTCTGTAATTTCTTGGCTTGCTTTTCATTAAGTATTATTTGGCATATTGCAGGGCCAAAATGGAAGTCATTTTGAACCAAGAGCTGTACCCCCCCCTCTACCAAATAAGTGTGACTGGGAGATAGACCCTCCTGAGCTGGACTTCTCGAGCTCAACTCTCGTAGGGAAGGTCTGGACCCATTTGCAGAAAATTACTGATAATTTCCTTCCAAATGGATAAAGATATAGATTAGTCACCTCTTAGTTTCCCCAAAAATCTACTAAGATAATCTGATTCTCTTTACTGCAAACAACTCAGGGCAAAGATGTTATCAATCTGTTTCAAATTTAAAATATATTATGTTGCTTGAATCACAATCTACATGTTGTGGCTTTGTTTTCTATCATCTCTAATCAGGAAATATAGTATTTCTCCCCCTCCCACTGCCTTTCTCCTTTATATCCTATGAAGGTGCAGTGTAGGGGCAGCAGTGGGCAGGTGAGAAACTAAGGGTGTAATATAGTTGACACTGGCTTACCAATTACCATTCTGTTTCCACTAGGTGTGTGCTTGTTCTAATTTTTTGACATCCTTTTCTTTTCTTGATGCATTAATAGTTATTGCTCTTGTCACTTCGGTTACATGTGATTGTATCTTTTTCATTTCAATGCTCATTCTTGCTAACGACAGTTGATTTTGATAGGGGTCTTTTGGTGAGATAGTAAAAGCTTCTTGGCGGGGAACACCAGTAGCCGTCAAACGCATTCTTCCAAGCCTTTCAGATGATAGATTAGTGATGTATGATTATTGACAGTATTCTCGCAATATCTAACTTCCCATTCTTCCATTTGATTAGTATGTACTATCTCTGCAACTTGCATGCCTGATTGGGGTTGTGCCAAAACTCAGTAGTAAGACTTCGAATTGTGCAGAAGTGGTTTATTGGCATTTCTTATCCAAGCCAAGCCCATTTTTAATCTTTGTTTAGCAGGATAATGGAAATGTTGTTAATTTAAGCTTCTCCAGTCACCGCCATTATATCTGTTATATCTATTTTACTTCTGGCTTTTTCTCCTGTTGTAAGGTAAATATACCTTATCTCTTGCTTGCAATTCAGTCAGGATTTCAGGCACGAGGTCAATTTGCTGGTGAAGCTTCGTCATCCAAATATTGTCCAATTTCTAGGAGCTGTTACTGAAAAGAAGCCTTTAATGTTGGTCACAGAGTACTTGAGAGGGGTGAGTGAATTCGTTTTATATCTACATGGAAGAATAATTTTTTGACTTCAAAAGCTCCTATCCTTTAGTGTCTACTTTATATTTTACAGGGTGATCTACATCAGCACCTAAAGGGAAAAGGAGCGCTTAATCCATCAACTGCAATCAATTTTGCATTGGATATTGCCAGGTAACTTGGAATTTATTGTTTTTGTTTCTGTTTACTGGAGAATTCCCCCTCTTTATTGTATGTCAGTTACTGATTCTCATCATCAATCCTTTGCATTTAATAAAGCCGTGTGTCTGATGCTCATAGTTTTGTTCATGCGGATTCATCGCAAAACATACCTTAAGTGAGATTGAAGTTGAACTTCTTTCTAAATATTTGACTGTTATTTTATTTCTTTCATTTTTTATTATTTTATTATTTTGGGCTGGGAATGGGGGTGGGGGTTGTTGGGGTTGGGGAACTTGTACCTTCATAGCTTCGTTTAGGTGGCCAGGCAGCAGAAAGCACATCTGCATAAAAATTTAATGTTTGTGGGTTTTAGATGTTATCAGCCTTATGGCAAGCAATATCATAGAGATCATCAAATAGGCATCTTGTGTATGATTGCAATTTATGTTATTTTTGTTCTATGCTACTCTGATAGTTGTAATCTTGTTTGGACAGAGGCATGGCTTATCTCCACAGTGAGCCAAATGTTATTATACACAGAGATCTTAAACCAAGGTTAGTCAGTTGCCTGTTTGGTAAAATGGATTGTAAATCTGTCACCTAGTAACCACTGTAACTTCTACCTGTTCTCATGACTCTCAACAGAGACCCATGTTGACAGTTTGTGCATATTTTGCTCTCTTTCTGTATGATGAGGACAATCCTTTTCTAAATACGGCATTTTCCAGGAATGTTCTGCTTGTCAATACAAGTGCTGACCATTTAAAAGTAGGAGATTTTGGGTTAAGCAAGCTCATCAGGGTACAACATTCTCATGACGTGTACAAAATGACTGGCGAGACTGGAAGCTGTGAGTAATAATTCTAAGAAGAGTTTTATGTGCAGCTGGGAGTTTAATTGATTGTTAATGCTGTATTCTCTGTTTATGTAATTTCAATAGACCGTTACATGGCGCCTGAAGTCTTCAAGCACCGGAAATATGATAAGAAGGTTGATGTTTTTTCTTTTGCAATGATACTATATGAGGTAATTTTGATTTTTGTGATGTCCTATTGTAAATTTAACTTGGTTGAGATGTATGGTAAAGTGACTGTTAACTATTGCAGATGCTTGAAGGTGAACCTCCATTGTCACATTATGAACCATATGAAGCAGCTAGATATGCGGCAGAAGGACACAGGCCAATGTTTAGGGCAAAAGGTTTTACTCCTGAATTGAAAGAGTAAGTATCTATGAAATCTTTACACCATGTGATATAGCAATAGAAAATTGAGATTTAGGAGCTGTAAAAGAAAAGCCAATAGAAACCTAGAAAATTAGTAATGGAATAACTCTTCAATGGAATATCAATGCCTGCAACATGAAGGAACTTTTTTAACTGGTTCCATCTCATCGTGATCCCCAGAAGCCTGTACTTATGAAAGAAGCTAATGAGATTACTAAAGAGGCACACATGAGAATTCAAAATTAAGATTTCCCTCATTTTATTTCAATTGTTCTTGAAATGAATGAGACCACTAGATTTGTGAAGTCACTAATAGCGCCAATGCTTGTTGTGCTGTTGCTCTTTGAACAATTTTTATCTCAATAATTAGGCGATTATGAATAATGGTTGACAGTACAAAGTTGGAACTCCAAACAAGATGCCTTTCCTAATTTAGACAATCTCTATTTCTCAATTAATCATTCCTTTAATGGTCATCCTCCTCAGACCCACCCTCAGTAAGGATCCTGTGCATACCCAAAACGACAAAGTTATTCATGATGTAACCTATTGACCATCTGAAAGTTATAAATTCATACATCCTGAGTGCCCATTTGGTTTTGTTTTCAAACACAATTTTCATTTTCTACTGAAAATGAAAACAGAAAACTATCAACTTCTCCCATATTTTCACAAACACTTTCATTCTCAAAATATTCTCCAAAACGTACTATTACATTCTCTCTCCATTTTCATTTTTCATTTTCTTCTACTTACATTTTCATGACTTTTAATTCAAAAACACTACATTTTTCAATTACAACTCATTTTCGACCCTGCATAATCATTTCATTTTAAACAAAACCTTCAAACAACATTTCATTTTCAAATTCAAATTTATAATTAACTTTTCACTATTCATTTTCACTAGAAAATGAAAATGCCTCCAAAAAACAAATCCAAACGGGCCCTTAGCAACTCTAAAAAAAGTTTCAGTAAGCGGGGGACTTCCACGAAACTGCACAATTGCTGGACCTTCTTTCCTCTACTGCTTCATTTGATGGTACTCAGCTGAACCGCTGAGCACTCTATAGTCATTTCCATTACTGGGTAAATAAATAACGAGGGAACTTGTGGGAACAGATGATAAACTATGGGCTGTCATTATGTATAATGACACAGCACTTGTGAAGTTGTGAGTAGTATCTCTTGCTCATAAGACAGTAATATGCACTTAATAGTACACTATCAGTCCGAAGTGGATGAGGTAGTCCATCTGTTGTGGTGTTAAATTCCTAAGGACTAGTTGGTAACTTGTAAGACTCTAGATACTGGGCATCAGCTGTGCATATTGTTATTGTTCATTTTTCTAATTTCTTCCTTTCCAGTCCGATGACAATTTTAAAGCCATTTGATCTTTTTGTTTATCTGGATATACGTTAACCAGGGAAGCTTATTCATGAGCTTAGGTTATTACCATCTTCGAAGATCTTTAGCCTACTTGTATTAGAGTTTCAATACTCTTCCGTTTGCTCAAAACTTTAAGCAGCATTTGCCCATACATTCAGTATGCTAATTGCAGCAGTATATAAGCATTTGTTGATCCGCAAGCTGTCATAACCACAATTGAACTGAAATTATGTAGGTTAACTGAGCAGTGCTGGTCAGCAGAGATGAACCAGAGGCCTACTTTCTTGGAGATTTTGAAGAGACTTGAAAAAATCAAGGAATCGCTATCAGCTGATCATCATTGGCACATCTTTCCATCGTGATGTGAAACCTGAGAAGGACGAGATATCAAGATCAGATACAGTCATCCCAGCTAATCTCTCATTTAACCCCATAACTTGTTGGATGAGATGCACTGCAGATAGACTTTGCTGGGAAAGTTTGCAAGACTAGTTGCTGCCATCAATTTCACTGTGCGTTTGGATTTTAATTGTTGGAAGTGTATGCAGTTAAATTTCCATTTGAATAGACCCAATATTAGCCTAAATGTGTTTTGAGTGCCTTTATCATATTCACGAGTGGCAATCTTGCACCATGTTTTTCATTTATTTTTCCCTTGATTGTAATGTAATGCAGCTCAAACTGAGCAACCCACATTAACAGGCTGTTGATAATGTCTCTTTGTAAACATGTATTTAAAGATTTCAGACTTCTCATGTTGTATGCTAACTAGCTGGTTATGTTTACTACAGTGCACATGTGAATTACCCACCCTATTATACAAAGGGAAGGTAGACCACGATCAAGGAAAGAGACAAGATGCATCAACAGAGCAACCAGGCATCTTAAACAGTCGGCTTATCGCTTCACATTGTTATTTGGGTTGGATGAAGTTTCATTGATCAAACTGCCCTTGGCCATGTAGAAGATGATCACCACACAAAATAGCGCAGATGTGTGTGTATGTGTGTCCCCTCCTTGTGAGTGGCACGTAGTACACATCATATTGCATTAACATACAACCCTTAAGAGAGTTAAGCCCATGGGTAAAGGTGGCTTTGAGAGAACACTGGTTCTCCATTTCAACCTTATTTGGAAGTTTTATTAGAAATCCTTAAATAACATTGAACAAAAAACTATTGTTTCCCCGGTGGAAAATTGTACAGATAAAATAATTCAGGACTACGTTAAATAACCTTCTTCTTTTGAAAGAATGACTTCAAATGCCAAAGCTGCAGTCCTGCCACAGATAGGGAAACAAAAAGAGACAAAAAGCTCAACCAGGTCATTTTCGAGTTGGTAGATATGTTCAGTCGCTGCATCTCTTCTTCCCTGTTATAAATATCAATCAAATTTGAAACATCAGAATTTGAATAGTATCATTTAAGAAACGTGGAAAAATTCTTTATGAAAACTTACCTTTCACGTAGATAAAACATCTCATCATGAATGGATTGGACTGTATCGAACATTTTCTTCAATTCTATCTCCATTAACTGGTGACATGGAAGAAAAACAAAGATTAGTAATTAGAGGAAACCAAAAGGGGCTTTGAAAAATAAGATTAATCATGTTTATTTTGATGAAAAAACTTATCGATTTTTGAAATTTCTTCAACACAGCTGTGCGACAATGAAAGAAAAGAGAGCATGTGAAAATGATAAATGCCTCTCATAATTTCATTTGCATAAACACTTCTTTCATGTTTTCTGTGAAACTAAAGCAAACAAAAATATTTTTTTTGTTTTCCTTTTTCTAACTAAAATTCAAGGTTCAAACATGGTGTTAAAATTTGAGTTCATTATACAACATCATGAAAAATGCAAAAATTGTAATATTGATCAGGTTGATAAAAATTTAAAGTGTTTCTCATATTAGCATGTATAATTGCATATATTGATTCTCTGTCATTCTTCTTTGCCTTGTAATTGATTTGTTTTTATCCTTTGATTTTTATGGTAAGTTAAAGATTTAATTGACCAAGCAGGGAAAAATAGAATGAAATCACAATATTATGTTACCTCCGATAAACAAGTCCAATAGCTAAATGCCAATCAGCAATCCCACAGAGTGAAATCAATGAGGAAGCAAAAAGTATAGAAAATAAGACTTTAACTTATATTGACCCATAACCATCCTCAGAACAAAAAGGAAAAAGAAGAAATAAAGAGAGAGAGATCATTTTCATCTTCAGCACAATACAAGAGAAGCAACAAAATGCAAGCAAAGCATAAACACAATTGACAATGAGGGCAAAGGAAGAATGACTACTTACTTCAACAGAACCTTTTTTAGCAACATTGGTCCAATCCTTGGCAGCGACACCAGATTTCCAATCAAAGTCAATGGTTATAGTAGTCGAAGGTTTGTGATCAGCGGCAAAGAAGCAAGCCATGTAATCACCTTCTTCTACTGTTTGAAATGCAAAATGCCCATCATTCACATTATCTGAATGGTGAAAGGTATTTCCATATGCTGACGTCACCTATGAGTTCAACAAAGTTGAGAGAATTAACATCAACCCTCGTTGAAAGCAAAACAGAGTAACTAAAATACAAGCAAAAAAGTAAAGAAAAACATAGCAATCTTTTCTCGTCGAATAATAGAAGGTCAAAAGCCATTATCTTATAAATTTTTCCACAATGCAGTACAGGAAAAATCTATAACTAACTCGGTGTAAACACACGAAGAGAAACAGCCACCATATTCTCAAAAACATATGTTTTTCTGAGTGGTTAATGATGCAAAAAACAATATAGAAAAGAACCGAAACAATAATAAGAAAATGCGCGAACGCTGGAAAGAGAAATAAGCTGCCATAACTTTTTCTGCATTATCATCCCCTTTATATAAAGGAAACAGAGGATTGCCTCCTACATCTAACACAAGCAGTGAAGGAAATATGTACCAGTGGAACTTTTGTTTTTATCTCCTCTTACATTAGGAAAACAAAATTTAGCAAATATACCAAACAATAAATAACAAAGAAAAGACACCAACCATGAACTTCCAAACTTCTGCAAAACCACCCTTATCGTCCACAAAATCCACCAAGTGAACTGTGAATAGACTTAGCATAAAAGCAAAGGCAAATAAAATTTTCAACTAATCCAGCCAACAAAAAAAAGGGAGCTTTCCTTATTTCAAGATATCATTTTTTCCTTTTTCAAATTTGTCATCAAAACCGTTGTATTGTTAAAGTATTAACTTGAGAATTAGCAAAAACCCTTATTCCAGAATGAAAATTTGCAGAGTACAAACTACCATGAAACCCTTCTAGCAATTAGACCCAGAACAGAATTAAAAAACACGAAAAAATGAAAACCCACAATATATATATATCCATAAACCCTGGAGAAGAATTTACCCTAACAGTGATTTTGTGCGTCTCCGGTAAAGGCTGTCCCTCATTTGGGTTCACGATATGATACTTTCCAACAGTCATTGAATTGCTCTTGATATCCTCCGCTATGCATTTGGTGTGGCCCGACTCCAGATCGAATCGGACAGATTCAACCCGTGTCCATAACATTAAAATTGATACTAGAACAAGGAACAGACTCCGTCTTTGGATTTGGATATTCATAGTAACGAGCCAAACGGGAGAAAAAGAAAAAATGATGATTTCAAGAGGTTTTTCTTTTTTCCACTGTTTCTATGATCACGGCTTGGAATTTCAGACGGATGGGCTTTCTGTACCAATCTTCTGGGAAATAATTTATTCCCTATTTTGGTGTGCTTGGAGATAAATCTAAAACCCAGAGGTGAGATTCTTGGCCGAGAGTCCGAGGCAGAGAATGCAGCAATTCTTGCCGAAATCAAGAGTTCTAAAGATTCTTGAATTCTATGTAATTGTTTCTTCCTTTCATTAAATGGGCCGAACTGTCGTAAAAATTAGTAGTATGGCCAATGAGGTTATTACACGTATGACAACACTCCGTATTGCAACGTATTTTAAATAAGGTTTTTTTTTTGGGTAGAAGTTAATTTTTCTTCCTAATAGTGTACTAGCAAAATCTTTAACAAGATTCACTCGATCTTTTTGTAGGTTGGTTTGAATTTTATATTTTTGCATGCATTTAAGCTTGAAGCACATTAAAAAAGTTCATAAGAGAGTGAAAATTTTATATTTCTTATAGTCTTGTGAATTATTATTGTTGCGAAATAATCTTTTTCGCATGAGATTAATCACGGAGAAAAGAGAACTAATTTAATCAACATGAATTTGAATTTATATTAGGCGTGTTTGATTGCTGCTATTAGCAGCAATTGTGGAGGCTAATATATGATAATGTGGTGTTTGATATGAGATATTACTTTTGTGGGTCAATCCATAGTTTTTTAAAAGCTCACTATTGTGCAACCAATTAACTTTTATTGAAATAGCGGGTGCTATGATGCGATTAATGTATTTCAAATCTCTCTTCATCCCGCAAGATCTGAAATGCCCTTATTCTTCATATGCCTTATTCCATTTATGTCATTCATGTTCTCTCCAACTCAACCAATGTATGTGAAAAGCCCAAAGATAGAAAATCACGAAGGAAAATTCAAAACTAGGTTTCGTACCATTGTACGCCACAACAACATAACAACATTGGGGGGGAGGGAAGGTGTGGGTGGAATTTTTTGTCTCCCAATGCAACAGTGACCGGCGCAAATATACATTTCGGGTGGCGAAGGGCTGTCTGTGTGACCAGATAAGAGTAATGGATTTTGAAAGTTGTGTGGAATATACATTTTTTGTTTTAGTTGGGGGTGGACCTTATTTGCTGAGTGTAAGTTTGTCATGAACAGTATAATGAAACCAATCAAATACCTGCTATGAGAGAGCTGAAATTGTTGTAAAGTCTTCTTGATAAGGCAATATTTTATATCAAATAAAGCAATAATTTATTCAATTTCACATAATTTCCTCATAATACAATTGCGAATATTATTGATATTCCAAATCAAACACACCCCTTGAATATTGGTCAATAACTTAAAGGAGGTTAGGCATCCCCTTTTTTATTTTTCCGGGGGGTTGGGGTTTAGGGTCGAATTGAAAAGCCCATTAGCCCAATAAAAAATACTTTTCAATAGAGGTGAGCTATGGGGCTAGGGGCGAGAAAATTGGATTGACCATAAGGTCCATGTTGAGGACCAAACTTGTGATTTGACGCTCCATAACTTTTCTTTTCTATCCCTTTTTTGTTTTTTGGTTTAAAATCTAGGAATGACAGTGGGGCGGGTTAGGCTTGCCCCATACCCCGTCCTGCCCCAAAAAGACCTTGACTCGTCGCCTTGTCCCGTCAGAAAGAATTAAAAAAATTAAAATCAGTTAATGAAAACATCAAATCAGAACCACTTAATAATAATTAAAATTTAAATTTCAGATATAAAAATAAAAAATTCATGCAAATAAAATAAGATTCTAGAAGCAAAATAGGAGATAAAAGAAGAATTAAAGTAATAACCATCACAACATCCAAACTTTTATATATTGTGAATTTGTGACAGTAAATTAAAACAAAAAATATAAAATAAATTACATATAATACATTTATTATTATTATTATTATTATTATTATTATTATTATTATAATAATATTTATATGGGGCGGGGTGGCGGAGCGGGTTTGGGATGGGTTAGGTAAACCGCATACCCCATCCCAAATAACTTGGATTATGAAAATCACGCCACATATCTCGACTTATACCCCCGTTTAGCCACTCCAAACCCATCTCATTTGAAATGGATTGAGTTCGGATTCGAGTTTTGACCCGCCCAATTGCCATCCCTAGTAAAATCAAAGTTTAAAACAATCATAATTTATTGATCGTATAACACAACTATACAAGTACGCACAATTTGTAAACTCTTTGTGTACATGTTGAAGATTAATATTTCATTTTCATTTACATAAGAACAAGAAATGCACGAGCAAAAGAAAGTTGACTTAATTCTGGAGTTCTTTAGATTAAGTTTTTAGACAATATATAAATTGATAGAATCTTCTCCAAAGTGATTTTGATAATGACCAATCAATTATCTATTTCTTGTTTGCATCCCTTGCTAAGTATGGAAAGTTATTGTTTGGAAATTTTTTCTTTGTCTTCTCTAACTTCACAGGAACAATATAAAGCAAGTTACCATTAGCAAGTACAAAAAAGACAGATATAGCTATCAAGATAAAGAAGGAAAATGGCTTATCGTACTCCAATGTTTACATGGGAAATACTATGTTTTGTAAACACTATATAAAGAGAAAAGGATTATAACATAGATACGACTCACAATACACTTCATAAGTCTTTAGTAGCTTGCAAATAGTTGAATGAGTGCTTGTGTATTGCTGCCATATAGTCAGCATTGTAGCAGTGCAAATTCCAGCCTTTTGGTACTTTGTATTTTGTATCTGCTTCTTCTTTCTTATAAAAGTACATGTTAAAAATCTTAAATGTTATCACTTAAGTAGTGGACTAAACTTGTCGAACCACTATAAATTTCGGAGTCTCTTTACTTTATTCTCAAAAATCTTTTAACTATTGTGATATTCCAATTTATATTATAATCCCTTTACCTTTTTATAAGCATCATAAACTTTCATAAATATTAACTTATTTCTTGAGCTCCTTAGTCTAAATTTGTGGACAATATATCAATATTTGAGTCCATGTATCATATGAAATTAAACTTAATCTATGTGAAATAAATTCTAATAGGACTTCTAGTGTGAATAAAACAAAACTTAATTTGGATAAAAATAGGCTTCGATTATACATAAGATTGCAAACCCAATTTATGCCCAATAGATTAGAACACTCTCTACCAAAGCTTATAAGAAGTAGTGATAAGGGCTTATCATTAGGCTACCAAACAATAAGACTTGGATTGGTTGTGTTTTCATTCTCATTTTCTATTTTCATTATTCTAGAATGTGTTTTTATTTTATTATTATTTTACGTGTAAAAATAAAAATGTGATTGATAAGAATCGTGAAGATTTTGAAAAAATGTATATTGAAAATAATATTTTAATATAATAGTATTAAATATTTTAATGTAATAGTATTAATTATTATTGTTTAATTGATTGTGGACTCCATTGTCTTGGAATGATAAAAAAATTTTAATATTTAATTATTTAGTGAATTATAATTATTTTTAAATTAGTAGGTGTAGACAAATCAATTTTTGGTCAATTAAGAAGTGACATGTGTAAAATAATATGTTAGTTATTCATTTAAAATTTTCTATTTATATTTTGGAATTTACTAAATTTAATTTCGAAAGATAAATAGTTAATTTTAATCAATACTCTAATATTTATTTTATGTTCAAATAGAATATTGACAAGTGTTAAAGATGAAGTGTCTACATTTTTTGACCAATCAAATTGAATATATTTGATATTAGCTATTGATATATGGTATTATCTTATCAAATAGATAACTATCAAAGAAGTTTAAATCAATTTAGAAGTCTTTCATCAAGCATTTATACAAAGGAGATGACCAAAGCTCATTCAACACACAACACAAATTCCAGCAAGTGAGAGGAACTTTGAAGGAGTTCAGCAATTCTCTCAATCAAATTTAAGGAGATCCACGACATTCAAAGCGTTCTTCATGGAGCTCATCATATTCTGGCGTTTGATTCGGATTAAGGTGCGGAGCCATCGAATTGACGTTATTTTATTCAAATTAAATTCAAGGAGATTCACGACGTTCAAGGCGTTCTTCACGAAGCTCATCATATTTTAGCATTTGATTCGAGATTAAGGTGCGGAGCCCTCGAATTGACGTTGTTTTATTCAAATTAAATTCAAGGAGATCTACGACGTTCAAGGCGTTCTTCACGGAGCTCATAATATTCTGACGTTTGATTCAAGATTAAGGTGCGAAACCCTCGAATTGGTGTTATTTCTTCAAATCAAATTTAAAGAAATCCACGGTGTTCAAGGCGTTCTTTGCGGAGCTCATCAAATTTCAAGATCATATTTGGAAGGAAAAAATCAGAGAATTAGATTAGAGATTGAATCCACAATTGATAAGTTTGAATTTTATTTTATTTGTCCAATTTTTCTTGTCTTGTAATTTTATTTTGCAAACAAAGAAATTTGCGCCTACAGTAGGTATTATAGATTTTTTATAGGTATGAAAATGAAAATGGATGACGTTTTCATTGAAAATGGTGCAAACAATGTCATTTTTTATTTTTAAAATAATATAAAATGATAAATGGTGCTCTAAAACACAAACAATTCGGCACTAAAACTCCATTCTCCAAACCCTGAAAAGTAATTTATTAAGAAAGGAAAAAAAAAAAAAGAAGAAGAAGAAAGAAAGGGCAAAAAGGGATCGAATCAATTAAAACAATTTTGTTGCACCCTTAATTCCTTTTTACTGAAAAAAAGGAGAGAATTTTTTCCAATTCCATTGGACACCTGTTGGCCATTTTGCTAAAATTGTTCATTCGTTAAAATTACTCTGCATGCAATTTCTTTAGATTTTTGCTGGTGAAATCCACTGCTCACTGTAGATTCCACATTTTTACCTTCTCTCCTAGTCCTAGACATCCCATCTTTTCAATCTTGTTTCCAAGATCCAATTTTTTTACCATTGCGAAAAACGTAAATTATTTTTTTTCCCGCATTTTAATCTACTGGGTTTTCCTACAAACTCCCTAATCTACCCAAAAGATTGAATCTTTAACACAACCCACATTTCAAATCACACACACATATAGGAAATATACATGTCTGCAAAAATAGTTTTTTTTGCGTTAAATTTAGGTTATGCTGGTCATATGATTTCAAGGTGAATTCTTGACGGTGGAAATGAGGGTTAAATGGAGGCTATTAGATCAGAGAAAAGTATGGATAAACTGCCGCCATTGCAGGGGCAGGTGATACAGAGGACGAGGTTAAAAGTGTGCTTTTTTCGGGTTTGTTGGGCGATTCTAATATGGACGTGTTTGGCTCAACTGGTGGCAGTTGTGGAGCTATGGCATCCTCGTAGTTTCATGACAATGTCGGTTCATAATAAGGGATCATTAGCGCATTTGCCTCCGTTTCTTGTTCCGGCAAGTGAGTAATGTCTTTTAGCTCTAATTTAGGTTGCAGTGGTTTTTGAGATGGTGCATTGTTGATTACTTAATGCTACTATTTTTATCAATTTGGTTTGCTCTTCTATGTTATGGATGAAAAAATTATAATGTGGCATGGTGTAGAGTGATTATTGAAACTAGAAAAATGAGAGGAAACTCTGTAAAATTTGAAATTGTTTCAGTAGGATGCTATACTTATATATAAATGCTCAAATTGTGTTGTTGTGCTTTTCAAGAAGGTGCATTGTTGGTTACTTGATGCTATATTATAAACTCAAATTCAACTTTCTCTGCAATGGTGTTTGTGCTTTTCGGCAATCATGTTGATTTATGAGAATGTGACTTCATAGAATGATAAGTAGTAATTTTAAAGACTGCAATAAAGTAACGATATTTCAGTAGGATGCTAGACATCAGACTCTCACTCGAAATTTAGCCTTTGATAGTTTTGTATTTATTATTTCTCATATTCATCTTGATGCGAGTGACATTATTTGTTGAGAGTTTGGTTTGGATGTTTGAGTTTTGGGAAGAAAGGGGCATGTAAAAGGAAAAGGGAAAAAAAAAGATTCTTCCTGAATTTTTCTGTTGTACATGAAACATAAAACAAGTTTTCCTTTATAGTTCCACAATGTAAAAGTATGTAAAATACATTTGTTGACAAGTAAAGTGGAAAGTTGCCTTCATCTTTTCAATTAGATACGGGTGTCATCAGTCTTAAAATCCTTGCATTTTCTCTTATTTGTTCTTCCTTAGGTGTAAGTACAAGCAGCATAAACTTGGTTAGAAATTGTATGAGGCGTACTTGAGGTGCCATCTAAATAAAGTTTAGCAGCTTCACTTGACTATAAACTACAGAAATAATTTTGTAGGGAATTACACAAGCAATGGGTTTCTCAAAGTTTCGTGCAATGGGGGCTTGAATCAAATGCGCTCTGCGGTTAGAATTTAGTATCTTCGTTTTTCCTTCTCTAACTAATTATGTTTTACTTTGGCTAATTTAGCAGTCTGTAATTTCAGATATGTGACATGGTGACTATTGCTCGGATTTTAAATCTCACACTGGTTGTTCCTGAGCTTGATAAGACATCATTCTGGGCTGATCCTAGGTATCTATTATGCTATGGAGTAGTTTTCATTTACCTATGTCAATTATGCACTTAGAAACTGAATAATTTAAATGGCAGCAATTTTGAGGATATTTTTGATGTGAGACATTTCATCAACTCATTAAGAGATGAAGTTCGAATCATCAAGAGGTTGCCTAAGAGATTTGGCCTGAGATATGGATATCAACCACTCGAAATGGCTCCTATTAACTGGTCAAATGAGCAATACTACTTACAACAGGTCAGTAACAATTTCTCAAGATTACTGTGCAGGAACTAATAGAAGTATGCAGCAAATACATTTACACGGTTTTGCACGAAATTTTAATTGCAGAAGACAGGTCGAATGTTTTGGAATGTCTGAAGGACATATCTAACAAAATGTTTAACTGTTTATTGTATTTTTTCTATGCTATGTTTCACCTTTGATTGTGCCCCTGAGAACGTAAAAAAATAAAGAAAAGAATGAAAATATTTGATGCTTTAGGAGATGTAACTTCTGACTGATTTTTGATGCTGTTCTTTATAAGCTTTTTATTGAATTGGTATTTAGTTGGTCATTCTGACCAAGTTCGAAAACACCATGCAGATTCTGCCTCTCTTTGACAAGTACAAAGTGATACACTTCAACCGAACAGATTCACGGCTGGCAAATAATGGGATTCCTTTGGAGCTTCAGAGGCTCAGATGCCGTGTCAATTTTCATGCACTAAAGTTCACACCTGAGATCGAGGTGCTGGGAAATAAGTTGATTCATATTATTCAACAGAAGGGACCCTATCTAGCGTTGCACTTGAGATATGAGATGGACATGTTGGCTTTCTCAGGTTGCACTCATGGCTGCACTGCACAGGAAGCTGAGGAGCTCAGAAGACTTAGGTAATTGCCTGAAATAATTCAATCATTAATGAAATGGATGTCCTCATATGGGAATACTTGGTCCATTTTTCTATCGTTCATTCACAGTATCAGAAACGCACTCATCAGCAAAGTGGATGATTGACTCATTCCACAATAGTGTGAAATTCTTTAATAATATTGATTCCTATTTCTTAGTGATATTCCATATTCAAGACAATCGGCTGAATTCCATGGAATCTTCTCATATAAGCTCATTGATATCTTTACATTATCCTTGTTCTATGTGTTAGATCCTTCCACCCCCACCTCTCCTCCTCGAGTGGAGAATTAGTCCAACTTGGAGATGCAGTTTGACTAAAAGATCCATGAAATGTCTGGATCTAATAGATAGGATTCTATATGAATGCCTAATTTTTTGTAGAAGATGGGAAGCAATGCACAGATTTACTAGAAATTATTTCCTTTTGATGATAAATTGAAAACTATCTTTTTCCTCTGTTGACACGATGAATTCATCTTAATTTATGTTGCATATGTACTTGCAATTTTATGCAATATTTTTTCCTTTTCTACTTTAAGATGGACACCACAAATATAACCCCATATATATGAATTCAATCATATTCATAAGTTCATAAGAATATTTTGGCATCTAAAGGTTGGCAGTTCAGATTTCCAAACATCCTCTCCCTTCTTTTTCTTATCATGCTCATGCATTTCCTTCTTTTGCTTCTCCTCTCCATTTTGGTTCAGGTATGCATTTCCTTGGTGGAGGGAGAAAGAGATCGTATCAGAAGAAAAGAGATCTCATGGCTTATGCCCTCTTACACCCGAAGAGACAGCTTTAATTTTGCAAGCATTGCGTTTTAACAATGAGACACAGATCTACATTGCATCTGGTGAGATCTATGGCAGTGAAGGTAGACTTGCAGCCCTAAAAGCTGCCTTTCCAAGGATTGTGAGTCATCTTTCTGTCTATTTCTTTCTATATCTCTCTATCCATCTAAATATGTGCTGTGCCAGTGCGTTAGGAGGAAATTATACATACTACTGATTTTTTATTGAAGATTTGCATTTATTGGAATACAGGTGAAAAAGGAAATGCTGCTGGATCCTGAAGATTTGCAGCAGTTCCAGAATCATTCATCTCAAATGGCAGCTCTGGATTTTATGGTTTCTGTTGCAAGTCATGTTTTTGTTCCCACTTATGATGGGAACATGGCAAGAGTTGTGGAAGGTCATCGTAGGTACTTTGAATCAGTCGAAACCCTATGTATATTAATATACAGGAAATATCTGAAAGGTATATCTGATTGGCTCTTTTGCAGGTATCTTGGGTATAAAAAGACATTCAAACTGGACCGAAGAAGGCTTGTAGAATTGTTGGATTTACATCTGAATGGAACTCTCTCATGGGATGAGTTTTCATTTGCTGTGCGGCTGGTTCATGAGAGCAGAATGGGACAACCAACTAGCCGGAAGTTTATTGCAGACAAGCCTAAAGAAGAAGATTATTTCTACGCAAATCCCCAAGAATGCCTGTGTGAGGGCACAAGCTGTGGCAACTTGTTGGTCCCCCGCAATTCAACCGAAGTCCAGTGAGAGTTGTTTTAATCAGACATTGACTACCACAGCCCCCAGTGTATGGATGAAGAAACAATGCCACGCTAATAAGCCGAGGCTTGAAGAGCGGACAGAAATATGCTCAACAAGTTTTGTAGGAAATAGATGGAAAGAGGAAAACTTACAATGATAATGCTCAAGCATTTGAAGTGCCTTAATTCATTCTGTTGATAGATATTTGTTTCTTTCGTTTTTTCTGGTGGAAAAGTAGTGCCCTATTAGAATGTTACCAGAGCTATTTTAGACATTGCCTCATTATTTTTATTGTGCAGATGTAAACTATATTATTCAATGGAAAAGTTGCCAATGCAGAGGCCATGATTTTTCTCATTGCTGTTAGTTTTATAAGCATCTGGCAGTGCGCCCTCCAAAACAACCCCCAACCAAAACCCCCAAAACTGAACCGAAAAAAGAAAGAAAGAAAGAAAAGGACAGTGCAAACGGTATAACAATGAAGAATAACATGAAAACAGACCTTGTCCATTCAATTTCTTGGTTGATTTGTTTCTCCCAGGAAAATTAGCATCCCAGGTTTTAAGCATTATAATACACAAGACATTGCCGCATCACTGTAAGAAATGAATATGATATAATTGTTGCTTCCTGAAAATTGTGTATGAGAGGGGAAGGTGCAAGACGAATCTCTTCTTTCAACGTCTGCAGCTACTACAGGTTAAAGAAATGCCTTATGGTCTGAACCCACATAGACAAAACAGATGTAGAAGACTTGCAGAAGTCCATGAACACTTTCATACGAAGTGCACAAAGGAAGATGTACAGTAAGGAGTATGCAAACACAGAAGCAATTCAAACAGAGTGCAAGAAAAAGGTAACCATAAAGAAACTCTAGCTCTGAAACATATCCACTTCCATCAAGTTGAAGTTACAACCAAAAGTAGTGCCAAGAACTGATAAATTTATTCTAGGCCAAATGCTGTGGATTCTAGCGATCAAATGTATGACTAATCAAAACTAAGAAAAACAAGTATTAGTCTAGATACGACAACATCATTCTACTAGATCGAACAAGTAACTCATTAGGATTGATAATTATATGAGTCGAATCTTTAATATTCTCTTATTTATTACCTGCATCTACTATTTAGGCAGAATCGTCACCCATCCTTACGAAGAAACCGTAAGAAACGTAAAAAGCAGAAGACAAGGTAGAAGGTGAGAAAGAAAGGATATAGACTTCCAAGTACTTGTATTCTTTGTTCATTTCATTACAGGGTGTATTGACTCTAAGCCCGCCAACTCCATACCAATAGATTTGCAATTAAATTCTTCTACCTTGCAGCAAAACTGACTGATACAACCAGCAAGGTTTCCTGGCTAAAAACATTAGCAATATTCAAAGGTACGATTTCTAGATAGAAAACATCATTATTCCCCTTCTATTCCATAAGAACATTGCATAATTTCATCTCACAAAAGAAAAACTCAAATTTACCAGGCCAAAGTAGGCAGCAAAGAGCACAAGATCAAAAAAGGTCGATATAATATTACGAAGTGAAAGTTGACAAAATTCACAAGTTAACATCAGCAATATGCATTGAAAGAATTTTCAATTCAGTATTCAATACAATTATTCAAAATATAAGGATTTTTCTGTCAGAAACAGTGAAGTTTTCCGTTAAATTACCTATGAGAAACAATTCTCCTAAATCTCAAATTTCCCATCAGCAAAAGTAGCTGTATGAATAAAGAAAGCTCAAAAACTCCATCAAATCAAGACGTTTCCTTTTTCTCAGAATCATCCAAACCCTCTTCCTTTTCCTTCTTCCCCGATTCTTCACCGCCTATTTCTTGATTATTCAACCTTTCTTTCTCTTCCTCCAACTGCTTGACGGCCGCCTCCTCAGCCTGCAAAAGCGGCGCATAGTAATCAGAATGCGCCTCCATACACTTCTTCAGAGCAGAAGTTGCCTGAAAACACTTCTCCACGATATCTTCTTCGTTCTTCTCTCCCTCCTCCACGCACTTCTCCCATTCTATAAACGTGTCTTTACATCCACCCCCTTTCATAAACAAACAAAACCCACATTCACCCTCCTCTTCCTCTTCTTCTTCCCCTTCTTTGGTAGAATCTTCTGGAACATTTTCCAAAAGGGTCTCCTTTTCTGCTGGATTTTCATTGGTTTCTGTTATCTTCGTATCTATTGAAGTATCTGGGGTTTTGGATTCTGGGCTTCTGATGGGTACTGTTGCCGATCTGGATTGAGAGGATTGTGAGGAATTTGAAGAGGTCATGGTGGGGTTGGAGGTGGCGGTAGTGGTGGAGCTAGGGTTTGATTGTGAAGGGCTGGACACAATGTCTCCCATGGCTGCTGATCTTAAACCTCTTCTTAAACCCCTCTTTCTTTCCAACTGCCAATATTTTTTTAATGGAGGTTTATTTTGTTTTTGCTTTTTATAGTCAACAGAAAATTTTCTTTTGGAAGTGTCAAAATTCAATCTTGTCGGGCAAGCCAATTCCAGATGGTTTTCTGGTCTTGAGGCTTTTTTTGTTTTTTTTTTTTTGCATTGAACGATTATAATATTAAAAAAATGTTAATTAAATTAAAAATTAACTTTTTCTATTAGTAATCTTAATTTATTAATCGTTTCTTTTGAAAATTTGTAGTTATTTTTCACTAGACTCGTTCAAAGTTGTGTTACGTTTTGCACCGATGTGCCATAAAAAATTTCACTATTTTTTTCTTTGTCTTAATTGAATTACTAGAAATAGCCAGAAAATTAATTACATACAAATTCTTTTCTTTGCAATAACTTTAAACAGATTAAATATAGAAAAGAATTGACAGCTGGGATTCAAGTTCTAGGACTAAACTTCACATGAATATAGGATGAATTTGATCTTTGCATTGCTTCACCTGATTTTAGTTCAATTCATCCAATTATAGTCCCTATTATTCTGGCTAAATTATGAATCCCAATCCTTCCACAAAAATTTAATGATACGAACTAACTTTAGTCAAAGACGAAAACTTTTACCATAAGCATTATTCAACAGGAAGCCTGAACCTAATTATAATACCCCCAAAATCTCAGCTAGAAAAGCTTACAATTTTGAACAAACATATGCTTAATATACCCACTTTTCTTCATTACTAACATCCATGTCCTTCATTTCACTTTGATAACGCAGCAAAGATGCGCAAAGGACAACAGAAGAGGGCCAACGATTGTGTTCACTGTTCACCAGGATTTGGCTTGATCCCACTGCAACAGAAGAAGTGTGGTAGCTTTACCCGGCCGCACACCCTGCCAGAATAAAAGATTTGGCAAAACTTCAATGTTGAATAACTTACAGGTGGAAGAACAAGTGATAATGGCTATGGTGGTATGTGCCTCTAGTACAGATTGATTCACTTTTAATGCAAGAAGACACTTATCAAATGACAGAATGGAATTGTGAAGGTGGAATGTCATTCTTAGCTAAGTATTAAATTGGAATGTCATTCAGTGTATTAATTCCCATTCTTAATAGAAAAATTCACAGCAATATCCCCAAGTATAATCCCAGGAAAACAGAAGTTCCATGAAACTTTGTGAACATGATTTGGAAAGTTTTACATTATTATGAGCCACTATCGGTAATCAAGCACAAAATATCCACTAAAAGAGGAGGCCTGGAAGAGCTATTAAAAGCACTGATAGATACATGAAATGAAATTATTGTTCTCATCAGATGTGGCCATCACAAATGTTTGCTATAAAGAAAACTTCATGGGGATCAAAGTAAATAAGTCAAAGCCACCTTGAGTTTAGGCAAGCCAAAGGCCCAAATGTATGGTAAGAGTTCTTATCATAATAAGTTTCTTACATATTTTCATTCTGAAGAGATGTGATACTTTCGATTTTTATTTAATAACGTCCAGGTTATCCAGAAGATTCATTCTTCTAGATAAGTATGGTTATGAGGCGTAACTTGACTTGTAAGATTGCGCAGTGTAAAACCATGAATAGAGATTGAGTAGAAATTCATAAGACATTTCTCTCTTGCATAAAATGATAAAATATAAATACAGCAAGTCATTTTCTCGCAAAGATTCAGTTATCCGTTAGCAAATTCAAACACCATTTGGTGTTCATAAATTAAAAGTTAGTTTATGGTGACACTGATTACATCAAAAAAAGTAAAAAAAACAACAACACTTTTTAGATATTCATGCTACAATTGTGCAAAATGAAACACTTACTTGCAACGGATGATTACTGGCACAGGTTTCAAAGCCTTTGGTCCATTTCTGATACCTCTCTTGTGTGGAGTAACCTGCAAGAAGCATATTATATTGCATACACTAAGATTCTAGAATTCATCCATTTACATACTCTGACGAACTTTCAGAGGCTTTGGTACCAGAGAAAGATGACGTCTTTCACACAAGGGTGTTATGTAAACTAATTTTAAATAAAAAAAAAATAAGAGAGAGCAACACTTTCTGTTGAAAAAAGTTTGATTTGTCAGAAACCAAAGTACATCATAAGGGTATGCATTGGAACAGGCCTTCAATCATGTGAGAAGTTCCTAAGTTCTAACACAATATTCTTGACAGAACACTCGCGAAAATTTCATAACTTGGATGGTTCAAGAATAGACAGAACAAATACAGGTTGATACACTGTATATACTCCATTTAATCACGGGATTATCAGTTTAAATAATGAATTATGGACTACAATTCAGGAAAGATGTTTATTCCTTACATAGAGATTCTGTAGTGAGGAGAAAAAGAAGGGGGAGAAGAAGAAGAAAGAGAATACAACTTAAAAACTAAATTTCAACCCTTTCTATTGGCTTAAAATTTTGTCTATTGATATTCTGAAATTGCGACATTTCAACCTTCCAGTTGGGCAAACATTGTTTTATGTTTCTCTTTCACATGCTAAAGAGGAACAGAGGAAGGTGAGAATAGGAAACAAACAATCTACACAACAATAGTTCCTAAAATAATAAATGCAGACCAAGCCACAAGGTTACACAATACTTGAATAACAATATACTTCGGGCATTTTCCACCATACCAAACTTTTAGTTGGATCAAGTCTACCATGGATGAAAATTGCCAAGTCATCAAACCCCACAGCTTATCACATATTAAAACCAAAATCCCATCAAATTCACCCAACAGATGACATGCTCAACAACAAACTTTTGGACCTGCTGCTAGATTGCATGAGGCACAAAAGAAACAAAAAAATCTCAGGATTATACTACATTTTATTACTCCTTCAGTGATTTTCTCTTCCAGTTACATCGCAAGTAAGAGTGGGAGTGGGGGTGGGGCGCCGAAGAAGCTAAGCTGCATACAGTCACATGTTCATAAAACAACAGTAAAGATGAAAAAAGACCGAGCACAATACTGAAATGAATATAGTTATTCATGGAAAGATTTCAAATTTATAGAAAATTACTTTAAAATGAAAAGCCATATGACAAACACCTTCAGCAAAGATACTCCCCTAAACCCTCAACCCAGAGAAAGAAAACAGAATAAAAAGAAAGCGGAACCATATATCCGAAATCAAACAAACAAACAATCAAGCAGGAGGATAACTAAAATCCTTAGAAAATTATGACCATTTTCATGGTGGGATGTTTGTTGGGGGGGGGGGGGGGGGGGGGAACTGAAGAAAAAGAAAAAGAAAATCAAAGCCGATCATTGAAGAAGGAACATACTTTCTTCTTGGGGACTGCCATGAGCTCTATGGACCCACCGGAGAAGGGTAAATTCGGGACCTCAACTCCTGTGTCGTAATTATTCTCATTTTCCGGCAAAACCAACGACGGCAATGTGGTGCTAATCGGGTTGCCGATGGCGCCTTGCAGCGGCGCTGGTTGAGCCGCTGCGTGGGCCCACCGCCTAATCCCTCCAAAGGCGCTCACCGTCTCGCCACCGGCGCTTCTTAGCATCGCCGCTCTTAGGGCCATATTGTTTCCGCGCACGTTAAGGCTCAGCTACTACAGTAGGAGACTCTGAAAGTTTAACTCCTGATTAGTACAGAAAATGAAGAAAAAATAACAATGTCAAGACCCAGGCCCAGCCCAAACATTTCAAGAAATTGGGCTTTTCTTACTCTAAGTCCATGAATAACTACAACCTATTAGTGACGTTGAGGCCTGGCCCAAAAGTAAGCTTAAGGCACCAAATTCCTTATTCGCAACCTACCGTAACCATCAAGTCTTAGGTAAAATATTCTTCTCTTCGTTGGTGTAAATGAAATGAAATTACTCGAAAACAGTTCATGCTCGACTTGATGAAAGTTTGAATTTAGCTCGAACTTAAATAAGTTAAGTCCAAACTCATCAGTCAAGCAAGTCGAGCAAAACTCATCGGCTTGATAAGCTTGTGAGCTCAAAGGAGTTTTTTATTATATATTTTTTATATAATAATAATATGGTGTTTGTTATTATAAATTTTGTTCAAGTGTAAACGGGCTCGAACTTATTCAAACTTATACAAATCGAGTTATAGCAATTTCATCCAAACTTATACAAAACAAGCCTTAACGAATCAAGCCTGAACTTGAGCCTATTCTGATGAGCCAAACTCGAGCTCATGAATTAATAAAGGAGGCGAGCCTGAGCCTACTCATTTACGTCCGTAGCTAGGCTCTGGCTCGGCTGATTTACATCCTTAGTTAATTCTTGGGACACTGTTGTTAGATTATCAAAATTTATGAACATTTTGCAGTCTACGTAGTACGGCAACTGAAAATCATTAACACAACTGATCCTGTCAGAGATTCAAGCAACTTTCCGAGACCTCATTAAGACAGTTGCACATTTTCTTTTATGAGAGACTAATTTCATACCACGAAATTAAACAAGAATACAAAACAAGTCCAACAATTTTTATAAGGGCCCAGTTGATTTTATTTCCATTTTTAATTTTTATTTCCATTATTTTTAGAATTTAAAAAGTTGGTTAATAAAAATGAGTTTGTATTTGGATAGATGATTGAAAAAGTAATGTTATGTTGGTTTTAATATGTTGTAGGTGAAGAGAGAAAGAAATGACAGAATAGAAAGAAAAAAAAAATATATATATATATATATTATTGAAAAATATGTTTTGAAAATAAAAATAAAAATAATATTAGATGCAAATGTGTAAAAAATAATGTGTTTTATTTTTGAAATAATAAAAGGAGTAAAAATGAGCTTTGAAAATGAAACCAAACCAGCTTAAGTTTTTGTTTTAAAGTCTAATCTACATGCATATGAGTATTTTATTAGTTTCTTTTCTTTAGATTCATCCTTCCATATTGAATTTACCATTGCAATTAATTAGTCTTTGATATCATCTTGGCACATGGTTAAAGGGTTGAGTAAAATTATTTATTAATTGAAAAAATCGATTAATTGATCCAATCGAAATTAAATTTATCGAACCGATTTGTTTAACTGATTTTTGATTTGGTTAATGGTTAATTTTTTTATAAGTTTTCGATTTTCAGTTCAATTCAGTTAATTTTTACAAAAAATTAATTAAAAATCAATTTAACTAAAATTTTCAAAATAGAAAACTTATGTACTTTGCATCACCACTAATTTTACTTGATTTCATGATGTTTGTTGCCATTTTATGCATTTGTATCTATGTTAATTTTATGATTGATATTACAGGATAATTTTGATCAGTTATATACATATGGAGTTTGTTACACTTTATAAACTCCCATTTATTTGAAAAAAATTTCATGGGTCATTATTTGTATTAAAAAAAATATTGAAGATCATTGCAAGAAATTGTATGAAAATGCAATAAAGATTATCGGATTACTTGGGTGGAGTTACACTATTATAATTTTTTTGAATAATGATGTTGAGAAAAAAATTAAATAAAAAATGGTTAATTGATTAATTATCCGAACCGAACCAAAATTTTCAGTTAATTTTACTGGTTAACCAAAAATTTTGGTGTGGTAAATGGTTACCAATTTTTTCTTTTTTAATTTTGATTAATTAATCGATTGATTTGGTCAATTAATTTACCGAACTGACCGATGCTCATCCATACATGGTTTGTATCACTAGCTCTGCTCATCAATTTTTCTTGCAGGATTTTTGGATCGGTCTAGTTGGATGTTTCCTTACTTGAGTATATTCTACTAACCCGAGTACAGAAAAAGCTACGCTCTTAATCTACATTCGGATTGCCAGCTACTTTGATGAAAACTCTCGAATCCTCGTGTCAGTTTAAAAATCACGATTAATAAGGATAATAAATAAAAAAATATTGAAAATAATTAAAATTATATACTTCAAAACGGCAATATAGTGATATTTATACTTTCATCAATTGGCATATATCGTTCGAATGATACAGCCTTTTCAAAATTCAATGATCACTATTTCAACTTATCTATGAGAGGTGGCATATATCGTTCGAATGATACAGCCTTTTCAAAATTCAATGATCACTATTTCAACTTATCTATGAGAGGTTGAGAGGCTGTTTGGTTTCATTTTTTTGGAGCCATTTTCATTTTCTAGTGAAAATATATAGTAAAAAATTAGTTAAAATAGTTGTTGTAGAAAATGAAGTTTTATTTGGATCTATTGTAGAAAAATATAGGTTTATACAGGTGTGAAAATGAGATGTATTTGGATGTTTGGTATTTTTATGTTAAAAATTGTGTAGTTTTTGAATTTGAATTGATGATGTGATATGTGATTGTTTGAAAAAATAATATTATAATTTGAATTTAAATTTATAATATTTTTATTGTGAATGGCGTATGAAAAATATTGGGAATATAAAAAATAATTAAGGTAATGATAAAGTTGAAAAACGGATGAAACAGAGAGAAAATATAATAAAGAATATTTTGAAAATTATGTTGTCACAGTAAGTGTGCAATTAGATAGAGATCCAAAGTATATATAAGGAATAAGGAACATGTATAGAACCTATGATATCATGGAGCTCCATTGAATTCTCCATTATGCCCTTGACCTCATCCTGGCAATGTTTGTGATGATTTGTTTGACCATCCAGAAAACAATGCATAAATCCAAATTAGCAGTTTATGTACCCCCAAAATAAAAGGGTTGCCACCTGATCAAAAGAAAATATTTCACAGTGATCCCAAAGGTGATAACTATTGATTGTTTGATTGCTAAAATAAGTTAATTTCTGCTAGTACCCACTACCCAAAAACTAAAAAATAAAAAATTATAACATTAGCGATAAAAATTTAAATGATAATATTAAGTGACAATAATATTTATTTTGTCAGTAATAATATTTTTAAGTGGCAATAGTATTATTTTGTCACAATACAGTTTAATAGTAGTAAAAATTAGTATTCTAAATTGTCACTAATTATCAATGCTTTGTATTTAAGTTGTCACTTAAAATATCTAATTGGTAATTTAACATTTAGCATTGTCACTATTTTTTTTTTAAAAGCAACCTAACATTTAAGTCTGACATTGCAATTAATACCAATAATTATATTCACTTAAAAAAAAAAAGGATAAGTTAGTGACAGAATAATGATATTATGTGATAAGATTTTATTTTGTCACCTTAATGATTTTTACAAACTAAACAGCGATAATAATAGTATTTAAGTTGTTACCATTGACAATTAGTGACACCCTTATGATGATAACATAATGATATTGTTATTAAATGTCACTATGAGCCATATTGTGATAAAATAAAAATTATTGTCACCTAAAAAATATCGCTAGTAACAAAATAAAAGTTATTATCACTTATTATTTTATCACTAATATAATTTTTCTTTTTTCTTTTTTGTTATGATACATCATATAGGTACAAATTACAACATCATACCTAAATTTCTCCAATTTTTTTCTTGGCTTTTAACTCAGAGCATAAATATGTTATTTTATATTTTTGCTCAGATCAAATAAAATAAAAGCTCACATGTTAAAGATACAATCCTATAAATTTTCCATCACATAATTTCATTATTTTTGGTGGTTTAAATACAGTCACGTGATCTCTTAGCCACTGAAATGACGTTATAAATAACTTTATTTATTATATTTGACAAGTACGCAATTTATTGAAACTTTAATTACCAATTTGTTATATTTATATCCTCTTATTTGCCCTTCAAAGTTTAATATATAATTTTGAGCGTCGGAAGATTTTCGTTGAGTAATCCCTAATAACCCTAGCATATTTGTGATTTTTAGGAACAAAATATAGACTTCCAAATTTGGAAGAAAATGGATTAGTTTTGAGTTATACTATTATTGCATAAATTAAATATTTAATTTTAAATTCTTCCATCACATAATTTCATTATTTTTGGTGGTTTAAATACAGTCACGTGATCTCTTAGCCATTGAAATGACGTTATAAATAACTTTATTTATTATATTTGACAGGTACACAATTTATTGAAACTTTAATTACCAATTTGTTATATTTATATCCTCTTATTTGCCCTTCAAAGTTTAATATATAATTTTGAGCGTCGGAAGATTTTCGTTGAGTAATCCCTAATAACCCTATCATATTTGTGATTTTCAGGAACAAAATATAGACTTCCAAATTTGGAAGAAAATGGATTAGATTTTAGTTATACTATTATTGCATAAATTAAATATTTAATTTTAAATTCTTCACCCCCCCCCCCCCCCCCCCCCCCGCCCCCAAAAAAAAAAAAAAAAAACAAAATGAAAAAGATAAATCGTACAACAATATCGATGGCTTCTTAAATATGAAGAGATAACTGGCACAAGCCAGTCAACACATTTTTAGTTAATGAAAGTAACTGCACATGATCCTACCATCATTCCAGCAAGTACCCTTAGTTCTTGGGCCATTTGTGATGGTAATAATAAATCCTTTTTTTATAATAAACCAAATGGAAATTGTAGAATATACTTATTTTATGTGATTATATATAATAAAGATATTAAAAATAATTAACCAAAATATTGACATTAATTCAAGTATTAGAATATTTTTCTTTTGCTGGTGGCACTAGAAAAAAAAAATACTATTGACAAAAAACAAGTGATAATGTAAAAATATAATAAATTACATATATTGAGTAATAATAATTTCTATTTTGTCACTAACTAATGATATTTTTTAAATGATAAATTTTTATTTTATCATTAATGGTCACTAACTACTAACAATGACAATTTATAATATTAATTCTTATCACTGTTAAGTTTGTAAAAATTATTATGATGATGAAATAGATCTTTTGTCACTTAATATATATAACTATTATTAATAAATTTTTCATTGTCACTAATTTTGCCTTTCATTTGAAGTGCGAATTTAAACTTGAACTCAGTTCACATAGATTTAATTGGAACTGATCAAACTCAAACTTAATTAGTTTAAACTTTATTTTATAAAATCGAACTTAAACTTAAATTTATTAAAATGGTTTTGAACTTGAGTAGAAAAAACTTTTAAAAGTTTGAGTTCATTTGAACTCATTTTTAGCTCTACATATATCTCTCGTCATTTTAAGTTCAATTAATTTCAAGTATTAATTTAATTAAATTATAATCAAAGAATTTGTAATTTAAGTCTCTTGCAATTCCTATCACATTATCAATTGAAAAATATTATTTGTAACATGCACAATAAAATTTATTTTCACTTAATATATGTTGTTGATAATAATATTCATATTATCACTTATTTTTTTATCACACACATATATATATGTATATGTATATTAATTTGCTATCAGAGTGATATTTTTTTATTGCAACTATTATATTTTCATAAAATTATGAATTTTAGAATTTTAAACTTTTTAAATGCAATAGAATTGCTCATTAGTTGACTTTGTCTTTCGGAACGAAATACCAAAAAATTAACCGGTTAGAAAAATTCAATCTTGTTAATTTGTTAACATTTTTAAACTTAAATTATTTCAAATTACTTTATATTAATGAATTGATAATAACATTTTTGTATATTTTGGCTATTGTAAATATCGATCATTTATATTGTATTTCCTAAATGTGGGTACATATATATGATTAAGTTGCTGCCAAGAAGTACTCATAATTTGTCTTTCATATCTGAATCCTAGCAAATTTTATTTTATATTATTGTCTTTTATGATTTTATGTGCGGCTTATCCTCTTTCATTTTTCAAAATCATCTTTATATAAGGATAAAGCCATTGCTATATGTACCTATAAAATAATATTTTGTTGCAGTTGATTTTTTACATTTAGCAACAGATGTTATCATCACTGAAACTATATCTGGAATTGGTGATCGTGCATCTCTTCCCAAACCCTCGACTACTGTAACAACATCTGATTTTATCCTATATCAAAGGAGCTTAATGTTTTGAGATAGTTTATAATCTATCTCTTCTCTTACCCTATAATTCATCCAATACGAAAGTAATCCAACTGCTACAACCTGTCTCTTCTCTTATCTTTAAGACGCACGTCTTGTCATTGAAATAAAACCCTCATACCCTGAGTGTCAATCGAATACCTCAACGTGATGGGCTTCCATATTTAACAATGAATAATAAATTTAGTGGTCAATTGATCGAATGATATCACCCTCCTACATATGTATGTGAAGTTTAGGTTCGAATTGTAACAAATCCTTCATATGTATATACGTGAATAAATATATAATCAATCTAATTATAACAATCTCAACAATCCTGTTCTCTTGTGTTTTGGGTGAACTGTAGAAAATATTTTGAGAGAACGAATTTTTGGGAGAAAATTTGAAAAATATGCCATTTTTTTTTTTTTTTTGGAAAAATAATTTGAAAATGAATTGGTTGTTTCTTTATGTTTGGGGGGAGATAAACTTTACTGTTGATATCAAATCAATTGTTTTGTTATTAGGTTTATAGGGTGAAAATGATTTATATATATATATTTGTAATAATTGAAATATAATTGTAGGGTATTTTGTAAATGAATTGTGAGAGGTTTTTGGGTATTAAAATTTTATTTTTTGGAAAAAAAATTGTAGAACGTGTATTCATTTTGTAATTTTCTTGTGAGAAGGAATTTTTTTTAAAAAAAAGTCAAAAGAACGTAGCCTAAACACTTCTCAGAATAGCATGACTAATTATGACCGATTTGGTGAAACTAATACGTGTTTATTTAATAAAATAAAAATCCTACCGGTATTTTGTACTTGGGGGTGCATAGATTTATATATAGCATTATAATTAATGCTATATGTTTGACAGTTGTGGAACATAATGATTATCTTTCAGATCATGAGGTACTAAAATTCAGAGCCTTATCTACTAATTAATAATTTTCAGAACTCAAAATAAATCAAGAAATTTAATGCATGTTTGGGTGAATGTACGCGACGCTCTTGGACAACATATTTTCAGTAATTAGGTAATTTAATCCCTCGAAGCAAATAAAATATAGGAAAAATAATCAACAACTCCTTCAAATAAAAATTAGTTACGAATTTTAAAACATTTTAATCGTTTTTTTAGTTCATTTGGTTTTCAAAATTAAATTAATTACCTCTATTAAACCTTTTTATATTGAAAAATTGAAGAAATATATTTCTCTAAAAAGTTTAATTTAATAAAGTTAATATCATCATTGTTACGCTCAATTTTAAGCAATCTTACAAAATTTTTAATTAATAAACTAATTCATTCAATTTCTTAATTTAATGAACTAATTGTAATTTAGTTAAAAAAAATTAACTGTCGAGTTTTTTGAGTGAAAATTGATTGAGTCCGTTTGTTTTCCTTTTTCACACTCATTGTCATTTTTTCCTCAAAATGAAAAAAGAGATTTATCAATTCTATACCATTTTCTCATATATTTTTATTCTCAAGACATTCCTTTTTACATTCTTTCTCCATTTCATACCTATTTCCCCCTATTATTATTACCTATATCTACTTTTTTATCTTCCTAATACTTCTCAAATATCATTTACTATAAAAATATTATTTTATATTATTTTTCAAATAAGTACACATCACATCATCAATTCAAATTCAAAAATTTTCTTATTTTTAATACAAAAATACCCAACATCCAAATACATCTTAATTTTACACCTATATAAACCTATAATTTTAAACAATACATCCAAACACAATTTCATTCTCACAAATACATTTTAACTAGCTTTTCATTATGCATTTTCACTAGAAAATAAAAACACCTCCAGAAAATGAATCCAAACGGGCCCTAAGTATTTTAGATTGGAAATTATTTCAATGGGTGTTGTAACACCCCAAATTATATAAATAAATGGAAACCCGGAAAATCTGAAAATTTTAAATTATAGTATCGATTAAAACATTAGCTAATTAAAATACCTAGGAAAAAAGAAATATTATTAATTAAAATTATTAATGACAAAGTATTTGGAATTTGGCCTTAGTTAAATAAAGTTTAAGTTAAATGGGCCTTAGTAGAATTAAGAAAAACTATGAGGGCCATAAATTGATTTGATTGGACCTAGTTGACCGAAATTTAAAAGCTGAGGGGGACGAAATGTGAGAAACTGAATTTTGGGGACTGAAATGAAAAAATTGGGGCCTTTGTGTAAGGCGGTTAAAAACTGGAACGGCGGAAAGTCTGGGGGTGGTCGGTGGAATTAATGAAAGTTTGGTTATATATATATATTGAGGAACAAACTTTTTCTAATTCTCAAAACAAGACCCAAAGCTTGCAACACTCAGTTTAGCTTTGTTTCACCTTGAAATTGAATTCCAGTCCAATAATCTTGTTCCTTATCTCATCACGAACACAACCATACCAATTTTTAGCAAAAACAACCATGAAAAGTGGGTAACCCGGTGACCGGTGGTGGAAGGTACATGGTGGTGACGGGTTGTGGGTGTTCACCAATTGAAGCTCGAAAATAACTATTGGGTTGTGTTGGGTTCACTACGAGGAACATGATGGTGGCTTTGAATTGGGTTTTCGTGGTTGAAGGAGGAAGAATTTTGGAGAAGAAGTAGCGGCGGCGGGTGGCGGCGCGGCCACTGTTTTCGGCGGAATTCACCGGCGATGAGAAGGAGTTAAAAAAAATTCAATTGGGGGTTTAGTTGGACGCCTCGAGACGCACCTTGGGGTGGTGGTGGTTGAACTCCGGCGACGGTCAATGGTGGCGCTCCAACGACTCAGTACAGAAAATTTAGCTCTTCGATTCAAACACGTCTGGGCAGAAATTGAGTCGTGAATTGGACCTTAACTAGTTCAATTGGGTAAATTTCGATTTTATTGAATTGGTTTATCTTAAGCTAATTTAATTTGAACTTAAATCAATTTGGGCATAGATTTGGATCTTGAGTTAACCGACATATGGATGTGATTTTTGATTCTTAGACATGTGATTACGGACTTAAGTATGAATTTGGTTGGGACGAATCTAAGTAATCCGATTAGATTAAAATAACCATTATTAAGAAATTAAGATTAAAATGTCAACTTCAGGAACCTAATTATAGGAATTGGTAGATTAACCGTGTCGAGGCCATGGGCTAGGGTAATGCCATTCTAACCATATAGAGGTAACCTCGTTCCTAATAAATCTATTGTCCCTAAATAAGGAATATGAAGACCTCCTTAAGAACCAATATATTGTAATTTCATAAAAATAATGTAATACTACTAGAATTCGACTATGATACTATGTTTAATAGATTAGGTGAAGAGATCGCAGATATCACTAGTGAGCAGGAGGGCGCTACTTAACAAGGGCTATCAGGTGAGTTTATATTAGCTTTCTTGTTGGGGAAAGAATATAAGTACTTATTATCACATCTTGTCGTTTAGTTCTAAATGTGCTAAGATTCGATGACTTATGAGTGCTCGTTCCATGCCATTCTTGGTTCTCAGGTTTACTTGATCAAATTGTTTGAGCTGCCCCTTCTGCTTGAAATTCTTAAATTGCTACTACCTAAACTTCCAATTTTACTTGATATAATTTCTTATCTTGTACATTTACATTGATACGTGCAGTGTTGGGCCCCTTTTACTCAACATCACCATTTATCTATATAACATCGGCTTACTGATCCTGTACTCTCATAGTAGTTGATTGGACCTCTCTTACTCTTATATGTAATTCTTGAACTATTTATACCCGAGTTCCCTCACCTATATCATATGATTGAATTCGTACACCACGATCCACTTTCACCCAAGTTTTGATAAAGTTAATGGTTTATGAAAATAGAACTCCGCATCGCCCCTTTTTCACTAAGCACTCCTATTGATATTTACTGATGTTGCTTTATATAAAAACTGGCGATTGTGTTGAGGAAGGTAAAAGTGATTTCGAAACATGTATTTCCATATTTCCTTGGGAAAGCCTTGTGTTTATTCAGTGATAATTAATTATCATGGCAGAGTAGTGTGTTAAATTATATGTTGTTGGGTATACTAAACATTATCAGTGATCATGTACTTAATACCCTTGGGGGTGGGCCTTGGGATCAATTATGAAAGACGGCTGGGCGGAACGGTCCGCGGTGACAGATCTTTCGGCTGATACTCGTACAAAATTGTACATATAATCCCTACTCATAGAGAGCTGGAGGTAGTCGACTATGAGTGGGATCAGGCATGTAGCTAGCCATGCCCAATGAATGATTAAGTGTCCAAGCTGATCACTCGGTACTTTGCAGGAATAAGGATTTTGTGTTTTTGAAAGTGGAGTGACAAGGTTGGAGAATTACCAACAACTGAATTGTGAAAGTATTTGCAAATTGCATAAATTATTTTCATCTCCCCACTGAATGTATGTATCTGTGTCAATAATTAGTCGCACACTTCGTTGATCCATGATTTGACATGCAATCCCAGTATTTGATATTATCATGTTATATGCTCGTGTCATTCCTTAATATTACTCTCACTAAGTCATTTGGACTTATGAAGTTGTACTGTTTATTCTTATTCTTCCGCCAGATGAGGATGTGAGGATTTGATAGGGACAGGCATGATCGTACATATTGTATATAGTTTTGACCTATGTGAACAGGCAGTGTTGAACTATTAAGACCTTCTTGTAATATAGTGTGCTTTGAGGGCACCATTTTGTTTATAAACGCTATACAGGTGTGAAATGCTAATGGTTAATGTATAAAAGGCATCTTCATTTCCATACGTTTGCAGCTTATATATATATACGTATTTGTTTGAGAGTAGTTGCTAGGGTAGCAGCCCTTGTCTAGAGGCCCTACCTCGAGTAAGCAGGGGCGTTACAGGTGTTCAAAAATATAAAAATATGCTTTAAGAAATTCCTAATAATTTTTTTCCAAAATATATATAAAAATTGCGAAATCACAATTATAATAATCTAAATATTATAATGAACACTTTTTGGTGTCATAATATATACGTGTATATATATATATATATTTATTGGATACTGACACTACCAAATATTATGGCATCAACTATAATTAATTTGTAATTGATACTAAAATTTTACAATTTTAATTACACAAGTGAGCTAGTCAAACTTAAGATTATATAATCTCATAACTAGCACTGGCTACAGCCAATTTGTAGTTGGCTATTTTTATTTATATATATGTTAATCTTTCTAAGGATAGTGCATATTAATATATTGCACTTCTAATGAACAATGCTATAAATTAATAATTAATAATTTTCGTTGCTTGTTATATAAAAAAATTACATTTACTATGAAAAAATTATAGGTATAGCTATTAAATTAATTTCATAGCAATTTTTTCCAGAGTGGATAACTTTTGGTAGTGTCTTTTCTTGTGCTTAAGAAACCATTCAACAAGCCCTAGAATCCACATTTCAGTTCTATGAAGTTGGAAAATCATATGCATGCAATATATATATATATATATATTGATATTGTTATGATCAAATGCTTACTACTAGATTAAAAACTATAACTATTAGTAGAGACGCAACTTTATTTTCTTATATATTTGGCAGCGTAAAATACCGTATAAGGCTACGGTTGGCTTGAGATGGCTGCGTCCTATAAACGCCATCGGTTAGATAGTTAATCCCAAAGTCAAAAGATGATGCGGATAAGATAATAAATTCAACATATATAAATTCAGCTTTATGGCGGAAAAAGTAATTGACGGGGTCTGTTTCGACGTGGAGGCCATCCATGCACTAAGGTACATATATATCCATGCAACGTGCAACTCTGCAGTCTGTATTACCACACGTACGTACAATTATAGGCAAGCAGGATCAACACTGGCCGCATTAACAAACTTCTGGGGGCCGGCCGGGCCTATATATCTTTATGTGAATCGCTTATTTATACGACTAACTCTCTGTATGTATAAATATATATACAGCTTTCATTGTGGAGGTAAAATATTTTCACTTAGGATATTCCCTTTCTCGGAATGCACTATGCGTGTCTTTTGTGCGTGTGCATTGAAGCTGCGTAGGTAACTTTTGAGGGACAAAGAGGATGTAGGGGCCTGCCTGGCTTCGTCTGAGAAAATTCGACTGTAAGAAGCGAAGCACGACCGGCCAGCAGCAAACTACCACAGTACTGTATAAATGCTGATTAATGTCTGTGTCTGTTTTATAGGAAAATGGATATCAGTTTAGTACTTTGTCAGGATTGGGAGCAGTAAGAAGATCCTTGTCAAATTTATTGTCTTGGTTTTAGGTTCATCCTTTTTCTGGGAAAAATTATGTTCTCAGAGTAAGGTTGGAGGTGTGGTCTTGTGTAATAAACGTGAAAATGGTTGGAAAGTTACATCGGAGACGGAGAAACTGGAGAGGGTTAATTGGCGACCAGAGTGGGACGCAGTGAAAAAGGGGGTTCAAGAAGTGTGGCGAGCACTATCGTAAAGATTAATTACTAGGGAAATTAAAGAACTAGATATATTGTTGTGGATATTCAATACTAATTAATGGATATAAATAAGCTTTTGTGTTCAAGTTGACTATTTTTTTTTTCATTAAAATTTAAGATTAAAGATTTATTATGAGATGTAATGGGCTTGTTTGTTTATGAATTGGAGCATTTTACCAATTAAATGAATTTTGGGAAGTAAGATTGGGGAATGTGATGTTGTTTGTTTGTATTTTGGGTGGTACGTGAAGAATGTATTGGGAGAAAATTATTTATTTGTTTGTGTTTTGGAGATGATAAGATGTCACATCAATAACTTTTTTATTGGATTGATAAGATGAAATTGATATTTTAAAATTATTTATGTATGTGTATATATAGATTGGGTAGAGGGAACAAAAAATGAAAGGGCTAGATGTTGGGGAATGTGTAGAAAATGAATTATAAGAATATTTTGGACATTTTTGGGTGTATTTCGGATAGTAAGATTGAGGAATGTAATTGTTGTTTGTTTGTATTTTGAGAGTTGAAAAATGTTTTGATAATTTACAAAGAAACGAACCCTGTAGTTTTACGGGTTATTTGCCAAAATATAGTGAAAAAACCTAATGTTTCCAAAACTACCGTGATTCTGGAAAAGTTGCAAAACTACCGTAAGGCGTGGCTCGAGGCCACGCCTTTCATTTTCGAATTTTTTTTTTTAAATAAATTAAATAAAGTCGTGGCCTGAGGCCACGACTCTGGCATGGCAAATGCTCCAAATTAGTAAGAGAAGCCACGCCTCTTACATGTTTTTTTTTTTTTTAATAAATTAACAAAGTCGTGGCCTCATGGAAAATGCTGATATTAGTAAGAGACGTGGCTGAGAGCCACGCCTCTTACATTTTTTTTTTTTTTAAAAAAAATTAATTGAAAATTGAGAGGCGTGGTTACACGCCTCTTGCATATATATATATATATGTTTTTTAAATTAATTGAAAATTGAGAGGCTTGCATATATTTTTTTTTTAATGGAAAATTAGCTTAGCCTCTCTTCCATGTAATTTTTATTTTTATTAGAAATTAAAGAGTCGTGGTCTTGCATGTAATTTTTTTTCAGTTTTTTTGATTAAAAAGTGAAAAGACATGGCCTTAGCTGAATTTTTTTTTTTTTTTTTTTGTAGAACAGCCGCAAATGCATGTCACGTTCTTGCATAGCAAAAATGTGTTTTAAGATACAGTAAAGAATTGTATGTATACAGTAGTATATGATGTAAGCTCTATGAATACATTTTGTAAAAAATATCATACATTTTAATCATAATATATTTAATTTTTGCAAGTCTAATATGTAACACTTACTATCTAATTCAAGAACAATGTATGGGTTTTATTTTTTAAGTATATTAGTGAAATATGATATAGATCAGAACTGTCTAAAATTTTTGAAAATTTCGACCAAATTTATTGTTGATAAAGTGTAATACAAAGGAAAAATATAGAATATAAAATAAAATTTCAAAGTTGGAAGAATTAAAGATGTCGAGATTGTGCTTGGGTTTGGGATTCAACTTCGGTTTGTGCATGACGGCGGGCTTGTTGTCTTGCACGTGCTTGAGGCCAATCCATTTCATTTTGGATACGAGTAGTGCGATCCCTTCCTGCAGTACGTCTATCTCTACGGGCTGGATTATGTATTAGTTCAAAATTAGGTTCATCCCAATAATCTTCGGCCCATATCGGCTGAAAGCTTCCTTGATATATTGCCAAGTAATATTCAATATTGTAATATGGCTTGACAAATGCTACAGCATTTAATCCAAAATTTTCAATTAATTTTCAATTTTCAATTTTCAATTAATTTTTTTTTTCTTACTAATATCAGCATTTTCCATGCTAGAGTCGTGGCCTCTTTGTTAATTTATTAAAAAAAAAAAAAACATGTAAGAGGCGTGGCTTCTCTTACTAATTTGTAGGATTTGCCATGCCTGAGGCCACGACTTTATTTAATTTATTAAAAAAAAAAAAATCGAAAATGAAAGGCGTGGCCTCGAGCCACGCCTTACGTTAGTTTTGCAACTTTTCCAGAATCACGGTAGTTTTGGAAATATTAGGTTTTTTCACTATATTTTGGCAAATAACCCTAGTTTTACCAAATTGAATATTTTATTCAATAGTTTCATCTTTTCATTCCAAAAAATTAGAGCACAAGCTACGGTCGATTCATAGCTTATGCTAAAAATCTGTAGTTTTGGCACAAAATTGTTTTAACCAAGTTTGAAGCTGATGCTCTTGTAGTTAGCCATCACCAGGATCAATCCATAGTTAATAATCATTCTTTTTTATAAATATATTAATTTTTTTATGAATAATGCATAAGTAATCTGTTATACTTTAAATATATAATGTTATGGATTGATAATTAAAAAAAATTACATTTGCTACAAAAGTTTGTAGCTACAAACTATGGCTACGAAATTAATTTTTTGGTAGTAAATGCTTATTTTTCTGGTAGTGTTTGTTTTATTTCATCAATTCATTTAAATTGTATGTATGTAATTTATAACCAAGTATGTTTTTCAAAATACTTATTACAATTGACATGTATTAATTATTCATGGAGCGAAGTTGAGAATATTATTAAAAAATATAACATTAGTGACAAAAAATAAGCGATAATATAAAAGTTGTCACCAATGACATATATTAAAGTAGTAACAATAATTTTTATTTTGTTACTAATTAATTATGTTTTCTAAGTGACAATATTAATTTTTATTTTGTCAAGACTATAGGGAAAGAAAAAAAAGAAGAAGAAAACTAGTGACAATTCAAAATTTATTCCTAATTACATATAATAAATGACAAAAGATTTTAAATTATCTTTCTAATGATTTTTATAAACTTAATAGTAACAAGAATAGTATTTAAATTGTCACTATTGGCAATTAGTGAAACACTTATTATGACGACTTGGTGATAATAAAAATTATAATTTGTCACAAATTACACTGGTAATTATTTTTATTGTTATTAACTTGTTACTATACATGTGTCATTCATTATTAATGGTGGCAACTTAAAACATTAGTTATTTACATTATTAAACCATGTTATGCTAAAATAAAAACTTTTACTGCTTGAAAAATATCATTAGCGGCAAAAAAGTTATAATCACTTAATATAAATCATTTGTGATAACTTTTATATTGTCATTTTCTTGTCACTAATATTATATTATTATGTAGTGACAACAATATGGCTTAATATTGACAAGAATTAACGCTTTAAATTATCACAATTAATAATTAGTGACATACATATAGTAACAATCCAGTGATAATGAAAATCGTATCACAACTATAAGTATGTCACTAATTATCAACGATAACAATTTAAACATTATTTTTACCACTGTTAAATTTATAAAAATCATAAGATTGACAAAATAAAAAATACTTAATATATACGATGAGTGACAACTTTTGTGTTGTCACTTATTATTTTGTCACTAATTTCTTTTCTCTTATAGCGGATAAACACTTATTATTATTAAAGTATAAAATTTCAGAATTGTCCTAAAACACATTATTAGATGCAATTACATATGTAACCAAAATATCATATCTATCTAGATGGATAAAAAGAAAATCTTGAGGCAAAATTTCCATACTTTAGTAAGAGGGTGTTTGGATGAGCTTATAAGCTTTTGAAAATATCTTATAAGATGTTTAAGTTTTAAGAGCCTATAAAATATCAAAAAGTGTTTGATAAATTTTTTTAGAAAAGACTTATAGGCTCCTAAAATAAAATATTATGAGCTTATAAACTCTTTTTTAAAAATAAAAGGAGTTCTTAATTTATTTTGAAGATTTTAACAAGCTCCTCTAATTTTTATTATATTAATTACAAAATTGACACTACTAACATCTTATAAACTCCAAAATCTTATTTTATCCAAATATTTTAAAAACTTATTTTTAAAAAAAGATTTAACATTTTATAAGCTCTAAAAACTTTTGCTAAAATATAAAAATTTATATAATATTTTAAATAAGTTTAGCCAAATACACTCTTAAGTCAAACATTTGCTTAATTCATTGGGGGGAAGGTCGAAGGTGGAAGCTAATGGATATATATCGCTACTAACATTAAAAGATAGTTCGTGAAATTTGAGAACGAAGGCTCTACACGAGAAAATCAATATATGATCTTATGTTCACATTCCTTTACGTATGATCTTGAAATCCTTATTAGCGTCAAAAGGAGGGGGGGAAAAAAAAGGTAAAAAGAGATAAGAAAAAGGAAAAAGAAGAAATTAAGAGGAAAAAAGGGAAAATAGAGAGAAGGAAAAATCGTAAAAAGAAAAGAATGGAAAAATAAAATTAGAAATAAATGAGAAAATGAAATGGAGAAAAATGAAACAAAAAAGATAGAAAGAAACAGAGAAGGGGGGAAAATCCAACACCCCCCCCCCCCCCCCCCAAAAAAAAGAAGAATAATAATAATTAAAAAAAAAGTTAAAGATGAAAAACGAAGAAAAAAGAGAAAAATAACGTGAGAAGAAAAAATAAAAGTAGGAAAAGGGATAGAGACAGAGAGAAGAAAAAAAATTAAAAAATATACGAGTTAAAATATAGTGCCAGCTTTTTAATCTATATTGAATATAAAGTATGAGGGTTTTAGTTATGTGTTTTTTGAGAATTTACAAAATTAAACTCATTTTCAAAGATAATAATAATAATAATAATAATATAAGTTTTTTTTTTTTTTAACTTATCTTCCTTCTCTTTAATATTTTTTCCTCTCCAATTACTTATAATTTTCTTCTCCTATTTTATCTTATCTTAATTTTTTCCCTGTATTCACTCCAAAAATTTAACAAATGCATTGAAAATATCAAAAAAATAATAGTAAGCATATAAAAATATAATTAGATATTTTATTTATTTTTATATCATACAAATTTTACCACACACATTGAGTATGTTAAAATTACTATTTATTTGTCCTCGCCTCATACTATTTATCCTTTTTTTCCCCTAAAATTATATATATATATATATATATGATACCAAATTTAGGAACCCCTATATTTTAAAACTAAAAAACATTTTTTTGCATTCCTATCAATATTAGATACCAAATTTAGGAACCCCTCTATTTTAAAACTAAAAAACAATTTTTTGCATTCCTATCAATATTAGAATTATTTTTGTTATTTAATATCCATTAATCACATATATATATATATATATATATATTAGAGTTGTTTGTTTGGTGTGTTTGGATTAGGCATGATGCACATGACTAGAATAAATAGTGGGATATTGTGTATCATATTTAATATTTGATACTTAATATCCAACTTTGATTGTTCAATTTGCTTGGTATGATTATTACATTCGATAAATTACAACTTTTTTCCAACTTAACTTGGAAAGCATATCACACTACACGAGCCAAGTTTGACCTTAAATGCACAATAGATCGTAACTATATTAAGAATTTCTAAAAATGAATCCAATATTAAAATTGAATTGAATTGTATATTGATAATGTAATATCAAAGCAAGCAAATGTGCTGGCAACGTTTTCATTTCATACCTTCTCAATATTCAATAATATGATTTTTCTTGTGGTGAGAGAGAAACGCTGCAGAAAGGAAGAAAGTACAGATAAGGGAAACAAAAACAAATTAAGAAAAAGCATATTCACACAGAGCACTTAATGGCTGTGGAACATTCATATCATAAATTAGCTTCATATTGTCACAAACTGAAAAATATGAAAAGGATGTCAATCTTGTTTCTTGGTATAGACCGACCACATTGGTCCACTAGTTTGGTAAACATTAATGAGGGCACAAAATTATAGTCCCTTGGAGATCCCACCAAAGAAATGTCCATCATCATGAATTCTTTATTTTAAATTAATTAATATGTATCAAATATATTTGATTTGTAAGTAACTATTTTTATAAAAAATTATTTAATATATACTCGATAATATGTATATACATAAAATGAATAAGAATAAAATAGAGAAATCAGATCGAAAATTCACAAGTCTCAAAGTGATCCACTTAATTAACTATTTAACTTCGTCCTAAAAATTATTACAATTCTTGATTCAAACTAAGTACCATTCTACACTTCATTGCTATTACATTTGATGCTCTAAGAAAAACCCTAATCTTGCATTTTTTTTTATTTATACGCATGCATACATATCAGGAGTCTATTAGAATTCGAATTCCTGACCTCCCACATCATGTGGGAAACTTATGCAATTAGGCCATATTAGACCACTTGGTAAACCCTAATCTCGCATTACTGTCAATGATCATTCAGCTAACAATAAAAGCGCGTGTGCCAAATAAATATAGTTATGAGTAAATCATCAAAACATCAGGGATTTATACTGCCCCAGCAATTAACCTTGTTCTCCTCGAGAACTCCCCAACCGTTATTGGAAACCATGGTCGGCGCAAGATCCGAAAAGCCCTCCATATTGAAGCTTGGGAACCTTAAGGAATCGGCAACATAAGTAGAATCAACACTAGGGTCATGAAGTATTTCCATTGAGTTGTCCATTATGGTCATGCCCTGATCATAGTTGTTGTTAGGTTTTCCAGCTGAGTTGTCGATGCAATTGCTGCTTATATTGTAAGAATTCCCACTGAATAATCCGACAGTTTGGATTGGGAGAATGTTGTCTGTGAAGTTTAATATAGATGTTGGGGACTGAAGTTGGCTCCCATTGGAGGGGGAAAATCCGTTGAGTATCATGGTGGAAATGTCTTTACCAGGATTAGTCCATGCCCACACTTCGAGTATGTCTAAACACGGCGGCCGTGGCAGAGGTGCTGGTGGTCGCGGCGGAGTTGTGGGTTTGTTGAGTAACTGGCCGTGGTAAGGATTGGACAGCAGTTTGGTTTCACGGACAAGCCTGGCTTCTGCTTCGAGTCGAGCGCTTTCCCATTGAGCCATGTGGCTAATATTGGCCAAGTCCTTCGACTGCTGGCCACAGCCAAGGGCAAGATTCTTGGGTTTATGGGTCATTGGATCAATTCCCATTTTGATCAATCTCTTCTTGAGATGAGTGTTCCAGTAGTTCTTTATCTCATTGTCAGTCCGTTTTGGCAAGTGGGTTGCTATGGCTGACCATCTATTAGACAACATTGTACAAATCATAGTACATATATACTTAGGAAAAGATTACAGACCCTAAAAGAATCAGATTATGTAATTAATTCGAGCACCTGTTTCCAAGAAGGGCATGAAGTTGAATAATGGTCTGTTCTTCTTCCAAGCTGAACTTTCCCCTCTTAATATCAGGCCTCAAATAATTTGTCCACCTTAACCTGCAGCTTTTCCCACATCTCAAAAGCCCTAAAACCCACCATCAGAATAAACTCAATTCCAATAAAACGTCCACTGTGTGTGTTTTCAATATATTGCATGCATGAATCTAATGTAAAGAAATTGACTAGAATTATTAGGTAAAAAACAAAATCACCAGCTTTAGAAGGAAGGGCACGCCAGCTTCCATGGCCATGTTCTTGGATGTAAGTCGAGAGTTTTTGATCTTCCTCAAGAGTCCATGGCCCTTTCTTTAAGCCCACCTTATCACAGCATGGGGACCTGCCCATTTTTACTGTCCGTACAAATGGCCGAAAGGATAGAATATGTGGGGTTGGATGATCGGTGGTGGTGGCGTACGTAGCTAGTGAGCCGATGGTGTGTGCAGAACACAGTAGGACTACATATAAAGACGAACAGTTAAATAAATGCTGCTTGTGAATTGGCTAGCCAGAAAGCTTGGTTAACTCAACTAGTTAATTTACTTACCCAAAAGAGGATGATTTTTATTTTCTTTTACCATCCAAATGTATATATGTTTTAATTAATGTAGAAGCAAGAATTACCATTGGTACGGTGTATATACAGCAGTTTAGATCATCTATTTCAATATATGTTTCATCTTCTATTCCATTGTATGAATGTATGATACGTCTATTAAATATTTTTTTATAAAAATAGTTGGTTGATAATAAAATACATTTGACATATATATATATACATCATATTGGAACAGAAGATAAAACACGAAATGAAATAGAAGATCCAAAGTGATATATATAGTATGATAAAATAGCTGATTGATAGCTTATGGATGCCCTAGCTAATTAGGTTTATCCCAGGATCGAATTTGATAGCACTATAATTTCTATGTAATCATGAGAATTTAATCTGATCATACTATATTAATTGCATATAAAATGTAACCCATGTTCTTAATTATCAGATAAATTTCCCCATAAGTGTGAGATGATAACATGGCATATACTTGATTTGGATCTACTTCATCCTTGCACAATATTGTCATAAATGGAATTGTTGGATGTTAGCGCTGAATAGCTAGCAACTGGGAATAGGAATAGTAGCTACAAACCACAAGAAAAATATCTTTTCACTAATAGAAAATTTGTATTGAATAGAAATATTTCGTCACGAATCGAAAATAGTTGTGATGGATTTTAACAGATTACTAACAAACTTAAAAGATTAGCAAAACATATATTAGTAATTAATGACTCTTGTGACGGATATGAAGAGTCTGTGTTGATATCAATAGTATGTTACAAATTTCATAATAACTGTAAATATCATGATCGAATGATTTTTTATCTGTGACAGAAATTCCATCACAAAATTAATTATATGACGCACTTTATTTTCGTTACAGAATTAATTAGTGACAAAGCATATACTAATGATTTTGTTAAATAAATCCATCACAAAAATCAAAATTATATTTTCTGAGAGATTTTATTAAATTTGTGATGAACTTTTTATTTGGTGAATGGATGTTTTCTTATAATGACAGAAATTGCACAACTCATATAGAAAAAGATTGATCCTTCCTCTATCCCTTCATATCGCCTTAGGAATAATCGGATGGGGTACTACCTTTATTGAGATTCAATGGGGCTCGACCCCTCTCCCTTTTATTAATTACTCAAGAAGCTCTAACGTTTGATGGCCTCTTTTTATAAGTTTTATCCTATATTTCACATTATTAATAAATATCATGTGTGTATATATATATGTATATATTTTTCTAATTTAAATATGATATGTATCCGTACAATAACGTATATGATAAAACATTAACTGATATAAATCACGATCACAATGGTCCAAATTTTGAATGTACTTGTCAAAGAAATTAAAAGATTACTGATAAATTTGAGGTACCATAAGTTTAGGACCATTTTTCCTTTCTTGGAACAGGGATACTTTTGGGACCAGGTTTTTCTCAACTTTATTTCAGTGTAGTTATTACTCAGTATCGATCCCAGCTTTGCCTGCTCTATATATGGAAGAGAGAATGGAATATATCAATTGTTTGAGTACATAACTGTTGCTTGGAGGGAGTTTGGTTGTGTTTTCAAATTTATTTTTCATTTTCAACATTTTTAAAATTTGAAAAGTTTGTTAAAGTAAATAAGTTGAAAATATATTTGTATTTGGATAGTCTGTTGAGAAAGTAATTATCATATAGGGTTTAGTATGTTGTAGATGGAAAGGGATAGTAATAATGAAGAAGAGAAAAAAGATATATAGGTTATTGGGAGAAGATATTGAAAAATGTGTTTTGAGATTAAAATTAAGTTGGAATCAATGTTTAAAAAACCGGACCGAACCGTCAACTGATCGGCGAATTGGTCCGTTTTTCTCAAAAATTCAAAAAACTTAAAAAAAAAAGGCCATATTTTGTAAAAATCGTTCAGACCGGCCGGTTGGACCGCTGGACCGGTGAACTGTTCACGGTTCAATTGAACCAGACCAGTTTTTCATTTAATTTTTAATAAAATTAATTTTTTTATTTATTTCTTTGGTCTAAGTACAAATTTTGAAAGTTAAGGTACACTTCACAAACTATCTAAAAGTAAAAAAAAAAAAAAAAAAAAAAAAAAGCCTTAGTTTAGAGTTTAGAATTAACCTACACACTCTCAACTTTAAACCTTAGACTTGATATATTTAAATTGTTGTGATCATTTATAATATGAATTGTGAAATTTGGATTGTAATGTTAGATAATATCATTTAAGCTCTTTATATTTTATATTTTGGCATTTATTAATTTTTAAGTAATATATATAATATAAATATATATATTTCATAATTATGACGTCACAGTTCAATTACAGTCCGACCAACGGTTGAACCAGTGACTCGTAAACTGGTAAGTTTTTTGGTTCAATGAACGGTCCAATTTTTCAAACACTAGTTGGAATATTGATAAATACGATGATAAATTGTTGATAATTCATTTTCAAATAATAAAAACAGCTAAAAATGAAAATAAAAATAAAACATAACCAAACTGCCCCTTGGTTTGCCAAAAGACCTAATTAAATGAACAAATAGCATTTATCATTATACATAAACAACAAGGTTAAAGCACACCAACTTATTAATCCCACGTTCAAAATGAATCTATCTTTGCTTCTATATGTCGTAAGAAAACATTCTACCTTTTTTTGGAGTTGCCATGATGTATATGATTTGTTGAGAAACGTGGAAAACTAGTTTAGGGTGAAAATATTGAAGAACCTTTGTTGGTCTAATGGTACCACTAGGGTTCTTTGTAACTTTCACCAAAATTATGAATTATTGCAATGATTATTTCTTTAGAAAATGCAAAAGTTATTGTTTAAGAGGGTGTTTGACGAGAATTATTTAAAATATTTTATAAATTTTTATATCATATTAATAGATTTTTAAAACTTGTAAGATGTTAGGAATGATAATTTTGTAATTAATATAGTTAAAATTAAAAAATTCTTTAAGATCGTAAAATAAGTTATGGAATCTCTTTTTTTTTTTTTTAAATTATATCTTAACATCTTATTTTTGAAGCTTACGAGCTTTTCTTTTGAAAATTCTGCCAAATATTTTATAAAATTTTATAAGCTCTGAATGACCTCCTTATGAACTCACCTAAACGGTACCCTCTAATTTGAGTTGATATTAATACTACATGATAAAGGTACATTAATGTATGTTGGATCCCATATTGGTGAAATAAATAAATAGTGGTTTCTATATATAATTTTGGACAATCATCACCTATCGAGCTAGCTTTTGGAGTGAGTTAGGTCCAAAATTCACTCCTTGACATAGTATCGAAGCCACTCATTCTCAATGTTGGTTTACGTAGTGTTGTTGAGACACTCATTTCATATTATTCTATACTTCAAATGTTTATTCTTGGGCATGCTTGGGTGTGGTAGATCCTACATCAGTAAAATAAATGAATAGTGGTCTCTATATATGATCTTAAATAATCCTCACATCTCGAGCTACCTTTTGAAGTAAGTTGGGCCCAAAGTCCATTTTTTGACATGTTCTTCTCGTCTCTTTTTTATTTTCATTTTTCTTGTTCACAATGTGTAGACAAGATTGGGATAATTGAATTCGAATCCAAATCTTATGTTTTATAAGAGAAGAATGGTGCCGATCAATCAATCAATCGATCGATGGTTGCTTATTCTTATGCCTAGTAACCATGTACTTATGCTACTTGATGTTGTTCGAATTGGAATCTGAGAATCTTTTTGAGAAATATTTAAATGAAGAAAAAGTGAATCTTTGACTCAAGAACATAAATCGTCCACCTAAGAATTTATTTTGGGAATCTTGTAGAAAATACTACGAGTGAAAATGTGTTTAAATGTCCAAATCAACCGTTATAAACTTAGGATATTATACGCTCGGGTTCAAGGATTCTCTTTTCGTGTATGGGATCTATCATTTTATCTTGCACTGTTTTTATTGAAATTTTACTAATACGCCCTTAAGGCGTATTATTAGTACATCACTACTAATTTGCAATGTGGGGGATATAGTAGTATATTTAAATTTCTCCTATTTCTCCCTTTAAGAAAGTACATTGGAGTTAGATTGGTGTGATCAATTGACTGATCAGAGAATTTAACTGGAAAAGTACATTGAGTGAAAGTAAGAAAATGGAGCTGAAAATATCAGATTTATTTGAGAAAGATTTCAATATGGGTTAGATATTCCATGGCTTCTTCTACTTATTTTATTATGAAGATGGCACAAAAATACTTTAGTAAATAAGTTAGGTGGTCATTTTATGACAGTGCCCCAAATAATTAACTCTGTCAGATCCAAATGATGAAGGTCCAAAATTTAATCCACTTTTCAGATCCAAATGACAAAGGTCCAAAATCACATTTACCTATGGGCCCATATTCTTGTTATTCAGTCATAAAATTTTCCAAGCATTCAACATATATATAATCCCAAAAAAAAATAAAAATTATTTTGTTTAGAAATTTGAAGTCCTTAACTCCAAATTCTTCAATCTAAATATATCTTTTAATTCATTAAAACTATTCTTCAAATAAGAATTAATTTGCCTAACCAAATGAAATACACACACACACACACACATAGCTAGCTCAAGAGGTGAGATTGTTCAAGATTATATATACAGGCTATAACTTATTTATTTTACCGATATGAAACACTAACACACCACGCACACGTTCAGCAATGAACATTTGGAGCGTAAAATTACATGAAATAGGTGGTCCAACAACATTGGGCAGCCCAACATGGGGAATGTGTGGCTCTTACATTATATTAAAGAATGGATATTGACATAACTCAATTCCAAAAGCAAGTTTAAGAGGTTAGGATTGCCCAAAATCATATATAGAAATTACAACTTATTTATTTCACTAATGTGAGGCTCTAACAGTAAATGCTATGTATTTAAGATTATCAGGAAAATTATTTAACAATTTCTGAGTAGAAATAAATCTAGAACTTGACTGGGATGAGGACAAAATTTAATATAAATCAGATATCTGTTGGATTCTATAAATGTTTGTATGTATTGAAATGATTATATGGAAAATGAATAACAAATTCTTGGTAAGTGTGTTGGGAAGAACATTAATGTCTGAAAGGGTAACAGTTATATCTTCCTTAGGGTAAATATGATTGAATTTATTCAATCTGATATGGTACAGCCAGGTAATTGGAGTAGATCTCACTGAGTTAAAAAGAATCTGAGCAACCAATCTAGAACCGTTGGATGTACCAAAGAATGCACTACTCATACAAGGCCAAGTATGTATAGTGATGCGGCTCGGGATCTTGGGTTTAAATCTCGAACTCGATTTTCTAATCTGCCCCTACTCTCAATATTGACCTCAACCCAAACTCGTACAAGTTCCTAAACTGATGCTGCTCGGGATCTTGGGTCAGGACCTCGAACTTGATTTCCTAAACTACTCATAGTCTCGATCTCGACCTCGACCCAGATCCTCACAAGCATTTTTTGGTATGTGACCTGACTATAAGCACTACAAAAAAATATAATATTAGCGACAAAATAATAAGTGACAAAATGTAAGTTATCACTAATAACATTTATTGAGTGACAGTAATCTTTATCTTGTCGCTAATGACCAATTTTTAAATGACAAAATTTTTTATCTTGTCACAACATGACTCAATAGTGACAAAATTTAATGTTTTAAATTGTCACCATTAATAATTAGTGACACCCTTATAGCGACAATTTAGTGACAATAAAAATTGTCATTATAATTTGTGACAAGATTTTTATTGTCACTATAGGTGTGTCACTAATTATTTATGGCGATAACTTTAACACTATTCTTGTCACTATTAACCTTGTAAAAATCATCAAGGTAACAAAATTAAATTTTTTGTCACTGAATATACATAATTAGTGATAACTTTTACATTGTCATTTACTATTTTGTCACTAATTTATCTTTTTCTTATAGTGAAGAGCACACATTATGCTAGCTGAGATCGACTTCAACTAAGGTTCTTCGATGCTTAAGTTAGTATATCGCTAAGGTGATCAAATGAGAACTCAAATGTAAGTTAAGAACTAAAGTAAAATGTGGCTAAAGATGACATGGCGTGGTACTGTGTGATTTTTTCATTTTCCAGGTGTTGAACTGTTCTTGTCTGTACGGATCAATGTGGTGAATTACTGTATTACAGATCCATATATAATTGATCAACGATTAGCGATCTGAGTCATAGTCCAAATTGGGTCAGGCTCCTTCAGGTAATGGCCCGACCCGAGAAAAAGAGACGCAGATTCTATCATGTATGGATATTTTGGCTAAAATTCAAGGACAAAATGATCTTTTTACTCTGGCTTTATTAATTATTATCCTCATATAGCTAAGTACTGCATCCAATGCAATAAATATATGCACCAATTAAAATTTTAGGCTGTATGACTTTTGTTGAAATTCGATTGAAAACCTTAGTTTGCCTTAAAATATTTGAGTCCAATATGATTGATTTGAGCGTCAATAGATTTTTTATCAGATAATTTAACGACTCTAACATGATTGTAATTTCAAAAATCAAGAAATTTGAATCAACCCATCCAAAAAAGATTATGTCTAAATAAAGAGGAGCTTTCCCATACTCATATGAGACTAATATGAGTATAGTTTGACAATAAATTAGGTTTTCGAAAGGGAATGTGATATGTTCCATTAACATAATTAAGAAATTTTACAATAAAAATTGAATTGTCCTTCCAAGATATACCAATTTGATATTTATGATGGAACACGAGTATCAATTTCAGTATTTGGAAAAATTCGTCTACCAATTTTATATTAATGACAAAACTCTAATATCAATTAATTTGTAAAAAAGTTCACATACCGATTTAATATTTGTATATATCTGTAGTACATATTAAGTATGATGGTCCTATAGAAAATAATTTGGTATATCAAAGTAGATTTAAAACAATAACAGCTTTTTTTATTATCCTTTTAATAAGAATCTCGAGCACATGAAGAGGGTGTTTGGATGAGTTTATAAGCTTCTCAAAATATTTTATAAGATGTTTAAGAGCTTATAAGTTGATAATAAGTATTTGGTAATTTTTTTTAAAAATGAGCTTATAAGATCCTAAAATAAGATGTTAGGAGTTTATAAGCTCTTTTAAAAAAAGTAAGGAGATCCTAACTTATTTTTAAGATCTCAATAAGGTCATTTATTTTTAACCATTTTAATTACAAAATTGTCATTATCAACATCTTATAAGCTCCAATATCTTATTTTATCCAAACAATTCAACAACTTATTTTAAAAATAAGATCTAACATCTTATAAGCTCCAAAAACACCTTATAAGATGTAGGAGGTTATAAAATGTTTAAAATAAATTTAGCCAAACATCTTCTAAGTTAGAGGGCGTTTGGATGAACTTATAAGCTTCTCAAAACATCTTATAAGATGTTTTAGAACTTATAATATGTGAAAAAGTGTTTGGCAAACTTTTTTTAAAAAAAATTTATAAGTTCCTAAAATATAAAACAAGATGTTAGGAGCTTATAAGTTTTTTTTAAAAAAAAATAAAGAATGCCTAACTTATTTTGAAAATTTTAACAAGTTAGCTTAACTTTAATCATGTTAATTACAAAAATACTATTACTAACATCTTATAAGCTTCAAGATGTAATTTTATTCAAAAACTTTAAGAACTTATTTTTAAAAAAAAATCTAACATCTTATAATTTCTAAAAACATATTACAAGATGTAGAAGCTTATAAGACTTTTTCAATAAAATTAGCCAAACACCCTCTTACGTATCAGTAAAGTAACAAGCTATTAATTTAAAAATATTAAATGAGAGAAGAGAGTGCAGGGAGAATATAACCATAAAAAATAACATTAAATTCATCAATTAAAATCACCCAAAAAAATTGAATTTTCCCCATGGTGAAATAGTACCAAAAACAATGTCCTTTTGTTATTTTCTTTGTGAAGAATCGAAACACGTGGAAATGCAGAGGTTGAAAATCATTTCCCACATAATGAATGTAGTTACTTCGATGTGTTGATGGAATGATGGTCACATAACAATTCTACACCAAAAATGTACTCCAGCAATAACCAAACGCGCCTTCAGACTAAAGAAGTCGCATAATTGGTTGACCTAACTGAGCTAATCGAATAAATTGCTTTTAAACTCGACCACAAGAAGTAGAAAATTAGAGTAAGAAGCGCAGTTATTGAAACAGCCTGTGAAGGTACACTGGCTTGTGTCTGAAAAGTTATTGCTTAGTGATAGACTATTATTTACATATAGAATTTGTTAAGTATGTAAAAAGCATATGATATTCAAGCGGGAATATCGAGCTTTCTGTATATTTAGATCCACAGGTCTATGGATCTATAGATCTATAAGTTTTTGTTGAACTTGAGTTTAGATCAAGCACTACAAGTTAACTATAATTAAGGGCACGACTGATATGTTTGTAGGTGGGAGGTGAGTAGGTATGGAGATGTATAACCTTAGTACTATGTGCATTTGATAAGATCGGGTTAGCTCCGAGATGATTGTGTGCTTTCCAAGCAAAATGGAGGGGTATTTATAGTTATGAGCTGAAGTGTTTTCGTACTATTAATTTTAGATAGCAACATTAGATTGATTCACATGTTTTCTACTAATGGTTTAGATGGGAGGTTGTCTGGGTGCTGGGTCGGGTTGGAACTTGATCTAATAAAAAATATGTAGGCCCTTGCAAGTTTTGTGTAATTTCTACAGCTTTGAGGGGTATTCTGATCCTTATTGGCAAATCCTCATCACTTACATCGAGTTGGAAGTGATCCTTTGAAGAGGTCGAGATTTTTAGAAAAGAATCAAATGGAAACAATAAAGTGCAGGGAATGATATTGGCTTTCTCTATCCTTAGAGTTTTTATTGACTCTACCATTATTGATTTGCTAAGTATTTATGCAAAATGTTAATTGTCAAGTATTTGACAACTTATTGAATATAATTTAAAATACTTACACAAGTCAAAATTAACAATTCAGATTCATTGAATAAAATGATATGGGTTCAACCTAATTGCATTAAGGATATTTTCGACATTTTGAAGCTCCACATCAATATCATATACCAATAATAAGGATGGAGCCTAATATTTTAATTTCGAGGAACGAAAAAAGATTTAGAGCAAACAAAATTTCAAATATAGCCTTAATTTAGGTCAGTGTAAAAAGAATGATGGTCTAGACAGTCCAGGTCCAAGTAGAATATCTACTAAACTTGCTTTGGGCCGGCCCAAATATTTTTAAGCCCATATTCAAGGTGGCAATTTGCAACCGTATAAATAAATCGTCGGCTGCTGTTTAAATATTTCATTTTTCTGCCTGTTTATTTTTTTGGGTGTATATTGGATGAACGTAAATAATTAATAAGTTGTTTTTCGTAATTTTACATTAACGGTATGAGTCGATTTTCATAAGACATGTTAAGATGATTATATAATATTTGGCTGTTTTGATGAGGCAAATTTGAGTTTATACCCAAAAATTGAGTTAATCTACAGTCTAACACAATTTACTATAATATTTTTAATATTTATGTTGTTAGCTAAAATAGATTGGGCTCAGTTGAACTCAACGGGACCTGTCAGTGGGTTGGCCCATAACACGATTTTCGTCGAGGCCCAAAAAATTATAGGAAATCTTACAGATGCACATTTCCTTTGAACAAGCTGCCCTTAGGTTATGTTTGGATTATGGCTATAAATGAGTTGAGTTGTTTCACAAATCGCATTAGTCGAGCTCAAATTAATTTGATTTGACCTTGAAATAGTTCAAGGTCAATCTCTACTCTCGAGGTGCCTTTATCTAGGTTTAGGGCTTGTAAGTTAATATATAATCTAATGATATTTTCGACCTAGAGCTCTGGCTTGCAATTATTTAAAGTTTATTTGAAATTTGAGATTAATCAATTCAAGTCAAGTTGAGCTCGAACTTGAACTTATATATATATATATATATATATTGAGCTTGAATTTGAGCTCGAAAATTTTCTCTAAATTTGGCTCCATTGAATTCGATTGCACCTTTACTTTGGACATTAAATTTTATTAATGTTGGAATCACAAAATAATTTCAAAAGAAATCATAAAGTTTAAAATGAGGCAAAACTACCTCATCTTAGATTTTCCATTTTAATATATTTTTTATTTTTTATTTCACTCTATATTAGTTATATTTAATCTACAACCAATTATTTTATAATATATATATATATATAAATAGAAAATTCAAAGTGTGGAATTTTAATTACTCTCATACATGGAAAATCACACTAACAGACTAACTAATCAAAGTATTTTTCTAGGAACAAAATTACGGCCTTGTTTGTATTCACTTATATTTTCTCTATTGTCATCCTTTTTACCATTTTAAAGCACAAAAACACATTCCTTTAACTAATTTTCACTACAAATGCTACTTACTTTTGTTGTTATACCTACATTTATTAGTTTCAAATTTAAAAATCTATTTAGTAAAACTAAGGCCCCCTTTATTAATATTTGATATAATGTTCTACTAATTTTCTAATAATTAAAATTCATTATCTAATTAAATAGTTTTTCAAACCAACATAATTTGACTAATGAAATGTTGTTGTTGTTGTTGTTCTAATAATAATAATAATAATAATAATAATAATAATAATAATAATAATAATAATAATAATAATAATAATATTATTATTATTATTATTATTATTATTATTATTATTATTATTGGTCGGACAAGAGCAACATGCCTACATTATATCTCAACACATTTTTATTTCATACAAAAATTGAAAAAAAAAAAATAGAAATCACTTGAAAGAAATGAAATGAAAAATACATACAAAACATGATATGATTGTACATGCATGTACAACCAACCATAGCATAATTAGTTAATTAAATTATACTTGTCAAGAACCCATTACAAATCAAGTGTTCCATTTAAAATCCGATCCCTTTGCTTGGCGGAGAAAGTAATTTGGAATATAATAAATCAAATCTGACAACCAATACACTTAATTATCACAATAAAGTGTTTGAATAGTTATACAAATTATTTAAATAAGATAATGTAATAAATTTCTTTTATTGCCTTTGGTGCGTATAGAAAAAAATAGTAAAAGAATCTATAGTTAAATTAGTTGGGAAAATGTCATTAGTCTCTCTAAATGTATATAAACATACCTCAAGTTAGATATAATGTATGCATTGAAATATAATAAATTAATTTGACTATATATTGATTATTGTTTTTCCTATTAATATGATTAATACTATAATTGTAACATATTATTATTTATGTCGTCGGTTGATTGTATGTAGATATTAATTATTTATTCATGAACCCTTAATGTAAGTATATGTGCTAATATTTGCATATATAGTATTACCATGTTTTATATCAAAATCATTTTTACATTATTAATAATATCAAATTAAAAACTAGGTATGCAAAAAATTATACCAAAATTAATTTTGTAGCAATAGCCACAAATTATAGCAACAAATTTTTTGTAATAAATATAATTTTTTTAAAATAACAAACAACAAAAATTGTTAGTTATCTGTTTGAAGCAATATTCATTTTAAACACAACAAATTAATTACGCATTATATATAACAAAATTAATATATATCTATATATATACAATAATTATTAATTATAAATTAATCGTGGAGATGATTAATTATGAGATTATTTGCATCAAATTCATTTTTGTCAATTTTATAATTAAGACAACTGATTTTTAGTATCAATAGCACCTTATGTCCTAAATTTTTATAATGGAATATATAATAATCCATTATGAAAACATTTATTATGACAATTGAAAACCTCCCATTGTTGTAGCCATAAAACATGGAAGGTCGACACCAACGGGAACCAAAGGAGCCTACCCTGGGAGGCACAGTTGGGTCATATTAACATATTCTTTCAAACAGTACAATTTTAATAATATATTAACTAAAAGTATTAACTTCTAAAGAATATTGTATAATTACTAAATAAAAATAGTTGAAATATTATTTGGAATTGTAATTTTAATTAAACAACTAACTAGAACAGCAAACACACTAATAATATACATATATATATATATATATTAAATTTTGGAATGGAGAAAATATTTTAGATAATTTTATTGAATATTTAATAAAATCATATATAATATACTTACATGGACATATACATAAATTTATCTATTAACATATGAGGTATATAAATTTATATATATATATATATATAATTTTATTAATGGTAAAAACATCTCCTAAAATATTTGTATTAAATCTAGTAATCACAATATATTTCATTGAAATTGGCACGTCCTGCTGTGATTATCATAGTTTAGATGTGGAATTCTCAATTTTTTGGATAATCACTTCGTTTTACTCAATTGTATTTAAATATAAGAAACACAAAAGCTTCAATTATATATAACAATTTGTCGGTGGTCATTTCGCTCAATGATATTAGTCTCATACATAAAATGTGATGTCAGCAGTTTGAATATACCAAACTCCTGACGTGCATATGTGTATAAATAAATATCGAGTGGGCTGTGATTCAATAAAATAAATCTCTCACATAATATGGGAGGTTAGGAGTTCCACCTCTAACGGACTTCTGATATACGTGTGTACGTATAAATAAATAAATAAATAAAAATTGCAATTTATAAAAAAAAATTGTGATAAACTAGACGGATACGAATCCTTACATTATTATTAGCTTAGGTTCCACTGAAACTGAGTAAACTAACAGTTCCTCTAAAATACAGGCGATTCCAACGGTGAACTCACTAAATTAAGTAAATCATTCCAATAATTCTTATTTTCTTCAAAATCTCCTACGTAAGCACTGGTCAAGTTGTTGTAGCCATCACAGTTAATCGACCCAAGATCCATCGGACCCGCCAGATTAGTATAATCATAATCCATATACGCAGTATTATTGTCGTGAAGCAGCTGCACTGAATTCTCCATTTTACCCTTACCTTGCGCGCAGCCGCTTACTTTCCCTCCGCCACATGCGGCGAAGTTGTTCACAGAGATGACCTCGTTTTCGACGGTGGAACCGCCGCGGGTTCCAACTGTAGGAACCGTAGAACTGTTAACGGAGAAATTTAGGGTAGAAGTTGGCGAGTCAAGGCAGCCGGGTGGACCAAAAAAGCCGTTGTGACTGGTGGTGGCTTGCCAGACTTTGAGTACGTCTAAACATGGCGGCGCTGCGCGCTGCGGTGGCACCGGAGGTGGTGGTGGAGCGGTGATTCTGTGGAGGAGCTGAATCTTGGACAGAAGTTTGGACTCTCGGACGAGCCTGGCTTCGGCTTCGAGCCGAGCGGTTTCCCATTGAGCCATGTGGCTAACGACGGCGGCGTGCCTGGAGTGAGCTGATCCGGCAAGGTTGTTTTTGGGTTTATGGGTAACCGGGTCGATTCCCATTCGGGTTAACCGCTTCTTGAGACGGGTATTCCAGTAGTTCTTGATCTCGTTATCGGTTCTCTTTGGTAAATGGTTTGCTATTGCTGACCACCTAAGACTATGCAAAAACCAAATCAATATGTGTGGCCATGCATTATCAAGTCAAAATTTCCAAAACTAATGCTGTGTTTGGATTTTTGAAATTTTGAGTTTTGTAAAATTCAAGAACCAAACATGGCATAAAAATCATCATCATCATCACATATGCATTTTTACCTGTTGCCTAGAAGAGCATGGAGTCGAATGATAGCCTTTTCCTCTTGGGAGCTGAACTTTCCTCTCTTAATATCAGGCCTTAGATAATTTGTCCACCTCAATCTGCAACTTTTACCACACCTTTGAAGCCCTACATTTGAAGTTGATCAATCTTAAGAGTGTTTGTAATAATTTTAGAAAAAGTATTTTTCAATTTTAACTAAATTTTAATTGTTTTGAACTATTTGAAAGTACCACTACTAATTCTTTAAATTAATTAAGTCAAGTAGAAAAGAAATTAAAAGTTAAAAAGCAGCACCGATCATCATGTAACTTTTGAAAGTTTTTAGTATTTTTCACTATTATTTTCAAATATTCTCAATTGCTTTTTACTTTTGCAAGATCAACTTTTCAACTTATGTGCATCTATAGATATTAGAACTCATTTGACTCGTTATTTCGAGATACTTGAAAATACGTATTCCTACTTTTTTGTGTTTTTAATTAGTACTTTTCATTATACTGTCAAATATTTTCAATTTTTTCTATAATTCTTTACTTTGTCAAGAACAAATTAAAGCTCTTGCAACACGTTACTATTTTTTAACTTGGGCATATCAGAATTCGACTCGACTCAACTCGTTTGCAGCCAATTCAAAAACACAACTCATATACAAATGGATATTGTATATAATTATACTACTTGTATATATATAAGAGTAATAATTTGAAAAAAAAGAAAAAAAATACCAGCTTTTGCAGGGAGGGCACGCCAGCTCCCATGGCCATGCTCCTCAATGTAAGCAAGAAGCTTTTGGTCTTCCTCTCGAGTCCATGGCCCTTTCTTCATCTCTCCCTTCTCATGGCTACTATTTGATGATTTCCCCATTCTATGGTTAGAAAAAAAATAAAAGGCCAACTCTCCACCTATAACCTAATCAACTTCTCATGGGGTTTGTAAAATATGGGAGGAGGATGAATATATAGGTATGAAAGAATTAAATAAGTTTACTATACATGCTACAATTAAGTATAGTTTATGTGGGACATATTTTTTTTATTTTTTTTTATATAAAAAGGATCGATGAAAACTACATGCAACTTACTGCAAATAGATTTGTTGAATCATTACTCAATCTAAATTTAAGGCATCCTTGGGCAGTTGCCTCCCATAATACTGTCGGGACCATTAATTATAAACATATGACGTCAATATTACAGGAGCGTCTGCTGTGTGAACTTTATGATGAGTGCATGGCTCTGTTAATAATTGTGTGCACTTGTCCTTTTTGCCATTTAAAAAACTTGGGCCACTTAGGTTCTGTAGTGGGATACGGGGACAGTGCCTGCCTGCGGAAAGTTTTTTTTTATGTTTTATATTACTAATTTGGATATGAATTCAAATAAAATTTTTAAAATTGATAATCCAGTTATATAATCCACGTTAAAATTTTTACGACAAATAATAAAAAAAGAACATATCTATAACATAATTAAGAACGGTGAATTAATATTTATCTGATACTGATATGATAAAATGTCATCGTTTAATATAATAGATAAATATATATACGCACACCAAAAATTACTAGAATTTAAACTTCAAATCTCATGTATTGATGGAGATAATAAATGATAACAGAAGAAAGGATCATTTTGCCCTTGGATATTAGTCAAAATGCCCAAACACAACAGGATCTGCGTCCTTTTATTCGGGTCAGGTCATGACCTATATGAGCCCGAGCTAGTTCGGTTCATGACCCAGACTATGGGCTGTTGATCAATCAATGATCTGACGTATAGTAACTTGCTACCTCAATCTGTACAGATAAGGACAGTTCAATGTCTGTAACAGGGAAAACTCACAGTACCAGATCAAGTCATCCCAATTTCCTTTCATTTGAGTTCTTGCCTTTACCTTTAAGCTTGCAATTGATCATGTCATCTCTAAACTAACTTAGGTATAAGAGGAGTTTTAGTTGAGAGCAATCTCAACTAGCCTAACGTGTGTTCTTATGGTCAAGTCTAGACCCAAAATCACTTGTGCGGATCAGGATCGGGGTCGAGGTCGAGATCCAAAACAAAGTTCATTTTGGAAAGAGAATTCGAGACCTTGACCTTTGATTTTGAACCGCATCATATATATAAGTGCGAATATCATATCATTGAGATATAATCACTGTTACGTTCAATATATAAACAAATATGTACGACGCTTCAAATGCGATTCCCTATTCTCAATTCCTCTTGTTTCGTCGGAAAGAGGTGGTTGGAACACTATTGCATGTGTGCGAAGATGTCCCCTTTGTAGCATTGTATGATCATTCTATTCCTCTCCGACTTAGTAAATATCTTACTCCCAATACAAAATCGTACGAATTTCATAACTCAGACATTTTTTTCATGCATTTGTAGCAATGTTAAGGACTCCTTTGTTGTCCCTACATTATTACAGGCTTCAAATATACATAAGCGTCCCCCACCCCTTATTTATTGCAAGAAAATCGTTGTTCTCCATTGAATTTGACCCCAAAGGGTTGTAAATAGCATCAACCACTTTTCAGGGTTTCTGATTACAACAGAATAAATTTGCCTGCACATGTAAGTCTTCATGAAAATATGTATGCCATGCATTTAGTTTTTTAACGGTTCATCAAAATTATGGACTGGTTTGATTTATAACAGCATATGATCAGGACATTATATTAGGAGTTAAAATGAGTCGAGTCGACTCACAAGACTCGTGAGCTGACTCGATTATAACTCGACTCAAGTTCAAGATTGAGCTTCTTGAGCTCGAGCTTTATTTTAATTATTTGAAAGCTCATGAACCATGAGGTTGTTCCTATTTTTAAATATTTTTATATATTAATTAAATAATTAATATATATTAACAACTTAATATTTTATCAATAATTATAATATATTATAATTTATATCATTATAGTAATTATTATAATATATATTATAATTTAATATATATTTTATTAATAATTATATTTTAAATTATATATTAATTATTATTAAATAATTATGTCTCCACTAAGCTTACTGAAAATTCTGGTAGAGCTATTGCTCAAGTAGAATATGCTAGTGCAATAGGAAGTCTGATGTATGCTATACATTGCTTTCATAGTATGTAAGTTATCAAGGTACACGAGTAACCCTGGTACTGATAATTGGAGAGCAATTGCTAGAGTTATGGGATATCTTAAAAGAACGGGATATCTTAAAAGAACCATTAATCTTGGATTATTTTATAAAAATTATCCAGCAGTACAAGAAGGTTTTACTTATGTTAGTTAGATAACTAGTGCAAGCGACAATAAATCAACATTTGGTTGGGTGTTTACATTAAGTGTTAATAATTTAATATTTTTATTTTATTTACAATTTTCTGGTGAACAGAGCTCAAGCTCGAGCTCAGTACTTTGAACTCAAATTCAAACTCGAACATACAATTTTTATCGCTAGACTCATTTACACCCTTACATAATATAATGATTAGTTATATATAGTCGATTTTACTGTTTAATTTTCGGTCTCCAAATGTGAATAGGTCCAGCGGTTGAACCAATTAATACAAAAGTACGCGCGAGCAAGCTTGGTCATAAATTTTGTCTGCTGCGTACTGTTGTGCCACAGGTTGTAATTGAGGACCTTGTTTGGACTGCAATAGTTCCAAGATTTAATGCTAAAATTTAAATTATAGGAGTTCAATTATTTTCTGGAATAGAGTTATTTTTGTTTTCAATATTATCTTCTATCTTTGATTTAGGGTCGTTCTTAGGTCGGTTTATTTGGTAATTTCAGTAGATCATGAAACTCAAGGTAAATTTTACTGGAGTTTAGCAAAATAGTAATAATAAATTTACCTGTGGTATCATGGGATTAGGAGTATTTATAGGATACTGTTGAGGCAGAATTTGTATTGAACATATTTTATATGGAGACTAAGATCGATGTTGCCAATTCAACTGTTCATATCTTGGGTCAAATATGGTATCCTTAAATTGTTTGGGAATTTTAGGGGCCATTTTGATTTGTTTTCTGGAGGTATTTTTATTTTTTTGGTGAAAATAATAATGAAAAATTAGTTATAAGTGTGATTTTGAACATAAAATGTTATTTGGATGTTTTGTTTAAAATGAAATAATTGTGTATGGTTAAAAATGAGTTGTATCTGGATATTGTGGTATTTTTGTATTAAAAGTAATTCAAATGTGAATATGAGAAAATAAAGTGTAAAAATGAGGGGGGGGGGGGAGTGTGTAATATTGTGTTTGAAAAAATATGATGAAAATAAAAATATCTGTGAAAATATAAGAGAAATTGATAGATTTCTGTTTTCATTTTTAGGAGAAAATGAAAAGAAGTTTTGAAAACAAAATCAAATGGGCACTTAATTCCAAATCATGCTTTCCGGATCTAATTCCATATCAACCATATAATATTTCATTGCTTCCAATCATTGCTTTTGAGATCAACAATGTAAAAGTACACAAACTTTTGACATTTTTAACACTAGGATCTAAAAGTACTCGTGCTACAAGAAAAAATAGGTCATATTAGTGAGAAAACAAGCAATTAATATGAAAGTTGATGCTAATAATAGGTATTATTAAATGACAATATTAATTATCACTTTACCACAATAATGACGGCTCCCACAAATATTGTATATAATTCAGAAAATCATTGGTTATAAAAGACAATATCCTGAAAATTTTAAACAAATACAATGAAAATATTTCAAAAATTATACTACATAACATATAAAAAAGTAAATGAATATTATGTTGGTACTAATTAATAAGGCGATATTATTAACAATTAATGACAATATATATACTGACAATCTAATGATAATAAAAATTATCATCATAACTATTAACAAAATTTTTTATTCCATATCATTGTAGATGAGACAATAATTATCAACTAGATAAGTCACAATTCTTGTCACAGTCAAAACATATATAAATTAATATTAATACAACAAAGTGAAAATTCTTAACATTTAATACATATAATCAGCAACAACTTATAATATATATGGCTATGTTTGGTTACATTTTGGAAAAACAAAATTGTTTTGCCAAAATGTAACCAAAGATACAAAAAAAAATTCTTCAAAATGTTAAATTAAAAATTTTAAAATACCCTCTTTTGTCTTTCACTATCCCCAAAACTTTCCCATTTTTCAATATATACACACATATTATATATACCATACACATTTTATTATTATTCTAACAATAAAAAAATTATTCAATTCAATTTCCACCCCTAAAAACCCAACATAAAAGCATTGATTTGACTGCTACAGTAAAAATCATCTCCCTCAAAACATAAACAAACATATCAAAATTCTCCAAAATAATTTTTAACTATTTCCCAAAATATAAACAAATATTCATCACATTCTCCAATACAACTTTACATTCCTAAAACATACAATTTATAACCGAACATTACCTATGTATTTTGAAAAGGTATACTACTTTGCAGGGTAAGAAAAGCAAGCACAGTTATTCAAAGTGAAAATGAATAGTAACTAAAAAGGACATTCATTTGGGGCCATTATTGGATCGATTAATTATGTTCTGAGTAAAAATAAAAAATGAGTGGCAAAAAATAACAAGACATTCTTTTGGAAGCATTATTAGTTCTTCTGTCCAGCAAGTTGCATCTGGGCTAACAATAATCAGCAGTACTTTTCGACCTTACGTCTTCATGACAAAGCCACACAAATAAATAAATAAAATATATATTATATAAAAATTGACAATTAATATATATATTTATATTTATATCATGGTTGTTTGGATTCTACATTTCTGCATGCTTATTATTAAAGACAGTAAGTGCCTAGCCCAAACAGGCATTAAAACTTGCCAGAACAGGCTTGCACCCCCCCCCCCCCCCCCGCGCAATATTGCGTCTGCAGAATCTACCACACTGCACTACTTTGAATGAAGAGGGTGGTTGCTTTAACTTACATATATATATATATATATATTGTTAATTGATGTGTATATATATATATAAATTTTTCAATATGTTTGATATATAAAAGTTTATTAAATAATATTAAAATAATTAAGACATATATGAAAATTAAATTGTTTTGCCAAAACATAACCAAGCATACATTTACTTTTCTTCCAAAATGCTAAAATAGATTTTCCCAAATACCCTATTCTATTTTTCATTATCCCCAAACTTTCCCATTTTTTCATATATATATATATATATATTGAAAAAAATTCTCCTAAAATTGAAGTTAAATATACTTTTATTATTTACATGTTTCCAAACATTTCCCTAAACTATAATTCCTCAAAATACTTTTTCCTTAAAATATCACAAAACATAATCAAACAAGAGCCCGTTTGGTTTTGTTTTCTGGAAGCATTTTTATTTTTTAGTGAGAATGAATAATTAAAAGTTAGTTATAAGTGTGAGTTTGAAAATAAAATGTTGTTTTGATGTTTTGTTTAAAATGAAATGATTGTGTATGGTTGAAAATAAGTTGTATTTATATATTATAGTGTTTTTATATTAAAAATCGTGCAAATAAAAGTGGAAAAAATAAAGTGTGAATACAGAGAGGTGTAATAGTGTGTTTGAAATAATATGCTAACAATGAAAACATATGTAAAATTAAAGAAAAAATTAATAGCATTTTATTTTTATTTCAAAAAAAAAAGAAAATGAATTTTAAAAACAAATCCAAATAGGCACTGAGCCTTTCGAAGTGGCCCAAACTCCTACGAAAGCGTGTGTGGAATTTTTCGCAATGGACAAAAATCCTGACGTGAGCTTATCTATGAGGTATTCATGTCTATGTTCTCTTTGAAGTTCGACAGGCTATTAATTATGTGAAGGTCCTTTTCTTCTTCTTCTTCTTCTTCTTCTTCTTCTTTCTCCTTTCCTATTGAAGTACATTATAAGTGCAATAACTTCTGCTATGAAACCAAAACTTGCAAACCTTAATTAAAGATTATTATTATTATTATTATTATTATAAGATCTTGAATTGTTTGAATAAAATTGGATTTTGCAGCTTACACGATATTATTGTTAATAAGATCTTGAATTGTTTGAATAAAATCGGATTTTGCAGCTTACACGATGTTAGTAACAATAATTTCGTAATTAACATAATTAATTATAAGAATTTATTTTAAGATTCTAAAAATGAGTTCAGAAATAATTTTTTTTATAAAGAGTTTATGAGATTTTGATATTTTATTTTGGAAACTTACAAGATTTTTTTTTAAAAAAAATTATTAAATATTTTATAATATATTATATGTTTTTAGATATTTTATAAATATTTTGATGAAGTTATAAGCTGTTCCAAATGCCTCGTAATTGGACTTTTGGATGCAATTAACTCGTAGATATAATTTCAAGGGCTAATAATGAATTGATAAAAGTTGTAAAAGTTGGCTTTGAAGGGGGAAAAACTTGAGCTCATTAAGTTTGAATTCATTTATTCAAAGCCAATTGATGATGAGTTTATCTAATTTGAATTCATTTATTATGAATTGAGCTGGTGTCGAGTTCATTGAATTTGACCTAGAATTTTTGATGAGTCATTGGTTACGACTAGCTAGTAATATCTTTCATAATTTATTGATTATGAATGGATTAAAGTAGAATTTTGTAGCATTAATTTAATAATGTTTTATAATATTGTGAGTAATTATTATTTTCTAGTAGTATTTTTATCGATATTTTTTTATGAACTCACTAATTATGATCTAGAATTCAATAGGTGCTCTTTGATCATAAGTCAAAAATTATTCAAGATCATTGATAATAAGCTGATCGTTTTGAATGTGTTGACTGTAAGTTTATTGATAATTTAAAAATAGACCACATGTTGATAATAACTAGAGTCGAGGGGGTGGCCGAGGGAGCTAAATTATATTCCATCTTAAATAATTGCGACGTGGCGTGCCTTATTGTGTGATAAGTGAGTCATTTAAGGTTGCTGATATGGGCTCGATCCCAGGGATCTAGTTGCAACATGTCTATCTTTATTTATTTATTTTATATATATACATGCACATTAAGAATTTGTTAGGGTTTTAAATCGTAGTTTCACATTTTTTTATACATGCACACATTGAGGATATACTAAGTTTGAACTTCCGACCTCATACTTTATGTGTGAGACTTATGTTATTGGGCGACGGACCACTCGATAATTTCTAACTTCACATTTGTATATGTTAAAATCATGCCACTATATCAATTAACCACTCAATTATCTCATTTGTACATCTTCCCACCGGAGCTAATCAAGCCAGTCCTATGATTTGAAATAAATTACCATACAGCTCAGACATATAGGTACTTTTGTCAGGATTCTACATAAAAATTTACGGTTGGTGGGACTAATTAAGGAACATGGAACCATACTTCCTTGTTGCAAGAGGGTATTGGTAATGACTGGACAATAGTTTTACATGATTGCCTTGATATTTGCTAGGAAGAATCATACTTGGTTGACGTTTTTCTTTTACTAGGGGATTGCCATAGACTTTGATGGGGAGTCCTGAAATTGGGCTAAGGCCCAATGAGAAAGTAGAAAAGGCCCATTTTGGCATAAGATCTGCGTCCTAGTGTTTTTTTGGATCGAGAAATGACCCGACGAGCTATATTTGACCTGCTTGAAGGAGGGCTGATGGAAATGGACTTACTATCGGAGATATTTGTGTTACTTCATCTGCACTGGTTTGTCAACTAGGGCAGTTGACCCGGCAGGACATGGACGCTAGAGACTTGAACAGCTCAACCCATAAATATTTATCAAATATCAAACAGTATAAATACCCTTCAAATTCCATTAATAAAGGAATGCAATCAATATTCTCTTGACTATATTTCTTCAAACCTTCGTTTAATGTTTTTTACCTTTCAAATTGACTTGAGCATCGGAAGATTTTTGCTGACATCCTTCTCAGCAACCCTCTACAGTTACAGGTTCTAGAATTCGAACCTCACATTAGAGATGAAATGACCCAGACGAGTGAGATCCAAATTAATTGTAAAATTACTTACGGTCCTCACATCAAACTTTACCCACATTTATAGTAGTATTTCATTATTCTGAACTTTGGCAACCATATTATAATTAATGTATATTTAGGTGGGCAATTTAATTTCATTATTGAGGCATTATTTGATGAGCATCAGCTTCAACCGGCCAAATCCAATGCGCCAAAGCATTTAGTTTCCTTAACGGTCCATCCCCATTATGGATCCATTTATAAATACATCCATCTGGCGCGTACAATAATGTAAAATACATATACAAAAAAAAAATATATATATATATATAACATTAATAACAAAAAAAATGACTAATATAAAAATTATCACTAATAATATATATTAAGTGACGAATTTAGATGCTTTTTAAGTAATTAATAATTATTTTGTCATATTAATATAACTTAATAGTGATATAAAAAACCAATATTATAAGTTGTCACTACTTACACTTAATGACACGTGTTTAGTTATCACAATTTAGTGACAATTCAATGACAAAATTTTTATTGCCATTAAGTCGTCATTATATATGTACTGTCACTAAGTATGTCAATACTGACAACTTAAATATAATTCTTATTATTATTTAACTTGCAAAACAATAAGGGTAACAAAATAAAAATTTTTGCCACTTAAAATATATATGTATATATATAATAAGTAATAATTTCTGCATTGTCATCTGCTATTTTGTTACTAATTTCTCTATAGTAAAAATTGGTAATTGAATGAAAATTGTGACCATTTGTCATTAATGTCATAATTACCAATAATCAAATGCATCTAAGTTAATTCTGAGCAAACAAAAGATAAAATTTACAATTTTTGAACATCTCAAAAAATATTGGGATAATTACTTAAATGAACTTCTTACCCTATCAATAGAAGAAATAGAACTATAAATTTGAGAGTAGGCAAGTATATTAATTAAGAATTAGACATGTGGTTAATTTGTAATAAAGTTTATTTCTTCCAAAGATCGTTTAGCCTACTTTACACAAAAGTATTAGATAAGATTTTCTTAATTAAATGCTAAATTGTTGGGGATAACCTTTAGAATTGCATTATTTTAATTAATTAATTGTTCCATATAAAAGCTCATGGAGTGTTTGGTTATGTTTCCACATAACAATATTGTTTTGGGGAAACATAACCAAACATATCTTCATTTTCCCTCCAAAACACATATTTTTCAATATATACATACATATATTATATTTTATTATTATTCCAACATTAAAAAAAATCACTCAATTTCATTTTCACTCTTAAAGCCCAACAAAAAAATATTGATTTGACTGCTATAGTAAAAAATATCTCATCCAAAATATAAACAAACATATCAAAAAATAATTTTCACATTCTCCAATAATTCATTTTCCCAAAATACATAATAAAATCACACAAAAAACATAACTAAACGTTCCCTGAATTTTCCTTAAGAATTCCTCGTACCTTGTCTTGATGACGATCTGGCGGCTAATCTTTTGGACTTCGAATGAAAACGGGCTTCCATGGGCTGCTGGCCAATATGTAATTAACTAACTAAGCATTTAATTAAATGTTTTAAGTCGGCTAATCCAACTCAATAAACAATCTTAATTACTTGAACGTCAATATATTATTACATCTAAATCTTAGTATCTTTACAGTTAATATTAAATTGGGTTGACAGCAAATTGAGAAAAATAACGTGACGATTGTTCTTGTCTGAAGATAAGCTCAAGTAAGACCCTCCAATCAATGTTCATGTCTTAATTAATTAATTAAGCCCAATTAAAAAAAATTAATTAAGCCCAATTAAGTCAATAAAATCCTCTTGTTTAATTCTTTCCTCCCCGTATGTTCCTCCTTTTCTGGATTTAGAAAGTAAATATATTTAAGATTTGAACTTTTGACCATTAATGGATAAGGATTAATTTACATGTCGCATTCTAGGAAGCGTGTTTTGCTTAATTTTTTTTTTATTGCAAAATCTAATGTCTGTTGATTAATATTATAATAACATCATGCGCATCTTTTTTTAAAGCATAATTAATTATTATAAAAATTTAGAACATCAATTACAATTAATTCATAGTTTGAGCTATGAAATTGATCTAATGGAACTATAAGTGGATGCTTTCGAAATTAACGTTTGCTATGACCAATCTGTAGCAAATAATTATTCTTATATATATATATATATAAATTTTATATGGATAATGTGGAATTAATTTGTTGCATTTGCAATAAACATGACTAAAGACTGATAATTAATAATTTTTGTTACTTATTATTTTAAAAATTACATTTACTACAGAAAATTTATAACTATAACTCATAGTTATAGCTAAAGAATTCACTTCGTAGCGATATTTTCATAACAGATACCTAATTTTCTGATAATAAATATTTCCTCAACCACCTCGTATTTACGATTACTTTATTCACAAAAATGAGATCATGCTTGTCATCCAAGGATTAATTCAAATCAAATTTTGTAATCTTCACCATATATTAAAACTAAAATAGATTGAATTTCTCAAAGTTGCCAATTTTTTATACCAACAATAGTAACTTTCCCCCCATAGCATGAAAATTTTTAGATCCCGGAAAGATAACATATTTTTATGTGCGTAATCACACTATCTTAGGAAAATAATAGGACCCATTTATATGCCTCGTCATCTATACCACTCACCTCATCACACTAGCCTTCTATAAGGACATTTCCTAAAAATAAATAAGAGTTCAAAGTGCAAAATTAAATTATATAGTATATGATAACAACGTTTGATTGTAAATTAATCATCTTAATTAGTTTCTTGGCTATAATATTCAAATCAAAGATGGTTTAAGTTAATTTGGAAATCGAGTTCAAATTATACCTAAGTAATATTGTATCATATAAATGAAAATGGCCGTTATTTTATTATTAATTGAAACCCAATTCAAACAATATAATTAAAGGAATCAAGAGAGTAAGTATGAGTTTAAATTTGTCTTTTAATCTCGTATTCATATATTCATACATAACAGGAGCTCATTTGTTTGTTTTGATATTACATGATAGATACACAATCCAACTCAATTTTAATGTTTATTTCATTTTTAGAAGCCCTTAATATAGTTAGGGCTCAACATGGAGTGTAATATGTTTTTCAGCCTAAATTGAAAATAAATTATAGTTTGTCAAGTGAGATAATCATGCCAAACAAATAATCAAAGTTGAATTTCAATTTATTTAAAATATACAAACGAACATTAGATATAATACACAATAACCCACTATTTATCCTAATAATGTGTATCGTACCTAATTCAAACACACCAAGTAAAAGAGCTCTTGAAGTATAAACAAGTTGAACTCGATAAAATATTATCAGCTCAGCTCAGCTAGAATTCTAAAACTTGATCTTAATGTTTTAGGGTGAAATTGAAACTCGAGCTTGAGTTCAAGGTCCGAACCCATTATTAATTGAGTTGAGCTCAAGCTTAGCTCGATTAATAAATCAGCAGAACAACTGGATTTAATAATTGAATACTATATAAATTATTAGTACATAGTATTTACTTGATTAAAACATAAAAAAATATTTAAAACTACAAGAGGCTTCCGCACTATCAAATAATTAAATAAAAACTCAAATCTAATTCCACTGACCTACGACGCATGGCAATGACAAAATACGACAAAAACTTGTACCAAGACAAAGTTTGTAGTCAATAGAAGAATATTCTTGATTTATCTTTACACTTTTTTTTTTTAAAAAAAATTTCAGGTACGTAGAGAACAATTCAACCACGACACGTGTTGATAAGATGATGTTAATCGGGTGGACCATACCCGCAACACGTGCCATTAATTGGGACATAAATCCATGATTAAACGAATCATTCGATCCACCCAAAATGTTAAGATCAAGAAGCTGATCTGGTCCAATAAGAGGGCCTACACGTGAAGTGGCTGGATAAGAGCCACAAGTGTAAACTCACCCATTATTTATATTTATTTATTTATTTATTTTTATATGTCCTTTTATTAATGCTTATCTATGTCTACCCATTTAGGAAATTAATCACATTTGTCGTCTCGCTATGTGGGGTTCTCATACTTAATTAACCAATATTTTTATATTTTAATACTTGAAAAACCCTTAGGACAAAAAAATTGATGATTAAATTTAGGTATAAAAGAATCATTTACATTTAAGTATTGTCTCGTTAGTGTATATTGATAAAAAAAAATTTGAAAAAATATTTCGATCAGTGAAAAAATAGAAATACCATATAAACAGTCAAGGATGGATCCAGAAATGAAAGTGTGGAGGGGCAAAAATTATAAAGTTAGAAGTTTAAGTATAATTTTCATATTTATAAATTCAAAATACACATTTTTATCAAAATTGAGTATGATGCTCCTTTATATCAAAAATTTTGAAATGAATCAAATCAATATCAAATTTTTCAATAATAGTTTTTTCAATATAAGTAACTAAAAAGTCGAAGAAAAAGTTCTAAAACATGTTTTCATCTTATTCTGAAACATGTTCTTGATAATATTCATAACGAAAAAAGTTCCTCCATTTGTAGCTGTTGAAACACAAAGAAAAATATTCACTCACATTTATTTTTATCTCAATCTTATTAAAGTCAAAATGAGATATGTTAATTGTTTTGTAAGTCCCTTAAAATTTAATCGGCTAAACTCCCGTAATATTTTTTCAAACAAATAAAATAGAAATGCCTTAACTAGCCTACTTAATAGTCTTCACTTGATTACTTGATTGTAAATATGGACCTAAAAATTTGTTTTGGATTTTAAAAAATAAAATAGATAGATATTTCATTAATTAATTTTAATTTTTATCTTTAATTAAAAATAAATTCTGTTCAATTTAATAAATCTAGAAAATTAATTTTTAATTCAATTCCCATAATAAAAATTATGAATGAAAACTAAAATTAGTTACTTTTAATTAATATTATCCACCCCCCCCCCCCCCCCCCGTGGGGGCAAAGATCAGTCCTTGTAAACAGTTGCAATGTTCTCCACTATTTTACAGAATAAAACAAGTATTGTTATAACCCTTGAATTTTCAATGTTTAAATTTGAATTAGCATGAAATTCAAAAATTAATTATATAAAAAAATAGTATTGTCTTATGAAATATGATTTAAATTAGACGAATATGTTGAGAAAATTTATAATAGCAGAACTTGTGCGAGTAGGAAAAAGCAATCCAATTTTGTCACGTTATTGACCGAATTTAAGGTGACTAATATATGCACATGAGAAATAAAGTAAAGTAACATTATTTTATACCCTGAAATGGGAATTTGTTCCAAAGATAGAAAGACCTGACCTTGCTACATGTACATGCGCAGTGAAATAGGAATCTTTTTCATGAAATTAATGTTTATTTTGTTTTTTTTTTATATTAATTGAAAATAGAATAATTCAAAGGCCTAAAAGACTTCACACGAGATTGATCATTTAAAAAATTGCTGGCACAAAAGCCAGATCACTAGACTTTTTGTCATACATTTATTACGTGGATTTTTTTGGACCAAATTATATGAACCGTTTCTTGCATGCAATCAATTATTGAACAAATTCCTTTACTTTTCTCATAAGAAACAAGACAAAAGTAGGCCAAAATAGCTATTAGTCACTACCTACAAACAAGGACAACATGTGAGGATTTGTTTGTTTATGAATTGAAGTATTTTATCAAAAATATTTTGGTAAAATGATTTTTGGGAAGTTGGATTAAAAAATGTTATGGTTATTTGTTTGTGTTTTGGATGACGAGTCGAGAATGAATTGGGAAAATTTTGTTTGTTTGTTTGTTTGTTTATATTTTGGAAGAAGACAAAATATCACATCAATAATTTTTTTGTTGAATTGATAGGGTGAAATTCATACTTTAAAATTATTTGTATATGTGTATATATAAATTGGGTAGGGGGAACAAAAAATGAGAGGATTAGACATTAAAAAATGGGTAGGAAATGAATTATAAGGGTTTTTTGGGTATTTTTGAATGTATTTTGGATAATGAAATTGAGGAATGTGATGAATTATTTGTTTGTGTATTTCAAAAGATAAATGGACTTGGGTGTAATCTATGGATCGGATAGTTTTCACCACACACCCCCTTCAAAGGTCATAACACCTTATCCCACTAAAAATATCACCCAAAAAAATAGATGTCTGTTCTTTGAGTCTGTACAAAGATATATTACTTATATATTTTTATAAAAAATTCAAAGATTTACCACTTCTAAATTAATAACAATGTCTTTACCTTAATAATAAATTTACCACTTCTAGAATAATAAAATTTTCTTTCATATTTTATTAAAATTCAATCCCATCCCCCAAAATCCTGCAACTAGAGTCCAAAATCCCCCATTCTTACTATACTTTATGACTAGAAATTTAAGACTAGGAATCAAGTTTGTTAAAGTACCATTAAGAAGCAAGAAAAAGGTCGAGCAAAAGAGGATATATATTAGTATATACCCAAATTTTATCCACAGGGACAGAAATAAAAATCATGGAAAAGGAAAAAAAAGAAAAAGAAAAGGTAATAAGGAGAGTGAAGTATTCTGTCCAATCCCGCAGGCGTGGCTTGTCTATTTGCTCATTCGTGACATACTAGGTATGAGTATCAAAGTATATCTATACATACATATACATATAAAGTCAAGAAAACAGCCAATCACAGGTGATGCAAACCATAAGATGACAAAAAACCCTCAGATATAAAATGGGTAGCCATCTCCTTGCAAACATTTCAAAAACTGTCATTCCTCTCCTCAAAATTCTCTCCAATAGCTAGCCAACACCCTCTTATCCCCCAGAAAGACTGATAATTCTCTAGGAACCATATATTTTCTCACACAGCCCTTTTTGTGTGTTTTTCTAACCAAATCTTTTTCAGAAGAAAAGAGAGAATGGTAGGAAGAAATAGCTCTGATCTTCCTCCTGGTTTTAGATTTCATCCCACTGATGAGGAACTAATCATGTACTATCTTCGAAACCAGATCACATCGAGGCCTTGTCCCGTTTCCATTATCCCGGAGGTTGATATCTACAAATTCGATCCGTGGGAATTGCCTGGTTAGTATATGTACATAATTCATCAAGAAAATGATTGATATGTGTATCTCCATGAGACATAATTTACAAATGTTAGAGGTTTTTTCACAATCTTGACCTTATAATGTATTGATTGGTGGTTTTGTTGCATGTGATTTTCAGAAAAAGCAGAGTTTGGAGAGAATGAATGGTACTTTTTTAGCCCGAGAGATAGGAAGTACCCAAATGGGGCGCGCCCAAATAGAGCAGCCGTTTCAGGGTACTGGAAAGCCACGGGAACAGATAAAGCCATCTACAGTGGAGCAAAGTTTGTAGGTGTGAAAAAAGCACTTGTCTTTTACAAGGGGCGACCACCAAAGGGCATCAAGACTGATTGGATCATGCATGAATATCGTTTGAATGAATCAAGGTCACATCCCAACAAGCAAAATGGCTCCATGAGGGTAGGATATTAAATCTTTCTCTATGTAAGAAAAATTGTGTAGTGGTCTGGTTGAGGAACTGACCATAACTTTGTTTTTCATGTGTATCAGTTGGATGATTGGGTACTATGTAGAATCTACAAGAAAAAGAATCTAGCAAGAATTCCTGAACAAAGAGTTGAGGACTCATTTGCTCAAATTGTGACTGCTAATGAAGCTAGTGAACCACAAGCATTCAAATTCCCAAGGACTTGTTCTCTAACTCATCTATGGGAGTATGATTACATGGCCTCAATCTCCCAACTTCTGGATGACAATGCATATAATTTGTCCTTCAATAATCAAGAACCAATAAGCAACAACGGCCCACGTGGGATGGAGAAATATCAGCCAGGACAAGTGCAGCTACCATACACAGATGCCACGAAGTTTCCAGTCAATCCAGTGTTTGAATTGCAGTAGAATAAAGCATGCACTAAAGTAGGACATGGTACGAGGAACAAAAGGCAGCAAGTGTACAAAAAACTAGCAAAAACTAGTCATTTTCAATGCAGGAATATCTTACAAACCTTATCAGATATGCTTGCAGGAAAATTCATATGTTATGCAGTATAATTTTCTAATCTAGGGGTGGCTAGCTAAGTCACATATAAAAGTTACACTTTTGCTTGTAGATTTGTGCTCTCTGTTTTTGAATGATATAAAAGATTCCTATTTGTGTCAAATAAATTATCTTGACCAACTTGCGCCGCCATTTGAAAAGTTCCAGGTACTTGTGGATCTGTGTTGCATAACTGGCCAATCTAACCAAGTTTTCTAAGATATTAGATGACTACTGCCGAAAGCAATTCATTAGAGAGAATATTTCAAGCAGCTAGTCAGAAAATGTAATAATTTCCCTTTAAATCCTTATGACTGCAAGGATAAGAACTCTAAATATCATGCTTTGTCTCTATGCACGTCATCCACATGACATTGACATAATAAAGTTCCCTTTTTTATTGGATCAGGACGAATTTCAATTGACATTTGTATTACTGGCTTTGGTCGAATCATGTTTAAGTTTGTCAGTACTGTAATATATTCTATTTTAAGGTTAAAGAACTAATTAGGTTGATCAGAGAGATTATTAGTGGCATTATTTCTTTTTCATTAGTAAAAATAAGTTGTTAAAATATGAGATGATCATTTAATTATAGTACTGCCAATTAATTAAGCTGAAGATCAGATCATCATGTTTTATTACTAACCATATACTTTAATTTTCTTTAAGAACTTGGACTTTTTTGGTACTATAGCCATCATATATAGTGTAGAAAATCACGTTGACAAACTCTTCTGAGATTATAGAACCTATAGGTTCCATGCTAATGACACATGAAACACACTTCTAATACCTTCATGCCAGTTAAATGAAAAAGTAAGCCAACTAAATTAAACAATCATCTCTTTGTTTTCAAATCCTCATCACTTAGGTTAGGTTGGAGAAACCAAGAATATGAACTGCATTTTTAAACTAATTAAGCATGCCAAGATTGTTGAGTAAAGATTAACTACTCATAGAACCAACATCTCAACCAATTAACCATTTATAATCCCAATTTACCATCCATGTCTAGTATATATAAATAAAAACAAGAGACCTTTTTTCCCCAGAATCATTTGGTAATCCAAGATGGAAAAGGAGGGAAACCTTTTAATGTTTATCGTAGCCATTTTCTGCATGCTATTTTCGTGGATTTTCTTCCACATGTTGAAGCAGAGGAATATGAAAGGTCCCAAAACTTGGCCGTTCCTGGGGGCTGCAGTCGAGCAGCTGATGAATTACAACAGAATGCATGATTGGCTGGTCAACTATTTATCCCAGACAAGAACCATAGTCGTGCCAATGCCATTCACGACTTATACTTATATTGCAGATCCAGCTAACGTAGAGCATGTCCTGAAAACAAACTTCAGTAATTATCCAAAGGTGATGATAAAATATCTTCATTTCATCACTCAGTTTATGTCACTTTCTCCAGAAGGTAGAAAGCATCAAGCAGTTTTAGTTTGACCAAATTGTCATCAATTAGTAATCCATTTTTCTGGGGATGTTTATGTCTTATTTGTTCACTACTTTTGATTGATTCTTCTTTTTGCTGATAGTTACATGATCCTTATCTGAAGTGATATATTTTTACTATTTATTTTAATCATGGAATTTTAGATTTCTTTCCTTTTATCTTTTCTGTTTCAAGGGTGAAGTGTATCATTCATATATGGAAGTCCTACTGGGAGATGGCATTTTCAATGCAGATGGAGAGCTTTGGAGGAAACAAAGGAAGACAGCTAGCTTTGAGTTTGCATCCAAGAATTTAAGGGATTTCAGTACTGTGGTTTTCAGAGAATACAGCCTTAAACTCTTTGACATTCTACATCAAGCATCTCACCTTAATCAGGAAATAGACATGCAGGTATTTGAAGCAGTTAATATTGGAGAAATGGAACACATTAAAATCAATGGAAAGATGAGAACAAAGGACATATTATATGGTTAAGTTTTTAAGATGAGGAGGTGGATACCTATCTTGGCTGAATTTTACTTGAATTCTCAATTTTCCAGGAACTTTTGATGAGGATGACTCTTGACTCAATATGTAAGGTAGGATTTGGTGTGGAAATAGGAACATTGGTTCCCAGTTTACCAGAAAATCAATTTGCACAGGCCTTTGATACTGCAAACGTGATAGTGACTCTTAGATTTATTGACCCTCTATGGAAAGTGAAGAAATTTTTTAATGTGGGATCAGAAGCTGTTCTTGATCAAAGTATTAAAACCATTGATGATTTTACATATTCTGTCATCAAAAGAAGGAAAGCAGAAATAGAGGAAACTGGAGGCGTTAACAAAGATGAAAAGGTAAATAAGTTCAACTTCATATGGCCATATTTAATGAGTTTCTTCTTCTTCTGAGAAAAAGAAAAATTACTCTCACTATTTATTCTCCAAAAATTATCAGATGAAGCATGACATATTGTCGAGATTCATTGAGCTTAGCAAAGATCCTGAGAGCAACATGACCAACAAAAGCCTCAGAGATGTTGTTTTGAACTTTGTAATTGCTGGCCGTGATACAACTGCAACGACCCTTGCCTGGGCAATCTACATGATAATGACTCATGAAGATGTAGCAGAGAAACTTTATGCAGAATTAAAAAAATTTGAAGACGATCGTGCAGAAGAAGAGGGCATCTCATTAACTAAGTATCAGAAAGAGAATCCAGAATCATTTAATCAGAGAGCAATGCAATTCGCAGGACTTTTGAGCTATGACGCAATAGGGAAACTGTATTACCTGCATGCCGTGATAACAGAAACACTTCGATTATACCCAGCTGTTCCTCAGGTTAGTAATAATTCTCAGTTAGTTTAATGCAAAAACAATGGTAGAAGCTAGTCATAAATGAAAATCTAGTAGTATCTGATTTGCAGGATCCCAAAGGCATCTTAGAGGATGACATTTTACCAGATGGAACAAAAGTAAAGGCTGGAGGCATGGTGACTTATGTCCCGTATGCTATGGGAAGAATGGAGTACAATTGGGGTCCAGATGCAGCTTCTTTCAACCCTGAGAGATGGCTCAAAGACGGGATATTCCAAAATTCATCTCCTTTTAAATTCACAGCATTCCAGGTACATTTAAATGTTAGATCACAAAGCTAAACTCCAATGATTCACATGCTTCACATTAAAGGAGGTACGAAGATCAAAGTGGACTGCTCAAATAGAATCCACAAGAAGGAACAACAATCACTTCATGAAATGATCATACAAGTTCCTATTACTATTAAGATCTACATATCATGATGGCTGTATTATATTTATCTATGTGCAGGCAGGACCGAGGATATGCCTGGGGAAGGATTCTGCATATCTGCAGATGAAGATGGCACTTGCCATTTTGTATAGATTCTATGAATTCAAGTTGGTCCCAGGGCATCCAGTGAAGTACAGGATGATGACAATTCTGTCTATGGCACATGGTCTGAAGCTTACAGTTTCAAAACGCCCACAGGTTTCTTAAGAGATGCATATATTGACAGCTGATGAAAAATTCAATGCTTTTATGGAGATGCATAGATATTGCACGACGCTTCATCCTCTTTCGAAAGTACTTGTATGTTCTATACTTGATTAATTTCATTTGTACCAAACTATCAGAGGATGGATTTTTCCATACCCAATGATCTTTCAAACAATATTATTCGCAATATCCTAAGCCCAGCACACATGATTTCCAATCTTTTCTTCGCATTTGACCATTTGTGAAAGAAATCATTCCTAACCAGAAAAAAAAGTGTAAAAACAAACGAGAAACAACATAATTGTCCAACATAATAATCCAAGATTGAAACTCAAGCTAAATTTTTTTCTGAAAAAAAGTTATCTTCTGACATCTGATAGACTAAAAGGCAACTACCAGAAAGACGAGGGTCCATTCATACAAAATTGCAATGCCTTTTGAACAGTCTAAGGTGCCATGATTTTCTGCTTTATCCTTGAGAAGCTTTTCAACCCCCGAATTTCATTCAATTACCAAACCCCCGCTGTTAAAATATCAATTAGATTGACAGCTGCAATCACTCTAGTTTCAAATAAAATGCAGAAAAATTGCTAAATTCAAGTGATAAACAACAACGACAAATATGAAGTAGAGAGTCAAAACAATAAATTTATGCATCACTTGCCTCCCCATGACGAAATTCACACTCCATATACAATTTTGCTTGTCGTTTGATGCGCAAAGTACTTCCGCTGCGCAGGTAATCCCCAAAAACTATACAGCTATTATACGAACTTACCAAATATTGGGTTTTTATCCGAACTGAAAAATTAATCTTCTGATAGGAAAAATGGATAAAGGTAACAACCTAACTTTTGGGGAGATTTTCAGCAACAATTAGGGATTTGATTGCGTCTTATGATTTTGAGGATCTGTTCCATGGCTTCGAAGTGTGTCCTTGTCGTTTCATTGAATTCGATGGTCGTTTCTATTGCATTGGCATTTTTATTGCCTTGCCTAAACATTCTTTAAATTAAGTGAAAAAGCACAAGTTCAACTTTATGTTCTTTAACATAACTTAGAGCTTATATATTTAATAAAAATAATAGAAAATTAATTCTTTTTAAGTGGAATCATCAAATTTTGGTCAATTTGTAAAATCTTATATTATTGAGTCGCCACGAAAAATTATATTAAGCTACAACCAAGTCCGTAACTAATGCTAAAAACTCATGGCCATAACTACGAGATTGAGCTAGTAGATATAAGGTAATTGCTAGTGTAGCTAATCTTCATTGCAAATTTGAAGCAAATACTTCGACAGCTAAAATGTTACTATGTCAATTCATACTGGTGATTATTCTTTTGTATATATTAATTTTTCTATAAATAATTTATAACAATAGTTTTTATTATTTATTGTTTTAAAAAATTATATTTACTATAAAAAAATCATAATTATAATTATAAAATTAATTCCATAACAATTTTTTATAGCACATTGAGCTTTTTGATAGTGAATATATCATCCAACTTCACCAAAAAACAATAAAACTAAACATATTTTCATTTTCACAACTTATGCTAGCAAAAAGAAGAGGATAATGAAATTAAGCCAAGTCACAAAAAGCAAAGGTCCATGTTGGAGTAAAGAAACACCAAAGATCATCCACAAATCTTTCACCCCATACTACAATCCCGATTTATCCTTAACCTACATACCAAAACATTCTTCCCTTTAATTTTGAATTCCAATCTCCACACATGAAAGCCATGAGCTCCACCACCCCATTCCACCAACACACCGCCACCGCGCACCACCACCAATTCCTCCCAAGAATCCAAGCATCATTGCCTGATCAAGAAAATCCAACCCCAAGAAGAAAAATCTTAACCACGTTCTTGACTGCTTCTTTGGCTCTAGGCCTCCAAGCCACCCCACTAGCACTAGCTCAAAACTGGGGCACACGCTCATTTCTAAGGGAAAGGTTCTTCGAGCCCGGATTGTCGCCGGAAGATGCGGTGGCTCGAATCCGGCAGACGGCGGAAGGGCTTCATGACCTTAGAGGCATGTTGGAAACCATGTCTTGGAGGTATGTGATATTTTACATACGCCTTAAACAAGCTTATCTTTCTCAGGACATGAAAACTGCCTTGACTATGGTGCCCGAAAGCCAGAGAAAGTCCTATGTCCGAACTGCAAATGAGTTGGTGGACAACATGGCTGAGGTACATATGTTATAATTTATGATTATTACCTCATTTTTGGTTATAATTTGCTAAATAGTTAGTTCAGGAAATTTATCTGATTTCAACTATATTTGGTATATTCTTGGTGCAGTTTGATTATTACGTTCGGACACCCAAGGTTTATGAGTCATATGTATACTACGAGAAGACGTTGAAATCAATAAATGATCTTGTGGCATTTTTAGCATAGTACAACAGCTTGCTAGCAACTGTTTGGCAGAAAAATTGTAAGTCTATTGTAAAGAAGCAGCTTATGTTGAAAATGAAACGGAAAAGGTCTACTTGTCTTTAGATGAGTAGTTTTTGGTTTATACTTGTTTTGTATGAATTAGTGGATCGAAACATTCCAATAAGAGACTCTAATTTCTAAAGATTATTACAGAAATAATCATTTCTCCTTTTTTTCAGTGATAAATTCAAAGGTGCCCGGCCAATTGCTGGCATTTTGAGTCAAACTAGAAACATTATGATACACAGACTTGAACCTCGTCTCAAGACATAAACTGATCTTTTGGGAGCAAATCAAATTTCAATGGAGAACGAGAAATATAACTAATGTACTCCATGTCAAAATTAACTTTATCATCTGTGTTGGTTTTTTGATCAGTACTACCATACTGATTACACTAACTTGGTTCGTTCCAAAAAGAATTCTTTTTAATATATATGAAGTAATGGAAGAACTATATCTCTGGACTATGGTTTCCATAAATTTATGACATTCCACGGCAAATGTTGATGACAATACTAGAATACAATGTGTATTTATATTGGATGTATTAATGCTTTTTGCCGTTTATGCATACATGGGCATATGTAAGCATATGTAATCTCTCTTTCATGCAACTCAGAAAGTGAAAAGAACCCGAGAAAAACTAGTTATGTTAATTTCCCTTGCAAAAAGAAAGAAAGATATCAAAGAGGTAGAATATAATGCTGCTAAAATAAGAGGAAGCACTGAGAAAATTAACTTACAGTTCATGTACTGTTTGTAGTGTGTGGCATTCTGCTGGGCAATTAATCGCCTTAACTGCATATAAGCCTTATAGCCAATTATGATCTATATCATCATAGATCTAACATGTAAATACGAGATTGCAATGTAGCCAAAAATGACTTGCCGGTTTAATCACAAAAAGAGAAGACGGGAAAAAAGTATGCCGGCAATTCATCCTTGGCTGCACCACACAGACCTCGTATACACATACAAGACCTAAGATGATTGCATTCTTCTTGCAACAGGCATAACTTAACAGTTAAAACCCTCTTCACTGTGGGTAAAAGCAAATTCGATGGAAAAGAAGAATATATTGAAATGAAGGCATAAGGTTTCTTTCTTTCTTTCTTTCTTCCTTCATTTCTTGAATCATAAGGGGAGGAAGATATATGTGTGTGTGTGTGTGCGCGGGCGCGAGCGCATATTTACATACATATTTGATAAGTGATAAGGGAAGAACACATTTGAAAATGAAGAACAAAGGGTTTCCTATCCCTTCTTTTCTTTTCTTGTTTTTGGTGCTTTCCCCATATATCCATGCTAAGAATGGAGAAAGAGAAGCTCAAAGGAGAGGCCCATGACTGAGTTAATTATATGAAAGGGTCAGCATTTCTATGCTGTTGAAAATAGCCAGATTTTAGGCATTATCTGTTGTGGGCTTAGGATTTTGAGCTGTTACAAACGTGACATCTTATCACTTTTTTAACAAATTCCAATTATGGATAAGGTAAGGAAAGTGATCACTTCTAGGCATTTTGCTACACATTGCCCACCAATTATATCCATCCTCTTTCTGCAACACCCCCTGTGTTTGCTTCATAACAAAGTTATAGATATTGGCGCTCAATAGAATTTTATTCATCTGACCATTTTTTGGAGAATATTTTGCTCCATCAATCAATACTTAGAAAGGTAAATTTTAAGAATCATTTCAAACTTTTAATTTTTTTTTTAAATTCGAACCTTAGCAAACTATTGATATGCATAACTGTGTAAATTTAAAATAAAATTATAGGATACTCAAGGAGAAAGCCCAAAAAAATCCCACATCTAACCATTATAGGGCCATGGAAAGCTAACTAAAAATTTCAAAAGGGAATAGGCCCGTTTGGTTCTAGCAGCAGATAGATGCCAATATTGAGGGCCCAGGCCAAAAAACACCACTGAAAATTGTAGATGCCAAACTCTTTATTCCATTTGAGCTTGAGCTAAAGAAACGCAATCTTTCTTCTTGTCTTTATCACCTTCTCCTCTGCAAAATCTCCAGAATTTTATCACTATCAAGTTCAGGTAAACTCCTCAAATCATCTTCTGTTTCGTTTCCTTGCTTCTGGAAATTAGAAGGATTTTTTTTCCTATGTGAAATAGTAGATGTTTACTGTTTTATCATTATTTACTCTGCACTTTGAAGGTGGCAAGTTTTTTTTTTTTTTTTTTTTTTTTTCTCCACAGAAAATTCGCAGTTTTTAAATGAAACTTACCTCTGATGAGTCCATGTTAAGTTTGATTAAAAGGGTTTCTATTGTTCGATGTTAGAAACCTTTATAAAGAAACAGGGGAACATGCTGTACTTTATGTTTCTTTTGGTGTTATTCTGCTTTTCCATGTTTTTGCAGGTAGATCTTCATACATATGTTGTCACATAGTAATAAAATTTGAGTATAGATTAAGACAAAAAATGTTTTATAGTTGGATGCATGACCTTGTAATTAGGTATCTGATTATACTAAAATTAGTTGCAATTAACTGTACAACCAGCTCAATTATCTAACTGAATCTATACGAATACGATAGAAGTTGAAGAAATTATTCTTGAATACTATGATAACATGAGTCCATCTCAGTCCCAATTTTGTGATCAATATTTTCATTGTCTGATTCCAATTATGCATAAAACTGTGGTGTTTGGACAACATTTGTATATGGAAAATTTTGTCTTCCACTATAGAGAAGCCAAGAAATTGTGCATTTCTATGTTGTTATTGTACCATGAGTGAAAGGTAACTTTCTTTCTGAGTCTGGTGATGGCACTGTGGAGGGAGCACACAGAATGGCGGAGAGAAGTGATGAAGCAGCAGTAGGAGCAGAGGAAATAAATCTTGAGGACACCGCTCCAAAAGTTGAAGAGCCTGAGAATTTGTCTAAGGGAGATTCAAAAGATGTTGAAATGTGTGAGGAAAGCCAAATGCCCTCCCAGCAGCAGGAGGTATATGTTTAATCCAAACAAAGTTTTATTCAAGTCCCACAGATGTTTCTTCTGTTGGTTAGTGAAAAATGGCCTCAACTGTTGGTTAGGAGTTGCAATTTTGTCAGATTTTAATTTTGTTGTTCTTTTGGCTCTTGGGGATGACTCCAGCGCTATCTTTTAGCAGGAGGAAATCATCAAGAAGAAGTATGGTGGCTTACTACTAAAGAAGCCTCCATTAATCTCCAAGGTAATTACATGTTACTCAGTTCCAAATCTTTTGATACTATGTCTGGATCGAGGATTTTAGATGGGAAAACATTGTTTAATCCTTCTGTTTTCCGATTCCTCATCCTCGTTAAAACCTAAGTTCAGACATAGCCTAAAGCTTTAGTTACTTAGAGCTGCAACTTGCCAACTTTTGACATGTTGCCAGGACAATGAACGTGCTTTCTTTGATTCTGCTGATTGGGCTTTGGGAAAGGTAAACACGTTCTTTGCTTGTATTCAGCATATAGAAGGAGCTTCATAATCAGATGTTGAATGGCAATACCATGACTTTGTTCTTTGTATGACTCAGGTAGGGGCACAGAAGAGCAAAGGACCACTAGAGGCTCTTCGCCCTAAATTGCAGGTATCTGACGCCCACAAAGTTCATCTCCACTTCTAACATGGAATCATCTTACAAAGCTTGTAGACCACACAACTCTTAGAATCTTCCATGAGTATATTGTTTAATGGAGAACATTTAAGGCATGCAACCTATAAAGATTAAAAGGGAACTCAATTGAAAATTCATTCTTACATTCTTGTGGATTTAGTTTCACTAAACAAACCAAATTCTTGAATTTTACGGCGTTTGGTTGAATCTTAAGAAGGGAAAAAGAGGCGAAAATGTTGCCTTAACGATGTTTTATTATATTCTTGAACATTTTGACAGCCCACACCGCATCAGCAAGTACGTTCCCGATCAGCTTATGCTCCTGCAGATGACGGATCAGAAGGTAAGAAAGAATACTTATTGGCAAGTTTCTCACATTCTTGACAACTTTTTCTTTTCTTGCTCAGATGGTTGCAGCTCTGATAATCTAAACCCTGGGGAAAATCAGGGCAGTACGTTGGATGGCGACAGCCCGTGCCCAGAGAATCAGAACCCCCAAAACTGATTCCTTTTTGAGTTAACAACACTACAAACTTCTCATAAATCCATAGTTATGCATCCTGTGGTGTTTGATATAAATGAATTGCCCCCTCATAAATTATCTACTTGTTGAAGGAGATTGATTTTGTGTTGTTTTATGATTCATACTATATCCAAGACCAAGACATCAACTTAGCAAGTTAAGGTTGACTTAACAAAACCTGGTATTATAATTCATAGTTTAGTCTAAATGATTGCTGAAAGGCAAGAACAAAGATCTGGGGCTACAAGCTCAAAAGACTAATATATTTGAAATTAGGGATGGGCGTTTGGATCAAAGCTCGGCTTAGAATAGTTTGGATCGGGTACTTGATTTTTTCCAAATAGCGGTTTTAGCTATCCGACACCGATTCGAATTTGCTGGGTACAAAGGCCAACCGAACAAAGCCAAAGCCCAAAGGCCCAGCCGAGAATATATGTAGGGGTTCGGTTGGACTATATAACCTGGTCATGGGCCACTTGGTGGTATTCTGAAGATCAATTGCTCATCTTGGATGTGATTTAGTTTTGAATTCCGATAAATTATAGTATTGCACCCAAAAATTATGCCTTGAGAAGTTGGATTTGTGCATTATTATTTGTGTAATTCACTATTATCCTATAATAGTTCCAGCGCTAGTTTGATTGGATTTTTAAGTTATCTCATAATTATTTATCATATGATAATTTATGTGATTTTTTATTATTATGGTATAGTTTGGCTAGCATGACAAACAAACTTATGGAGTGGCAGGTTAATTTATCAAGGAAACTGCACCTACAAACACGGATTTTTAGCATTCATGCGGGTTTGCATGTTTATTGTCATTTCAACTAAACAAATGATAAGGTGGAATAAAAACAATGTATCCCACTTATCAAATTAGCCCCTAGTGATATGGATACTCGAAAAAAGCAAGATCAAGATAATGAATGCGGCCAATTTTTGCCTTCGACACCACATATCAAGATTAGAGGAAATATAGGAATATTTCTATTACTCTTAGGATGGTCTTTTGCAGGCATCTAAGTATCATATACACGTATGACAAATACAGGTGCATTCAACAGTTAACTACATGAATGATTTTTTGGGTTTGTCTTAAGAAATTAATCGATCCTCACATTATTCACGTCTCTTTTTGAACAAAAAATAACTGATTTAAAATAATTAAATATAACAAAATAAGATAATTTTGGAATCTAACAAGTATCACTTATTATTATTATTATTATTATTAATATTATTATTATTATTATTAAAAAATGAAGTGGGGGCCAATTAAATTTTGTCCAAAGTTCATGTAGCTGTGTTTGCATCGCATGAGACGAATCCACTACGTGAAAAATGGCCCAGTGGATCTTTTCATGTGCCCAAATTTTTGCTTGCATGTTTAATGCCCAAGTTGTTCGTCATCACTATCAATCTCTACACCCCTATCTTTTTCCAACAATAATTTTTTTTTTTCAATCAACCAATTAAATTTGTAATATTATCTTCGTCCACATGATATAATTTCTTTACCCTCATAAAACAATTTTCTTATCCATACATAATATTCCTTGCTCAATGGAAAATACGTGTTAAATGTATTAGATTTTTTTTCGTAAAAAAAAAATGCGTTCGAGTAATAATTTTTTGATTTTATTTTTGTTTTTTTATGGGTGGCGGTTCTTTTTTATTTTTTTAAATGTAGAATTCATATTTTTGGCGTACTTTTTATATTTCTTTCTTCTGAAAAACATATATAATTTCCTTCTTTTTTTTCTTTTTCAAAATTCGGAAACAAGAAGAATACAGTAAATAACTTCGACTGAGACTGTTGGGGCAGTACAACATAACGTTGGACCACTACTTTCTATATTTTTAGCTAAAATGTATGTTAGGCCGACCATCTGAATTCTCAGGGAAAAGGGATCAGTTTCTACATTTGTGGTTTACAAATATTTTCGTGTTCAAATTGTTCTGCTACTTGTAAGATAAGATTTTGTTTGTCCCATTCGGAGAAAATCCACGGTAATTAAATATCCATCCTTTTCTTTTCTTGCAACCAAGCTATTTATTGGATAATGCATAGCTTTAAACAAACAAGCCGCCCCCAACCCAACCCCTAAAAAAGAAAGAAAAAAAAATTGAAAAATACACTAATGTAGATTTTTCTATTAATATGAGAGCATTACCACACTTTAATAACGCGTTGACGGTATAATAATTTTTTTTTAACTAAATTGATGCAGAATATTGAGGGAATTCGAGAATTAATATAACTTATGGACTCAAAAATACTAAGGGCTTGTTCTTTCGGCTTTTGGGTGTTTTGCAGAAAATATTTTGGGAGAATAGATTTTTGAAAAAAAAAAATTGGAGAATGTGCCATGCGTTTCTTTTTGTTTTGGGAAAATATGAAAAATGAATTGAGAATGAGTTATTTGTTTTTTTGTGTTTTGGGGAGAGACAAACTTTACTATTAATGTCAAATCAATTGCTTTTTTGTTGGATTTGTAGGGTAAAAGTAATTTATATATATATATTTGTAATGATTAAAATTAGAGTGTAGGGCTTTTTGGAATTGTTTTGTGAGGGTTTTTTGGGTATTGAAATTTTATTTTTTGGAAGAATGATTGAAGGACGTGTACCTATTTTGTAATTGTTATGGGAGAATGAAATTTTTTTTTGGAGAAGCCAAAACAACAGGCCCTAAAATTTTATATTGATTAGTGGTAAGTGGTGGCGACCAATCACATTATATTTTCCTAAAACTAATGTAAAACAAGAAATTTGCAAACTCCTATACTCATGTACGAAATGTCTTGCCCTAAGCAATCTTTGGTCCCCAATATATTATATCTACAGGTCAAGGCTTACCACCTAAATAGATGGTACAACTAATGCAATTAATGTACCAATATTGTTAATTAACTGACCCATTTTAATCAGAATCTTGGATCCCTCAAAGTATTGCTAATTATGCTGTTGCTTGCAAACGAAGGACACTTGCTAAGAATACATAGAAATTTTTTGATGGTGCTTTAATTGTTAGGCTGCCGATGAGAGATTCAGGCGAGCAAAATGTTACACTGGCTAGTGCTGGAAACAAATTAAAAGTCTATTTTGCCCATGTAGATAAAAAGTAATCACAAGAATTCAGGATTCAGGCTCTTTTAAATAGGTCGGATTTGAAACAATATAAATCCATATTCAATTCAAGATTTGGGCATGATCTGTTATTTCGGCCGTTGATTGGAGATACATGGCATTATTTTTGGGAACCATTTAAACTACTTGGGAAAAAAAATGTCCAACTTGTCCATCTTATGGCCTTACATATCCATTTTCAAGTCTAATTTTCTGTTTGCTTCACATTTTTATGACACATGATACATTTGTGACTCGACATGGTATCATGGGCCAAGTTGGTTTATGGATCAGGCCAAGATAGCCTGATTCATTTTTCATCCTTTTAAACTTGAGCAATATTCTCAGTTAAATATTATATGGCTTCAAGTGTGGGATATCACTAATTTCTAAAATCAAAACAAACAATAGATTAGATGGTTTTGGATAATATTTCAAGCTTATGTGTCACTAGTATATATATCATATCTAATCCTATATGCCCAAGCAAACAAGCCCTAAATGTACAATTCCAACTGAGTACTGCATTTCTATTCTTTCAATCCTGTATCTAAATTTTGAAGGATTTTTGCAATGATCCATAGTTTGTGATGATTTTGAATTATATCTCAATTTAGCCTAATTATAGTAAAACAACGACTCTCTGCAGACACAAATAGATTAATTTCAATTTAACTTATTAGACCCCCAATCAGGATTTGTACTTTTTTTTTTTTTTTTGAGGGGGATCATTCTCAATTTAATTTGAGTACCTCGTGGCCTCGAATCCACCTCTAATTTAGAGTTAGAATTGGTGCAACCGAGATTGCTTCAGCCCACATATCACCCACATTGGGATCACAGATCTGCACAACTGGGTTCGACGAACCAATCAGGATTCGTCTTAACATATCGGAGGTTAATCCTTATGCAGAAACATTGAACCAAGTTGCCTTTCTTCTGGACTCGAAGTATGCTGGCCCCTACAAAAGTATACTACTATCCCAAGTAAGCATTTCATCTTTAGCAATCTACTTTGTTTTTTAGGTCGGCCCTTCCATTCATGTGAGTTGTCTGAATATTCTCAGTGACTAGCCAAGACACTAAGAAGTAAGACCAAAAAAGTGCTGTACAGTTTGTTAAAGGAAATAGATTGCTTTTAAGTTTCATAATGCTAATGCTATCTACCTCATTTATCTGTCATTCTTGCCCACGCATTATGCCTTTCCAGCGTCATTATTCTTTGCCATCTTCTTTAATTTCTTCGCCTATTAAAATAAATTATAACTCACAAATTATGAAATATTTTATATTTTAATTTAAGAACTAAACAATTCTATTTTAGTAATAACTAGGGATGCAAACGAGTTGAGTCAAGTCAAATTTTGACCATTTTTTCAGACTCGAACTCGACGAGCTAAGAAAATCAAGGCTCGAGCTCGATTCGACTTGACTCGTCTCGAACTTGTCATCAAGCTGTAGACTCGATCTCGAGCTCAAAAGGTTATTAAAAAATTCTAAAATTAATATATTTTATTATAATTCTATATATATAAATATATATATAAGCTCGCAAGCCGGCTAATGAACTTGTGAACACGAATTATTTGACTCGAGCTTAAATTTTTCGTACTCAAGCTCGTTCACTTTTCGAGCCAGCTCGTCAGGCACGTGAGCTGATTCGGTTCGTTTGCATCCCTAATAATGACTCATAATTCTTTGTATTTATTAAAAACAAAAACTTCTACCTAAGCTGCTAAGCATGCAAATTGAACCATATCCAGACAACATAGGAATTTGAAGTGAATTTGCATACTTCCTCTTGCTGCATGGCGCTAAACGCCTACCATATAAGGGAAGTCGATCGGCCTATGTGATGGCTAGTGATTTTTATCTTCTTGCCGACTATTGAGTTATTGTCATTCAGATAGATTAGATTGGAAGGGACAGTTGTTACCCACCAATATTAAGAAAGAACTAATCCCCTCTTTATTAATTTTCACAAATCATGAAATAATTAATTTCCAACCCACCCACCCCCCCCAAAAAAAAAAAAAAATCTTTTCATTTTTTCCATAACCTACAGGCTACATTTGTTAACAACTTACGGAAATTAAATTGCAATAAGGAGTAGCTGCACCTTTAATTGATTGAAAATTTTATAGTTTATCCCAAAGAAAATATTTGACATTATCCATTAGTTTTGGGTTAAATTTTATAGTCTTTTGCCGTAATTTAATTTTTTTTGGGTCATATTTACTTTCTTATTTTGTTTGCAAGGTTGTATGATTATTTGAAATGATAAGAAAAATCATATTGAATAATTAATTATTAACTAATTATGTCTAGAAAAGGTGACTTAAAATTAACAAATACGGATGGTCTTGGTAATTCAATTAGTAATTGATAAATAAAATGATATTTCTAATAAAATACAAAATGGCCAAATAGTTTTAATTGTTATACTACTGCAGCTGATCATAAATTAGATTTTTTATCCAATATTTTTGCAATTTCATATTGAATAATCTCATCATCATGGGTCTTCGTTGCTTCAAAGGAACACTTAATAATTAGACCAATATTCAAGCATATCATGCCAAGTGGATATATATGCAAAAAACTAACTATGCTCTAAGGGTGTCAATTGGGTTTGGGTTGAGTTAAAGTAAGGGTATAACATAAAAATACAAAATTCAAATTCAACTCAATTCGATGCTAAATCCAGAAGGCTCAAACATGACCTGACTCACAAAAAATTGAGTCAGGTTCCGATTGACCTGATTTTCTATCAAGTCACCCAACAACATGATAAACATGGCCTAACCCAACATAATCTATATATTGTATTTTTTATTTTTATAAATTTTAATATTATGATTGAGTAGAAGTTTAATCTACCAATAAAATTTATAATTTTACATAATCATTAAGGTCTAAGAAAATAAGTAACATAATAACTTTAAAATTTATCATGTCCATAATTACTCAAAATACAAAAAAGTAATAAAGCATTGTTCAATAAACAATTTTAATGACAACCATCAATGCAGAATTAACTACTAAATAGCAAAATTAAAGTTTAAAGACAAAAACATCAAATTAAAGTCCAAAGACAATTATGATGACAACCATCAAATCTGAAATCTTCTTTGCACCAATCGCTAGTTTCTTCCATTAATTCATAGCCCAAAACTCTACAAAGAAATCCCTTTTTTATGTGTATTAGAGATTTTTGAAATTTTGGATATAAAATTTTTCTTGGTTTATATTATTGGTTATAATTTTTTTAAAATTTAGATTTTATTTGTAATTAGTTAAATATTTTCAGGTTGAGTTGGGTTTTTTGGATTATTGGGTCACTCGCTTATTGTTTTCAGGTTTTAGCGGGTTGACCCGAAAACAACCTAACATTATTCTTTTTTCTTGAGTCAGTTTCGGGTCCGACCCAATTTTACCCAAACCCAAAAACATCAAAGTCAAATATGATATTTTTCAAGTGGGTCATTATCAAATCATCGGGTTGGGTTTGATTTTAACACCTTTACTATGCTCACAAAAAATGGGTATATGTTACAAATTTGTAACATAATTATGAGTAACTTATATTTCAAGTGTTCTAAGTTTGATAAAAATGGATGGTGAACTAGATTTTTTCCAAATAAATATAAATACAGGACTAGTGCATTAATAATATTGCATGAACTTTGTGAGACTAGCTGGCTGATGCATAAGCATTATCCAATGATATTTGCCAACTCTAATTTCCTCTTTTCCTCATCTCTTTTGTGCTGGCTTTCCTTATTCTCCTAAGAGTTGTTAATTCATCATTGCAAACACACTTCTTTGATGCGCATGCTCTCTTACAATATTGTTTCTCATTTTGCAAAGTACATTTTCCTTTTTTTCCACCAATTAACTGCACTATTTATTTGAACTAATTTTTTGAGTGAGTTAAGCCTAAAATTCATTATTTAATATAGTATCAGAGCCATCAATCTTAGGTGTTGAACTACTCGATATTGTTGGGGTACCAATTTCATATTATTCAATGCTCTAAATATTCATTTTTTGGCATGCGCAGGATATATTAGATTCTCACATCAGTTATGTGTAGTTGTCTTTTAATATGATTTTGGATAATTCGCACATTTTGAGCTAACTTTTAAAGTCGTGAGTTAGGTTCAAAATACATTCTTTGATAAACTAAAATTCATTATTTAACAACTAATTCCATTCTTCATCAACATCTATATATATATATATATATACACCTCGGTTGCACTTATGCATGGCAATGGGGCGGGTTAGGCTCGCCCCATGCCCCGCCCCGCCCCGCCTAGTCCTATTGGGTTGGCGGGTTTAACCCACCAACCTGAAAAGAATTAGAAAATTTAGAATAAATCAATGAAAGCATCAAATCAGAACTACTTTATAGCAATTAAAATTCAAATTTTAGATACAAAAATGAAAAATCTATGCAAACAAGATAAGTTTCTAGAAGCAAAATAGGATATAAGCATAAAATTAAAGTAATAATCAACACAACATCCAAATTTTTATACATTGAAACTGAAAAACTCAAAATTTTTAAGTCTAACAAATTTCCACCATACCCCGCCTAGTACCAGTGAAAAATGAACAATGGGTGGAAATGAAAAAAAAAAAAAAGGCCTAATGGGAAGTGGAAGTGTGGAACTATAAACTATTTGGTTTGGACATTATTTTTAATTACAAAATATAAAATAATTTATATATAATATTATTTATTATTATATATTATTTATATATAATATAAAAATATAATTTTTATATTGTTCGGGGCGGGTTTGGGGGGGGGTCGGTAAACCCCATACCCTGTCCCAAATAATTCGAGTTAGAAAAATCGCACCTCATACTCCACCCCAAACTCGTCCCATTCGGAACGAATTGAGCTCGAGTTTGAATTTTGTTCGGCCCTATTGCCATTCCTAGTTGCATTAATCTTAGCCTTATGTAGGAATAAGTTCGACACCATAAGAGAGTATTCAAAATAGTTTAGGGACCATCCACCTTGGGGGAATACATGTACGTACTTGATGAAAGAGTAATTATGGTAAGCGTGAATGAATTCACGTGTAAATCCCGCGAACTTTCTCTGTACAAATGATTAGTCATCTCCTAAGGTAATTAAACCAGGAAGTTATTATGATTCCTACCCGAAAACGATCGCCCAGACAATTATGGCAGACAAGGAAAAATCCTGCACTTTAAATAAGTTAATCTTTGTCGATTCGAAAGCTGGTTTGGGAAATATTAATCATCACTCTTTGTGTATGAGCACTTTACTTAGCGTGGGATTACTTTTTCTTAATTTTTTCTTGTACTTTGTTGCCATATTTGTGGTGAAACAAATTAAGTAAAGATTTTGTTATTATTTTTATGTATTACTGTGTAACACATGTTAAAAAATGGATTTTTGATCTAACTTAACTTCAAAAACTAACTCAAGAGGTAAGAATTGCGTAAGATCATATGTAGATACCACAACTTATTTATTTCATCGATATGGAACATTAACACACCCCGTGCATGCCCATAAATGAACATTTGGACATGTAATAATAGAAAATGAGTGGCCCAACAATATCGAAAATCGGTGGTTCTAATACCATGTCAAATAATAGAATTTGAGTCTAACTCAACCCTAAAAGCTAGTTCAAACGATAAGAATTGCCCAAGACTATACATAGAAACCACAACTTATTTATTTTACCGATGTGGGACGGTAACATATTGTGTTATTATTTTTATGCATTACTGTGTAACACAAAATTAATTAACATTAGCAATTTTAAAATTGTTTAAAATCACTGTCGACATTTTCCCAAGCAAAACTTGCACTGATCGCGGCATGGTCCTTGCTCTTTAGTCCTTTCTTCTCCACGTGTGTCTCGAGAGATTGGCCAATGCCGCATAAATCACGTTTGAGTGTTAGTTTAGAGTTTAGACATTTGTTTTTACTCACATACGCGAATTTGAAGATTTACTCATATTTAAATTTCAAACATCATACGTGTAAATGTGATGACAATATCACTTAATTAATTTATCAATTTAAATATTATAATTTATAGCAGTCGATTAAGAGATTAATTTTATAATAACATGATTTTATTTGTATGATACTTATTTGAATTGAAGACAAGTTTCTTATGAAGGTTATGATCGAGTTAATGTTATCAAATTAGATGATTTTTCTTCTATTAATTTGCTTAAGAATTTTTTTCTTTTTCTTTTTTTATATATATTGTATATACACATATTGGGCCCTCGAGGTTTGAATCTCATACATCACGATATAGAAATATAAGAATGATGTTACTCGATCAATTAATCACTATAAACCAAAAAATCACTAAAACCTCTGTTTCTATATCTGAAGTTATTTTATGGGAAGATCACATCACTTATTGTCTATCTGATGTAATTTCCTCTGATATGCAATGAAATTACTCTTTTTTAGTGTCAATATTATATATGTGTGTGTGCAGAGTAGACATTAATAAGTCCAATTGCCTTTTGCTTCTCAGTTGAAAAAATAAATTTGATGTTACTTTGTTATTTTTTGGGCATTATAACTTCTGTTGAGTTAGACTAAAGCAACCCTATAATTTTTATCATGCTTACCCCACGTACTTCATTATTAATTGGTCGCTTAAATTATTGAACCGAAACCTAACTTCAACCAATTATTCCAACATCTTAATTAGCATTTTCTTGAAGTTATTTTTATTTTTTAAAGCTAAAATTCTATTTGTTTTTGAAATAATCCAGTTCAAGCTAACTTTGAATGCAATCTAGCCAACTCAAATAAGATACATAGCCATCAACATCAGAATTATTAATGCTAAGGCCCGTTTGGATTTATTTTTTGGAGGCATTTTTATTTTCTATAAAATAAATAGTAAAAAGTTAATTATAAACTTGAATTTGAAATAAAAATATTGTTTGGAGGTTTTGTTTAAAATGTAATGATTATGTAGGATTAAAAATGAGTTGTATTTGAAAATATAGGCTTTGTTTGATTGTAAACCCCCAATACATTTTCCAACTCTCAAAACTTAAACAAACAAACACTATACATTCATCAATCCCACTCCCAAAATACAAAATTTATTTCCAAAAAATCTCTACTATTTCCAACTCCACATCATTCCCCAAGGTACCACACATTCTATCATCATTACAAATATATACACATACTACCACTCATACAATCTATATATACACATATATAAACAATTTTAAAATATTCATTTCACCCCATAAACCCAATAAAAAAGTTATTGATGTGACATTTTGTCCCTTCCAAAATACAAACAAACAAATCATTTTCTCCCAATTCATTCTCCCACAATACAAACAAACAACTATTACATTCCCCAACCCCACTATTCAAAATTCATTCTTCCAAAATATTTTGGGAGAATAGCTCAATTCACAACTAAACAAAGCCATAATGTTTTGTATTAAAAGTCGTGTAAATGTGAATAGGAAAAAATAAAGAGTGAAAATGAAGAGATAGTGTAAGAGTGTGTCATGAAGAATATTTTGAGAATGAAAATATTTGTAAAGATAAAGGAGAAGTTGATAATTTTCTATTTTTATTCTTAACAGAAAATGAAAATAGTGTTTGAAAATAAAATCAAACAGACACTAAATGTCTCACTAGACATGTTGTGGGTCCAATTTGCTATTTTAATTTCATGTTTATTCAAGCTTTTGGCAAGAGGGGTATCTTTTCAAATTAAGAATTGTAGACTTTTATTCCACCAATCAAATAATGTTGTAATATAACTTCATTAGGAGTAATTTCTTTTCTGATTGGTTGCTTTATTTATAGTCCTCTCTCTCTATATATGAATGTATGTTGTTATGCATTATGGCACTAAGTGATAAGAAAAATAGAAATTAGAGTCTATTATTGTGACTTCCATCAAACATCGTATCATTATGAATATTAGTTGAGTAATTCTTGCAATCTCTTAATTTATATGATTCATGTTGTGTTGTACGTGAATCTCACACATTAATTATTATGATGGATGTGAATCAATAAGTTCAAGATATTTCAAAAAAAATTATATTATGTAAAAAAGAAAAAAATTGAATAATTAAGTAAAAAATATTCAAACACTTCAAAATTTATATTCTTTTATCTGATTGGACCAATTCAATCTAATACCACTTTTGACTCAGAATGACAGCCATATAATCCAATCGAGACATACAGACATATCTGACCGAAAAACTAAAGTGGATAGGTCCACCTAAGCATGTGTGTGTGTATAAATATACATATATATATATAAATACCTTAAATTGCACAACAATAACGGTATATTCAAGACTGGTTGTTCATATTGATTGAAATATTGAAGGACTTCACTAAGTCTACCGAACAACTTTAGTTGTATCCTAATTTCAAATTTAGATCCAAAAACAGTATTGTAGGAGCATATTCCAATAATTCGATTCAAAATACTTGCAAACATGTATTGTACCCAAACCTATTAACAATCATGTATCACCAACTTGGATTCCAATAATTCGATCCAAAATACTTGTAAAAATGCACTGTATCCAAACCTCTTAACAATCATGTATCACCATCTTAGATTCCAATATTTCGATCGAAAATACTTGCAAAATTATACTGTACCTAATCCTCTTAACGATCTTGAATCACTATCTTAGCCTTATAATTTATCCATAAATTTGGTTACTATTTATTTCAAATAACGCATATTCTTCACAACAAGAGTCAAATTCTTGTTTAGTGGTAATTTTTCAAAATTCGGGCTAAAGATGGTTCCTTGGATCCCAACTTATATTGCAGAACCACCAAATCTGCTTTAGTGATTCTACTTATTAAAAAAATATTTTCTGCTTCAGTAAGTCAATGATGCTAATTATTCATTATTTCCTGGCGTTTAGTCAGAGAATTTTCAGTGCAGAAAAATCATGAAGACCGAAGAATACAATTTGCTAATGTCAATATGGTAGTTTAGTTGAACAGAATTCATTATTTTTTACAAAAAAATTATATATTCAAATTCATTTATAGTAGTAATTCATAATTCGTGAATCAGTCATCTCTTTAATAGAGGGGTTTTTGCTGACTATCGCTTTCGTAAAACTATGGTGACGGGTTCACCTTTTGTACATTAGTTATGGTTCAAACGAAACATCCCACAACAGTGGAAACTCCTATAATTTTATCCAGAAATGATTGCTACACCGGTCGCCAATTCATGTCTTTTTCTTATCAAGAAAAAGAAGAATACAATTCGCTGTGTAGAGAGGGATTTGAGCAGACGAAAAACATCTCATCCTCTGGCTATAGCCAGGGGAGTATGTTCGAGATGGACGGCCCAGATTGATTCGAATTTGCATAAAGTTGTCGGTGATAGAAAGTCTTTGCTGTCTGGACCATTACACAAACGATAAGTTGGTTAGTGACCGTTAAAGATTATAAAGAATATTCCTTTCTTGCTAAATAACCAAGATTTATATGTTAACAATGAATTTGAAGTGCATTAAAAAAGTTAGTCCATTTTGGCCAGGAAGGAGTTTGTTATTGCTATGGAATGATATATATTTAACTTATAGTTAATGCATGTACAAAAGATGAGTTTGTTATAAAAATGTCAATTAAATTGAAAACTCTTAAAATATAATTAATTACGAATTACAACAATAATTAAGTTCGGACTCCTGAACTCTTTATAATAAGATGGGTTAGACCTAGTAAATGACTAGCACATTGCACAAATTTAATGATTTTCTTACATAAACATATTGGTATGAGAAAGTATGTAGTTTAAGTTATTGTATGGTATTATTATTTATTTATTGATATTTCTAATTTTATCCCAATCAAAAGAATGGAGGATATTGAAATAATTGATATGTTGCTTCCCATCCTTCACTCGTTTAAAGACCCTCTTCATAAGGACAAAAACACCATCAATCTATACAAAAAAACTTCGTAAAAATGGTTGGACGACCTTATATTTGATGACGAATATGATTATCGTTATTTTTCATTACCATATTGTATTCAATACGCAATTATTTAGCATAAAGATTTTAGAAGTAATTAATTCAAATTAGAATAAAAGTTATTTAAAATGGGTTCTTTCCTTTTCTTTCTTTCTTTTTTTTTTTTTTTTCTTTTGGATTTTGTAAAACTAGGTGAAAAAAGAAATTTATTGTAAGAAGTTAAACTAACACTGATTGAAGTAGAAAAAGGATCAAATTGTCCTTAATATAATCAAGATCTCCAAACATTCCACAAGATCTGCCTCTTTTTATGCGGCCAGGGGCTTGACCGATATAACATTGCATCTGACCCAAAATATTAGCTTTTGGATGAGGACGCATAATTAAATCTAAAATTATCGTATATGAGAAATAGTATTGAGGTACTTTAGCAAGAAACTATGAATGCTCATACCACTGGTCCCCCGGGACAAATGAAAGTAGACATCTTTTCGACTGAGGTCCAATCTACAAATGAGCAACCTAGTACATCTTTTAACCAACTCGCTGCTACTCATCAACTACCCTACTTTCTATAAGTCAACTATTAAGTTCAATTCTTTTCCCATTTAAAATTGATGTGAACAACAAATTTACTGACGTCAAGTTGAACAACATCAAAACCCCATTAATTTATGAGGCTTAAAGTTTTTTTCCCATTTATCCCTTTGCTTTTCTTTCTTTTCCTCCCAAAATTAAAATGATTAAAAAATATATAATGATTTTCAAGACTGAAAATGTAACCAAAGACAAGGACAGAAAATCATATCTTCTCTTTTTCGGAATGGGATTCAAATGGGCCCAAATGAAAGTGACACAACATTATTTTGTCAAGAAAGCGAAAACTGTAATTTCCCTCTCCTTCTTCTTCAAATTTTACTCCGAAAAAAAAAAGGAAAAAGAAAACAAAAGAAAAGAAAAAATAAAATTCAAAATCAAAATCAAACAGATTTGAAAAGGCAAATCTATTTTGGATATGGAATTAATAAAGAGCCAAACAGGGTGCATGTGCAGCCGAAATGTGCATGTGAACCTTCTTTATCTCCACCGTTGAAAGAATCGCAGCAGTCTGTACTTTGATTTTTCTATTCTATATGCCATCTTTTGTAACAAACAAGTCAAATCCAAGGCTAGACAATGTCTGTACTTTTATGGGATGTCCCGTATCTTTCTTTGCCCCCGCCCCATCAAACTCAAACTACAATACTATGTATATTCAATGTATTTATCAAATTCAACAAGATTTTCATGAAATATAGAGACTTATTATAATGTAAATTACCATATGGTTAAAAAAAAAAATTAGTTGGATCATAGGTGACAGCCCAAACATTCTCCTGATATGATTTCAAGTGTTGGGCCTCTTGACTTTGCCTAATAAAAAGTGTGATTCTTGGTTCAAATTTGATCCCCTCTAATTAAGCATCAAATTTTTAGATAAGAATGTCATGTTTAAAAGAAATATTCAGTTGCATAGAGTCGATAAACGAAGTGTGTTAATTAAAAATTTACAAGTGAAGAATAACAGAAAAAAGGCAGCATTCGCTCCTTTTTTTGTATCTTGCATTTACGCTTTTTTACCATGGTGGATTTCTCTTTTATTTACCGAGGTATAGAATCTAATAGATAAAATAATAGTGAATCCAAATTTTTTGGAATAATATTTAAGGAAAAAGTATTGGATAAGCGACGATAGACTCTCAAACATATAAATAAAATAGCTGTGAATTCGAATCCCATAAAAAATAATAATCCAACCAAACTTTGAACTAAGGATGTCAAAATCAAACTCAATCAGGTGACTCGATCATGACCCACCTGAAAAATATCATGTTTGGATCAAATAGGATTGGACTCGAAATTGACCTGAGAAAAAAGAATAAGGTTGGGTTGGTTTTCGGAAAACTTGCTAAACCTAAAAACAACAACCAGGTGACCCAGTAACCCAATAAACTCGACCCAACTTGAAAATAATTGGCTAATTAAAAATAAAATCTAAATTTAAAAAATTTATATTCAATAATCTAAACAAAGAAAAAATTTATATCCAAAATTTTAAAAATCTTAAAATCTCAAACACACATCAAAAGAAGATTTCTTTGTGAAGTTTTGGGCTATGAATTAATGGAGGAAACTAGTTATTGGTGCAAAAAAGATTTCGGATTTGATGGTTGTCATCAAAATTGTCTTTGGACATTAATTTTTACAATTTACTAGTTAATTCAGCATTGATGGCTGTCATCAAAATTATTTACTAAACAATGATTTATTACTTTTTTGTATTTGGAGTAATTAAGGATATGATAAGTTTTAAAATTATTGTGTTTCTTACTTTCTTAGACCTTAATAATTACGTAGAATTATAGATTTTCTTACTAGATCAAATTTCTACTCAATTATAATATTAAAATATATAAATATGGAAAATAAAATATATCGATCAGGTTGGGTTGTGTTAAGCTTATCAGGTTGTTGGATCAAGTTAAAATTGAGCATTCTGCGTTTAATATCGAGTTGAGTTAGATTCAAATTTAGTATTTTTATATTATACTACTACCTCAACTCATCCAAATTGACATCATTACTTTGAACTTGCTATTCCACTTATTTGGAGATAACTTCCCCCTTTGGCATGCAAACCTTGAATTTGATGTACAATATTAATAATAATTATATAAATAGAGTAAACCCCAAGTTGCGCATGCTAATTGCTCAGAATTGACTACGTAGATTTTTCTCTCCCAATCCCCCGGCGCCCAACCCACGACCACGAAAACTAATGGCCCGTGTGGTTTTATTTTCAAAGCACTTCCAATTTTCATGCATTTTCAAAAATTAAAAAGTTAGTTATGAAATGAATAAAAATTAAAATATATTTAGATAAAATGATAGAAAATAATTATTAGAATAAGTTATATGATTGAAAAGTATGTTGATTTGTATTTTTTATGTTTAAAAAGATTTTTTTTTTAAATATACGTATATTTTATTAATTTTAAAATGATAGTTGACACTTTATATCAAATCAAATTTGAATTTAATTGATATGATAGTAGGATGATATGGTAGGTTTAAAAAGAATTTGAGAAGAAAAAAAAAGTGTACTTTTTCTATGAAAAATTTGTGAGAAAGTGTTATAATTTTCAATTTTTATTTTCAAATAAAAATGGAGATAGGGTTTGAAAATAAAAACAAACGAATTGTAAAATCCTGTGGGTTGACACCTAAAACGTAATTTTTATAATTTCAACCTAATTATGCGCCATCAAATACAAGTTTGATTAATTTTATTAATGAGTTAGATCAATAAAATTCACCGTACCTAGATAAGTACAATCAAATCTTAAAACAATAGATCGTCAACTATAAAACAATTTTTGTATTAAATTAGTACTACAAATTAAAAATACTTTTAAAAAAAATCATAAAATATCTCGAGACCCTATTATTTCGCTAACCATGTGAGTAATCACATTTCATTTTCCGTGCAGATATCATAGTCCCATCGAATCTTGTGCGCCATTTTCTTGAACGTGACTTAATATCATAATAATGAAGACAAATGTCTTAGGGAGAAATCTGAATTTACAATAAAATTTTGGTGCCCGTTTGGGTTTGTTTTCAAAGTCCCCCTTTCATTTTCTCCTAAAAATAAAAATAGATATCAACTTCTTCTATATTTTAACAAGCATTTTCATTTACAGCATATTTTTTCAAATATACTTTACACTCTCTCTTCATTTTCACTTTTTATATTTTTTTTACTCATATTTGCACAATTTTTAATATAAAATAGTACATCTACCAAATACAACTCATTTTCAACCCTATGTATTCATTACATTTTAAACACAACCTTCAAACAATATTTCATTTTTAGAAACACATTTATAACTAACTTTTTATTATTCATTTTCACCAGAAAATAAAAATACCTCCAAAAAATGCAAATCCAAACGGCCCCTTGGTTTATATTAGGGATGTAAACGAACTGAGCCAGACAAGCTGGCTCGAAAAGTGTTCGAGCTCGAGCCGGCCTTGAGCCAAATAATTATTGTTCACAAGCCGGCATGAGTCTATATTTTTTATTAAAAAAACATTTATATATAAAAAAATAATAAAATATATTAATTTTAAATTTTTTTATAAAATAATTTAACATTTCGAGCTCGAGCTCGAGTGGAACTCGAGCCTATAACTTGATTTTATAAAAAAAAATATAATAAAATATACTAATTTTAAAATTTTTTATAAAATAATTTAATTTTTCGAGCCCGAACTCAAGCTTATAACTTGATTGTGAGTTCGAGCATAATGAATTGAGCCGAGACGAGCTCGAGCCTCAATTTCTTGAGCTCATCGAGCTCGAGCTCAAGCGTGAACCTAAAAAAATAGTGAAAGCTCGGCTCGACTCGGCTTGGCTCGTTTGCATCCCTAGTTTATATATATATATATATGATATATAAAGATATTTAATTCAAATTGAATTCTAAATTAGATGGTTATTAATTATGAGGCTGGCCACAATATTCCAACCCATGTGCCCCTATCATGTCATATTCGGGCTTTTCTCTGCAGCCATTGTTTAACAGGAGAAAGGCAGGTAGGTAGTTGTCCGGTGCTTTTCTTATGCAAAAATAAATTCTCTGTATTTAATTCTCTTACCAGAAAAGTTTCTTTTTTTTTTTTCAATTCATTAACTTTGCCTCGAGTGGGCGTCGTGAGTTAATAATAATAGCTTTAATCTCGCATGAGGGAACGAGGAATTGACATATTTTATTTTCATATATATATATATATATATTATAACTAAGAAATCAATAAATCGTATTCAAATCAGTGTTTATATTCTATTGTTCTTTGAACAGGTAGAATAATGAGACCTATAATTTGGATCACAAAATGGGATCAGAAGTTCGCTGAACAAGTTTCCAACTATAATTCTTTAATGCCTAAGTCAGATTAACAATTAAGATTGAATAAATAGGATAAGTAATGTTAATAAAATTAAATTGATTAAGTTGAATTAATGAGCATTTGTAGAAGGAAAGTAGTACATATTATATGGTTCTATGTTGTCTCAAAGTTAGGATTCAGGTCGCACAATGGGTCGATTTTTGGGTTGGATCGATCCAAACATAAAAAAAAATGTAGATCTCCATTTTGAAGTCCCATTTTTTACTTCATTACACGCATATATAGGCCAATTGCTTATGTAATGTTTGGACATGAATTATGTATTTTGGATTATGTTTTGGGAATGTGATGTATGTTTGTTTATGTTTTGGGAGGAAACAAATTCTATTGTAACAGTCAAATTAATATTTTTTTTATTGGGTTTTGAGGGTGTAATTGGAATTTAGTAAGTAGACAAAATCTGCAAAAGCCAGTATTATTTCCATGGGCCAAGGGTTGGGGTTTTTTTTGGTAATCCGCCAAGTGAATTGCAGGGGTATTTTGGTCATTTAAAAGGTGCATTTTGGGAGAAAATGCAGTATATTTGGTTACCTTTTGCCAGAACAAATTTGTTCTAGCATAATGTAGCCAAACATAGTCTTAATAACCTCAATAATTGGGTTTTTCCTTTTTGGTACAAAGCGAACGAATTAGCATTAGCTTGTTTCATTGTTTTGATACTATAAGGTGCAATGTTATTCACCTCATCATATTTTTTAGAGAAGATTAAAAGGATAATCTCTATAATATTGTTTCCCTTAAATATTTATCCGAAAAATTAATTGAATCTAAATATTTCAACCAAATAAAAAAGGAAATCAACAATCTCCACCTACCTTATCCCAACCAAATGAATACTTAGGAAATCTCCTTCCATTTCTATCCTTTCATGGTTCCACTCATCATTGGTCAAATATTGACCAAATTTAGTTTCCCAAGGGACAAAATGTGTCAAATTTCAAAATCTTGGTGGAAAAAATTGACATTATAATAAAGCCCAAATCTCAAGTTCAAACATAGATATAAATTTACTTTTGTAGTCTAAAAAATGGGGCGGAAAATTCGAGCATAATTAAAGCTAGAGAAATTCTAGTGAAGAATCAATTCCCACCACTTCCTAGTATTTCAAATCTTATCATTGGAAAAAGCGAAAAATTCTTGTTCACAACAAAGTCAAGAAATAAAAACAAGACTAATATAAAAAGGAAAACCAAAATGCAAATATGACAAGGAAAAGAGGGATAGGAAGACAAGAAAAAGGAAAAGGAAAAAAGGAGGAAAAGGGCTTTTGCGGCAAATGGGAATTTGCTTAGCACATGCTAAGGATAGATGGACCTTTAGTTTATCACGTTTTGGATTTCAATTTCATCAAATGTGTGGATGTTAAATTTTTTAGATTAATATAATATATTAATATTAATGGAACCCCACTTGCAATAAGGCAAATTCTTTCAAAAAAGCACACTTTTTCGTCCCACAAAATATTTTTTACGCTTTGAATTTAACTTTTAGAGTCCAAAAATAATATATTGAGTGATTTTTGATCTAATAATATTAATATTACATATAAAATATGAAATTGAAGTGTTAGGGCATGTTCACTTGTGTTTTGGGCATTTTCTAGAAAAAATTTTGGGAGAATAAGTTTTTGAGAGAAAATGTGGAAAAAGTGTCAGTTGTTTGTTTATGTTTTGAAAAAATAAAGAAAATGAATTGAGAATGAGTTGTTTGTTTGTTAATAATTTTTGGTGGAGGGACAAATTTTATTGTAGATGTCAAATTAGTTACTTTTTTGTTAGATTTGTAGGAAAAAATTATTTTTTTATATAATATGTGTATATATATATTTGATGGTGTGTATATATATATACTTGAGTGTTAGGTAAAATAGGGTAGTGTATAGGATTTTTTTGAGATTGAATTTTGATAATTTTTTTAAGTATAAATTTTTTGTATTTTGAAAAAATAATTGGAGAATGGGAATATTTGAGAGTTGGGAAATATTTTCCCAAAATGCAAGTGAATTAGAAATTCGAACTTAATGCCCCCTTGTACATAATTTTTTTTATTTTTTTTATTTTAGAAAGGGCACCATCAGAATCTGTTTTCGGATTTTTTATCCCAGCAGTTTTTGGTCCCCCGGCAACCTCTAAAGTTTCAAGTTAGTTGTGACTGTTGAGTGTAGCCAAAAGAGCCCCACCCCCACCCCACCTCACCTCTAGGGCTTCTTTCCTAACCCTTAAGGCTCTAATCTCTATTTATATCACCACAACTCTTCACATATTTCTCATTCAACTTCCCCTTTCAGCGCCCTATATTCTTTGTCTACCATTATCTTTTCAAGGCTCAAGTTCAAAAGTAATTAACCACATTTCATTTCTTTTTCTTGATTCTTGCAACATTAGGCTTGTCTTTCTTGTATTTTCTAGGAAAAATGCTAATTTGCTGGCAACTGTTTTAACTTCTGCAGGAAAAAAATGGCTTTTCTTGGGATTTTCTTTGTTGGTTTTCTTGCAATGGTGTCACATGTTCGTGGCGATGGTGGAGGTTGGATTAATGCCCATGCAACCTTCTATGGTGGGAGTGATGCCTCTGGAACAATGGGTATGCAAATAAAAATCAAATCTTTACCATTTTTCACTTACTACAGCTTAGCAAAAGTTAATGTTTATATTGAATCTTGAACAGGTGGTGCTTGTGGGTATGGGAATCTCTACAGCCAGGGGTATGGTACAAACACTGCAGCACTAAGTACAGCCCTGTTCAACAGTGGGCTGAGCTGTGGTTCATGCTATGAGATTAAGTGTGTGAATGATGGGCAATGGTGTTTGCCAGGCTCCATTACAGTTACTGCCACCAATTTCTGCCCTCCAAACAATGCCTTACCAAACAATGCAGGGGGCTGGTGCAACCCTCCCCTCCACCACTTCGATCTCTCCCAGCCTGTTTTCCAACACATTGCTCAGTACAAAGCTGGAATTGTTCCTGTTGCTTACAGAAGGTAATTAATTATTTCATTAATTTTTGCTCAATAATGCCTTCTTTTTAGCCTCAAATCTCGAATCCCACATTAATTTTGGCCCTAACTGAGAAATAGAAGCCCAATTTATTACAAATTTCAATGTCCCATGTGACTGTACTTGAACTTTTCACCCATCTAACCGTTGTGGCTTTAACTTTTGTGCAGGGTGCCCTGCAGAAGAAGGGGAGGCATAAGGTTCACCATTAATGGCCACTCTTATTTCAACCTAGTACTCATAACCAACGTTGGTGGAGCTGGTGATGTCCACTCAGTTTCCATCAAGGGGTCGAGGACCGGCTGGCAGCCCATGTCAAGAAACTGGGGCCAAAACTGGCAGAGCAACTCCTATCTGAACGGCCAAAGCCTCTCTTTTAAGGTCACCACCAGCGACGGCCGCACCGTCATCTCCAACAACGTCGCCCCGGCTAGCTGGTCCTTCGGACAAACCTTCTCCGGAGCCCAATTCAGCTAAAAATGGTGCCCCAAAGAATAGAAATACTCTTATTTTTACTAAGAGTGATTTTTAATTACAACTAAGTTAGGTGTTTGGATATTTTACTAATAGATATTATGAGTCACAAGTATTAGTAGTGTGACTCCATTTTAATGATTTTCTAGGTTCAAAATGTGGGGGACTAATTTTAAATGGTCCTCTACTCTACTCCTCTTCTTTGATAGGAGGGCTGGGCACTCAATTTATGAGTGGCTTCTCCTACTTTCCTAGTTTTGGTGGCTGAGGTGGATATGTTACCACCCGCTGGATTAGTAGTAGGAGCAGTGAGTATGGTACTCTATTGGAATGGTGTGTTTTTCTCTTTTCCTTTTGTTTTCATTGGCTTCAGCTTGTGGGCTGAAGGTGTTATCCCCTGGTTATATGGTTGGGTTTGTATGGAAGTATGATGTAAATTCAATTTGACTGGTAATGAAATTACTTGTTTCTATATATTACAGTATTTTCCTATAGTTTTTAATTCCACCTTTTCCCTAATTTAATTTACTTCATCGAATTTCTGTAAAATTTTAAACTAGGGGCTTTAAACAAATCATACCACCATGATTTTTTTAATTTTTTTTTGGCCCCCCTTACAAGCAAAAGACTGCTCTACAACAGTGTTGGGATGTGAGTACGAAAAATTGCTCCTTGTTAAGTTCCGAATTTGTTAGTATTGTAAAATTGCTCCTTGTCAAGGTCGGAATTTATTAAGATTGAACTTATTTCAAACGTTTGATAAAATTAGATGAGTTGATCTCAAGTTTAAAAGTACAAACAAATTAGTGACACCAATATATATATATATATATATGGTCGCATGAGTATAGCCGAGAAAAAAATCGACCCACCACATTCGGTGGGTTTGTTTTTTTGTCAGTGCCGGCGAGTTATTAGGGGCCTGTTTGGTTTTATTTTTATTTTCAATTTTTATTTTCATTATTTCTAAAATGATGAAAATTAGTTATGTGATGTGATGTGGGAATGGAAATATATTTGAATGAAATGTTTGAAAATGTAATGATTATGTTGGAAATGTAATTATTATGTAGGTTGTAAGTGGAGAGAGATAGAAATAATAGAATAAAAAGAGAAGATATATATGTTATTGAGAAAAGATATATAGATTATTGAAGAATATATTTTGAAAATGAAAATTGAAATTATATTGGGTGAAATTTTTTAAAATATGATGATTTTTATTTCTGAAATAATAAAATTAATGGGAAGGGGGTTTGGAAATAAAACCAAACAGGCTCTAGGAGATCTTGGGATAAATTGCTAAAACAAGTGAATCCATTTGAGCAAATCCCGTTTCGTTAATCTAACGGCTATCCATAATCGAATTTTATATTTTTTCTGATATGGTTCGAGTTAGATTGGTTGCTCTTATGTGGAGGATGCGAATTTTGGAGATGAAATAGGGATTTAATATAACTATAAGGATATTTTAATAACATCACATCACCCCTATAAAATTGGCTTTAGATATCCTAATCTGGTTGCCTATGTGACTATGAATATGGTGTAAATGAGCAGAGCCAAGCTCAGCCCAGCTCAAATTTAGTAGGCTTAAGCTCGGTTTGTTTATTAATTCGCAAGCTCGAGTTCGAACTGAACTTGATCGAGGCTAAATAGCCAAACTCAAGCTCGGCTCATTGAAATAGATGAAGGTTCGACGAACCTTATCGATCTTGACTTGATAGATAAGCTTGATTTGAATGAGCTCGAGCTCGAGCTTGTATAGATTTAGATTAACTCGAGTTCATTTAAACTCAAAACAAAATTTATAATAGTAAATTTTTTAAATAATTTTGTTTTATATTTTCCTAAAAACAAAAAATCAAATTATTATTATTATTATTATTATTATTATTATTAGTACTACTACTATTTACTTATATTTATAGATTCTATTATCTGGGCCTAGATTATTATTATTATTATTATCTTATATTTATAGATTCTATTATATGGGTTTATATTATAATTATATATGTATATATTTATAATAAAAAAAGTTGTTTAGGCTCGCGAGTTTTTCGAATCGAATATTATTGAGCTCGAGCTCGACTTGACTCATTTGACTAACGAGTTTGAGCTCAACAAGATCGAGTCGAATACAAATTTTCATCGAGTTGAGACTGAACCGTTTATAAATCGTCTCATCTCATTTACATCCCTAATTATGAGACGCAAAAGATTGAATTCGGAAAATGTTCACCAATTTTCTCCCAGAGCATTGTGTTAATACATTTTCCTAATATTTTTCTTAGTTATGAAAATGGACATGACAAGAATCCAAAGTCGCACTCTTTCTTCGATGCATTTATCAAAGAATGCGATTTAAACCTTGGGAAACTGCGTTCAACTCCGCATTTCATGGAAATAAGAGGAAAAGGGCAGAGAAGTCCAGGCAACAGTTGGCCTCTTCTGGATTCTCTTCTTCATACAAATCTTACTCCCAGACTGTAAAAAGATTTCCTATCAGAATTTTTTATTCTTTCTCTTTATTTCCCAAGGATTAAAGATGATATTTGAATTACATAAAAGCTACCGCTAAAATATTCACAAAATTTATTGTGTAGTATAAACTCTGTCCAATGTATAAGTGCCAGTTTGGTTTTGTTTTCAAACAACCTTTTCATTTTTTGCTAAAAATGAAAACAGAAAACTATCAATTTTTTTCTTACTCTTACAAATATTTTTATTCTCAAAATATTCTCCAAAACATACAATATTACACACTCTCTCCATTTTTACTTTTCATCACTTTTCATTTTCTCCAATTCATATTTGTACGATTTTTATTATATAAACACTATATTTTCTAAATACAACTCATTTTCAAATCTACATAATCGTTATTGATGCTAAAAATAATCTGCAAGAGCACCAATCAACAAAGCAATAACAATTTTTTTATTTTCTCAAGTGTCTCAGTTTTAATCTCAATGTTCAAAAAACTGTCTTACAACTTTTTCCTAAGGCTTTTTATCATCCATATATCTAACCTATTTCATATTATTTTTAATTAATTAATTGAACGACAAAGTTCCTACATTTATGTACGTTGGGGTGGGCATTCGAATCGGATAGGTCGGGTACGAGTACCCGATTTTTCGGGTAACAATTTTAGCTACCCGACACCAATCCAAAATTGTCGGGTACCTGACTAATTCGGGTTTGGGTACCCGACATGATTGCTTTTTTAAAAAAAATAAATATAATTATTATCTAAAAAGTCTAAAAAAAAGAAAGAAAAATGAACTTTGGTCTCTGTTAGACTAACAGAGGTCAAAGGCCAAAGTTTGGCCACTGTTAAGTTAACAATGGTCAAATTTTAGCTTTTTCCAAATATATATATATATGTATACACTAATACACACCATATATCTAAATATTGGATATAATAAGTATTATAAATTATAGTATTGGATATATTTATATATTATAATATAATATATATATATTTATATATAATAAATATCTTTACATATATTATATATTGGATATATATATGTATTTTTATATACAATACATATAAATATACTTATTATATATTATACATGATATATATTTATTTATATATAAATTAAAGTCGGATATCCGAATTGCTTAATATCCGACCCGAAATTCTATTCGGGTATCGAGTACCTGGCCGCAATTTTTTTAAAATAAAATACCCAATTATCTGTTCAGGTCGAATTGGTACCCAAATTAAATATTCGATCGGGTCGAGTTGGTACCCAAATTATTCGATTTGAACGTTCACTCCTATATGTACGTGAAGTTTTAAATTTAAATTCAAAAAACTTTAAATACTTTGCGTGTATGCATATGTCAATGATTTATTTGAAAATTTTTAAAGTGGGAATACCTGTAGGAATCTGAGTTTTGAGAGACTGACAGTGATTGGTCAAACTGGAGAGCTGTTCCATCCTTTTTTCTAGAGTCTTGAGCCCCGTGACTGTTAAAAGTCTGTTATGTTAGCAACAAATACAATACCGATTTCCAAAACAAAAAACACACAGAGGGAGACCACTTTTTACTTCTTTCTTGGATTTGGACCAGATATGTTAATATTCTTTTATGAACATCATGTGCTTTGGTTTTCAGACAGTAAAAATGAAGCCTACCCCATCTGCTCGTTTTGAAATCCACTAATCGTTTTGGCGGGGCTCGTGGAATATCGAGAATTATATCAATATTATGTGTGAATTCTTTGTTAGTTTTGATCTTGAGAACCCATAATTACTAATCATGGGGGCTCTCCACATAATTGATGATTATGATGTGGTACCAATTCTTTTGAATATTGATAGTACTTTGATAAACTTACTTAAATTCTTTATAAATTTTCATCACGCCGGGGCTATGAGCTTGTTGGAGGCGAAAATTGCCTCCAAACTTATCGAGCGCATTTTGAAATTGGCTATGATCAACTTGACTAAAAGAAATATTTAATGGATGTACATGAGTCTTTGGTCCAAACTTATATATTATTCACTTTTTCAATATTTAGTCAATGTGGAATGTGGTATCACAATCACCCATCCTACAGAACGCGACGTCCTCATCGCGGCTTGATACATATCCAAGATCAGTAACCAGGCGTTGAGACTCTAAAAGTGGTTCATACAGAATCAAGAAATGACTCCCGTGCGTGTAGCACTTTGTCTTGCAGGTTCAAGAGGTGGCTCTCGCACATGTAGTACTTTGCCCCGCATAGCACTTGGCTCCCAATATTCCAACTAGTGATGACTCTGATACCATTTGTCACGCCTTAGGCCCACGAGCCCGTTGGACGCGAGAATTGCCTTCAAACCAACCGAGTGCATCCTGAAATTGGGCTATGATCAACTTGCCAAAAAATATATCTAATGGGTGCACATGATTTCTTTGACCCAAACTTATATACTAGTCACTCTTTCAATATTTAGTTCATATGAGATGGGATATCACAATTTTTATATTTTATAAAATATTTTTTAAGTTTATAAGATGTTGATCCCTATTTTCAAATTAAATTCTTAAAGTGTTAGATAAAATAAGATCTTGAATTTAGAAATTCTTTCCTTTTTTTTTTTTTAAAAAAAACTTATAAGATTCTAACCTTTAATTTTTTATAAAAAAATTTTGTGAAATTTTATTAGCTCTCGTTATCTTTAAAATGTTGTAAAGAGTTTATAGATTTTAATTTAATTAATTTAATCTACAATCAATTTTCGATGGAATAAAGTTAAATGAAACTTGAACAAAGTTAACTTCAAACGTACTCGACTCTAGCAAGCTTAACATTACATAAACTAAAATACAAAATTATATTTGGATTCAAAGTATAGAGTTAACTTTAAAATTCGAATGTCGGATAAGCGTTAATGAGTTGGGAGCTATCTAGTTTTATTTAATCCTCCAAGATCTAGTTTGACAAAGTAAGACGCCGTTTTCTGTTTTTTGTTTTTTGTTTTTTGGTTTTTGAAGGTATTTTTTATTTTCTAATGTAAAAAAATAGTGAAAAGTTAGTTATAAATATAATTTTGAAAATAAAATATTGTTTGAATATTTTGTTTAAAATAAAATAATCATGTAGGGTTGAAAATAAGTTGTATTTTAATATTATTGTATTTTTGTATTAAAAGTTATGTAAATGAGAGTAGGAGAAAATAAAGTGTGAAAATGGAGAGAGAGAGAGAGAGAGAGAGAGAGGGCCCGTTTGGTTTTATTTCCATACTCACTTTTTTCATTTTCTACTATTTTATAAATGAAAACCACCACTTTTTAGAAATTTTCACCCAACATTATTTTCATTTTCATTTTCAAAATACATTATCCAATAATCTATATACGTTTTCTCAATAACCTATATATCTTCTCCCTCTATTCCATTATTTCTATCTCTCTCCATCTACAACCTATTAACACCATCATAATCTTTATATTTCCAACATTTCATCCAAATAAAAATTCATTTTCAACTTATTTTCACTAACTAACTTTTCAAATTTTAGAAATGATGGAAATAGAAATAAAACCAAACAACCCCTAATGTGTTTGAAAAAAATGTGTTGAAAATAAAAATGTCTGTGATAATAATGAAGAAGTTGATTGCTTTCTGTTTTAATGATGTTTGAAAACAAAATCAAACGGACACTAAAGGGCTGAGCAAGACTTTGTTTTAAATTTAAACATTTTATTATAGTCATTACTTGTATATAGACACACACACACATGCAGATGGCGGATATACGCGGCTGTGTGTTAGTATACCTTGACTTGCTCAAAGTTTTGCATTCACTTGGGTTGAGCGTGGACCGGACAACAAAAGCCCGAAGTTTTGGGTAATATTTTGATTGGACTATTGGTTTGGGCTACGCTAAAATAATAGTGGCAAATGGATGGATTGAATTTGGATTTATGTGGGTTGAGTTCAAATGAATTAGGATCTATATGGGTTGAGTTGTAGGTTGGATTCTATATGAGTTAAATTGTGGGTTAGGTTTGGTTGGATTTAAAATGGTTCAAATAAAAAATAAAAAATTTTAATTTAATTTATTTATTTTAAAAAATTAATTCAAAAAACTATAGTAATATTATTATGCCTTCTACACTTTATTTAATATATAATTTTATAACATAATAAGATGATTTATTAAGTTAATAAAATTTTGAATGAACCCAAATTTAATACAACTCAGCTAAAACCCGACCCGCTCAAACTCATATGTGAAATGTTGAGCCCAACCTAGCCCAAAACTATGTGGACTGAGTTGAATCCATAAGTTCTAGCCCAAATTGACACCTATAGTTAAAATAGTAAATCCTGAAAGTCTATGTAATATAAGTTATAATGTTTTATTTTGATGACCATTTGCATATTGACCCATTGATATATTTACATTTACGTCCATAAGTCCAATCTAAGTTTTCTAATTTAAATAGTGGTGGGAACTTTTGAAATATTCCTTATAGATCCAATGACTACAATATCACACACGTCAAATATTTGAATTGGCCCAAATGTAATAAAATATATATATATATATTTATTTATTTTATACAAATAGGCACGCCAAAAATTCGTTAGAATTATAATAAAACTCCATAATTAGTAATAGAAATTTTCTATCCATTGGTTTTTCTATTAATTTTAGGCCTTGTTTGCTTGGCTTGATTAGGTGTGGTACATACCTAATCAAACCTCTTTTAATGTTTGTTTCAATTGATAAAAACCCTTAATAAATCCTAGGTCCTACATTATTTATTGTTGCTTTTGAAAAATGGATCAAGGGGGGGAATGCTTGATTAAGTGTGATAAGAATTACAAAGATTTAATAAGGTCTATTTTTTATCTTATTTCCAATTAAACCATGATTCTAAAAGTGGGAAAGAATGAGGAAATTATGATAAACTTATTAAAAAATATAAATGATATAATAGTAAATTTATATATATTATATTTTAATTTATTTATATACTAATCATACCAACCAAACATAAAATTAAAATATTATATCCTAATGGGCTTAAAATGTATCATTTGCTTATATATCACTTCTAATCACATCATTCCAAGCAAACGAACCCTATAATAATGTATAATATTATGCTATAGGCCTACTATTAAGTTGGCCCGATCCAAATCCAAACAAGATTGGGCCTTGTTAAGTTCAGCCCATTTCCCTAAATCTCCCGAAGCCCAATTACATTTATATTTGGGCCAAGAATACATGCACTTTATCTGGCCCTTCTGTTCTTACACTCCAGCTATACCAGACATGATCCTCCAACTGAAAATCCCGTCACCGTCCGGACCCCCAATTATCCAAACTACCCTCAAGAGCCACCTCTCCCTCACCACCACCACCGCCACCACAGACGCGGGCCTCATATTCCGGCGGAAACTCCGTTACCTCCAAACGCTTAAGGTAAATCCCACTAAAGCCCTACACATAAACCCTCATCTGCGTTCTGCTCCTATCTCCACCCTCCACTCCGTCACTCAATGCCTATCTTCAATGGGCCTAGAGCTCTCCGCTATCGGTCGCATTCTCGACATGTACCCTCAGCTCCTCACCGCCGATCCTTATGCTGACATATACCCAATTTTCGATTTTTTACTGCACACTGTCCAACTCCCGTTTCCTGAAATTTGGAAGTCAGTAACTCGGTGCCCCCGAATTTTGGTTTCTAATTTAGAAGCCCAATTGAAGCCCACATTTGAGTTCTTGACTGAATTGGGCTTTGTGGGCCCGAATAAATTGACATCTCAAACCACGATGCTGCTGGTTTCCAGCGTCGAGTCTACTCTGACGCCAAAGATTGAGTATTTAGTGGGATTGGGAATTGAGTATGATGAGGTGAGGAATATGGTGCTGAGGTCGCCGGGGTTGTTGACGTTTAGCGTGGAGAACAATTACAGGCCGAAGGTGGAGTATTTTTTGAAGGAAATGAATGGAAATTTGGAGGAGATTAAGAGGTTTCCTCAGTATTTTTCGTTTAGTTTGGAGAGGAAGATTAAGCCGCGCCATCAGCTTTTGATGGAACATGGGTTTTCGATGTCCTTATCAGAGATGTTGAAGGTTAGTGATGGAGAGTTCAATGTGCAGCTAATTGAGAAACGTTTGCAGGTGGTGGACGAGAGGCGATTGTAGCATTATGTAAGTTGTTAAAATTTGTATATTGTTCTCTTAGGATGATAATTGAAATTTGTATAATGGACTTGGAGATTCCTATCCTTTGCTGAATCTAAATGTTTATTGGAATATAAGAGCTTTTAATGCCACATAATGTTCTGCATTCTAACGTTGAAGGTGATTATTTGTCTTCATAATCTATATTCAGATAAAGATTTGATGGGATGCATAAGAACTGTATAATTTGGAAGTAATGTTTTTCTGATTTTTCACCTGCTTCATGTTTACTTTTGTTACTAGATGTTTCTTCTGCAATGCAACAGACTTGATCTAATTGAACTATTTTAATCAACTTTAATTAGCATTTATCCTGATCCAAGAAGCTCACTAATTCAATCAACTTTGAGAAACATTAATCCTAGATGAATCAGGATCCTAAATAAAAGGCTTATAACAATTTGATTAGCCTCATGACCAAAACAGCTGCAAATTTGAAGCATCTATAAAGTACCATTGATTCTTGAAACTTGTTAAAGATAAAAAGGGTTGATGAAATGTTTTTAAACATCATGGGGGGCATGTTCCTTTTGAGCAATATATAATTTGAGTGTGATAAAGAATAACATACTAGAGTTTATGGAAGTGCTATTGAGGTTGAGATCTTTCTGTATGGAATTTAAAAGTATAAACTGCTGTGACCACGACAAGTTTTAAGCTCATAAGCCAATATGTAGATTGCAATTATAAATTGCTGAATGGTTACTTGCATTGTTTATTCGTATCTCTATGATGTTTTCTTGTCCGCAGAAACTAGAAAAGCTTTGCTTCGTAAGTTATCAAATTATAATTTCTTAGTTAAACATCAGAAAGTTAAATAACCTGTTTCAAAGTCATGGAACAGAATTGGTGTGATCATATATTTGTGTTGCTCAGTTGACCTTTATATTGATATGTGACGCAAATGTGAGATGTGATCAATTAAGCCTCCAGTATGGAGAGGACAAGAGCAGAGCACCAACTTGGTCAGTCATGCATGTGAATTGCCATTCTTCGAAAGCTAAGGCTGTTTCATAGCTGGTCATTGGCTTTGCTGAAAGAAATTGAATCAGACATAGGTATGTTGATGGTTTGATAAGAAGTTTTTATTGTGCTTATTTTCTCAACCTAACTACATAAAAAATGTGTTCTCCTTATGCTTAGATCATCGCCCTTGAGTTTCAAGTAAGAGGCAAAAGAAGAAATGTTATCTAATTCCATTATGCTAAGCGAGACATAAGCGTGTAAATTTTTCAATCTTCAAGGTTTTAGGGATTATATTTCATTATGGTTTTTCTACTTAACAACCCGAATTTTGTTTCTGGAGAAATTATTGTTGTAGCCCCTTTAAAACCATGATGGATAATTTACAGCTGGAAGGATGGTGGTTTCTTGAAGTATCTGCAGTGGGCATCCTTTTAAATCCTTTCCTTATTAGGATAATTGAGTAAGCTTGCACTCTCTCTTTGGGACCAAGGAATACTTCCCTGTGAGTTGTACGAGTATTTATTTTGCTAACATCTTAGGATGATGTACACATGTATACATAGCTAACACCTTTTGGTGTATATGGAGACCCTCACTTGGGGTCCATTAAGCAAAACATTTACCTCTAATTTGTTGGTCTTGGCAGTGTAATTATCTGTTTCCTTGTGTATTTGCATGTTTCTGAAGTTGTTTCTTCTGCCAATATTAAATGAATAGGTAACTAAAGCTTGTTTAAATAGGAGACAACACAAATCAAAACCTACATATCATGTTAAGTATGTATGATACATGGTTATACTTAAACATCTGCTATTAACTGGGATTTCTTGAAATAATTGAATATCTTGGTCAGCCTAAACTCAGACTGGGAAAATCAAAATATGTAGATTCAAGATATTCTGCTCTTGGGTGTTTGACCAGAGTTCTGGCTTTTACCTGTGGAAGATGGTTAACTTCACTTTTACATTAGGCAAGTTTCTACTTACTATGGGCACTGTGCCCATTTTTATTTAATGTTGGGATCTTATTGGCTTGTTTTTGAATTAGTGTTGAAGGTAAAAATCATAGGCCTGGTGAAAATCTTGGCTTATTTTCACCGGTATTGCTTTATTTCCATATGATAATCTCTTCTTTCTTTTTTTTGAAATAAAATAAAAAATGTTAGTTGGGTGATTATATACAACTGGGATCCATGAAGAAGTGCAGTCAGAGAGATTTTAAATGGTTGTTCAGATAAATGGGAATGGTTTCAGGCATTTGCTACACTACATAGATAGATAGAGCGGTAGCTGATGAGGTTATGGTGCAGAGTGGGGGGCAGTAATACAGTTTCTGTGGATTGCATGGATCTGTACGGTTGGTGGAGGTTGCCTAAAATCTGTCACCCCAATCGCAACAAAGGACAAACCCTAAATTCAGTTAGGGCTTAAGATCTGATTTTCCTGACTCTGTGATGCAATGCTTACTTGAAAACAAATCTGACACTGCCCTCCTGATTAAACGCTTCTTCTTCTTGGAAATGATCAACTGCAAAATTGCTTGTTATTTCTCCCAAGAAAAAAAGGTTGTCATAACTCATAAAGAAAAAGGAAAATAAAAAAGAACTCCCCCCACCCCAACCCTAACCCTTTGTTTTTTACCTGCTTTTTTCTAATGTGTGTGATGTCAAGAACATAAATGTCAACTTGTGGATGGTTTCCTCTTTTAGAAATGTTGTTACTTCAATTACCAGCTTATAAAAGTGACAAAAGATATAGTTATTGTGGTAGTTATGTTGATGTCAAGAACATAAATGCATTTTATGGGAAAATTTGATATGATTGATGTGACAATGTATTTCAGTAGATTATTAATAACAACATAAAGTAAATTATTAATATTATCATGTATAATTTAATAATTTTCACATACCCAACTGAATAATATGATGTAAGAAACCAAAAGTATGTAATGCCTTTTAATTTCATTACCAAGTCTTGACTACTTGACCCATCCAAGAACCACACCCCACCCACAACCCACTAAGAATAAACAAAAAGAAAGAGGAAAACAAATAAAAAAAAAAGAAAGAAAGAAAGGAAGAAAATCCTTCTCAATCCCACCATACTCATCTTTACATCATTGTACCAAACCTAATTAAATTCCAAGGCTGCCCCTACTTTCATTGGCTCTAAACCTAATAACAACAGTATATCAGATCAGTGTTTTGATGGAGAGTTGTACAGAGTGAGTAGGGGGGAAAAAAGAGATCACTGTTGACGTCAACTATCCAAAACAGAAGGGATCATTGATAAATAGGGAAGAGAGCTAATAGGCAGTGGGGCCATTAGTACAAAAATTTCACTCTCTTTATGCCTGCAAAAATAAATATTATATATGGGCTTCATTTACCATCATTTCACTTAATTCACACAAACTTCCTGCACTGACTTGTTAACATCTACCAAAAATCATGGAAAACTGTGGAAAACCAACCTTTACTTACCACTTTTAGCATATAAATTTTTTTCAAACTTTTTCTATCTTTTTCTCTCTGTGAATTAATATGGCTACAGGAGACTGGCTGTCAAAAGATTAGAGGAGGACAGTTTAACCTCTTACCTTTACTATCTATATTTGGTATTACATGCCTCTGAAATCTATCTCCTTCTTTGGATACTTCACAAGAGTCAGTAAATAATTTTTTATGTTTGTTATATCCTTTTTTTACTCTTCACCCTGCTACTTGCTTGTCTACTCTACTCTACCACTACTACCATTGCATTAGCTGCTTCTGTCTGACCTACTGGGAGAGTTATGGCTATGTTGTTTGTGTATCCAATGTTGCAACTTTTCCTTGTTAGAAAAGTAAAGAGAACTGTTAGTAAATTATACCATTGTGCTATGTCAATCAAATTAATTTCAACTTCCCCTTGTCCAAAAGTTGATTTTATTTATTTTTTTGAAAAGCAAAATCAATCAAATGGTATGTGATCTGCGTTATGTTAGTTATGGTCTTGTTCTACTCTTCGACAAGGAAAATATAGGTATAATATCATATTTTAAATGCTAAACATGTTTATTATTAGGCTGAACTTAGCGATATATGTGAATTTTGTATTTATGAAGGAGGTGATTTTGATGACTTGTTTGTGCTGTTCTTGACTACCACTTGTGGAATTATGAGATAAATCCGCTCTTCCTCCTAATATAGAAAATAACATCCCTCAAAGTCCATTCTTGAAAGTTGCTTTGAGTTAGTTCTTTGATTGACCTCTTGAAACAGTATTAACTCTAAAGAGTCGGTGAGGACTCAGCTCAATAAGAGCCCGAAGCCAACATCAAGGAGAGAGCTGCAGCACCCTGACATTCGAACCATCAGTAGGTAGGAGGGGAGCAAATGCACCTTGGTTACGGGTTGAAAATCCACATTTTCATAAAATCTTGGAATGCATCATTTTGAAAATCTTAATTGAAGTTAAATTTATTACATGTCTTCCTAGGTTGGAAGATTTTATATCAGTACAATACAAGAAAAGAGGTAGTTGGAAACTGGGCATCCAACATATATGAATAATGAGCACATGTCCTTTGATAAGATGTAAGCAATAACTTGTTAGGCTTTGATGGGGACGACAGACTAAAACCCCACCAAGAAACTTTTGCTGTGGGGGGTACCTCATCGTTATTACTTCTATATCCCTTTTATCATCACTTAGGAGGTTTCTTCCTAACCAGTTTATTCAGATTACTGTTTTTGACTATTACAAAATCTGTTTCCCCACAGTAACAAAATTTGTGTGGGATTTCACGTGCAACCCTCTATCAGTCTTCTCAAATGTAGTACTAATAATAAATGTAATGAGGAAGGAAAAAGATCTAACTTTGGATTGCTGGAATTCTTGTTCCAACATTTAATGGCTCCTGTTTGTCATTCTTCTGTACTATTTCATGCATGTTAAAAAATAGTTACACTTTATTCTCTATTTTGAAATTAGCATGAAATATTGTAACCCCCAATAATTAAGGGCATTTATTCAAAATGTTGAGAAAAATGAAAGATCTTGGACATGTTGTTGGATCTTGATCGGTATTATTATAGTTGATCAAATTTGATAGATTCATTTCCAGAAACAAGAATTTCTGATCGAGAGATAATATCAGTTATAATTAGAGTTACATCTGTGATGATTATTTCGTATTTTCATTTTCTTTTCGTTTGATTTTACTTACTACACCCGTTCACCCTACTGGATAAGCCCACTTGTCCACTTGGTCCTCTGCCTTTCTGGACAAAGTTAACTGACTTTCATGGTTGATATCTAACTTGACATTGTTGTTTGAATTTGATGTTTTCTTGTTCTTTCTCACTCTGTGTGTGTGTGTGTGTGTGGCATTTTTGATTGCAATCCCATGTTACTGGTTAAGATTTTTGTCTTGTTTTTGAGTGGCCTTTGGTGGTGGAGCCCTACAGCCAAAGCCGAGGAGCCAGCAGTAGCCATCATGCATGTAGTTCCAGGGGAACACACCCAACAGAATCTCATGGGTGCAGACCTACTTTTATATGGTGGGTCACTCCTATTATCTTCTCGCACGGACAATACATACAATATTGTGCCCCATTAATCTCTTAGGACATTGATTAGCAGATACAACATTTGTACTCTAGTGATTGTTCAGTTTTTCCATCCCCATTTGTTGTACAACAAGGTCTTTTCTGTCCACGGCCCTGCTTCAGCCTCACTCTCCAGAGTGCGAGCCATCCGAGAAACAAGCTATTATACATTGTGATGCAATAATTACACATTGAAGACAGATCGAATTAAAATAATTTATTCTTATGATTTACGAACAATTCAAATCATTTTCTATTCCACATCATACATAAATACCATGTATGTTAAACATATTCTTCAAAAATACAATATTCGATACTTAATTCATCAGTGACAAACAATCATACACAGATGAATAATCATGTTTGAGAAATTAAAGTCATTATAAGTCTCCCGACTTAGGTAGTTGAAACAGGGCAATATTTAATATTGTATTATTCGTCGATGTCTATACCAACAATAATTGAATATTGGACATATTGTTCCAAGAAAAACCAAAAAATTGAATTTATGTCCTAATTTTTTCATGTGGGTCCAATTCTTTTAAAATATGTTTCCATGTCCATCACATGTTAGTGTTGGGAAGAAAATTTTATTGACAATTACAATGGGATGTGCATGTTTTTTATTTTCTCCTAAATATGCGCATCTAAACTACAAAATAATGCCCCAATTATTTTGCTTGATGGACTAACAAAACAAACTTGTTAGGTACGAACACAGCAAAACGGGCCACCTTAATATTAACTAAATTTCCCCTTTGCTTCTTAATTGGTAACTAAGCCTGTTTAGGATTTGTTTTGTCCACTAATGTTGGTTACAAGTTTATGGTGTTATTAACTCGACATACTGCTAAATTAATACGGCTTCTAATAGATAATTAGTCAAGAAATGGTACTAAACAATCCTATTCTGTCACAGGTTACTGTGATAAACTTTTGTTTCCATTAGATTTTCACTTTACATGTATCACTGTTTGTTAAGAGTGATAACATTAAAAATTAGTTTTGTTAGAAAATGATCTTGTAATAGTTATTAAAATTACAATTAGTTTATATATTATTAATAATAATTTATTTTATTACCAATATTCTTTTACATTATAAGTTATCAATTTGTCTTACCATATTTCTTATAAAAATTTTACAAAAATCTATGATATAAAAGATCATTATGCTCAATTTCAATGAAAACAATAAACAAATGTTGTGTTAGTGTCCCACATTGGTAAAATAAACAAGTTGTGGTCTCTATATATGATTTTGGGCAATTCTCATCTCTTAAGCTAGTTTTTAGGGTTGAGTTAAGGCCGAGGTCCATTCTTCAACATGGTATCGGAGTCACCCATTCCCTATGTTGGGCTACACAGTATTGTTGGGCCACTCATGTTATATTATTTCACGCTCCAAATGTTTATTCATGGGCATGCGCAAGATGTATAAAAGATCATTATGCTCAATTTCAATGAAAACAATAAACAAATGTTGTGTTAGTATCCCACATTGGTAAAATAAACAAGTTGTAGTCTCTATATATGATTTTGAGCAATTCTCATCTCTTAAGCTAGTTTTTAGAGTTGAGTTAAGGCCGAGATCCATTCTTCAACATGGTATCGGAGTCACTCATTTCCTATGTTGGGCTACACAGTGTTGTTGGGCCACTCATGTTATATTATTTCACGCTCCAAATGTTTATTCATGGGCATGCGCAAGATGTGTTAGTTATCCCACATTGGTAAAATAAAATAAGTTGTGATTTATATATATGATTTTGGGCAATCCTCACTTTTTGAAATAGCTTTTAGGGTTGAATTAAGCTAAAAATCCATTCTTCAACATGTTGTTCCAAACAACACCCGCTTACATTTCTTACAAAAGGAATTTCTATTAATAATTTATAACTATAACCACAAAATTAGTTTCATAGTAATTCTTTACAGGGAATGCCTGATTCTTTACACAAATATAATCTTACAACCTCAAATTAATTCAAATTACATGGAAATATATAGATAACTTGTGACCATGCCCAACTTGCAACCCCATGAACCAGAAATCATTGCTGCTGTAGCCCATCAAAAAAGCTATCAAAAGTGGGGTCAAGTTTTCACACGTGCGGTCCCTGTTGGTCATCAGAGAGCACAGTTAGTATTCTTCTTCTTTTTTTTTTAAATAACTTGCAAATTGAAGCACCAGAAAGGCCAAGAAAAGAAGATGATGATGATGAGATAATATATATGGATGAATGATGAAAGCTAAATCAATCAAATGCCACACATTACATACAATATATTCTCTGCAGTGGCTTTGGGACTGCACGACTTTGTTAGACTGCCAACACAGTTTAACTTTTTCTAACGTAATAACATCTCTTATGGTCCGAAAAGTTAGAGACCAGATAGTTTATTGTCCTTGTCTGAAAACCACACTCAAATCATACACACACGGATGCCCTTTTTCTTTGCTGCAGCAGCTCCCAACACCCAATTCCCCTTGTCCTCATTCTTAACTAAAAAATTCACCTCAATATATATATACACTTCCTTTCTCTATATTAGGGGTGTAAACGGGTCGGATTTGGATCGGATATGTCATATTCGAATTTGAATCCAATTAATAAAATTCATATCCGAATTCGATCCAAAATTCTATAGGATCTTTGTTAATCAGTATCATATCCGAATTCGATAGATATCCGAAATTCGATTAAAAAATTCTACCCGATTTATTATTTTTTTATTTCTTTTTTTTCTTTTAAATTTTATAAAAATATTGTATTTGTAAAGTAAATATAATCATATTTGAATTTTTAACAATTTTTTATTATATTTTAGTCCAAAAGTTAAATATTTGAATACTAAACTCCTTTTTCATATTATATTAATGCATATATGAACTATTATATATTATTATATTTGATATTTTATCAATATTTCTCTTATTTTTTAGTTTAAAAACTCAATAGTAATAGTATAATATAGATGTTAATATAGATATTAGGTCAATATAATACATAAATTTTATTTTAAAATTTTTATTTATATTATATATAAGAGTATTAATTTAATAAAACATATTAAGGTTCGGATTCAAATCTTTAACGGATCGAATTGCTTAATTCCATATTCGATCCACTTATTTCGGATTTTGAATATTTATAATCAGATCTGATCCATCGAATATTTTAATAGGATAAAATTCATAAAATTCGGATCGGATTCAAATCGAATTCGGATTAAAATTCGATCCATTGACAGTCCTACTCTATATATATTTTCGAACCCCTTTTGTTTATTGTTAATAATAATATTACCCTTTATCAAGAAATAACTTGAAATTAATTTGCAGATGAGTACTGTTATTTTGGGTCAGAATTTTGCTTAAATTTATTTCTTCAGCAGGTGGAAAAATGGTAGGTGCTCGGGTTGGTGGAGTTTTAAAGACAGGCTTATGATCTAGGAATTAATGAAGTCATATGTAATGTTGAACTACTTTTCATTTGGGCTAAATGTTATTGCAGGAAAACAAGTCCGGAAATTACTTCACTGTGGTTAAACATTCGGAACTTTGCATGTCTGGTTTTATTTCCAACATTTGAAAAATTATTTAGTGGAAATGAGTTGAAAATAAATTTATATTTGGATAAATTGTTGGAAAAATAATGATTATGTTGGTTTTAATAGGTTGTAGGTGGAGAAAGATATAAATAATAAAATAGAGATATAAGATATATAGGTTATTGAAAAATGTGTTTTGAAAATGAAAATGAAAATAATGTTGAATGAAAATGTATAAAAAATTACGCGTTTCATTTCTGGAATAATAGAAAATGTGAAAATGGAGTGTGAAAATGAAATCAAACAGCCCCCTATGTGATACTAAGTTTTATTATACTTTAAAGGAGTTAAAAGTTTTAAATAGCTGCTTCATTTCTTTTACATATTGAGATGCGTTCTCATCACTGTAGAAGATTAGACATCTCAATTGTGATGGACTCGTATTTAATATTAAAATTTCATATCCTAAGCTAATGAAATTGACCCAACTGAATTTGTATTAAGTATATGCTTTCATAGTTGATTTTCGCTACTATCAATTCGTGGTTAACGGTAATTTTTTTAATATATATATTTTATAGATAATGCATAGCTAGTTTATTGCGTTTGCTGTGAACATAACTACAAATTGGCATCTAATAATTTTTATTACTTACTATTTGAAAAACTGTATTTATTATGAAAAATTTACAGTTATAATATGTAACCGCAGTTATAAAATTAATTTTATAGCAATTTTTTCACAATAAATATCTAATTTCTTGATAATGCCTAAAATAAAACCCACTATACATATCAGCAAGATAATACCATATGATTCTTTCATAACTACAAGTACATTTATCTATATATATATATTTTTTATGCAAGTCAAAATATTTTCCAACCCTAAACCCAATGCATGAGATTCATAAAAACAATTAATCAAGAGAATGATTGAATGTACATGATGCAATACATATATTCTTCTAAAATAAATTCCACAACGTGCAACACATTTTACTACATGCACTACTAAATATATGAAAAATAGACTTACAATATTCTCATGTAAGATATTTTCCATTAGAAGTAAAAATATCATATACCCAAGATATGTTTATTAAATTAACTAAATATAAGAAAATTAGACACTAATATTTTATTAACATGGGTAGAGCTATATAAGTATAGTTAGTCACATGCATGTTCCCATTTAAAGTATGGGAGAATTAAGAAGAAAAACATGCCTTCTTTGTATGGTTTGGGGTCCCAATAAAAACAGGGGATGAAGGTGGGAACTAACTGGAAATGGGGGTCAAATCCATTTATGGCTTCTCATTCTCAGCAGTTTTGTTGAATTGTTGAGGCAAAATCCAGTTGGTATTTTTTCCAGTATAAGGTTGAGTTTTTTTGACCAAAATGCTTTGAGTTCACTGAAAACATGTAGTACATTCCTGGCAGTGGTACAGTCCCCCCTTTCTCATCTACCAGCAATAAATGAAAACTTCTGCAATTGGGTTTGCCCTAGTTTGATTCTAGTCAAGGGTGAAAACTCCTCTCATTATTTTTACTGCTTCATTCCTCTTTTTACTGCATTTTCTAACTATTTACACTTTCACAATGTGATTTATATAGAATGAGAATAATGTATAAGAGTTGAAATTAAGGGTTTTTAGGAAGATCGGGTGCGATAGGGTTTCGAAAGATGAGTTGGATATAAACAGTAACAATAAATTTTCATTCTCCAAAAAAGATCTTTTGTATGATTTTATTTCATAGTTCGAACAATGGAGGATACACTTTACATAACAATTTTGAATCAAAAGTGAGATTTCAAGTAACATTAAAATTTATTCATTCTGTTATTAATCGGTAAGAGAGAAGTGGCTGCATAAATGATGCATAAATCCGTTCAACTCCATGTAATATTGTCTAGTTGGCAGATGGAGCAGAGGTTTTTGTTCGATAGGAAGCCATATAGACATATGAAAAAAGAGAAATCATGTATAAATTATTTTAAAATTCTCAACATTTTGAATACGAGATACGACTTGTTTATTTTTCTCTTCTTCTCTTGAGGATTATGACTGAATCAGATTTGTCATGAAAACATTATCATTCTAACTAAACACAAGAATTTCATAGATGAAATAAAAAAGTTATCTCTCTAAAGTTGTACTTCCCATCTTCGACGAAAATATAGGCTTTGTTTACTAGCATTTTGGAAAAAAATTTCCCAACTCCCAAAATAATCCCCAAAAATATACACATTCTTCAATCATTTTCCTAAAACATAAAAAAATTATACCCAAAAAATCCTCAAAATTCAATCGCAAAAAGATCATATACACTACCCTAGTCCTACCTTGACCCTACCTAACACTCAAGTATATATATACACACTATCAAAGTATATATATATATATACACACACATTACATAAAAAAATAATTTATTCCTACGAACCTAATAAAAAAGTAACTGATGTGATATTCTCTGTAAAATTTGTCCCCCCACCAAAACATTAACAAACAAGCAACTCATTCTTAATCCATTTTTCCTATTTTTCCAAAACATAAACAAACACTTAACACTTTTTTCTAAATTTTCTCCCAAAAACTCATTATCCCAAAAGTTTTTCTAAAAAATAACCAAAATGCTAGTGAACAAGCCTATAGATAAAATTTGCTTATCTTAAGATTTAAATTTGGAGTATTTATATGCTATAATAAGAGGGTAATAATATTTTTCTTTTTAATTCTGAACTACCTTGACAGGAAACTACACCAGTCCCTATCAATGAAAATTTTCTTTGTTAATTAATTATTATTATTTTCTTAGGCTGAGGTGAAATCTTTTGTACACTCTGATTTTACTGCAAAACAAATGCAGTCATTATCACATATGATGCAATTAAATCCTTTTCAGAGGATTTTGTGCGTGCATTTATATATTATATATGAAAATGGATTGATGGGGATAGAGGGGGCATAGGTTAACCAAATGTATTTATGTAGATTGACAACGTTGGTGTACTACTCTGGGAGCAGGCAAGTAAATATAATATATATATATATATATCGAGGTGTGTGTAGAGATCATGAAGCAAAGGCAGCTAGCAGACATCAGGTACGTTGGATTCTTTCGTGTCATTGTTGACACAGACAGCCTAAACTCCTTAAAACCCTACTGCCCTCTCTGTCTCTTAATTGAGGATTTAAATCTGGTAATTAATTACTGTGGATGGAATTAGGGTTTTAGTTTTAAATTTTAAATTTAAAGATCAATTTATTTTTTTTTACTCAAAATCATACCATAATCTACATCAATAATAGTCGAGGAGGTCGCCTTAACCTAGTACATAAATTGTGTTGATTTCCTCGATTGGTAAGATGTCTTTTTATTAAATGACTAAAATTTGTGAAGTTTGTGAGGCAATACCTTGGCATTAGGCTTCAATGTGCATAAAGAATATGGTACGTCATCATGATGTTGGATTTTTGTATATGCGATAAATTTGAATTAGTCATCATAGAGGTTACTTATTTTTAGAAAAACTTTCGACTTACTTTTTAACTATAATACTCCTAGAGATTGATTGTACCTATTATTTACTGAAGGTGTAGGTTTTGGAAGGTTGTTGTTTAGACTTGGAGGAGCTCTTTTTAACCATATAATAGTATTAAAATCCTAGACGAACATGTTTTAATTCAGTTTTCAATGGGTTAGATCCCAAACATGTATTTATTTATTTATCACTGAAATTAAATAAAATAGTTCTCTCTGTACATACACTATGTATAAAGTTGTCCTAAAGTAAACAAATAGATTGTTTTCTAAAAAATCATCAAAATAGAAGACGAGAACATCAATAAATTTGAAAAAGCAAGTGCCCATTTGGTTTTGTTTTCAAAGCCCATTTTTATTTTTTTTCTGAAAATGAAAATATGAAGTTATCAACTTCTCCCTTTTTTTTACAGGCATTTTCATTTTTAGTACATTTTTCCATACATACCATTACACAACACACACACTCTCTCCATTCTCACTTTTTATTTTTTCTTATTCATATTTGCACGACTTTTAATACAAAACATTATATTTTTTAAATACAACTCATTTTCAATCATATATAATCATTTTATTTTAAACAAAACCTCCAAACAATATTTCATTTTCAAAAACACATTTATAACTAATTTTTCACTATTTTTTTTACTAGAAAATAAAAATGCCTTTAGAAAACAAATTTAAACTGCCCTTAAAGGACAAAGGAAGGGGGCAACCTGGTGGGGGCTAGGCAATGATTAAAAAACCATACCAAATCGGACAGGCCGATTCGACTGCAGACCAGCTGGTTCGACTGCGGACCGGCCAAGGTTTCAGTCCAGTTTGATATATAAAACCAGTTGGTTGAAAAACCGATGCAAACTGGTTCAATCGGTGAACCGATTTTTTAAGAAAATCGGTTTTTAGTTTGTTTTTTTTAAAATAAAAATTTAAAATTAATTAAATAAATATTTTTTATTTATATTTGAAACTTTTATATTATTTGAATTGATATTTATAGTTTTTGTAAGTTGTTATGGATTTTGTAAGAATAGTTTCTAACAAGTCTTATTTCACGAGTTGATATTTTAAATTGATGTATTTATATTATTATAGAGTAGAGTTTGGAGAAAGTTTTATGATATTAGGCAATTTTTATTGTTTTCTCTTTACATATATATATATTTACATTTTTCATATTTCTAATATATTTATATAAAATTAAATATAATTATGATGTCATACCGGTTGAATCAGTGGTTAAACCGGTCGAACCGATCGAACCAGTAACCAATAAGGCGACCGGTTCGATTTCTCAAACATTGGGGCTAGGAAGTTTTTGAATTGTAAAATGTTCAACAATAACTTTCTCATTTTATTACCACATTAGACAGAACAAGTTTACTGCATTTTATAGTTTTAGCAAATTAATATCCACAAATAAATAGTTCATGGAACTGCTGATTGTGTGCACTTTTTCAAAAATCCGTCCCAAATTGAATTTGAACAATTTCCTATTCAATTCAACTGTTGGGACTTGAGTAAATTTAACCACTTAATAAGTCATATACTATGACACAGAACTTCTGTCGTGTAAACAACTATATTGATTTGCCTGTATTTATTTCATATGTATTATTCTAACTTTCCTATAATATTTTTGAAAAAAAATTGTTTTTAAAAACAAGAAGTATTTTTATATATTTACTATTAAAATAAAAGAACAACAGTATTAACTTTCAATCACAAAATACGAATAAAAATAAAAAATATTCCTTTTTAATTCCTATTGGATGCAATCATGTTGAGCCATCAAAATTGTGATTAGGTTTTTACTCTCAAAAATCTCAAATTCAATATTGGGTTCACTAATCTATGTATAAGAATACGCTTTAATTAGGCTAACTGAAATGATTCTCAACTATGACCCTCCAATGTTTTTTCTATCTGATTTGTTAATGTAACAATGCGATGCTATTTATAATGAGTTAAGTGACTAATATCGTAAGATACCATGTGATAAATTTATCAATTATCATGGTGACATTCTGTCAAGATTAATATCAGCATTCTTCCTTCCAACTCTCGATGCAAATTGAAATCAATGAGTTTAAATTCGCTTATAGAAGGATCTATATTCTTTTCTTATAACTAGCAGTCGTTGCACGCATAAAATTACTTATTGAATAATTTAAAATTAATACATAAAATAATTTAAGTTATAAATAAAGTTAAAATTGTGTTAGATGTTTTGATATGATTAAAAAAAAAATGGAAGATATAATTTTCACAATACGAATTTGTGGGTTTATGGATTTTATGAAAAGCACAATTGTAATTTTATTGAACTATCACTTCTAAATGGCAACTTAAAAGAGAAATTTGGAATATTAGTAAATTTGGTATCCAAACTACCATTTGGTACTGAATTCTCTATTTTATCATTTAAAGTGCATTACCCATTTTAGTTGTTGGAATAATTAAGAGTAAATTATGTAAAAAATCATAAATAACTTTCACTTTAGACACAAATAAATATTTCTTTTTATAATAGTATATATATTTCCTAACCAAATTAACTGTTCTACATTTTTCTGATATCATTACAATGTAAGCATTAGAAATTAACATGACAAATAAATAAAAATTTGTTAGTAAATGGAGAGAGAAATTTTGAACGGTGGAAGATATGTGTTACAGAGGTGTAAAATAATTTCTGTTGAGTGGGTCGAGGTGATGGGAGTGGGTTTAAGTATTTATCCACTGAAAATCACTGCTCTCCCCCAATCGCTAGAGAGAAGTAAGAAATCTTCCATCATCGTCATCATACATTTTTATCTAGACCTTTCTGTTTACAAATTTACCTTCTGCTGTTTTCTTCTACTACTACCAAACAACTTTCACCCAATCCCACTGGGGAAACTCCATTTTTCTTTTCTTTCACTTCCCAAAAATGTCTTAATCTGCTGCTCATCAAAGATGATGGATGATCTTGACTTTGTAACAGTAGTATAGCATTTGTTTGTCAGAAGAAAAAAAAAAAGACAAAAAAAGGTATAAATTTGAGGGAGGGAAAACAGGTATGGCCAGCAAGAATTGCAGCGTTATATATGCTGCGCCAAACAGCACAAATGGCAATTCTAGTTTCTATTCATCTTCCTTTCTATCTTCTTCTTCTTTTTCTGCTGCTTCTGCCTCTTGTTCTAGTTTAGGTTCATCAATGGTGGGAATGGTGTTTTCAGATATGAGAACGCTCTCTATAAACCCCAATAATCTTGGGTTTTCCTCACAGGAAAAGGAAAGCTCTTCTTCTTTCAGAGCTGACTGGGGGTTTTCTTGTTTGGAGGATCAAACACATAACAGTGAGGGAAAAGGCTCTGATTCTAGTGACGTGTTTGGGGAGAACAATGAGATGATTGATCTTAACACAAGCTTGAACGAAGAAGATCAAGAATGTGACATGCATGCATTGAGCAGCGGAAAGGATGCGAATAATGCAAATGGGCTATCGAAGCTTTGTGCCAGAGGGCATTGGAGGCCTGCAGAAGACTCAAAGCTCAAAGAACTTGTGGCCATTTATGGCCCTCAGAACTGGAACCTTATTGCAGAAAAGTTGGAAGGAAGATCAGGTAAGGATAATGAAAAATGAGAACTTTTTCTTCTGGGCAAGTTTTTCATTTTTCTTTTTCTTTTTTTCCTTATGTTTTTTCTTCCTGTGCGAAGGTAAAAGCTGCAGGTTAAGGTGGTTTAATCAGCTGGATCCGAGGATCAACAGAAGGGCTTTTACTGAGGAAGAAGAAGAGAGACTAATGGCTGCCCACAGGCTGTATGGCAACAAATGGGCAATGATTGCGAGGCTGTTCCCTGGGAGAACAGACAATGCAGTTAAGAACCATTGGCATGTTATAATGGCAAGAAAGTACAGGGAACAATCTAGTGCCCATAGGAGAAGGAAGATGGGACAATTTGTTTTTAAAAGAATGGAAGATGATAATGATCTTCCCCTTGTCACTGGATCTGCAGCCATCAAAGCAGAATCAGCATTGCCACCTTTTGGCGGCGGCAGCGGAGTAATCTACAACTCCATTGGCGGCGGCGGCGGCCGCGGTGGTGATGGGGTTTTCTTTGGATCAATTGGTTCACCCCACCTACCTAGTGCTGGTCTAGCAAATCCTAACAACAGTGTATTCTGGGCACCTCAGACATCTCCTGGTTTCTTTCCAGGTTTGTCTTATGAATTTGTCTGCCTGGTTTTCACTTTCTATCCCTTTGTTTAATTCTTGAAAAATTATTTTCTTGAGACCCAAAATTTGATGCTCAACCGTTATTTCCTCAAATGACCATTTCTGTGGTACTCTAATTCAAAAGAATAATGCACTTGAGAAATTGTTTTTGTTCATGGTGGATCTTTTAGCTCATCATACTTGGTCCATTTTTCGTTTTTGTTTTTTAAAGCAGGACCCCCAAGTACCAGTGATATGATGAGCATTTTCAACAACAATTGCTGCAAATCTTGGGAACAAATCACCAGTTCTTATCCCCAGTCTCGGATGATAAGTGCCATCCAACAGTCCCACTATCATCATCGCTACTCTTCAGATTTCTCAGCATCAGCAGCAGCACAACGAGGTTCTTCATCATCATCATCCATAGAACAAACTGCAGCAGAGGAAAGAATTTCACCATCATTTATAGACTTTCTTGGAGTTGGAGCTTTGTGAAATTAAAAACCCTCTCTTTTTTTTTAGAGCCCGAAGTAGTTTCATTTCAATCTTGGGTGGAAAATAATTAGTGGGATGACTCCAATGTGGTATCCATTTTGTTTTGAGGGTCAAAAAGATTAAAAAAGAAGAAAAGTAGGAATTCTTTTCAAAATGCCAAAGCCAACTACTCTCTTTTTGAAGTCATTTCTCTTGCTTTCTTTTTCCTTGCAACCTCAGATGGGAACTGTTTCAAAATGTGTAGCTAGCAATGTAAGGTCTAGTCTTGTCACTTCCTTTCTTTTTCTCTGTTTTTTTGGTTTGGTATTAGGATGGAGAATGTCACATAATTTAACATGGAAAAGTGCTAATGGGGGTAATTTGGACCACAGGCCCCTGCGATAATTGTTCTGTTTGTGACCAGAAAGGGAATGAGGGTACACGAGAGTGTGATTTTCAGGGAGGAAAATATGATGAAGAATGGTAAAGACAAAAGAATAGAGTGGCAAAAGTGGGCATCATTTACTCATGGGCCTCTGCAAAAATCAGGCATAAATTCTGGTCAGAAAACACAATAAAAAAAGGGGAAAAAAAAGAAAAAGAAAAAAGGCCCTCATTTCCATTTTGTTGAATATGGCAACTGTTTAACAATCGTTGCCTCTTCAGCAGATTCTTCTCTGCTAGAGTTTCATGCTATCCACATGGATGATAACGTGGGAACTGTCAAACTCGTTCAACGCATGAATTTCTCTACCCCCACCACCCAAACAACACACGCACGCAAGCAAATACATCAGCACAAATTTGGATCCTCTATTTTATTTTAAATTTTATCTTTTATTTCACTTTTATAATATTATGAAATATAGTAAATTTGCAGACACAACCACTCAGAGAATCGAGAAAAAAAAGAAATAAGAAACAAGAATATAATGTGGTTCGGTGAAATATGTCTATATCTACGGTCAAGATAAAGAAAATTTGAACTATGAAAAAATAAAATACAGATTACTTTTCCTTGTAAAAACCTTAATCCTTATGTGTTTCTTTGAAATCTTATTTGGACAAAATGAGTCCAAAACTATAGAATATTTCGATTGATTCATATCTTGGGGGCTTATTGGCTTGAGCCCAATACTTACTTATATATATATATATATATATAAATCAAATTTAGTCGCACCACATGTTTCTTGGATTGAGTTATAATTCGAATACATCAAATTCAAGTCACATTAATACGTAGGTATTTGTTAAGTCTATTAAATATCTTTTATAAGTTAATTTATTAAAAATCAAATATATTTAACATATATTTATTAAATTAAAATATGAAATCACATAGATGATTGAAAACTTAACTGCAACCAGCAAAATGCACGCATTCTACGTACAAAGAAAGGAGATAATGACTCTTAATTACATCTAGGATTCTGGATATTGGACGAAGTTGCTAGAATTGGTACAATCTATTGGTTTTTAGATTCTTTGTTCCCCCCTTAAAACTTTCCATGGGAATGTTGTTTATGCAACTTAAATATTTAGGGTGCCAAATCTTTAAACGATGTACATTTTTAGACATATTTACTATATGAAAAAGTGAGTTTTATAATAATAGGGTTGTTTAGAGGAGAATAAAGTTTGCTAAGTAAGCTAAGTATGATTAAAAGGAAATCAATATAAGAGAATATTTAGATTCCTAAATACTTTAAATTGCTAAAAATAATTTTAGAAAAAAAATAATGTTCAAGTTTGTTGATTTTGTCTTGAAATTTGAGTTATAAATGACGAGAAATGAAAGAAACAGTGTGAAATGGAGTGGAGTAGACGAAATGGGCACTGTAGCACGCCCCGATGCACGTTGGTAGGCCGCCGTGAGCTGGGTTGTGAAGAGAGGCATGCCTTGGCATGGAATTTGGACAGGGACGCTCACGACGCGCACTACGACAGGTTATGTTGCGCCCTAGCACGACACATAGGCCCATCGGCCAATTTTTAGATTTTCTCTAGGTATTTAAACCTCGTTTTCTTTCAGATGATTAGAATGAAGGTGAGAAGAACCCCAAACATATATTCTATGCTGCTTTAGAGATGGTATCTCAGGATGGAGTTTAGAACGAGGTTGTTGGGTGTTCTTGTGAGATTTGTGGGATTCAAATTGTACTTGATACTTTGATTTGGAATCAATAAAATTCTTCTCTTTATCGGGTGGATTAAAGAAATCGCCAAACTATATTAAATCTTGTTGTCAGTTTCATTGAATTACGTTACTTTTATTTCTCAATTTACAATTTGGTCTTTCTGGATTTCAACAAATTGGTATCAGAGCCAGGATTGACTAGATGCGGGGCATGAAGTACAAGGTAAAGAAATTCGATGGGAAAAACGACTTTGGGCTATGGAAGATGAAGGTGCATGCCCTCATGTATCAACAAAGTTTGTAAAGAGCGTTTAAGGGTAGAGATTTCTTGCCAGAGATGCTGTCACATGAGGAGAAGGATGAGTTTATGGCAAAGGCTTACGGTACTCTAATGTTGTCATCATTGGTAGATAACGTATTGGAGAGGTAGCCATAGAAAGTACGCCAGCGAGATTGTGGTTAATGCTGGAGAGTCTCTATAGGATGAAGTCCCTCACAGATCAGTTGTATCTGAAATAGTGGTTATACATATTGAGAATGAAGGAATGTACATCTTACTCAGCATATTGATTATTTCAATAAGGTGATTCTGGATCTCGTTAGTATAGATGTACAAATTGAAGATGAGGATCAAGCTTTAATTCTCTTGTATTCTTTGCCTAAATCCTTTGAGCACTTGGTTACTACTTTGTTATATGGAAAATATACGATTTCAATGGAGGATGTGAAGGCTTTATTGAATTCAAATGAATTGAAAAAACATGTAATGAGCAGCAATTATAGTGAAAATGAAGATGGATTGGTTGCGAAGAGGAGATCGAGAGAAAAGAGAAGGAGTAGAGGCCGATCTAAGTCCCTGAACCAAGCCTAAAACAAATGACAAATATTTTAGGCGCGGAGGAAAGGGGCACTAGAAATGGAATTGCTCGAAACATGGAAAGACCAAGGATTCAGGTGAATCTTTTGATTAGAAATGGGATGATGTTGCAGGAATTGTTGAGGATGATTCTGATGGTGGGCTTGTTCTCAATGTTACTGAGAGTATTTTAAGTTTGAAGTAGATTTTGGATGGTGGTTGTTCCTATCACATGTGTCCATGAGAGGATTGGTTTACCACTTATAAAAAATATGACGGTAGTAAAGTGTTCATGGGAAACGATGCTTCTTGCATAGTTATAGGGATTGGCATAGCAAGGGGCTAATTGCAATTTACCCCCCTGTGATATTCGAAATGGGCATAATATCTCCCTGTCAAAAAAAAAAAAGTACAAAAAAGCTCCTTATATTTTTGAAAATCATGCTCACCACCCCCCTCTTCTTGTTTGATGCCCATTGAGTAGTAAAAAAGACAGACTTGCCCTTAAGTAAAATTAAAATTTACATCACTTTTATTTTTATTTTACTTATTATTTTTAACAATCTTTAATTATTTTTTACCCATTCCAAATTAAATAATATTTAATATTTATAAAAAGATTATAACATATTTTTATAATATAATATATAACTTATTTTTAACCTATATATTTTATAACATATAATATATATAACATATTAAATAATTTTAATATTTATAAAAAATATATATAACATATATTTAATATTTATAAAAAGAATATATAACATATTTTTTATTTATAAATCCACATATAAATATACACATATATATTTTTATTTATACATATAATAAATGTATACTTATATATAAATTTATGTATATATTTTTTATTTGATCCAAATTGAATAATATTTAATATTTATAAGGATTATAATATATTTTTTTATTTATAAATTCATGCATAAATATACACATATATATTTTTATTTATACTTGTAATATATGTATACATATATATAAATTTTCTTTAGTTCATTACAAATTAAATAACCTTTAATATTTGTAAAAATATACAATAAATTTTTTATTTGTAGTTATATATAAAATATATACACATATGTTTTTTATTTTATACTTATATATATAATATACATATACATATATAAATTTATCTAAAACATATATATAACAAATATCTATACTATATACCCCTCCCAAGCCCTCCCCCTAGCCCCGAACCCCCCTTCCCTAAACCCTAACAGGCTGCCATGGTGCCGCCATGGCAAAATGGCTACCGGCATTTTTCTTTTTTTTTTTTCTTTTGTTTTTGGCAGTAGTCGTTTGGCTGCCGGGGGTTGGTTGCCATGGCCCTAGCCACTTGCCGATTGGACATGGAAGCTATGTAGCCAAGGCCGCCATTTTTTTTTTCTTTTATTTTTTGGCGACGGTCGTTTGGCTGCCGAGGGCTGGCTGTCAGCAGCCAAGGTTGCCATGCCCATCGGCTAGGTTGTTGGGTTGCCAGCAGCCATGGCAGCCGGTGGTGTTGGTTGTTGGGGGGTGCAGCAGCCGTGGTGGGGGTGCGGGGGCAATGTATTTATAAATTATATATATTATACATATATATTATATTATATAGATAACAATATTTTTTAATATTTTTTCAAAAAAATGTAATAGATTTAATCTGGACCATCGATTCTTAAGTATGAAATCCAACGGCTTATAAGTTAGGGTATAATCATCTTCTCACACATAAAAACCCACACCCATCGCACGCACGGGCATGTGAGGAACACCAACACTTTCAGGGGTGTTTGTCGCATGATTTTTCAAAATATGAGGGTGTTTTTTGTATATTATTTTTTCACAAGGGGGCTTTTTGCCCTTTTCTTTTATCCCAGGGGGGTGCTTGCAATTTACCAGCACATCAAGTATCAGATTGCATGATGGTGTAGTGAGGACCCTGATAGACATGTGTTATGTTCTTGATCTGAAGAAAAATCTAATTTCGCTAGGTACTTTGGACAAGAATGCCTGTGAGTACAAAGCTCGAGATGGAGTTCTATGGGCTTACAAAAGTACACTGCTAATCATGAAGGGAGATAAGAGGAATGGTTTTTACATATTACATGGTAGCACAATTTCTGGTGCTGCAGCGGTTTCTTCATCAATCAATGGAACTATGAGATTGTGGCATATGTGGCTTGGGCATATAAATGAAAGGGGGATGTCAAAATTAAGCAAACAAGGATTGCTTTGTGGAGAGAAGATGGAGAGCTGAATTTTTGTGAGCAGTATTTTCTTGGCAAGCATCACAGAGTGAAGTTTAGCACCGCAGTTCAAAGGACCAAGGGCACCTTAGATTACATTCACTCAGATCTTTGGAGGCCTTCTCAAGTTCCCTCAAAATGTGGTGCTAGATACATGCTGACATTTATTGATGACTTTTCATGGAGAGTGTGGGTGTACATGCTGAAGTATAAAGATGAGGTGTTTGTTAACTTTAAGTAATGGTAGACTTTGATTGAGAAGCAGACAGGAAATGGGATCAAACGCTTGAGGACATCTGTTGCAACAAAGAATTTTAGGAATTCTGCGATAAGGAAGGAATTATGCCGTATCGCACAATTATACATACACCATAGCATAATGAAGTTGCAGAACAAATGAATAGGCTTATCTTGGAGAGAGCTAGATGCATGCTCTTTAACGTTAGATTGTCCAAGGATTTTGGGTAGAAGCAATTAATAATACTTGTTATTTGGTGAATAGGTCACCATCGACTGCTTTGGACTGCAAGACACCAATGAAAATTTGGTCCAGGTCTCTTGCTAATTACTCAAATCTGTGAGTACTTAGTTGTCCAGCCTATGCTCATGTTCGCGATAGAAAGCTTGAGCCAAGGGCTAGGAGGTGTATATTCCTAGGCTATGCACATAGAGTCAAGGGTTTCGTTTGTGGTGTAGTGATGACAAGGGTTCCAAGGTGATTATCAGTAGAGATGTGACATTTGATGAGTCTGCTATAATGAAGAAGGTGGAGTAGGGTGAAAATAGTTAATAGGATGTCAAGGAGGAGGTGGAGTTTCATATTGACACTCCACAAGTTTAAAAGGAAAACAGAAGGTGATAGATAAAGGTGGTGAGAGCTCATTATCACATCAGCAGCAGAAAAATGATTCACTATAGAACTATCGTTTGGCTCGCGATAGAGAGAGGAGGAAGATCAAACTACTATAACGGTTTGCATATTTAGATCTGGTTCCTTATGCTTTAAGTTCGGCTAAGGAGTTTGTGGAAGATGATCCAGTCACTTACAAAGAGGTCATTTCTCGTCCAAATTTTGATAAATAGGTATCAGCTATGAGCGAAGAAATGGAGTCTTTACACTAGAATAGCACATGGGAGCTAGTTGATTTACCTAAAGGGCAGAAAATTATAGGTTGCAAATAGATCCACGAGAAAAAGAAAGAGATTCTCGGGGTTGAGAATGTGGGGGATATAAGGCGTGATTAGTTCCAAAAGGTTTTACTCAGAGAGAGAGAGTTGACTTCCATGAGGTGTTTTCCCCAGTTGTAAAACATACTTTCAATCGTGTGCTACTTACCATGGTAGCTCTATTTGATATGGAGCTTGAGCAGTTGGATGTGAAAATAGCTTTTCTGCGTGGTGAGTTGGAGGAACAAATTTACATGAGTTAATCAGAGGGATTCATTGTTTTTGGGAGAGAAAATCAAGCATGTCTTTTAAAGAGGTCTTTATATGGCTTGAAGCAGTCTTCCACGTAGTGGTATAAGAGGTTTGATACTTTTATTACCAAGGTAGGATATACTAGAAGCATTTATGATTGTTGTGTATATCATAAGAAATGTAGTGATAACCTTTTCGTATATTTGTTGCTATATGTTGATGATATATTGATTGCCTCTAGAAACATATCTGAAATCAATGTTTTAAAAGCTTAGTTGAGTGATGAATTTGGACAGTGCGAGTAAGATTTTAGGCACGAAGATCATTCGGGATAGATACTCAGGAAAAAAATTATATTGAGAAAGTACTTGAGCGTTTTGGGATGGATAAGTCCAAGCCAATTAGTACGCCACTTGCAGCTCATTTCAAGCTCTCATTAGATCTATCACCAAGTATTGAAGAGGAGATGGAGCACATATCAAATGTACCATATGCTAGTTTAATTGGTAACTTGATGTAGGACATGGTGTACACTAGGACAAATATTTCGCATGCAGTCAGTGTTGTGAGTTGGTACATCCACAAGCCGCGAAAGACTCATTGGCAAGTAGTGAAATGGTTCATGAGGTATTTGAAAAGCTCTGCAGATAGATGTTTGAAGTATTGTCAATTGAATTCTACTGCTACAATTGTTGGCTATGTAGATGCTAATTATTCCGAAGATTTGGACTACAGAAGATCTATGACAAGATATGTGTTTTGTATTTTGAGTTATACGGTTAGCTGGAAGGCGACTTTGTAGTCACAAGTTGTATTGTCCACAACGGAAGCTGAGTATATAGCTTTGGCTGAAGGCATGAAGGAAGGTATTTTGCTAAAGGGGCTGATTGATGATATAAGTATGAATTTTGATATTACTACAGTATTTTGTGATAATTAGAGTGTCATACATTTGTCAAAGAATCAAAAATTTCATGAGAGAACAAAGCACATTGATGTGAGGTATCACTTTTGTTCGGGATATGGTGTCTCAAGGTGTCACCTTGGTTGAAAAGGTTGGGACTAAGGATAATTTAGTAGATATGTTGACAAAGACTATTCCAAGAATTAAATTTGAGCATTGCTTGGATTTTATTAACATTTATAGACTCAGATGATGGCCCTTTTGGGGGCATGGACAAAGAAGATGGATGAAGAATTTCAAGTTAAGGTGGGAAATTTTTGATTTTACCTTGAAATTTGAGCTACAAATGACGAGAAATAGAAGAGACAGTGTGAAATGGGCGTTGGAGCATGCCCCGGCACGCTTTGGCAGGACGTCGCATGATGGGGTGAGGAATCTGGGCAGGGATGCCTGTGATGCGCGGTTGGGCACGCGACATACTGGAACCACGCGCCATGCTAGGCATGGCGAGTTTTGCTGCCAGGACTGGTTACATGCGTCGTGGTGCAAGTCTTGCACGTCTTGGCGCGACACGTGCCCATGGGCCAATTTTGAGATTTTCTTTGGGTATTTAAACCCATTTTCTTTTAGATAATTAGAACGAAGGTGAGACGAACCCTAGACATAGATTGTATACTGCTTCAGAAATAGTATCTCAGAATGAAATTTAGAACAATGGTGTTGGGAGTTCTTATGAGATTTGTGGGACTCAAATTGTACTTGACACTTTGATTTGGAATCAATAAAATTCTTCTCTTTGTCGGGTGGATTAGACACATCGTCGAACCACGTTAAATCTTGTTGTCAATTTCATCAAATTACTTTACTTTTATTTCTCAATTTACAATTTGGTCCTTTAGGGTTTCAACAAAGCTAAATCAAAATAAGTGACTTTGAAAATAAAAATTATTTTAAGACATCAAGCTCTATTTGGGAACATTTAAAAGCAAAATTAAAATAATAAATTTGGAACATATAGAATATTATATCTACAATGAGATTATATTAATCCATAAGATATAATTTAGATTTTAATTTTCTTTGTATAAACATTACACTCACAAATTATGATAGTGAAATTCGAGTTAGAAAAATTAATCATTCCTACTCCAAATAAAACATATTTTTGGAGAACATCATGGACCAAATAGAATGCACATTATTTTAGTTTCTAAATCTATCACCAAAACCAATATTAGCGAATTAGATATATAGATTGGGAAATTACCACATAAGGCTAAACAAATAAAGAAAAGATAATTCCAGTTGTTTTAATGCCTATAAGCACCTTAAATATTTGAAAAATAAGATTACTATAGTATTTTCCATATTAAAATCTGACATTAAATTTTTTCTTCAAAAATTGTAAAATTAAAAATATATTTATTAATTATGTCAATATGTATAAGATGATGTTAATTGGACCCGTTTAGATCATCCGCAATTGGATCTTACCCAAGCTGGGATCCGCAACAGGCCCAATATTAAAGCCCATAGCTTAATCCAAAAGTGCATCAGCATCTTATAAGTTATAATCAATCGATATTTCAAAAAGTTTTGTATAATACTTGATATTTGTGGGACATGGACATGCCATTCTATCGGACCCGAGCATATATTGAACACACCAAATGACTTATCTAATTTTTTTTAAAAAAAAAAAAGAAAAAAAATTTAATATCGGAAGAAGTTTGCACTGACAAACAATAAAGATGCGAGTTGAGTCATAAATTAACCTATTGGCATCGCACTCACGCTTATATGTAAGTATAAGAAGATTACAATATTTTTTTTCTTCATATTTAATAAAATTTAATTGGGAGTTATGAAATTAAGAAAAATAAATATTTATAAATTTAATTAAGAAAAGTTTTATGATAATATATAAATTAATTTTCTCCTTTTGAATTCGTTTGAGGTTACCTCTTTTTTTTTTCAACAATATAATAGTCACAACTTATAATGATAAACAGGTATATTGATGTGGAGGTCTTTTTCTGACATTCGTATTTTATATTTTCTTTTTGATTATAACATATATAAATGTGTATATCTAAAATATATATATAATTCATATTGCAAAAAAATATCTTAAATTTTTTATAAATTATTGTATGCCAATTCTTGTTGTGTCTCGATTATTCATATATCATAAGTATCATATATATATATATATGATCATAAAAACTATAACGAAAAATGCCAAAAAAAAATAAAAAATTATTTAAGATAATCCTCAAAGAAACATCATGAACAAAAAGTAAATAGATTGAAAGACCATATAGTAAATTTTCTTATTAGATCACCTGTTGAGTGATTAATTGATCAAACGATATTGTCCTCACTTTTTACATGCATGATGTTCTGAGTTTGAATTCTAACACATTTTTAACATACATTCACACACACACACATATATATATATATATGTGGGCCTCAACAAAGACATTTCTCCATCAATTTCACAAACTCTTCACAATCAATTAGCCCATCTCCATTCCCATCAAAAGCTTTGATCATCCTATTGCATTCTTCCAATTTGCACCCCTCCTTCAACCCTAAATTCCAAAGAACTCTTTGCAACTCAGTCCCATCTATAAACCCATCTTTATTTACATCAAACACCCCAAAAGTTTCCTTTATTTCCTCCAAACTTGGCTCTTCCTCCTCAAACAATGCCAAAATATCATCTGCACCCAAAAAACTCTTCTTCCCTTTGTCCTCCAACCCACCCTCCATTCCCAGCCCACTCATCACCAGATTGATTTCTTCAATGCCAATTTGCATTCTTTTCTCACCCCCCAAATTCTCTTTATTGCAACTTGGCCCAGAAGTATTGCATATTTGCATTTTCCTCCAAAGGCTACTCCATTTGGCTGAGAAAATCTTTGAAAAAGTTTGGACACTTGGAAAAAAATTCCCAATGTCCGAATTTGAAATAATGTTTGCCAGTACTGCCAACTCCATTTGGAAAAATAATGGTTGTATTTCTGTGTGTAGTTTACTGATGCATCAGTTCATCCAACTTTGTGGGTATTTATAATAACTAGGAATTTTGGCTTATGTCTGAAGGCCTCAGCAGATTATTAATATTTCAGAAGTGAAGTATGGCGTATGCGTGTGAATTATTTCAGAAAATAGTGAGTAGACTTAGGAGTTGACTCGGGAATTTTGCCTGGAAATTTTTATGTTAGAAGAATGATGTTGCTGAGGAAACTGTGTCAGTGTGCAATGGATGGCCCACAAAAATGTTGTGTGAAATTTCTTAGACATTATTTTGAACGAACATAGGAAATTTCCCTGAAATTTCTAGGAATGTTTGGTTATGTTTCCTTATACCAAACATGTCCTTATTTTTCTTTCAAAATACAAAAAAAGGGTTTTTTTTTTCTTTTCAAAATGCCCTCTACTATTCTTCATTATCTCCAAAAAATTTTCATTTCCCAATATATATATATATATATATTATATTTTATTATTATTCTAACAATACAAAAATCACTTAATTCCATTTTTACCCAAAAAAACTCAATAAAAAATCATTGATTTGACTGTTACAGTAAAAAATGTCTCCTTCCAAAACATAAACAAACATACCAAAAATCTCCAAAATTAATTTTTAACGATTCCCCAAAATATAACAAAAAATGAATTACATCCCCAATACAACTTTCACATTCTTGATTCTCCAATAATTTATTCTCTCAAAATACATAATAAAATCACACAAAAAAACATAACAAAACATTCCCTCTGTTTCTTTGTTTAGTTTCTTCTACTTAAATTATGGGTTTTTAAGACAAAATACGATGACTTCATTTCAAGTCAGCTATATCAGAACTTTTGGCTTTTGCTATTGTAAATGTTGCAACAATTCAATTCTTCTAGTTTAAATTTCTGGGAACAAGTAAAAAGAAATAATATTTTCTTATTATTCATTTATTTTTATATTCTACTTTCTGATCAACTAAAGTAATTTGGACGCCGGCATCAGAGGTTCTACGAAAGTATATCATCTGGTTGACTGATGGGTACATATATCTATTTTGGGCGGCTGAATCTGATTGGCTAGAATTTTTTGTCCTTCAGTGTAGTTAATGTAAATTTATCTTAAATTTTATCAAAATTTAAAATTATAGTTGAGTTTAGTTTAATTGTTTATCGAATTAAGTTTGAATGAGTTTTAATAGAATCGAATATGAGTTGGACTCGCACAATTTGATATTCTTATAAATATATTATTATTGTTTTATTATCAAATCAAGTTCAAACTAAACTTTAAATTTTATCGAGTAAAAAATATCTTCCTACTTAATTGTTCATTACCATTAGGTATAGGGGTACAATCGAGCCCAGCTTGTGAAAAATTTTTAAACTCGAGCTCATTTTAAGCTCAAGCTCGGCTCGATTTGACTTGAATTGTCAGATGAGTTGTAAATAGCTGCAAGCTTGTGTTTGAGCTCGAATTCGAAATAAAAAAATAGTAATATAATATATATTTATTAATAAAATAAAAATAATACTTAATTACATACTAGCTCACGAGCTAGAGTCTATATACAAAAAACTCGAAATCGACTTGAAACAGAGTTCGAGCTTGGCTCATAAAACTTGCGAGCATGCTCAACTTGTTTGCACCCCTAATTAGGTATCTTCTAGTTTGATTTGTTTCCTAATCCTACTTAGGTTCAAATTTTTGAATCTTATGCAGTGTCTCGTTGTTGGATTTTAGAAAGGTGCAAATGAAATTTTTTCTTCCGCCTAGTGATAATGCTCTATACTTTATTCTTTCATTCTTTTCATTTTCTTTCAACTTTTTTCACCAATTTTCAAGGGACAAGTATAGCTTTACTGTGCCATTGCCTTCGAAACAAATGGATCCAGTAGGCCCAAGATTCAGGCCACCAAAGAATTGGGTGGTTCTATTTAAGGCCAACCTTAGTGCCTCTGAGGTAGTTTTTGGGCTCAATTAGAATTTTGAACAATTGGACCAAGTTCCATGTAATCCAATCCGCCCGACCAAACCCTAATGGCTAACCTCAACATAGATGTCAGAAGTAGTTTGTTGTTTTTTATGACATTGAAAGAACAAAAAAATGGTCTTGCTTCAATCCTGTTTCAGGATAAACATAGCCGGCATGCTTAACACATACAAGTCAGATTGGAGGTGGTGTTTCTAGTACTAGTAGCAAGTGAGTAAGTAACGTGTAAGAATTTGCCATTTAAAAGGGAGCAATAGTTAGAAATGTTGCTAATACAGCATGGGCTGAGGAGCAAAAGAAAGAACTCGCCCAAGGAGGGCTTGCTGCTAATTAGCTAGTTGGTGAAACAATAACTTAATAATGCGATGATCAGTAGCTGATTTGAAAGGATGGTCAGCCACATTGGGATTCAGATATGGTCAGATTTCTACCGAAAGCAGTAGCAGGGAAATTTTTACAAAATGTGAAAGTCTAACGGAACAATGCATGAAAATAAAGAAAATTAGTCTTGTCTCAGTCTCATTTCGTTCTTTCCTCCTTCCTTTTTATATCCCAAGATCAAACTAAAAGATAGTGCTAATAGTAAAGAGATATTGAAACATGGCTACTGATAAGAAACACACACACACTTTGATTCTTAAAAAGGAAGAAGTACAAACATAAAAATTAAAGAAAAAAAGGAAAAAGAAAAAAGCAACAACATAAAAGGGTAACAAAAGTTGTTAAAGTATCACATGCCCGAGGTCCCATACCAACTCAATTATGGCTAGAATGTGTGGCCTTGCTAAGCTGATAACAACAATGAAATATCTCCTCTCTATGCCATCAAGGGTGGCTGAGTGTCCCAAATTTCAAGTAATTTGGTAAAATTTATGTCTTAGGTTCAAATCTCCTATAAGTATTTATTACAACTTACTAGTTAGTTGTGTAATTTTTCAAGTGAATATTCACAGATATCGATTTCATTTTGTGAACTAAATGCAAGAATTTGAACATAAGCTTGCTTATATTTACATTTGCTGATCATATCAGCAACAACCCTGCTTTATTACAATCAGATGGGATACCATATATCAACCTCTATTTCTATTTACACAAAAACAAAAGAGGAAAAATCACTTGCAAAACCATAAAGATCAATCCCATAATGTAATAACATACTCCTGTCAGAACAAAATGCTCAAGAAGTTGAGCACTGAAGCACTTCGTAACAGCTCCTCAGCAAGTCCACTTCCTCCTTTATTTCCAGCTGCATCACTATATTGTTAGAGCAATAATAGTCAAAGAAAGCAGAAACAGATTTTTTTCAGCATCAGTTCTCTGTTTCGGACTCTGTCAAACACTCTCATGGAAGTTAAGTGACCGGGATAAGGCGGCTGGATTAGCTTGCAACACCATCGCATTAATATCTACGTGACCCTTCTTGTGCCCCTTTGATTCCAAGGACTTAACGAAACTTGTCCTGTTTATTTCTGAAAGATCTTCATTTCCTGAGTTTGATGGTCTAAGCAAAGTTCCTTCTCTGGAATGTTTTCCCAGAGCAGTAGAACCAGGACTCGTCCATAGGGCAGCTGGTCCGGAAGAAGTAGGAGAAACGGCACCTCCCCAATATGGTCTTGTGGGATAAAAGGTAATAGGAAAGCCCGAAGAATCAAAAGCAAGTCTTGGCCCTGGTGAATTTGAAGTTCCACCAGAAGATATAATTGAGGGTTCATATAACTCACCTCGGACACAATTTTGTGATCTTTCTGCAAGAGAGGCTATAAGTTCACCGAGTGGTCTATCTGAGCCAAGAAGAATGAAGCCATTAGGTAAGTGAACCCCGTTTATAGAATTAGCTCGAGTGGCTTGAAAGGCATCCATAACCGTCGAATGACTATAAATATTTTTATTTTTCCGGCGACCTGATCCGACTGGGACATTTCTCATTGTTCCTCCAGCAGTCCAATACCTTTGACAGTTCTTGCAAAAATGACGGGGCTGGTTGGCATTGTAGTTGTTGTAGTAACAAAACTTCGTGTCCTTGCTATTACACCGGGGACAGGGAAGTATTTTGCCTGGCTTTGTAATATGTGTCTTTTCTTGGTCAGAAGCACTAACCTCACCTGGTTCCTCCTCTTTCTTGGACGATTTTGGGGACAAGGGCTCTTTCTCCAGACATCCTGTTTTCTTGGAGCCTAGTTCTGTCGATGTTTCTTCAGTTGGACTTGTGGAACCATCTTTCTCTTTACTCCAAGTTAAATCTCCTCCTGATTCATCCTATTAATAGAAAACAATGTCACTCTTCCCGAAATTCAATCAAATTAGGACCTTTACAACAAAATCATCAGATTCCAACATTTCCCGGAAAAATGAAACCAACCCATGATTACTTTCCAACTCCAAAGAAATGGGTTCCCCTCGAAATCGCATTTAAATCAATCTTTCAATATAAAACATACAAGATTGACACAAAAGTACAATAGTTTTTCAAATAGTACATCACAAACCTTGCTGTCCAGCGATGTTGATGTCTCCGGGGAACCCCGTCTCCGTTCAAGAAGATGATCAGCCGCAGTTTTATGATCGGGCAACAAAGATATGTTCTTTCCAAACAGCTTAATTGCAGAGTCTTTCATAAATTCCGGCATACTTGCTGCTGCTGTTTCCTATGTCTATCCTAAAAGTCTCCCCTTTTCCTTTTCTTTTCTTTCCTTTTACACTTCCTTTCTGTTGCCCTTTTGCAGTGTGCATAATAAGGGGAAGGGAATAGGAGACATAAAGTTGGGCTTGGGCGCCACGTCAGCAGTGGGCAGAGAAATTCTCAGCCACAAGCTTGTTTTGTGGCTTAAGGAAAATCTTTCTATTGGATATGAGAGAGTGTGTCTAATGGATTTATGATTCTCCGGTAGTGGGAAGGAGAAGGGTGCTTTGGATTTTTGCAGTTTCCCTTTTGTACAGGTCAGCTTTCACTTTTTCCAATCCTTTGAATCCATCCTCCTGCAGCTGCAAGTAGTTTTTTCCACTTGGATTTATTAGTTGATCCAACTATTTTGTAGTATGAAACCTTCATCTTTTACTATTTGTCCATTTATTCCTTATGTCAAATAAAATAAATATTTTTTATGAAAATAATGAATTTTTTTTATATATATGCTAATTTAAAATAGAAGATGAATATATATCAAAATAAATGAATTAAATTGATAATAATATTAAAAGTAAACGAGCTTCTAAAAAATTTATGAATAAAGATGAAGATGTATTAACAAAAATTCTTGGATTAAGAATTTGCTTGTCTAATTCGTTCACCCTTCGAGGAAGAATTCACATTTAATAGTAAAATTTGTAGGAGAATACATAATCTGGAGAATTTTTTTTAGAAGCGGAAATGAGACCTAACAAAATTAATACTTATAAGGGACTAACCCTTATTTTTGTGATTAGAATGGAGATTGCTATTTCATAAAGTAAGATCCTTCGACATTTTTCTGAAATTTTGTTTGTCAAGATCAATTTTTTATACTATTATAACATGTTAAGATACAAAAATATCTTACCTTAATATATCAAGGCCTTGTTTGCTTGGCTTGATTGGGTGTGATACATACATAATCAAGCCTCTTTTAATGTTTGTTTCAATTGATAAAAGCCCTTGATAAATTCTAGGCCCTACATTATTTCTTGTTGCTTTGGAAAATGGATCAAGGGGGGAAATGCTTGATTAGGTGTGATAAGAATTACAAAGATTTAATAGGGTCTATTTTTTGTCTTATTTTCAATTAAACCATGATCCTAAAAAATGGGAAAGAATGAGGAAATTATGAAAAACTTATTTAAAAGTATAAAGGATATAATAGTAAATTTATATATTCTGTTTTAATTTATTTATGTATTAATCATACCAACCAAACATAAAATTAAAATATTCTATCATAATGGGCTTGAAATGTATCATTTGCTTATATATCACTTCTAATCACATCATTCAAAGCAAACGAGCCCCAAGTTTGTACTACATCTTACGTATGAAGAAAACACAATAACCATCAGTCAACATCGTAGACATGTTTCAAGATTCAGGATAACCAATTTAATGAGAAATAATTATTCAACACTTTTAAAAGAGTATAATTTACCATAATACCATTTTTGCATGTTCCATTTCTTGTAAAAAATTTAATTTGATGCATGGCATCTTTTTTTGCAAGTAAAATAGGCACTCAATTCATTATGCAAAGATTAAAGATCTCTTTATTTTTATTTATTTTTTGATGCAGTCAACCTGATCTTCGAATATTGGAGAATTTCAGTTGCTTTTGACCTGCAAATTGTTGGCATTTCGGATAGGAATTATTTCATGCTGACCCAAAATTAAAAAAAAAAAAAAAAAGAAAAAGAAAAAGAAAAAGTATATTTATAGAACAATTTAAAAAAATCTGTCAAAATCTGATGGGCCACGTGGGCAGAGCTCTGTCCACTAAGACTCTACCGGGGGCCCATCTGGAAAAAGCGAGCAAAAAGCCCATATGTCCCAACCCAAAATACTGCCACCTCGATCCAGCTCATAAGATGGGGACACGTGTCTTTATGACGTAAGCAAAATAAAAATTATTTTAAACAGTATTTATTTTAGTGGCTGTGGTTGGGCCGATGAAATTTATTTATTGGGTATCTTGTGAAAAATCGAAAAGTGTCCAGGTATTTGATAAACAGATAAGGCCGTGTCCACCCCATATCTTTTTCTATTATCCTCTGAGCTGTTTTCATTTTCATATTTATTCTCTTCAATTTTTTGTCCTATGCTCCACTTGTTGTGTAGATTTCTCTTGCACAATGGAATGAGAGGAGATATGAAACTAGTGGCCTTAGAAGGACCTAAGATCACCTCCCTTTTTCCTAGGATATATCAAATACATATTTTTATTCATATATGTATATATACATAAGTATTTATAATTCGTTAAAATTCAAATTTCGAACGTTATATGTATAAAAGCAATGTTATTGAGCTAATTGATCATTCAATGAGATATTATTACCATTTAAACACATTAGTTGTACGCAGGGATGGAGCTAGAATTTTTCATTATGGGGGGCAAAATTCTGAATTATGAAAAAGATTATTTTTTTTGTTTCATCATATATATTAATCATTCAAAATCTATAGTTTCAAAACAATCGATACAAGAGAAATAGAAAGACAAAGAAAGACAATGGTAATTGGCATATTTTCAATAAAATGAAGGACAATTTTATAATTTGAGGGATGGCAAAATTATAATATTTTAAAATTTTTAATATAAAAGTTTTAATATTTTAAGGGGGACGGTTGCCCCTACTAGCCCCCTGGCTCCGTCTATGGTTGCACGAATGTATGGACGCTGCTATTCTTTGTAGGTAAATAGATTTTTATGTATATTGGTTATTTTGAGTGCCACATCGTTCATACACGCGTAAATTTGTGTTATTTGAATAGTTTAATTGTATTAATAAATAATTAAAAATTAATTATTTTAGAGTGAAGAAATTTCAACGTAATACCTGAATTTGAAATAAAAATTGAATTTTTTTAATCATATATAAAGAATCTTACAAAAATAGGTAAAGGGTTTTCAAAGAACACTTTCAAGACATGTAAAAGTTTCAAAGAGTGCCTGAATTTGAAAGGAAAATTGAAATATTTTCAATCAAATGGAAATACTCAATAAAAAAAATTCACTTACCATATATGAGTTTATATAGTAGCATAAACTAAAAATTCTTAATCAAATCTATACTACTAATAAAGTACCTATCCATTTTTTCGTATGTTTTTGTATGATATACCTAAAATGCTCGTATTTTTTTCCTTAATCTTCAACTTATGTAGTAACTACCATTTACAACCCACATATTATTTTTATGTTATTATACTACAAAAACTAAATAAATATCAAGTGTTACTTTCAAAACTAATATTATACTGAAAATAAATATTTATTTTATTCATTATATACTATAAAAATTTTAACACATACATTGAATGTGCCACAATTACTAATGTGAATAACACCACACATTTTCTTTAAGAAAAGAAATAAAACATACCTAATTTTGGCACCATACAAAATGTGGAAGATTTGGAGATTTCAGTGGGCTTAGTGGTTTTATTTTTGACAAAAAAGAAAGAAATTTAATGTCTCTTGTAGTGACTGGAGTTGATAGTCAAAACAATAATGATGGTAAAGAGATGATGGTTAATACAGTAGTGGACACAAGTAGTTATTTAGTTTGAAACGTGTACCAAATTTGTTCGTGAAATTTCTGAAATAGATGGATTATTTTTGAAGGATACTTTTGATAAATAAAATTTTGTTGTTGATGTTGCAATATATGACAATCAGTATATTTATTGATAGTCGAGAGCTCGATCAAAGATGGAGGTTCGAATGAGTGTTTTCTGGGCTCAAGGGCTAAACTAGGTAGAGGTGCGTGGGTCGTTGGGTAAGAAAGTGTGGAGTATGGGTGAGTGTTTGACCTCATTGATTGATCCTCATTGCAATAAATGATGTGATATTATAGTTAATGATTCAACTGGCAGGGTACTGTTGAGTCTACTTGTTCATCTTTTTGAGCATACAGGTGGTTGCCTTGGATGGTCAAGATCTATCCGGGTCATTGACCCGGGTCGGGTGGTCGGGTTGACCCAATTTAAAAAAGGAAGCGAATCCTGAGGCTATTTTGGTATTTTGAGTACTAGGGTATTTTGATGTTTTAATAATTCTTCCTTATCAGCTGTTCTTGGATGAGACTGATTTGTAAGCATAAAAAAAATTTCTTTTTTATACAGTATAAATGTAAAATGTTGGTAGAGTCAATTATTGAATTGTTGCGTCTCTTGGCATAACGGGCTGAGGCTCATGCTTGAATTGGATCAATCAAAAATCAATGAGAGGATGGGCCGAAATATGCCGAATGGGCAAGCATAAATAATGAGGAAGAAGTTGACATGATTTGATTGTCGGCCGTCGACAAACTTAAGGTCCAGATGAAGACGAGTCCTATCAGGACTCATGCGTCGTGTCCAAATCCCAACAGAAAATTAAAACTGAGGTTTGAGGGCTAGTTTGATTGGAATGATAAAGTGAGATATATGACTAGTTTGATTGGGATAATAAGGTGGGATACAATATTTTTATCCCACCTTATCATTCGTTTGGTTGGAGTGATAATAAATACTCAACTTTGTATGAATACCAAAAGTTCGTGTTTATATGTGTAATTTTCATAATAAATTAACATGCCACCCCCATGAATTTATTTATCATGCTAATCAAACTATACTACAATGATAAAAAATTACATAAATTATCACATGATAAATAATCTTGAGATAACTTAAAAATCTAATCAAACTAGCTCATAGTATTTTTATCTCACTTTATCATTCATTTGGTTAGAGCGACAATAAATACTCGTACTTGCATGAATACCAAGAGCTTGTATTTATATGTGTAACTCATAAATTAACCCGCCACACCCATGGGTTTAGTTATCATTCTAGGCTAGTTTGGTTAGATTTTTAAGTTATTTTATGATTATTTATTATGTAATAATTTGTGTGAACTTTTATCATTATGGTATAGTTTGATTGGTATAATAAATAAACCCATGAGATGTGATAGGTTAATTTATTATGAGAGTTGTACATATAAACACGGGTTTTTGATATTCATTTGGCCTAAGTGCTTATTATCATTCAAACCAAATACGGGCTTTTGGTATTTATGTGAACCTAAATGCTTATTATCATTCAAACCAAATGAATGATAAGGTGTGATAAAAAAAAAACTATATTCCACTTTATCATCTCAACTAAATTAGCCCTAATTAACCAATTATATCATAATAATAAAAAATCACACAAATTATCATATAATAAATAATTATGAAATAACTTAAAATTTCAACCAAACTAGCCCTGACTATATTAGATGGGATAAGAAATTTACCATGGGCTTGTTAGCTTTTCTCATAACATAATTCAACTAGAAAAAGACACTCAAATAAATATCCGTACTTTCCAAAAATGTATTGTAAAATATGTAATATTACATTCAAAATATCCCTCAAAATAAATCTTATCAATCATATATTAACCATTACATATATATATATATACACACACACACATCAATCATTTTAATTATACATATACATAATTATCATATAAAAATTCAATTTCACCCCATTTAACCAATAAAAATCTGACCGATATAACATCTACAACAAAAATTACCTCACACAAACTATTTTCTCCCAAAACATTTTCCAACAATCCACAAAACACAACAAACAAACATCACATTCACCAACCTATTACCCAAAATACATTCTTTTAGAGCATTTTTCAACCTACTACCTAAAACACATTCTTCCAAAACATTTTCCTCTCAAAACACCCAAAACACAGCTAAAGAAACTCTAATCCTTTAAGCAACAAAAAGAGAGACTGGAACTTTCACTCTTATCAGCAGAAGAACAAGACATTAGATGCTTTTTCAGTTTCAACTCCTCTGAGTATAAAAAGGAATTTGCCATCCAATGTTGCCACTAAAATCATAAGAAAACAAGGGAAAGATCATATCAAAGATATGGGATTCCATCTACTTCCCCTAGAGACCTAGACACGTGCCTCTGCTCGCCATTTTCATTGCATAACCTAATCTTGGACACAAAACTAATCCCACCATATCATCTTTAACACTAAAAAAAGTTGTCCAAGATTGCAACTGAAGTGGCAATTTTTTCCCAGGTTGAAAGAATGGAGCCATCATCACAAATTTTCTCAATATATGTCAACCTCAATTGCTCACTACCTCTCTAACAATACCTACATCTTTTCATTTTTGGCCGACCAAAACGCACTAAGCATTTTGCACAAGTGATTGATTGTGCTTACAGTACTCTTGTCTGCTTTCTTGCACTGTATACATGTGGCGCCAGAGGTACAAAAACTAAGTTATTATATCATTAAGGGATATAATTATGGCTTAAGCTAACTCAGATGTGAAAGCAACTCTTCCCATACTTGTCTCCCAATCCCATCTCCATTTAGGTATCTTGATTCTTGATAAATTATCTACCCTCAAAATTTGCATTTGATGTTGCGTGTAATCGGGGTACGAGATTCTTTCTGCAAATTATTAAATAATAAGCTTTTACTTTAAAAACACGTCCACGCAGAGACAGTAAATGAGTATTTAGATGCCTTTTCTGTTGTAAAAATTGATATTTATACTTTTTAGTTACTTGATGGATTGAGACTATTAGAATGATGGGGTCAATCTTAAATTGATTTAGTCAGGTAAATCTAATGATCCTTTTTGATTAATTATATTAATCTTTTATCGGGCTTCCTAGAGCCTTAATTGGGCTTATAAATACATAAAGAAAGCCAGGAATACGTCCTTTTTACTGTTATCATGATGCAACCTAGACAGTAAAAAGAAGTTTTCTTGTCTGGAGGAAAAGGTTGTCCAAGACTTGAAGCAGAAAAGAGGGAATTTTTACTGAGTCAAAAGGTGCTGATTTAATCTTTATTTCAATTGTCTGATCAGTGATCAAGAGCTTCTCCCACTAAGACTTGACTTATGTGCATCCGGGTAGAAAGAAAAATGCAATCTTTACACCTTTTACTTTTGAGTGGGGATCTAATTTCATATTGTTTCCTAAGCATTGACTTCATCTATTTCCTCCGAAGTGCTCCATTAAATTACTATTTTCACTGTGGGGAATTGACAAAAGAAGGTGTTTTTGTACATTGAACTGGAAAAATAGTTTAACCTCAACCATGCAAATTTGGGATCCTACTAACTTCCACAATTAGTGCCAAAAAGCAGACAGTAGACATTTTTTCAGGAAGACTAAAAAAGAAGAGTAAAACGTTAGGTACTCTTCCACAAACATGATTCTTTTCCACCTTTTGGGTTTCATTACAATATTGTGATTTGACTGTGTTTCAACAACCCACATCACCAAAGTATCTAGAGAGCCCCATTCATGTATAAATAGGGAAACAGGTTTTGCTAGACCAGAACACAATCAGTTCTAACTTGCAAAAGGCTGTAATAGAAAATGGCAGGCAATGCCCTTCACCTGTTTGTGACTATTCTAGCTTTCTCTTTCCTTGCATCCTTAATGCATCTCCCAACTTCAAGTAAATCTTCTGCTCTTTCTTGTCTGATTAAGGAATGCCTGTTCAGTTCATGTGTTAAATATCATGTTTTGATTTTCTTACAGGGGCTATTCGCCTGGTACATGAAAGCCAAGCTATTCCTTTACCAGACGATCCATTACAGGTACATTACTTTAAATCGATAACCAGAAAAAGTCCTTTGTTCTTACTTTATTTCAAAGATTTACATTGATTTTCCTTGTCTTGATGGAAAAAAGACCAATGAAGTGAGGGAAACGATGAAGACGGTGGAGGATGAGTTCTTTCGCAGCAGAATGGACTTTGAGATCAACAGGGATTATCCAGGATCAGGAGCAAATAACCATCATACTCCAAATCCACCAGTTAAAGAATAAGTCCCCTTTTAAATTCTATGCAGAAGCAGCTGTCTAGCTGGTGCTTCTTGTGTTTGTTTGTATGTAATGTGTATAGTACATTTTAATTTACTTCCTAAGCCTCCACCTGTGGTGCCCTAGTCATGTTCCTGCTTTCCTGTAATAAGCCTACCTATCAGTAAACCTCGTACTGCATGTATTGCTACTTTTGAAAGTTTGATTTTTATTTTTAATCTACTTTTGTGGTCCAAAGGCGAAAAGGGAGTCAATAAATGATCTTTGTGACTACTGTTGTATCATCTTCATTACAGCCCTAAACTCCCATTTGGTCTAACGGAATGAAGATGAGGATTCCTTTTCCTCTGATCCTTTCTCTAAAACTTATTGATCAGATTAAGTGTTTGTCCTTATAATTACCAAAATCACACGTATTGTTTCCAACTTGTAATGGATCAAATGCAGTTCTCTGTTCAGTCCATTCTCTTGCAAAGTTTAAGCCATGATCAGGAGCTGAAAGAGACAAAGTATCACAGGTAGTTTAAAGGAAAAAGAACAAACATCGTACGTCCAAATATAGTAATTTTGTTTGCGGCTACATTAGTATATTGTTTGAAACAAAATGTCCAAGGAATATATACTGATTATCTTACACTAAAAGTGTAAAACTTCCCAGTTTCCACTAGATGAACTGTGAGTATAAGGTGTTCATACAGTGTCTTGTGAAACTGTCAACGTTTTTTATTGGGACAGAGGCAAAACATGTCTTAAGTAGGACTCATGTTGAATCAAGTTGCTGAACTTTTTGACATTAAAAGTTTGTTTTAGTGAACAACTTGTGTTGGACAATTCTGCTGAGGAAGAAATATAAATGGGCCTCTAAACAATTATGGAGTCACTTGCCAGTTGTTAGTGTACAAAGTTGCAATAAAGTATGATCAAGTCTGGTTCTATAACCATCACCAATCCCAGTTGTGCGGGCCTGTGACCGTAGCGGGGGCAACATGGGGACCGAAGCAACTACGGTTGCACCAATCCTAGCACTAGATTGGGGTAGGTTCGAAGTCACGGAATACTCAAATCAAATTATGGACGATTCCCTGCAAAAAAAAAAAAAAAAAAAGGAGTTTGGCTCTATAACCAACAAAGTACAATTATTAGGATAGTTACCAATAATGTTATTCTATGAATATTTTGGATTAGATAAATCAATTAATTTAACTATGTAATGATTATTTTGTTAATAATTGATATTAAATACTAATTATAAATACTATTACTTATGATGCCCTTTCTTTTCCCCCCATAGATCTCTAACTATTTACTTAGAAAAGTAAATAGTAATTCAGTTAATTAATTGTTGTATAGCTGCAGATAGTAACTGTAGAATTTATGTAAAAGTTGCTTTTACAATTGAGTTTAATTGATTTATTATTATATATAATACCATAATCACCTACAGTACATTAACAGATTTAAATCCGATATGTTATTAAAATATTTATCATGATCAATAAAAATAGTAATATGATACTTGAAATAATAATATTAACATATTAACTTTTTTTGTTAACTTGTCAGAAAAATTATGTAAATATTGAAGAAATAGTTAATATATAGTCTATGATTATTATTATAATAAAATGATTATTTATGCATCAAATTTAGAACATAAACAATGTTTAAATAAGTAGATATTGTTGTATTAGCATATGAAATATATGAGTACTAATTATGATAAGAAAATATATTAAGGATAAAACTCGCACAAATAATCAGAATACCTTATTGAAATTTATATTATGATTACTAGCTAGTGCCAACTCACATTTCTTATTGAATTAACTGACCGACGTACTATCGGATATTTATTTATTTATTATTATTATGAGAATTAATCCTACTACTTTTGGTTATGAGATTTCCACACATGAAAAAAAACATGGAGCGTATAATCCAAATCATCGATCAGGTACTAGATGTAGCCTTTCCGCCTGGCAAGATGCCTAATATTTATATCGCTCTGATAGTTAAAGATCGAGATACTATTGGTCAATCAATATTATAATTCCTGATTTTGAGAAACCATTTTATAACTTTACTCAGATTGATTTAAACATACCAAACATAAAAACTCTGATTTCAGATTATCAGATTCCCAATTTGAATTAATTATCATGACAGACAAACAAATGGGCCTCAATATTTTCACACTAAGAAGAAAAATAATGTCAGCTCAGCTGTATGGCAAATCCATGCTGATGGATCCAAATAATGAATCATGTGAAGTTAGCTTTTGGAGAAAGAAAGAAAGAAAGGGAAAAATAGGGTGAGGGAATCTAAGATATTGGAATATTTCTATCTTGTAATTAATTTAAAAGCATTATAAGGAAAGTCTTATGTAAACCACCCAAACAGTTCCCCTACAAAGATAAGATGAAAAAGCAGAGACAAACAATAATAATGTCTGAGTGGAGGAAGTGGATGTGAGGTGTCAGCCACTCAAAGTACAAATGATAACTCATTCATCAACATCATCATCATCATCATCATACTATTATCTTTATTCCTTGTGACTTAGGACACTCTTCATTCAGAAAATTCTCCCATTTGTCAGGCTTTCAGGAGAGTGCTAAAAGTGTCCACACCAAATGCTCCAAAGGAGATCATTTCAAGAAACTGCTTCATGTTTCAAGGAATTTTACATGTAAGAATGGTCATATGGTATTTTTACTAAAAGTACTCTTTGGTAGTGATGCAGTTTTAAAATGAGGGTTTTTGTCGTACTTATAGAATTTTCATGACTCGATTTAGATTCGATTTTAAGGGATGTCGAATTTTAAAAAATTATAATGAATTAGATGATGTCATGTGAATTGTCAGCATATTCAATAATAATATTATAGAACACGTTTGGATATATAAATATGATTGATAAAATTATAATGATATGATGATATTACAATATTGAAAATAATATAATATTGTGTTTGGTGATTAGAATTTCACATTTTGGATATGCATTTATTTTATCAATTCCTTGTTTGGATGCAAGCATTAAATAATTGAGCTAATGAATTTACTAAATACCCATTATAATAAGACAAATTGAAACCCTAATATTTGCAATCATTCCTGTATTGCCAAGACTCATTTCATGGGTATAATTGTCATATGTCTAATTTCTTATTCTCACTCTCAATTTGGATTATACAGTCTAGACCCGAGTGGTATGATTAATTATCAATTGAATGCAGGATAAAGGACCGAGCTTTGTATCAAGTTTGGATTTTTCTCATTACATCCAAACACTTGACATAGTTTAATAGAATTATCTATCATGCCATGTCCAACAAACCAAATTCACCCTGTCTCTATTCGGTGTTTGGTACTTTCAATCCCAATTTTACATCATATTTACTTTTTTACTGATTTGGTATTGGAGGAATTCTACTGTTGGAGTCTCTCAGCAATCCTGATTTATCTTAACTTTTAGGTTGAGGTCTCTCAGCAATCTTAATTTATCTTTCTTTTGGACCCATATAAGCTGAATGGCCATTCTTTAGTGGTTTGAAGAATCAAGAAGGCAAAATGCTTAAGCAAGAAAAAAAGATGCACTTAAGCTATTTGATGGAATAATTAGGAGCAAAAGTTTGCCATTACCCGACAAACACTTGACACTTGTTCATAGTTTAAAACAACCTTGTGATACTTAATCTCAGTCTTCTAGAACATAGCATAGTCTGAGGTTTTTTCTGATCAAAGTGCCCATAATACTATGCCAGCTCTGTCCCTGTCTGTTCACCTGAACTACTGTTTAAGAAACCAAAACAAACAAATCATTTGTTTAGAATAATAAGTAAAGATTAATAAATTGGGAAATTACCATGAAACTGTTGAGGTCAATGAACCATTTCTAACCAAGAAAATGTAATAATCTATATGGGGTCAGCTTGTAAAGTCTTCTCAGGGAAACAACTTTTACTATTCACCTAGAGACACTTTTATGCTAGACAGACAAGTCACCAAGGAAGCTTTCTCTTCATGTCTTACTCCTTAAAGGGGAAATCATTTTGTATAGCTGAGAAGCAGAAAAAAGTGGTAAAATTATAGAAGTAATAATACATCTATTGGAGGAAAACAAAAAAAAAAAAAAAAAAAAAGGGTTCTCTTCAAATACCTTATTTAAGTATTTGGTGATCTTTTGCCTCAGAATAAAATTTGTTTCTAAGTGTCTATAGAGTGTAGAAAAGGGTTTGAAAGCACATGAATTAATGGTTTCTTTGGCATCATTCTTTAGGCTTAGCATCCATTCATGTTGTAATGGTTTGTGCACTTTTGTAATAAAGTTACAGGTCTTGCTTCAAATGTTGGTACAAGAATTGTAAAACAAGTCTCTAAACTTTAATGATGGGAAATAAAGCAGACAGAAACAGAAAATGATCATGAACTCTTGGGATTAAAACAAATAAATACTTAGGCAGAAAAAGAAAGTATGAAACTTATCATAACCTCTGAGAATTGCATTAGTGTTTCTATAATCTTTCCTCTTCAAGTATGATTGCTTTCTACTTCTGATATACTAAGATTACAATTATTTCATCATAGGCAGAAGCAAAACTGATAACATTTCAGATATCTTGTTTGATGCATGCATCTTTAACTATCCTAACTCCGCATAATAATGTAAGATGGAAGAAGAAGCCAAGCAGTGGCATAATGCTGCCATCACTTTCAAAGGGCAAATTATATGTTCCATGGGATGAGTTTTGCCGGGATAAATATCAATTATTCTTTGGTGGGGATGGTGACAAGTTCCTTTTGTTTCACTTTTCCTGATTCCTGAGGCCATATTCTTCTCACCCTATTTCCATGCTTTTGGATTTGGGAGAGATTTCACTTTGATATGGGAGGTTAAAATAGGGAAAACACCCTAAATCTAGGTGGATCCACGAGTTTTTTGTTGGTGTATTGGCTGCGATCCGACCCAAACCGGGTCACTCACCGTCCTTGATTTAGATCCACGTGTATGAACAAGATGCTACAGCATTCTCCAATTAATGTAGGTCAAATGCTAGCAACTACAAATATCCCTTGGCACAACATTTTATCTTACTGCTTTTTGTATTTTATTCGATTTAAATCATCTATTCCATTCTTTATTTCATTTCATGAATATATGATATGCGTATTAAATATTTCCTTATAAAAATAATTGATTAAGCGGCAAAAATACAGCAAATTAGAATAAAAGATAAAATAAAAAATAAAATAGAGGATCAAAGAGTATCTTCTTTATATTCTGAAAGATTTTTGGTGAGATCCCTTCCAACAACTCTTAACGAGCTTGCTTTGATTTAGTTCATGATCCAATGAGATCTGAACCAACAAAGAATTACTCCTAACGTAAATCACACTCCCAACTCCAAGCCTCATAGGGGGTTGGGGGGGGGGGGGGGTGGTGGTCCCGAAGAGAATAATAATTGATGAGAGGCAACTTTTATGTCTAGGTGACTTTTGATTCTCTGGACCTTCTGCTATGACCTTAAATTTTCCAAGGGGGTTCTTCTGCATCATCCTAGAATCTCCTTTACTTGTTTTCGAATATATTAAAGTAAGAAAGGAGGTTCAAGTACAGCAGCTGGTTAAAGGGAAAGCTACATCACTTACTCTTCTTTTTTCTTTTTTTCTTTTTTTCTTTTTTTTGTCATTTCAAACTTTTGGGCCACTTATATCATGCATTTCAGTTTTCATTAATAATTATATTCTCTGCTTTTTCCAATTAGCAGTTGGACAATCTGTAATGGAAGCACGAATCAGAGAAAATACACACTCTGCTACACATATGACAATGGATATACTGCCACATTCATGTCAGTTCTACATGTTACCAAATGAGATTGACATAAATGATGATGACTAGATTCATGGCAAATGTAGAAGTTCGATCATGTTGAGATATCATCACATTAACATGTATTAAAGAAGAATGTTGTCATAAAAAGATATTTCGAATGGTGAGAGAGGCAGAACAACCTATAAATTATTTCAAAACCCTCGACTTCTCAAATATTGGATAAAACTAGGTATCATTATAGCCCCCAATCAAGGAGCATAGAAAGAGACACATAATAATGCTAATGACGATGACCAAATCCATCATCAAACATAGAGACCTAAGCGCATTGAGATATTATCCTTCTAGCAATTATTAATGATGTTTTTATATATATTAAAAAAAAAAATGAGAGAAGAATAAAGGGTAAGAGATTGGGAATAGCATATAAACTATCTGGTGATTTCAATTCTACATGTTGCCAAATGAGATCAACATAAATGATGATGACCAGATCCATGGCAAACGTAGAAGTTCAGTCATGTTAAGATATTATCACATTAACATGTATTAAAGAAGAGTATTGTCATAAAAAGACATCTTGAATGGTGAGAGAGACGGAACAACCTACAATTATCTCAAAACCCTCGACTCCTCAAATATTGGATAAAGCTAGGTATCATTATAACCCCCAATCAAGGAGCATAGAAAGAGACACATAATAACACTAATGACGATGACCAAATCCATCATCAAACATAGAGATTTAAGCACATTGAGATATTATCCTTCTAGCACGTATTAATGATATTTTTTCTTAAAAACAAAAAAACAAACAAACGAAAAAAAATCTTAAAGGGTAAGAGAGTGGGAACAGCTTATAAACTACCCGTAAACAATTTTTCCTCTTATATAGGATAAGCATATGTGTTTGCGTATAGTAAATGTATAGTAAACAAAATTTCTGCACTTAGTTCATAAGCAATGTGTAAAACCAGTTATTAGTTCATGACATTGGAAAGAGCTAAAAGCTGGCTTGATTGTTAGCTCTTTCTACTTTGCATCTAATTATGATCTTCTCTATAAAGATTACCACCAAATGCAGTCGACCAAGTGCAAATATATGGCACTGAGATGGCAATGCTTTAAGATCAATCATTAGATTTTGATTCCACAATTGGAGTCTTTGCCCGCAACCCAAGCAATCTAAAAGACTGATCTGATCTAGATGACTTTTAGGATTTGTTGTTTGCCATTGTGGCTCTCTTTTGTTTTCCCCCTTTCTTCTTTCTCTTCTTCAATATAAGCATAAATCAAACTTCATGACATTTCCAATTCAGGTCTTCTATTTTATATTAATTCTTGGATGGCTTCTGGGTAATTCCAAATTATTTCTCCCCCTCCTCCTGATTATATACTTGCTTTTGTGTGGAATAAAGAGAGAGCTATATATACATATACGATCCATATTTGTCATATCCTTGTGTTGGGGGACTATGATTGAGAGAAAAGAGGTTCTATGACAGACAATAAATTTCAATGAACTTAATTGTTTATGTTGTCTGCAAATTAAAATCCCATTCCTAGTCTAAACTGTCTGTCCATGGAAATAAGATTGGTTAACTTTATAGTCCTAGCAAAATATCTGGTCCTAATGGCTTGAACCTCATTTCATCAACTCAACTATGGTATTCAAACTTAAAGAAGTATAGAAGAATCCATGCAATTCTTGGGCTTTAAGCAAAGAGAAAAGGTGGGTTTTGTCTAATAATGCAAATACAAGCTAAGTTCACTTTTTTCTTATCCATGTGAAGTTATCTGCTTGAGCAGAAACTCATTCTTTCTGTGTTCTCTGTTGGAAAGGGGTGGCGCAGTTTCTGTTTTGTTTGGTAATTAGGAAGATGATTTGGGAAGAGTCATTATGAATCATATATATCCTATATTATCTTTCTGAAAAGTACTTCTTGATCACAAAAATAGATGTGCTTGTCCTAAAATCTAACCCTAGATTCTTTGATTCCTTTCATCCCTACAAAAAACAAAAAGAACCGGCCAATCCATCCAAGACCTCCACAGAAAAAGGAAAAATTGTTGAAAAATGAATAATAGGAACTGACCTTTAGAGAGAGGAAAATACATAAATCACTCATTTGGTCAGTCTTTAAAAAGATACATCCACTAAAGCATCATCATTAGTGTTTTTTGCAGCAATGCTTCTTGAGGGTTTTGAAAAGTTGCACCCATTATATTGCATGGTGGGGACTGCCTAATTCATATGGGAATCACACACACACAAGAGAGAGAGAGAGAGAGAGAGAGAGGGAGGGAGGTGGGAAAACAGCAGGATAAAAACAAACCACACACTTTCCTTCTTTTCTCTCCTTTTGAGACTCAAATTGAAGTGTGTTGCTTTCTCTGTTTTTGCTGCCTCGGAGAGAGAGAGAGAGAGAGATTCTCTCCACCCTTTCAAGTCAAAGAAGAAAGAGAAAAACTTGGAAAAACAGAAATAAAGAAAGTTTGATATGAAATGGGAAATGGTAGAAAGAAAAGGGCCACAGCTCATGGCATATATTCCCACCACCTTAGCATAACCCCACTTATGTTTCCAGATATGGAGTGAGATCAAAAGACAGGCTTCCAACTCCCAACTATAAAGATAATTACAGAGTTACAAGAAAAAAACCATTCTTTCAAATGATCTCCCATCCCCAAGTACCATATTCTTCTCATACAAACAGAAATGGCTCTTCAGAATGTTCACAGTAAAGAAATGAGCTTGGTTTTATCCAGTGATGCAAAACCTAGACTGAAATGGACCCCAGAGCTGCATCAGCGATTCGTCGATGCTGTCGAGCAACTTGGGGGTGCAGAGAGTTGAGTATAAGACCTTTTAGTTCTAATTCATTTCTTTAATGCATATTGGGTTCTACTGTTCTACACATTTTTCTGATCCAAGGGACGTATTTTTGTAATGCAGAGGCTACACCAAAATCCTTGATGAGGGCCATGGGCATTCATGGGCTCACTTTGTACCACCTCAAGAGCCATTTACAGGTTTCATATTGACATCATTAGATTTTCTTATTCATTTGTTGTCTAGTAGGTTTCTTGAGTGGGTTAATGTATTTTGCTGCAGAAATATAGGCTGGGAAGGAGTCAACAATCTCAAATGTACCACCAAAATAAGCAAGAAGGTAAGGGCAATTTCTTATAACCAGGAAAAACTACGAAAATATGATGGGCACTAATGCATCTCTTTTTCAATTCAGACCATGGAGAAAAACAGAGGAGTCACTTCACCAGCAAGAATTGTGATGGAGCAAAAGAGCAGATTAATGAGTAATAATTGTTAGATAGAATTGGAATGATTTTGTTAGTTTTTGCAGTGAAAATGAAAGTGAAAGTATTTTACTAATACAGACTTGTGTTTGTCAGAAGTTTGCAGATGACTCAGGCTTTGCAAATGCAAATGGAGGTGCAGAGGAAACTTCATGAACAAATTGAGGTAATTTAATAAACAAACTTAACCATTGACAGTACACATAGATAATATTGATTTATCGACCCTGGGATTCTATGTCTAAAAATATGTCAGGTGCAGAGACATTTACAGCTAAGAATCGAAGCTCAAGGAAAGTATTTACAATCAGTCTTGAGAAAAGCACAGGAGACTCTTTCTGAATATAGTTCTTGCTCCATTGAAGTTGAACACGCAAAAGCTCAACTTTCTGATTTAGTGTCGATGGTGGACTCTGGGTGTCCAAGTTCCTCATTCTCTGTATTGACACAGAGTGAAGGCTCATTGTTAAAAGACGAAAGGGCAAAACTGTTAGGACATAACAGATATTCCCTCGAGAGTTCCCTAACATCATCTGAGAGCTCATGGAGGAAGGAAGAAACTGAACCAAAGCATGAAGTTGATGAGAATAATAAGCATGGAAATGGAAAAACGAACCAAGAAAAGAGCAACTCTATCGTGCTCTCACTTATGGAAATGCATCCAGTCGAACAGGGTGGATCAGAGAGTAAAGCTAGTGAAAGAAAAAGGAGTGGAAGTGCCATTGATGAAGTGCAAAGCAGTAACAAGCAAGTAAAAAGGTTCCCATTATTAGGGAACATTGATTTGAATTGCAAGTCCCTGAATGACTTTGATTTGGGTCCAACAGTTATAGACTTGAATGGAAAGGGGGTCGAATTCTATAATGGGAACTTTTAGTCTAGCAACAGTATTAATAGGTGTTTCTGTGTTGTATATAGTTTAGAAAGTAATTGGTTCTACTAGCAAATATTGATGCTTATAGTAAACTATGTATATTGTTCTGTGTGGACCACAGTGAACTTCCTGAAGCATATCCATATCAAAAGGCACACTATCTTGTGTATATTCTTCATCTCTGACACATCTGTATTAGTTTCCTAATGTCATCTTCGACCCTTTAAGATATTGGAATACAGTTGCTTCAAAACTATGCGTCAAGTCAGAGCATTTATTCACAGAAATTTTTTAATGCATATTTTCAAGTAGTGAAACAGAACGTGATTCTATATCTATCTAACTTGAATAAACAAAAGGTATTGCCCTTACATGAACCAATCTGATATCTTTAGTCTTCTAACTGCATTTGAGAGTGAAATTCTGACAATTGATCAACCAGATCCAAACCTCACCTATAACAAAACATTCCTCTTGTAGTCAATCTCATCTCCTGTCCAGGGCAGAAGCATCGTCCATTCAAGAATAGAGATGCAAGTAATATTAACTGCTAAACAATCAAGTAGTATATGGTGGAGTGTGCCAAGATTAAATCTTGATCTGAAAGCAGAACTGCTTGCCAAAGAAAGTCTTCATGACTTAGCAACACTTCTGCAGCAGTACCTACTCAAGACTACTTACTTTGCATTTGACCAGAATTCAAGATATCATTGCTAATTCCAAATGAAAATTCATAGTACTAATCAAACGACAGACTTCGAAATTTATTGCTTCCCAAGTAACAATTATACAAAGAAAAACAAAGCGTCCAACAGAAAACCTGGTTTTTGCACATGTTTTCCCCCACTTGAAGGTGACAACAATGAAAAAGTAACAATTAAAAACAAGAAAAGAAAATCTTACGAAAATGTTTCTAAGCCTCTGTTTCTTGATGATTTGATGAAGATTCACTATTCTCACGACTCTCATTACAACTTGTCTGGTTATTTTCCCTACTTCTCCAATCACTACTAAAAGTAAAGCTCACCCAAATCTCACTCCTCCTTTCTCCATTGTTCTCTCCGCGAGGCTCCTTGCCTACTTCATCATCTTCCTCCACAGGCATTTCATATCTACAAACAGGACAGGTCCCACAAATTCTCAAACATTTCTCTATACATTCCCCATGAAACCTATGCCTACACGGCATTTCTCTAGCCGTTTTCCCGGCCTCCCACTCCTCCAAGCAAACAACACACTAATCATCAGCATTTTCACCATTTACGATTTGATGAAGATTCACTATTCTCACGACTCTCATTACAACTTGTCTGGTTATTTTCCCTACTTCTCCAATCACTACTAAAAGTAAAGCTCACCCAAATCTCACTCCTCCTTTCTCCATCGTTCTCTCCGCGAGGCTCCTTGCCTACTTCATCATCTTCCTCCACAGGCATTTCATATCTACAAACAGGACAGGTCCCACAAATTCTCAAACATTTCTCTATACATTCCCCATGAAACCTATGCCTACACGGCATTTCTCTAGCCATTTTCCCGGCCTCCCACTCCTCCAAGCAAACAACACACTAATCATCAGCATTTTCACCATTTACAATTTCTACAGTTGGCATGGCATCAATGGAGGCTTTTGAGGCAGGTCGATGGTCACTGTTTCTTGAAAATAGATTTCCAAACAAGGACTCCAACTCCAATGATGGGCCACCGCTAGTTGTTCCCAAGACAACCAAGTCTTGTCTAATGGGGTTGATGAGGATGAATCTGTCGGATGACTCACGTAGGGTGGCTTCATCTTGTGTTTCTCGAGGCGGGTTTGTGGAATCTTGAAGTTGCCCGGCGGCAGTTAAGCCCATGATGAAGGGGAAGAAGAGTGAGATGTCCCTGTTTCTTGAATTTATTAAGGTTTCTAAGAAGGATGATCGCTCAGAGGACTGTGTCTCAGAGGCCATTGCCACTTAAAACTTTCCAGCTGAAAGCAAAGAATTGAATGGAGAAATTGAGGGAGGAAACATGAGCCGTGGTACTTTCTAGGCTGACGATGGAACGCCAACAGGAAAGTTTGTAGAAAGATCTAGAATGATCACTGAAAAACAAGTCACTCTATGCTATAGTTTGCAGTCTTCTGTAGTTCCATGTGATATTTTCTCAGAGGTGGGATGTGGTGTTGGAGACTTCACTATGATCCTTGTGGTGCCTCCATTGATTGTCATTTGTCAGATCAAAAGTCCAACACATTTAGCTTCACTATATTTGCATCTTATATTGTCACTCTAATTGCCTAGATCAAGTAATCTGCATTTTCAAAGAAAGCCAGCAATGGATTTGTAAAATTTCAGTTGGATTTTGTTTAGTCAGCTAAGAAATAAGATGTCATCGTACTCAATACTCCATATTCTTTTTAAAATGTCTACAAACAATACCATAGTATTATGTTAACACTAGAAATATCGTTTTTTATTTCATAAAAGAAATTTCTTGGCTTCATGACCAGGTGGATTTCTAGAAGCAATGACCATCTATCCTTCTATACAAAGTTATACTCCAATAGCCAATTACTGTTGGAGGGCATGGTCAATATTTTTTCAGCGCCTTACACAAGTCACACACTTTCTCCCCCTTTATACATACATGTTACAAATCCTTCATTACCATCCAAATTGGCAACATAATTTCCTACAACCTTTACTATGTCCCAAGTATATAACTTCATCAGCTCTTGTACAAATCGGGGTCAGGCACATAGGCATATAACATAAATCAATCAATCCAATAAGCCCCAATTTCATTGGATTACTATGCGGGTGATGATCAGGGCAGGGTTCTTATCATTTGAATAATCTGTTCATTCTACGCTCGACCAAAAGGATGTACTAGCAAGTATATATTCACATCAAGAAAACACCAAAAAAGACGTGCAAACAAGCAAAAAACATCTTCATCATCATACTAAAACACAAGTCATAGAGTCAAATGAAATACAACAGGAAATTTAACACTATTGCTATCACCGAGCGACAGCAGAACAAAGTGCAATTTAGGATCCAGTTTTCCATTTAAAACAAAGCTATAAGAGATTAAAGCAACACTCTCTGGCGACTTGGGAGGATTTCAGTTGAAGCAGAGGTCAATTCAACGTCCCCTTTCAAATGCAATACGTGATCTACCTGATCCCTCGAAGCCATCTCGCATGGATCCAGCACTAGCCTTCAAGGTGCCTCCACTCCCAACTTTGTCCATTGCTTTCTTACCTGTCTTGACCTCTGTCAAGAATTGATCCAAGCCGAATGGATCTTCTTCTGGCTGCTGGTCTTTCTCAAACTCAACAGGCCTATCTCTTGGACCAGCCCTCTCAGATGTACCTGCAAATGCCCTGTCAGGCTTAAAGCGATCAGTTTTCATCAACTTCTCCAGCTGCTCATCAGCACCACCATACATTTCATCATCCGCATCTTTCTTAGGTCTGTACAGAGTACTCATAGTTGATTGAGCAGTAAACAGGCCCTTGTCATAGATGTTGTAAGCATCATCAGTGGCAAAGCCAGAATCCATCCCTTTCTCCTGGTTGAACAACCTCTGATCGTATGTAACTTCACCCCCTCTTCCCCCAGTGGAGGCCATTCCAAGAGCAACTTTCTCACTGATATCACGGTCTCTATCCCTGGTAATTTTGCTCTTCTTCCCCATAGCAGCATCTTTTGCTTCCAATCTTCTTTCCCTCTCCCTCTCTTTGCGCCGCTCCTCACGAATTTTTTCCCTTTGCAACCTTTCATCTTTCTCTTCTTTTGTTTCCTTCGGGACATTTCTCACACGTTCATAATCCACACTCATATCACCATCATTAATACCATCCCTCTCGGAAGGCATTGGCCCAGCAGCTGCTGCAGCGACACCAGTTCTCTCAGATCTTGCTTTCCGGGCCAGCTCCCGAAGTTCCATCTCTTTCTTCTCCTTCTCTTTCATCATCATCTCCTTCTGAACCTTCGACCGCACAGCAACAGCCTCTCTAGCTTTCTGCTCTGCAACATATAGAGCCTCTGATAATTTTGCAAAATTATCATTAATCTGAACCTCCTGAAGCCCCCGTCCATCAGCAGCCAGGCGCTTGTCAAGTGGTATTGTATATCCCTTTGGGTTCTTCCAGTTAGAAATGCAAGGTGGGATCTTCCAGTCTTGCTGGTCCTTCACAGTCACTGGCCGAGGTGGAGAATGCATAACCGGCACAGGCGGAGAACCGGAAGCTTTTGGAACCCTCTTGTGCTTAAACTTGGGAGGCTCCAAAGGATCTACTGGCATCTCAACCATGCGAATAATTCTCTCTTTAGCCCCAGAATTAAAGGCAGCTGCCTGCTGAGATGGCTTGTATTTAATAAATTTAGACTCCGAAGACTGTGTAGGAACATTTTTTGGCTGTGCAGCACTCAATCTAACATTCACGATCTTCTCAAGTGCAGCCTTCGTTTCTTGGGTTGTCTCATCAATCTCTTTCTGCTTTTCATCCACTTCCATCTCTTCTTCTTTCTCATTATCCTTTGCAAAGATTGGAACAAGATCCGAGTGCTGAGTGTACACAATCTTCTTCGCATTCTCATTCTGCCTTACAATCGAATCATATCTCAAGTTCCCACGCTCATCCACTGTGAGGGGCAAAGTCTTCACACCGGGTTTCTGTTTCGTACTTCGCCCCATCCCAAGAGGGTACTGTGCATAGTGAATTTCAGGGAACGCCCCTCCATCCCCAAAGTCTTCAGGCTTTGATGGCTTAAACCCTGCTCTTTTCAAGTAAGGAGGCACTTGTTTAGTTTTGGGGGCCTCAGAACCCTCAGCCTCGGATAAACTGTACCGACTTTTGAACCACGGGTCATTAGAATGATCATAATTACTATTCACCGATGATTTTGCCTTCGGAAGGATGTCCGTCAAGGCCGCCATCTTCAAATTCTGATCTCAACAGTAACTATCTACCCCTAAAAAACAAAAAATGCACTGTTAAACAATAACACTAATTGCAACAAACAGACATGTAATCCATTGAAAATCTAAGACAAAAAAACAGAAAACACTTAACGGATCCAAAAATTAAAAAAGGAAGAAAAAGAGAAAAAAACAGAAGTGAACGAAGAAAGGTAATATAACAAACCCCACTATATCAATATAAGGATTAACATAAAAAGCTCAACGATTTCCGCAACCCAAAACCTATTAAGGATCTTCGATTAGGGTTTGATAGAAGAACTTATCGCATGTCCCCGATTATCAAATTATATTACGTGAAAAAGTACAAATCTAAACTTAAGTAGATGGATGCACAGGATAAAGGCTGAAAACCTCACCTCAGATTCGAGCAATATATTACAAGCCCCAGGAAGCGTCCGCCTCTGAGTTCAGGATACCACGGCGGCGAAAGATAATGAGGACAGTGGAAAATATTGATTGGTCACAGGAATTATATAAACCGGTTTTGGTTACATCAAAATAAGGCGGTCGCTTAAACCGGTTTTTTTTTTTTCTATTTTTTATAATTAAAAATTTTAAATCTCCTAAACCGGCTCGGATACAACTAACAGAAGACATTTTTTGTCGGAGGATAATAATAATAATAATAAGTAGAAAAGTGGAAAACAAAAAAAGAAATTAATTTTTTAGCATTTCGCAATTTTCTTTAAACAACAAAATAAATATTTTAAATTTTTGACATAGTTGTGTATTATAAAAATAATATATGAAATAAATTTATAATTTACAAATGACGCTCATAGCTCCCTTAATGACATATTCAATTATTTACTTCATATTTTTCTTACATCAGACAACTTAAATTAATTTTTGTTATTTCTTTTACCAAAATCTAAAATATAAGTATAGAAATACAAATTGAGATCTAATAATGTCAATTAGATCAAGGGAGTAAAAATTTATCAATATGTTTACCAATATTTAGTTTGCTCTAATTGGACTTTTCTTTAACAAATTCTTGGTTTTTTTTTTTTAATACCAATATGTTCTCTAATTGCTCTAATTTATTTGATGTCGGTTGATTCATGGCCAAACATACTAATTAATTATGAAAATAGTGAACAAGTAAAATAAATTATTGAATTTACAAGTTTAACAACAAATTTTCTTGTTTGTAAAGATTAAAATCACAAAACAAGAAAAAATTGTACAAATAAAATAAAATCAAAATCAATTAATCAATCGTGGATTCTATCTCTAATCTAATCCTCTGATTCTTCCCTTTCAAATATAATTTTGAGCTCTGCGAAAAACGCATTAAACGCCGTTGATCTCCTTTGAATTTGATTTAAATAGAATAACGCCAATTCGAGGGCTTCGTACCTTAATTTCAAATCAAATGCCAAAAATATATGGATTCCGCAAAGAACACCTTGAACTTCGTGAATCTCCTTGAATTTGCTTGAGAGAATTGTTGGCCTCCTTCAAAGTTTCTCTCGTCTGCTGGAATTTTTTTGTTGTGTCAAATGAGCTGGAATCACCCCTTTACATAGGTGTTTGATGAAAGACTTCTGATTGACTTGAACTCCTTCAAAGGTTATCTCTTTAATAAAATAATATCAAAATCAAGAGATAATATAAGATATATTTGATTTGATAATATCAAACATCAAAAATAATATCAATATCAAATATCTTTGATTTGATTGGTCCAAAGATGTAGACACTCCATCTATGACCAGTGTCAATGCTTGATTTGAATATAAAATAAATATTAAATTATTAATTAAAATTAACTATTTATCTTTTGAAATTAAATTTAATATATCCCAAAATTCAAATAAAAAATTTTAAATTAATATTTAATATATTATTTTACATGTATCACTCCTCAATTGGTCAAAAATTTAATATGCTTATAAATGCTCCCACTTCAAAATTTGATGAAGGAATACAAATCAATCTCAAAAAAGACGAGACTTGAAGTATATGAAAATATATGTTATATGGACCGACAAAAGCCCATATCAAAAATTAACATGAGAAGCTTGAAATTACTTTTTGATAAAACTAAATCCGCCAACAAGATTTGCTTTACTTGAATTCAAATAGGCAAAAATTTTCTGATTTCTCAATCTTGAAATCAAGACCCATCAAAACAAGAATTTTCCTCCATTAACTTCATGAAAGAAATCGTGGCCCCACCAATTAGATAAAAAAAAAATAAAAATGCCATGGAATAGCCAGGACAAATTATGGAAAGCCAAATTATCAACAAGTGATCCTGCCCATTAGAAAACAGAATCCTTCACTTGGTTGAAACTTCTACAGATTCTCATTTTTTTTTTTTTTTTTTTTAAATTTGCATGACTTATCTTATCCTCATTAACACCCGCCCAACACTGTATCACATTGGGATTAAATCAACAGTTTAATAAACTTCAGGTTCTGCAAAGTCCCGTCGGGATCTTCTAGCGCCACTCAGTGTCCTACTTGAATTGGGTATCTGTAGGGTGTTCTCTATAAAAAGGGATGACTAGAAACAATGGAATTCATACAGCTGCAGCAAGCAAGAACAATTTGCGTGTCTGCCAGGTATGATCATCCCTTTATCTTTTACATACTTTCTCCTTCAATTCATGCATCCATCGTGTTTGTTAGAATGCTTCTATGAATATTCATCATTATTTTAGTATTGTTACGAGTTCTTCATCAACTTAATTCTCCATTAATTCACATGAGCATTAAACATTGTCATTCTTCACACCAATCTTCTTTGAATTACATATTTTCTTCTTCTTTTCTTTCTCAACAACTTGATTAACTGTTCTCATATCTTTGCAAGTTGCATCATGGTTCACTTTAAAGATGTTTCGACGGGCGTTGGAGTATAACACTTGATTATTCTTTGTACCGAGGAGTGGTCCCGGGAGATCAAGATTTTCAAGGTGTGGGCTTTAAGGGCAACTCATTATTGTCCTCCAAATGAATTAATTTGTCATCAACAATTAATCAAACTAATTCTTCTTCAACATTGGGTTGCAGCATTGATAGACCCAAGAGATCAAGACTTCCAAGGTGTGGGCTTTAAGAGCAACTAATTAATTCGTCATCAACAATTAATCAAATTAATTCTTCTTCAACATTGGGTTGCAGCATTAATAGGCCCAAGAGATCAAGACTTCCAAGATATGGGCTTTAAGGGCAACTCATTATTGTCCCCCAAACGAATTAATTCGTCATCAATGAAGTAACTTTTCTGCCAACATTGGATCACAACATTATTAAGGGCAAAGCCAAGTGGGGAGATATTCCAAAATTTGATGGCAAATTAATACATCAAAAGATACATTGAATGGCCAAGACCGACGACTTTTCTTTATATAGAGGAGTGTTCCCAAAACTTGCAAGGCGTGGACTTCAAGGGCAACTCATTTTTGTCCTCCAAATGGGTTAATTCATCACCAACAATCAACAAATTAATTCTTCTACCCATATTGGGTCGTAACATCATTGAAGGCAAAACCAAGGAGGGAGATACTTTTCAATTTAATGGCGAATTCCACTATATCAAAGGATATTGGGAGTGGCCAAGACTAACAAACTTGCTTTATATGGAGGGATGATCCCATGAGACTTCTTCAAGCAAGATTTCCAATGTGTAAGCTTTAGGGGCAATTCACCATTGTCTTCCAAATAAACTAATTCATCATCAACCATCAAATAAACCAACTCTCCTCGTGCTCTAATTTCAATATATAAAGGTGTGGAATTTGTATTTAATTATCAAAAAGAAAATATTGTCAAATGTTGTGGGATGGTCTTCGCAAGAGAATAGCAAATACTTCACTTGACTCATTCTCATCTATCGAAGACAATGTTCAATTTTTGCTTGAATCAATGAGGGGCTTCAACAAATTTGACATCTCAAATGTGAAAGAATTATTGCAAATATTATTTAACAAGGCCATTGCTTATGATGAAACAAAGTTAGTATCTTTTAAGAAAGCATCCAATGAGCTTCTTGCACAACAACTAGATGAAGCCAAAAATAGTCTCCATAATGCTTAAATCGAAGGAATGCAAAAAGAATTTGACTTCATCATTGAAATGCCAACAACTACTTCTTCAAAGTGCTCAAGTTGAAATTCATTAGATTGAAGAGAAAATTACTGCTATCAAGAATACTCCTCCATTGAGTAATAAAGTGGTTGAGAATTTGCACACTTCAATAGAACACTTGGAGGCTGCAAAGAAAAATTGAAGAACTTAAGTTCTTTTACTTGAAATTTGTTTAGAACCCTTTTTCTTTTTTCTTTTTTTTACTTAACAAACTAAAAACTCAAACTCAATAGAGATAATAAAATTACTAAAAAATCAAACTTAATAAAAACAACTAAAAACTAAACTACTCGTCTTCTTCTTTTTTTTTTTTAAGAAAGCTTAATAAACTAAAAACTCAAAAACAATTAAACTACTTAATAAAAACAACTAAACTACTTTTTTTTTTAAAAAAAAAACTCAAACTTAATAAAAACAATTAAACTACTAAAAACTCAAACTTAAAAAAAATAAACTACTTTTTCTTTTTCTTTTTCTTTTTTTCTTTCTTTTTTTTTTTTAAGAAAACTTAATAAACTAAAAACTCAAAAACAATTAAACTACTTAATAAAAACAACTAAACTACTTTTTTTTTAAAAAAAAAAAACTCAAACTTAATAAACTAAAAAAAAAAACTCAAACTTAATAAAAACAATTAAACTACTAAAAACTCAAACTTAAAAAAAATAAACTACTTTTTCTTTTTCTTTTTTTCTTTCTTTTTTTTTTTAAGAAAACTTAATAAACTAAAAACTCAAAAACAATTAAACTACTTAATAAAAACAACTAAACTACTTGTTTTTTTTTAAAAGAAATAAACTAAAAACTCAAACTTAATAAAAACAATTAAACTACTAAAAACTCAAACTTAATAAAAAATAAAATACTTTTTCTTTTTATTTTTTTCTTTCTTTTTTTTTTAAGAAAACTTAATAAACTAAAAACTTAAAAACAATTAAACTACTTAATTAAAGCAACTAAACTAATTTTTATTTAATGAAACCAAGGAAAAATATGTTTAAAATGAATTTATGATTGAACTTAGAGAACATCTAAGCTGCCTACGTACTCAATATAGGGATCAAGTCATAACGCATTTAAAAAAAATCAACATTTTAGGGGGGGTGCCGTTCACAGTTTATACTCATGCGGGCCAGGAGTATCTATTGCTTAACCACCTTAGACTAGGTGGGGTATTTGATATTTTAACCACATAAAATACCTTTAGTGGGGTAAGTTAGTAGTTTAACCACATGCACTACCTTTAGTGGGATAAGTTAGCAGTTTAATCACATGCACTATCTTTGGTGGGTACTGTTCACAGTTTATACTCATGCGGGTCAGGAGTAACATACAATTTAGGCTCGTGCGTCAAGGAGCAACATGCAGTTTAGGCTCGTGCATCAAGGAGCAATATCCCAACTTTATGCATAGTAGCGCTTTAGGAACTTCCCATTTATGGGGCCAATTCTTAATCTGTTTTCAGCAATCAACTTATATGCACCATTTGTATAGACTTCTTTGACAACATAAGAACCATCCCATTTTGGTGTGAACTTATTCCCAGTTCGATGAGTCATGATGATGGGTCTTCTCACAGCGAGCACCAAATCTCCAACTTGAAAAGATCGTGATCTCACCTTCTTGTTAAATGTCTTGGAGAGCCTAGCTTGGTAACACTCAAGTCTTTGTTGTGCTTCCAACCTTTTCTCATCAAGGGACTCCAAGTCTTCAAGACGTAAGCGTGCATTTTCTTCCTCAGTCAATCCTTCTTGTATGGCTATCCTTAATGATGGAATTTGTTGCTCAAGAGGTAAAACAACTTCAACACCATAAACCAATGAATACAGAGTTGCTTGTGTAGGTGTTCTATGAGTAGTTCGATATGCCCATAAAGCTTTTCCGATCCTTTCGTGCCAATCCCTCTTCGTCTTTGAGACTACTTTTTTCAACAAATTACACATAGTTTTATTGAATGCATCAGCAAGACCATTAGCCGCGGCACAGTACATGGAAGATTTCCTCTGCTTAAAATTGAATTTCTGACAAAGTTTATCTATCAGGCTATTACTAAAGGGCTTTCCATTATTAGTGATTATATATCGAGGAACCCCATAGCGATATATAATGTTGATGCGGATGAACTCAGCAACATTTTCCTTCTTTACTTTTTTGAGGGGTATTGCTTCAGCCCACTAAGAGAAATAGTCTGTTGCAGCCAATATATAGAAATGTCCAGCAGAAGACTTTGTCATTGGTCCAACCACATCTAATCCCCAAGCATCAAACGGCCATGAAGCGATGGTTGGATGTAATGGCTCGGGTGGTTGGTGAATAAAATTTGCATGAAATTGGCAAGCTTGACATCTTTGAGCATAATCCATGCAATCTTTCACCATTGTTGGCCAGTAATAGCCCATTCTTTTTATTCAAAAATGTAATTTCGGACCTGACTGGTGAGCCCCGCAAACTCCAAAATGAGCTTCTTCCATAGCTTGGATAGCTTCCTCATCACTTAAACATCACAAAAAGACTCCATCAAAAGATCGCCTATAAAGTACACCTTTGTAATAAATGAAGCGAGCTGCCCGACGTCGGATATCAACTCTTTGGCATAGACCATCAGATAACTTCTCGTACTTCAACTAATCCACGATCGGTTGGCTCCAATCTTCCTTTTCTATCTCAAATACTTGAACGACATGGCTTTCATCTTCTTCATAATCATCATCATCAAAAATTGGTGGCACAACCCAACTTTTACATATTGGAATTTTCACTTCATTTTCAGGTATGGCAAGTGAAGAGGCCAATTTAGCTAACGCATCAGCTTGCTTATTTTCCTTCCTTGTCACTTGTTCGATTTCTACTTCCTCAAGCTATCCAATGAGTCTTTTTGCGTAATTAAAGTAGAGGAGTAACTCAGGCTTTTTAACTTCATATGATCCAAGCAATTGGTTGACCACCAACTTAGAATCTTCATAGACTTTAAGGCACAACTGTTTTATGTCAACCGCCATTTCCAACCCAATAATAAGAGCTTGATATTCAGCAATATTGTTGGAGCAATTTTCAATTAAAGTGAAGGAATATGGTAATACTTCGTCATTTGATGTGATGGGCACCACTCCAGCACCAGCTCCTTCTCTGTGGGATGCTCCATCAAAGTACATCTTCCAAAGAGGTGCGATTTCAACTACCAAGACATCTTCATCGGGTAGGTCATCAGATAATTCCCACTCAGCAGGGATGGGATGATCAACTAAGAAGTCAGCCAAAATTTGCCCTTTTACTGCCTTCTGCAGAACATAGATAATCTCAAACTGTTGCAACTGAAGATACCATCTTGAAAGTCTATCAGAGAGGACAGGTTTTGACATGACATATTTTAATGGATTTACTTTTGAGACAAGACAAATAGTATGTGCTTGAAAGTAATGCTTCAACTTTTGGATTGCAAAAATTAGAGCCAAACATATTTTTTCAATTGGCGAGTATTTCTCCTCATTTGGCATCATCATCCTGCTCAAGTAGTACAAGGCACTTTCCTTTCCTTCATCATTTTCCTGTGCTAGTAAAGCTCCAACAGAACATTCTTGAGCAGTAATATAAAGGATCAGTGGACGTCCAGGCACTGGTGTGACCAAAACAGGAGGCCTCATCAGATAAACTTTTACACTCTTAAAAGCATTGCTACAAGCTTCATCCCATTCAAATGGAATGCCTTTCTTCATAAGACAGCTGAATGGTTGACACCTACTAGCTAAATTTGATATGAATCTCTGAAGATAAGCTAATTTTCCTTGCAAACTCTTAAGTTCATGTATGTCTCGAGGTTCTGGCATTTTCAAAATTACATCAATCTTTGCTTGCTCGATTTCTATGCCTCGATGATGAACAATGAATCCTATAAACTTCCCCGATGTAACTCCAAATGCACACTTTAATGGGTACATTTTGAGTTGATATTTCCTCAAGCGCTCAAAAACTTGTCTCAGATCTTGGAGATGATCTTCTCGCCTTTTGGACTTAACAACCACGTCATCAACATAACATTCAATGTTCTTGTGGAGCATATCATCAAAAATCTTCTGCATAGCTCTTTGATATGTGGCACCAGCATTCTTCAACCCAAACGGCATCACTTTATAGCAATATATACCCTTAGGAGTACGAAATGCCGTCAACTCCTCATCTTTTGGTGACATACATATTTGATTATATCCAGATGATTCGACCATAAATGATAGTGCTTCATGCCCTGTGGTGGCATCAATCATGAGTTCAACAATGGGCAATGAAAAATCATCCTTAGGACAAGCACCATTCAAGTCCCTAAAGTCAACATAAACTCGAATCTGTCCATTTTTCTTCCTTACTGGGACAATGCTGGAGATCCATGTTGGATACTTGACTTCTCGAATGAACCCAACCTCAATGAGCTTGTTCACTTCAGCTTCAATTAAAGGAACCAGTTTAGGGCGGAACCGCTGTTGAGGTTGTTTGACCGGACAAGTTCCTTTCTTTACTGATAGATGATGGACTGCCACCTTTGGATCTAATCCAGGCATCTCTTTGTACGACCATGCAAATATATCTTTGAATTCATATAATAACTCAACATATATTTCTTCTTCCTTAGCAGTCAACAAAGCACTAACATAGATAGGCCGAGGGTCATCGGCATCACCTAAATTGATCTCTTTCAATTCATCTACAGTGGCTTTAACACCTTCTTTGAACTCAAGAGAAGCAGTTTCAGCATCTTCTTCTTCAATCAACAATTCTTCACTTAAAGTGATATGGTAGGCTGGCGCAATATCCTCTTCCACGGGCTCAATTTTCTTGAATTCCATGCATGCCCTTGTTTGTCCACTCTTTCTTCTTATATGAACCGTCTTCATTGTGCCATCTTTTTCACTTATGTAACCGCTGTGGACAAGCCTGGAGATTTGCTTGAAAAGATGATCTATAGCATTTTGACGAGTTAGCTGACTAGTATTATCAACAATATGATATGAAGATGCCACACTTTCTCTATTGTCTTCTTTGTCCATTTGAGTTCGTGTGAAAACAATGGTTTGCAGTTTAACCTTTAAGGTTCTACCACATGATATATTCAAAATAGAGCACCGCTTCATGCGTGAAGGAATTGAACTCCTTAGCTTTTTTGGCTCGCTAACCCACTTCAAATATTTTGGCATTTTGAATGAATTCAATCTCCGATTATGGGTTCTTTTATGCCGCCACTTTCCAAGTCTATCAAAAATCGAGATTCGCGGGACTTTCTTCCCATTTTCATCAAAAACATCATTTGTTGAGGAAAATTCCTCTCCAACTATATGATTACTACTGGCTCTCTTAATCGCAATACGAATAGGATTTTGAGGGACAAATCCAAGTCCCATTCGAGAGTTTTGAACACTATGACCCTTTTCCTTCAACATCTTTTGGATAGTGTTAAGCCCATACATTTGCTTTCCAGAAGCCTCAGGAGGGAGTTTTCCCAAAATGGAATGTTCTTGTGGACTGTATCAGGCTTTGACAAGAATTTTATAAGCTTTTGGATCAAAGCAAGTCTCATTTTGAAGATGCAGAGATTCTCTGTGTTCCTTCTCGACTCCTTGAGTTGCGCGAACAAACCCCTTTAGCGGCTGAGAGGATGGCTTCTTCACATCGATCTTGGTTAGGGGAAACGTCAATTCTTTCAATGGCTCAGATCTTACCATAGGTGACTCTTTCTTTATGTGATCTTTACCGCTGCATGTTGGAGTCAAGTCTTTAACATTGTTTCCTCCATCAAGATCATCTTGTTGCTTGGATTCCTCTTATCCTTTAGCCTTGGCTGTTTTCATATTTTCAGTGTAGTACTTGGCATCTGCTAAGTGTGATTCAGCTTCAGTGAAATGTTTGCTATCTCCAAGCACTTTCTTTACCATACCTTCTCGACAATATTTGAAACATTGGTGCCAAATAGAAGGAACTACACCATTTTCATGTAACCAAGGTCGGCCTAAAAGCATATTATATGACGTCTTGGCATCTATGACATGAAATAATGCCGTTGACAACATATCGTCCATCAGTAACTTTATTCTTATTATTCCGAGAGCCCTTTGCCCCCCTTGATTGAACCCTTGGATCATTAGGCGACTGTTTGTCAACTCATCTGAGGGGATTCCTAAATCCTTTAGCACACGTAATGGCAAAATATTGACTGCAGAGCCTCCATCAATCAAAATTCTATTTATTTTCTGTTCACAAGCATAGCCAGTTATAAACAGTGGCCTATTATGGGGCTTGGAGCCAAGCAACAAATCTTCATCAGTGAAAGTCATTGCCGAAATGCACTCCTCAGTTACATCAAAATTTTCTTCATCAGATAAACATGTTTCCCTAGAAGAAATATTTTCTTCACTTATCACATAGCACGCAATGTCACTATCGTAATTACCAAGTATGCCTTTTTCGATCTTGATAGTAGCATGATTTGAGGCAGCATTATCCTCCTCAAGTGAGATTTTCCCTTGTCGGACCAATCGCATCACTTTATCTTTGAATACGAAGCAATCATGAATTGAGTGACCCACCAATCGATGGTACTTGCAATACTTTGGGTCATCAATTTTCCCAGCTTCTTCAGGTCGTTTCATTTCAGGTAATTCAATGAGATTTGCATTTAGCAAATCATCAAATATTCCAGAGACATCTAAATCAAGGAATGGGTATGTCTTAGCCTGCATCTCTTTTAAAGTTAATTTTCTTTGTTCTCTTTCTTGGGAGACATCCTTCCTTTCGTCCTTTGCACTTTCTGTCTTCGTACGAAACTTGATAGGTGTTGCATTCACCGCCATAGCTTCTTTACTCTGTGCCTTAGCAAGAGGTTTGTCCCATTTCTTGAATTCTTGCTTTTCCTTAGACTTATGAGGCTCTTGAATTGGTGGCCCTTCTACTCCGCTAGCAAACATGCTTAACTCCATATTATGGGCTCGAGTAGCCAATTCTTCAAATGTTTTGGGTTGAATTCCTTGCAAAATATATTGAAGTCCACAATGCATCCCTTGAATGCACATCTCGATGGCTGAAGCCTCAGACAATCTATCTTTGCAATTAAGGCTTAAATTTCTCCAGCGATTAATGTAATCAATGACTGGCTCTTCTTTCCATTGGCAGAAATTGGTGAGTTCAATCATACTGATTGTCATTCGGGTACTGTAGAAACGATTGAGAAATTCTTGTTCCAATTGTCCCCAACTATCAATTGAGCATACTTCTAAGTCAGTGTACCAATCAAAAGAATTGCCCTTCAAGGATCGAACAAACTGCTTAACTAAGTGATCTCCATATGTCCTAGCATTGTTGCAAGTTTCAATGAAATGAGCCACATGTTGCTTCGGATTGCCTTTGCCATCAAATTGCTGAAACTTTGGTGGCTGATAACCAATTGGCATCTTTAAGTTGTCAATCCTTTGAGTATATGGCTTGGAATAAGTCATAAATGACTTAGAGCTTCCTTCAAATTTGTCTTTGATAGTTCCCATGATAATCCCCCTCAGCTGGTCAATGGGAATTAATCCATCAGTGGAAACTTGTAGTTCCTTTGTTTTAGGCTTTTCATTTTCAACTAGCTGCCTCTTTGTGGATGCTTCGACTTCATCTTAAGCCTCTATTTGTTTCTCCATCACGCGACTAGTCTCAGCATTATCTGCCTTGTTCATCAATTTGGAGATTTGAGAATCTTACTCTTGGACATTCTTTGCTAGCCCTTCAATAATCTTTGTCAAATTAGCAATTTGTTCCTCCAAAGTTGTGGCACTTGTCACCATCACTGGCACTATATTTGAGGAACTTGAGGTTGAGCGAGGAATGGATGTTGTTGATTCTTCCTTTGAGTCTCCACCATCTTCATTAGTATCAATAGCATGCAGCAATACCTTTTCCACAACTTCAAGAGAATAATTTCCCTCCGAAGATGATTGCGACTTTTTGGACATACTCCTTGTGATGACACCAACACTTCTTGCTCTAGCATTTATGGAGTTTGTAGTAGTCATCTTCAATGCAATAGTCTTGTTGGTGGCCATGATACTTCAATCTTTGATGAAGGAAAGAGATGAGAGGTAGAGATGGTCCTACCGGGCGTGCCAAAATTTGTAACAACAAATTTTCTTGTCTGCAAAGATTAAAATCACAAAACAAGAAAAAATTGTACAAATAAAATAAAATCAAAATCAATTAATCAACTGTGAATTCTATCTCTAATCTAATCCTCTGATTCTTCCCTTTCAAATATAATCTTGAGCTCTACGAAAAACGCCTTAAATGCCATGGATCTCTTTTGAATTTGATTTGAATAGAATAACGCCAATTCGAGAGCTTCGCACCTTAATTTTAAATCAAACGTCAAAAATATATAGATTCCGCAAAGAACGCCTTGAACTTCGTGGATCTCCTTGAATTTGATTGAGAGAATTGCTGGCCTCCTTCAGAGTTTCTCTCGTCTGTTGGAATTTTTTTGTTGTATCAAATGAGCTGGAATCACCCCTTTATATAGGTGTTTGATGAAAGACTTCTGATTGACTTGAACTCCTTCAAAGGTTATCTTTTTAATAAAATAATATCAAAATCAAGAGATAATATAAGATATATTTGATTTGATAATATCAAACATCAAAAGATAATATCAATATAAAATATCTTTGATTTGATTGGTTCAGAAATGCAGACACTCCATATTTGACACGTGTCAATGCTTGATTTGAATATAAAATAAATATTAAATTATTAATTAAAATGAACTATTTATCTTTTGGAATTAAATTTAATATATTCCAAAATTCAAATAGAAAATTTTAAATTAATATTTAATATATTATTTTATATGTATCACTCATCAATTGGTCAAAAATTCAATATGCTTACAACAAGCAAAAATAATTTTTAGGAGTTTATGAAATTTTCTTTTAGCCATTGAATTGTATTGAATCTAGATAAGTTAGGGTTAAATAGCTCGATCAAAATCTAAAAATACAAAAAGATTACCCATTTAGGTTTTTTAGAGAGAGGGGAGAAAATCTTTAGACAAAATAGAAAATGATAAAATGTTGAAAAATAAATGCATTGCAATAATAAAAAATTAAATTGTATGATTATAAAATGTAATTACTTCCTTAAAAAATTTTGAATTAACGTGAGAATTAATTATCATGAATTTATGCTAATCAAGAATTAATATTACATATTATTCTATGTGATTATTTTTAAAATTACACTGTTATTCACTTATACTATTTACAAAATTAAAATTTTTTATTATTACATTAATATTAATATTTTAAATGACAAAATAAATTTATGCATACAGAGACGACATTTCTTAGAGATTACATGGTTTGGTTTATGGATTTTACTTATTATTTCTATGAGGGCCTCTACGAATTTGGGTTTCTTCGAGCCCAATAAAATGTTTACCGAACATGCTCGTAATTCCCACCCCTGACCCCAGCCCAAACAATTTAGGATAAAAAATAAAATAAAACAAATTCAAACATTATCAAAAATAAAAATTATCCCAAGATTTTATTGTTAGATCACAACATAATTCCTTAAAAAAAAAAAAAAAAAGGGGAAGCTACTCTCCAAATCAGTGGGTGATGTTATTAAATTATTTTTCTCTCAATTTTTAATTAAAGTGAAAAAGGTCTTCTTCTTTTTCTTTTTTTTTTTTCTTCCCCGAATATTGCAACCTTATCCATCGGTCCATCCATTGCATCCATTCTCGAGAATAATTAATGGCACTAATTATGAAAAGAAATAATAATTAAAGAAATAATACCTAAAAAATACTTCAAAAATAATAATTGATAATTCTGTCTCCTCTAATTAAATTCCAAACGGTTGGACTGTCAGAAGAGAACAAGGCCAGTCTGCCTCCCCCAAATCCAATGCCTTTTTAATTTTTATAAATTTGACCCTTCTGCTATGCATCCAAGGCCGTGTGTCTCTATATATATTCATGAGTGAAGACAAGAGGAAACAAGTAGGGATCAAGGATGGTAGTTCATATCCGATCTGCATGTACCTGTTTCAATCCGATTCAACTAGAATGGGTAGAAAATTCGCTTCGCATCGGGTCGGGAAATATTGGGTTTGGGTTTATAGTAAACTCGTCCCGAACTTATTCTGACGTATTTACACACATATATATATTTTATATATATTTAATCTAATTTTTTACAAATATATATATATATACACGCACACCAATAAATCCTAAACATAATATAGTCATTAACCCTTTTTTTCTTTTCCCTCCCCATTTGTTTTTACATGAGCATTGGTGTATAGGAACCTTTTGATATTGTTTGTTTGTATGGCTTTGCTATATGATCAAAATGCTTTTTTGGAAGGATAAAAATTCATATTCAGAAATTTGGATGTAGAGAATGATCAGACAAGCAACTTTAGTTAATTGTTGATTTGAAATAAAATGGCTTTAAATTATGGGCTACTGTAACATAATGATAAGCTATATTAAATAGTTTGTCTTAGTTGAAATTTATATAATATTTGAGTTAAAACTGTAATATTTCGTTAATTGTATAGTGCATAGTATTTTAAAAAACAAAAAATATTAATTAGGTGTGAGTAAGATCTGGTAAGGTTCGAGTTTTCATTTTTAAAATATGCGAGACGAGTAGAGGTGGGTAGAGACATTATAAAACCTTTACGAGGCGGGTTTGGGTTGAGTCAAAACTCACCCCAACCCGCATGTTGCTATCCCTAGGAACAGGGTTCTTGATTTTTGTCTTTTATTTATTTATTTATTTTTTAAAGATTTTCTTGCTATTATATAATAAGAAAAAGGCAAAAGAAAAATGAAAAATGAAAAATGAAAAATGAAAAAGGGAGGGCTTGCTTGTTTCAAATTCCCAATACATTTTCCAACTTCCAAAATTTAAACAAACAAACAATATACATTTTTCAACTCCACTCCCAAAATATAAAATTAATTTTTCAAAAATACTCTTACTATTCACACTCTAATACATTCTCCAATACTATATAACTTGTCATAAACTGTCCCATTCACATTACATATATATATGCATATACTACCACTCATTCAATTTATATATATATATAAATACTTCTAAAATATTTATTTCACTCCATCAACCAAGCAATAAAATTATTGATGTGACAAATTATTTCTTCTCAAAACACAAATAAATAAATATTTTTCTTTCAATTCATTATCTACGTATTATCCAAAACACAAATAAACGACTGTCACATTCCCCAACCCTACTTTTCAAAAAATAATTTTGGCAAATTTTTTTGACAAAAGGCCCAATTCACGAACAAACAAAGCCTAAGAGATGGGGAAGGAAATCTCATCCGGTAGAAGTAAAACTTGGGAGTTGGAAGCAAGTCATTATTAGCCAAACCAAAAGCAAAAATAAAAGCAAAGGCAAATAGTTAAATACTATGCACATCAATTGACCTCCATTTTTTCCTTGGTTGGGCAACAAATTCGCGATTCCTTTCTTCATTCTTCATCGCCCTTTATTTGTTCTTCTTTCAGGTACTTTCTCTTTTTCTCTCGTATTTATCTTATCCATCTCTTTCGTTTTTGTTCATTTCGAATTTCTTTTCTTGATTACATATTGACTCGGCTTTCAGTTTTAGCCTCCTGATATAAAGAAATTCTCTGATCCCGCTGCATATTCCAGCGCGATCGGTTGATTTTCTTTCATTTTTAGTTTTCTTTTGGAATATCCGCTGACTTTTGTTGTGATAACTTTGGATTGTGTATTATTAAAAACAAGTGTGAAATTTTTGAATGAATGTGTATAAATCATCATTTTATACATTTCTTGAAATGGGTTTTCTTAGCTTAGTTTCAAGAATTTGCCTTAGGTGGTTTCAATGAATGATCAGGTAAAAAAAATCACGGCTTTGTAAATAAAGAAGGAGAAAATCATTTATTAGATTGTAACTTTGAGGTCAAAAGATAATACTTCGTGACGATAAGAAAAGGGCTTTTATTAGATTGTAATTTTAGGGATTGATGGTGTTTCGTGTTTAGGAATTCTTGTGGTTATTGTTGCTTGAGGTGGTGGTGGTGGAAGGAAGTGAGTAAATGGGTGAGCATTTGGTGGTGAATGTGGACCAGCTGCCAAAGCCTGAGGTAGTTGGGCCTAGTCAATCGGTTCCTCAGGCTGTGGGATGTGGGCCCACTGGAAAGAAGCCTGAATTGGTGGGGTCCTCATCGTCAACCACACCAGAAGATGATAATGTGGTGGTGGTGGTGGACAATGAGGATGATGAGCAAGCACCGCTTATAGGGATGGGGGAGTGCAGAATTTGCCAGGAGGAGGATTCTCTCAAGAATTTGGAGAGTCCTTGTGCTTGCAGTGGGAGTCTTAAGGTAATGTACTATGTTGTTGTATGATTCCTTTGGTTTGATTTTGATTGATAATTGTACTGTCTACCTCGTATTGATATGTAATTATGTTCTCAAAAATGGTTTTTATGTGGAGTTATGACATTAAAGTTTGATCTTTAAGATGATAAAGTAAATGTGTTGTACTGATTGGAATGATGTTAAGGTCTAGATATGCTTGGTGTTGTAAAGCTTTTGGGCAGTGTTAATATGGTGAAGCTTTTCCTCACCTCTTTAACAAAGGACCTTGTTTGTTATTTGTTTGCAGTATGCCCATAGAAAATGTGTTCAGTACTGGTGCAATGAGAAGGGAGACATTACTTGCGAGATCTGCCATCAGGTATGTGATTGCTTTTCTTACCTTTTATCGACTTGCCAATCTTTTATTAGTGTCTGCAAGGACCATAGAGGATAGTTTCATAAATTTTTTGAATTTTAGCAATAGTTTCCAAGTAGCAATTTTTCTCTCACTATATGCTCTCCAGGTATTCAAGACTCAAGTACAAGTTACAGGAAAGAGTGATTATTGTAAATGGTTTTGTTGATAAAGTAAAATCATAAAAATAGCTGATACCAGTGCAGTTTCCAGCAAAAATTAGTTACTTGAAGTGGTGTTTTGTCGATAAATTTATCAGTTAAAGATACATACAAATACAAACTGCTGCAAATAATTAACATTGGAAGGGATCTTTTTATAAATGCATGGATCATGACATGAAGTCTGGCCCTCTGACTTTCTTGGATTTATTAGAAAGCGATGGTTGTTTTCAGGAAAGAAAATTGTAGGTTCTTTTAAACATATTAAGTAACGTAAAGTAGCATCTCCATACACTAGCGTAGGGTTTCTATGTTCAGCTGTCTAGCTCTTGGTGCATATCCTTAGAACTGCATTTATTTTTTGTCAAAATAGGACTAAATTTACCCTCCGGTCTAATCATTTGGCATGCATGTGAATCACCTCAAATCATGGGTGCACCTGACAGAGGGGATATCCACCATGGAGAGATGGTGGCATATGTTGTAACTATCTTTCATTCTTAGTGATAGGTATTCAGCATATTTGTATCTCTAAAATGCTTTATTATTCTAAGCATATCGGCTTATTTGTTACCTGAGAATTTATTTATTATTTATGCTCTCGGCATGATACAGTAATGATGCCACATTCATCTTGCTGTGCAGCCATATCAGCCAGGTTATACTGCCCCTCCACGCCCTCCATCCGATGAGACCAGCATTGATATTGGGTAAGTATTGGTTTTTCAGTTGTTCGAATCATGTCTATAATGTTTATGCTAGCAACTTTTCACCTACAACACAAAGAGAAGAGGAACAGTTAACAATTTTCTACTTTTATTCCTTTTAGGTTTCGTTCCGATATGAAAATATCCATGAACACCACTCTGGCTTTAATTCTAATTTAGTTGTTTTATTCTTCTTCAGAGGAGTATGGCAAATTTCAGGCACCCCAATGGATATCCATGATCCTCGGCTTCTGGCAATTGCTGAGGCTGAACGTCAGTTGTTTGAAGCTGACTATGAAGATTATAATGGTGCAAACAGCAGTGGCACAGCTTTTTGCCGTTCGGCTGCTCTAATTGTAAGACTTTACTATTGCAATTTTATTGCCATTTTCTATAGTGTACTTATTAAGTTTCATTGAAGAAAATGACATACAGGTGAAATGTTCTTCTTGGTCGCGTCTGGTACAATTTCTAAGATGTGTTTATCCGATCCCTGGGAAATTGAATGTTGTAGAGAAACAAATATTTAACAGTATTTCACATAAAACGCAAACCAGAACTCAACACACTCACCATGAGAGAGTTTGGGTTTCCACCTTCCTATTCGTCACGTTTCAATTAATTTTGAATATGATTCTTGAGATCTGAAGATATGGATTGGGAGATGAAGTAAATTGATGCTTTGCAGCAGAAAAATGACTCACAGAGATAGGCAAGGGTGGTCTACGTTCTACTTTGCGTAGTGCATGCTTGATAGGGAGGGATATATGAAGCCTTGTTCAACTAGCTTAGTCTTTTTCTTTTATTGATCAGAATATTCCAAATCAAAGGGAAGGAAAAAGAACCCTGGGAACCATTTGAGCAAGTTGAGACCTTGATAAAGCTCTATGAACACAAGGGACATTGTAGTTGAGGAATGATGTGGAGAAATTTGATAGGATGCTCTTTTTAGATTTTATTCCTCTTCCCTTAGGACCTTCCAGAGGTACTCTGTTCCCATGAAATTTCTTGTTCCAATGATGCAGATTGTTGCTTCAGCTTGATTACATCGCTCTAGTTTTGTGCTTTTGTAAGTGACATGCTTTCTCTTGCTTTTTCACTGAAGAAATTAAGAGAAGTGAGGTTCTTTAATTGCTATAATTTTTGGCAATTTAATATTATTTATTCTGGTTCTTGTCCAAGGTTGCGAAATTGTCTTAGGGAGCTTTATCCTGCTCATTGTGCAATCAGTATGCTGCTTCTGATCATGACGAATCTTGCTATATTTGAAGAACATGGAATGACAGATTGTATTTGCTGTTGTGAGGGATATTCTCATAAGTTGTTCAAGAAAAAGACAAATTTCGCATCCAAATATCTTCCCTTACCTTACCTATCCCTCCCCTCAACCTCCAGTACATTCTCAAAAATAAAAAAATTATGTCCATGCATACATGCACTTGAAAGAGGCCAGGGTGGAACAAACAAAAACCTGACAGTACATCTGGTCGTGGTCGTAGTGGTCCACTGAAGAAAAAGCAGAGGATGATGTGGACTGTGGATGAAAAATAAAGATGAGGTGGTAGCACCAGGAAGTTATGTTCATATTAGGGTATAGTTTATTGTCTTATCATCAGCTACGTCAACAAGAGACTTTACCATAGTTATTGAACACTTGCATGCCAGCCATAGATCTGATACCGTTTGTTTTCTGTGATTAATTTCATTGTCCCACTTGAATGATGACACAGTTCAAAAGATTCTGAAGCAAATTATGTGCAATAAATCGAGGAGAACCTATGTGAAATTGTGTGCTATGTTTGTTATCAAGCTGTTATAATTAACCAGTGGTTAATTATTCTTATTACCCACTTCCAATCTGTGTGACTGAGTACTGATGCAACCACTTGGGATCATAAAGTTCTTTAGCCACACTCATGGACGATAAATTTGGAGACCAATATGTAAATCTGAAGGTTGAACTTTAGACCTGTGCAGTTCTATAGTTACTTCACATGAATCATTCTTTAAACTTGGAATACATTAATTGCGGAATGGACTTATGAAGTGTTGACTTTATTCCAATCTCGGAACAACCTTGCAACCTGAATACCATAGTTCTAGACACTTCTAAAAATGAAAAAAGTATATAATTGCTTTTGTGAATTGGCAGTTGATGGCTCTCCTACTACTGAGACATGCTCTGTCCATTACTGATGATGGAGATGGGGATGGAGATGATGATGCATCAACTTTCTTCTCCGTAAGTGGAGCCGAACAATTTATGCTTTCCACATTCTGATTTTTGTAGCATAACGGCGAATTTTTCTGAGTACTTCATGGATGCAGCTGTTCTTGCTTCGAGCTGTGGGCTTTCTTTTGCCTTGCTACATTATGATCTGGGCCATCAGTATCTTGCAACGCCGCAGACAAAGACAGGTAAATATTGCTTTCAAGCACAATAACACCTCTCTCCTCTATCTGAATTTGTTATCCAATTCTTGTGGAACCAAAGAACCTTTCATTCCATTTACCTGGCTTTATAATTCTTTTGATCTGGCGGGAACAGGAGGCTGCAGCTCTGGCCGCAGCACGATTTGCAATTGTGGTTCAAGCTGCACAAAGCAGAGGTCTCCTTGTAGCCTCAGCTGCACCAGCAGTCGCTTCACAGGCCACTCGCCTGGAACACGCCTGATTATGCAATGGGCCATCTAACTTTTGTGGGAGTCTTCTGCCTGTTTTGTTACAGCCAACTCATGCAGAAGACGCCCTGGAGATCAAAAAAAATTACGAGCTTTTCTTTTTCTTTCGTCTCCTTTCATTCTGCTACATGTGTATAAGAATGTTGGTTCTACGATGAACCTGACTCGAGAGCATCGTCGACCAGTTTGACATTGTTGTTCGCCCCAAACCTCAAAAAAACAGTCTAAACTGTGTTTAGATGCACTGTTATATGTGTTTTAAGGGCCTCTAATCAGAACGAAAATGGAATTTCTTTCTTTTTCATTCATTCTTGAATTTTTTTCCCCTACCCTTTTACTGACAGCAGGAAGCCTTGAAAAAATTATTGCGTTCAATGTTTCGTCTATGATTCTCTTTTTCTTTTTTTTTACCTCTTTCTCAAGTTCAATACTAGAAAAATTAGCATAATTAGGTTCTGTTTGGGATGTAAGTGTTGGTCTCTTCTTGATTAAAGAAAGCTGTTTTGGGCAGATGATTTTAATTATCTGGGTATTTATCTTTCTTGCCCCCACTTTCCCTTTTCTTTATATTTATATACATAGACTGGATGGAATGATCTGTTCTCAATCTAAAAGCAAAGGTTTAAAGTGTATTAGACTTGCGATATGGTGACATTCTATTTGCAGTGGCCCGTTTTAGTCCCCTCGAATAAACTTTTATAACATAAAAATATGTTCAGCTAATCATAGTCCATTAAGAGAAGTAGGACAGAACATGATGTACTTCAAAACCTAGCAACTTATAATTGTTATGGAATGATTCTTCCTATGTTTGATTATGCCGATAATTTACTTGGAAACAATCAATCTCTAATATTTAGGAATTCCCATCTCAAATTGAGTTTGGCGTGGCCATGTTGTCTGTAGGATGCAGGTTGAAAATAAAATTCATATTTTTGAGGGGAAAGGTATTATGAGACCAATCAAGTGTGTCTTGTGTGTTTCGTGGTATTAGTATACCCTATTATGTGGGAGGTCTTGTGTTCGATTCGAATGAGCGTCTTTCTCTCTAAAAAAAAAAGTGTGCCTACAATGACGCATTCTGTGAACCATATTGGCCTCTTTGAGGTGGGAAATTTCTAGAGCTGGCGGCTAGATTGTTAGCTATTGTACAGGCTCCTCCTCAACCCCGCTTTGGAGGGTGAATCGGAGAATTTTTCTTTATTGAAGGAAGAAAAAGTCATTAACAGAGGGCATATACAAAAAATAATTAAAAAAAATTAGAAGAACGAAATTTCATTTTCATAGTGAAACTGACATGAAAAGCACGAACCAAGATCTATGATAAAAAAATAAAATTCATATTTTTGAGGGGAAAGGTATTACGAGACCAATCAAGTGTGTCTTGTGGCAGTAGTATACCCTATTATGTGAGAGGTCTTGTGTTTGATTCGAATTGACGTCTTTCTCTCTAAAAAAAAAAGTGTGCCTACAATGACGCATTATGTGAACCATATTGGCCTCTTTGAGGTGGGAAATTTCTAGAGCTGGTGGCTAGATTGTTAGCTATTGTACGGGCTCCTCCTCAACCCCGCTTTGGAGGGTGAATCGGAGAATTTTTCTTTATCGAAGGAAGAAAAAGTCATTAACAGAGGGCATATACAAAAAATAATTAAAAAAAATTAGAAGAACGAAATTTCATTTTCATAGTGAAACTGTCATGAAAAGCACGAACCAAGATCCATGATAAAAAAATAAAAAGAAAAAGATATCGTGATATAAGTCTATAATTCCTATGATCGAAAGTCATCTAGCCCATATCTGTAAGGTTCAATTCCTCTACTACTCAAGCTATCAACGTAATAATGAAGCGGAAGACAGATTTGATTGAATTTTCACCACACTCTATGCAAGCCCTTACCTATTAAATAGAGAGGAGTTGTCGAACTACCTTGCCCAGCAGAATTACTTAGTCAATTAGCTTTGGCAAGTGACAGGAAGGTGTATAGTATTTTTTCCTTTTATTATTAAAGGAATGCCTAAAGATTAAATTTTGAATTAGGTTATAGAGCCTAATAGGAAGTCAAATCTAATAGATACCTAATATATTCATACTTTATAATTTTTCATGAAGTGGTGATGGAACAAACTTGCAAAAATATATTAATTTTTAGGTTGAGATGATCCATTTGTTCATAAAATTGTTTGCTTGATCGCAAGTACTTCTAAAATATCTCATAAATATTTTTGAAATACCTTCAAAAGGAAGAACTTGAACCAATATCTCAATTCAAACATAAATTTAATCCACCCTCCACATGTTTTTACACTCATATGATTCCAAATTTAGAGGGTGTTTGGGTGAGCTTATAAACTCTTCAAAACATCTTAAAAGATATTTAAGAACTTATAAGATGTCAAAAAATATTTGGTAAATTTTTTTAGAAAAAAGTTTACAAGCTCCTAAAATAAGATATTATGAGCTCATAAGCTCTTTTTAAAAAGTAAGTATTTCCTAACTTATTTTTAAGATCTTAACAAGCTTCCTTTTAATCATATTAATTACAAAATTATCATTATTAGCATCTTATAAGCTCCAATATCTTATTTTATCCAAACACTTCTTTAAGAACTTATTTCTAGAAAAAGATCTAACATCTTATAAATTTTAAAAATATCTTATAAGATGTCAAAGCTTATAAGTCCTTTTAAATAAGTTTAGCCAAACACCCTCTTAATCCAAAGTCTAGACAAGGCTTAAATAGTTCAGCACATTGTTGCCAAAACATGATTGCTTGGAGGCTAAAGAATATGGTTGAAATGACTTGGAATATGGAACTGTTCAAATATCAGCTGGGCTCATTACAGAATGGAGCCCATATCTCTGAAAAGCTCTAAAAGGCAATTGCTTTGAGGCTGCCAGCATCACCAACTCCGGAACTAAATATACTTGGAAGGACAGTGTTCACTTTTTTCTAAGGGATGCATCATTTTAAAAGGAGTATGGGATGAAACACTTTAAGGTTTTAATAGTAGCACTTTAGGGCATGCATCTTTAATGAGTACAAGGAAGGAAATGGTCCCATATCACCAATTGTTAGAACAGATGTTTGAGTGCAGCAAGTTGTCATAACAGTGATTCAAATTCCACTTGAGCACTTCAAAAGTTATACCCTTGCAGGTTCAATGAAACTTGTGGAAAGAATTGAATTCAAAATTCATATACGAATGAGACATAAACCCAACGCTTTATACTATTGAATTTGCTTAAGTAGAAAGTTCTAAGAGTGATGAAGAAGGTGAAATTTTGTGGTTCTCAGTGTGGATTGGATTCCTTATTTCATATGCAGCCCATTGTCTACGCAAAATAGACTTTAGCCACCATTCGGTTACTATATGGATATGCATAGATATGGATACTGTGCATGAGGGCATGCAGTGTAGGTGTGCATGATGTTTGACAGCTTGTACCTTCTGGAGGATGAGAACCAGTTGGCAAACAGATCACTCTTTTTAACTCAAATTGGAAGATTAAAAGGCAAAGAATCAGTCCGATTGTGTAGGCTTTCAATGTCAGGGTCTATTGTTTGGACCATTACCACTATCACTTCAAGTTAAGACACCATCGAATATCATGAAGGCAAACTTACAACATAAAGCACGAGAAGAAATGCTTTAGAATGTTCCAACTTGCATGTGATTTTATATTTGATTATTGTAAAATAAAGTGGATAAAGAAAAAGATGGTCTACCTGGTAAAACGAGAAAAATCAAAAATAAAAATACGTGATTGAACCTTCAATCACATAACTCAAAGGGACTGGCCAAAAAAAAAAAAAAAAAAAGGATAAAAAGAAACATATTTGCACAAGAAACCAGGACTGGTATATTTTGCTGCATAGAGGAGAGAGCTTGGAATTCTAAAGTGTGATCTCAAATGGCATAAAGCTGATGTTTGGTTTTTTTGAGGGAAGAGGTTCTATTCCCCAATTCTTTTCCTTCCCATTTCAATTTTTATGACTGCTTAAAGATCTTGTGTTTTGGCTGCCCAAAAATCTCACTAGGAAACTTTATTGCTTAATGACTAAGTAAAGTTGATTTAAGACAATAACTACAGATCAAGATACCTGTAAACCTATATAATATTGGTTTTCTGTGCCATATAAGCAGGAAAGGATGATGTGGCACATGGCTGGGAGTCCAAGGGGACTGGATTGGTCTTTGTTCAGGTAGACAAAAGCAGAGCAAATGATAGAAATGAAAGGAAACAAATTAAAAAGATGCTTAGCTTCTCGAGGATGTTGTTCCAGTCACCTTTATTTGTCCTATTGATATTCTTTTTTATTACAGCCTTAATGTGCTTGGATTTGGAGATATATGATTGTGGGTGAATCAGAAACTCTTCTATGGATTCTGGGCCATCTTTGCTTTATGCTTTAAATTCCCCTCCAAATTCTATAAGAATTCTATCTACCGGAATGGAACATAGAAACAGATTACTATCTCAAACCCCTATATCATCTTTGTCCTTCACCATAAAAAGCACACTAGCATCCCTCTTATTTTCCCAAAGAAACCATGGTTCTGTATATCTATAGAGCATTTGTGTTGTTAACTTGTGCAGGATTATTATTATTTCAACCACAAGAAGTCTGTGGCTTGAGAAGTAGAGACCTTGCTCTCAGACAAGGCAGACGGGATCAACCACTAATTATAAAGAATCATCGCATGCTCAAGGCAGTTGACATGAACAGCCTGAATACAGACAAGAAAAAAGTTCCTGCAAACAAGACATACGATTCAATCCAATCAAGCAAAAGAAAAGTTCGAAGAGGATCGGATCCCATCCATAACAGGACTTGAAGTATACAGGGTCTCTCTGAAAAACCACATGAAAGCAATGACACTGAAAGAGAGACACAACTTTGTACCCAAAAGACCTGCATGGTGGATCTAATCTACTAGCTAAGATTTCTATGTGGTTGGTTGAATGCCTTTCCTCTTCTATGTTGGAAGTTTTGATGTAGAGCTATGTATATCGTGTACAATAGTGAGGAGCTAGCCATGGAAGCAATCGTAGAGCAAACTATCTCCACAGTACATCAAGATGGGGAGAAAAGTACAACAAAAAGGAGCCAAGCTCGTGAAAACACAAAAGACGTGTGGTTTTTCACTTTGAAGATTTGGTCAGTTTGGATTCATTATTTCTTGGTTTCTAGCAGATGTGAGCGTATTTTGTCTTTCCTTTGTCCCTTTCTCTTCCATATCATACATTTGAAACCATAACTTGTGAGAACATATTTTGAGCTTCTGTTTCAGCTGCCAATTGAATATGAATCATTACAGTAAAATCTCATGACAGAATGCTGGAATACACACATTCATTAAAGATTCTTAATCTATTTGGGTGCATAAGGGCACACATTCACCAGAAAGTTTGTAATCTGTCCAATCCGCTATCTTTGTTTTCAGACTAACAGAACATTCTGCGGCTGTTAGACACTGGTTCAGTCCAACTTGCAAAAGTTAAAAACCTATTTTATGAATCACAAGAGTTCTTCTAGCAACTAGCAATACTGATATCTCTGTGTTCTGTAGTTGCAGTACTTTGGTGCCTCTTTATTCCATCTGTTAATGAAATGTCGAGCATCCAAGTTGCAACTTAAAATCTGACAACCACTTCCATTGATATCTATTTCTTGGTTATTGTGGATCAATTATAGTCACTAACTATTAGTGCAACTTTTCACTTTGAAAATCCCAGGAAATAAGTTCAGTTTGGTACAGCTTATCAAAGTTAAGAATAATGAATTCAAACTCGAACATATACCACGTGTCCAATATTCCTTGTATAATGGCACAACCTAAATTCTCTTCATGTCAGAAATGGCAGACAGATTCTTTACCCTACTTACTGATTGATTATCAAGTAACTTATTTACTTGTGCTTTTAACCTATGCCAAATAGAAATGATTAACATATCAAAGGACATTATTCCAACAAATCTTCCATAACTATTGAATCCTTTGTTATGGAAAGATGAAATCAAAGCATCTTATATTTGAGAATCAGTAAACAGTGGCACCACTATCATGTACAAGAAATTGCACTAGATCACTTTATTTAGAGTCAAAGAAATCAGTGGTTCCCATAAAAGTTGCTAAACTTTACTTTGAGTTCAAAATTAAAGTTCCTAAAGATTGTCTAGCAACAAAACCTGAAAGCGAAACCAACTTAGTCTTGCATGGACAACACCTTTTTCCACAGTTGAGCTGTAGTTTTCCAGACACCAAAGAGAAAAAGCAATATTGGGACTTGGGATCTGTAATGGAATGGAAGAACAATTGCAGCTATTGATGAAAATTGAAGGAAGCTGGACTAGTTAAAAGGTCTATACAGCTAACATTATTTGGACTCTGGGACAGCCCCCAACTTGGGCACATGTGCTAGTTTTTGGATTAGTCAAGAAAAACCTTTCATCTTATGACTAAGATGAAAGCCCATGAGATTGCCTGCCATAACATAATGTGTTTGGAAAGTAAAAGCACAAAGCACTATAATTTGAAGTAAGAAAAACATTTTCCCTAGTATTTCCTTCACTAAAATCAATAACCAAAACATAGCATAAGTTAATAATTGTTTTCAAACTTATCAGCAAAGCATGAACCACTAAATTAACTGCAGGCTGCAGCAATTAGACCAATATACTCGAATTTAAGCAGTTTAGCTGGCTAACAGTACTCTCAAATTCAATTTAGCGAGAACAGCAATAACAGCACTGCAATTGTTAATCTTTACTGTTAAGGACTTGGGAAAATGCAAACTAAGTTGTTCTGCCAACATCAAACAATCCAACTCCTTCTGCAGTTTGGTATTCTACAACATCAAATCAGCACTACAAGTTCTTGTCACTTTCCCAATACGAAACCAAGATTATCAGAGGTACTCTGTTTTTTCCTTGTCCAAATATTCATTTGATTTAGCTATAACTGAAAAGTAGTGTTAAACAACAGATGCATATGAGCAAGAAGAAATAGTACAATAACTACCCAGAATTCAGAAACAGCAAATTTTCTTGTCCGGTGGAATATCTGAAAGGAAATTACAAGCTAATCCAACAATAATTTTCCTAAAAAAAGATTAATTTGCATATACCTGATCGAAAAAAAGGCTGTCTTATCGATAATCACAAAGGGCTTGTTTGTTTGAAATTTGCCAAAATACTTTCCAATTCGCAAAATACAAACAAACAACACATAATATTCTCTAATCTCACTATTCAAAATACACCCCCCAAATTCATTTTCTACTCATTCCCCAATATTTAACTCTTATCATTTTTTGTCTCCCCTATTTAATCTATATATACACATACACAAATAATTTTAAAATATCAATTTCACCCTACCAACCCAACACAAAAGTAATTAATGTGACATTTTGTCCTTTTCAAAACACAAACAAACAAATAATTTTTTTTCAATTCAATCTCTACTTATCATCCAAAATACAAAAAAACAACCATCACATTCCCCAACCAAACTTCTCACAAATTATTTTGAAAAAAATTTTTAGCAAAAAACCCCAAATCATAAACAAACAAAGCGAAAAAGTTTCCACTTCCCATATATAGGAAATGGGAAATGGGATATCTGATTAGGGTTGGTCTTGACCAATTATTGATTTTAGCCGCCCAATTGAAGAATTGCCAAGAAACGGCGTCGTTGGGGAGTTTTTAAGTTGGGCTCATTATGTAACCTCTGAGCCCAATGGATTATCGTTAAAAGAACACTACGTAATAAGCACATAGTCATATGGGGGAGTCTATGGTGAAGTATATTCGTATTTACCTCACATAAGGTATCGCTAAATAAAAGACATGTGTTATTTTACAACAAATTATTGCTAATTATACAATGAGTTGCAAGTTTACAATTTAAAGTTGGACATGTCTACGATGAGGTAATATTGTACTTTATTCATTGAGGTATTCTCAAATTAAATTATACATATTTTTTATAATAAATTGTTGCTAATTTCACAACAAATCATTGCTTTTGTATTTTAAAATCTTAATACATCTAATTGTTGGTAAATATTCCCCCCAAAAAAGTTAAAATAAAAATTAAAAATACAAATCTATTATCTTAAATAATATAATTTGATAATTTTAAAATACATACTCTATAATGTTAAATAATAAATATGTCCAAAATAATATGAATAAATTTAATTGAATTATTTATTAATCAAGATATAAAATTAAAAAATAGAAAAATATATAACTTCATCTACAATATAATTTTAATAATTTTAACTTGTATAGTCAATAATATTAAACAGACATATTTAAAATAGTTTAACTAAATTTTGTTAATAAGTAAAAAAATTGAAAACAAGAAAATTTTAAATTTATTATTTCAAATAATATAATTTTAGTAATTTTAATTTACATACTTAATAATAATAATAATAATAATAATAATAATAATAATAATAATATTTAACTTAATTAAATTTATTTTTTATTAAAAAGCAAATAAATAAATAAATTCTAAAAACAAAACAAAAAACTAAATATTTTGTTTCTTCCAAATTGGCAATCGCCCACCACCGGTCCACTACTAGCACCCACACACCCCACTCCTCAACACACTTCAGCACCTAGCGCACACACCGGGGGGGGTACCGAACCCAGAGTCATTGCCAGCTATATACACCACCAGCGAATACAAATTAGATGCGTGCGCATTCAATAAAAATAAAATTTATTAATTTATTAATTTGTTATTTATTATTTAGATTTTTATTCATATAATTTAACTAATATGAAAATAATTTTTCTAAATAATCTTAAAATATAAATATAAATTCATGTGAGCCAATATATTAATATTAAAGATTATAATAATATAGCTAGAATTTTGAATTGATTTGAAGAATTTCAATTGAGAATAAATTTTGTCACTTTTCCTAAAATAACTTGTTAATATAATTTTTATAAGTATATTAATGTATATCATATGTAATTTTTTGACACTTCTATTGAAACTTTAATCATTTTATCATTGATTTTAAAAAAACAAATACATGGAAAGATATTAAAATACAATATGTATGAAATTAAAAGATAATAAATATAAATATAACAATCCAATATATATATTTGGTTTAATAATGAAAAAGCATGTAATGGAAAACCCAATTTAATGGGCCGAAAATATAAATGGAACTATTTAAGAAATGAAATTCAAAATAAATAAAATTTTATTATTGGTAGCAATTATATTATTATAGTGCACCCTCAACATACAAGCAAAATTTATCATCAATTGCTTGCACAGGTAGCAAGTTAAATACACTTTAGTATGTTGCCAACTAATCATCAAAAGAAAGGTTATGATTTCACATTTTAAATCCAACGATTCAGATTAAATATATTTGTGCATTCCTTATATGAGGTATGTACAACCATGGTTGCACCATAGACTACTCCTAGTTACATATCTATAAGATTTTAAAACTCTTAGTCATACAATTACCGAATAAAATTCATTTTCATCCCTAAGGTTTCAACTTAATTATAAAATTATCCATATTCTTTTAATTGGCTTCAATTTCATCCTTCTAGCCATCTTTCGGTAACACTTTCCGGCCAAAAATTGTAAAATGACCAAAGAACCCTTTTAACTATCTTTTCACTCTACATAATAAGCAAATCATCTTCAAAATATTAAAAAGAAGAAGCTAAAATTATCCTTAAATTTTGCATAGAAGATGCATTTTTAATAAAAGATTTTGCCATCAACATGTTGTTTTGAATTGACAATATACCATATTTTATTTATATATTTTATTTTATATTCTAATTTCATTCTCATATACTATCACTAATGCATATTTCAACAAGATATTACTCAAACTCGACATGAATTGATGAGATTTTATCTTAAATTTTTTTTTAGAAGATGAATGAGAAAAGAGAACTTGTACGCAATCCTCATATTTTTTTAATTTCTCCAATGCAAAATAAATTTTAATTTTTTCAAAGTTGCAAGAATCATAAATATAAAGATCTTTCTTTCTGTTTAGAAGTTGACAAGGGCACCACACCTAAACTCCTGAGTGAACAAACATACCCTTAGTATTTCAAAATAATGATCTTACCAGCCAATTCACTTTTAAATAAGTTCAAACTTGACTTAGAGGGTGTTTAGCTAAGTTTATTTTAAACATTTTATAAACTCATATATCTTATAAGATGTTAGATCATATTTTTAAAATAAGTTGTTGAACTGTTTGGATAAAATAAGATATTGGAGCTAATTATAAGATGTTAATAATAGCAAATTTGTAATTAAAATGGTTAAAACTAAATGAGCTTGTTAAGATCTTAAAAATAAGTTAGGGTTTCCTTACTTTTTTTAAAAGAGCTTATAAGCTCCTAATATCTTATTTTAGGATTTTATAAGCTTTTTTTTAAAAAAAAATACCAAACACTTTTTATCAATTTATAATTTCTTAAACATCTTATAAGATATTTTGAGGAGCTTATAAGCTCACCCAAACACTCTCTTAATTCAATATAAATTGTCAATTATTGATCCGCAACACATCCAACTCCAAGCATTAGAAACATGTCATGTAGCATTATACGAAAATGTCTATACTCGAAACTGTTTACTCTAAACAGTGTGGTTTCTAAATTGATAACTTAAGTAATTTATAATTTCATTTATCTTAAAACCTTAATATGTCCTTAATTTGAATGTAACTTTTTTTATTCACACATTCACACACATACTTGGGCCAATCTGACTTAATTTTTATCTTACATAATCAGTGTACGGACAGTGCTACTCGATCATTTATCATTAATTAATCCAAATTTAATTCAAATATAGAAAAACCTTAATTGAAGATCACTTGAACAAATTTAATGTATGTTTTTGTGATCAAATCAATAGATTCTTAAGACTAATATAAATCCAAAACAAATCTTGGAGGTCTTGAGCTCGAGATCTGACCTTTGAGAAGACCTCGTCATGGGATAAGAACTTTTGCAAAATATACCTCCTTTGCTTTAACGTGGTACAGATAAGTAGCCCAGGGAATAAAACCCAATGTGCCTTTTGTGGGCGCAGTCTTCTGGGAAATGATGGACTTATCGCAATAGATGCGCCCGTGAAAAACATTATCCTTCAGCCATTTAAATTTGTTTTCCTCTCTAAGTTAATGGACGTATTTATTTTGACGATTAAAGCGCGTTCTTGTGTCTTGTGTTGACGGCCATGATCATAGGATCATAAAACAAGTCGATATTTGAGTTGGACCGATCTGAATAAAAAGACACTAGTTTTTTTCTTAAAAAAAAAATCTTGATCTGAATGGGGGCAAAAGGGTCTTTTTAATGCTTTTCTTCATCAAGTTATAATTATAATTTTAATTCATTCTAAAATAATATTTGATATCTTAATAAAATTTATAGTAATTCGTCGTAATTGTTGGTATTTGAAATTGTTAGTTGATGATGGTCAATTCGTCACTAGTTAATATTTAATCATTTTACTATAACAAAAATAAATTTAGTATACATGTCTCAAGCCAGGCAAAATCCAAAAATGGGAGGCTTAAAACAACTTAATCGTGGTCCTTATCGTGGGTGAAAGACCATAATTCTTGAATGTCACATGGCAAGAAGACTATTGATTTTTTGATTTATTTTTTTGAAATAAAAAGGATTTTATTAATAAGAGATCTCTAGTGATGATTTTAATAATAAAAAGGGTGGACAATCATTTCAAAATCCACAATTAAAGATAAAACCCAAAACTCATAGCATAATGTAAGCTACTGAGTTTGTAAATCGTTTAACAAACATAATATGAAGACAATCTGCTCCTTTTAAAATTCTACAATCATCAACAATAAGTTCAAGAGAAGAATGAAGATCTTCATGCTCATTGACAAGATAAACAGCTTTTTGCGCATCGACTTTTAAGATAACCTTTTGATACTCTAACATTTTAATCCAACTCAAAGCTTATCTGATTCTCAAACATTCCATCACACACACATTCAATATATCTTTGAAAACTCTATACCCTACACAAATAATTGCCTCTCTACATCTCGTAAAATCCATCCAACCCCATATAAACCTTTGGGTAAGAGAGAATTTATTTAAGAATTATTACACGCAGAAAGTAGAGGAAAAGACTGTAAAAGATGTAATCCAAAGTCGATCTCCAATAATTACTCTATGATGATCCCCTTATCCCCCAAGAATTTTCCAACTTTCTTCATCTGTTGCTTCTATGGTCTGTATACTCTAAGAACATTTTTCTTAAAGTAATTATTTCTCTTACATGGAGTTTCACTAGTGAAAATCCATGTTGATAACTTCAATTTGTTAATAAATCAATATGTATGACTGGCATGTTGTTTGGTTCCGGATTACAATTATTTAAGAATATTTTAGAAGAATAATATTGTTAAAGTGAATTGGTATAAAATCTAAAAAAAGGAAAAACACATTATAAGCTTACAAGTTTCTTTAAATAAAGACAAGACTTCTTTCATGAATAATTTCTAACATTTTTATGAGTTTTCAAATATATATAATATAATCAAGGATTTGATGAAGTAAGGATTACTTAATTACCTCTAGGGATGTAGATGAGATGAGACTATTCACGAATAGTTTGAGTTCGGCTCGATGAAAGCTCTAATTCGGCTCGAATTTAAACGAGTCGAGTCGAGTCGAGCCAAACTCAATAGTATTCAACTCGACAAGCTCGCAAGTCTAAACGAGCTTATTATTATTATTATTATTATTAGTTATGGTATGGTGTTTGTTATTATAAATTTTGTTTCAAGTCTAGATGGGCTCGAGCTCATCCAAACTTATACGAGTTGGAGCACATATGACCTTATGTGAGCTCAAGCTCCTCCAAATTTATACGAATTGAGCCTAATTGAGATTAAGTGAGCGGAGCCTGAGCTCTTGCATATTCCGTCAAGTCAAACTCGAACTCGATTGTCTAGATCGATCGAGCCCGAGCTCAAGCTCGAGCTCACGAATTAGTAAACGGGCTGGGCTCGAGCCAAGCCTGCTGGGGCTCAGGCTCGGCTCGGCTCATTTACACCTTTTATCTCTCTAACAACGTACGAGAAATTTCTTCTGATTTAGACTTAATCATTGAGTGTTGTCTGAAAAAGACTCTTTAATGATCAAGTTAGTACGTTAAATTCAGATTTAAGACAGAACATAAAGAATGACCAAAAATAAAGTATTTAATATACCTCAAAAGGCAGCTAGCACGACATTATATTGCATAAAAGTGATAATAGTTCTAGCCTTCGTGGCGTTATCTGGATAGTTCCTCGCTTCTAACTTCAAAGACTTTTAGCTTAGGCTATTTGTTAAAATGTACGAACTTAAATTTTAAATGACGTTCCATCACCCTCCTATTTTTTTAAACTTTCTCTTGTACTTTTCATAAAGAAAGTTTAGATAAAAAATAAATAAAAATTATTTTGTATCCGCATTTAAAAGTTTCTTAGATTCAAACAAAAGAAACAATGTAACTCATCACATTATAAAACGGATTACAATTATATTTTATTTTCAGAACAAGAATATACCTTTCAGTTCTGATAATTTTTGTTGTTTATTTGAAAGAGAAAAGAAAACTATATCTTTATCATATGAACAATAATACATAATAATTGACTGGCGTTTCGATTTTAAATATGTATATATATATTTTATTTATGTATATATATACACATCAGGAACCTGTTTGAACTCGAATTATTAACATTTCAAATAATGTGGGAGATTTATACTGCTTAACTACAAGCCACTTGACATTATATATATATATATATATATATGTGTGTGTGTATTAAATTTTTCCTCAGACAGACCCTAAAAGGAAAAAAGTGATCAGAAGTCAATTGATCCTGACTCGATCCAATAGCACCCGTGGACATTAATCCAACCCATTCATGCATATATGCTTTATATCCCATCACTAGACTACTAATAAGAATTAAAAAATAATAAATTTCCAATTTACACAAACGAATAATTAGTGACAATAAGTACACAAAGCACGAGAATCACAGAATTTAATTTGGTTTTATCGAATATTACATCCTATGTTATGAGGACTGATCTATATCTTATCCATCTTCAACTTTTTTCTGGTCCGAGAAACATCTCCATTAATTCAACCTTATCTTTGCATAGAAAGGACATAAAATCCTCAGCTCACATGGATGGACGGTCCGTAGTTTTGCACTTTGAATCTTTATTTTAATTTTATATTTTATCTTTTATTTCACTATAATGTATACATGCCAAGTATATTTACAGAGACGAAACCAGGATAGGAGCTAGCAGGGTAGCAACCCCCCTCTCCCCTCAAAATATTAAAATTTTATTTTTTTATATTAAAAATTTTAAAATATTACACTTTTGCCATCCACAAAATATTAAAACTTCATTTTTTATATTAAAAATTTTAAAATATTACAATTTGTCATCCTCAAATTATAAATTTGTCCCTCTTCTTATTAAAAATTTATCTTTTGCCCTATTGTATTTCTTTGTATATATGTGTAATAAAAAAAATTATATTTTTGATAATTCAGAATTTTGTCCCTCATAAACAAAAATTCTGGCTCCGTCCCTGATCAATTCTTTTTATAAGGAAACATGTAATACACTTGTTGTACATCGATGCAATTGAATAGAAGATGAAATATATGTGGGAATGAGAATCTAAACTGATAATTTTGTGACGTCTTGTAATAATTTTAGATTGCCTGTAATTAAATTGAGTCAAGTAATAATCTAAGCTTAATTAGGGAGAAATTCATTTTGAAGTTGGTTTCTCTGTATTTCTCGGCATAAAATCGCACCATGTGAAGCAAAAATTAAAAACTATAATTTGAACAAAAAGTGTTCTTTTCTTTCAAAAGATTCAACATTGTTACGCGTTATTCTGATTAGTTGGGGTGTTAACCCGTCATTATCCAGTCAATATATTGGTTCTTATTAATAACATTAATTAATTGCTCTATTTATTGTGTTCGTGTTTTCTATTTTTTTTAAAATTTATTTTTGTGTTTTGGAAAAAAAAATTTAATCGTGTTGCGGTCGGATAAAATCAACTCTGATTCTTGGTTAGGTCTCTTTAATCTCAGTTATGAAATCAAATATGAGTTAAGATTATTATATTCAGTAAAAATTATCAGACGCTCAAATCAGTACAGAAAATAAAAAGAAAAAAGTTTGAGAATAAATATAGTAAAAGAAAGTACATATATTTTAGCCCCTGAAGTGTGATAATAAGGGTATTTTGGTCGATGTGGCCCCTAGATTTAATGATTAATTCAAGAAGGATCGTGTAATCAGGTCCGGTTGGATACAATTGACTCAACTTTTTAAAGATGTGGATTAATTAATCAATGATAAGTAAGAAATAAATTATTATTTTAGAATTTTTTTTTTCCTGATGCCACATTTTGTTTATTGTAAATGATAAATATGCCAAGTGGCATGTGGCCCAATGGCAGAAGTTTCTCATATAATAACGAAAGGTTATAAATTTGAGTCCTAACGAGCTCATGATATATGTGCGTGTGTATAAATAAAAAATAATAATAAATATAATTATGGCATGTGAGTTTATATGTTTGTAAACATTAAGGAAGTTGATTAGCAACCAAACTCTTCATGGTTCAACTTTGAATTAGAGGGTGTTTGGATGAGCTTATAAGCTCCTCAAAATTTTTATAAAATGTTGTAGAGTTTCAAAACATTTTATAAGATGTTTAAGAGCTTATAAAATGTGAAAAAGTATTTAGTAATTTATTTTTTTTTAAAAAAAGAGTTTATAAACTCTTAAAATAAATTGTTATGAACTTATAAGTATTTTTTAAAAAAGTTAAAAGTATCTAACTTATTTTAAAGATATTAATAAAAACTAACTTAATTTTAATTATATTAATTACAAAAATATCATTACTAACATCTTATAAGCTCCGAGATATTATTTTATCTAAATACTTTGAAAACTTATTTTTAAAAAAATATTCAACATCTTATAAGCTCCAAAGACAGTTTATACGATATAAGAACTCATAAGACCTTCTTTTAGATAAGATCAGTCAAAACCCTCTTAATCAAGAAAATCACATGATCTTGGGTTCTTCCTTTCCTACGGCTGAATGCTTCAAAGCGTGCAATTAATATTGCATAGCAAAATTATTGATTAAGTTAAACACTTTTTGAAAATTGTATACTTACGCGTGCTTGTGATAACGACAAATGGCTATGACATTGTCCTAATCCACTAATTAGAGGTATTGACCATCTTAATGTCATTTCTAACTTTTAGAGCTTTAATCAAGAACCTTATACAAGACACATACATTTGATAAAAACTAAAAAGTGTCACAAATTATAAATAGCATGAGATTTTGAAATCCTATGAAATCTAAATTAGTTAATTATAATGAATTTGTTGAATACCCACTAAAATAATTGGGATATTTATTCTATATCATAATTTCCTCAGAAAAACTTATAAATTCTCCAAGAAAAACTTAAGGTTCATTTTTTTTTATTTTCTGGACCTATTTTTATTTTCGGCTGAAAATGAAAATAGAGAATCATTGACTTCTCCCCCATTTTCATAGATATTTCTACTCTCAAAATATTTTTTCAGACAAACTCTCATACACTCTCTCTCCATTTTCACTTTTCATTTTCTCCTTCTTATTTTGCACGATTTTTAATACAAAAATACTACAATTTTCAAATAGAACTCATTTTCAACATACATAATCATTACATTTTAAACAAAACATCCAAACAATACTTCATTTTCAAAAATATTTTATAACTAATTTTTTATTATTTATTTTATCAAAAAATAAAAATAACTTCAGAAAATAAATCCAAACCGCGTATTAGCCAAAGATATTTTAAGGCGACAACATTAGTGAAAATCGTACATGCTAATGTTACACCCGATGTATATAGGTCTGATGCATCTTGCACTAGGTATTGTCTGAACATGTGACTAATTGTCACATTTCATTTTTGTAAGGATGGAAATATAAAATAGTCAATTTATTATTGAATAATTAATTAATTTAATTGAATTCTCTTGAGATAATTGTTATGTGCATGTAAATAAAAAAAATATGTATCTTATTGATTTGTTAATTATTCCTAATTAGAAATATAATTAATGCAAAAACAGAAGTCTAAGATTAGCTTTTAAGTTAACCGAATAAGTTTTTGAGATAATCTAAAATAAATTCAAGTTTTTAATTATTCTCAATATTCTGAATTAATTCCTAACCCTTTTGTTATTCCAAATATGGTTCTTACCGACATATTTTCTCCTTAGTTTTGGCATGGGATCGTCCTCAAATTTAATTTGAGTGCTCCCTGTACCTCAAATCCACTCCCGATCTAAGGTTATGATTGGTTCGGCCCCCACGTTGTCCCCGTTAGGATCACAGACCTGCACGACTGAACTCAACGAGATGCTTCTTATTGACTTTTTACTATTCCTATTAAAGAATATATCTATCTACCTATGTATGTATATAATTAATGAGAAAAACTAAAAAAGGAAATCAAGATTAGCTTTTAAGTTAATCAGCAAAAGCCTTTGAGATAATCTAAGTATTTAATTATTTCTGAATTTCCGTCGCTTCTGTTGACACATAGCAATCCACTTTGATTAATTATAATAAGTACTCATTATTTATTACTTAAAAATTAATTAAAATAAATTATCAACTTATGGTTATTATAGGCACAACGTGTAAGTCAAAGTATGATGATTAAATAATGCATAAAAATATATAACACCCTTGTTGCCGCATTAGGATGCCTATGTCGAGTTTTTTTATTTTTTTATTTTTTAATCATGATGAGATAAAGGGCAATTAATTATTTAAATATTTTAGCAAATCCATTGTCCTTTCCATAAATGGAAATGTGGTTTGGTGGGAGTGTACAGCCTAATATAAATATTTTCCACTTTAATTAGTTAGGTCTTTTTCATCAATTAATCTATTTTTTTAACCTTCTAAAATTCTTTTTTTATATTAAGTGAAGATGAGAATAGGTTAGATCCTTAGCTAATCAACCTTCCACTCAGATTTTCTTTTTGGTAATTTAAAAGTCCTAATAATTGTCTTAGTAGAAAAGTGAGAGCCAATCAAATTAATCAAATAAATGTAATTATACATTGAACTAATTTTTTGTAATTTCAACTTATTCATGATGCAATAGCAATTTATCAAGATCAGAATTCTAGTTGATGATACTTTATTTTATTTCATATTGAAAGATATGAAAGAGTCGAGTAATTTGATATAATTAATAAGTTATAATTCTCTATCTCCTTTTAAGATATTTTTTTCGACGACAAAATTCTTCCACCAAATATGTGCGGACAGAACAATACTTCTAAAAGATTGGATCTCCATGTAGACACGAACATGTTTGGACATCATTATTGATCTTCTGTGAGAACGACAGTCATATACTTTTTCTCAAATTCTTCGATTGAAGAGCACAAAACTCCCATCCAAATACCTATTAACCAAACAATATTATCTTGAAGTAGTTGAGCAGTTGAAAATATCTTGTCATCATCACTTGTAATTAATCCAACTCCAACATTAAGTTTTACTTGCTAAAATTAAGCAAATTTAATTAATTAGTGGGTTTTTATATTATTAGTCTTACTTATCACAAAAGTGCCATTAGATCATCATTAGAAATCTTAACTTTATGTTTGGAATTTAATTGAGGAATGAATTACGCATCCTCAAAAAGTAACTTAAAGATAAACACTTTTTAAAAAATTAATTTGAAAATTATAATCATTCAAAATTGTTATATTCATCAAATCCATATAAATTTATATTTTTAAATTATTATTTTAATATAAATATATATTTTCAAATTATTGTAACAGTATGAAAATAACACCTAATAATATGCAACTTCAATATAACACCACTAATCAAATAAACATTTATATAAACAATATTTATAATAAATTCATCTTTCTTTCAAAATAACATCAAATTTCACTCTAAAAATAGATTCTCCAAAATAAAATCTAAGGAAGTGTTTGGTTATATTTTCCCAAAACAACATTATTTTAGAGAAACATATCCTCATTTTTCCTCCAAATTCCCAAACACACATTTTTCAATATATACATACATATATTATATATTTACATCATATATTTTTTTTATTATTCTAATATTAAAAAAATCACTCAATTTCATTTTCACGCCAAAAATTCAACAAAAAAATATTAATTTAACTGCTACAGTAAAAAGTGTCTCCCCAAAGACATAAACAAACATATCAAAAAATAACTTTTATATTTTTCAATAATTCATTCTTCAAAAATACATAATAAATATATAATAAAATCAAACAAAAAACGTAACCAAACATTCCCAAGGTTGCCTATATATTTCTTGAATTAAACATCTAATCAAACACTAACTTTGTTTAATTAAGATAAGGCACACCCCGTTACCGTACAACTACATCCAAAATTTCTCAAATTAGTGGGGGGCCAAGTCCTCTTCCCATACTCTACATCCGCCACGTGTGTATTTATTTTTGGCTTTAAGACACTAACCATCATCTCAAAAATTAATTATAAATCAGTCAAATATTTATTTCACCACAACTAACTTTGGTGTCTGAATTCTAAAGTGTTAATAGTTCTCATTTTAATCCTCTTCCTTATTACAACAACAAAAGCCCAATTGCACCCAACCTTCAATTCCCCATAAACAAGTAGTTGACATTATTGGCTAACACCAACTTTTTTGTCCAATTGTTATCCCTCCAACCCCACCTCCATTAACAAATCCTTCAAATTTGCATAAAATCCCTAATCAGCCATAACCAATCAATCTATCTTTCCAACATTTTCATGCCCAAGATCAAAAATCATCAAACTTTGTCAATTTAAGAACCCTAACCCTAAGATTTGGGGATTTTCTTGGAAATCATATACCGAATCAATGGAGTTAGACTTAATCCCCTCTCCTACCTCCACCAGAAGTCCTGATGACACTGAAATTGATACCCCACCACACACAACACAGCCCATCAAGCCCTTATCCTTCATCAATGGCGCACTCAAGAACCACCAGCAGCAGCAGCCACCAGGCCCACCACCACCTGCGGTGGTGGTGGCGTACAAAGAATGCATGAAGAACCATGCAGCTACCTTAGGTGGCCACGCGGTGGATGGCTGCGGCGAGTTCATGCCATCCCCTTCCGCCACCGCAACCAACCCCACCTCGTTAAATTGCGCAGCTTGTGGCTGCCACCGCAATTTCCACCGCCGGGAGCCTGAATCCCCGACCGCCGCCATCACCCCACCATTTCTTGATTTCCGCCACCCTCCTTCGTATAAACGGTTTTCTCTTTCACCCTCCCCACCGCCGCCGCCAGCTCCACTTCCATATGTGCCCCACGTTATGTTTAGCCTCAGCACGGGGGTGGCGACGGAGGAGCACCACCAGGCGCCGGTGACGCCCACGGCGGAGAACCCAGTTGGCAGAAAGCGGGTCAGAACAAAATTCAGCCAAGAACAGAAGGGAAAAATGTTCTCTTTTTCAGAAAAACTAGGATGGAAAATTCACAAGTGCGATGACGAAGCCGTGAAAGAATTCTGCCATGAAATAGGAGTTACAAAAGCTGTGCTTAAGGTGTGGATGCACAACAACAAGAACACCCTCGGCAAGAAAGAAATCTACGGCGGAGCAATCAGCTTTCAGAATAATGGCTGCGGCGGCGGCGGCATCAGAAAAAGTGATAATGGCAGTCATTTTCAGAATGAGAGTGGCAATGGAGTTCATATTCATGGCTCCAATAATAATGGGTCTTCTTCTTCTTCTTCACCATGATGTAATTTAGGCAAATTAAGGACTGGTTAAATCCCTTTTTTATGGTAATTACTAGATGATTAACAGTAATTTAATCAAAGCAAACATAAAAAAGATTAAGAATTTGCCAGGAGAAGAAGAGATTTTCCATTAATTATCACTAGCTTAATTATCCTTCTTTGATTCCATGAATATTGTATTTTCCTTTTTCTTTTTTTTTTCTTGGTTGGAAAAATTCATATGTAGAGTTCTAGATTTGCAGAATAATTTTTCTTTTTCTTTTTAATCTTAGGATATGGTTGTGATTATTAATGCTAAAGACTTGATTATATAGTGTTTAGCCCATACTTTGTTGTCCGCAGCTGCATGATCCTTACAATTAATCTCATTAATCAATTTGTTGAGGCAAATGTTGTTTGTAATCTTGTCTTCTTTCGTTTAACTTTATGTTATCTCTACTCTATAAAGTTTTGTACACGTGGCTTGATGGGGTTTAATGGGAGATAGTGTGTAGTTGGTAGACCTTAGAATGTTGAAAGAAAAATCTCCCGGCACACATTCATCAAAATTCAGAACTAGAGAACCTATGTTGGTATAATAATACAAAATTGTGTTTCATATTAACATTTTATGTATGCATAGTTATGTATATATATCTTTTATTAATTTTTTTCAAGAATGGAATTGGGGTTAGTGGGGTGAGAATATTTCGGGGAATCTTTTGTATTTTGGAGTGTGATATTCAGAAATGTACCATTACGTTTTGATGTGTCTCCGAATTGTGAGTATCCTCCTTGAGTTGGAATTCTTAATTTAATTTGGATCTTGATTCTAATTTGTATGAGTGTTTCGAATCTCTAATTTAATGACATAAACACACATCAAATTAATTGAGATTGCCATAAGGTAAGATAACACCCTTCGATGTCTCAACTAGATTTAAGTAAGAACACGGGAGGTAAAAGTAAAAATTTAATAAGTAAAAGTTAGATAAAAAGTGCATAACCTATTACTATTTGAATTATATAATTGCTTAAATGTCCTTCTTTGCAAGATGCTTTGTGGCATTTGGCCGTCAGTTAGATCTTATTCAAATTAACGGTGCGTACATTGAATATATTCTAGGTCGAAATCAGAATTTGAATAAAAAACTTGGATCTTTCTCTTACTTATAAGAAATTTTGAAATTATTTAGATAAAATGATCTTTTAAGTGAAGGACATGTCAAGCATCCTCATCACATTTATATTACTTTTCCGATTAGAAAATATTTTGGAAATCAATACCAAACAACACTTTAGTTTCTTGAATCATTTTCTTGCGGCAATATGTATTATATAAACTTTAGACAATAGTGAAATTCAATCATACTATTGGCAGCAGTACTTCCCTTTTAAGTAATCCAAAATGTAAACACCAAACCTAAATTTCTATATCCCAATCATTGCTTTGCTAATTTAATTTCCTCAAATCCAATCAAAAGCCCCACCTGCCAATGGAATTTTATACGTAATTATACCATAATTTTTATACAATTAATAATTTATTATGGATAATTGTTGGATATGACGTTCATCAATATTATATAATAACATACTTAATCGTTAATACATATACATATATATATATATTAAAAAAAAGGAAAAAAAAAAAAAGAAATCTCTACCTGTCATGAGTTATTGCATCTGCAAACACAAATAGATACAAGAAATTCAACATATAAATAGTCAAATTGGTGAATATGTGAAAGAAATATGTCCTGTTGATCCAATATTGGAATCAGACAGAGCAGCTGATTTAAGTTTTCTGTCCCCATTGAGACATTTTAAATGTTATCTTCTTGTTAAAATCTGAACTTTTAAGGCAAGCAGAAGAAACAGTCTTTTAATTTTATTGGACGGATTAAGAAAAGATGGCAAGAGAGTCTTGCCCTCCACCTTATAATTTTTGGTTGGTGGTTTTGGCGGCAGGTTTTCTTACTTAGATTATCACACGAAGAAGAGTCATAATTTTTGTTTATATATTATGAATATTTATATATATATATATGGATATATATGCGGGTTTATCTATATTAAAATAATTATCAATATTAATCCTATTTAATAATGAATCCTAATGATAATCTATTTTACTAGAATATAAAACTCCATAATGGGTTTAGTGACGAGATTGAACCTTTAAGACGACTCGGATTTATTTTAATTTGAGGGTTGAGATCATGAAATTTTTTTAACTTGATAAGATTAAAATATTTAATTTCGTACCAAACTTTCCAAATTTGGTTACACATTATAGATATTTTTGTTTCTTTTTTGGGTCTGAAAATCAACCTTGATGAAGTCATTCTAATCCACTTGAATAGTATAATTTTTTTATATTTTATAAAATATTTTAAAGTTTATTAGTCGTTGTGATATGTAGGGGTGTTCAAAATCAAATCAACCCAAACAAAACCAATTAAACCAGCCGAAAAAATAGGTTAAATTGATTTTTTTTCGTTTAAATTTTGAAAAATCGAACCATTTGGTTTGGCTTTCGGTTGACAAACTCAAAACCGAACCAACCAAATCGAACTGATATTATAATATTAAATACTATCACACTCTTATTTTATATTTTTTGACACAAAATATCATAAACTTTTTATATATTTATGTTCCACTCAAACCCAACCGATGGCCCTAATTCAATGGAAAGGAGAAAAAGAAAAATCAAAAAATTGAACCAAACCAAACCGAATTACATCGAATGATTGGTCTTATACTAAAAATCGACTAATTTGGTTCGGTTGAGATTTTTCCCAAAACCAAACCAAACCAAACCAAGCCGTGAACACTCCTAGTGGTATGTCATCTCTAGATAAAGAAAGTAGTTGTTGATTTATTTATTTATTTTTTCTCAAGAGCATGAATATGGAGAAAGAAGTTATGAACAACGAAGTTCAAGTGTGTTCGTAGGAGATGGGAGTTATGTAATTATACTATAATTAATTATTTTCTAGGTGGTTTAAAATTTCAATCTAATCATTTAACTATTGAGATTTGTAGATTACTTGTAGAGATATTTTTTATACATAATAATTTGGTGTAGCAATGTGAAAAACTTCATTCTCTGAGTGTAAGGTTCATTATATATAGTACAAATAGATGTTAGATTTTATTTCATAAATAAGTTTTTTAATTGTTTGGATAATTAAAATTTTAGAAACAACAATTTTGTAATTAGTACGGTTAATATTAAAGGAGTTTGTTAGAACCTTAATAATAGATTAGGAACTTCATACTTTTATTTTATTTTTTTTTAAAAAACTTATAAGATTCAAACATGTTATTTTGAAGTTTATAAGCTCTTTTTTATACAACATTTTATAAGTTATCAAATATCTTATAGACACTAGCACTTTGGTACATTCGGTGCATGTGCTTATGATGCTATTTTTTAAATAATAACAATATTTATTTACATTATATATTATATTTGTTTTCATAAATAAAAATTAAAAAAATGTGACTAAATTTTAATTGTAGAAATAAATAGGTGAATTATAAATAGTAGCTATTATATAACTTCTAATTATTAGAATTAAAAGAAAAAAAGTGAGGATATCATTCAAAAAAATATACCGAAAGAGGTGTAAATGCTTTATTAATAGTTTAAATTTTGAAGGACCTTTAAATTCATCTAAACCAATTATGGACTTTGGAATTGGGCTTAGTAATCCTAACTCTCACCCATAGGCTATAGTTATCACCTTTGCTCTAGGGCCAAACAAATAAATATACTTTTAAAGGTGGGCTTTTGTTAGTTTTTCTTGTGGATCATATCATAGGCCCAATATCAATAGCTTCACCTCAAAATAATTTGGTTGCATTATTTATTATTATGTAGCGATTTTTCAGTGATCTAAAATGATTTTGTTCCTCCAATGGGCAGCATTATTATGTAGCCTTAAATTGATTGCGTTATTTTGGTTGGGATAATAAGGTGGGATACAATGTTATTATCCCACATTATCATTCATTTAGTTGGAGTGACAATAAACACTCAAATCCACATGAATATCAAAAGTCCGTGTTTATATATGCAATTTTCATTAATAAATTAACCTACCGCCCATGGGTTTATTTATCATGTCAATCAAACTATATCATAATAATAAAAAAATCATACTGATATAGGGTGGCCCAAGTTCCTTGGCCCAAACCAAGCTGGCCCAGGGACGCAACATCAAGCCCAATCTTGAATCCAATGCCCATAGGTGCAATCGACCTCAGTTGACCTCTTTCTTGGCCCTCGCCTCTGTCACAAAACGGCGTCTGGTCGACGAGTCGACCAGAGAGGTCAAGACAGTACAGTACCCTGCCTCCGCATTAAATGCACTGACGGGCAGCATGCCGCCTCCTTATTGTCTGACGCAGCAAGCGCTTCAACAGTGTATTCCTCTGCTTTAAAGCCTGGAAATGCAACCACCTAGAGTGGCAAAAGAAGGGGAGATGACCAATAGCCCCTCATACAAGGACAAGGGCCTTCCCTACTCATCAGGGGCATCAAAGACAAATCCCCAAGTGGAGAAGGCTATAAATACCTCTATTCCAACTTTTTAAAGGTATGCTCTCATATATAGAAAAAGCCTATACTTTGCTGCTCGGATTATCTCGTCGACCCGTACTGACTTGAGCGTCGGAGGGCTTAAGCTGAGGGCTCCTCGGCTAGCCTGTCGTTTGCTGGTGATTGTAGGATTCAACTCACTTAAACAAGCATATAGATCCGAGAGGTCGAATCTCACCTAGTTTCCTAATTGAACCAGTACAAAACGAATCGAACCATCATCACATACAAATTGTCATATGATAAATAATTACGAGATAACCTAAAAATCCAACCAAACTAACCCATTGAATTTAATGATCACATCACAAGTATTAGAAGCTTGATATATGTAAGAGAAATTATGGGTGAGCTTATTTTAAAAGTTTGATAAGCTCATATATGTCATAACAATTTTGTAATTTACATCATTTTTCATTTAGACTGTATTTGATCAAACTTATTTTAAAATATTGTTTATAATTAATCTAATAAGATAATTTGTATATCTAAGAGTAAGATAGATCTTATTTTTAAATAAGTTCTTTAGTAAAATTAAAGAAGTTTGCTTAAGATGTAATATTTATTAAACTAATAAGATTTGCTAAACAAAAAATTATAATCTCGATATTTTTATGTAATTTGTTACGTTTTAAGAAGAAAAAAAATCTTTTGACAAAATAATAAGTGACAATAGAAAATTTATCACTAACGATTTATGTTAATTGACAAAAAAAATTAGTTATGTTGCAATAATGATTCTAACAAACCCATATGCTTAAAAATTGTGCTTAAATTATTATTATTATTAATAATAATATACATTTATAGTGACAATTAATTAAAATAATTTTTTTATCACATATCATAGTAACTTTTTGATTATCACTTACGTTGTTATTACACACGGGTTTCTAATTGTTAATACAACTCAAAACTAAAGTTCTTGTTACTATTAAGTTGTGTTATGACAAAATAAAATTATTATAACTTAAAAAGTACCATTAATTACACTATAAAAGTCATTGCGACTTAATATATATGTTCTTATTGAAATGGATTTCTTATGTCTTGGCATCAAATGAAGATATATATATATATATATATAAATATGTTCCCTCCTAAAAAGATTATTTATCTTCTTAATATCTTGTCTTATAACTAACTAACAACAAGCAAAAAATTAAAGTTTTATTTCAATACGTAACGAAAAAGACAATATACATGATTGATTGAAAGATTTGTGATACTTCATTTGATTTAGAAAAATTATTATATTGTCACTTTTTTGTAACTAATATTATATTTTTATATATTATCACCTCCTAATGTTGTATTTTTTGAGCTTCTTAGCTTTTCCAATAAAAAAAAGAAAAACGAAAAAACGAAAAAAAAACCCTTTCATATACTTTTATGACATTTTATAAGTTATTATATCTTTTATAAGATTTTTTAAAAACTTATAATTAGAATATAAGATCAATCAACCATAATTTAATAAATATTCGATCTTATTCAAAAATATAATAAATAATGAAACATATAATATATTAATAATCGTAATTTTATAACATACAATCTGATGAGGGTCCGAATCATAATACAGGTACTTCGATTCCGATCTATATAGGGGTTAACCCCAAAGGTGGATATCTTCCGTTGATGATATTTGAGAATCCTGCAATCAAGGCAAACGTTAGGCTAGCCGAGTGGCCCTCGGCTCTGGCCCTCCGACGCTCAAGTCAGTATTTTCAGTATCTAACAATGGAGCAAGATAGATTCAGTGTGTCCTGGTGCATACCTTGTGACGCAAGACAGAGGAGTTTTTATATTCTTCCCCTTGTAAGAAATGACTGATAAGCCCTTGGCTTACCCTTGGGGTCTTCAGCCTCCTCCAAGGGGCAATTAGTCTATTCCCCCATTTGAATTTTGCCAGCTAGATGTCCTTTCATGCTACAGGACGGGACGGTATACGGGGTGGCGCCTGCCGTGTCAGATAGTGAGGGGATGGCATGCGCCATTAATGCGGTGGCGTGGTGCTAGTCAACGCATTTAATGCGGTGGCAGAGTACTGTGCAAAATTCGACCTCCTGTCAGCCTAACTGGGATCGAATATGGTCGATATTATCCGAGGGCTCTGAGGCGCCCGCCTGGGCCTGGGGGAGGCTGGTCGAATATAGTCGACATGTCCCATGGGCCCTGGGCCGTCGTCTGAATGTTGGGCCCTTCGGGCCACTATCTGGTCAAACATGGTCGACGTAGATCATAGGCCCTGGGCCGTTGTCTGAAATGTTGGGCCACCCTATATCATGAGTCCCCCCACTTAGCAATGCGGATCGAGGGAATCGACGAGCGGCATTAGGAAGTAGCAAATATTAACGTGTCTCGACTGGGGATTTTAGAAATCGACCAGGGTTTTGCGTGTCTACTGAGCGGTTACATCGTGGCGAGCGTGGGGTGGCGTTATAGTTTCCCCCATTAATGCGGACGCTTGGATAACCGCGCCTTTTCCTTTATAAATACTAACTGGCATTCAAGCTGCTTTCGCCTTTACCGCTTCAGATATTCCTTGCTGCAAGAATCACTAACCTTTGCGCTTTCTTTAGAGATTTTCTGGGTTTTAGCTTTCCAATCTAGTAAGTACTCTTCCCCCTCTATTCCTTTCCACCTTTCTTTGAAGAAAATGTTTGGGCTATTCAGTTCTGGTGGTACTTCTGGTGGGGGTAGTGAAGCGACTGTGTCTGAGGGCCGCATGGAGTTTTCTGACTCAAGCAGATCAAGCTCCGGCGGCTCGAGCGGTGTGCGGGGGGAGGGGGGGAAAGCTGGGCCCAGCCAGGTACCTTCTTCTCGCGGGCGATTATTTACCCCAAACCACTATAGTGAGATAATCTCTACCGTCACCCCCTTAGAACTGGCCCGCGTTCAAGAGCTTTACCACATTCCTCGCGAATTCCAGTTGCTAGCCCCTGGGCCTGCTGGTCGAATGCACCGTGCCCCTGCCGGTTGCATAACTGTTTTCGAGGATGCACTTAGGTGTGGTCTTAGGTTTCCCTTGAGTGAGGGCATGATAGGTCTGCTTAGGGGTCTTCGAGTGTGCATCACGCAACTGCTGCCCAACTGTTTCTCGACGTTGTGTAGCTTTATAGTTCTAATGTTCCTGTACAACCAACCCCCAACCTTTGAAAATTTTTCAAACCTGTTTTATCTTTGCGTGTCGCGTAAATCCGGCAGCACTGAGGAAACGGGCTTTTATTATCTGAGCGCTCGGCCTCGTCGGAGGTTTCTCGTGGCGCCTTCCTCGTCCTATGGTCAGGCGTGGAAGAAACGCTATTTTTTTGTGCGGGTAAAGGGCAGGTTCGATATTCGCCGAGAGTGGGCGAGGGGTCCGGTCGAGGTACCAGGGAATCACGCTCCAACCTGGTCGAGCACATTCGTGAGGGACCTGGTCGAGTTTGTTCCCATCGAAGCCACTATATTCCTCGAGGAGAGGCAATTGGTGTTGGCTGGGTTGTCGCCAGCCTCATTAAACTTTCCCGCTGATTATGAGATAGGTAGACTAACTGCATGCGCCGTACCCTGTTGTTTGCTTATGAACATTCCTGTAGTTGACATTTTCTGTTGCTTATCCTGTGCAGACCGCGACGAAATCATGAATAGGTCTAGGGCTAGGTGTGCTGGCTCGAGTTGAAAAGAATAAGCAGCGTCGACAAGGCGGCTCGATTCGAGAAGAGTCATCGGGGGCCGACGAGCCACGCCGATTAACTGCTGCCCCCTGCGCCCTCCAGAACACCTTCACCCGCTCGACAAGAAGAGGTCGAGAGAACCACGGGTCGAGGAAAGAGACCCATGGGCGAGCCGGCTGCTTCCCCCCCGAAGAAGGCAGCTGCCGGGAAAGGGAAGTCGAAGGGCACGGGGCTGAACGTGCCGACGGGAAAAGAGCTCTTCATGGACTGAAGCCCCGAGGCCCTCTTTAATTTACGAAAATTCCCATCTCCTCGTTTTGGGTTGGATCCAGGTGTAGCTGTGGGTGACTCATCTAGCATGGTATCCTCAGGGCCGGCTGGGTTGGATCCCTTAAAAGTGCTGATGGCTGCGCAGTTCATGGCTGACCAGAATAAATTCCTGGGTTTAACCCAGCCTAGGTTGCTGTGTAAGTTCGCATATCATGCAAACATGGTAAGATCTAGAAACCTGGATGTCTACTTGTTTAACTCTTTTTTTCCTTCGCTTAGCTGCCCTCTGACATAGTCTCGTGTTTCAGGTCGAGCAGCTAGGCTATCACATGTTTCGCCGTTCCGAGGTGGCGCTGGCTGATCGGGAGCGATTGGAGGGGGGTGAGGACGCTGAGACCTTGAAGGTTCAGCTTGAGTCCTCCCAGATGCGGGTCGAGGAGCTTAAGAGGGCAAACGCCCAGTATGCCAAAGATATGGAGGCGAAAGACCGTCAGGTGGTGCTGGAGGTAACGGAGCAGACTCGAATAGAGGCGAAGTTGAAAAAACTGGAGCTGGATATTCAAGTCGCCTACGAGTCTGGTCGTGCGGCCGGCCGAAGTGAGCGCTTGGTCGAAGCCAGGGAGGAGTTTGCTCGGGTGATGCCCGAGGTGCGGAAGGAGGCCGTCCAACAATTTATGGTGAGCCCGACCTTCCAAGACGCAAGCGTTGTGCTTGCTTTGGATGACGCACGGGGTGCGTTTAAGAGGGCTATCGCCCAATTGCAACATCTGGGTTACGGCATCAGCGATGAGGATCGCTCGAAGATGGGCCTTGGCTTCGATGAGCAACTGCGCCCGCTGGTCGAGGAAGATGTCAACGAGGCAGATACTGCTGAGGTCGAATCTGCCGATGTTGTCGACATGAGCCCTGAAGAGAGGCAGAAGGCAGAACTCAAGAAGAAGCTGAATGCGGTGGGCTGAGAGTTCGAGTTTGCTGGCGACCTTGCCTATGAAATTTCTGAGAATAGGGCGGATACCGCCGCATTCTTCCCAGCTGCTCCATGGCTGTTTATGCCCTCTGCTGCCAGTCCCTCCTACGCGGTTACCGCGGCCATTCCCGTTGCAGAGGCGCCACCTGAACCTCCGTCTGTTTTGGCTCCAGCGCTTGCTGCTGAAGGGTCTGGCAATTCTAGCTAGGCCCTTCCCTTGTATTTTTGACTTTTCATTCTGTATATAATCTTACTGAGGCTTTATGAAATTATATTTCTTTGCCCATTCTATGCTGGTGGTTCGCTCTATATTGTCGTTTGTCTACTGCTTTGTCGAGTAGAATTAATTGTGTTTAGTATTTATGTTTGCCCCCTTCATCGAATGGATGGTTATTTTGTCTTCGTTGGTTTAAAATTTTGTATTGCCAACTTGTGTAAGTCGATAGGATGCAAATAGTACTTGCTGTGGAACACTTCTTATAATTGTAATATAAATGGTTTCGCTAACTTTTTGTAGCTAACGTGTATTTCCGAACGGGGCTCGACTTCCAGCTTTAAGGGTGTTTTCACCATGCAAAGCATTGGTCTCCTAAAATTTGGCGACATGGCCGAGCCAATAAATATGCATCGAAGGTGTCGACTTTGTTCTTTTGAAAACTTTTGGCGACTGTGGGGTCGCTTAAGGTGGTCTCGACCGGTGGCCTCGACTTAGATGTTAAATCCTTTCATCGACTGCGGGGTCGACTAAGGTGGTCTCGGCCGGTGGCCTCGACTTAGATGTTAAATCCTTTCGTCGACTTCGGGGTTGACTAAGGTGGTCTCGGCCGGTGGCCTCGACTAAGGTGGTCTCGGCCGGTGGCCTCGACTTAGATATTAAATCCTTTCGTCGACTTCGGGTCGACTAAGGTGGTCTCGACCGGTGGCCTCAACTTAGATGTTAAATCCTTTCGTCGACTTCGGGGTCGACTAAGGTGGTCTTGGCCGGTGGCCTTGACTTGGGTGCCAGATCTTTTCAAGTTTTCAATCGCGATGTGCCTTGTTTTTTATAACCAGTACAACATATGTCAATTAAACAGTTTACACAAAGAATTTTTTCAAGTTTACCGCATTCCATGGTCGAGGTAGCTCGCGACCTGTAGTGTCCACTAATCGGTAGGCGTTGTTCTTGCATACTTTGATGACTGCATAAGGTCCCTCCCACTTGGGGTCCAGCTTCCCGACTGGTTTTGAAATCTCCACTTTCTTCAGGACTAGATCGCCCACTTTAAAATTTCTCGGACGGACTGACTTATTGTAGCGGTCCGCCATTTTTGAGCGGTACCTCTGTATCTTGTTGTAGGCTATTTGGCGCTTTTTGTCTACGATAATTAAATCCAGCGTCCTCTCCGATGTATTCGCTATTGGATTGTAATGAATTACTCTAGCTGTGTGCTGAATCAATTCGGATGGTATCACTGTTTCAGAGCCATAAACTAGACTGTAGGGGCTGTGGCCTGTGGCCGTTCGGGGGGTCGTTCGATAGACCCAAAGAACGCCTGGGAGATCGTATGCCCAACTGGCTCCTGTCCCTGTTATTCGGCTCTTAATGTGGTCTAGGACTGTTCTATTAGTGACCTCGGTCTGGCTATTGGCTTGTGGATTGCCTACTGAAATGAAGTGCTGCGTGATGCCTAAAGTTTCGCACCATCTTCTGGTATTTTTGCTCTGGAATTGAGTGCCGTTATCGGAAATAAGGATCTTAGGTAGCCCGCACCGACACACGATGTTCTTCCATAGAAAACTCTTGATAGCCGCATCAGTGATCTCAGGGACTGCTTTTGCTTCCACCCATTTCGTAAAATATTCGACAGCCACTATGATAAACTTCCGCTGGCTAGAGGTTTTGGGGAGCGACCCTAATATATCGATGCCCCACTGGTCGAACGACCATGTGATACTAACATTGGTCATTGGTGCAGGCTGGTTGATGCTGAATGTTCGCATGTACCTGGCAGGATGGGCATTTCTTAGCGAAATCCACAGAATCGTTGAGCAGAGTGGGCCAGAAATATTCGTAGCGGGTAATCTTGTGAGCCAGAGACCTTCCACCCGAGTGGTTGCCACAGATACCCGCATGCACCTCCTGCAATACTTCGTTCGCCTGGCCGGGATCTAAGCACCTGAGTGGCGGCCCGGCGATCGACCTCCTGTACAGCTGCCCATGCTCGTCTAATGCATATTTAGGCGCCAAGCCTTTCAACTTTTGAGCCTGCTTAATGTCATCTGGTAAGGGGCCTCTACTCAGATAGAGTTTGATTGGATGTTGCCAGGATGGGGTTGACTCGTCGAGGCATCTGACCTGGATCCGGTCGGGAGACTGTACGCAGGGTTTATCGGCCACAAGAAATGTTATAGTTCTTTCTCGCGTGCCTTTCGCCGAACTGGCTAGCTTAGAGAGTGCTTCTGCTCGCTCGTTCTCTGACCGGGGGATCTGGCTTAGCGAGAAGTGGCTAAACATCTGTTTCAAGTGTTGTACCTTGGCTAAGTACTGCGCCATCTTGTGCTCTTTTTCTTCGAAGTTCCCTTCGAATTGCTCCGCCGCGAGCTGAGAGTCTGTGAAAGCCGCTAGCCTACCAACCCCCCGGTCGGCAGCCATGCGCATTCCTGCAATGAGGGCTTCGTACTCAGCTTCGTTGTTCGTAATCGGGAAATCGAGCTTCACCGCGAAGTCATAACCCTCTGCTAACGGGGATCGAAGAGAAACTCCCATCCCTCCCCCCGACGACGTCGCAGACCCATCGACATGTAGAGTCCACAAGTATGTGCTGTCGATGTCCGGACACGGTAGGTCGATCCTTTCGAGGATGAAATCTGCGAGGACCTGTGCCTTGATGGCCGCTCGCGGTTGAAATTGGATGTCGAATTCTCCGAGCTCGATGGCCCATTTAGTGAGTCGACCTGAAGTGTCCGGCTTTGACAATACTTGTTTTAGCGGTTGATTCATTAACACCAAGATTATGTGTGATTGGAAGTAAGTTCGCAGCTTCCTTGCTGATGAGACGAGGGCTAGAGCGAATTTTTCGATCTCCAAATAGTTATATTCTGGCCCCTGGAGAGCTTTGTTGCAATAGTAAACGGGGCAAGGGTTTCCATCTCTTATTGCGGTCAACACCGAACTAACGGAGGCTGAAGAGACAGCCAGATATATTTGTAAGACTTCCCCGAGCTCAGGTTTGGCGAGTAGAGGTGGTGAAGAGAGATATTGCTTGAGGTCGATGAGGGCTTTATCGCATTGTTCATCCCATTTGAACCCCAACTTCTTTGTGTTTCTTAAGATTTTGAAGAAAGGTAAGCTCTTGTCTGCCAGCCTGGCTACAAATCTGCCCAAAGCAATCACTCTGCCAATGAGGCGTTGAACTTCCCGCATTGTGCGCGGCGGGGCTATGTCGAGAACTGCTTGAATTTTCTGAGGGTTAGCCTAGATACCTCTCTGGCTGACCATGAAATCCAGGAATTTACCGCCCCGCACTCCAAATGTGCATTTTTTGGGGTTTGGTTTCATGCCAAAGGCTCTTAGAATAGAGAATGTGTGATTCAGGTCAGCCAAGTGATTTTCTGCTCTGTCTGTTTTTACAATCATGTTGTCCACATAAACCTCCATTGAGTTCCCAATCTCATTTTAAACATGAAGTTAACAAGCCTTTGATAGGTTGCTCCGACATTTTTAAGTCCGAACGGCATGACGAAAAAGCAATATACCCCATTGGGAACAACAAAAGAGGTTTTTTCCCTATCTTCAGGTGCCATAAATATTTGATAATATCCTTGAAACGCGTCCATCATGCTAAGTAATTCACATCCAGAGGTGGAGTCGACAAGTAAATCAATACGAGGCAAGGGGTAAGGATCTTTAGGGCAAGCTTTATTCAAATCTGTGAAATCATTATACATCATCCATTTTCCCTCACTCTTGGGAACTAAGACAACATTACATAGCTAAGAAGGATACTGAATTTCAACAACATAACCAGCTTCCAGGAGCTTGCTTACCTCTTCTTGGATAACCTGTGTCCGCTCGGTGTTAAAAAATCTCTTCTTCTGGCGGATTGGCTTATGGGCAGGGTCCACATTGAGCCTGTGGACAATGATGTCCAGGTCGATGCCCTGCAGGTCGGCTGCTTTCCAAGCGAAGACATCAATGTTCCTCTGGAGGAAGTCGACCATGAGGCACTCTAGTCGATCTCCCAAATCAGCACTGATCTTAGTTGTCTTGTCGGGATTTCGGGCTCCAGCTCAATTATCTTGAAGACTCCCATTGGCTCGACCCTGATATCTTCGATCTTTCTCTTCTTGGATGAAGTTCCCTCCTCGGGTTTCGCTACAGGGGCGTCCCCCGAGGGCCTCAACTGAGGCCTCCTTCTCTGCTCATCGGATTCCACGGAGATTGTGTAACAGCGCCAAGCGTCCTTAACATTGCATAAAATATGACCAACTCCTCCAGGGGTCGGGAACTTTATCTTCATGTGATATGTGGACGCGATGGCTCTGAAGTCGTTTAAGGCCGGTCTTCCCAAAATAACATTGTAAGCGAACGGGGCGTCGACCACTAAATAGCTAATCATCAAAGTTCGGCTGCGATGGCCCTGCCCAAAAGTTGTGGAGAGGGAGATGGATCCTAACGGCATTATCTCCGATCCCCCAAATCCAACTAGGGGCGTTCTGACTGGATCAAAGTTCAGCTTGCCCAAGTCCATCCTGTTTAGTGTCGACGAGAATATGATATTGGCTGAGCTACCGTTGTCGACCAGGACCTTTCTAACTTCGAAGTTGGCGATCTCGAGAGCGACAACCAAAGGGCAGTCGATCTTCCGGTCCATTCCTTGGTTTTCGAGGTGGCTGAGGTCCACGTCTGAAAAGGATATTGGCTCTATACTGTTTGTAAGCTGAAAAATCCGTCTCGACCTTAGATGGCTTGGTCGAGTCGAGCTGCCGTTGAGTTTGCTTCCTTGCGTTTCGGGAGTCTCCTCCCGTGGGCCCCCCAGCGATCATGTCGATGACCCCTCTGATGGGTGGGTGGGCTTCATGGACGGGCTTCTTCCCTTTGTCATCTCTTCACGGGCTGGCCGACCTTTCTCTACGGGGAGTCCGGTCGACGGCGCCCTCCTCTCGTCGATGCCTGTCCTCGACAAATTTCTTTATGTGCCCCTGTCTGATCAACCTCTCAATTTCGTCCTTCAAGTTGAAGCAGTTTTCGGTGTCATGCCCCTTCTGTCTGTGGAAGTGGCAGAATTTCCCTGACTTCCTCATGGCCTCTGTCTCTGTAATTTTGCGGGGCTTTTTCAGCAAGTTGTCATGTTGAATGGCAAAGAGCACTTCTTTCCTCACCATGGAGAGCGGGGTATAGTCGTGAAAGCGTCTAATCGGGGACTGACGTCCTTCCCTGTTCTGCTTGTCGTCTTTCTCTTTGCCCTTCTTCTTGTCAGCTTCGATGCTGCCGTATTTCATCTTGTTCATCTCTTCTTGGGTCATGTATCTTTCCGCGAGGTCGAGGAGTTCTTCCATCATGCGGGGCTGAGCGCGCACCAAAGCGTTAGCGCACTCTTTGTGCCTCAATCCCAATAACAGCACATCAATCAAGAACTCAATCCTCGGACTGTCAATTTTCAACACTTCTGTGTTGAATCTGGTGAAAAAATCTCTCAAAGACTCCCCCTCGGCTTGCTTCACCATATGCAAGTGGGTGTATGGCAGCTTCGCCTTCCTTCTGCTAGCAAACTGGTGTAGAAATTTGTCACAAAGCTGGTCATACGAAAAGATAGACGCCGGCTCTAACTTCACGAACCAATCCAAGGCCACCCCCTGAAGTGTGGTTACCAGCATTTTCGCATGAATATACTCGTTGTGTCCATGCAGTTGCATCATGTGTTCAAACTGCAGCAAATGTTCACTCGGGTCTGCGGACCCGTCGTACCGCGGGAGACCAGTGGGGATCTTGGCATCTACCGCGATACGTTCATTAATGATTTCTTGTGTGAAGGGTGAGTCCTGTTCCCTTCTAAATCTCGAGGGCACCTCCGGCTGAAGGGGCCTGTCCACGTTCCCCCTCGACAGCTCCTCCAGGCGTTTATTTAGTTGCTGCACCTGGTGGGATACCTCCTCCCACTCCTGCTGATCCTGCTTTCTTCTACCTCGGGAACGTTCGGTCCTTATCGCGCTACGGGGCTCGAAGGGGCCGAACGTCATAGTCTACGGAGTCCGCTACCTCTTTCCTCGGCGGGGGGCGGGGTACCTCCCGGTGAAAACGACTCTGGCTTGGTTCTCGCCTAACTGGATGCCCGGGGGACCCCGGACGCCGTGAGTATTCTACAGGCAGGTGCTTGCTCATGCCCCGTCGGAGGGGGCGTGGCGCTGGCTGCTGGTTCTGGCGGCGCAACTTATCTGTTCAAAGCGGCTGAAAGCTGGGCTGATATCTGTGCGGAGATCTGCTCACTGATGAGCTGCATCAACTGGGGCATAGTGAGGGTGACTACGGGCTCAGGCTGTATATTGGGACCCGAAGCAGTCCTTTCTTCGTTCTGGCGGAGTGGGGGGGAGCTGGATCTTCTGTTCTCTTCCCTCCCGGAAGGGGCTCACCTAGTGTTCACCATTCTCGATAGAGGATTCCGTTTTCCCACAGACGGCGCCAAATGATGAGGGTCCGAATCGTAATACAGGTACTTCGATTCCGATCTGTATAGGGGTTAACCCCAAAGGTGGATATCTTCCGTTGATGATATTTGAGAATCCTGCAATCAAGGCAAACGTTTGGCTAGCCGAGTGGCCCTCGGCTCTGGCCCTCCGACGCTCAAGTCAGTATTTTCAGTATCTAACAATGGAGTAAGATAGATTCAGTGTGTCCTGGTGCATACCTTGTGAGGCAAGACAGAGGAGTTTTTATATTCTTCCCCTTGTAGGAAATAACTGGTAAGCCCTTGGCTTATCCTTGGGGTCTTCAGCCTCCTCCAAGGGGCAATTAGTCTATTCCCCCATTTGAATTTTGCCAGCTAGATGTCCTTTCATGCTACAGGACGGGACGGTATACGGGGTGGCGCCTGCCGTGTCAGACAGTGAGGGGATGACATGCGCCATTAATGCGGTGGCGTGGTGCCAGTCAACGCATTTAATGCGGTGGCAGAGTACTGTGCAGAATTCGACCTCCTGTCAGCCTGACTGGGGTCGAATATGGTCGATATTATCCGAGGGCTCTGAGGTGCTCGCCTGGGCCTGGGGGAGGCTGGTCGAATATAGTCGACATGTCCCATGGGCCCTGGGCTGTCGTCTGAATGTTGGGCCCTTCGGGCCACTATCTGGTCGAACATGGTCGATGTGGATCATGGGCCCTGGGCCGTTGTCTGAAACGTTGGGCCCTTCGGGCCACTATTTGGTCGAACATGGTCGACGTGGATCATGGACCCTGGGCTATTGTCTGAAACGTTAGGCCTTTTGGGCCACCCTATATCACAATCAATTGAGAATTTATTAAAATCTGAAAATTAAGTTATATTATATATGTATGTATGTACTTTGTATTTGAAATAATTGTCTGATATCCTTTCACCATCAAGCGATGACTTTCCCAAGGATTACGTTACGACCACTTGTTAAGATTCTTATTCGAAGGGTCGGCATCCATATAGGTTAGAGACACATGGGAACAATACGAACATTTATCGAAGAAGTAAACGACAAATTTCTCTCTCTTTCTCTATGTACTTCTATTTATTTTAGGCTTTGTTTGGATGGGAATTTGGATATTCTCCCAAAAGTTTTTGGGAGAATGAATTTTGGAAAGTGAGATCCGAAAATATGATGGTTGTTTATTTGTATTTTGGGAATTAGGTAGAGAATGAATTAGGAGAAAATAATTTATTTATTTGTGTTTTGAGAGGTACGAAATATCACATCAATAATTTTTTTGTTGGGTTTGTAGAGTGAAATGTATTTCAAAATTATTTATATATATGTATGTATAGATTGTGTAAGTAGTAATATGTGTATATATTTGTAATGATGAGACAATTGATTGAAATTTTGGGGAATATGTTTAGAGTGTGAAGAGTTGCGATTTTTTGGAGATAAATTTTATATTTTGAGAGTGGAATTGAGGAATGTGTAATATTTGTTTGTTTAAGTTTTGAGAGTTGAAAAATAAATTAAGAATTTGTAAACAAACAAGCACTTAATTTCATATTTTATCCTATATTTTAGGGTACACACACACACACACACACACACACCCGTGCACGAATTAAAAGTTCATTTAAATTCAAATCTCAAATATATAAATATAAAAATAAATATATGTAAAATAAAAATTAAAAATTTTACAGCTTCAACTCTGTAGTTAGAGGGTGTTTGGGTAAGCTTATAAACTTTTCAAAATATTTTATAAAATATTTCAGAGCTTATAAGATGTGAAAGTATTTTATAATTTATAAAAAAAAAAAAAGACCATACAAGCTCCTAAAACAATATATTAGGAGCTTACAAGCTAGTTTAATTTTAATTATACTAATTACAAAAATATCATTAATAATATTTTATAAACTCTAAAATATTATTTTATCCAAATACTTTAACAACTTATCTTTAAAAAAAAATTTAATATCTTATAAATTTTAAAAACATCTTAACATATAAGAACTTTGAAATAAGATTAGTCAAACACCCGTTTCGTGAATTTCAAGAACTTATATTGGGCTGAAAATGAGCGTTCTGCATATTTAAGTAATGAGATGTAAAGAAATTATAAAAATATATTTATTATATATATATATATATTTATATATGTATTGTCCATTTCAGGACATAGGGGGTCAAATAGAGCAACATGAAACGCGTGGGCATGTTGTCATTGTCCATATGCAGCGATAGCATTGCCGAACCGGCCAAATATCTTTTCACTTTCGTAATCAGTCCTACACTAATACTTAATGGTTGATAATTCCGTGGAGCCACTCAATGGAATTTAATAGTAATTAAATTAGAGCTAAGTCCGATCAATATTTTTCTACAATTAATTATTTTAGCATGCCCCTAATAGTATATTCCTCAAGCATGCTTTGGGCGAGATCAGTTTTTTTTTTTTTTAATTTATTTATTGTTCTAATTTTTATTTTCTTGTTGGCAGCAACTGATTTTATGATATGTTAATCGTTTTTAATTTTCTGCGGGGCGTAACTTAAATTTTCATAATCTAAAATTTAAATTTTAGCATTTTGACCTCATGAAGTAATGTATGTCTATACAAATTCAATTAAGAAATCCTTACCACCAAGGGTGGTGGTCGAGTGATTCCAATCTCACTCCCATGTGGTTTGGCATGTTCACGTTTTGGATTTCAATCTCCTCTATGCATTTGTCACAAATATTTACTAGTTGTATATTTTTCGATTTGGGTGTGGATTAATGCCGGCTTCTATGGACTTTACTTGATCATTGGTCATGCTACGCTGATGGAACCCATGCTTGTGCGGGTTGTTCGTGTCTAATATGTTCGCGGCTGAACATGAAAATCCAGATATGAAAGGTAGGGTCACTATTACTACTTCCTTATTTTATTTGAATAAAAAAATTAAAATAATCCTTCTTTTTAACTTTTTTTTATTTCTCTAAAGTTCGAGAATATTCTATCTAACAAATAATGGACCGCTAGAGCCTAGTGCCCTCCAAAAATGGTAGGAATTGCATTCCACAAGGACTTGCAAGTAGAAAGTTGAAAATTTAAAGCATAGTATTTGTCCATAGGAGATTGTGATATTTTTGTTCCATTTTGGATCAATTTGTGGTGAGAAATAAGTGGTGACAAAATTGATTGAAGGCCACCTCATATCATCAAAGTATAAAACTTTCTCCGTTATTTTCTCTCCAATTCCTTGTTTGTTAGACAACAAATTAAATCTCTCTTCAAGAAATATTTTCTTGGAATATCTAGTTTGCACATCACAACTTTTTTTTATCACTTTGTCAAGGTTCTTAAAGATTTTATGACATTAATTTTTCTAAATATTTTAATAAGTTTCGATGTGGATGAATCTTCATATAATGATGAAAATGTCAACACTTTTAAGTATAAAGTGTAGCGAAATTTTAATCTGTAACACTAATAAATCATTAATAACTTATTTTTTTGAATTGAATTACCACCATTCAATTAATTTAGCCAGCTCTATCGTTCAAAACCTATTTATCGACTCTATAGTTCAACCTAATCTTAGATTGTGATTTAGTTTATAAACATGAAAACTCATGGTATACGGGTTTTTATTAGTTATAACGTAATAAAAAATATCAATTCTATACTTAATCTAATTAAATTAGAAAGCTACAACCATATATCAAGTTCTTTACTAATTTGACCTACAAAAAATATAAAAATTTTGTTGTCAATCTCATTATTTTATATAAATCGACCAAGTCTTCTTTGGAAAATAGCATGACAACTTCCCAAAAGCAAACAATCAAACAGGCCCTTTATGCTGCAATAATGTACTTTACTCCATATGCCCATCCCTCTGTACAAACGTGTCAATTGTTTAGACTTCCACAATCAGACAATCTAACCGACAAAAACTTCTGAAAAATTCGAAGGGTAACTCAGACTCAACGGTCCAAGTTATTATGTCTTAATTAAAAAAAAAAAAAAGAAAAAAATGGAAAACACACATCAAAGATAATGCAGCCATAATATTCCTAAGCTTTCCATTACATTGATTCCTCAGAATAATCAAAACTATTTTTAATTTTACCATCCTCTGTTGGCAGATGGTTAGATTTCTCTCCACAAATCTCGGCGTCCCATTAGTGGTCAGTCCACTTTCTCTAATGAAAATTCTATTATATATTGAGTACTGTTTTAGAATTTATAGAGATTAGGGGGAGGAGGGATCCTGTGCACAGGTTTCCATAGACCTACTTTTTCCTTTACTTAGGAATGAGAAATCATTTCCGGGTTGATTGTGTAAGTTTATGGGCACCATGGAATTCTTAACTCTGCTCAAAAGCCACTTCACTCATGTAGAGACAACGTTGCTGTCTGAGTTTTTGATGAAAACAATGTTCAGGTTTGGTAGTATTTTCTTGGCTTCTGTCTATGCTTTGATGCTCAAGATTTCGGGGTTCATTTCCACATATCTATACAGGTATTCTTTTGATCTTCTTTTTTCAGCTTTTCTTTTTCTGTTTTGTGTTTTTGTATTGTGTTTGATCATTTTGGGAGGATTATTTGTAGATCAAAATCCAGTCTTGCTGAAGAGAATGGTTCAAATTTTAGTGCAAATCTTTCTCCGAAGGATGATCAAGTTGTTTCCAAGAATAATCCCACTTTGCTTTTGTCTGCTGGAAAAGAGTTGCAAGAAAGCACAAAGGGTTTCGATGGAAATATTGTGGATACAGAGGGCTCTGTTTTCTTGCAAGGTGGCTTGATTTCTAACAGCAGTAAGTGCCAGTTTATGTCTGGAGAAAATGTAAGTAAATACTTGGAAGAGCCGAAAACAGTGAAATTTGTTGTCCAGGAAATGTTTGTGGAATCAAATGATGTTCTTGTTAGCAGTGATCAAAGTACTGAATATGAAATTTCTCAAGGAAAAGACTCATTGGAGCTGGAGTTGGAAGAAAATGTACAGGAATTTTCTGAAGAACCGGACTCTTCTTCATTTTGTTTTAAACTCTTGGATAATATTGTTCAAGAAAAGGCAGATAGTCCTGAGGAAAAAGAAAAACTGATAAATTCAGCTGACTCTAAAGATTTTCAGCCTGAAGGGCTGAAAGATGAATCTTTGGAGGATCAAGATTTTTCCTATGAAGTTGAATTGCTGCCGGCCCAGCCCGGCCAATTCTCGACTCCTGATGCAGCACAAGAGCCTGATTCTGCTGGAAAAGGCATAGTAATTGAGTCTACTGAGATAAATGATTCGAAGAATTGGATGAGTAATTTTCTTGATCAAAATGATCAGAGTAAACCAGAAGATCAATGGTTAGAAGATTTGGATGATGAGTATATAGAACTGGAACCTCTGTCTCATATTGCTCTGTCTCATATTGGCAATGGCAGTATTTCCTATGGGGATGCTAACAAGGCCGACGAATTATTACACGAAGAGGATAATATTATGCAGACGTCAGTTGATACTTCCCAGGAACCGAAGAGTTCTTGGGATTCAGATTCTGACAATGATGAAGATGAGCCAGATGTCTTGGTGGAACACCAGAACTTAGTTCAACAGATGAAAATGGAGTTCAAAAACTGTAGAATCAGAAGCCTTCCCACTATATCAGAAGAAGAATGCGAAACTCCTAAGATGGTAGAAGATTTGAAACCTCTTGAAATCGATCAGAAGATCGACTACAAGGACATAATGGAGGAAATTCAGAAGTTCTACAAGAGCTACATGGAAAAAATGCGAAAATTGGACATCTTGAATTACCAGACCTTACATGCTATCAGTAAGTTCAAAATGTTTAACCTCTTCTACTTTTTGCTTGATTTCTTACCAAATTTCATGTTAGTTATGTCCTTGTAGGGCAGTCGAAAATGTCTTATCCAGTTGATTATTGAATTGGGATACTGAAAATTACTTCTGGTTGAGTATATTTATGTTTAATGTTTGGACCATCTAGTCCTGTTCAAGATTTTTTGTCCCAAAGAGTAGTTAAGCTTTTTAGAGAACAACATTGTTTGGTGGGTCTCCATCTTCTTTATGGTCAAGATCCCCCTTTCTTTATATCTAAAGCTACCCTCAATTGTTTCCGTGCCTCTAAATATATTATACTATCAAATTTAAAGCTCTAACAATGGTTACTTCGCTTCAAATCGACCTTTATTTCTTTCCATAAAGTTAGAAACTATTGAACGGTTGATATCAAATTTGATGTTTGTGTGCCAAAATTGTAGGCTTTCTCCGGCTGAAGGACTCAGAAGTATTCACTACAGGCAAAAAGAAGGCTGATTCAGCACCCTTTATATTGCCAAAAATCTGGACATGCAAAGGACAGAGGATCTACGCGGATCCAATACATAAGTCCATCATAGAAATGCACCGTGACTTGGAACTGGTTTACGTTGGACAACTTTGTCTTTCATGGGAAATTCTCAGCTGGCTTTATGTGAAAGCACAAGAATTACTTGAATATGAGGCTAGTGGTAACCACTCATACAATAGAGCTGCTGAGGAATTTCAACAATTTGAAGTACTCTTGCACAGATTCATAGAAGATGAACCATTCCAAGGACATAGAATTCAGAACTATGTAAAGAGCCGGTGCATTATACGCAGTCTTCTTCAGGTCCCAACAATCAAAGGTAAAAGTTATTTTTCCCTTCTTTTAATTTATGTACACGAACATCAGGAGTCTGTTAGGTTTAGAACCGGCCTCACACAATTGCATACAGATGATTGTTTGAAGGCCAAGAAGGAAAGAAGAGAAGAAACAGACGCAATTTCACTTGAAGTGATAGTAGAAATCATCAGGGAATCAATGCTGGTTTTCCAGGCATTTCTTTTGGCTGAAAAGAGGACGACGAATGTGGCTCTAAAGGGCATTCAAGAACCTGAAAATTCAGAGCTTCTAGCAGATATTATCACAAACCTTCAAAAGGTTGCTCTTTTACGCCGATTAAACTAATCTTTTTGCTTCATTTTTGTAGCTAAATTTTCCACTAAGCACATTCTTGATCTTATGCAGAAGGAGAGAAGGATTAAAGAACAAATCAGAAGCCAGAACTGCATAGTTAAGAAGCTGAAAAAGCACCAAGAATCATGCCGGCTGGACCGCGAACTCTTGACATCTCAAGTAGAGTTGAGATTGGTGTCAAGAGTCCTTAGTCTATCAAAATTAACACCAGATCAACTGGTTTGGTGCCAGAAGAAACTTAACAACATCAGTATTGTGAGCAGGAAGGTTCATGTGGAGCCATCTTTTCTGCTTTTCCCTTGTTAAATGTTACCATTTTGCTTCCCACTTGTAAATCAAGGTTTTAGAGTTAAAAGAAAGCAGTACTATAGATGACTTCTTGTGCACAATTGGGAGTCTGTCAAACTCTATACAGTTTCTTTTGTATATTAGAAAGTGGCAAAAGTTAGTGCAAATTAGTAGGATTAGGATTCAGAACATTGTTACCAAGTGATGTTGCATGATAATATTTCACATAAATGCATGTAACAAGTTACAAGATTCACTCTTTTATGTTTCTTTTGTTTTGCATTTACATTTGAGTGAAATAATATTAGTTTTTACAAATATTTATGTGGGTTCTAATAATATTACAAATTTTTATATTTTGAGTTTTAGTAATATTAAAACTATAAATAGAATTCAAGTAAACAAGTAAATTCAAGCTTAAACATTGTAATTTTATACCAAAGTAGGTATTTGTCAGGTGGCCTTTGGCCCGCTGACATAAATCTCAGATGTATTAATAAAAGAATATCGAAATATAGATTTATTTAGTGATTGATTGATTCAATAACGTTAGTTTTGCCCTAATATTTGTGGGACATAAAATTTGAATATTAACAAACTTTAAATATATATGAGTAGACCCAATAGTTTTGGGACAAAGAGCGAATTATCTAAAAAAAATGGAGAGAGTCTTGATATGTTAAAAATTAATTATTTAAAATTCAATTTGCAATTCTAGTAGAAGAAATTAATGAAAAAGTATTGGGCCTGAAAGTATTGGGCTAAAATAGTAACAGCCCAATATTCCCTTTGGATTCATAGGGAAGATAGGAGTCCAGACCTCCCAAATCCCAGCCGTAGATTCTAGAAAGAAATTTGAAAAATCAGAGCATCTCAACCGTGCAATCTAGGGCTGCAATCACTGCAACTCTTCACTTATATACACCTCTCTCCCCCGCGCCTCTCCCTTCTTCTTCGTTTTCGCCTCTATCCCACAAAGGCCAAAAACTAGAAAATCTGACAAAAGTGAAAAATGGTGCAGCGACTAACATACAGGAAGCGGCATAGCTATGCCACGAAATCCAACCAACATCGGGTCGTCAAAACTCCCGGTAATAACCCATAAGAGAACCTTGGCTGCAATGTATTTTTACTTGTTCTGGTTTGATTTTTGTTTTTTCAGTTGAATTTGTTAGATTTGTTGCATTGTCTGGTTTAATGTAGTTCTGGGACTCTTTTTATTACGACAGGCTTCCTTTTATTGGTTAATTTTGTGTATGTGATTGATGGAGTGTGTGTTATGTGTGAAAAACAGGAGGAAAGCTAGTGTACCAGACTACTAAGAAGAGGGCAAGCGGTCCCAAGTGCCCCGTTACTGGCAAGAGGATCCAGGGGGTATGTGCTTAAAATTTGATTTTTATAGTACGTTTATTTTAACATCGTATGATGAAATGCAATGAGTTGTTGTTTTTTGGTTATGCGATAAAATCATGGATCATTCTAGTTTTCAGGACTCTTAATTTGACAAAAGATTAGTTTTTTTACGAAATGCTGTATAAGCTCATATTCTGTTGAATCAATAAAAGCCGCCTTGTAGCATTTGCTCTGCTTTTTGGTTGCTACATTTAAGGTTTGAAAATATTGTTGGGAGCTGTAGAAAGTTTTGATGGATGAGCAGCTAAGTATAGTTATTCTGTATGGAATTTATGTTGTACAAATCTCATGGTATTGTACTTCAGTTTAGTCATTCTCTATCTGGAACATTACGTTGGTTATGGCTGATATTAGCTTACTAAGTAACACTTATGGTGCAAGCCGCCTATTCAAGATTGGCTTAATTTCATCTGGGCTGTTTGAATATCAAAACTCTAGGAGTTATTGTATCTGGACTACTGAGGCGGAGAATGAGGTTGCCGAAGTGACTGTGAAATTTGTACTTGCTATCTATAGTACTTACCAGTGTCCCTATCCATTCAGTATATGGTAAAGCTTGTGTGGATGTGATATTTGGAACAGATAATTGAAGTGTGTGGCCTTTGTATGCATTTTTTCATTATTTGAATTTATGTTTATTGTTTGAATTATTTGCAGATTCCTCACTTGAGACCTGCTGAGTACAAGAGGTCTAGATTGCCCAGAAATCGGAGGACTGTGAACCGTCCCTATGGTGGAGTGTTGTCTGGTGGTGCTGTGAGGGAAAGGTTGGTTGTTTTCTTGCATTGAATTGACTACCATTAGCTTGTAATGTTTTTCTGGGGTTGCTTTTCTCAAGTTCCTGACATTTTCACTGACTGGGTTGTGAAGAATTATTAGAGCTTTCTTGGTGGAAGAACAAAAGATTGTGAAGAAGGTTTTGAAGATACAAAAAGCCAAGGAAAAGCTTGCTGCTAAGAGCTAAAGGGTGAGCCTGGTGCTGAGATAGTTTTGGATACAATTAGCCAAGGAATCATGGAATTGTATTGTGAGGTTTTGAAGCTTAATATCTGTATTTCGTTGGATTCTTTGGAATATGACTCCTTATTTCTTCAGTTTCATGAGAAATCTACCGTGTTAGGTTTTTGAGTTTACCGGCATTTGATGTTAATTAAACTCACTTTGGATTTGCTTTGATGTGATTTGAAGTTTTGGCCTCATTAATGCTTGATCATCTTATTGCCCATTTTGTTTTTTCCATTATTGAATTTAGTTGGTTGATTTTGAACTGCTGGCTTCTTTGCTTCTGTTTGTCAGATTGGGGCAACTTGTCCTCAACAGCTATTAGTGCTTCTGGAGAGTGCATCTTTAGTGTAGTAAAAATTTGTCCAAAATGCAAGAAAGCTCACAAAATTCGAGTTAAAATATATACTGGCTGAATCAATAAATTCTCCTTTCCCAGAGTGGAGGCAATTTTTCCCAGCCTTTTTCTAATTGATGGTGGATCCTAAATTACATTGGACAGCAATACTATTTCTTCAGTGTCAAACTATATGCCTTGCATTTTGTGGAAAGCACATTAGCAACATTTCGAGCTTTGTTCATAAAGACCGCTGTTATCAGTGCTTCAGAAGATGAACTGATTCTAAAAAACAGACTTGAGTCTAATTCAGATGCATTCTTTTAAGGGCTCCTCGAATTGAAGTACAATATTTGTGACCTCTGTTATCAGTGTTTCAGAAGATGAACTGATTCTGAAAAAACAGACTTGAGTCTAATTCAGATGCATTCTTTCAAGGGCTCTTTGAATTGAAGTAACTTGTTTGTGGGCTTTACAGTGTTTACTGGACTCGTTTCGCATAACATTGAATACAAGATAAAACGAGAATTGGGATATATGATCCAATAATATCGGTCAACATGTTAAGAATTCACTATTCGTACAGCATAAGACATTTGTCTGTTCAAATGTGAGCATAGGAATCTTCTTTCTCATCACCATTTATTCTGAAAGATGTGCACAGGTTTTGTATTGTAAGAAGCTTTTCTGATTCATGATTATGCACTTGCAAGGATTCCTCAATCCTCCAACGAGTTTGGCTTCTTTGTGGCTTGTCCGATCAATCACAAGCAGTATACTGTGTGCCCTGTTAAATTGTTCCTCCACAATGCAAAGAAGTTAAGTGCCTGCGAAGAGGAGTGTTATAGAACTGAAGATCATTATTTTACTGCAAACAAATGAAACCAATACCAAACAAGCTATATATAATCCCCACTCTCCAGAAGTAACAGAAACGAAATCATTTGAAATACAGCAAATACTACAACTGATTATCGTAAGTGAAAAAAGAAACAGAGAAGTAATTTCTGATTTCCCAAACAATGCATCTATCCCAGATGCATCAAACATGGGGTGCTAAGCTGAAATGTTTTCCTAATCTTAGTGACCAGTTTGTCGTGGGTTGGAAGGGGTAATATATGGAAGTATTCTTGGTTCTTTGGTCGACTCTCCTATTAGGACAAATCGAACTGTGTTTTTAAAAATTTAATTTAGCAGCAATGGGGGACAAAATAGTACGAAAGTTTCCTCAAATAAGTATTTTTCTTTCGAGCAAATTGCAAAAATAGAATCATAAATAAAATTATTTTGCAAAAGATGATCGAAATTAAAGCCATGGCCAAATTAGAGCCATAACTACAAAAAAAATCGAAAAAAAAAGGACAAGCTCACTGGAAAGCACAGGCAGCTCACCGAAAAGCATAATCAGCACTGGAATATGCTTGCGTGGCGCTTGGCTGGCATAACTTATGCCTTGTCATATGCCACATGTATTTTGATAAAAAAAATTGCAAAATTAGGACAATAAGTAATGCCATTTTGCAAAAGAAGATCAGAATTAAGGAACAGCAAAAAAGAGAACCAAACTTAAGAAACAGCAAAAAAGAGAACCAAACTTAAGGAGCAGCAAAATATATATATATATATATATATATAAAACTAAAATAAGGAGTAATATTCTCAATTTTCACATGATGCAAGCTCATCAATTTATTCGATTTTGCATCATTAGTCATTTTGGATAAATTGATTGAATTCTACTGCATTCCAACTTCGTTAGTTTTCATTTGATTTTGTATCAGTAGTCATTTATGATGAATCGGGAAAATTTCATAGCATTATGATAGCATCAATTTTTATTTGACTTTTTGCTATTCAATGTTTCTGTGTTATGTGGTTATCTTTTTTGTTGTTCTTTAATGTCTGCTTCTTTAGATTGGTTATTTTTCGTGCTACTCCTTAATTATGGTTCTCTTTCGTGAAATGGCTTTACTTCTTGTCCTATTTTGCAATTTTTTCTTCAAATTATACATGGCATATGACGAGGCACAAACATGTGCTTGCCAAGAGCCACGCAAGCATATTTAAGTGCTGACTGTGCTTTTCCGGCAAGCCTTGTCCTTTTTTTTTTTTTTAAATATTTATAGTTCTAGTTTTACCATGGCCTTTATTTTGGTTCTCTTTTGCAAAACGGTTTTATTTACGGTCCTATTTTTACAATTTATCCTTTTCTTTCTTTCTTTCTATCTTTTTTTTCCCCCTGTCAAAGCGGAGCTGCATGTAGCTGAAATGTTGCAAGCATCCAAAAGAACAGCTCAAATATTAGACCTGATCACTGCTAAATGCAATGGAATCAATAATAATACCATAATCCAAGGGTTAATCTCAGTAACTGTAACAAAAAAATGTATAAGATGAAAATACATTGACATTTTGAAGAATAAAAGCCCAAATAATTTAGTTTTTACAGTACTATCTGATGACATCTTACAATTACCAAAATAAAAGGCTGAAAATGTTAAATAAAGGGAAAAACAACTAGAGCATACAAAACTTGAATGTAGAGTCAAATTAGTTCTCTTTTTCTCAAGTATGGCACTTGTTAGTGGAATAACTGGTGGACAATTCACTAGGACAAGGAGAAGAATCCCACAGCAAATTTGACTTCCATGCATCAGACAAACTCAATGGATAACTATAAGGATATCCCATAGACCTTATTATCCCCCATTGATCATCAAATATTTGTCCCACATTCTGGTCCTTCACCAGCACTCCCTCCTCATCATGGCCAAGATTTCCTTGCATATTCTGATCAGTCGTCGTGGCAAAGAATCCGGTGCAGTACTGCTCCTGCGACGTGCTAAGATCGACGCTCCCTGAGCCCCTCACAAGTTCTTCAAATATGGATGAAGTTGGCAAAAAGGAAGAAGCATCATTGATGGCACATTTTGGATCAGATGTTTCAATGGATGAAATTGTGTGACTAGTGTTGAAATGAACTCCATCGGAAGACAATTGACATGGTTTATTTTCCATCTGGTAAAATGGTAGCATGGAGGAGAAACTTGCCATGGATGACTGTTCTAAATCATTGCTAAAACTGAATTGATGGGATGGATTTGTTTTGTTTAACGTTGTTATGTTGCTAGAACTGAAATCAACATTGCTAACAGCAGAAGGGTTTGTTGCATCAAATACTGGAGAAACCCAAGAATGAGAGAGAGCCCTTTGTGCACTCGAGTTAGCTTTCTTGAAAATCCTACATATCGCCCAGGCTTCCTGGAAAAAACAAAAAAACAAAAAAGTTGATAGCACTTAATTCTTTTGCTTTCATTATTACCATATATCAAAACATCAAAAAACAAACTTTTAAGAATATCTGAACTTACATCTGCAGGAATATTGTTGTTGTCCAAGTATTTCTTGGGTGAAACTGAGGGCAGTCTAAACTCATGCATCATCCAGTCAGTTTTAAATCCTTTTGCAGCTCTGCCCTTGTAGAAAACAAGGGATTTCTTCAAGCCAATGCATTTTGAACCTTCAGAATAGATAGGCCGGTCAGTGCCGGTGGCTTTCCAAAATCCAGCTCCAGTTACTCGGTTTGGCCTGGCACTGTTTCTATATTTTCTGTCCCTCGGGCAGTAGAAATACCATTCTTTTTCTCCAGTAGTTGCCAACTCTGGTGGAACAAAATCATGTTCAGACATCTACTAGTTTAGTAGGTTTCATATTATACACAAATGATTCACATAAAAGAATGTTCAAAAATGCCAGAAAAACCCACAAACACACGCACTAATGCATAAGAACCCTTTTAAACAATATGTTAGAGAATATCTTCTTCTTACTTGGAAGATCCCACGGATCATATTTGTAGATATCGAGTTGCTTGATAATTTCAATGGAGAGAGGTTTCTGCTGAACCTTCCTTCTTAGGTAAAACCCTACTAGTTCTTCATCAGTTGGATGAAATCTGAACCCTGGCAGCATAACTTCATCTGCTTTATCATTTTCAATTCTCTCCTGATCCATTTCTTGATCACTTAATTCTCAAAAAAATTTGAAAAGTGGAAATCTTGAGCTTAAGCACTCAAACCAAAAAGAGAAGCCAAATGGAGTGACCTAAAAGCATGCAGCCCAAGGAGATGAACACAAAAGAGCAGTGAGGCCAAGTTTAAACCATTAATGAAGGTTCACTAAATATGAAGCTATGGCTAGCGCCCCAAGAAGGAGTCTGCCTCCGAAGGATCAGCCGCCTTTTCTGGTGACTTATCAAGTAGCTTGTTTTTATGCAAAAATCGCGTTATCTAGGAGAGAAATATCAAGAAACCTTAATTAGGGCAAGCCCTTATGAACAAGTACCAAGAAAACCCCAAGTCAAGAAAATATATATACATATGTAAATCCTAGCAGCAATGACTCTTATTTCCTTCCTTAATAATGACTCATAAACCAAACTTAAGTTTAGTTTAAGTTCAAGTTGAAGAATCTCTATGACAACCTAGTCAGCCCTCATGGAGATTAGGTTGTAATATTGATTTTCATATGCCTAATATTGAGCTTAAATTAATCAAGTCAAGACAAACAAAGCTTCTAAATGCATGGTTTCTATATTGAGTTGTGTTTGAAAATTACATGGAGATGAGGACCAAAACCTACCACTCCCAATGCAAAGGCTCAAAATTATATTCAGCTGTCAAATTCCCATGAGACTAATAATGTCAGAAATTTTTATTTAATTTTTTAGTGGAGTCAGTGTCTCAGGATCCAAAAATGCCACCTTCTATTCCATTCCCAAGCTTCTATTCCACTGACTTGTCAGATTTGAATAATAGCTTCTGATTGATGCTCTGAGCTCTATAGGGTAAATTAGTCATACAGTCTAAAGATTATAGGATTGATTAAGGACCACAATCTTAAATCCTAATTAAAGGGATTTTTCAGAAACTACATGTTGACCATTTGGGCTCAGTTATATTTTTGGTCAAGACATAATTTAAGTCCACAAGTACCTCTTTTTCAGAGATCAAAGTTGGCTTAAACAAGTTGACTTCTTGACAAGGAAAAAAAGATTGTAGTACCACCATACAATGACATTTTTGCCCTTGTATTATAACCTGGCAATTGTCAAATGCTTCATAGTCCTTAACAGCCCGTTTGGTTCTATTTCCAAAGGCATTTACACTTTCCATGTATTTTCAAAAGTTGAAAAGTTAGGTATGAAATGAAATAGAAATTGAGATGTATTTGGATAAAATGTTGGGAAGAAATGATTAGAATATATTATAGGATTGAAAAGTAGGTTAATTTATATTTTTTTATGTTTAAAAAGATTTATTTTTTAAAAATATATGTATATTTTATTAATTTGAAAATGATGATGTGTATTTTATGTTAAATCAAATTTGAATTTGATTTATGTGATAGGAGGATATATATAAAGTAGGTTTGGAAAGAGTTTTGAGAAGAAAATGTGTATTCTTTCTGAAAAAAATTATGATAAAGTATTTATTTTTAATTTTTATTTTCAAATAAAAATAAAAAAGCGGCTTGGAAATGAAAACAACAGGCTATAACTTTCTCTTTATTTCCTCTCATGCCCTTTTCCCCCTCAATTTGTTTTCTTTGGATAGTTGGCAAGGCTTGCAATGTTCTATGATTTAACTAAAGGGCACACCTGGGAACCTCTTGATTTTTTCAGTTCTACAGATTAAAAGTATTTTCCTTTCCCAAGTATAGCTTAATTAGAAGAACACTTCGAATCCTCTATTTTATTTTTCATTCCATATTCTATTTCAATTTATTATATTTATGCCAAGTATATCTGATTTTCAATCTACTATTTTTATAAGAAAATATTTAATACACATGTCATATATTGATGAAATGAAATAGAGAATTTAAACTGAAGAACCAACCAATTTATACTATCATCACATGGGGGGGGGGGGGAGAGGAATTTTCTAATTGAATTTTGAAAATAACCACATATATAGTTGATTTTTGAGTTTTGGGGGAGGCAGAAGTCAATTTATCTCGGATTTTGTAGCCCTTTTTGGAAATCCAGGGGCATGCATAATGCATGGATTTCCTCAATTTTCTTGCTTCTTGAAAAGTCATTACTCAAGAATTAATTTCTTAAAACCCCCATAAAAAGTTTGAATTTTCTTGCAATTAAACATCCCTCTCCTCCCTCAGATTTCAACTATGTATAATAGAGCTAGCATTAATAGTTAAACTTAGTTTCTCGTACCAAAGTTTTTCCCACCTTGTCTTCAATGTGGATGGCAACGATAGTACCCTCAATTTAATGTAAGAGTACTTTCACAGAGTCAAATGCCAAACTTGGGGACTTCAAATATTATGGCAAACTCCAAAAACCTAACCCTCGTTTGGAGCCTTTTCTTGTCTCTTGTTTTGACCTAGGTTTTGCTTCCCAAACGTGCAATCTGAAAATATGTGTACCCAACTCTTTCAATCTTTATCAATTGGATAATTGATGCAGTAGCATCGTTCTCATATTTGTATGTCTGATATTCGAAATTCAAACTCTAATCCTAATCATTCCAACCTAATAAATTATAACATGAACTCACAACTTGAGTTGGGAGAGATTTTTATCTCTATATGGATCCAGTATTTCTAAACTAATTGTGTATGAAGACCATGTTATTGCAAGAAAAAAAATATATATTAGTGACAAAATATTAAACAATAGTACTCGAGTTGTCATTAATAATATATATTAAATACAACAACTTTTGTTTAGCCATAATATAATTTCTAGAAATTTAATAGCAATAAGAGTTGTATTGTACAAAAAAATTTGTCGGTGTCATCTGCCAAGTGCATTTTAAGTACAAAAAATCTACATTCAAAAGTAAGTTTAGAGAAGTTATACATATTTTAACTATTGTACAAGTGGCAAAAATTGTTGAAAATAGGCCCAAAAAGCTAAAATGATATATCCGGCTTTGAATCCTTATATATAAAATGTTGAATGGTCAATTAACTAGATAATATCGTTCTTATATTTATATGTATGAAGTTCGAATTCAAACTCTAACGAATCCTTGTACACTTACATCTTCAAGAGGTTGGTGGCTATTTGACTCATTGATATAAGTCTTCCACATAAAGTGGGTATGTATAAATTAAAAAAGAAAGAAAGAAAGAAAGAAAGAAAGAAAATCTTTAAGAGAAGAAAAGGAAATTTTCAGTCTCCAAAATAATGCACAAAATTGACTAAGTGCGCAACAAGGAAACTTTCTCATAAAACTTTGAGCGCTACAGAAAAACATTGGTCCAATGGGCTAATAACTATGGGCTAAGTCCAACCAAGACTTTAGGTTAGGGGCCCAATTGAACCCACAAAGTGAAAGATGATGCTGCACTACTCACAATGTCATATGAGATTGGTTGTAACTTGTAAGACATAAGAAGTGTCTCCAAACCACTTGCAAAGTACAGATATGAATACATATTTTTATTACATTGTTCACATACTAATGTTCTCTCTGTATGATACATCAAGAAAAGATATTTTTAGTAACTTTGAGTTTATGATTTAGTCTATAAATAGAACTTTCTCTATTCAATATTTTTCTAGTAAATAAGAAAATTACATTTATTTCTTTCCTTCAAAATCAACCCCTCTTTATCAATTTATTATTGCCATTTAAAAAAAATAAAAATACAAGCTTGTTATCATTTCAAGATCTAATAAAGTCTTGACATATGTATGTATTAACAAAAAAAGAAAAAAAGAAATTCTTTATGAAGTAATATGATTTATAGGCTCTAAATTTTTTATTTTTATCTATTTTTCGAATTGATAAGTATTTATTCTTCTTTTTATCTTGCAATTATATCTACTACGAGAAAGGGAACAAAGAGGGATTGGCAGGTGTAACCATCCCTTCGAATTTATATAGAATTATATTATACATATATTTTTATTAAAATTTAAAATATTACTTCTCTTAAAATAATAAAATTATTATTTATATTTTATAAACATTCAATTTACTTTCAAACCTAAGATTTCTAACTCCATCCCTATCATTATCAACCAAATATTATTTTTTTAAAAATATACCACAATTTCAAAAGAAAAAATAAAAAGAGCAAATGATCAAAGGTCAAAAAAGTAATTGTACAATTTGCATTATAAACCTCCAAATGGCTCTAGTTCCTTAATGAATTATAAAACAAGGTTTGAAAAACGGGGGAACCACAGTCAAGAATTAGCTGAAAGTATATACTAGGAGACACTTGCCTACTTTAAGGTCCATACAATTGCTGTGGACCACCCTAACACTGCAATCTTCACCGGCCCCTCCATGAATTTATGATATCTTGCCCCTAAAAATAATAATAAAAAAAGTTATTTTATTTCTTTTTTTTGAAAATTCCAATTTCAAATAAAATTAATCTGAAATATATATATATTTAAAAAAAAGAATATTTATTTTTTCAAACTCCAAATATTTAATTCGATTTTTGAACCAATTTATCTAAAGTCAGTGAGGGTGGAATGAGAACTGAGAGAGATCTGAAAAAACTCCACATCTCGACCGCCAGTTGTGCTGACTTTCGTATTCTCCCAATCAGACAGAGGAGGACCTGCCTGCACTAGATCCACATGAGTGTGGGTCCATCTATTGCGCTTCGAAATAAGCGTCCTCCGCCAATTATCACGTGTGGGGCCCAACTCCCCATAGACTCACCAGCAGATCTGTAAGGGGCGTGTTGCGCACCCCGTGGACTATAGCTTACGCGGAGGAGGTGAGAGTTGTATGCCATCGCATTTCCTGGGCCCAACCCCACTCTGGAAACAGAAATAAAAAAAGGGGCCCAGAAATTGAATTAAATGAATTAAGGTCAATGAACCTCACTATCTTAGAAAATGAGATATTATCCCAAATAAAAGATTTCTTCATATTTTGAATACTATTTACTTGGAGGGCATTTGGCTAAACATAATTAAAAAGTTATATAAATTCTTATATCTTATAAAATATTTTGGAGCTTATAAAATTCTAATTTTTTTTAAAAAATAAATTCTCAAAGTACTTGAATAAAATAAGATTTTAGAGTTTATAAGATGTTAATAATTATAATTTTATAATTAATATGATTAAAATAAGAGAATTTGTTAAAAATTTTAAAAGATAAGTTAAAAACTTCTTACTTTTTTAAAGGAAGTTTATAAACTCATAATATCTTATTTTAGGAGCTTATAAACCCTTTTTTTTTTTTTTAATTATCAAACACTTTTTGATATCTTATAAACTCTTAAACATCTTATAACATATTTTGAAAAGTTTATAAACTCACCCAAATACACTCTTAATTAGTGGAGATGAATATATTGTGAATCAAAATGATCGTAAAATACTTCTTAATCATTTCCACCAATATAAAGTTTCAATTCGAATTATTTTTCTATAAAGAAATGTCCTAATGGATAGCTACATAATTATATGTACGTTGATTTCATAGATTTTTTATATTAAAAAATAAAAATCATGTGAGGTTTCTATAGGCAAAAACTCGCACATATCATCTTAACTACTTGTTCTAGTATATGATCGAAGAGGGGTGAATTGAAACTAAATATCTTTATTGATAATTTTAGCACTTTAACAAGTTATTTTTTTATCAAAGTAAAATTTTAGAGATTCCAGAGTAAATAAGTAAAAAATAATAAATAATAAGGTAAGTTTTACTAAGAACTCTAAAGATAATTGAACAAGAAAAATGAAACAGATGTAAGTATAATAAACAAACAATAAAAAACAATCAAACGTTCATATGATAATGAGACTACACAATTGATGGTAGTTTTAGCTAGAACGAATCAACACTCTACTTTCTTTTCTCCATCAATATTACCTGAAGAAAGTTAAGTGATATAAGTTGATTATGTGAGTAGAAACTTATTCAAATGTATTGTCTCCTTAAACTTAAATAATGATCTTCAAAATTATTTAGATGGATACTTTCAATGATAACTTGAAGCAATTTTGTTCTTGAAATGAATTAAAATTCCCAAAATATTAGAATCAGTACATCTCCTAGAACGACGGTCTTCATAATCCCCTTGATTAGTTTCAATTATAACATACCGTATTCAATGTTTTTATTGTGAATAAAAATTTATCACAATTCTTGATATCAAACCAGTGATAAAATATGTGCTTGATTTAATCAAATAAATAAGGTAATAAAACCATCAATCATCAAAATAAGGAAACAAAATTATTGTCAATTATCAGAACTAATTATAAAAGCTTCTTAATACTACCCATAATATGTTTATACTTCTATTTAACTTATTCTGATATAACTATCAAATTTGTGATTTTTCATGTAGTTTCTAAAGTTAATTTTCAATAAAAATGAACTCCAAAAACCACTTATCTTTTATCATGATTAAAACTTATTATAAAATATGCTCATAATTTCGTCTACACATGTTCATGTCAAATTCTATAATAGTTTGATTGTCTAATTAATTTTAAACAATTCCTTCCCATCCAAAACCATTAACTTATGAGGTAAATATGCCAATTTAAATAGTTATGTGCACATAGTGATATTAACAATAATCCTGGGGCCAATTCGAAAATTTCCCTTTTACGATTAGCGCACTAAAACAAAATGAGGAAACAAAGAATTATGAACCAAGATTATCTGTCGTACGACTTCTTCGAGAGAGAGTAAGGGAGGGACAGAGATGAGTGTGCTCGATCTATATATACAACGGTAGACACCGAAAATATATACATATATACATATGTAACACCGGTTCTGAGAGAGAATTATTGTTAAGATCAGCATTAGGGCTCTGAGCGTCTGTTGAACAATTATTTCCTATCTGAATCTGGTAACCGGATCAGTTTTCAGCATTTTCCGAGTGGCAGAGAGTATAAAGTTACGACCTTTCTAGATCGTTGAATCGGGGTTCGCATCAGTGCATCAACTGATGCGATTGGTATGCGATTTAATACTGTGTGCATTTTTATCAACTTTAGTTGAGAAGGTTCTGTTTTTGTTTTGTATCTAGCATGGTGTTTGAATCTGTTGATGGGTTCTCTTTCGTCAAGTAAAAGCCTTCCTCTCATGAACTTGACGAAGTGTATTGTTTTTTTTTTTTTTTTTTGTGGGGGGCGGGGGGGAGGGGGGGTGGAGGGGCGGGATTTAATCAGGGTTTGTTGGGAAAAGGGAAAAAAAAATGATCTTGTCCTTGAATATTTAATGGGGTGGCACATTTTATGGACGCTTGCTAGTCTAACTACTTCTATTGCTTGAGTGGTATATTTTAATAATTGAACTAGTAGCGGATTGTTTTAAGATTTCTTGCTTGAGAATCGGGATTACAGTAAAGTCATGATGTTTCTTGAAGCTGAAGCAAAAAAGATACATATCTTTCTTACTTTACTCTAGATCTGCTTCTGTTTACTAATCGACATTCAAGATGGATCTTGGTAATGTGACTGCGCGTCTAAATTATGTTTTAATTATATCACAACCATCATCAGTTGCCCTAAACCTGCAATTCGTTGAAAATTTGTAACAGGAGTATTTACGTTGGGATTTTTTATAATTTGGAGTCAGGGTTGTGGTTTATTAATGTTTTCCTAAGAGTAGTCGCAATGCTTATTTAGTAGTTTCCACATTCCAAAGTGATTCAGGAGGAAAGGGAATTTAACTAGAAAAGAAAATGAGATTCTCAGTTGTGATCTGGTAGGTTACTATTTTTGGCTTTTCCATCAAATCTGATATGGACCCGTGTCATTGCTTAATTTGCAACTTTTTTCTGCTTGAAATCACACTTTATTGTATGTTAATATAGGGTATTCTTTTGGATATTGAATAAGAATGGCTTAATTGATGCTACTCTTTCTTCTGTCTCTACTAAAATTTTGTAATAAATGTTTCAGGGCCTGTAATGGCAAACAAGTTCAGTTCAGGGGACAGCAGGACTAGGAGTTCTGTGTCGATTTTTATAGTGGCTGGTCTATGCTGTTTCTTTTACTTACTGGGAGCATGGCAAAGAAGTGGGTTTGGGAAAGGGGACAGCATAGCACTGGAGATGATCAAAACTGGAGCAAATTGCAATATCCTGCCAAACCTCAATTTTGAAACACATCATAATGGTGAAGCTGGGATAATTGATGATTCTGATTCTAAAGTGACAGTTTATAAGCCATGCCATCCTCGATACACTGATTACACACCCTGCCAAGATCAAAGACATGCAATGACTTTCCCTAGGGAAAATATGATCTACCGTGAGAGGCATTGTCCTTCTCAAGGAAAGAAGCTGCATTGCCTTATTCCTGCTCCTGAAGGATATGTAACCCCATTTGCATGGCCAAAGAGTCGTGACTACGTTCCCTTTGCCAATGCTCCATATAAAAGCTTGACAGTTGAGAAGGCTATTCAGAACTGGATCCAGTACGAGGGCAATGTGTTTAGGTTCCCTGGTGGAGGAACACAATTTCCTCAGGGGGCTGATAAATACATTGACCAGCTTGCTTCAGTTATACCAATTGAAAATGGAACTGTTAGGACAGCGTTGGACACTGGTTGTGGGGTATGTTAAGTGCTACAAGCATTTCTCGAGCAACTTCTGCACTTCTTTGTGTATCTATCTTCTGAATATTTAGGTCGTCTCTGTGAATCTGTTGGTATCTGTCTGGTTAACTTTCTATTTGTATGTTATTGTTTTAGGTTGCTAGTTGGGGTGCATATCTCTGGAAAAGAAATGTCATAGCAATGTCTTTTGCGCCGAGAGACTCACATGAAGCGCAGGTTCAGTTTGCTCTTGAAAGGGGTGTACCTGCTGTCATTGGTGTTCTTGGAACAATTAAGATGCCATATCCATCTAGTGCCTTTGACATGGCTCACTGTTCCCGTTGTCTTATACCTTGGGGGATAAATGGTAAGAACCAAATGTTATATTGTGCATTTCTGTGTACAATCCATAGAAATGTACAGCACTCATGCTGAGTTGCATATTTGCCTTTTAGGCTTGATATTTTTCCAGTGATATAATTTCCCCCGCTTCATGTGAAAAGGTTCATTATCATCTTTGAGCTGCTGGTGATGCATTGTAATTTGGTTCTTTCTCTTTGCAGATGGACTATATATGAAGGAAGTTGATCGTGTGCTTAGACCTGGTGGCTACTGGGTGCTTTCGGGTCCTCCCATCAATTGGAAGACTAATTACAAGGCATGGCAACGGCCAATGGAAGAACTCCAAGAAGAACAAAGAAAGATTGAAGAGGTTGCTAAACTTCTCTGCTGGGTGAAGAAGTCTGAGAAAGGTGAAATTGCAATATGGCAGAAGTCAATGGACACCGATTCTTGTCGTGCTGCGCAGGAAAATGCTGGAGCAGCATTCTGTAAATCTGAAGATGCTGATAATGTCTGGTATATATCAATAATTGCATGTGTACACAGTAGAAATCTGGTAGTTCCACTATTTTCATGTTTTGTGGATGCTTATTCATATATACACACAATTGTAATATGACGCACACATTTGTTCACAACTGTGTAAACTTGCATACTTCAGGTTGTAATTAAAGCTGCATAGCTAAATGGTTTTAATGCTTCCTCTTGTTTATCAGGTACAAGAAAATGGAGCCATGTATTACTCGGAATAACAATGCTAACAGTGATGAAGTTCCCGGGGATCTTAAACCATTCCCTGAGAGGCTTTATGCTGTTCCCCCTAGAATTGCTAGTGGCTCAGTTTCTGGAGTTTCTGTTGAGGCGTACCTAGAGGACAATAAGCAATGGAAAAAGCATGTCAATGCCTATGGAAAAATTAATAAGATTATTGACTCTGGAAGGTACCGCAACATTATGGATATGAATGCTGGATTTGGAGGTTTTGCTGCTGCACTTCAGTCTCCCAAATTGTGGGTTATGAATGTTGTGCCCACTATTGCCCAGAAAAATGCCCTGGGTGTTATTTATGAAAGAGGATTGATTGGCATTTATCATGACTGGTATGCCTTTATAAACAATTAAGCTGTTTGTATTTTCTCTTTCTCTAACTGGCTCTATCACTTGTTATCTCCACCTACTTAAAATTTCTTTTCATCCAATACGACCTTACTGATTTTTCCACTTATTAGCCTATCTGAGCTTTACACCATTTTTCATATATTTTTTTCTTTTTCCTTTTTCTGTGCTACCTTTTTCTTTCTTTTCTATCACATCATTTGAAAAAATTGCCTAGGTTCAGCTTTTATTTTAATAGTTAATATTCTTTGGCTGCAAAATTTAATTGGTTTCTTACTACAGTTTTACTTATTGTGACTTTTTTGTTTAGGTGTGAAGCCTTTTCAACATATCCAAGGACATATGATCTCATCCATGCTAATGGTGTTTTTAGTTTGTACAAGGACAAGTGAGTATCCATTATTTCTTGATTTTCTGGTATTATGTCTAGAAACAACACTATTTTCGGATGCCTGTTGTTTCTCCCAAGAGTTGCACAATGCTCTTCTATGTTTGGTGAATCATTAGTAAAAATTGTAGGCTAACGGCCAGAGTTGTGCTAGCTGGGGTTTACTGTATATATAGCAGTATTTCTATTGGTATTTACATGGAAGCAAAAAATATGGAATTGTGCTACACGAGATTAAGAATATGTGACTCTGGAACTTTGAACCTAGGTAATTTGGATGAATAGTATTTCACTCGTGGTTTGATTAGTTTACATCATGTAACTAATAGTCTAAATTTGTATTTGCCTAGTTTTTGTTTGGTTGGTATTCACTATGCATCTATGAAGAACCTGGAAAATTTATCATTTTGTGAATAAAATCGATTCGTCTGAGTTCCTGTCTAAATCTATGTTATTCATATTTGCATCATCAGTTGACCAGTACTAATGATCCGTTGGGAGATTTTATTTTGTTTTTTTGTCACAGATGATTATTAGAATTTCATGTTAATTGTCAACTACTGAATGCAGATGTGACTTTGAAGACATTTTGTTAGAGATGGACAGGATTTTGCGGCCTGAAGGTGCAGTTATATTCCGCGATGAAGTTGATGTGCTTGTCAAGGTGAAGAAGATGATTGGAGGGATGAAATGGGATTCTAAAATGATGGATCACGAGGATGGTCCCCTTGTTCCTGAGAAAATACTGGTAGCAGTTAAGCAATACTGGGTAGGTAACTCCACTTCTGCCCAGTGAAAGCCGACAAACGCCCAAGTCTCAAACAAGGAACGTCCTGATTTCAAGCAGCAATTCTTTGATTTCTTATGCAAATTCCCAGGGCGGACTATTCATTTTCACCATGAGAGTTTTGCCGGGCAATAATTTTGGTATGGAAGGACTAGGAGGTGAGTGCAGATGATGGCGCATATTTAACCAGGAAGGCGTCTGAGTTATTAGGTTGAAATGTACTTGTAATACCAATGCTACTTATTGATCCCATTTGAAAATTTTAAGGTCTTCTACTCCCCCGCTATTGTTGGAAGAGATGCCAATATATCACCCTTTAGACCTGCATTTGTTATTCTTGTAGCTGTAGTCTTCAAGGTTTTGTATCATAAAACTGTTATCTTAAGCAATGTTATTCTTCTTGTCGAATTTTCCCAGGACTTGCTTTTAAACTTCACAAAATTGCAGAAATTAAGAGAGAAAAAGATACAAAACTTGTTGAACAGTATCAGGTTAATAGATCATTAATTAGCTCTATGACAGCCACAGGAAACACATTATTGATAGATTTTTCTGGATATAAAGTTAATGGAAATATCTGTTGATTGAAAACTTTCAAAACTAGTCAGGAGGGTTTTTGTAGATATTAAAGAAACTTCAGAACAAGTCAAATAAATGGAGAAGGCAAGAAATATTTACCTGGAAAAAAGATTAGTTTATTTACTTTTGGATCTCTGCCGACACCAGGCCAAAAACCCAGGAATTAAGATTAAGATTCTCTGGATAAAATTGAACGTTGAAATGTAATTTGTTCACAAGTGATATATTTCAGTTGAAATTTTGCAGGGACATGATAAGAGTTTATGACATCTCCATTATTGGCATTAAACTGGGTAAATACAAACCATGCCCTGAATTCATTCAAGTATAGTTGTAATGCTGTGGATTTTCTGGATTCTTTTATGGTCAATATTCTTCTGTTTTCTGTACCTAAATGCAGAAGAAAACAAAAGTATTTTTCTGGCTGATTCCATGTTGGTGCTTGGCGTATTCAATCAAGTTAATGTGGGAGTGGGACAGTAAGCATCATGGTACTGTGACTTTTTTTGACACATTCCTAACCTCATTTATGAATGCTTTTTCTGAGCACAAGTCCCTTTCTCTAACATCTACCAGTGGTGTGTTTGTATGCAAGATAATGAGCAACTTCTGGGAATTTTCTTGTCTAAAAATGGATAATTAACTCAAATAACATCCAGTTCAGTCTATTGCGAGCCCTTGTATGGAACTTTCCAGAGCTGGAAAAAGGGGGAGTAGTTCATTTGGTCTCAAGGATTGGGTTCAATTCGAAGTTAGACTTGGCTATAACTCATCCTCTCATCCGTTGATTGGAAATACACGATCTCATTCTAAGATACCGCCTCAGCATAAAATGGCCAGTCCATCTTAGCAATCCCGTATTAGTATTTTCACTCGTGTAACTTTAAAGATACGTTTTTTATTGATTTGTTGCATTGGTATTCTGCCATTTCAATCCTTACTGACTTAAGTTTCAAAAGGTTTTTGCTGGATATCCTCAACAATCCTAACCATATCTTGATTTCAATTTTTACGTCCAATCAGTTCTTGTAAGAAGAACGACCCAGTAGATCACAAATAGCGTGACCCTGAATTCAAAGCAAATATGTACCCTAAACAAATCCATGGGAAGTCCATTCTGTCCTGGTTTAAAAATTTTCTGAGAGATGAAACAGACAAATGACAAAAAACTTTCATTGAGCAATATTTCAGTACCAGAGAAGCAGAAAACATGGAGGGAAATAAGGTTAAAATTACAGAAGGGGGGCCCCAATCCCTTCAACATCACAACTTTGGCTTAGATATAGAGTTTAAAAAGACAAACAAAGCAACAACAGCTCAGTAGTTTAAAAGAAGAATTGGCAAACAAACAGTCATTTTAGTAGAGACAAACTCCTTCCCATTTTGCACAGTGCTTTTAAGCCTACTTACATATAGGAGTTAGGTGATTCTCACTAAGCCAAGTTGCCTTTGATGCCCCCATAATATTCAAGCTATTCCTTCCCCTTCCTCTTCCTCTTCCTCTTCCTCTTCCTCTTCCTCTTCCTATAGCTGCTTTGGGACTATCAAGTCGTAAAGAGCCACATTTTCCCAACATCTTCCTTTTCTTGTAAGAACAATAAGTTTGGCTTCATCCAGACACAAAAAATGTCCTTGCCTATAATAACACTGACTTCTTCATCCAACACAAGTATTTCACAAACCTTACCTTCTGCAAACAACAAAAATTTCCGGGAACCTTCATTTTCCTCCTACTTAAATGGAGCTGAAGAAACCTTTGTTTTTGAACTGAGGGGCACAAGTACTCGGGGCCTGAATTCTTCCATCTTTATCCCACATGATCACATTTTGCCTGGAAAAAACAGCAAAGAAGACACAGAAATTGATGTCTTTGATGCTGAGAAATATTTCAGCGAGAGATTTAATTATAGCCCTGATATTGTTACGAAAAGTTTACCAAGTCACCAGCTCAAAAAAGATGATCCGGCCGAAGAATTTGCAAGAAAAGATCAGCCCCGAATTGCAACACCAAGTGTTCATTCTCAATCAAGCTGGAATAGCCGCAAAGGGTTATTGCCAAGAAACCAGCAGCAGCCTAGAAGAATAAACAAGAAGAGTTTTCTTGCTAGCATTGGCTGTAGCTGTTCTTGTAATGACAAGAATTCTGTAAATACTGGCGTTTTTAATGGCGAAAACTGCTCCAGTAAGAGTGCAAACACCAGGCTGGTCAATGGAAAATCCAGACAAGGAGAGGAAAGCTGTGATCATGTGGCTAATAATTTTGATGAACTGAAAGTGGGAGTAAATTCAGATGTCCATTTCAGTTTTCCAGTTTTCAAACCCAAGACTGGAAATGAGGCAGGAAAAAAATCACAAGAAGTATTTGGCTCATCAGTCCTGGGAAATGGGAAGAATTGCTTGAACCTGGAGAAAAAGGTAACCATGTTGACTTGGGATGCAGTTGCTCCAGATCCAGCTAAAATCCCTTCAATTTCCCATGAAATTTATAACGATAGCGACAGTGATGAAAGTTCAGACCTGTTTGAAATAGAGAGCTTGTCCACAAGTTCCATCCGGGCATCAGATAGCCTGTCGGGATTCATAACCCCCACAGCCTGTTATGCTCCAAGTGAAGCAAGTATAGACTGGAGTGTTATCACCGCCAGTGCCGCTGACTTTTCCACCCTGTCAGAATCCGAAGACTTAAGATCCACCGCCACCGCCGCCACCAGAAAAGTGGGCCTCAATTCAAAGAATGGCCCACTCAAGGAAACGCCTCGGCAGCGTTCAAGTATTCTTTCTGGTTGTAAGAGTCAGAAAGCAGTTAGAGTTGCCGGAGATGCACATAGATCAAATGAGAAGGGATTTTCCAATGGAGGCAGACACCTCAGGCCGGAATCTTTTATACCAATGACAAGATTTAATGATAAGAGTAAGCTGGCTTGTTTTGATGCAAGAAACAGGCAGCAATCGTTTGATACAAATGTTTTGTCTCAATCACATGCTGGAAGTGCTGCACACCTGTTGTATACTTACTGAATTTTTTCTGCTGATGTTTTATGCTGTCCATTTTACCACGTTATTGAGGATGACATTGCTATGATTGGGATGAATGAATTGAACTGCCTTAATGGTTACTTCTGTATCTATCATATGTTATTGTACAATTAAGACAGGATTGAGGAAAGCATGCAGCACTTGCCGGTCTAAGCCAATTTCCAAGTTTGGCTGCATCTTTTTGTCCCCTTTTTACCATCCGAAGTCTTAACATGGAATTAAAGATCACAACTTTTGCTTCTTCCTTGAAGGAATTCCACAAATATTATTGGAAACTTGGATAATATCTAACATCCATGTGTTTTTTGATTCAATAGTTTTGGTAACCTAGATCTAGCCACCTTTGCAATAGCTATAGATCAAACCATCTTAACCGTTAAGAGTAGGAAATTTATTCCGTGTCTTTGTTTTGTTTCCATCTCATCGTATGACGTAGGTTTTTAGATAATCCTTTGCTCCATAATTCTGTGGCTATTTACAACTAGTTAAATAAGAATTATTATATGCACTAGCACTGATTCTTCAAAGAGTTCACAATTGTTGTGAGTAAACATATTAATAACGAGTAAAGTAGTTTTGTTATGCTACTAATACTTATTCTTGCTTGCTTGTTTTGTCCAAACCTTGATGAGAAAGAGTTACGCTCGTTATATTATTTAAGCGACAATACTCACCTATAAATAACCTCATAATTATCTTCTCCACTTAATTCACCTCTAAGTACACTGGTTTGAGCATTGAAAAATTCTCGTTGGCAAAACCCCGACAATAATAACTGCTTTTGTGCTCTTAAGTCACTTATATTTGGATGTAGGATCCTCAAATTTTACTGGTTTGAGCTACCCACAATCCCTTGAATATAACTCAGAACCAAATCAGGATATTTTTGTGCAGGTCACAGCAAATGCAGGCCAAACATCTCAACCTTCATGCCTACTATTTCATGGGGTCGAGGAGAGAGTTTTCAGTTATGATCATGCTTTAATTGATTATGAAAACTCAGTTATTGAACCAGGAAACATCTTTATCTTTCAGAGCCGACACGCTTCCCTAATTAATGCCACAACTGAGCGTGTGCAGTCCATTTCATCACCACCTGTTAATCTTAGGGCCCGCCCTCCATACAACATTTTAGAACAGCCAACCACATGAAAATTCAATAACCAACCTTGTATCAAGAACCAATATCAGAAAACATACAAATAATAATTAGAAAAATGAAAAATGTCTGACAGATGCCTCTATGAAAAACTTCCACTATCATCATTCCTTCAAATGCTTATATCAAGAGGTGCTATTATAGAACATCCCACATAAGTATAGATATATACCAATCATAAAAGCACTCAAGCACTAAACAAGGTAAAAATAAGGAAAAGAAGAAAAACCTATACTGCTACACAATTGTTACAGACAGATTATTTTAGTTAGTTTTCCTTGTATTCTTTAGTAGGCCGTGCTTCTAAACCCCCGTTAGTTCTCTTCTCAAGCGAATACGGCATGTAAGTACCGAGAATCCTATCCCACATCACAAAGAATGGCTGTGAAAAGTTATACTTGTTGCCATAGAGCTGATGGTGTATATCATGATATGCAGAGTTGTTTCCAAAGAAGATATGGAAAAGGTTGCCAGGTAGCCATAGTCCACAGTGATCGTCAACTGTTTTGAGGGTAGCAAAGGAAAAGAAGAAGATGGAAACTCTAGGAGACATGCCTGAGACAAGGAAAGATAAAGCTCCACCAATTGTGTCGAGAAGCAGACCCTCCAAGGGGTGGTTGTACAAAGCTCCAAAAGCATAAGGGACAACAAGCCGGTGATGTTGAGAATGGATATGCCGATACAAGAACTTGTTGTGATGCATGTAGCGGTGCATGAAATACTGCCAGGTATCTAACACCATCATTGCAACCAAAACTTGTCTAGCAAGAACGATGAGGGAAGTCTGGCGTGCTTGTGCAGATTCACTGTCGCTTCCAGTGACCTAAACGGAAAGTTGAGTTCATTTATAAACCCATGAAGGAAGTATTACAAACATAGTTGATGTAAGAGACAGCACATAATCAAAGATATAAGGGATGTTATAGGAAAATATTATGCTGATCCGCACTTTCTGTTTTATACGAGAATATCAGCATGAAAATATCCCAAATAAGAGTTGGAACATTGTCTCCCAGCATATTTTTGTAAAGCCAATTTCTGAAGGCATGTGTCCATGCATATTTATAGACAAAGACTGACAGGAAGCCAATGAAGTTAATAGATGCAATCAAACTTCGTCTTGTTTTCTTTTGATCATTAATCAAACCATTTCAATATCCTCGACGCAGAGCATACATACTTTCCCCAAACATTTTCTAAAGAATCCACTACATGACATCAAAGTCGATTTTCGTCAGCAAATTGTCAACTGTCATGTGAAGCAAAAACTTGCAAATATTAACCTGAGCATGTAAATTATGTGTATAACTACCCAGTAACTCAGACACCTATCTTTCTATATCCCAAGTTGCAGAAAATTTACTGGAACCAATGTGGAGTAACATGTCAGCAATATTGCCCCTGGAAGAACTTAAGCATGAGATAAAAATAAACTACAGCGATTCATAGAGGTATAAGCATCTTAAACGGCTTTAATCAAACTTCTACTTTAGTAAAATACAAGCTGCCCAGGTTGCTTCACAAGTCAAGATTAGCTCACCTCACAATTCAATAAATGACAAATCAGATGGCAGGATAGCTCAATGGCTTATACACCATAACTAAATAATAATGATAACAAAAATTGCTTCCCTCCAAATTTGATTTCCTATAATGAGCAAGTTACAACTATGCAGAGGATAATCCAAATCTTAGAGTGATAAATAAAAGAGATCTGTGTATGGCAGAGTAAAACTTAATCAGAGCGCTACAAGTACTGCACTTAATAAACAAGTTTCCAAACCTCCAACAACTATAGTAAAGATGAAGCAGCCAATAGACACATTTTATATGTACTAATGTCCCAACAACTGTCAGCACTGATAATGGCAACAGCCAGATTTTATATGGACGCAATCCCCTATAGCTGAAAAAATCACGTGCATCAAATCATGGAACAGAGAGATAAAAAGATAGAATTCAGCAGAAAGAATAGGAAACAATTCGGAGTCCTCAAGTCTGGACAAAACAAACCCTGAGAATGGCTCATCCACTCCCATGTTTAATTATAAAAATCAAAACCCTGAAGCATGCTTTAAAGTCTAGATTGAAGATAGAGAAACAAACTTTGAAAAATACTAATCCTTTACCGATAACTAACTGAATTTGTCATTTTCTAGCATCAGTAGTATTGGTGTTCAATTGCAATTCTTTAAATCAATTTACACAACACATTATTGGTTATGTTAAACAGGAATTGCATTATTTTTCAACGAGAAAAAATTCATCATGAGGTAAAAAGCGAATTAAACATTATTAGCACAATGGTGCCACGTTTTAATTAAATGCATCTCAAGCTGCATTAGGAAGGGCACTGCAGTTAAAAGTAAAATCTAATGAAATTTCCTCTTCAAGATTAACTGACCAAACAGTTAAATGCTGGACAGTAAAATATCTCAGTCACTTAAATACACCTTAAGTAAAAAGTAAACATCCGCTACAGCTAATCTAGTTGCCTCTAATTTTTGATTTTATATTGCCAAATAGATAGTGCCCAAAAAACCCAAATCTTAAGCAGAAAATTTAAAAAAAGCATCTGTATATTGCAGAACAGAACTTGGTCAGGGAGTAGTACTCCAGTCGCACTTTACAAACACGTTGTCAGTCGAACCAGCCAAATAGGAACATCTTAAGAAGGAGAATTTATAAGATATATTAAACTTTATAAGGAAATATATTGGTCAAACTCATTTGGCATTGTGTTCGGCTGTCCGCCCAATCATTTAATGCAAAAACCACTCCGAAGTTTCAGGGAATATTAATTTCCATTTCAACATGCTATGAATCATTGATAGCCATAAATGTGCCTCGGATAATTAAAGAAATTGCCTTGGGATATGCTCATCATTACATTTGACGTATTCATGTCGAACAACTGTGAGCACCAAACATGGCAACAAGTGGGGTTGCAGCAATCCCTCATAAATGGACAAAATTTGTTTATCCAGTCATAGAACAAGGAGGCACAAATGTATAACACAGAACAAAGTAAAACGACAAATACAAACTTCTAAGTCCTAACGTTGACATGTCTTGTCTCCTGATTGCATTACTGATATCAAAACCCCAAAGCACATTCTTAAAAATTCCAGATTTTGGTAAAAGATACAATTGCTGCAAGTTATAATAAGCACATTCATGGTTACAGAAAATCTCTACATGCAAATGCTCTACGACGCTTACAAATTCTTACAAGAATTCCAGATATCTAAAATTATAAAATTGCAGATCACATCTATAGACAGCAAATAACAAGGCTTTTGTGTTGACAGCAAATACTGCATATTACGTCTAGAAAAACCACCCTTAGATTATAGATCCTCTCTGATTACTCCCAGAAAAACAGAACGCGCACCTATAGAGGTGGGAGAAATATTTCAAATCTTTGTGGCATCTAGAGACAACAATTTAAGTGTCCTACAAAGGCAGTGGACCCTTATATATTATTCAGCAAGATAAGATTTTTAATATGAATTCACTGCAAACAACATACATCCCACCAGGTAAAAAGTGACAGAAAACAAACTTATGAGTCTTTTGAAAGAAAAAGAAATCCCCTTGATTAATTATAACACAAGGCTATCTTGCAAACAACAAATCGATATAACAGCCCTGTGATTATGAAAATACAAGCACGTAGACCACAAACAAAAAACGCAATACCAAAATCTAAACGTGTAGCTGAGCAGAAGACGCTCATTTCGTGCATAAAACCATGCGCTTATCCTTGTATACATAACAAATTCACACCTATGCAACGCGAAAACATAGAACACAGATGCATCCCCACAGCAAAAATCAACAAAGAAATGAGAAGAAAAAAAACGAAAAAAAGAAAAAATCCACTTACAGCAAAGAGGATGGTGGCGACGACAGCCTGAACAGACTGCTGAAGAAGTACCCCTTTGACCACATCTTTCTTGGGCACCAAATTCTTCTCATCTTCATCTTTCTTGGTATGCAGCCTATAATTCTCCAGTGACCCTAGCAACACATATATCCCTGAATACAGCCAGTACAGGATTATCGGCACAAAAGTCCCCAACAATTCATCCGACAGTTTCAAACCACCGTTCATCATCTCCATACCTAATATTCCAACCAAGAAAAGAACCCGGGTTTGCGTTTCGGGCGATAGGGGTGGGATCAAATTTTCAGAAACAAACCCTAAGACAAATGAAGAACAGATGGATCAATTCTGACCTCTGGGGGAATTGAAGGTGCTTTGGGTTTTCTATTAAATAGTTTTCTGAAAAGTATACACACTAAAATTAATAGAGTTGGTGTTTTTGGGAGATATTATTGTATATATGATTATCAGATTATTATCGTTGGCATATATTCTATAGCCCGTAGTCTTCGAGTCTAGCGTGGTTTTGAAGTATCAGGGTTGTCGGAAGTACAAATTCTGTTCAATTGAATTAAATTTACACCTATATAGCTAATTTGTATTTAATATAATATATATATATGAATAAATAAAATTATTTTTATTATATGATTAATTAAGTATCTTTAATTTAAATTCAAACTTTGATCACACCGTAGCATCGCACTTATATTTGTATGTGAGAGATCTCAACTTCGAATCCTAATAAACTTTTAATACACATAAGTATATATATATTAAAAAAAAAAACCAAAAAAACAAAAAATGAACTTTCATCATAGTTATGCTAAATGTTATGCGGTGTTTGAAAAATAAGACCGTTTATTGAACCGAAAAGCTTACCGATTCATGGTTCATTGGTTTAACTATTGGTCGGATCGTAATTGAACTGTGACGTCATAATTACGAAATATATATACATATATTTGTATTATATATTACTTAAAAATTAATAAGATACCAAAATATAAAATATAAAGAGGTCAAATGATATTGTCTAACATCACAATCCAAATTTCACAATTTATATTATAAATGATCACAACAATTTAAATATCTCAAGTTTAAAGTTTAAAGTTGAGAGTGTATAAATTAATTCTAAAGTCTAAAGTCTAAATCAAGATTTTTTTTTTAAACTTTTAGATAGCTTGTAAGGTGTACTTTAGCATTCAAACTTTAAACTTAGACAAAAAAATAATAATAATAATTTCATTAAAAATTAAATGAAAAAATTGCTCCGGTTCAATTGAACTGTGAGTAGTTCACCAGTCCGACTAGCCGGTGTGAAAGGTTTTTAACAAAATAGGTTTTTTTTTTTTTTAGTTTTTTTATTTTATGAGAATTGGATCGGTTCGCCAGCCAATTAATGGTCCAATTGGTCCGGTCCAATTTTTTGATCCATGATGCTATGTGCATGTCGTTTTTGACTTTTGGAAACTTCTACGTAAATTCTACGTATACATATTTATGTATGTAAGTTCTGAGAAATGATGTCTTTCTAAGAAATTATTAGAAGTATGGATTATATATGTATAATTTTATGCTAATGCATTCTTATTTAATGAAGACTTTGCTAAATAATTACTTGTTCTGTTCCCCTTGTTGGAACATTATTAATTTGACCATTATTATATTTAACTAATTATTGATGATGAGATGCATTGATAAAGCTATTCTTTTTTAAGAAAAAAAAAGACAAATAAATTATTATATGATTTGGTGTTCAAAAATGGCATCTTTTGTCTAATTCTGGTCTACAAGAGTTGGATTATTGTTGCTAAAAAGATATTTCGTATCTGGCAGTCAATTATTGGCAACTCTCACAGCTGGATTGGTTGTGTTTTCATTCTAATTTTATGTTTTTATTATTTTAGAATGTGTTTTTATTTTATCATTATTTTGCATGTAAAAATAAAAATGTGATTGGTTGTAAATTGTGAAAATTTTGAAAAAAGGTAGATTGAAAATAATATTTTAATATAATAATATTAATTATTATTGTTTAATTACTTGTGGGCCTCATTTTTTTGAAAAGATAGAAAAGAAATAATTATTTAATAAGTTAGTGGAAGATGATGTGATGAAAAATTAGTATTAAATTTTATATGGATCCCATTGTCTTGAAATGATGAAAAAAAATAATATTTAATTAATTGGTAGATTTTAATTATTTTTAAATTAGTAGGCATTATATATTTTTTATAGGTATGAAAATGAAAATGGATGGTATTTTTATTGAAAATGATACAAACAATGACGTTTTTTATTTTCAAAATAGTGTAAAATGAGAAAATTATTGTTTAGAGAACACAACCAATCCAGCACTCAACTTTTATAATTTTTTAATAAAGTAACTTTAAAAAGTTACTTAATAATGGGCAATTTACAAAAGATTCTTCCTACTATATAAATAATGGAAAATTCAAAATATTACTTCCACTCTAACTTTTATTTATTTTTTTATTTTTTGATTAATGCACTATCATAATTGATTTAATTGTTGTGGTGGGTGTGGGCAAATTTTGAAGTTTTTATTTTTTTGTTTTTGTTTTTTTGGGAAGCATAATTTATATCATTAATTAAGGAAGAAAAATAATTTAATTATTCCCATTTATTCGAATTAAGACTTGATAAAATAAAAATATATCTATACTGAATTAATCAATTTAATTAAAATAAAATATGAAGGGTTGAGTTGGGTTGCATGTGGAACGTGGTTAGTCCCTCTGAAAAAAGATCTCAACTTTGGTTTGTATCTTCTAGAAATCAATTTGGAACGTGGTTTTGCAAATGCTGTTTTCGTTGGTGTAGTAGAAATGAATAGCACAATAGAGAAAAAATTAAAAATAAAGATAAAAATGCTTCGAACGAAAATGAATAGAGAGTGATATTTTTAATTTTTAAATAGTAGTAGAAATGAAAAGGGTGTTTGAAAACAAAAACAAACAAACCCTTATAGGCCATTTGGATTTATTTTCTGGAGGCATTTTTATTTTTTTAGTAAAAAGGAATAATTAAAAATTAGTTATAAAAGTGTTTTGGAAAATGAAATATTGTTTGGATATTTTGTTTAAAATGTAATGATTATGTAAAGTTTAAAATGAGTTGCATTTGAAAAATATAGTATTTTTGTATTAAAAGTCATGCAATATGAGTAGAGAAAAATGAAAAGTTATAAAAAGTGAAAATGAAGAGAGAGTGTAAGAGTTTGTTTGAACATAGAGCTACCTATAGTGAATTTTGAGTGCATTAGTGGAATAGGGAGATACGGCTAATTGTAGAACTATTTTTGATAAATAAAATTTTGATGTATTAACGCGTAAACCGTTAATTACATGAGTGTAAAACCCTTCTTTTTATATATATATATATATATATAATAAACAAAATCGATAACCAACTTGCTTCACATTTACGATAGAAAAAAAATGTAAAATATATTATATTCTCAAATACATATCTCTATATATTTTGTATGTATATTATATGATTAGTTCATACTTTAAAAAAAATAAAAATAAATAACAACAACAACAACAACAACAACTTCCTGCAAAATACTTACTCCATTTTGGAATCATTCAACATATTTTATCAAAAATAATTCAAGGGTCCATCAAGTCACATCATAATAAAATGATGCTACTTAGCAATAAATTCTAGATGGCCAAAGTATTTTGTTGGCTAATATTATAGCACATAGAGTGGTTAATTAAATTCAACCAAAAACCATTTCAGCGGATCAAAATTTTGATACATAGGAAAAATATTGAGTAGAAACTTTGAAATTGCTATGACGTGGAAGGAAGGGGTCAAACCTGTGCGGCTGAAGATTAGGATTGGCCGTGGGTCCTACTTTACTTAACCGCGTTAAGTACATTTGACGTTTGACGCTGACCTTAAATCATTGATGCCGTTGATCTGGTGGCCGTTACGGAGATTTGACTTTGACTATTAAGTCCTTATCCCAATTTGCCCTTTAAAATTTTCTAAATTGTGATGGAAAGTTGGAATACTATGGCCTTGTTTGGTTACAAATTCTTAATATATTTTTCAACTCTCAAAATTTAAACAAACAAACAATACACATTTCCCGACTCCACTCTCAAAATACAAAATTTATTCTCTAAAATACCATTACTATTCATACACCAATACATTTTCCAATACTATACTACTTGTTATAAATTATATCCTTCACATTACAAATATATACACATATTATAAATCATTGAATTTATATATACACATATATAAATAATTTAAAATATCCATTTTACCTCATCAACTCAATAAAAAAGTTATTAATGTGACATCTTGTCACCTTCCAAGACACAATCAAACAAACAATTTTTTTTCCAAAATATTTTATATCTATCACCCAAAATATAAACAAATAACCATTACATTCTCCAACCCCATTTCCCAAAAATTATTTTGTCAAAATACTCCAATTTGCAACCAAACATGGCCTATGCTTCACAAATATATTTTTCTCTATTTAAAAGTTTTAACTAGAAATATTTGAATATTATTGGCTAAATATACAAATTAATTTTATCTCCAATCCTTCGTGCACATATTTGTCATCCTATTTTCACATCAATCAAAATCAAATTTCATATAAAATATCCACTTATCACTCAAAATCAGAAACAATCAAAATATACTATGGGCAAGTTTAGTTGGAGTTATAACTAAGAATTAGGGAAATTTATCATGTATAGTTCCATGTTTGATTTGTGTGTTTGTGCGAACACCCCCCGCCCCCCAATAACTTATCCCATTTGATAGAATTGCTTCCTTTTGCTATAAAAAGTCTTTTTAGTCCATAAATTATTTTGCATGCTTCTTGACCAATTTAGACTCTTAACAACTTGTTAATTAATTATGCCCTTGTATAAATTTAAGTATAATTACTTTTAAGATATATATACACTCAAACTAATAATATATTAATTATTGTTATTTTGCGATGTTAAACTATATAGTAATTTTTAATTAAATTATTTCATGGCCCCATCAAATCAAATTAATTTCAAATACAAGTAATTAAACCCAAAATTTATAGAATTGCAAACTAGTTAAGGATAACATGATCATTTCATGGGAAGAATTATTATACTTTCAACCAAACAATATTTATATGGAAATATATACACAAACAATCATGCAAACCAAACAACTACAATAATTAATAATGAAACAACTTATCATGAGATAAATTATCAAGAGATAATTTCAAAATCTAACCAAACTTGCCCTATATGTTAAAAACACACACACATCATTTTATGCATGAAAAATATAAACTAAATAAAATTTCAAACCTATACCTATACTACTTAGTATTTCAAATAAATTATCCAATTACATCTCCATTTCAAAATAAAGGTAATATACGTCTACAAAAACCTTGGAGAAAGTTGAGTTTAGTTGATAAACAGCCTTCCTTGTGATTCGAAAAGCACTTCTTGCAGCTTATGAGCTACCCACTCAACTGAAGTTTCATCCTCAGGCAAGCAACTTCCCAAGCCAAAGCCAACCAACAACAACCCAGAAAGCAGAATACGTACTATGGTACCTGTGTGGAGGCTTCGGCCGTGCCGCCCTCATGAATCAACTGGCAATGAGAAGAGCATATTAGAATTTAGCAGATACAATCTATTTCGAAAACAAAACAATGTTACTTGGAATGGGAAGGCAGTGCTGGTACCAATGAGCCAACTCGCTCGTAAGCCTCCATTACTTGGGGATTTTCCTCGTCTTCGTACCCTATTTGTAGTATTCGGGGTCCATTAACAGACCAGAAAGCTCTCCTGCCAGCTTCCTGGAGAAAAAAGAATAAGTAGAAAGACAGGACATGTGAAACAGAAGCAACACCTCTCCTTTTCTCGACATGGGCTAAGCTTAGTTAACCCTTGTCAGGATATAAACAATTACCAGTATGCAGATAGTTGTAGCAATAGTTATTGCCCAATTCGAAGGAGAAGTTACTTCACCTGTAAGACGAGCAAGTAAATAGCATCAAGTGCTTGAACACGAATGTCAGGGTCGGTTACTGTTTCTCGTTCAATTGAGAGTGCACTCCCAAGCTCAAGGGGCATTTTAGATGTATCTTGTTCGCTATAAATCTGTCACAAGTCAAGGGAATACAAAAGGTTATATTTAAATGCTGAAACAAGAAACAAAAGTCAAAAACAAAGAAATTACAAACTATGAAGGAAGATCACCAAAATTCTGGAATTTCTTCTCATATTGGGCTAGTTTCCTGATGACAATATTAGCCCCAGGTCTCAAAGAGTTGTCTGAAGAAATGATTTGACTTTCTTAAGCATATTTACCTTGTTTCCAGCAACTGGAAGTAGTAGTGCAGGCCAAAGAAACTCTGATATCAGAAGCAAATTCTGCAGCTGTGTCTCAGCTTCAAAACAGCAGTTCCGAATTGTTCCTGAGACCTATAAGAAAGTAAAAAAAAAAAAAAAGGCTAATAACGTCTAATAAAAATTTAATCTCATTTTTCACTCAAAAGTGTTAAAGCAAGGTGTTGGGAGCACACAAAACCACTGATCTGCTGTTTACTGCTAGTTTTTCAATCTTCCAATCCAATATTCCCTCCCCTCAAATGTTGTCCTCACAGCAGGCTTTGGCACAGGCACAATTTTTTTTTACTGAATTGTAGTTATAGACTCTATTGCAACAACCAAGAAAGCATGCTGAAGGAAATCTTTTAGGTTCTAATTATTCTCTCCCTCTCTTCCCTCCCTATCCATCCCCTTTTCCTAGGAAAGAAATAACCAATAAAATTGAACTTAGCCAAAGTGCCAGAGAAGTTAGGTACATGGAACTACTATAAATGGATTTTCAGTTAATTCTTCTCTGACTGGTGTATCCATAAATTTTTGATGCAAAGAAACACGGAGAAGCAATATTTAGACATATATCCTTGTTCTCATCTTGAAGCAATTTGCTAATGCAAGACTATTGCAGCCCAATAATAACAAAAGGAAACTTTGTGAACAACTCAATTCTCCATAATGTAGTGGTCAAGAAGCATGGATTTGTATTTATTAGTTCAGAAAGAAAAAAGGAAAGGAAATGTTATGAGCCTTTCTATTACTTATCCTGAAAAATAGAAGTACATACCCCTTTCTTTCGCAATGGGCTAGGTGAATCAAATTGCCTAATAATTTGCTTCAGAAGTCCTCGCTTGGGGTCCAGTAGAAGCTTTCTTCCTGCTTCTTTCTGCGAAATGTTAACAAGTATAGAAGCCACATGTTCAAAGGGATCACCTGATAGGGATGAAAAGAAGGATAGTTAAGATCTATGGTTTTACCAAAATAAATCAATTTTTTTTTTAATGTGTAGAAGTAGTTTCCCAACTCCACAAAAGCAGACTAAGAGAATTGAATCAATTACATATACTACATCTAAACAGGCTAAAATATGTGGTTTGACATTTCTTGCGAACATATGCAAGTGACCAATTACAGAAAGCAAACTGAATCGAGATGGAAGTGAAAACTCACTTTTTTTCTCGCTAGATGATGCACAGAATGATCTCACCAGCTTCATGATATACAGGCCACGCATCTTCTCATCATCATGCTGGTAACCAGGATTAATTCATCATATCAGTATTAGTCAATTTATCTTTCAAAAAATGAGTTACAAGACAACAGATCCTATGATTCACATTCAACAACAAATACATAAAACTACTTTTGGGCCCTCAATCCAATTTGCTTTTTCATAATTAAACAAAATGGAACATTTTGCAGCATCAAATACAATTCCCAATATATCAATGTTCAACTAGAACTACTTTCTTACAGCGGGAAGTAAAGAAACAACATGACAGGGAGATGATAAAGCGCACCTGAAGCAAAGATTCAATACCAACATCCAATTGTGTAAGATTGACAAGGAGCATGACTAGCAAGTGAGGAATTTCACAGTCTTGCTTGTATAGGATATCCATGACAATTTTGATCATACCCATTTCAACCATCTTTCCAGCTAAATCTGGATTTTGAGACAAATTGACAAGGGCTTCTGCTGCAGGCTCGGATACTTCCTGAACCAATCAATCAAATTAAATAGTGGTAAGGAACTAATGGCACAATGAACGAAAATTACAAGATCTTTCTAAACTTTAATTGGTTAGCAAACTCACGCAGGTCATTCATCACTTCTCATCAGTCAGCAATGAACTATTACATTGAGTTGAGTGAGAGTCTTCACAAGTACCATCCAAGTCATTTAATGGCATTAAGAACGAAAACTGCAAATTTACACAATTTGTTTTTGGGCATGACAGGACACCTAATCTTAACACTACGTATGCCAGGAAACTTATGAGGCAAAATCCTTCTTATATTTTATTTCAATCGTCTGAGTGAACCATTGGAACCATAGATTGACAACAAAACTTGCACAAGCTTGTCACAAGGAGGTATGTGAAGCCGAATGCAGTTGTAGTCAAGTTGTAAATTTCACCAGACACTATAGCCAGGTGATTCCAATGCAAAAATCAGTACTTCAGGTGGGCAAGGTCAAAGGAATTTTTTCTCACTTCAGTCCATAACATTTAGATCAAAAATAGTTTGAGTATCACATCACATTGAAGAACTTAATTGAAAGAGATATATGCCTTTAAAGGTAGAAAAAGCTCACCATATGAGCTCTCTCTCTCTCTCTCACACACACACACACACGCGCGCGCGTGCACACCCCAATAATAGAAAAGAAAGCAGTTTCTCTTATCAATGGGCATGACGATTCTTATTCTTCTTTGGGACTTATCGTTGACGATTGTAGATTTTTTAAAATAGGTGTAGATTATCTTCACATTATTTTTCGTAAATGATATGTGAACTCAGTAGCTCATACTATAGCACAAGCTTCAGATTCTATGTTTGATCGTAGGATTTGAACTTATTGTCCTCTCGCTTTTATTGTTAAAGCTATCGTCAGAGATATCTGATTAACAAAATTCTTCTTCATCCCCCCCCCCCCCCCCCCCACCCTCAACCCAAAAAAAAGGAAAAAAAAAAGGAAAAAGAAAAAGAAAAGAACGCAGTTAATTGAATTAGAACATCACAAATTGAACTGAAAGCATGTTATCAGCCAAGAAGCTAGCAAGTGAAAAAATAAATGCATTAAAGAAAGGAGTATTGAAGCAATTCCCAAACTTAATAGTAAATTTTCTTCCTTGCCTCAGTCATTTTTCATTTAGCTTCTTTATCTTTATGCATATGCAAAATCCACCTTCGCCAAGCTACTTTTAAGTTCTTAATCCCCTGACCTTTCTAGAGTAACTTTAAAAAGTTCAACATGTTTTAACACCCCGTTACAACTCTGCCCAAAAGTTTGATTTTGGCCTCTCCGCATATAATGGCATTGGAATATTCAACTCAACGCCCAAACTCAGTGCAGCAATCTGATATTCCCATATCAACAAGACGATTAAAAAAGAACCTTTTTTTCAGCAATAATGCGAGACAACGAAGAAACGGCAACACTGGAATATTTGCCAAGAGACCGCAGCCCATCTTCGGAGCCCGTATAATCCCGAACAATACTTACAGCTGCCTTTTTAATCTATGACATCATAGAATTAACAAGCCAAAATCAAAATTAGTTAAAAAAAAAAAAGAAACTGAAAATATAAGAATATGATTTTCACCGCTATAATTCATCATGTCTTGAACTCACACCAAAACAGATGGCACTAATTTTCCTTATGAAATATGAGACTAATATCAACGAACCCAAGTTAAGAAAGAAAAGATTACAGGTGGAGAAGGAGACGAGAGAAAGCCCAGGAGTTCCTCCAGCTCCGTCGCCATTGTTGTCGCTTTCCGCAGCTTCTCAACCAGTGAAAGCCGAAAAGAAAAAGGAGTTCTTTAAGGAAATTTTGGAAATTGGAAGACAAACAGCCCAACCCAAAACAATAATCAAAGAATTTATTGTGTTATTGTAACATAGGTCGGCCCATTGTCAATCTACTTATGTTGGGGGTTTAAGTGTTATAATTGATAATTGGGGGCCTATAGTGTAAATGTTCTGAGTTTAAGGGGCAAACTGCAATTTAAGGCCAAAAAATTTACATGAAGATCTATGCTGTCTCCCCATCGTTAGCTGCTGCGAGCCGCGGCTCTAACCTTTCTCTCGACATTGTTGCGTTGTATTTCGAATCTCCAATGAGGTAGAAATATATATATTTTTTAATTTTCTGTAAACATTTTTGTTTTGAGCTGCGGAGGCCAATTTTTGGTGTCAAGTTTCTTGCTTTCCTGTGCACAGTGATGCTTCTGTAAATGAAACCATGAAATAATATATGCATAATGTTTGTCTTTCTATGCTATTGGTTGAATTTTCATAGCCCGTAGGGCTTTAATCTTAGTAGTTGATAAAAGTTTTGTTTTTTCAAGACATTTTGTTGGTGTTGTATGAGTTTTTGTGTTTCAAGATTGTAGATTGTACGATCCCATGATATATTTTGGATGGTAGAAGCTGCTCTAATGTACGGAAATGTGATCTAGCTGCTAATTGAAGATATAAGAGTGACTTAGTGAGGCATTTTTTGGAATTTTATTTTATTTTATTTTTTTTCATTTTCTTTAGGGGCTAGTGAAAGTGGAAAGTACAGATTGATTGTGTCCACATCTGATTGTTAAGCAAGCATTTTGAATGTAAGCTTTGTGTACATGGACAGAATCAGGGCTTCTGGTTGGGGGCGGCAAAAGCTTTGTAAGAACTAGCTTAGAATTTGAAATTAGTTTTAGCCGGTTTTATGCAGAGATTTTTTTTTATTTCAAGTTCCTAATCCTGCATGTCAATATGTATATTTTGTAGTAACCATGTGTTTTCATACTTGCAGATGAGCTGGTTCATAATTGAGGTGTGGAAGTTATATCTTGATGGCTTACATAAAAAACACTGAGTTGTCATCTGAGAGAAGATGCATTCCTGGAGTGGTCAATAAGTCTCAAGATCAAAGTGAGAAAAATTTGTGGGCTTCTCGGCGAGCGAGGAGGTTTGGTCGGATTTTTAGACAAAGATTGTTGTTTTGGTTGTTATCACTTGCAGTGATCTTCTCTATATATTTCGTGTATTTTGGAATAAAGATGCATTTTCATGGTGAGTGACATTGTCAACTACTCCACCAAATCTTGCTCATAGAACACTGCTGTTTTTATTTGGCAATTTTCAGTTATGACTGCTTCGTGTTGTCATATACACCCATGCACAAGGCTTTAGTTCATTTATTTCCTAATAACTGACGTCTTGCCTCTCTGGCTGCTATCTGACAACATTGCAAAAATTTTCATCAAGTTGAGATTTTCTTTTATTGTTTTAATCTTTAGAGCAGGGCCTTGACAACCAAAAGGCATCTCAAAGTCTATATTGGAAATTGGAATAGGAGTTAAAAGTTTGTTGCATATAGAATCTTGAAGGAACACACCTTTTAGTAAATGTATATGCTAACATTCAGTTTTGATTTGCTCATAATCACTAACTGATGTTGTCTTTTGTGTATAAATTTGAAGGCACCGATTCTTCTTCGGAAAAGATCAAAGAGGAACCCAATGTGAATAATGTAGCAGAGAAACTCAAAGAAGAATCAAATGTGAATAATGTAGCAGAGAAACTCAAAGAAGAATCAAATGTGAATAGTGTAGCACAGAAACCAAGGAAGCCTCATAGGCAGCGTAAGAATACAGTGTTACTTTCTAAGTATTCATCTATGATATATGTTTTCATATGCTATGAGTACTTGACATGTAAATTTTATGGGTTTCATTAAATTAGTGCAGAATAAGGTCATTTGAGAGGCAGCTATTTTCAATACAAATATCTAAATGTGCATTTAAGTGCTCTTGATAATGATAACTACTTTTAAAACTTTTACCTGTCAAAAGAAAACTCATTTTGAAACTGATTTTTCTCATCAATAGATTATAGGTCAATAAGGTCACTTTAGATGTGGAAAAACAAATCTGATCCTTGTGAAACATGTTCAGGTGTATTCATTTCACCTCCTTATTTTTATTTTCAGGTTTTTTTCCATGTGAGGTACCATTTCTTGATTCTGTTACTTATCTCCTTGAGCCTGAGGATAATATTAAGTTTGCTCATTTCTCCTTGGACTATGTTGAAAGAGAGGAGAGGCCCCCCCATACTGAAGCTATTGATGCTCGATTTGGAGGACATCAAACTCTTAAAGATAGAGAGAAGTCCTACCATGCGATTAATCAAACAATTCATTGTGGCTTTGTGAGAGGCCCTGATGGATTTCCAAGCACTGGGTTTGATTTGGATGAGAAGGACAAAGAATATATGAATACATGTAGAGTTGTTGTATCCTCATGCATCTTTGGAAGCTCTGATTTTCTGAGAAGACCAACTAGCAAAGTGGTAACAAGTTATGCTTTAAGAAGTACATCATTGTCTCTTTTAGCATATTATATGATACTATTATGCTGTAATTATCATATAATGCCTTTGTGAGCTCATGCTGTTCTGCATTCTTTAATGAAAATGAAACTGTTGCAAAATGAAGGAAAACTTATAATATATTCATTCATTATTAGTCGTTCAGTGGGGAAAGGCAAGAATTCTTTTAGAAAATTGAAAAATATGGTTTTGCACTAAATTTCACATGGCTCTAGAAATGAATCTATTACTAATATGTAACAATCATTCTAAAAAGTACTTATTTTACTTCAATGTGTTAAAAGTTTCTGAGTAATAAAAAATAATAGAATAAAGAAAACTTCCTATTCCATTTTAGTGAAATCCTAATTCATAGATATAGCAATCATGGTTCAGAAATTTCTGCTTATTTTTTTCAGTTACTTTGACTTGTAAGGTAAAGGTCTCGGGTTACTATTACTTAGATTCTCTTCTAGATGGAATTCATCATTTTAGATTTCAGTTGTTATGTCTTTCCATGACAATATGGTTGCTTAAGCCATCAAGCATTCTCTGCAATGTGTGTCATTTTGTGCTTATTCTTGGATTGACATACTAATTGCAGATCAGTGAGTACTCCAAGAAAAATGTGTGTTTTGTTATGTTTGTTGATGAGCAAAGTTTAGCTAAACTCTCAGCTGAAGGAAATGTACCGGATGACAAAGGAAACATTGGGTTATGGAAGATAGTTGTCGTGAAGAACTTACCATATGAGGATATGCGAAAAACCGGAAAGGTGCCAAAATTTTTATCACATCGCCTTTTCCCTTCTTCTAGGTGATCCTCAGACCACAAAATATCCATGGTTCTTCTTACTTCTGATAATGCATCTAAGTTAATTGGACTAATAACCTAAGATTTTGCTTTTGACATATTCGATTGGTAGGTATTCTATTTGGCTTGATAGCAAGTTGCGACTTAATGCTGACCCAATGCTGATCATTGAGCACTTCTTGTGGCGAGCCGGTTCAGAATATGCTATTTCAAATCATTATACTCGCCGCTGTGTTTGGGAGGAGGTACTCCAAAATAAGCGGTTAAATAAGTACAATCACTCTGCTATTGACGAACAGTTCCATTTCTATCAGTCCGATGGTCTTTCCAAGTACGACTCATCAGACCCAAAAATTGCCCTTCCAAGCTGTGAGTGCCATTTATAATATCATACTTGTTTGAATCATCGCCTCTTCCTTTCTGCTAGTTTTTGCAATACCAACTTCGGCTTTCATTTTTCTTATAGTTGTACCAGAAGGGTCATTTATTGTCAGGGCTCATACGGCAATGTCAAATTTATTTTCCTGCCTTTGGTTCAATGAAGTTGATCGCTTCACATCACGTGATCAACTGAGCTTTGCATATACTTACCTGAAGTTGAGGAGGCTAAATCCGAATAAACAGTTCTATTTAAATATGTTCAAGGTCAGTTATAAATTAATCGGATATAGCAAACACATCCTCTCTGCTTCTGTTTTCTAGTTTGCGTCGAGTATCAGACATGATTTTGACCTTCTTTTACTGTGAATGATTATCTAATCTGTATTTTGGGTTTTTCTACAGTTGTCTTAAAACGGGTATCATTAGTATTCTTGCATTATTGTTTCAGGATTGCGAGCGAAGAGCAATCACAAAGCTATTTCATCATAGAACAGACGCATAAGACATTCATTCAAAGTGGAGGGTGTCTATGGTAAAGTTTTCCCTCATTTGTAGTTTCAGTTTCATCTTTCAGACAATGAAGTAGTTTTCCAGTTTTAAAGAAGTATTGATCTAAATTTGATAGGTTTTGAAACATGCGGGCGCTGATCTGCCCACAGCTTCTGAAGTTCTTCAATCAAAGGAATGCAATGAATTTCAAGTGCTGTACTTTAACACAGTTTTCGTATGTTGTTGTATGGTTGCTGGAAGTAGGTAATGTATAGCAGTTGAACTAAGAGTCGTCTTCAAATTTAAAGCATCCCACGAGTGCTTGTTGTGCGTGTTTAGCACACATTCTTTCTCTTGAATTTTTAAGGAATTTGATGCTTTGATCAGGGCATGTCCTAATAGTTGAAAGTCTTGGTGTAAAGGATGTCTGTAAAAGAACTATTTTTCATGTAATAAGCAGTGTCTCTTCTAAGTGATGAGGACTTGAGATTATGACAAACTAGCTAATTTTCAAATTTTTCTTATTTTTTCTCCCTGATTTAAACTTTAAGGATTGTATTAATGGTTTTGTGCTTTCATTTATTTATATATGTGTGTGTGTGTGTGTGTGTGTGTGTGATATTTGGAATTTGGACTCTAACAATTGTGCTTGAGCAAAATAAGAAAAAAATAAAAATGGGATTGTAAGTTCAATCCAATGATCAATCTTTTGTTGGTTTGGGTTTAGAAAGAAAAAAGGAAAAAGCACCAACACATTTGAAGTTTCTTCTATGTACTTTTGTTAAAAAAAGGTTATATTTTAAAAGCAAGATTTAGATTTAATTAATCTTTAAACTCTAAGTACGGCTAGATAAAATTCAAATTAAATATAAAATAAATAAACAAAAGTTAATATATATGCCATTATATGGTTTTTCTAATTAAAAAAGTATAAAAGTTTATTGAACAAATTGATAATAATTAATTGTACTTCATGCCCTTTTTAGGATATCTGAATTTTAATTTTTCGAGCTAAGCGTCACAATTTTTAATAAATTTCTAGTTCTATAAGGTCATGATTTTATTCATAGTTAGCAAATTGAATTATGAAAAAAGAAGTTTAATAGCTTTTAGCTCAAGTGGTATCTATCTTTTTTTATTATGTGGGAGTTCGATCCGCAATGGGTGCGTTGTGCATTTTACGTGCATTGTGTATAATGTATATTCTGATTTTATTTGATTTGAAAATAGAAAAATATTGATTTATTAAAATAATAAAAATTCATCATTTATAATTCTCTCTCTCAAAAAAAATTATGAAAAAAGAAAAGGTGTTTTAGTATTAATCAAAATTTAAATATTGTTCAAAACCAACAATCTTTTTCTCTTGCATAGAACACAACCAAACGCACCCTTACTTTTCTTGAGTTCGAGTTCTTTTGAGTTCAGTTTGCCCAGTCAGTCTTTTATGGGGTTCTTCGCTTGCAACTATTGTGTGAATTAATGGAGGCCTCCACTGTCTTCAGAGCCTTTAAACCCTTCAATTTCAAGCTGACAAAATCCTTTCCCATTCGATGCTCTTCGATTTCTTCCGTTCCCAGAACTCACACAGGTGAATCATCATACACCATCAAGAAAAAGAATCCCAAAATGTACGTGGCGCACGTTTGCGGTGGTGCGAATCCGCCCACGGCGGCCGGTGATTGTGATAACTTTTAACTTTTGCAGGTAAAGAAGGAAAACTGAAGAGGGCATACGACGGATTGTTATTAGATGCCGGGGGCACGCTCCTGCAATTGGCGAAGCCGGTTGAAGAAACTTACTTGACCATTGGCAGAAAATATGGTCAGTTTTAAGTTTCAATTTTCTTTGACTCATTGTTCCCATTAATAAAGAAGAGCTGAAATCTTGGAAATGAAATAGTGTTTCTAATCTCTATATTCTGTTATTCTTGAAGGTGTTTGGTTTGTGAGTTCTGATTTTATTCTGATCCCACGTGATGGTGCCAACTACAGGTCTGGAATCTACTGCAGCTGATATAAAACGAGGTTTCAAAAGAGCTTTCTCTGCTCCATGGCCTGAAAAACTTCGGTACCAGGTTGGTAGGGAAGTTTCAATATCTTAACGTTGTATGCATCAGAAAAACAGCTGCATGAAAGAAGTATATAGAAAAAATTAATGTAAATTTCCCTTCTTGAAAGGAGTCTGCGAGCAGTACTGCCTTAATGAGCCTGGAGGGACGATATAAACTGCATGAAATTGGCACGCATTCCCTGTTATGTATTTATGTTCTCACATTGAAAAGGAAGAAAGAAAAATAAAATTTGTGAAGATATAAAAAGATAGGACGGAGTTAGTTATGGAAGTGCCTTTTTACTTCTGGAAACCTTTTTGTTTGGTGTATCTTTTATCCTTTTATTTCTGGAATAAGACTATGATAAACCTGGGTGTTTCTGTTATGATTAATACATCATTTATCAAAATTACTAAACCTCATTGTAAAGAAATTAAGAATCTGAACCTGAACCTGCTAACTTCATTGAATTGAAATTTTTTAGCATGGATATTTGCAAGAAGTCTTTTTTCAGACATGGTCCACTGACTATACTTTGGTTCTGGTTAGGTAGGATATAGTGATGGACTTTTGAGTGCAGTTAGTGAGCATCACAAATCAGCTAAATATTAGAGTATAATTGGTTTGGTAATTGATATGTGCACAATAAGATCAGTTGAACATGGGCGCTTATGTTATTTATGATGTCTGGGTTTTCTGTGTGCTCCACTTTAGTTGCTAGTATGGGTAGAAATCTCATAAGATTTTATCATATGGATAGAAGGCTTGATCGTCAATGACACTTTTTATTCTCATTTGGGTATAAATTCAAGATTCTATTATATATACTCAAAGGCCTCAAAACATCTCTTCATGGCGGCTGACATCCTAAATGTTTAAGAAAAATCTCATAATTTCTTAACCATATAAGTGTCCTTATCTGTAGGAGTTGGTAGTCGTAATGGCAAACATCCTTCAGGACTATGTATAAGGTCTCAATACCAAAAACTAGAAGCTTGCTAGGGAAAATGAATTGCATCTTTTTGCCATCTGCTTTTCTCTTATGCAACTAGTATATTTTCCTGTCCATTGGGAAATAACGTTTCTTCGAGTAATGAAACACAGAACAGAGAACTTTAGAAAGCTACCCTTCTGGTCTGCATATGATTTCTTAGCTGATTAACCAATGGAAAATAGAAAAATAAGAGACTGGGTAGTGGGTACTAGATGGAGTTAGTAGCAAGATATTATTGTCAATCTCCGGGAGCTTTATGAGAATCACCTTTTCTACGTGATTAACTTAATAGTGTGTGTAACTGCGGCTACTTAGTGAAATAATGTTTTGCTCTGTTTATTAGAAAGAAGGATTTCAATAAGGATTTAACACAAATTAAGAAACTATCTCCATTGAGCACATAACGGTTTCCTTTACTAATCTATTGTTCTTGGATTGTTCAATAATTGACAGGGTGATGGTAGGCCATTCTGGAAACTTGTTGTTTCTGAAGCCACTGGCTGTGACAATGCGAATTATTTTGAAGAAGTGTATGAGGTGATATTCTTGGGGTTTTAACTGATCAAATAGAACTATTCCTTACAAAATTTTCTGTTTTCTTTCTGACGGAGTATGAGAGAATGTCAAACTTTTGGTTTTCATGAAAAATGACACATGCTGAATTCCATGGCTATCTATTAACTCATCGATCATTTATTGTCATCAGTACTATGCCAATGGCGATGCATGGCATCTTCCAGAAGGAGCTCATGAAACCATGTCACGGCTAAAAGATTCTGGAGGTCTCCAAGTATCTTCTTAGTCTGTTGCATCAGATCAGTACTTTCACTAGTACTATTGATATTGTCTTTTCATTTCTTTTTATATCTCAACTGAATGATGGTGCAGTTAAACTAGCTGTTGTGTCCAACTTTGACTCCCGCTTGAGGAAGCTACTGAGGGACCTCAATGTATTAGATCTGTGAGTGTCAAAACGTTTTCCTTTTATCAGTACCTCTCATTTGCAGTGTTTTGGTTAACATTTGAATATTGAAGCTTTTATTCTCAATGTCCATGAGTCTTGGATTGCCTATACACTTCTTTAGGTTGAATCAACTTACATTTGCTCGTGGGTGGCTTTTGACTTGTCATAGCCATGACCTAACATTTTGCCAACTTTTATCCATTTATGACATGGGATGCTCCAACACTTCATTTAATGTCTTCTTTTATTGTTTCTTTGTTGATTTTGCTTTAGATTTGATGCTGTCATCATATCCTCAGAGGTTGGATATGAAAAACCAGACGAGAAGATATTTAGAGCTGCTTTAGGTAAAGGCTCAAAATACCAAACCCCTTTCCGTAGATATTGTGATATTTGTTTCTCAAATTCATGCTAGATATAGCTTAGTTAGCCTGGACAGCCATCTAATTCTCAGGATTGTAATGATGGTAATGCTGTAGATCAAATCTCTGTAGAGGCCGGCAAAGCAGTTCATGTTGGAGATGATACAAAGGCTGACAAGGATGGGGCTAATGCAGTTGGAATTGACTGCTGGTGAGGTTTTTCTCTTTTACAGTGATCTACTAGATGCAAAAACTTGCTTATTATCTGATGGCTGCTCTTTTATATGGATATGCAGGTTGTGGGGTACAGACGTGAAGAACTTCTCAGATATACAAAATCGCATCCTTCTGCCAGATGCCTAAATACAGTGATGTATGTATGCCTTTTATAATTATTTTTTCTCATCCATTGCCATGCCCTCTTTAGGTTCTTGCCATTTTATTGGCAAAAGACATCCATGTGTTTCAGAATAAAGTTTTCGATGTGCAGAGAACTCAAGGGTGGTTGGAAATGCTCATGTATTAGTCCAAATTTTTACTCAAGTTCATCGAGCATCTTGACTGTGGTTCTATGTTGGGTTCTCTGTGGACTTTTACCCTATGCCCTGCTATTATTGATGTTGAATTAATGTGTTTAAGCCAGAATTAAACCATTGGTTCAGATGGGAAAAGCAAGAGGATGGAATTTGATCTTGGCTGTGTAATCTGGATCCAACTAGAATAAATCCCCACGATCTAAGTTACGCATATTCTCGATTAACCTACTGCCACAATAATGCACATAAATATTACCCTTTCTACTCGCATGAAACCTGAAACATGAAAATTCACTGAAGTGGGTGGTTCCTACTTTTGCCCATTCAAGTAAGTAGCAAGAAAGAATAATCTAGGAAAAATTCATCCAAAGAAAATGAGAATCCCTTGTGATCTGCAGCTATGATCTTTCCACACAAAGAAAACATTTTGATATGAAAGACTGGGACTACCATTCAATTTCTACAGTCAAACACCACCTATTACCAATAATTCAGGAAGCACAATTAAAGGATTGACTCGACGTGAAGAATATAAATATAATTTGACTAAAAGCAAATGCCGCATAGTTCCATGTATAAGTAGGAATTAATCAGAGGTCATTCCCGAGGAGCAATAGATGAGAAGTTCATTCAAAACAAATGCATTTAGCTGAAATTAAATTTGATGTCTTCAACCGTCCATAAGTTACATTTTCACTGCAAAAGCTAACCTGAACAAACAAGCAACCCGCGGACTTTTTTTTTCCTTCAGGCCAGATATCGGTACAATCTCCTGTCCACATTATCCCTCTCCAAGAAATCTCGCTCAATGAGGGACTCAATCCGTTTCTTAATCTCCCCAGGGTTGGCAAGAAACCGAGACTGTAATTGCTTTGTGACCTCGGCAATAATATTATTGTGATCCAATACCCTCCTGGATTTCATGATTCTGACTATTGCAGCCTCAATCTGGGGTTTTCGATCCTCCTCCACCCTTTGTCTTGTCTCTTGCTTTTCAGGCTCAGATTCCTTTTGCGCAACCACAGTTCCAATCTTCACCTTACGAAGTTTGCTGGTAAACTTGTCATTAACAGAAAATGCATCATCCTCTCCAATATCTTTGCTCATGGGTTCTTTCCGTAGCACATTTTTACCTTTTACACAAGCTAAGGACTGCATACACCTTTTTAAATCAGAAGATGGAATCTCAGTGGCCTGCTCAATCTCTCTATAGCTAAGACAATCAGCATTGTTGAACAGCATTAGGACACACATCTGATATGTTGATACATTCAGCTCATACTTCTGGCCATTCCCAAAGGTTGCTCTCAGATCAGCTGTGCCCATATTTGTTTGCCAGGATAATCTCCTACCAGTATGGGTCCCAAGATAGTACGACCGAAACTTCTCACACAGAGCCAACATTTCAGATGGCAAGTTGCAAGTGATGCTAGATTGAGTGGGCCAAGATCCAGTAGTCAAAACCTGGACAACTAATGTAGGGCCATTTCCTAGCTCAGCACCATAGGCTGCATAGAACCCTTGCATTGTGTCCTGAGAGGTCTTCATGTCTGTGAACATGCCTTCTAGTTTTGAAGTAAACTGATACCCACATTCAGTCTTCAGTTTAACAATAAGACTTCTCTCAGCATCATCAGATACTGTTTTGCCAGACAAGAGTCGCTTTGCCAAATGTTGTTTGTAGTATTTCTCAAATACATCTTTCTCCTGGAGGTAACGGAACAACATCATCACCTTATCAAGAATAATCTCAATGTCCTCTTCCTTCACTCCCTTCAGTCCTTTCCGCAGTTTATCATCCACAAACAATGATATATACTCTGGAGAACGAGTATTCAAATTGATAAAATATTCAAAAGAAGAATTCAACGCATTCTGGAATGTCTTGTCATTGCTGAATGCCAAGCTTATGATTTTATCATACTTATCCCTTTTCTCAAGTAGGGATTCCACAAATTCCACTGGATTCTTTGATTTCTCGGGATCTGTAACAAGCTGTTTGCCTGTATCTCTTATGTGAGATGTCATTACATCTCTAATTGTAGACAGACCATTAGGAACCCGGCGGAATAAGTTGTACATCCTTCCCAAGTCTTCAAACTTGTCATCAAGAAGCATCTTTACCAGGCCGGAATTTTCCATGTGAACTAGTCTAAGCATGTGGCTGGCTATCATCTCTCTCTCTACAACATTAGTTATCTTTGCTTCACTTTTTGCATCCAAGTAGTGGGACACCCTCTCTATTTCTTCATTCAAACGCCTTTCAGCTTTCTTCAAGTAGTCCCCACAATCACTGCACTCGATAAATTCCTGAGATTCTGCTCTATAGAAATCAGCTGAAACTTCAAGAAATGGTTTCTCAAAATCTTCTTGGTAGACTGAAGGTCCCAAATCCATTAGCATTTTGATTATGTTTCTCATCAGCCCTCTGTTGATAACTTCACCAGTGCGTTCCCTAAGTATCAATTCAAGAAGCGTGTTCAGAAGCCTAGTCTGGATTTTATCAGAGTGAATCACATTGTCTCTCCAAAGATTTAGCCCCAACTCATGAACGGGAGTTTTGTGGGTGCTGGGAATGAAAGTTCTGTCCATGTACATCAGTATGTCACGGATCATCTGCAGTGCTTTATTATGATCACTCCACTTTGTATTAAGCTCATCCAGGAATGAACCACCATGGGCCGCCTCTATACATTTGGACATCGTCTGGAGATGGAATGTCATTGTAGACACAAGTCCTGAATAAAGCTTCTCCCCGAATTTATGTAATACCATATTGTAAGCATTTCTGAATCCATAACGAAATTCCAAATCAGAAACCAAATCCTTCATAGATGCACACATGTGCAAATTTATGTGTTTGTAGGAAGAGAGAGAGAGAGCAAGAGAGGCAGACTAAAATTCACATCTCCAATCCCACAATCTGACAGAATCTTAAACCAGACTTAACATCAAAGCATAGCTAAATGAGACACTCCATATTCATTCAACAAGGATAATATTTACCCTAAAGAGTCGTATTGAGAGTGTAGAAAATATCTTGCTATTTGCTGATACCATCACAAGAGTTATTCTTTATTAATAAAAATTGCATATTTCCCCTCTAATCATGACATGTTTGTATGTGGCAATAAAGAGAAGTCATAATGGTTCAAGCAAGTTAGATATACTAGGTTCCTTGAAAAATATACTTTGCCACAGTACCTAACCTAACCTTGCAAATACAGCCCTGATAAAGTGAAGCCATAATGATTCAAGCAAGTTAGATTCACTAGATTCCTTGAGAAAGCTGCTTACAGTACCTAATCTAACTTTACAAATACAGCCACGTAGTCGTAGCTGCAAGATGCTAAATATGATGTCTAGAGAGACATCGCTCTAATAAGCCATCAGGAAACCAGCAGCAGTGAGATTTCAGTTATCACATGAATCCGAATTTCTAATTGTAATAAATTCATGCCACATGAAAGTGAAAAACTATTAGCATTTTAAACATAATTCGCTTCAAACTGGCACAGTAACAAATTTCTGAAAGTAATTTTCACCTGGAATATGAATTCTTCATAGTTATTGAAACCTAGACGTACAGCAAACAAGTTCCCTGCCCCTACCCACTTTAACTTTTTCATGACATCATGAACTTGCCATGCCCAACCTTATGACGTGCCAATAATACACTCTCCCTATCTATGTCACTAGGAAATAAGTACGAGTCAAGTATCTAAAATCGGAATCATCAAACCTCTAAAAAAATGGATATCTGACCCAGCAAAAAGTAATATCATTTTCTGGTTAATTTGTACAGTAAGAGTGATGTCTGATACTCCGATTTAATAGGAATAAAAAGTGAACCCTTCTTGAAGGAAGAAACACCTCACATAGGTTCTCCTGGCAAAGACTTGGGCATTTTATGGGTTGGTCCAGTGGACCTAAGTTGTGAAAGATACTGTCATTGTAAAATATTATCACCATGCAGATGACACCAGATGCAAGAGCTAAAAACATGAATTGGCTTCTTGAGAGATGCTTCACTTTTTGGAGTAAGAAACGAAAATTGGATCTCTAATCCTACAATATTTGGTTTTAAAATAATTTGAAAAGTAAACTCATTTCCAAGATTTACCATATATGGTGTTACTTCCAGGGGGAACCCCAAGAATATGCTTCTCAGTCACTTAGGGGCCAGTTTTTTTCACTATGAAGACCTGACGCTGTTGTATGAAATAATCAGCAGCTTTGGCACTAAAACACAGTCTCAGAAAACTTTTTGAGCAAGGTATGGCGAGAATCAGTTGAAGATTATAGCAAAAGATACACCAATAAGGGATACATTAATTGATTAATAAATTAGTTCCACTTTAATTAATATACACTTGATTGACATGGAATAAAAATTTAGAACCTTGATTGCTCCTCAACTGTAACTTACAGCTAATTATGCAATAACATTGTGATCGCCAGCAAGACCTTAAATGGTCAAGAGCTTAACTAGTTACTTGCAGCTACCTATTTTATGGTATATGTAAATAATACATGCAAAAAGGCAATACGTGGTAATCAGAAAGTGCGAAACTAACAAACACGGATGACAACTTGTATCTAAGATGCCTTCCTTCTTCTTTCAGTTGTCCTTTTTTATTTCAAATTTCCTAACTTCTGTTCTTTCTTTGGGGGAATCATGCAGCATTTTTAATTTGATAAGAAAAAAAAACCACTCAACACAACACGAGCCTGTCTCTTACATCTAATTACTTTGGGCATGAATACAATCCATTAATGCCAGCTAGAGTGTCAGCCAGCAATCTTTTCAAATTCAGGAAATTGTTTCAACAAACATGCAAAAGGAAAACATAGGTTTTCCATAGATTACATATGATTCAAATTCTGAAAATGTGAAGGCATCATATTACAACAAATTTTCTGCTACAAAGATGATGAAATGGAGACAAAGGGTGCTACTTCTGAAGAGTTCTAATATTTAAACATCTCATTACCACTTCCTATTATCTCACAATCTTAAGTACAGAGTAAGTACTGAGTAACAAATAATGAGAGTAATAAGCGCAACAAACTTAAAATTGATTGTTATCTAACATCCAAAGTCCAACAGCCAATGATTATCATAACTCTCAAACAGTCAAACATATGAATTATAAATTCTGAAATTCTGCCACGAGAAAATGTTAATTGCTATTGAGTCTATGTTTGCAAACTTAAACAAGTTAGGATAAGAATCCGCCTTCAAGCATATCTTCTATATCATTTTCTCCAAACTACAAATGAACAAATAAAATCACATTAAGAAGGAAAAATTCAACCCACATCGAATAACCACAAGAAACACCAGCAGAGAAAGTCAACTCAACTGCATATAGCGATTCCGGAGCTTTTATTCCACAAATCATAGTTAGCATACTCGCAATAGAAAAAAAATAAATTAGAAAGCCCCAATTAAATCAAGTCTATAGACAACTTTCAGCCTAGAAACTTCGCCGATGACTGATGCTGCGACCACATACCTAAAATTAAACCAAATATGGACTTCAAAAAATCGAAAAATTTGCAGAAAAATAAACAACTGCAAAAACCTGTATAGTTCTTCGAAGCTGAGTCCGCTGGCGTTGTGATTATAAATCTCATGAATTGCATGCTCTAAAATCTTCCAAGTCTTTTCTGCATACTTCGGATCCACCACCACTTTGTGTTTAAACGCCTCTATCTGAAAATTCCTCTTCTTCTGCCCACTGCTCATACTTTTTTTCTGAATTTCTTTTACAAAATCGGAAAAATGATTCCCAGAAATCCGTTCGAAAAACTCCGATTAATTGATTTGCAAACAAGCCTGATGTTTTAGTAATTCTCTTTTTTTTTTTTTTCAGTTTTATGAGATTTATGACTCGTCAAAAAGGTGAGACTCGGGGTTTAAGTTCTCGAAATGGGAGGGAGAATATGGAGGAGGATTGAGCTGTACGTTAAGCTAATCCACCATGAAAGGATTTCGATTTTGATTGAGAGAAGAGAAGTATATGATAATTTTTGTTGCCTTTTTAGTGTGTTTTCCTAAGGCAGTGGTTTGATGCAAGTTTCAGAGGCCTTTGTGTTAACTGATGGGTTTCCTTTCGGGGGTGTTTGGGTGGGGAGGAATAAATTGGTAAGAGGAAAATGGTAGAAAGGAAATTGGTGTTGGTTGTTTGGTTGCCACCTTGGATTCTCTATTTGATTTTGTGTTTTATCTTCTATTTTAATATGTTGTATATATGCCAAATGTACTTGATTCTCAACCAATTATATGATCTATTTCATTTTGTGTTTTATATCTGATGAGGGTCCGAACCGTGACACAGGTACTTCGATTCCGATCTATATTGGGTTTAACCCCAAAGGTGGATATCTTCCGTTGATGATGTTTAAGAATCCTGCAATCAAGGCAAACGTTAGGCTAGCCGAGTGGCCCTCGGCTTAGGCCCTCCGACGCTCAAGTCAGTATTAGAAATATTGAGCGATGGAGTAAGATAGTTTCAGAGTGTATCCATGCATACCTTGTGAGGCAAGACAGAGGAGTTTTTATATTCTTCCCCTTGTAGGAAATGACAGATAAGCCCTTGGCTTACCCTTGGGGTATTCAGCCTCCTCCAAGGGGCAATTAGTCTATTCCCCCATTTGAATTTTGCCATCTAGATGTCCTTTCATGCCACAGGACGGGACGGTATACGGTGTGGCGCCTGCCGTGTCAGACAGTGAGGGGATGGCATGGCGTGGTGCCAGTCAACGCATTTAATGCGGTGGCAGAGTATTGTGCAGAATTCGACCTCCTATCGGCCTGATGGAGGTCGAATATGGTCGATATTATCCGAGGGCTCTGAGGCGCCCGCCTGGGCTTGGGGGAGACTGGTAGTCGACGTGTCCCATGGGCCCGGGGCCGTTGTCTGAACGTTGGGCCTTTGGGGCCATCGCCTGGTCGAACGGGGTCGACGTGGCTCCTGGGCCCTGGGCCGTTGTCTGAACGTTGAGCCCTTTAGGGCCTGGGCCGTTGTCTGAAACGTTGGGCCTTTTGGGCCACCCTATATCAATATCCTATTTCAATGTGTTGTATGTGCCAAGTGTACCTAATTCTCAATCAAGTATTTTTATAAAAAATATTTAATACATATATCATATATTCATATGGTGGAATAAAGAATGAAACATAAATTGGAATAGAGGAAAGAAAGGAAAGTATTACTGATGAGGGTAGAATCCGTTGGGTATCAAATTAAGTTGATATTTCAATGAGATTCGACCTTTGTGGTCGATATACAGTAGTGGTGAGTTGAATCCTGCAATCACTAGTAAATGTCAGACTGGCCGAGGAGTCATCGGCTTAGGCACTCCGACGCTCAAGTCAATACCGGTCGACTAAATAATATGAGCAGCAAAGTATGGGCTTTTGTATATATGAGAGCATACCTTTGAAAGGTTAGAGTTGGGGTATTTATAGCCTTCTCTCCTTGGGGATTTTCAGAGATGTCTTTGGTGTGTAAAGAGGGCTCTTGTCCTTATCTAAGGGGCAATTAGTCATATCCCATCCCTGTGCTATTCCAGGTGGCTGCTTTCTCAGGTTTTAGGGACAAGATAGGACATTGTTGACTCGCCTGCCGCGCCAGGCAATAATGAGGCGACATTCGCCATTAATGCGGAAGCGTGCTTCTTGTCAGTGCATTTAATGTGGCAGGAATGGTACTGTGTCATTCCGACCTCTTTGGTCGACCTATCGACCCGCGGCCTTAAGCGAATCCTGGTTTAGTGCTCATTTAACTGGGTACACCGTCGATCATAGAGGTTGACTTGGGTACACCGTCGATCATAGAGGTTGACTTAGGTCGAGAGCGCCGTTGGACCCTGGAAGTAAGATGGACTTGGTACAACGCCTTTGGGGCCACGTGGTTTGGGCCGAGCCACTTGGGCTACCCCATATCAATTACTATTTCTAATGTTTTTGTTTTGTATTTTTCTGACCTGGTGAGAATATGGAAATTGAGATGACTTGCCAATCAAAAGGGTTATTTTATCCTTAATTAATGTCCAAATACTTTAAGATTTACATTTTTCTTAGAGTTATGTACTTATGTTTGATTATGAGTATAATCTTAGAGTTATGTACTTATATTTTTTATTGTTGATATTATTTATGTTGCACCTCTTAATTATATCAGATATACCTCATTTTAGAAGCACTCGTGTTAGTCAATTATAAATAAAAAAAATTCACGATAAAAAAAATGTATGCATTTAATATTAAGGACAATATCAACTTTTACTTTTAATCATCGGAGGATTTTTGTTGAAAATAAACCCCGATAATCCTAATTGTGCTCTTTAGTTTTAGATTAGATCCCCAACCCTATGTACATATACATAGAACCCTCTTTTATACCATTTTAGGTTTTTTATTCTCAATTTATATTTTATCTCTTTATGTTAACCATAATAAATATTTTTTAATATAAATAATTAATTATAAATCAAATACAATTGATATATATATATATGAAATTAGAATAAAAAATTTAAACTACTTTGATACGATCAGAATCAAAGAGATTATGAATTATTGTTCATCTACTATCTAATTTACATCATTTTACCTTGAAGAAATAATATATTCTTTTTCATTATTGATATACATTCAATAAATCTCCTCCTAAATCTTAACATGGTTGTTAGTTCATTTTTAGGACATTCTATAGGAAGTGAAAAAGCAAATATAATCCTAATTAAATTAAATGGGTATAAGAATATTTTCTTATAGGGAATTTCTTTCCTTCTATTTTCTCTATATTAAACAATCTTTTCGTGGGTCATGCTCTTCACATAAAATGTACAAAATTTAAGTATTTAAATTAGTCAAAACAATGGAGCAAAGTTGGTTGACTTGAAAATTTAAGGTCTATAGCTCAATTTCACTTGGAAAATATCCACCTCAAGTTTGTTGCTTTATTTATAAATTGTATATTTAAACTTGAGCTCGATTAGTAGCTCACAAAGACAAGAGGTTATAAATGTTACTTAAATTAATATAGATTTTATCACTTCAATTAATTAAGTATTATTATTATTTTTATTTTTTTTCTTCTTATAGACTACTATCTCATAAAGTTAGAAGAGAAATCTTAAATTGTCATTATGTTTATTAAATTAAAGTTAAATCATAAAATATTATCATCTGATATTGTATGAAATGTAACCAAGTTCTTTCCAGTTATCAATAAAAAATTTTCCTTTTCACTAAAATATGGGTGCAAAGAGTTATGAACTCTTGAAGTTCTCGAAAATTCATGAATTCGTGTGAATGATTTTTCCTGCTCGGTTTCTCTTTAGGTTTAGTATTTATAGTTTATTTCTTAATGGGCTTAGAGACCCATTAAGATTTTGATACTCTTCTTGATGGGTTTAATTAATTTGGGCTCTCCAACTTTTTTATTTAAATATTATCTTTGATCTATTAGGTCTTTTTTAGTCATTTTACTTTTTTTTTTACCCTTTTTAGCTTAATTGATCATATCATCATCATTATTATTGCCATTGATAATAATAATAATATCATTAATTACCATAAATATTATTAATACGATTATAACACAATTAAGACGCCCCCCCCCCCCCGGGGGGAGGGGCGTGTTAAAGATAAAATTGAACATCTACATGAGGATGGGCTTTAAGAGCTCACACAATATTCACTAGGGTAGATAAATCTATACAAAAGTAGAAATATAGAATAATTATATAAATTTTTAAGTTAGTCCCAAATCTTGGTGGATTGAACCTGTTAGATCCACTCTGTATGTTTTAAAAAATTTTAAAAATATTTTTTAAAAAGATATTATCACCAATATGAAAAATATAATATTATTAATAAAAAAATTATTTAAAAAATCTTATGTGCATATTTTCGGTTTTAAAAAATTATAAATAATAAATGTTAATGTTACTTTTATACACACACATCAATGCACAAATTATTTCTTATAACTACTTTTCTATAGATATATTATATGCATATTATTTCTTATATGTATATTATATGTATAATATGCACATTTTCTTATATATTATTTCTTATAATGGGATAGATTTGGGTTGAAGAATTAAAATCCAAAATTCGCTCCAATACTCGTTTATACTTTCAAAACCTGCCTAAAATAGGACGGATTTAAACCCTATCAACTAGCAAATGTAATAATAGAAATTTTCAATGAATTCCTAAAAAAATTACAAGATCAGAGGCAAAAAAAAAAAAAAAATAGAAAAACAACATATGCAAAATCATGAAATTAAACAATGAAGCAAATCATATAAAATAAAAATACATCCACCGGCAATTAATTGATATGAATTATAGACGATAATGAAAATAATGCGATGCATCAGTACAATGGGAGAAGTTTGATAATAATATTTTCATATAAAAGTTTAAATTATAGGAAAGAATTGACAATATAATAATGGAGTACTGCATTATCTAGTAATATTATGTCCACATTTTTTATTTTTTTTAGAAAGCATTACAAATAACAAAATGTTATTCTTTTAACAAAGCAATATTTTTCTATTTTCAAATCAAATAATCAAAAAATAATTTACACATAAAGTGCACAATACACCCATTACGGGTCGAACATAAGACGTCCCACTTAATAAGGGAGATGGATGCCACTTGAACCAAAAGTCCACATTTTATTTCTTGCATCCATTAATTCGAACTAATTTGGCAGCATTACTTAATACCTTGATTGAAATATTTCTTAAGTTTGTATAATTTAAATCAACTTTAATTGAAAAAATTTCTAATTTATGGACATGGTGAATGCATTTAAAGAATGTATTAAAAGGTGTTTTACTTTAGGTAGTTGACATATTCTAATAATTAAAAAATCAAAAAATTTATGCAACTAATACAATTATTTTGAATAATTAAAAATTTAAGGTATGATTAAAATTGCATAACTATATAGTCAAAAAGATCATTACTTAGATATAATAGTACAAATATTATACCATATGTAACTCAAAATCATTTATAATTTTATCTAATGTCTGGACAATTAAGCAATAAATGACCTTGGCATATTTTTGTAAATTGAGTGGGTGAATAGACAATATTAAGTATAGAATATGATAATGTGTCAAATTTATAGATATATATATATTGTAATTTTCTCAATCAATCAAAAGAAGTTCATTTATTAATATAAACCAAAGTCCATAAGCTAATTGTTGATTTTCAATCAATGATTTATAAATAGTTAAAATTATTGGGATATATAATTGAGTTTGTAAAACTATGACAACAAATCAGAGTGGCGCAGCGGAAGCGTGGTGGGCCCATAACCCACAGGTCCCAGGATCGAAACCTGGCTCTGATAATTACCTCTTTATTTTTCTCTCACCCAACCCTCAACTACTGGACCGACGTCGTCCACGGACAAGATCTGGACTAAACCCGACCCACCGTCGCCTTTTTTCACACACCCATAACCCACTCCCATATGACCCGATGTCATCCACGGAACGGGTCCCGGTGAAGCCCGACCCACCGTCACCATCAAGCTATATGATAATCAGATCTGGTCAGTTCCTGAAGATCTTCATCTCTTTTGTTTGTTTCATTTCAAGATAAAGAATTTTACTTCGTCATTGATTGTTCTTAGATTTTCTTTTCTGTCCTTTTTCTTTTTTTGTTGGTTTTGATGTTTTGTTATCATTTTGTGTAAGAGTGTTTGTGGCTCGACAGAGCTTGATAGTTGAGCTGCCGAATGTTGAAGACACCTTGTCGCCTGTCGGATCAGGGAAGCGCCACCTGGTTTTTTGGAAACCTCAGAACGAGCAACATGCAGAGGGGTATAATCAGATATTCACATTTTTGTATTTGTTTTTTCTTCAGTCTTAATGTCTGGGCAGTGAATTTTTCTGATATTGAACAATTTGTAGAACAGTGCCATCTACTTCTATTGGTGTGCTGATCTAATGTAAGATGTAACCATTTGCTGACTTAAGAATTCTGCAGCCTTTAAGATTGATCAATGGAAAAAAAGAATCCTAGTACAATACAGTTAGTATGTTTTTCCTTAGTGAAATCAGTAAACATTGTGCAACAATAAGGGATAAATTGCTAAAAATCTGTCATTTCATATGTAGTCTGAAAGAATTATGTATTCTTCATCAGCAAATATTGTGTGCATATGCTGAAGTATGTCTGCCTGCCTCCAGTGAGCTATTTTTTGAGTAAAAACAATTACCTTGCTTGACAAAATTTGATTACTAAGTCTGTGATAAGTACTTCATGTTTTCTTGAAAATATAAGCTGAGTTTACTAATGATAGCATGATAATCACATGATCAACATTTTAATCATGACTTGGTTTTGGCTATGAAATCAAATGTTTAATCATACTATTATTGTATTGTATTGATTTCGACGAAAGATGACATCTGTATATTTGTCACTGATTGGTAAGTTGGCGAGTGACTAGGGCTCGAGTCCAACTTTATCCGGTCGGCAAGGAGTCTAGATTGAGGTGGTATGGTTGCTAGGTGAGTTCTTGAAAGTTAGTGTTGGATGGTTACTTGAGGGTATTTATGGGGGATGGTTGAGTTGGCCAAGTGCTATTCATTTGACATGCCTCTCTTTGGACCTGTGGCACTCTTGAACTTTCCTTGGGCCCCAGTCGGGTTGGGTTGTGGCCTGACCCATTTCAAAAAGCCACAGATGAGGACTTGCTCTCAATTTTGCCTACTTCTAAGGAAAGACAGGGAAGGGAAGGGAAGGTATGGTTAAGGTAAAGAGCCACTTTTCCAGGTTCATTTAGCCAATTTGCTTGTAGAAGGAAATTGGAAAAGATGTTCTGATCACTGTTTATGATGAGCCTCCATTGATAAAGTCAGAAAGGATAAATTTCTTTACTTTTATACTGTCTGTCTGTGTTTTGTCTGAGCAGGAAAACTGCAATTTAATTGACATTATCCTTTGCTTTTCCCTTTATATCAAGTATGCTCTCCTTTTTTTCTTTTTTTCTCTGCTTTTCTCATTGTCTTTCTTTGAATGAAAGTGCTATGTACCTCTGTTAATAGCTATACATGCTATACAGTCTGGATGTATGTATACATGCAAACACCGAGGTCTTTAAAGTGATTCTGGGAGGAAACCAGAACAAGATATTCTATTACAATGTCATCTGCTGGTTTTGATTTCTTGTCTTAAACTAAGGTTGTTCTTTCATAACATTCTCAGAGTGAACATTTTTGCAGTTTAGGTTTATTGGTCCTTTTTCATTCTGTTTAACGGGGCTTAAGCTTTGATTTGAAGGAGTAGATGTGGGTATTTCATCTTTTGTTCTGCATTACTAGTAAATATTATGTGTATAAAATCTTTTCTTGCTATAATACTCAGACGTAAATCATATATACTTGACATATATTCTTAGAAGTGAAACATTATAATGTTTCGATGTAAAGAATATTGGACGGGACAGGAAAACTTTTGTTGTGAGCTGTAAAATTCTTGCCCGAAAAGATTTCTTCCTGATCTGGGGAAGAAAGAAATTATTCGTACTTGGACGCAGTTGGTGGGAATGTAAGAAAAAGAGGTTGCCATAGCAAAAGAAGGCAAATATTTGATCAGAAATGAACGAGATAAGTCGTCTTTGTAATAGTAATAATAATTACTTTTCATGCTATCCATAAAAGGGAACGACATGTTTCCCCACAAAAAATTTCATTATTCGTTGTGGCTTATTAATTATTCATTTATATCGTAGGTTTGGGTTTTGTTAGGGGTGTTCAAAATTGAATTAATCTAAACAAAATTGATTAAATTGGTCCAAAAAATCAAAAATAGAAAAAAATGATCAAATTAGTTTTTTCAGTTTAAAATAAAAAAAAATTAAATGGTTCGATTCGATTTTCGATTTGTAAAGTTAAAATCCAACCAAATTACATTGAATCGATTATATATTGCTAAAATACTATTATACCCCTACGTTTATATTTTATGGCAAAAAATGTCCTCAACCTTTTACCTATTTCCCTTCTATCCAAGCTTATAATTTAATTTGTAATTTCGTTCATATGACAGTTTCTATTTCCTTCTCACCTCAAACTTTTGGACAATGATAGTTTGTAGTTTGGTTTGTAATTTTGTTCGTATGATCTAATATTGTTTTTGTTGTCATTTGTCGACTTGTAATGTTTAGGTCGTTAATTAACTTGTTACATCGTTGAAAATTTTTAGATTTTAAAATCTTGATAATTGTGAGTTCTATTAGGATTTTGAAAATTATTTTATATGAGAAATACAATAATTTATGTTTTATCTTAAGTTATAATTCTCAGAATTCAAAAAATTGAACCGAATCAAACGAATTTGATTCGATTTTCTATATTGAATCAAATTGAATGGCTGGTATTATACCAAAATCAATTGATTTCATTTGATTGCGATTTCTTCCAAAATTGGATCGAACCAAACCAAACGGTTAAGACCCTAGTTTCTGTCTCATTAAATGCTATTAATTTTTAGTTATGTGAATTTATTATCTAACTAATCTTGCCATAATTATATAATATTGCTTCTCCGAAAAATTGTAATATTATTGCTGTGTGTGTGTGTGTGTGTTTTGGGGGGAGGGTGAAAGAGAGCATTATAAATGATAAATTTTTATTATTTTCACAAATCAATATTTTCCTATTCGCAAATGAAATAAATTGAAGTATAAACTACACACAAAGTATATAAAATGCACAAAAAAATTCATTGAAACTTGAACACGAGACCTCCGACATAGTCGAAGAGACTAATATCATTGGTAGGGATGTAAACGGATATTAAATCGATCGGATACACTGTTTTCATATTCGCATCCGTTTAACTTTTCGAATATTCGGATACAGATACGGATTTGACAGATATTTAAAAATGATATCTATATTCGTAATCGTCGGACATTGGTCGGATTTGGATATATCCATATTCAATTATAATTATTCATATGCATTCATATTTTATTAAATTTATCCGTATTTAAATTATTATTTTATATTCATATTAGATGATAATTATTTAGATATTCACTTGCGAATATCCAAATAGGTGAATCTATGAACTTATAACAAATACATATTTTGCTTAATAGAAAGAACTATATAATTTCATTAAAACGAAAGTAATCAAATAAATGGCATAACTTCTAATTAATAATTGATTATTAATGCTTATTAATAATAATAATGATATTTAAGTATCTTAATTATAAAGTCAACCAATAATAATTATGTTGATTAATTTTATTCCTCATTTTTTTTCTCCATATTACAATAATTTTTAAAAAAAATTTCTTCTTCCCAATTCTTCAATTATAATTTATATATATACATATATGGATTATGAGTTTTTTATTGAAAAATATAAAGAATATATTATTTAATAAGTATATATTCACATAGGATATTAAACGAATCGGATGCACATTTACCATATCCGTATCCATTTATAATCGAATATCTATTAATCGAATATGATAATATCTGCTTTAAATAGTTACACATAAATTTATTTAAACGAATACGAATACGAACAATAAATGAATTTTTAATATTTATTTACAGTTCTAATCATTGGGCTACAATCACTAAATAAATATCATTGATATTTGAACCAATAAAATAATTAAGTTTGAAAAAAGGGAAAATGAACAATTGAATTGATGGAGGAGTTGTCATTGGGTCGGCATTGTGCTTGCACTGTCGCACCATTACAATCTTGTCGGAGTTTTGGACAAATTGTTTTCATGATTAACTCCTGTCAAAATCAGGATTCAATTATTCTTAATCTCGTGGAGCCATTTTTGGACTATCTACATTTCTCCGAGGTGCCGGTCAATTTTGTCTAGAACAGTGACTTTGAAACTAATTTAGAGTTGTCCATAGTACTATAAAGTCTTGATGAAATTTAATTGTTTACATTGGTAGCCAATTCACATCAAAATGTATTGCCAATTTTTAATGATGATGTGGACGTAATTTGATAACGCTTAAAAATAGTGGTCAATTGTACGATGGAGTACCAATTTGAATAAAATAGAAATATTTTTGAACTACTATAAATTTGAAAAATTTAAGCGGCTGAAAAAGCGAAATTCAAAAATTAAGGGCTCATTTGGTTTTATTTTCATTTTCATTAATTGAAAAATGGGTTTATATTTGGATAAATTATCGAAAAAATATGATTATATATGGTTTAATAGATTGGATCGTAGGTGAAAGTAAATGTAATAATGATAATAGAGAGAAAAAATATACAGATTACTGAGAGGAGATGTAAATTATTGGGGAATGTATTTTAAAAATAAAAATAAAAATATATTATGTTAAAATGTGTATAAAATAACAAGTTTCAATTTTAGATAATAAAAAAATGTAAAAGAGGGGGTTTGAGAATGAAACCAAATGGGCATTAAGAGACCCGTGCTTGCACTGGTTGTTCAAGTATCTAATATGTTCACGACTGAACACAAAAGTCTTGATATGACGTAGTGGGAGAAGACAAAATCGCCACTACTGTTTCCTTCCTTTTATAATTATATGGAAAAAAAAAAGGGCATTAATGGGCTGGGGCTCCATATCCAAAATGACTTTAATAGAGCATGTCTCAAAAAAAAAACTATACGTATATGTAATAGTTCTTTTTTTGTTTTCCTTCAAATTGTAAGATTGAATTTCAGTTATCCAAAATTAAAAGAATTTTCACTTGAGTTCTATTTAATAATAATTTTTAATTGAACATCATTAATTTTAATTAAATAATTGTGTTTGATATAGTACCAATCGAAAATGATCAGATTTGCTCAATTGTATTGATGTATTATTCTTTTCTTTCATTCATCATTTGAGACCAATTATAATAATAATAATAATTTTTTTCTACAAATACATATCGACATTACTATATCTTGATATAAATTCTGAAACTTAGGGCCTGTTTGCTTTTATTTCTTACACCCATTTTTATTTTCTCCTCAAAATGAAAATAAAGATTTATCAACTTCTACACCATTTTCTCATACATTTTTATTCTCAAAACATTTCTTTTTACATTCTCTCTCCATTTTCATACCTATATCATTTACCACAAAAATATTATTTTATATTATTTTTTCAAACAAATATACATCACATCATTAATTTAAATTCAAAAAAATTCTTCCTTTTAATACAAAACACCCAACATCTAAATACATTTTATTTTCACACCTATATAAACCTATAATTTTAAACAACACATTCAAACACAATTTTATTTTCAAAAATATTTTTTTAACTAATTTTTCATTATGCATTTTCACCGAAAAATAAAAATACTTCCGAAAAATGAGTCCAAACGGGCCCTTACTGATTGTAATAATATCTGCATATAAATTCTGAAAGAAAGTCAAGACAGCAAATTCTATCCAAATATGAGTTTGATTTGGCAATTAATTGAGGGTAGCTGTGTCATCAAGAGCACATAATTGCAAGTTGCAGCCATCCAGCTATAAAATATCTTGCCTTCCAAAGTTCCTCTAATTACCAGCAGTGTAATAGCTAGCTAGATATTATTACATATATAATGTCCTTAATATGATTTTTTTTATATGAACTATCTTTTCTTAAATAACACATGTGGGGTCAAGTGGGCTGTGACTCAACAACATAAGTCTTCCACGTAATGTGAAAGGTTAAGAGTTCAAGATCGAATGAATTCCTGATATACGTGTGTATTAAAAAAAAAACACATGTGGGACTTGAACCCTTTATTTTTATGTTACCTCGTTAGTGGGACAAGGGCTTCTCAATCCTTAGTGTAATTATAATCAAACTAACAATTAGAAAATAAAGGAATCTCTAATTATTAAAAATAAAAAATGAAATATTTAGAATACTTTTCTTTTCCAATTTGGATGCCAATATATGAAAATATATTATGATGTTTTCAAAATATTATTTAATTTAAAAAACACATTTCATCAAATATTCAATAACTTTTCATACAACCTAATTTATTAGCAATGTAAAACCTTGGGATCCAAGAGATTTCAATAGTAATATTGACTTTATTTTAGATATTCCCAACTAATGATACCCAAGCTCATTGCTCTAAATACATCCAAATGATTATATTCAAATTCGCAGTTAAATACGCAAAATTCTATTTCACAAAAAACTATAAATTCGTGGCCGGACACATGTGGGGAGAAATTTTATTCTTATAAAATTCCTCGATTCATCCGATACATAATATTAAATCACATATCAATACATTATGCAAAATATATTATACTAATACCCCAATATATACTTCCATCAACAAGAATATATATATATATAAATATATATGATGTATATGGTTGATGTATTTTCATCCTAACCTAGTGAAGAATGCATGTATATACATACACTAATCACTGCATATACACAAAGGCTTGGAAGGCGAGGCTCCGGCAGGCACCATATGAGCCAGGGGTGGAGCTGTCAAGTCACCCACCAACGCAATTGCCAGAGGAGGTGGAGAAGGGGATCGCACCCCACCAAATTAGAAAGGATCCAAGAACCCTAGCTAGCTGCTATCTTGTCTACTATTTGTCCAATTATTAATGGGGTCATAGGGTAATTAAGTATATGTGACCCTATAGGCTAAATTGATTTGTTGCAACTTCAATTCTTTCTTTCCTTTTGAGTTTCATAATAATCATGTCCTAGCATATAAGATATCATGTCAATATTTATATATTCATTAATGGTGTGACCTTACTTCTTTTTTTTTTCTTTTCTTTTTTTTATTAATTTGGGGTGAGCAATTTCCTTATAATGAATTACCAAATAATTTTTTCATTTATTCAATTTTTTTTTTTTTTGTGCTGATATGCGTATGAGAAATTTCACTCTTAATCCTGACTTGTACGTAAATCTAACAAGTGTTATGGTTGTTGGTGAGTCTAGCAAAAGGGTTTCGCTCCTCAAGTCAGTTTAAGGCTTGTGAATTATTGATGCAAGTTATGAGTAGAGAAAATATTAGAGATAACAAAGATTGTGTATCTTAAAACGTCAAATATGGAGATATTTATTGGGGTAGGAGATTATTTTATTTTTGCGATGTGGTATCATTTGGACAGTTCAATCTTCTTATAATTCAATGACATTTGTTAACTTATACGATCATTTTCGATATAAGGTCAACATGCAAATGATATGGAATTTCTCTTCATCTCACACCAATTTTAATATATTGATCAAAGAAATGCAACTTTACGACTCTTTCATTATTGGTCTTCTGAGAACACATCAACATTCAAAACTAATTTTGTCAAAAAATAATATTTATATTCGATAATAAATTGTTTAGAATCTAAGTGCCCGTTTGATTTTATTTTCAAATACCCTTTTCATTTTCTTCTAAACATGAAATTAGAAAACTATCGACTTCTCTCATATTTTCACAAACATTTTTCTTTTAAAAATATTTTTCAAGACACACTATTACACACTCTCTCCATTTTCACTCTTCATTTTTTTTCTACTCATATTTACACGACATTTAATACAAAAATACTATATTTTTTAAATAAAACTCATTTTCAACCCTACATAATAATTATATTTTAAACAAAACAGCAAACAACATTTCATTTTTAAATTTAAATTTGTAATTAATTTTTCACTATTTATTTTCACTAGAAAATAAAAATACTTTCAGAAAACAAATCAAAACGGGCCCTAAGATTCGCGTCTTATATGCTGCATTAATTAAAAACAAAAATTCAACAAAATAACATTAATCTCAAGAGAAAACGCGATTTTTGAAAGACTCTGATTATCTTTAAAACAATCTAGGGAACTTGAATAAGTAAATGAACTATTCAGAGGTAGACAGCCACAAAGATTCCAAAAAAATTTCTTGTGCATGATTAGCTGAATTAGTTAGATGGTAAGCCATCTACATCACTAGTAGACGACGTGACATGGCACGTGACCTCAAAACAACTATCGCAGACCTTATCTCCAATGCCCTGTCATCTCAACAACATAAAATCAACTTAAATTAGTCTTATAAATTAAACTAATTTGGTTGAAAAGTATTAAGTTTTCGGGGGGAAAAAATAATCTTTGGTGTTGATTAACCCTAACTAATGTACCCCAGATAAATTATAATATTCCTACCAAATATGTGTATATATATATTAAATAGACTACGATCTACAAGTTTTAATACAAATTTGATCTATATAATCTTGATATGGGCTATAACCATTCTAAGAATAATCTACCTTTTCCTAAATATTAAGAATTCATGATATAATGTTACATATTTGACGAATTATATATGTATATATTCCCAAACATTTAAAAAGATCAATGTTACCTAAATGCAATCACTCTCGTATACTATTTTCTAAGTCGTTCCCAATTATTCATTTGAGAACATAATTTAATATCTTATAATTACAAATCTGAATATAGAGGTCGAGATTATATCTAGCCACAAACTCTAAGGGCCCGTTTGGTTTCATTTTCAATACCTATTTTCATTTTCTCCTCAAAATGAAAAATAAAAGTTATCACTATTTACACAATTTTCTCAAGTATTTTCATTTTCAAAACATTCTTTTGTATATTCTATCTCCATTTTCACCTTATTTCAACTCCTATTACTATCCATATCTACTTTTTTATCTTCCTAATACTTCTCAACCATCATTCACCACAAAAATATTATTTTATATTATTTTTCAAATAAATACATATCATATCATCAATTTAAATTCAAATTATTTCGTCTCTTTTAATACAAAAAATCCAACATCCAAATACAATTCATTTTCACGCCTATATAAATCTATAATTTTAACAACTCATCCAGATACAACTTATTTTTAAAAAAACTTTTCCTAACTAACTTTCTACTATGCATTTTCACTAGAAAATGAAAATGGCCTCAGAAAATGAAACCAAACGGGCCCTAAGGGTCTGTTTGTTTTTGTTTTCTGGATACATTTTCATTTTCTACTGAAAATGAAATCAAAGAGCCATCAACTTCTCCTCCTATTTTCACAAACATTTTCATTCTCAAATATTCTTCCAGATAAACTCTTACACTCACTTTTCATTTTCACTTTTAATTTTTTTTTGCTTATATTTGCTCGACTTTTAATACAAAAACACTACATTTTTCAAATACAACTCATTTTCAACCCTACATAATCATTATGTCTTAAACAAAACACACAAACAACATTTCATTTTTAAAAACACTTTTATAACTAACTTTTCATTATTTCTCTTCACCAGAAAATAAAAATGCCTTCATAAAATAAATCCAAATGACCCATAATTCAATTGAATTCCAATTAAATTGTAGTGTCAAGTGAATTAAATATAATTAGCCTTATCTTAAATTTTTATACTCGTAATTAATATTGCCATACACGCCAAATGCAAGATACCCATGCACCAAAATTTGGTATGATAACATAATGTACCAATAATTTTCTTCTAGTGGCATTAGGGTTCCATCAAAACGTGACATTGTCGTTGGTTACGGTGGCTGTACTTTTGAATACATTAATGATGTTGTATAGTTTTGATCTCAATCAGGCCAAATTAAGTAAAAAGAAGTTCATAATCAAGACCAAGTTTGTTGTCTAGTAACCAAACTAGACAAGTTGTTGAGGTTCCAAAATGTTTAGTTACATTAATAGCCATATTGGAATATTATGTCTACAACGTAGAATGATTTGATTCTATATGTTTAAGGATTTGATCACGACTAACTGTCATGTAAACAATGTTTAGGACGAGTGGAACATATAGCTGAATGTTCGAGATAATGTCTTATTGGTGGTCTTAATCAGGCCCCAGAGGGGCATAAGTGTCTTTTTGCGTGAAGAAAAGATAGAAGAGATCAAGCCATTGATGATTATATCTTACAATGTATCATGATTAGCCAGTGTGCTGGTTGTTGAAATGTGCATATATTCTTTGATTAATTATCATGGTTTAGTAGATTATATCTTATATTTTTTTGGATTTCATGGCATCCTAGAATTTGATGGGACAAGCAAAGACCTACCTGCTTCTCCATAGTAAACTACTTACTCCATGATTAGTACAAGACAAGTGAAATAGGATAAAGTAAAGTTTAAAATTGTGGGATTTAACTAATTTTGATGATGATCAGATTCGTCTTCAAATGTAGAGGCTAAATTATACTTATGCATCATTTTAGTAATACGCCTCCGGAAGAGATTTTTATTACTATGAAAAAAACATTTCTAATGGTGTGAGGAAGAGGAGTTTGGGAAAATTACAAAATTAGGACCGCAGCTATGTCCATTTTGCATATTAAGATTGAAATTTGATGTACTATTAAAATAGGACGAAAACTCATTTAAAAAAAAAAAAAAGGACAACGACTATCGAAAAACACAGTCAGTGCCAGTGAAAATCGGCACACGCACCATGCAAGCAATCACCGGTGCTGACTGTACTTTTCGGTGGCCGTTGTCCGTTTTTTTCTATTGTTAATGAGTTTTGGTCATACTCTACTACCACTCTAAATTTTGGTCACATATTGCGAATTGGCTATTGTTACGGATCCATTTTTACAGTTTACGAGTTTATATAAATTATTTCAAAACTTTTGACTTCTCTAATATGAGACAAGACGTAGTATATCGTCGCATATTCTCGACTAACAAATACCTCACCACTCCCTCAGTTGGAAAATACGTACCTCAATTACATGTTTGACAATAAACTTCAAATTAATTGGTTTGATCGAGCTCTAATTTGATTACTATAATTAATTTTTGGATTATTTTTATGTCTTATTATAAGTATTAATTAAATATTTTTCTAAAGATTTCATGATCAAAGCGATGCATTACTTAACTATTCATTCCACTAGTGTTGATAATAATAAACACTCCATAAACCACCACTAATTATTATCAAACCCCAAATCCAATAATTTGCATTAATTAGGTGGATAAATGGTAGTTCTTGATTAAATATTAATTAAACATTTCCACTCCCTAAAAGCTGTTTCAAATTTAATTTGATTATCAGAGAGTTGCAGCTGTCTTCCTAATTATATTTTCACTCATTATTATAACCAACAAATGACAGCAGAACAATCAGTTGTGCTCATTAATGACCATTTAATAGCAATTAATTTCTCCTCAAAACACAAAGGGAACATTTGGTTATATTTCCGCATAACAACATTGTTTTAAAGAAACATAACTAAACATATCTTCATTTTTCCTACAAAACACATATTTTTCTATACATCATATATATATATATATTATTTTAACAATAAAAAAACTACTCAATTCTATTTTTACCTCAAAAATTCAATAAAAAAAGTATTGATTTGACTGCTACAGTAAAAAAACGTCTCCCCAAAACATAAACAAATATACTAAAAAATAACTTTTACAGTCTTCAATAATTTATTTTTCCAAAATACATAATAAAATCACACAAAAAATATAATCAAACATTCCCGAAGTTAAAAGGGAGAATAATCTTTGCCACTTGAATTATTGTTATTATTTTTATTATTATTATTATTATTATTATTATTATTATTATTATTATTATTTTACCTTGTTTATTTACAGTTTATTTGGACTAAACAGTTTGGGTCCCAATCTTCGTGGATTGAATATTTGAATGATAAAGAACACCGCACGTGGAGTCTGAACCAAGTGACTGTCCAACCATAATAAAAGAAGGGTCTCCTCCTCAGTCCTCAGTCCTCAGACATCAGTACCAGCACAAAAGTATATAGATTTGAATTCAAATTTTTGTGGGTTACTATATTTTAACCGACTGCACATCAGTTTGCAGTTAAATAGGTTAATTCTTTCAGTTTTTACTGCTTAAGACCGGCCATGCACAGACAATGTTGTCATTCTCGAAATTAATGATATGATTTTTTATTTTTTTTTCCTTTAGTGATTTTGATTGTTCAAGTACAAAATACAATTGCAAAGCATAATTTTGTTTATCCTCTTCTGTCAATCCTTAATCCCCACAAATTTGACCAAATCCATTACCAAATATAGAGTTTATTTACTTTATCATCTAATAAAATGAAAAATAAAAAAGATTGTTTTACTCAAAGATTATACTTATGGCATATGTATTCTCTCCCACTCCACACCTCAGAACGTAATGTTCTTATAAATAGAGATAAATGCTGTACTCCCATCTTTTAACTCGCAATTTTGATCGAGAAAATAAAACGTTTCATTTTGAGGGTATTTTTGAGATATATCCATGGAGATAGGAGGATGAAGTATATATGTAGCTCAAGGATTAAGGCATATGACTATGAATTGCGTACCACTGTTTTGTTAATATGCATCAATACAAGTAGATTTTATTTTAAAAAGATGTTTCAAAGAATAAGAGATAGGAAGTAACTTATAACTTATTTAAAATACTTAACTTCTTTCAGAGCTCGTTTGTTTGGATTAGAAATAGAATAAATAATGAATTATTGTGTACTCTATCGAATGTTTGTTTGCATATTTTAAATAACTTGATATTTAATTTTAATTGTTTGTTTGACATGACTATTCAATTCGACAAACTACAACTTATTTCTAATATAAGTTGGAAAATATATCACATCCAAATGTTTTGATACACAATCCCAGTTTGATCTTAAATGCATAATTAGTCATAATTGTATCAAGAACTGCTAAAAACGAACCAAATATTAAAATTAAGTAGAAGTTTCTATCCATCATATAATATTAAAACAAGCAAATAAACTCTCAATATAAATTAAACTATACTTGATTATCATATCACATATGTATGTAGGATAGTCCAAACCACAATAAATTAGGGCTGGTTCTCTTTGACCTAGCTCAAAGTACAATACCATACATATCACATTCACTGAGTTTTCTCTTTCTCCCCCAAAAATAATTCAAAAACTGAAATTACATTTGCACCCTCAGAAAAAGCAGAAATTTTTTTTTTTCATAAAGAAAGATTGCTTAATTTGCCCTAGCCCACCACCCATATAATTCCCACTCATTGTGTTTGTTGCTTAAAGCTTGCACTCACTCACTTCCCTTATCTTCTTCTCTTTCTTTTCTCTCTCCTAAAAAATAATAATCCAGCTGCCATCTCTCATCTGAAAGGAATTGCAAGGTAGCTAACAGCTTAGATAGAGAGTGACAGAGAGAAAACAAAAAGCCCCGGCCAAAAAGAAAAAGAAAAAGGAAAAAGATCAAGAAAAAAAGAGAACTGAGAGTCCCACAAGTGACTGAAACTGAGGGTCATCTACAGATAGATAGATGTACTAGGCTTAGCCCCCCACCCCCACCCCCACAAAGATATATTACTACCATATGATCATGGAATATGGTGGCAATGGAAATGCTATGCAAAGGCCTTATTTTCCTTTACAACTGCTAGAAAAAAGAGATCAAAATCATGAAGAAGCTTCTTCCAGCTCGAATTTGGCCATTTCTGGCAGTGATTCGACCTTCAACGCATCAAATTCTTCTGCCACCCAACAAGAACAACCTAACAAGAAGCCTCAGCCTAAAAGAGCTTCCACCAAAGATAGGCATACTAAGGTTGATGGCCGTGGCCGCAGGATCCGCATGCCGGCCACCTGTGCAGCCCGGGTTTTTCAGCTCACTCGTGAGTTAGGCCACAAATCCGACGGCGAAACCATTGAATGGCTGCTCCAGCAGGCGGAGCCAGCGGTGATTGCCGCCACTGGTACTGGAACTATCCCAGCAAATTTTACTTCGCTTAATATTTCAGTTAGGAGTTCGGGGTCAACCCTCTCAGCTCCGTCGCATTTGAGGAATATTAGTAGCTATTTCAACCAGAATTTTGGGGCACCCCAGTTGAGGATCAGTGATGATTCATCACAAAGAAGGGTTTTGTTTCCTGGAGTTGGATTAACAAACGAAAATTCTTTAAATTTTTCTAGTGTAAATGTGAACGCTATGCTACAAGCGAAGCAAGAGTTGCGTGATGTGGTGGCGGAAGGGGAGGCAAGCATGGGGCGGAAACGGCGGCAGGAGGAAGATCTGCCACCGCCGGCGGTGCAAGCGCAGATGGGAAATTACATGTTACAGACGAGCGCGGGGTCCATTCCGGCTACTCAAGGTCAAATTCCGGCGACGGCATTGCTTATGGTTACAAATCCTAGTAATAGTAACCAAGTGACAAGTGGTGAATCTTTGTGGGCATTTCCTTCAATTGGGAATAATTCTAGCATGTATAGAAGAAGTTCAGTGGGTAATAATGGACTCCATTTTATGAATATTCCAACACCGGTGGCGCTCTTGCCGGGGCAACAACTCGTTATGGGGAATGGCGGCGGCGGCATTAGTGGCGGCGGTGGAAGTGCCACGGTTGCGGATGGTCATTTAGGCATGCTAGCAGCCCTTAATGCCTTTAGGCCAATCCCCGGCGGCGGAACCGTGGAGGCTCAGGAGAGTGGACACGGCGGTGCAGCTGGCAATGACCGACATATTGCAACTAGTCATCGCTCCTGAATAATGATCAGTACCAAACTGTATGATTTGTGCCCTGATATGCTTAAATTTCGTCAAATTCTTGAAATTAGTTTGGTTGTATCATTATTACTATTATTTCGTATATGAACACAAATCAATATTGGTTAGTTTGTAGCACTAGCTAGGTACCTGTTTGGCTTGATCAGTGGTGAGGATTGAATTTTGAGTGAAACCCTTTCATTTTTATTTTATTTTTATGCCAAGATTGAGACAGTACTTTAGGGTTTTGAGAGAAATATGTGAGGAATGATATTTGAAATTAAAAGGTCTTAATTGATGGACTAAATATGGTTATTGGTAATTATATAGCCCAACATTTGAAATTGACTGCTAATATTTTATAATGATATCTCTAACAGTTCACCTTTAAATTATGCTTTTGTTTCAAGAAATGACTATAGTTTGCATGCAAGAATTAATTGACAAACTAAGCTTACTTGCTAATTTTAGTAGATTAATTTCCCTCTTTCTTCCACACCTACATACAATTAGTTTTAATCTCTCTGATATTCTTTTCAAATTTTTAAGCTATAAATAGCATAGGATATGCATGGTAGTTTAGAACCTCCAACCCCACCCCCCCACCCCCAACCCCCCGCGGGGGGGATTAATATTCTTGATTCTTGATGATCTAATATGCCTAAATGAACCATAGAACTGAATACATATATTTGATTAAGGTTGCCTCAAATGTAGGAAAAGGTTCAATGCATATTACAATGGAGGAGCCCACATATTTTCAAAATTTGATCCTTTTTGAAACAGGTGGTGGTTCTCTCAGGTTGTCTGTAAGCCCTAGCCAGCTGCTGACCAGAATTGCCCAATTCTGGTACACATATTCTGAGTACCTTAGGAACAATACCCCCTCTTTCTCATATAAGGTGGCTGCAGCCCTCAGTCAGGTGGTGGGTGGTGGTGGCCCTACCAGCCCAGCGAATCTGGACCCTTCATTAAATGGCCTTCTGTCATCATCATGATACTTGATGAAAATAATATGGGCTTGTTCCTGATCTTCTTTTTCCTGCAATGGAGTTACTTTCTTGGTTTTGAGATGGGCATCTTATCCGGACATATTTAGAATTTAAGGGGGTATCAGTTGGTCTTTTGCTTTGCTGTAATGGCCCAGTACATTATTGTCAATTCCCTGTATGTGGTTGTTGTGGTGTAAGCTCTATCAGATATTCTTTCCAGAGGTGGTAGTACACAAAATAATGCATGTGGAGCTATTTTTTTGCAAAGGGTATTTTTCATATTCCCTAATCCCAAATTTCCCCTTTTGGTCCTATACCTGCATGTTATGTTCTACCTTCTTTGCAAGGAGGAATTATCAATTCAAATTGATGCTTGTTTTGTGCTTGTATACACTTTTTCAGGTAACAAATAGAGAGATAGAAAGCGTTAGCGTCCTATTGTTTCTGAGTTTAATTATGAGAGAGTCTCTGACTAGAGGCGCCAAATCTTGTCGATCGTCCGTATTTCTTAAATTTTTTATCATACGAGAATGAACAAAATCATCCATTTTGTTAAATAAGAAACAATGTCCATTCCAGGGGAAGATAGGGCCATCGTCCCGATTGAAGTTTTCATTGACGTACGATAAGCATGGAGCTAGCGTTTCATGCTATTCCGTATACGTAATTGCTATTTCTAAAAGAATATTCTCATTCTTGATTTCTTTTGTCGGCCGTAACTGCCGCTTTCATTTGTTGTGACTGCGGAGCTAGGATGCCGGATCTTCAGACCTGTAAAAACTCAATCATGGTTCCAATTCTTAGCAAATCAAGATTGTTCAAAAGAAGTGCCATTCTTTCATCGTTTTTGTAGAAGTTATTCTTACATGGGTTTTAGGCCAGTTTATGCAAGAAGTTTTGCACAAGAAATTGAACTACGAAAAGCAAAGGGAGGGTTTATAATTAATTAAGTGGGTTAGGTTTCCTACCTAATATTAATTCCATGAGAAGAGGAATTAGGAAAAGAATGCTTTATGACTCCCACCTGCTTCATTCCTAGGATTCTCCTACAAAGATAAATTGCTTAAAATCTTTCCATATTAATTATTTATTGAAAAACTATGGCTAATGATTAGTGGATCTTAGGATAATGAAGTGTTGCTCAAATTGTAAGGTCGAGGAGCTAAGATTATAACAATCTAAGTATTTAATTAATTACATTATTGGTACAACTTTTACTTTTAAACTTGGACTAAATATTGAATAAAATGCAATTAATTAGTTATCAATAAATGAGTGTTGCAATCTTTCTGAAATGCCACAGAGAAACTGTTTGTTTTTTTTTTCTTTTAAAAGATTGTCTCTTACAAGAAATGTAAATAAGTATGTCGTTGATCATATCCAATTAAGCAAGATTGCTCCAATATTTGGCAATAGAAGTGAATTAGCTTCCCAATTCACGAAAAAAAAAAGGGAAAAAAAGGAAAAAATAACTTAAATGCTTTCTCCCCCAGCAGCTTCTTCTTCATTCTCTTAAAAAGAAATTGCAGTGATTGAGAGGTTGGGTAACAATATTGAAAGGTAGAACGAGGGAGGGTTATATAAAGGGGAGGGGGGGAGAATGAATTGATAGGGTAAAAATGTTACCTACAATGTTGTGGGTTAGGGTATTTATAGATGCTAACATTTCTAATATATTACTTCAGGTTAAATTTAGGCCCGTCAGGTCAAACCAGTGCGTCAATAGGAATGCACAAATCTTCCTTTATTTTAAAATCCCCCATCACCTCCAAAATTTTGGACATAACTATTGTACGATTGACACATCATTGTTAGTCAAAAATGCGGTGGTGGAATTAATATTGAAAGGAGGTCCATATATGAAACTTTCTACACTCATGCATTATAGGTCTCATACATGTAATATAAGATAAGGGTTTTGAATTTACCAAACCTCTAGCGTGCGTGTTAATATAAATAAATAATTATTCAATAAGTGGCAAAATTTCAATTATTTTTAAAATTAATGAAACATCATATTAAACATTAATAAAAAGGTAGTTAAGTCTTGCTTTGATCAAACAAAAATGCCAAGATGAAACTTTTACTATCTTTAGTGTTGAGAAAGTGTCAATCCATTTCCTCTTTAGACAAATGCATTACTTCTTGGTCTTATTTGTTAAACAAATAAAAGAGATTTTTACCAAACTATCCCAATCATCATGTCACCCTGAAAATTCCTGCACAAAAACCCTTTTGATTCAAGAGCCAAATATGTTAAGTGGCCTGTAATCCAATAGCATAAGTCTCCCACATGATATGGGAGGTTAGGAGTTTGAATCATATCGGACTCTTGATATGCGTGCGTGTGTATAAATAAATAAAAAAACCAAATATTTTTTTTGGGAAAATATTTTGGTCTTTTCGTGGCCCAAATTTAGATTTAGGGCTTAGGAAAAAGAATAAGAAGAAAATCCATCTTTCTATTTGGGCCGTTCTTTTGTACAAAAAGGGCCCAAATGTGCAAATCCATCATGCTTAGACCAGCCTCAGAAGGCCCATTAGGGTTTGACCCTAAAGATGGAGTATATAATTCTATCTCAAATTTCCCCGCTCGAAACCCTAGTGTTTCATTTCTAGTGCGATCAGCAACAGCAGATCGGGGGACTGAGGATCGCATCGGTGGCGGCGGCAGCAACGGCAAAAAACCATGGTGCACGTTTCGTTTTACCGCAACTGTAAGTCGCCTCAGCGTCTTCATCAAATTATTTCTATCCGTGTGCATACACTGAGAAAATGTCGATGTGCCTGTGGTTTATATGCGTGCGAGTCTCGCTGTGTATTGTTGTCATTTTTATATTTAATGGTTTATTCCTTCTCGTACTTCTTAAGAAATCCATCAATTTTAGGTTCTGCAATTCATGTATGTTCTCCTCATTTCTGATTGTATTTTGGATTTGAAGTCTTTTTCTAGTGTACACGCATACATATATACACATGGAATGATCTTTGTGCTGCTACTTACAAACGTAGTGTTTTCAATTATTCCCGAATTTGGATTATGTCGGAGGTTTTGTGGTTGTGCTTTTGTTTCATTAGCAGCTGATTAAAGTGTACTGTCGATTAAAAAAAGCACAGTTCTTGGGAATAGTGCTATCGATGTTTACTGCTCTTGAAGCATTTTATCTGCTCCCTGACCCTGTTTAGTTATTTGTTTACAGCTTTGTTGAAATTCTCGTCTTTGTATTCGTATCTGTAAATTGTTTGTATCCTATGCTATGAAAATGTGGGAGCTGTGTAGTATTGTGAGATTGTATCTGAAATTAATTTACTATTATTGCATTCCTGTATCAGTCTATGAATTAAAATCTGAATTGTTTGTTGAGGAGAGTGATTCATATAACTTTAGTTCCTTGATCCGTCAACCACCAAAGCATGAAATAAAGCTCCAAGCACAGTTTCATGAAATTGGAATAATGCCTTAGTAAAGCAATTTTAATATAACATGGGGGAAAAACAAAAGCATAACATTATGCATGAGCTTGTGTTGAGGTGTTACTAACATGCCCTGGTTACAGACGGGAAGACTTTTAAGAAGCCACGTCGTCCCTATGAGAAGGAACGACTTGACGCAGAGCTAAAGCTTGTTGGAGAATATGGTCTGAGGTGCAAGAGAGAGCTGTGGAGGGTTCAGTATGCACTGAGCCGCATTAGGAATAATGCAAGAATGCTTTTGACTCTCGATGAGAAGGATCCTCGTCGTATCTTTGAGGGTGAAGCCCTTCTTAGGAGGATGAACAGGTATGGCCTGCTGGATGAGAGCCAGAACAAGCTTGATTATGTCTTGGCCCTCACGGTGGAAAACTTCCTCGAGCGCCGCCTCCAAACTCTTGTGTTTAAGGCGGGTATGGCTAAGTCTATTCACCATGCCAGAGTGCTCATCAGGCAAAGGCATATCAGGTATTAATCATAAGTTGGTTTCTTCAGCTCCAGATAGAGCTTAGTTTCTTGCTATATCTTAAAATGTCAACGCGATCATCAACATCATGTTAGATTGGATGATGTCACATATGCTTTTGCTAGTGTATCATACCACTAGGATATATTGTTTGTGGCTATGCTGAACTTCAGTTTTGCAGTTTCACTTTTCATTGGATGAAAATAATGCTGATGTCTAGGACTGCACATGTATGCAGTTATATTCAGCTTCTTCAGTTGCATGTTTATATATATTAAATTCTGGCTGATTTGTTAGTGGGAGGATACCTGCTAAGTGGCTCAATAATAATGTCTACTAACATCTGTTCTGAGTGACATCAATCTAGAATGGGCAATGCATCTGGATTATTAAATTGCATTCTACTTGATTAATTGTGCTTTATTTGCTTTATTTTTTGCATGAATGATGGATTCTCCTTGCAACCGTGCCTGTTTTTCCCAATTTGAATTTCTGTGTGGAAATTTTATCTTCTATCTTTCATAAAATTACCATTTGCCTTCATTCTTATTTTGTTGTGCCACTTCTAATGTGTATTATGAATGCTGAATGGATTATCGATCGGATTGTGTCATAAGTAACTAATTTGAGTGTGCCTTCATAAGGTTTTGCAATCAACACAAATCTTTTCTGCAGTAACTTGGAATAGTTGGTATCCTCTGATTATTTTTGTTTTGTTCTGGTGCTGTTGTTGTATACAAGTTTAATTTTTGGGTGTTCAATATTGATCAAGCCTTTTGGTTAATTTGTTATAGATTGTAGTTGTAGCCATCCTTTGCCAAGGATGCAATTTATTAATTTTTATGCAAGAAACTTGAGTCTATAATTGAACATCAGCCAGTTTATTCTTGGCTATTGCGCTATAAAATTGGAAATGCTGCATGCATTATGAGTTATATTTATTAGACTGACTGATTATTTACTACAGGGTTGGAAGGCAAGTTGTCAATGTACCATCTTTTATGGTGAGAGTGGACTCCCAGAAGCATATTGATTTCTCTCTCACAAGTCCGTTTGGTGGTGGCCGCCCCGGTAGAGTGAAGAGAAAGAACCAGAAAGCAGCTGCAAAGAAGGCTTCTGGTGGTGATGGAGATGAGGACGAGGAAGAGTGAGGTGTAGAAGTTTATTTACTTGTTTATTTTACCCTTGAAAAGCAGCATTTTGAGTTCATCTTCTGCTGCTTATGTAGCGACAGTATCTTCTTTAAACTATCACTTTTCTTTGTCGAGATCTTAAGAATTAGAATAGCAAGTTTTAAGCTTTGGCTTGCTTTTGTTAACCATCAATGTTTTGTCATTCGACGTAGCAGAACTTCTTTGGTAACTTGTTATACGAAGCAGTTTTTTTTCCGATTTGATCGCCAAGGAGGGGCTTTCTTGGTGGCTCTGTGAGGAAAACATAGTTATAAAGAGTCGAGTCTGGCAATTATCTGGTGGCAATTTGGATGTCAAAAGCTAGCTAAGTGCATGTTTGGCGCGCATCCAAGTTCCTCAATACAAATATTAGTATTATATCTCAATCAAATGCTGAAAAGTTATTTGCAAAATTGCTATATGAATAATTAAATCCTATATCGGTTTTTTTGGCCAAACTCTTGAAAATCAGGTTCTTGCATGATTGTTTAATTTCGAAATAATATTTGAACAAAACATTGAGGATCCATGCGAATCATTACCCATGTTGGCGTAAGAAGATTTGTAACTTTAGCAAAGTTTGTTCCGCCAAATGCAATTTTTTTTAAAAAGTGATAATTACAATATTATATAAAAATATGAGTTAATAAATTAATTTAACACATTTATTAATAATTGGTAGATTATAACAAATAGTAAATCAGCAAGCTTATATAAGTAAAATAAATTTTATCACCTGATGAGACTTAATCCAAGTACCTGTACAGCCGAAGTTTGAAATCTCAACCTTATGCTTCAAAAATCTTAAAAGCCCAATTTTAACATTACCAATTAATATCCCAAACCCAATTAAGCAATTGCACAAGCAAAGGGTCACAATTAAGTAACTGCCTCACCAGGTCACCTTGTTAATCCAAATTTAGTAGCGAAAAACAAATTAAGTTGTTTGATATGTTTTATTTAATAATATTTAAAAAAATATCAAGGTTACTCAAATTCGACTCTTTTTATTTTTTATTTCCTCAAACATCACATCAAAGGTTCACTCGGATTCGAACTAACAATTTTGTTGTGACTAAGTCATCATAATTACAAGTTGGATGTCTAAATGTCCAAACTGTAAAGTAGTATCTTGTGCCTGAACCAGTGACTCATGTTTTCTGAGTAATAGAAAAGAGAATCATATTATATTACTAAAATACCCTACTAAGACAAAGATAGATTGTTAAGAATGTAAAAGAAAAGGTAAAATAGATCAATTGACAACTCAACTAAAATTCAACTCTATATTTATCAAATTAAACAAATACAACTTAAAGTTCAATTAAAAACACTAATGCTAACATTCATTCATGGTTTAAAAAATCGGACTGTTGACTGGCCGGCGAACCAGCTTGGTTTTCTCAAAAGATCAAAAAACTCAAAAAAATGCCATATTTTGTTAAAATCGTTTAGACCGGCCGTTTGGACCGATGAACACATGAACCAGTTTTTCCATTTAATTTTTAATGAAATTATTTTTTTATCTACGTACAAAGTTTGAAAACTAAGGTACACCTCACAAACTATCTAAAAGTCCAAAAAAAAAAAAAAACTTGATTTAAAATTTATACTTTAGAATTAATTCACACACTCTCGACTTTAAACTTCAGACCTGAGATACTTAAATTATTGTGATAATTTATAATATAAATTGTTATATTAGATAATATCATTTAAACTCTTTATGTTTTATATTTTAGTATTTTATTAATTTTTAAATAATATATATAATATAAAAATATACATTTCATAATTATGATATCACGGTTCAATTGCAATTCAATTACGATCCGATCAATAATTGAACCAATAAATTGTGAACGGATAAATTTTTCATTCAATAAATAATCCGAGTTTTCAAACATTGCATTCATTTACATCTCTATCTGAATTCCAAAATCAACAGACATTGTCAGATCTGACTCGTGGCTGACACGGCACGGCCTATACGTTCTTGTCTTTGGTAAATCTTCCCCCACAGCCCCACCTCACAAGTCTTTCTCATCTTTAATTCGTTAAAAGTATTTTTCAAGATAAGAGGTAATGCCTTTGGTCATTCGCCATCAACCAAAAACTTGAATATTAAACTTCCACGTGATGCGTCTGTAATACACTAGCCAAACTTTGTACGGCACCAAAACATTTTCGTGTTTTTTGGTTCCAATTTAGAGAAAAATGGATTCCGGGAAAGTAGTAACTTTCGGTTGATGTCGGATGTTAAAATTTTTTAATTTAAGTTATGAATGTCTTGGAAAAGATATTTTTAAAAAATATATTTCAGAAATTAAATTAAGAAAAAAAAATACCACAAACTGATTTTTCCACGACGGTAGCATTTTTTTTCATGGCAGTTCTTTTAAAAATCGTGAAGATAACTAAGAGGAACGATGTTTGATTAAATTAATGATAGTAATGATAATTTTATAATAATATAGTTAAAATTGAAGAGATTATTATAAAATTTTAAAATAAATTAGGACTCCTTAATTTTTTTAAAAGAATTTATAAAATTGTAATATCTTGTTTTATAAATTTATAAGTTCATCTTTTAAAAATTTTGAGTAGTTTATCCAAAACCCATTTGTTTTTCTAATGAGATGACTTTCATCTGTCATTATCTTAATGATATTAATTATCAATATTTATTATTATTATTATCAACAAACAACATTTAAATATAGATTAATGAATTAATATCCAAGTCACTAATTAAATGCCTCTATTTGATAGATTTAAATTCAATGTTTTATAGTATTACAATTTTAATTTCATTACTTAAACTAGACCTGGCAAGCACGTGGTTTTGAATTTATCTGATCCTATACCAATTAAAGAAGAAAAAGAACAAATAGATAATGGGGGGAATGTTTTTCACCACACAAATTTTGATATTCAGCTGTAATTTAATTTCTCTTGTTATGGAATGTTTCCAATGGAAACAAAGTGATTTATTTAGGGCCGTTTGGATTTGTTTTTGGAGGCATTTGTATTTTTTAATAAAAATAAATATTAAAAAGTTAGTTATAAATTTATTTTTGAAAATAAAATGTTGTTCGAATGTTTTGTTTAAAATGTAATGATTATGTAGAGTTGAAAATGTATTATATTTGGAAAATATATGGGCCCATTTGGTTTTATTTCCAGAGCCCTTTCCAGTTTCTAGCCATTTCTAAAAATTAAAAAATTAGTTACAGATTTGAAATGAAAATGAAAATGTGTTTGGATAATTTGTTGGAAAGTAATGATTAAAATATGTATAAAATTGAAAAGATGGTCTATTTATATTTTTTTATGTTTAAGAACATATATATTTTATTAATTTTAAAATGATAGTTGATACTTTATATCAAATCAAATTTGAATTTGATTGATGTGATAATAGAATGATATGATAGGTTTAGAAAAAGTTTGAAATTGAAAATAGGAATAATTTGAGTGAAAATAGGGAGAAAATGATAGCTTTTAATTTTTATTTTCGGGTGAAAATGAAAAGGGGTCCTGAAAATAAAACCAAACAACTAGATAGTATTTTGTATTAAAAGTCGTGTAAATATAAATAAAATAAAATAAAAAGTGATGAAAAGTGAAAATGGAGAATGTATGTAATAGTGTGTTTTGGAGAATATTTTAAAAATAAAAATATTTATTAAAATAGAAAAAAATTAATAATTTTTTATTTTTATTTTTAATAAAAAATAAAAAAAGTGTTTGAAAACAAAACCAAACGAGCACTTAATACTTTATTAGGACATGCTGGCGGCTAGACATTTGAGTGGTTGTCTGCAGGCTTCATATACTATCGATCCGGGCCACAGTTTTTCATTGTTTAATGTTTTTTCTTGTCTTGTAAAGTGATTTGTCTTGTTTTTATTCTATTCACGTGACGAAATACTCACATGTATGCTTATCTTGATGGATGAATCCTTCTGCTAGGGATTGTCTTGAGTTCGACTAGAACCAATTTATTTTGGGAATTTGATGAGTTGCATAGTTGGATGTTAATTTTGTCAAAAGTGGTAGGAAAAGTTAAATTTAAAATAAGATAAAGATTAAGGTTGTTGGGAAAATTCTAATGATTTTTTTTTTCTTCAAATTTTATGTTAGTATAAGTAGAGAAGTTAAATATAAATAGGAGGAAGGCAGTAGGATAATAGCAATAAAAATACCTCAGTTTCGATCATAGGTTTGATTTATTTATAGGGTGTTGTTCATGAAGTGGACTTATACAAATTATTCTACGTGGAAGGCTAGGATGTTGCTATAAATTCCTACTAGATAATTTGTGTTTCGAGTCAAATTGGATACCGAATTAATTCGAATCCAACTCGTATAAAAAGGCAGATCCTTGCAGTGTTTCAACGTTTTCGACTTTTCAGGGATATTCTAGGAATTCAAGGCTTAAATCCCCATTGCTTTGCAAGCACCCCACCCCCCACCAAAAAAAATATATATATAGTTTTTAAAATACTAAATACAAATGAATAATAATAATATTTTAAAGTGATGGTTTTTATTATAATAAACAACAATATTTTTATTTTATAACAGTAGTAAGAACTAATATTATATTTTACCGTGATCATTATTATTAACGTATGAATGAAATATATAGAATGACAATTTAATAGCAACTTGTGAAAAAGGCCTTTGTTATCATTATACATATGCTATTAATTGTGAATAGTAATAATTTAACTACAATATTTGCTAATCATTAAAAAAATCATAATTCTATCATAAAAGATTATCATCTAATATATATACACATATAATTAATTATTTTTATTTTTATCACTTAACATGTTATCAATAATTTTTACAACTAGGAATATAAATATTTTCTTAAAATTCGTCGCCTTTTCCTTTCATGCAATGATGCATATTTTCTTCTTCTTTCTATTCTTTATCTATTTGAGAGGTATACGTATATGTGTGCGTGTGCAATGATTTAACTTGTGGAATTTGGAGGTCAAAATAATTGGCAGCCTAAAAGAGAAGAGGAATAATAGCAAAAGACATTTCAAAAAAGATAAAGCTAATTATGTGTTTTAAGGAAGTTAAGCTGGCATATCTTGATTAATTATTACAAAAACATGGTTGATGAGTAGACAACCTTAAAGTTGGCTTGCCCTACAAGCTTCAATCTTTATGCAGGTTTCATCTAACTATGAAAACTATCAATTATAGCTCGTTTGGTTTTGTTTTCAAACACCCTTTTTATTTTCAGCTATTTTTATTTTTTATTAAAAATAAAAATAAAAAATTATCATCTTCTCTCTTATTTTTAAAATGTTCTCCAAAACACACTATTACACTCTCTTTTCATTTTCACTTTTCATATTTTTCTACTTATATTTACACGAGTTTTAATACAAAATATTATATTTTCTAAATACAACTCATTTTCAATTTATATAATCATTATATTTTAAACAAAATCTCCAAAAAATATTTTATTTTTTAAATACATTTATAACTAACTTTTCATTATTTCTTTTTACCAAAAAATAAAAATACATGCAGAAAACAAAACTAAACGGTTCCTTAGTTGTTAAGAACTCTTTTTAACTACCTTAAAAAAAAAAATTATTTTAAGTTAAATTTATTGTCCAACTAATTTGAATAAGATTTACCGACAGTATTTAACGGACCCAAATGAATTGGTTCTGACGACATCCGTTGGACGACCCTCAATCTAATGAGTGAAAGATGAATAGTTTATAAATTAATTTAAGACCCTCGAATAATATAAATATTTTTATATTAAAATAAGACATTATCAATTATTAACACTAATTTTTTTCTCATTAAATATTTTATTTATCTCCTATCTATTGACGAATCACAGAAAGAAAAAACAAGGGGAAGCTAGCATGCTCAGTATCAAACTCACAAAATAAATAAATAAATAAAAAGTAAAAAAAAAAAATAGTTTTCAATAAGTGGAAGCCAAATCAAACTTTACTCCTATCACTAAGGGCCCGTTTAGATTTATTTTTTGGAGGTATTTTCATTTTCTAGTAAAAATAAATAATAAAAAGTTAACTATAAATTTAAATTTAAAAATAAAATGTTGTTTGAAGATTTTATTTAAAATGTAATGATTGTGTAAGATTGAAAATACGTTGTATTTAAAAAATAAAGTATTTTTATGTTAAAAATCGTGTAAATGTAAGTAGGAAAAAATGAAAAGTGAAAATAGAGAGAGAGTGTATAATGTGTTTTGAAAAATATTTTGATAATGAAAATATTTGTAAAAATATGGGATAAGTTGATAATTTTTTTTTTTATTTTCAACAAAAAATAAAAAAAAGTGTTTGAAAATAAAATAAATGGGCACTAAAAATTTTTTTACATATCATATTATTCAATCATTTAATATTGAAATGATTCGAGTAAAATAAAGCTTTAACCAAAATTGTCAATAATAGTACTATTATTTTTTTTTCACCATATATAATGCTAAATATCAGTAGGGGCCAGCCGTTGGAGTTGATAATGTGATAATGATATATATGCGGCAAAGAATAGTACAATAAATGTATCCAACTAAATGGTGGGGACATCTCAATTATTTTGGGATCAGATGGGGCCCACCCTCTATTTCATGGGAAATTGCTTGATGCTTCACAATACTTGATAGCCATTTCTTCCAACCCAATACTTAACGTGCGGAGTATATATTCAAATTGGTGTGTATATATGCTAATTTATTTTGGTTGGTGTTTAGCAAAGTCCTATTCTAGTTCGACTCGACTCGTAAAATTTTAATCGAGATAGAAAATATAATTAGAAATTGAAGTATCGTCTCTGCTACGAATATAATGGATTTACTCGAATTTTAAAAAAAGTTCTTTAACTTTTTTCTTGTGGATGATTCATCATATGTCTAATTTTGGCTAATAAGTCAATTATACATCCTAAACTAAAAACAAAAAAATCGAACAGACTTCTGTCGAAAGTAGGGCGTGCAGTGTTTACAATCATGACGCAACTTAAGGAATGGAAGGAGGACCAACTAATTTCATGATAAGGGTCATTTATAATAATTGAAAAAAATAATATATTATTTGAAGTAGGATTTATACTATTTATGTGGTATTTCATCGATCTGTGAAGATCCACCTACATATTATGTTTATATGAATTTCGATGACCTTTATCAATTATTGAATTCACATGGGCAAAATGCATAGCATATCAACATAGCACTAAAAAACTCAATGAAAGCAATATTGAATATTTTTTAGTGTATTTGAATTTTTTTAATCTAAAATTCAATATCAAATTATTGGCCAATAAATTAAAATTGAATAGAAGTGTTGATTTGCAAGTGGCCAACAAAGAATTTGAATGGACATGGCGGACACAACCCATTTCTAAGTCGGGTACTGCATAATCAAAAGGACCACGACAATTTTTGGGTCGGACCCACCGTGCCGTTTCCCGATTGTGCTCTGTGTTCTATTTGAGGCTCCATTTGCTTTCTTGCGTGAGGCTCCTCTTATTGTTGTCTGGATGACATAATCGATCCATCGTTAATAATTAAATTATTTTATAAAAAAAAAAATACTATGGTATATTTTTCAAAATAATATTTTATGATCCATTGATGTTGTACAAATTAAAAATATTACTTTTAGTCTATTGAAAAAAATTACCTCCTCTTACAATTTATTAACTTTTTGTGGAGGATTATTTATTATTATTAAAATATAATCAAAATATCGATTATATATTTCCTTTCTATTCTCCAAAGAATTGCTATTTGGCCCATTTTATAGTCCACTAGATATATTGTAGTATTGTAGGTTTGTAATTTTATTCGTACCTCAAAATTTTGAAGATTTTCAATTACTAGCATATTAGGATTTAAGGAGTCGTATATTCTTTTAATTAATTGTAAACAATTAAAAGTTCTGCACAATTAAATTGAAGTTCATGCTATATCATACTAAATTTTGCACAATTAACTTGCCCTCAAATATAATAAGCTGATAGCTAAGGGGCTGTTTGAATTTGTTTTTTGGAGGTATTTTTATTTTCTGGTAAAAAAAAATAGTGAAAAGTTAAATATAAATATGTTTTTGAAAATGAAATGTTGTTTGGAAGTTTTGTTTAAAATGTAATGATTATATAGGATTGAAAATGAATTGTATTTGAAAATTGTAGTGTTTTTGTATTAAAGTGTGAAAATGGAGAGAGATGTAATAGTATTTTTGGAAAAATGCGATGAAAATGAAAATGTCAGTAAAAATAGGGGAGAAGTTGATAATTTTCTATTTTCATTCTCAGGAGAAAATGAAAAGGAGCTTTGAAAACAAAACCAAACAAGCACAAGCAAATGGATATTTTATCAATATGCTATAGCTTATGTGGGTTAAATTGGAATATCATAAAACTTTTGGGCCAATTAGAAAAGGGGATGATACCCTTCTATGTGAATATAAATTTTGACTAGATAACCACAAAAGGCGCATTATAATTTTGTTAAAATATAAAGCCATGATTAACATAATCACAATTATTAAAGAAGAGTTAATATTAAAACAAAGATTTATTTCGATACATATCATCATTATAGATAAGATAATTTAGAGCAATATCATATATCATTCTTTAATCATCACTTTTTTTCATCTCTTATTATAAATCTTCATCTTTTTTTTCATATTACAAGTTGTAACAATTTTGAATTGTTCCATCTCTCTCTCAATTTTCAAGATGTATTTTGAAAAAAGAAAAAAAAAATCCTACTAAATGCATGCCAATGAAATAGTATCTTGACACACTTGAATCTTCATGTTTAGTAATGAATTCAGTCATCATCAGTAGCGTTGTTAATAGGAACGAATCATGCATTTCTTCTCAAATTCCTCGTCTTAGGGTTATAATAATATATAATTTTATCAGGAGTCGAAGGCCTTGGGTTAGTTTGTAAGCGCCTGTTTGTTTTTATTTTCAAACCCCATTTCATTTTCTGAAAATGAAAATAGAAAACTATCAAGTTATTTCCTTTCTCACCCTTCAAATGGCCTTTTTCATGGCAAAACCCTCTACTAAACATGTGTTAGTTGAATAATATTTCGATATGATTGGATTTTCATATTTGAAAACAAATTTAATTATCATCACTTCTCATTTTAGCAAGCAACTATATATTAAGGAAGTTGGAAGAATTTAATCAATCTATACTTCACAAATTAAGGAAAAATAAAAAATAAATAAATGATGACATATAATTATTTATGACTATTTTAATCACATTATGATCAATTCAAAACACTAACAAAAACCCATCCCACTACAGGTCAACCTCCCCTTTATTGGCCTTTTTCTTTGTCCTTTTGAATCTAAGAAATGGTTAAAGAGAAAGAAAACGACCAATCAAAAATAAATTCCAATAAGATCATTTTTCCCATGTGAAATGGGCATATTTCCCATTATAGGTGAGTGAGATAAGAGTGAAAAATAGATTCACCAAAAGAAAACTAAAGCCAAGAAAGGTAGCAAAAGTTGATGCCCACACTTAAATACTTGCACCAAAGAATATAATGGACTTTGCTTCGAAAAGGCAAAATCATTTCCCCACAAGCACTTAGACCAAAAAAATAAAAAATAAATAATAACAATTAAAAAAAAAAGAAAAAAAGAAAAGTAGTTTCATTTGCTACAAATGTTACAAAGATTGTGACTAATTAAAAAGTTCAAGCACTCCCTAATAAAAATTAGAAGAGATATTTTTACATAGAAAACATAGGGGGGCATGCACTAGAATCCATACTTTAAATAAATGTCGCGTTTAAAAGTTGTAATTAAAAAATATATAATATTATTCATAAGCGTCCAAAAAATAAAATCTTTCAAATTCGAAGTATTAGGTTATTGTAAGATTTGAGGCTTAGATTTTTTTATTCTATTATCATATTTCATCTTCTCTACCATTTTATCGATTATGATTTTATGCTCCAAAAACTATACAATATATATTTGGGTGAATTTTATTTTACTTTGTCCTAGTACTACTCAATTATATGTTTGATGTCATTATGGCCCATAAACTATGAAAAAACACATTTAGCCCCACCAACTAACATAATTTATTTATATAATTTGCAGTCTTTTCAATAGATTTGAGAAAAAATTGGAGTTAAAATATTAAAACTTCAAAATTTATTTGCGCTTAATATTAGGAAATAATTAATACGAAGACGACTTGAGCTTCATAGTTTTTCTTGAGAAAAAAAAAAGTTGTTAAATACATAGAAGCATTATCGAAATATATTTATATAAAATTTATGCAAGCACACACATTAGAACTAGGGACATTTAAGTGAGAATAAATTCATGAAATAAAGTTATTACTTTAGCTAAGAATTTAAGAATCTCTCTCATTTATCAAATAAATGGAATCTATCTCGCGCATAAATGTACTAAGCAGAAATTATTGTTTTTACAATATAAATTGAATACAAATTTTATTATGTCATTTTATAATTGATCTAATTTAAATTAGCTGTTTTATAATATCAAGTACAAAAAAAATTAAAGCTTCAAATACTTGAATTTTAGTATTTTCTCAAAATATAGTGAAAATAGGAACATAATTGGAAACAAGTTATGTTTTTAAAGTTTGCTTGATAAAGTGTATAATTTGCATAATTTGAGGGTGTAAAGCAACACTAAATATATAATTTGATGTTGTAAGAAATGACAAACAATATATTTATAATGGTCAAAGGGTTGATCAGAGACAAGGCTCGGATGGCGTTATTCAAGCTAATCGGTGGGCTTGGTCACAAGCTCTATAGGTCAGGGGTAGGGATGTGTTAAATAAAGGTTTATATCCGATCTTTTTTTAGTTGGTCCTCTGGTTAATAAATAGGAGGTATTTATAGTGGGCTCACGTCTGTATTATGCACTATTCAACTCGTACGAATGCCATCCCAAACTGGCACGTGTCATAGAATGGAGGGTTAGGATGATGCCCTTGCACGGGCACGGGTCGGGCGATTGGGTTAGCCCATTTAGAAAAGACACAAATCCTTAAGTATTTTTAAGATTTTAAGTAAAGGTAAGGATATTTATGTTTTTAAGAAATTCTTCCACATCACAATTGAAAAGGGGCAAAGTGAAATTTCACCTTGTACATTTTGTTTAAGACCTTAAATGACAAATTTGGAAAATATAAAACTTATAGTCATGTTCTATGAATTATGATTATACCATTAAATGGTTAATTGATTCAATGACATCACCATCATATAATATGTAAAGTCCAGAGTTCAAATTCTAACAAATTTTTTATGTGCTTGGTACACATAAAATATATATGAAAATAAATCATAATTGTACCTTATTTTAATTTATTAACAAATAATAAATTTAATTATCGAAAAGAAAAATACTTTTTCCCTCGTAAGAAATGATAAAGACATGGCATGCCCACATATCAATTTCACTTATCTTTTTTCTTTTCTTCTTTAGCCAAAAGCAAATGAAAATGGAATATATCAATAAGGTTAATCATTTTCCTTTTCTCCCAACTTCTACATCTTTAAAAAAATATTCTAATCTGAGAGGGGGAACATATGCAATTCTACAAAGAAGAGGGGCCAAAATGAAAACCACCTAAAACATCTCCATTTTTTCTCCCTTACACCCCACTTTCCCTTTTTCCCCCTTCAGACCCCCTAACTTTTTCTAATTCTCAGTTTTAAACCTACATGAAAAGTTGGGACTGCAGCATGGTATAGTAATTCGCAGCCACATCTTCAAGTTCCCACAGACCATCATCAGTAAAAGCAAAGGGAAAATTATCAGCAGATTTTATTTCAACATTATTTATATCCTCTGTGTTTGGAATCCCAAGTTCATCATCAGAGGCCTCAAGAAGATGCCTCATAACTGATTCTACACCTTCGTCAGCGCAGTCGCCGGATCTTGGGCTAGTGGTGGTTTGCTGGTGGCGGGCCTCCTCCTCCTCCGCCGTGAACGGCGGAGAATCGAAGTCGAAGGTGGTGGTGGTGGAAGAGGAGAGTTCTTGCTGCAGAGTAGTGAATATTGCAGACAAGTCTTGGCCTGGTTCTTCCTCTTCTTCTCCTTCTTCGTCCAGAAGAGAGAGTATGTTCTTGTACGGCTTTTGGCGCTTCGAGTTTGAGTTTGAATCATCAAACTCAAGACTTTCTGCGTCGTGGGATTCTTCTCGGAGGCGTTTCTGTTGGGTTTCCGCCATTGGAGAAGCAGAAAAGGAAGGAATGCGGGCAGTATATAGCGTAGAGAGAGAGAGAAGGAAGGAGATGAGGAGAGAGAAGGGGGTGGAAAGGTTTATATAGAGAGAGGGGGGGGAGAAGTGGAGTTGCAGTCAAAATGAGTACAGAGAGAAACTGAGAATAATTTAATACTGTTGCTTTTTATTTAACTAAATGATAGAAAAAGTTAAAGGGCTGGCCTTAGTGTGTGGTTAGCTTTATTTTATTGATTGTTGTACTGTACTACTTTTTTAATTCTCAGCAATTCCAAGCACACGGGGCCTCTTGAAAATTCTTGTTTGCTATCCTATATCATGTTCCATTGTAACCTAGAGATTCTCATTTGATTTAATATAAAATTTTAAACTAGAGTTTAAGAAATAAATTTTATATATATATATATATTATTGTTGACAATATCAAATCTTATTTCATATCAAAAGTTTTGAAACAGTTTATAAGATGTTTCCATTCTTTCACCCATTAAGTCTTTTCATTGGACAAAACCCTCAAGTAAGATTGCAAACGAATCAAGCCAGCTTGTGAGCCTGACGAGCTAGCTCGAAAAGTGTTCGAGCTCAGTCAAATTTGTATATGTTTCAAGTCGAACTCAAATCAAATAATTCTTATTCTCAAGTTTGCAAACGGGCTTGCGAGCCTATATTTTTTATTTAAAAAATATTTATATGTATAAAAAAATAAAATATATTAATTTTATATTTTTTTTTAAAAATAATTTAACTTTTCGAACTCGAGCCTAATGAATCAAGCTAAGTCTGAACAAGTGCTCGAGCTCCTCAACTTCCTGAGTTGGAGCTTGAAAAAATGATCAAAACTCACCTCGATTCGGCTAGTTTGCATCCTACCCTCAACAGTGCAGGTCACCAAAACATTGTTTTGACTGTTTCAAACCTTTACCTTTGGAATGAATATTTTGATTATTATAAAGTGTCCGTTTGGTTTTGTTTTCAAATACTTTTTTCATTTTTTACTGAAAATGAAAACAGAAAACTATCAACTTTTTTCCTATTTTCATAAACATTTTCATTCTCAAAATATTTTCCAAAACACATTATTACACTCTCTTTCCATTTTTTTACTCACATTTGCACGACTTTTAATACAAAAACACTATATTTTTCAAATACAACTCATTTTCAACCCTAAATAATCATTACATTGTAAACAAAACCTCTAAACAATATTTTATTTTCAAATGAAAATTTATAACTAATTTTTCACTATTTATTTTTATTAGAAAATGAAAATATCACTAGAAAATAAATCCAAACAGACCTTAAATGATTTTACATGTAGGAATGATTACTATGTATTTCTTCTAAAACTCTCAATTGAGGGCTTATCCAACATCAAATGAGTGCACGTCCACGTAACATTATCTTCACTAATCAAACATTTATGTTTGGAATGGATCTGTGAAACGTTTTAGAAACTATTTCCTAGGCATCCTTTTATAATAGAAAATCATATTAATACATGTTGATATCATAATATTTCAAAATTTTTAATTTTGAATAAAGCTTGATGATTTCCTCATATTGGGTACAGACATGATGTGACATAAAAAAAAGGGTAAAAATTAATTTTAACTAAAAGCCTATACCTAAGTCCTAACTACAAAATTGTGTTTTGTAGCAGTTCAACCAAGTCATCATTTCTTGTTTCTTTAAGGTACGGTACATGTATTTAGGTTAATGTTTGACGACCAGACCAGAGAGATGTACTGTACTTTTGTCAGATCAAATATCCATACCCCACCAAAATATTTCAGCCTTTCGAGGAAACTGTCCCAAAATTGAATAAATGAATAGTACTGTTGAGTTATTGAAGGATGGACGGTCAGGATCATTTTGATCTAGTGGGTTGAGTGTGGTTGCGATCAACTGTACTATAATAGATGGTGAGCCTTGGTTCTTGAGAAGATTCATTTGGGGAAATGGGAAAGTGGAAGCCCTTCAATTTAATTTTTGAGGGAAAATTAAAGAATCCTATGGAGGCCAATTTTCTAATAATTTGCATTCACGTCCCTCAATCTTTGCCTTTTGACAAGTGACCTATGATATTTTAGGCAATATTTGGTTTTAGTTTGGAATGTATTATGGGAGAACAGATTATGATAGTAGAATTAGAGAATATATTTTATTTTATTTAAAAATAAATTTATTTTAAATATTTTTATTTAAACTTTTGTTTGATTAATAGCGTTATATCACATTTTTATATGATGATATATGTTATTAATTTGTATATTGATACGAAAATTTAAAAATTGAACATTTACATCAAATTGTAATTGAAAGATATAAATATATATATATATATATATTTGATGCAATGATTTGAAATAGTTAAAACTTTTTGATAATATTCTAGGAAAAAATAAAATAAAATTTTTAATGAAAAATGTTTGTTTTTATTTTATGAGAATAGCTTGTTTGGAGCAAATTCGGCGTGTGTATCGCGCAAGGGGTTGTTGAGACACTCATAAACTTAGAGGGTAGTTTTGTACATTAATCTATTAAAAATATGAGATAATAAAGTCTAAATTTTGTGTTTTTTTATATTTTTATCCTTCAAAGTAATTGTTCAAATATAATAATGTCACATTATTATAATAGCTTAAGATATTTTTCAAATAAAATTATTTAACAAAATAAAGACTTACGTAGGGATTTATGTTTTTTGAAAATAAAAAATAAAAAAAATCAGTTCCTTCTTTTGGCCGGCACTTATCTAGAACAAATCAAGGTCAAATTTTATCTCTTTTGAAGATAGGGATATGAATTATTTCAAAAAATCTAAGTTTATGATGGAAAATTAGTCGTACAAAAGGTTAAGCACGAAACTATTGTAATGACATAGAATTGAAGTCAATAGCCCATGTACAAGGTCGTCATAGTGTTGGATCTTGAAGTTTTTCGCACTTTTCTATAGTATTTAATTCTATTGACCATTCAAATAATGTGCCCTCTTCTTGTCAATGACTTATTTTCTCCTAGATTTTCCAAAGCTTAAAAAAAAAAAGAAAAAGAAAAGAGTGACATGATATGTTGGCATCCATCTCTTCATTGGACTTGTTCAACTTGATACTTGATGGACAAATTATGTCCTAATTTTGAGCTACGTGGTGGTTTTAACATCATTCGTTATTACAAGTACTATATTGTTAGAAGATGTTGCCATTGACTTCAATTAAGAGATTATAATAGCATTTTAAACTAATATGTACCTAGGTTAGACATATAACATATTTAAGTTTGCACATAGAATTATATGAATCCAAATTGTAAAATACGAATATATACACACACGCATATATCTACAATAGAAATGTTTGGTGTTGCACATTCTAGAATAGTTCGTATATAGAAATTTTAAACAGATAGAAACAACTCAGTAGAAAGAAATCAATTATATATTATGCATTTCTTTTTTCGTTTAGAGAGATGGTTCTCAAAGTCCAATTCCATAAAAAAGTAACCGATTTAAATATAAATTAAGAATTCATTAATATTCAGCCCGATTTACGACATATAATATAAGTAATAATGAATTATAAAAATATCATGACCTAATAAGTTAAATATTGTTCTTTTGTATTCAGCCCAAGCACTTTGAAGATGTAATTTGACTACATCGACAAGGTTCCCAATGGCAAACCCACAACAAACAATTAATGTAAAATATTTTATTTGCATGTTCTTTGTATTTAATTAAGCTATATATATATATATATATAATTTTTTCTTGGGATGCATCCAAAACGACATTGAAGAATCTTGCATCCTAAGTGAAAAAGGAATCAGCTCCCCAGTTGAGGTTTGTCCGGTTAGGTCTAATTGGTTCATGCCCATGCTCCCTAAGATAATTACCATCTTTTTTGTTTAACAAAATAAAAAGGAAAACCTTAATCCTTTGCAGCTTGAGAACTTATGACAAGAAAAGAATTAAGACCATTTTTTTTTCAATGTTTTCTACCATCCACTTGCAACTATTTTTCTATCTTTATAGTGAATTTTTCATCCATTTTCAAAACTACCTTCAATTAGTAGTCTATTCTATTTTTTCCAAATCCAAATTTCTACTACATGAAAGAGTAAAGTGTATGTTAAGAGCCCATTTGTTTTCATTTTCTACACGCATTTTCATTTTCTGCTCAAAATAAAAATAGAGATTATCAACTTTTACACCATTTTCTTATACATTTTCATTCTCAAAATCTTCCTTTTTACATTCTCTCTCCATTTTCATACTTATTTCCTCCTTATTATTACCTATATCTATTTTTTTGTCTTCCCAATATTTTTTAAATATCATTCACCGTAAAAATATTATTTTATGTTATTTTTTCAAATAACTACACATCACATCATCAATTCAAATTCAATTTTTTTTTTCTTTTAATACAAAAACACCCAACATCCAAATACATTTCATTTTCACACCTATATAAACTTAAAATTTTAAACAACACATTCAAACACAATTTTATTTTCAAAAATAGTTTTTTAACTAATTTTTTACTATATATTTTCACCAAAAAATGAAAATACCTTCAGAAAATGAATCCAAACGGGCCCTAGCCTGATCCTAGGAAAAAATTGTACAACTATGTCCATGTGCTCAAGAACCAAAATGAAATAATGCTAAGAGGTTCAATTCCACGTGGTATAGATGATACAAAAAGTGGCATGCATGTGGTCAGTGGACCTAATTTGGCACCCAGTCCCCTAATATATGATATGAACAATTATTATTTTCTTTTCTTTTCTTTTTCTTTTTCTTTTTTATTTCCATTGTGCTTTTGCCTTAAAGGTGACAAGTTGCTCTAGTACTGTGAATAGTACAACGTGTTGCCTTGATTGTTTGAACTGGCAGCACTATGATTAGACTCCCCAAAAAGTGGACTTAAAATCATAACTCAAAAGGCATGAAAATTCTGTTATAAGTTACCATTATGATTTGTGCCCTGTGCCTCAACCACTGGGCATATATGGTCCGTTTTTATGATATGTCAGTTGGATGGGCTCATGGGGCTCAATTATGTATGTGTTGACATTGAAATTTGGGTTTGGAAGTAACATGAAATCTTTAGATCTTATGGTTAATCAAATAATGTGTCATTTGGCAAAAGTTTTAATGTGTGTGTGTGTGTGTAAAATGTGAAGAAATGATTGATTTTCATATATTTATTGTATTATAGTTCGATTATCTATTGTTACCCTAATCTTGTTGTGGTAGCGCAATCATGTCGATTGCTTAAGATATAGAAAAATAAGCAGATTTTATTCCTACTATCTAAATTAATTGTGATTACACTTTAAGATTCACATCTTTTTATGTGGGTTGGATTAAATCCGTTCAAAAACTCAAATACAACATATTATCTACATCGCCAATAATAGATACGTATCATTCCATTCACAAAGATTGGACATGATAGATCCAAACCAATGCCTTCATATAAGTACTTCAATTATAGTGACAAAAGTATGCATTCTATCAATCTAAACTATACAAGAATTGAGAGTAACTTTGACGACATATCCAACTACCTGCAGAGACTTAAGTTTTGGAAGGTTTTTGTTAGAAACTTTACTTTCTTTTTAATTTTATGTTGAATCCATCATTCTATGAATCTAAACTATACAAGAATTGAAAGTAACTTTGACGACCTATCCCACTACCTGTAGATACTTAAGTTTTGGAAAGTTTTTATTAGAAACTTTATTTTCTTTTTAATTGTATGTTGAATCCATCATTCTATGAATTTAAACTATACAAGAATTGAGAGTAACTTTGACGACATATCCAACTACCTGCAGAGACTTAAGTTTTGGAAGGTTTTTGTTAGAAACTTTACTTTCTTTTTAATTTTATGTTGAATCCATCATTCTATGAATCTAAACTATACAAGAATTGAAAGTAACTTTGACGACCTATCCCACTACCTGTAGATACTTAAGTTTTGGAAAGTTTTTATTAGAAACTTTATTTTCTTTTTAATTGTATGTTGAATCCATCATTCTATGAATCTAAACTATACAAGAATTGATAGTAACTTTGACAACTTATCCCACTACCTACAGAGACTTAAGTTTTGGAAGGTTTTTGTTAGAAACTTTACTTTCTTTTTAATTTTATGTGGAATCCATCATCCAACTAAACCGTGTAAGACTCGTTGACTTGAAGTGATCTACTAATCCCCTTTAATTGATCTTGAAAGGATTTATTTATTGACCCTAGATTAAATTTAACTAAACTAAATTTGAGAAACAAGAGGGAAAAATAAGAGAACGCCCGGTTAATACATGTTAATAATTTTCCTTTCTTTGCTCTTTTTCATGTAAGAAGTTGCATCTTTTATTTAGTCATATTATTACATTAAACCATATTTGACTTGATCCATTATTAATAAAGCTACACGACTAGGAATCTAATGATCAAAAGCCAACATGTTCATGCCGTGTAATAAAATTGTCCTAAAATCAACTACAATATTAATATTAATATTGTTGCTTAAATGATAATCTTGCCCTTAATTAATGATCTTCCAGAATCTGATTAAAATAAAAATCCTTCCTTCTTTAATTATTCTGTTCTGGGACACCATATAAGGTCAGCATTGACAAATCATCCCACTTAATCCATGATTATGATTTATGGGGTCATAATTATTAACTTAAAGAAAGCTATAGATATGCTTTGAATACGTGTAATAACATTAATCAATTGATCTTCACATCCCCACACATGGTTGGTCGCACCATTAGAAAGGATTCGGATATGGATTAACTATTAATTAATTAATTACGATTGATTAATTTTAAGTATAAAGATTATGTGGTTTCCAATATGGGGGGTTCAAATTGAAAGGAAGATGCCCTCAACTATCATATCTGCCAACAGAAATTGTTAACATTGGCCGCATATAAAATCTTTGGATATTTATATTATTTTATTTTATTGAGAATGAAATCTAGCAAAAGAGAAGACAAGAAAATACTCTTTTATTTTTAACTTTGTGTATCTGAATCGATGGCTCACTTTTTCTACGTAATGGGGAAGAGAACCAAAACATGCCACTGAAAGACTACTGAGACAAAGATGAGCTGTCCAGAACGTAGAGGAGGTAGGATGGGCAGTTGGTTAGATTTAATATGGATCATGCATAGACAATAGTTGGAGTCAGCAACTCTCCTAGGGTCCCTCATTTGAGATCCCTGTGGAAGATGATCAAGTTGGCCCTTATAAATAGTTTGATGCACTATCTCCCTTCAACTTTTTGCGCAAAATGCAGCAAAAGAAAAAGAAGAAAAATCCATGGGCCGCCCATCATATACCCGCTGTAGGAACTACGAGATCACCCTAGTGGCGCCTTCGGTATTCAGGAATCACTGACCGGTCATAAAACCCTGTTCAATAAGCAGAATGCATTAGCTATCCATTCGCAGGTTGGGCAATAAGGGTTAGAGAAGGGCAATTACTCATTCTTAAAACCAATGTCCTTAAGACCAAAGGGTCAGGTGGAAAGGGGGAGAAACCTCTCCATTCTAAGTTCTCCTATAACTGAAACCTCTAAAACTACAAGAATCCTTAGTTAGAATGAGATTCCAACTCAACAAATGTCAGTATCTTATATTTATAAAGATTTAGCATAGTAATAAATAATTTCATTATCACTTATTATGTGAACGAAAACTTTAATATTATCACTTGAATCTTTTGTTGATAAAACCCTGTATTCTTTTAGAGTTCCATATAGAAAATATTTTCTTGCTACCACCACGTGTAGGTTATACACTACGGATAGTTGCTTTTTCGGCGGATTAAACAGTCATTAGGCATGAATTTTTCAATGGCCAAGTTGATAATAAACATGTTGTGGATCATAATCATTGTACGATTTTCTTTGGGATCAAAAGTGACAATTAATCAACTCTTGTAATAATGTTGATTTATGAAGATCTTGGGAGGATACGAAATGGACAGTTGGTGCAAGAAATAATGTTTGGTGGGTTTGTAAACTTTTTCTTTTGTACACTTCCCGTTATGTGGTTGGCTTTCTTACAGGCTCATCATCACCAAAGATTAAAATAAAATGAACTTTTTCTTTTTTCTTTTCAAAAATTAGGTATAATGATTAAGACAAATGTTGAAGATAATCTAATTTTGTTGTCCTTTTGCTACCCAATAAGTTCCCCATTAATAATAACTTATGCTATTATTGGATCTAGAAAAATAGTGAGAAAAAAAAAAAAGGAAAATACAAATGTGTAGCATAAAATTATACTATTTGAAGCACTAAAAAAGATTTTCTTAACGTTTTCCACGTTAAAATCCTAGGTCCAAACTAGGGTTAAAGTGGTAGTGGAAATCTATTCGCAAATTTTACCTTGACGATAAATGGATCAACTTAACTCGAAATGTGGATAAATACTTAGAGGTAATAGCTCATAGCTTGTTTGAGTTAAGTTGATTGGTTTGATAAGCTAAGGTTTAGCATTTTTTATATTTTGCTTACTTTGGGAGATGGCTTAAGCTTGCCATAATAAAATAGATAGTACCATCAAAGAAAAAAAAAAAATATTACTTTTTAAGTATAAATTAATCCAGATATGGAAAATAAAATTAAAGTGATTCCTATTGAATATCATGTTCAGAACGGATTAAAAATCACGATCAATTCCTTTTTTAAACCATGTTGCAGCAATACAATCAATTTTCCCATGCTACAAGTTCCTCTTGAAGAAGAAGAAGAGAATCCTATAATAAAATTAAAAATAATTAACAACTTTTAAGAGAAACATAATTGAATGTATTAATTTTAAAACTACACCACCCAAAAGCTACTTGAGCTCAAATATGTTTCATTCATGATCTTCCTTGGTTTGTTATGCAAACTACATATAGCAAGAGATCCGATCCAACAAGATTATGAATCATCCATTTTATCAACTGGACTATCCGAAGTTGTTAAATGGGCCAAGACCACTTTCAATTGGGTGGTGAATATCATTCCATATTGGGCCAATTATTTAATTTCTTAAATATTTGGGTTGGCCCAAGTCATTGCCCTTAGAGTCCTCTTCCTCTCAACATCCCCTTTCTTTTGTTGCCATCTCTCTGAAATTCAGTTGTGATAATCAGAGGGATAAACTTACTTAGAGGGTGTTTGGCTAAAGCTTATTTTAAACATTTTATAAGTTCTTACATCTTATAAGATATTTTTAGAGCTTATAAGATATTAGATCTTATTTTTAAAATAAATTGTTGAAGTGTTTAGATAAAATAATATCTTAAAGGTTATAAGATATTAATAATGATAATTTTGTAATTAAAATGATTAAAAATGAAGGAACTTGTTAAGATGTTAAAAATAAATTAGGGTCTCTTCATTTTTTTTTAAAAGAGCTTATAAGCTCATAACATCTTATTTGAGGATCTTATAAGTTCTTTTTTAAAAAACTTTACCAAACAATTTTTATCGACTTATAAGCTCTTCAACATCTTATAAAATATTTTGAGGAACTTAGAAGCTTACCCAAATACCCTCTTATTACAGTTGTTAGAAACTCGCACTAAGTTGCCAGGTTAGCTACGATGCCAGAACATTAATGTGCCTACAATAGTCGAGGTTCATATCATGCCACCCACTTAAATATCAATAATTTTTAAATATAAATTTGTACAAACCCATGCGGACACAACCCAAGTGAGCTGCCTAATATTTTTTTCAAAGTCAAGTATAACTCAAATCGGAATGAAAATTTTCCATTTTTAAAGTTCGTATATAGATGGACGACGGCATGAAATTTTTCAAGCATAACCCAAATGGGCATGAATTTTTCCATCTTAGTGCAGCTAGACGGCGTAAAATCTTTCCAATTTCAAGGGTTATATAAAGATGGGTGGCGCGAAAATCTTCTAGTTTCAAGGTTTCTATACGGATTATCACAATACTAAGAAAATGTTTGGATCAGCCTATAAACTCCAAAAACATCTTATAAAATGCAAAAACTTTATCAAACACCATCTGATACATTTTCACCTAGACAAAGACTTCAGATATGATCAAGAACCAAAACACCAGCAATGCTCTGATGGTAGTGGCACCTGCTAATGCAGACCACCAAACCATTCAGAAAGGCCTACAAACTTTTGCAAGAAAGCCAACTCCAAATAAGGTAGATAATCCAAATCACATTTCAGTTTTTCAGGCAATTCTTTTGTCAGCATCCAGAAAAGATGCTGCTGCTAAAGTCATTCAAACCTAACTGTAAGGTAGAAAGGTTAACCCAATTTGTCCTCATCTTTCACCATAAACATAAATGATAAGTGTACAGAAGACAGTTTCATGTGAAGCTGCTACACCTGTAATGCATGCAAATACACTCCGCATTGTCAACAGAAGAATGCAGTTACATTTGGCATCAACCAGAAATGCAAATACGATTCCACAACGATCAATGCTGCCAACAAAGGCATCAGCAAGGAAGAAATTAGGGATGTGCTCGTCTGAATACATTCCAATCTCGACATCCAACATGTATATACACATACAAACACATGAATGCAACCGTGGTTCATGTGCAAGACAAAGGACAGGACGATTACTTACAAATAGGAACAACATTTCAGACAAAATCAACAGACTTAGTATATGGGCATGCTATGTTTGAACAAGTAAATGAACCATGCATAATGCAGCGGATTGAGCTAGGTATAATCATATATTGATCCCAAAAGGCAACAAGAAAGCAAAATCGATACACAATTTTCCATGAGATGAAGCAAGATTTGAGGTCCTTATTCCCCTTAATGTAAATAAGGATGACCAGGATCAGTTCTAATCATTTTAAATCAAATTAGGATCATTTTTATTTGGAACCCTTCAGTACTTCTGTAGAACACGCGAATGGAGGAAAGAAGATGTGTGTCTTCAACTTACAACATTTGCGAACTTCAAATGTAGTGACTCACAAAAGAATGTAACTTTAATCTAATATCATAGGTTGGAGAAAATAACTGAAATATCTCACGGCAATGACTAATCTAATGCCTAAAGCCTGCAGCAAGAGCAAGCAGAAAGTAAAGCTAGTAGAAAACTCATTTGCCAATTGATTTCAGTAAAGTAAGAACAGTTATTACATCTTACAGTTGTCTCATAATTGAATGGTTCAACATAGTTGATTCAAATTTCATGACAAGCAGTTGATGATGTAATTAAAAGTGGAACTCAAAGCCATCAGAGAATTGGGATAAGAAACTGGAGATAAAATCATACAAAACTATCTTAAAGCCTCAAGCAGCCTCAAAGAAAAGGATCAATTTGTAGCGATGGATCGCAATAAACATGTTTTAGACTTTGTTTTCTCCCTTCAAGATGATGCCAAGAAAATTTCCATGAATGCCCCACACACACACGTCTATGGCTAGTTCAAGAAAAGCTTAAGCAAAAACTAGCAGGCAGCTAAGTCTCCTTCAAGTTATTGAATCTATTTCTTTCGTATGTGATGCCAACTTCAAGAACTCATGTTACTTATCTTGGGAGAAGATGATTCAAATAAAGAAATATTGAGTAAATTAAAAAAAGAAAAAGAAAAGAAAAGAATGTACTCAAGACTACGTCAAAGAAACATTCAATTGAATCTTGAGTAATATCTGATAATTCTTCCTATCCTCCTCCCATTAAAAAGGGAAAAAAATATATATATAAAATGAACATTCTGATAAAGTTACCCATTAGCCACGATCCGGTGCAGCTGGGAACCCATTTCTAAACATGAGGATACGACATGGCAACGGTACACATGGTGATGCCAATATGTAAACATTCAGCATCCCATAACCGCACAATTGTACACAAAACTGCCGGACCTCTTTCTCCCGAGTAACTCCCACTGAGGTGGACCTTCACCAGGAACCCATGCATTAACTTCAATAAATCCTTCACCAGCGTTTCGAGGTCCCCCGATCACAATAAGCCGATCGCCGCATGCTCTAAATGCTAAACCCCAGCCATACATAGAATCGGCACGTTCTGGCAATCTTCCTACGGTTTCCCACACCCTAGTATCCTTGTTATATTTCCTCACCTCCATATCAGCATGATCTGCAGCGTATAACTGATTATTTACAACAGCAATCAATGGTGGCGCTTCAGATGTAGCAGGTGGTTCATTGTCCCTTGCTGCACCAGTCCGCACCGGAGACATGTTAGGGATTTCTGTCCAAGTTTCAGTTTCCAAGTTGTATTCCTCTCCACAGGTGAGAAGCTCTTGATCAGCTCCAGTTCCTCCAATTACATAAAAATTTCCGTCCATGAACACCCCGGAACACATCTTCCTTGGTTTCTTCATGCTTGGGAGCGTCTTCCATGTTCCTAACTCAGAATTATATAGCTCCGCAGAACTAACGGCATTACCCTGCGAGTCGCAACCACCGGCCAATATTGCAATTTCCCCGAGGCTCGCAGACCCAAACAAACATCTAGGGGAGTTCATGCTAATGCCAGTAGTCCACGTGTTTGTCAACAAACTGTAACGGTAAATCACGTGGGACATGAGATCCTTCCCAAGAACTAGAAGCTCTGTCCCAACAGCCAAAGATTCCTTATCTGCAAAGACAAAACAATCGTTAGAATTCATTCTTGGTAGATGCATCCAGTGGCGCCGGCTAGGGTCAAAGGCTTCCCATTCGAGCAGCTGGCAGGAAAAATAAACCCAATGCTCGACCACACCATTTTGCCTCCTCAATTTATACAGCTCACCACTTCTAATAAGGGAACGAAAACTCCGGTTTAAGGATGCTATTGCACCATAATCAGCTCTTGAGCACCTAATGAGACAACTAATGGAGTTGTCTCGACCAATGGCAGCAATTAATGAACTCGAATCAGAATTATCCCCTGCATGCCGCTGACTACTGGATTGGTCAGATTGGTCAGGCAGGAACATTTGAATTCCACCAATTGATAAGGAAGTATCGATTTGATCTCCTGATAGCTTAGACACCTTTCTATAAAGATCTTCGTCCCCCCCATTTGTCTCCTCCAAGGGACGCTTATTCTGCTGAATCTCAGCCTTTTCCAGCCTGTAATTCATGCAAGGCCAATTGCCTTCTCGTTCACAGGTCCTTGAATACTCCCTTGATACCAAACAAGCCCGGTCTTCCAACATGTCTTCGGGATCCAAACCCCAAAGGAGGACCAGTTTCTCTGTTAAAACTAATACAAGCCCTTCTTTCTTTCTCAGATGACCACAGTACACTGTTAAAAATCGAAAAGCATAACTGAGTCAGAAACTACTAGTACAGGAAATTCTCAGAAAACAGAAAGAATTTATCTACATTTAAAAAAAAAAAAGAAAAGGAAAAAGAAAGTACAGAAAACAGAAACAGAGAAATATCTTCCGAAATTTCTGTGCCATTCATCACTTCAAGTTCTCAAATTGAATTTTCAGCAATAAGAAAAGGTTGAGAAACCGAACACATGAGGGGAAAAATAATATAACTTTACATCACTAACCGTAACTGAACCAAATCCAGTAACAGTCTCAATCCTGGTCAAATGGTTACCCAAATAAAAAACTGATCTTTGGACCAAAACCGCAACAAAACCAATCAAAAAGCGTTAGAAACAGAAAAATTCATAAAAAATGACAAAACCCAGATTGAAGAACACCTTAAAACACCATAAAAATCAAAACTTCTGATCAATTGAAACATGCAGAAATCCAGAAAAAGACTCACAAATAGATCTCCAAACATCAGATCAACCAATACCCAGCTTCCTAAATCTTCAGAAAACAGTAAATCAAAACCAAAGCTTCAATCTTGCATTGGTTTTTCCTCGTTGCACCAATTAATTATTAAGATTAGATCTATCACACAGTCCAAGCTAAAAAAGAGAAACTTTCACAACTGTCAAATATCATAAGTAGAAACAAGAACAAAGCAGCCATGGTAAATGAAACCAGATATGGACAATAAACAGAAAAAATAAATAAATAAATAAAAGAGTAATAATTGAGTATAATAAAATTAATGATAGGAGACTTACATATGTATTGGATAAGAAGAACTAAAAGGCGGACTTGATTGAAACTGTGCGAATATAACAATTCTTTCTTTCTCTCCCCTTTACAGGTATCTATGCATGTATGTAACTCTGTTTTTGTGTGTGCTTTCTTTTCTTTTTTCCTATCTGTATTTATGCTTTTGTATGAGGAAGAACTGCAGTTTCAGTTCTTCGCGTTCTTGTAAGAGAAATCCTTTGGATTCTCTCTGCAAATCAAAGCAAAGGCTTTGGGCTCTGGCTTTGGCTTCGGCTTTGGGGCATAATCTTTGAGGACCCCCTTTATCTTTCTCTTACTCTCACTCTCACTCTCTCTCTCTCTATTCCTCTATTTATATATATTTTTTTCTTTTTTCATTTGTGGTAAGTTTATTTAAAGAGAGATGCAAAATGTAATATTCTATTAAAGGAGTAAAAAATTTTGTTAGTTGTGATGTGAGAAATAGCAATACTTTCTAAAAAAATATAAACATAAGTACTCATGATTTAATCTTTTATCCTTTCCTACAGTTTATGACAAAAAAAAAAAATGTCATGTTAACTAATAAATGAGTTTTCTTTATTCATATCTATAATTGCAATTTCTTGTCAAAATCAATAAGTTCAACAAATAGTAACTAGAGTACAAGATAATACATGATATTTTTTAATTCAAACACGTTGTGCTATAGAAAAATATCATCCGTTACTAAAACTAACAATTTCTAATTCAGGCACGTTACACAATAGAAAAGAATCATCCGTTACTAAAACTAAGGATAATACAATTAATTAAAACACATTATATTTTAAAAACATAGCATTTATTATCAAAATTAATACTAGTACTAAAAAAATGAGTAATTAAAAAGTAGTACTCATATTTCTCATTTCAAACAAATTTCATGCTACTTCAAAGTTATAGCCATTATTTTTCTTATACCTTCTTAATGAAAAATGGCAAAAAAAAGAAAGAAAAAAGGAATAATTCATATAAAGAAATTATATATATTGAATTTTGTAATTGAGGGTAGATGTCTCTAGTAGCTATAGAGTTGCTATATTGGTGTTTGTTTTCCATCATTGGACTGGTAACAACACATGGAGATTTTTGCATCTATTCTATGCAATCAATTTTTAGATTCCTTTTTCTTTTTTATTTTTTTATTTATAATGAGAGTGTACATGCATAGATTGTTTCGCCCTTTTTTTATTTTTTGTTTCCCCTTTTTTTCATATTTTCTTTTTTTCATTGGAAATTGCCGGGGGGGGGGGGGTGAGTGAGTGTTGGGGGCGTGTGAGAGGCCGTGTGGGACCCAGTTACAGCTTAGATTAGCTTCTTCTCTTGTGGAAGCGGGGCCACCGAGAACCGGCGACGGTCGGTAGCGACACGTGTGTCTGAGTCGTATTAAGTCGGCCTTCGACAACTAGGCTCCTGTTTCTCTTTCAGGCCGTTTGGCTTTGTTTTTCAGAGATATTTTCATTTTTTGATGAAAATAAATAAATAAAAATTAATTATAAAAATATTTTTCAAAACAAAATATTATTTTAATATTATGTTTAAAATGTAATGATTATATAGAATTAAAAATAAGTTATATTTAAAACATATAATATTTTTATAATAGAAGTCGTGTAAATGTAAATAGGAAAAATGAAAAGTGAAAATAGAGATAGAGTGTAAGAGTTTGTTTGGAATAATATTTTGAAAATGAAAATATCTGAAAATGAAGGAGAAGTTGATGACTCTCTATTTTCATTTATCCAGAAAACAAAAACAAACAAGCCCTTTGCGTCGGTTAAAATATTATATTACCATTTATTTAACTAAATAAGAATCTTGTGTGTTACAAGGCAATTTTTCATTCTAAAATATAATGAGAAAATTAATATGGTGGGAATTTTTTGGAAATAAGAGAAAATATATATGGCGGTGATTTATATAAACACGCTGAAAAAATTTTAACAAGTCTGATCTATTGCTCAATTCAATTCAACAACTCAACGTAATTTAAAAGAATTTCATGTTATAGTGCCATATTTAATTTAATATTCAACTCAATCAAACAGTTCGACATATTTCAAGAAAGAAAAATTCATAACATGCTGATAAGCCTAATATATTTAGCATATTACTCAACTTAATCCAACAATTTGACCTACTTTTAGCCTTTAGGGGAATTCATCGAATTGGATTTACCTAATGAACCCGATTATCCGACCCAAACCAACTTAATTAGTTTGGGTAATCAAGTCCAATCGGATAAAAATCCGATCAAAATCAATTAACAATTGATTTTGACTCGAGTTCAATTTGTAAAACCCGACAGTTAAATCCAATCTATAAAAATTTTCAAGACTTTATCAAACTTTTAAGTTCCGTCCTTGTAATTTAATCCAACAATTCGATCTACTTTAAAAAAAAATTCCAAAAAATCTGATTCCCAAAACCTCACGTTTAACACGCTTCATTAAAAGATTAATCAACTAATGCTTTTTAGAAACATTGAACTATACAAGAATATGTCTAAACCTATTACACACATTTCTTACATATGACAAAATCTCAGCCACTCTTTTTATCCTCGCTACTTTTTCAGACCATTCATCATCCATTGGCATTCAACGTCAAAAAAATTAATGGCAAATCCTTGAATAGATAAGATCAAAACCTCTTTAACAACATAGTAAAAAAAAAAAAAAAAAAGGCAGCAAATAATTTTGACCACTCACTGTCTGAGGACTCAAATCCTAGACGCTACCAAGCTGCCGTAGGTCAATGTCAAAAGCGGCTACAACTTAAATGATGAAAATGTGCTTTCAAATTTCAACAAAGACAGACAGCCGGAGAATTGTATGGGAAAAGTAAAAGGTATGCGGATGGAATTCTACATTTATTTTAGCAATAATTGTTTTTTCTTTTATTGTGAAAATAAAAGTGTGTAAATTAAGGGTCAGATGAAAGTGCAAAAAGCCGAGCAGAGTCGAGTTTGGGGCAAAATTTTAAGTTCGGGCTTGAAATTTATATATTAAACTTAAGTTTCAGTTCGAAAAATTTAATATTTTGAGTTGCGAAGTGAATTGTAAATAATTATGAGCTCAAATTTGAATTTGACACTATTTTAGGGTATGTTTGATTTTATTTTTATTTTTAATTTTTATTTATATCATTTCTAAAATTTGAAAAATTAATTAGTGGACATGAGTTGAAAATGAATTTGTATTTGGATCGATTGTTAGAAAAGTAATGATTACGTTGGTTTTAATATGTTGTAGGTGGAGAGAGATAGAAATAATGGAATAGAGATAGAAGATGTATAAGTTATTAGAAGAAGATATTATGTTATTGAAAAATGTGTTTTGAAAATAAAAATAAAAATAAAAATGATGTTGGGTGAAAATATGTAAAAAGTGATGTGTTTCATTTCTGAAATAGTAGAAAATATGAAAATGGAGTGTGGAAATGAAACCAAATAGCCATTATCCATTACAGAAAAATTGCCACAAATTATAGCTACGATTTTTCATAACAAATGTAAATTTTTAATTATAATCAACAAAAATTATTAATTATCAATTTGTAGCATTATATGTTCAAACTTCAAAGCTTAAGAAATTAGTTATGCATTATTCATGGAAATTTTAATTTATATATAGAAAAAGAATGATCATCACACGGATTGATCGTAGCGAGGGTTAGCTACGAAAGCATCAACTACTAACTTGATTAGAATAATTTCGTAGTTAAGGCTACGCATTTTTAGAATCAACTAAGAATTAGCCATAGTTAATTCTCTAGTTTTTTGTTGTGTGAGCTTGAATTCAAAATAAAATAATAGTAATATAATATATTATTAATAAAATAAAATTAATATTTAATTATAAACTGACTTACAATCTCGAGCCTAGGCAGCTAAAAATTTATTCAAAATAGAGACTAGCCTCAATTCAACTGAAATGCTTTGAGCTCAAATCAAATTAATTTGAACTCTGTCCGTAAGGCTCGCTGACTGACTTAATTCGTTTGCGTCGGTAGGCCAAATTGTAGAATGTGAACAATTAATTTGGATAGGAATTTTTTGGGTGGTTGAAGTCAATTTTAACATACTTTGATTATCCTTTTAACTGTGCATAGATTCCCAATCAATCACCCCAATGTTTTAATCACAAGCACTATATAGTTATGGAATTAGGCTCGTCGGTTTCAAACTTTTTTGCTTTTCTCCATCAAATTAATCATCACGTTAGTCTAATTAAACAGTGGTGTGTTTGGATGAATTAGGAATTTTGAATTTACTTACCATTATTGGAATGGATGAGTTTTTGTGCTGTCTTGATTATTAATCACTTTATGATATCACGTTTCGGATTTGTGATTAACCAAACACGAGTGGTTAATCTATCAATGTATTCTATAAAGTTCGACTTTTTTTTCAATTTTTGATAAAAGACTTAGCATCATTAAAGTAATTTTATTGGTTTATTGAGATAGTATGAGTTGACACGTTTCTATAGTAGTGGGTTAACACAGTAATAAATTAACATACAGTACGATAATATATTGAGTTCGAATTAAGAAAGTGTTTGGCTAAACTTATTTAATATATTTTATTAGTATCTGTATATTATTAGATATAAGATTTTATTTCAAAATAAAATTTTAGAATTATAGGATGTTTATAATGACACTTTTATACTTAATATGATTAAGATTGAAGAAATTTATATATTAAACTTTAAAATATAAATTAAAAATTCATTACTTTTTAAGAAAATAGATTATAAGCTTCAAAAATCTCATTTTGGGAACTTATTGTTAATCAAAACGTTGTAATATCTTATATAAAAATATTTCGAGGAGCTTATAGAATTATCAAAATACCTCTCTAATATACACGAACTCATTCCGATACAACTTCATATAATTAAGGGATATTAATAACATAGTTTTGTCCTTACCAACATAAATAAATTAGTTGTTTGGTTGGTATTTACTTAATTTCTATGTTCTAACATCATTAACTTTGATCACATTGGATCATTAAGTTTGACAAAATTAATATTAGGCGCCCACCACACTAACAAGAAATATTTTCCAAATCCACATACAATGTAATTACGCATGTGTTGGTTCCGTCATTATTGAAGAAATTTGATAATTAAGTTGACTTAAACGCATCATTAAGATTTCAAGAAATGTTTATTTGTGAATAAATATGTTTTTTTAACTAATGACACAATCAAGATAAACATAGTTTCTTCGAGATTTTTAATATTTTTACTTTATTATAATATTAATTGGTTGCATATGTGGTACTTCTATATCATAATAATTTGACTGTGAAAGTGACTATTATCCAACTTTAATCCAGTACTCTACCTATAAGCAAACAGCAAAAGATAGAACGATTTGTATGGTTGTGATTCCATCTTTCTTTAATAGTGGTCCCACCATTCTTAGGCATTATATCATTATTACATTGTTAACAATTAGTAGTTTTTTTTTTTTTTTCTATGGAGCAAATTAAATTTGGGTTTTCCCAAATATAATTTTTAGAAATTTTCCTTTTCTAGAAAAAATGATAAATGCACGTAGGGACGGAGCCACATGGGTGGCTGATGAGGGCAACAATCCCCTCTCAAAATTTTAAAAATCTGAATATGATATACAAATTTAATAAAATTTATAATTTTATTATTTATTAAGTTATAAAATCATTACAGTTAGATTGAAAATATATATTATGACCCTTAAAAAATAAAAAAAAAATTCTGACAATCCAATCTCATCATTTAAAATAAAAATTCTTGAATATCTCTCTGAATATATATTTTCTTTTTCCTTCTAAATTTCATGTTAGGCGTACACATGTTTTATGTGTTTTATCTAAAACATAAAATAAAATGTAAAAACGAGTTTTATATGTGCTTTTTCCTTTTGTCATTTATAATTATGAAATTTTAAATATATATATATATAACTATTGAAATATAATTTTTTTTTTCTCTAGTAAATTCCCAATTGCAACCTTTAATGGTGGAGACTGCGGACTGGTGGTTGCGTGTACGACTTGACGGCGTCGTGTAGCGACCAAAATGCTGTCTCGTGCGGCGCACGTGATTCGCGGATCCCCCGCTTTTCAATATTCGATCCAATCCAATTTCACCACCGAGTGTGCACACGTGCCGACGGTGGATTTTGAGCCAACCAATGGCCTAAAGACACCTTCCTCGTTCCCCGAGCTACGTGTCGGCGCACGTGGGTGCTTCTCATCATAAACAGGTGCTCCCAAAAGCACCCAATCTTTTCTTTTAATCAAATCTCCCAATTTAAAAAAAAAAAAATCTTTAATTTTTAATATAAGTTAATCCCTATTTTACTTTTTTCATAACCAAACAAAAGAGAAATTAATTAAGTAAGATTGCAGGTGTGACAATGTCCGCCTGTGCCGGCTTTAATTCCCCATTTGGGCTTAATTATAAATTTAAAATTCAATTTTATAATTAATTCTACTTTAGCTTTATTTAATACTACTATCATGTGATATTTGCACTATGCAATTTGGGCACGTCTCTAGTTGATAGACTTTGTTAAAGATTGATTTCATTGACCTTATAAAATTATTTTTTTTTCTAAAAAAAATATTTCATTAGAAAAATTATTAAATTCTATATGAAAGGCAAAGAGTAGTCCAAATATAAAAAGAGGTTATGTATTTGTCTTAGTGCAATTTTTCAATGTATGGAAAAGACATTATTATCACTATCATGTTTGTTGATTTTCCTTTTACTATAAAATATAAGGGCTCATGATGATTTCTAACATACTTTTCATTTTAATATTCATTAGGTACAAATATTTAAAAGTTAGGGAATGAATTCTTTTTTTCTAAGTTTTATACTTTGGCTCTTTTTTCCTATCATATTCCTTGATTGATGCATCCTTAAAAAGCTTTTGAGTATAATAATACTTTTATAAAATTATAATTTAGCTCAACTGGTCAAGAATCATGTTAAGATGTTTATGCATATAGAACAACATGCCTTTCTCCAATTCCTATGAATACTTTTATTTTTCATATTTTAAGTTTATTATTTTATATTTTTACTTAAATTTTAGTAATTTTTATTTAAATATTTTCAATTTTTATTTTTGATGCATTTGATTATTCAATAATATATTTGATGAAAATATATTTGATGTCTTTAACAATTTACTCGTATTGTAAATTAAGGATCTATATTATAAGAGAAATTTTCAGTTGCATCTCCCCAATACTTTGCTAGGAGTTCACCATTTTTTACTCTCATAAGTTGGGAAACACATCATTGATCAAATCAGGATAGATCAAATTTAATTCAAATTAGAACTTCTCTTCAAATTCAACTAATTACACCTTAAATTTAGGGTTTATATGTAAATTTGTTGTCACATTCATACCGTACTATAGGAGAAAGTAAAACAATTTGACTAGTTGTTGTCTTTTTTTTTTTTTTTTTTGAGATATTATTCCACTATCAAACAAACAAACATGATTAGAGTTTTATTTAAAAATGTCTAAATTCATTGCCATATAGGAAAAGCTAACCTTTGTAAGATACTGTTCTACTAATACATATGATGAGGGTTTTGTTCTTATAAAAAAATATTTCAGTAGATAGAAATGGGAGCAACTTATAAATTATCTCAAAATCGATTTCAAAATCCTTGACCGATGACAATATTTGATGATACCTAAATCCATCAGTAAACATGAAAAGGTCCAACTATTTCGCCACTATAATTGACAATTTTGTCCTTAAAAGAAGGCATATCAACCAATGAGACACGATAATCAACTTATAAATTATTTTAAAACTCTCAACTCCTCTTATATGAAATAAGATTTGGTACCAACACATACATTTCAATCACTACATTAATATTCACAACATATAAAACACAAATAGCTAAAAATTAAAACAAAAATATGCGACAGCATATCCTAATTTTGAAAAAACAAGTAAAAATTATCGTAACTATCGAAATGTGCTTCACAACTCATGAAGAATGGTGGTTAATTTGGTTCGTTAATCTCGATAATTATTTCATAATCTTTTAATTAAAAAATTAGTACTACTAATGAAAAAGGGAGAAATTTGTTGAACAGCGGCACGTGCCCCGACCACCTTTAAGTACATAGAATAATAGGAAAGAAAAAAGGAAAAATTACCTATAAATGTGCAGAAAACCGAATGAATACAATTAATAAACAAACTTCAAAACCAAGCAATTCCCACTATGTAAATGTATTTTCATTTCAAACCCACAATAAAGATTCCGGCGTGCACTAACCCGCACAATAATAATTAATCTCGAGGCTCCACTCGTCCAATGACCTTCCTCCACGTGTCGACAAGTTGTGTAGTCATGTGAACCATTATTGGGTAGTGAGAAAAAGGTGTATTGGACCTAATCACAAAATTTGCAGCTATTAAACGCTATAATAGGAAAACACGCTATTCGTGTTATTTGCGCCGAGAGCCAGCACAACACAGTTAGCCAAGACGACCACGCTTTTTTGTGCTTTTTGGGTTATCCCACGACGACTATAGAAATGTAACGGAAAAAATGGCCCATCAATCGACATAGCCTTTCTTTATCAGCTGCCTTTGACTTTTATGCTTAGGTATATATATTGTATAATATGTATGTATTATTTTTTTTAGAAATGTCGTTGTCATAAATAATTATCAAAATATAGAATAAATTGAAATTTTTAATTTTTTAAATAATTAATTAGTTAGGGTAATCTCTATCCAGATTGTGAGATTTGCTGTCGAGTTGTGTTTATTAGTCGACATTAAATTAAAAAAGAAAAAGTTTTCCTTTATTTAATGTGAACTAATTTTTTTTAAAAATGAAAATGGAAATGCTAGAAAGTAATTAATCGATGATTTTATTTGTTACAAAAAAATCATTTATATTTGAAATTTTTTTTTTTTTAGAGTGGGGGTGGACACTACCCATGTGACATGTATGGTTCTTTACTTGACATGTTGCCATGTTAGTTTGGGAATTTATCTGGCAAGGTCCCATCAACAAATAAAGTAAGTTTAAGGGCAAAAACAATTTTCCTTTCGTTATCTTTATTTTTTTGTTGAAAAAAGAAAAGCCCACAAGGCAAAACAAAAACATCACCCTCTCCTTTTGCCCATAGAATTGTAGAGAACATAACTAGAATTCTTTTTCAATAAGTTTATTTTTCCATAAATAAAATACTTATTTATGTAGTACAATGATAGATTTCATTCTTAAATATATATTAAAGTAGGTTATGAACTATTGAATTAGAACATAATTATATTATAAAGCGAAATATTGATATTATTGTATACAATCTAACGTTGCATAACATGATCGGGTACATACTAGATAGAGTGAATGATATATGATGAAGATAAAATTCATCACCAAATATGAAAGTTTAAATGCGTTAAAATGTTATCTCATCAGCATGTATTTTAGCAGAGAAATTTCGGTTTGAAAAATTAAAAAATGAATAAAGAAAAAATAACTTATAGTCATTTTAAAATTCTCAATATTTTTGTTACAAAATCATCCGCCCGTTATTATTTAGACAATTCAATCGTACGATACGCGCTATAATGTACTAGCTAGATAGAAATGCAAGTTGCCAAGATTCTTTGGTGTGAGGGAAGAAGTCAATTAGCGTGAAAAGGCAATTGCAATGGTCAATGGAGGAGACGTATTAATTTCTTAGTGCTCTCTTCTACATCCCCAAGTGAATGTATCTTTAGAAACATTGTTAGGCAAATGTCACCTTCAATTCATCCCCCTTATCAAGTTAACAATTTTATCTTAAACTTCATATATATACTTTTTGATTATTCATAGATGATGAGGATAATAATGATCCGAATAAAATTAGGGTGAAGATGATTTTTTCAGGATTTTCATGATCCTGTTATGGTGTCTTTGATCTTGAGTTCGAATTTAGGATCTTGAATCACAAATTCAGTTAAGGTTGTCGGGACGAATCCTAACAATAACACCCGACACTTAAGTTAGTAAATCGAGTATAAAAGTATTTTTGAGATATCAAAAGTGGAGCGGATGTTTTGTGCATACATTGTAAGTGACAATCACTACAAAAAAATATAATATTAGTGACAAAACAATAAGTAATAATGTAAAAGTTGTTACAAATAATATGTAATAAGTGACAATAACTTTTGTTTTGTCATTAATAACAATTTTTAAGTGACAATAACTTTTACTTTGTCACAATATGACTCAATAGTAACAAAAATTGATGTTTTAAGTTGTCAAAATTAACAATTAGTGACACCTCTATAGTGACAACCTAATGACAATAAAAATTGTCACTATAATTTGTGACAAGATTTTCATTGTCACTATAGGTGTGTCACTAATTGTCTATGGTGACAACTTAAATACTATTCTTGTCACTATTTAGTTTGTAAGAATCATTAAAGTGACAAAACTAAATCTTTTGTCACTTAATATACATAATTAGTGACAACTTTTCTATTCTCACTTACTCTTTTGTCACTAATTTTTCTTTTTCTTGTAGTGAATCCTCTGGCTATTTAGAGCAATAGGCCATGTGGATAGGGTGAATTGTAGGCTTGATCTAAGCAATTTATGAATAAAGTGATCTAATGAATAAGATTTCATTTCAGTAATTGGGGTTGGCCCATTAAAATTATTTGTAATCCAAATCGAGTTTTGGATTGATTTGAATATCACGCTTGAATTTGGTGGCTTGATAGAATAATACTGATAAAACCCACATCAATATATTTCACTTATAATGTCTTCATTTGTTATTAGAAAAGAAAATATATAAGTATGAAGAAAAGATAACACGTTATAAATGTGTTCCTATTTATTGAAAAGATTAATATAATGACATTATAAGATTGGATTTCTTACATTAAAATTTCCATCGACACACCAAGAACATAGGTATATATCAATTAAGAGGGGGGACGAGAATCCGTGAATTTCGCCAAATCAAAGCAACCGACTTTTGGTTACCAAACCCAATTAATACGAGTCATTAAATTTAGACCAACAAATTCATGAAAAAGACTTAGCTCCATCAAATGTGATGGCACACGAGAAAACGTTAATTATGGTGTTAATGAATTATGATTTGTCTTTTTTACCTTTTCTTTTTCTTTTTTTTATCTTGTCACAATATGACTCAATAGTGACAAAAATTAATATTTTAAATTGTCGCCATAAACAATTAGTGAAACCCATATGGCGACAACTTAGTGATAATAAAAATTGTTACTATAATTTATGATAATATTTTCATTGTCACTATAGGTATGTCACTAATTGTCTATGATAACAACTTAATACTATTCTTATCACTATTTAGTTTATAAAAATCGTTAAGGTGACAAAACTAATTTTTTTTGTCACATAATATCTTTTTCTTGTAGTGATCAACCACTATATATTTCACAAATACAATTCTAGTATAAATACCTAATACTCACCATACTTTTAGATATGCAATCTTAGTTAATCTCCTACTTTTACACTCCGATTCACCTTTAATTATCACATAAATCATTCACTTGAATGTCGTAGGGTTTTCACTGAGCAACCATCGAGTTTTATTATAATTTTAAGATTACGCAACTAATTTGATCCACTTAATTTGAAAAATTGACTAATATCGACCATTTTGAAAGCTCAATCTCAAACTCACTTGTACGAATGATAATGACTTAAAAGCATCTTTGATCATTAAGCCCTTCTTTCACCTCCATGCAATGGTTTCTATTCCTTTCATGTATGTCTCCAAACTTAATTACTTGCACGTACGTATATATTCCTGCAAATATATATATCTTTAGACTCGAAATTCTTGGAATATTTAATTATTTTTAAAAAGAAAGAGGAGGGGGATTCCAATTTTACAATCAAAATTCATTGAGCTTTCTTAATCATTAGTTGGGTGCCATCACAAGTGGGGAATCTTTTAGGTGTGTGAAATAGTTATGATTCGACTAAAATAGTTGGAAGATCATGAAATGAAATTTCCTTGATTATAAATCACAAATTCATTGGTAATGGACAAATGTGTTTAGCTGGATTCTGATTATTTAATCATGGTATAATCCTAATAACGACATTCTAACATTATTAAAACCTTAATTAGATACTAACAAACAACTTAATATGGTTACATGGGCTAATCAAGAATTTCTTGTGTGATAGAAAGTGGTTGTTCTTGCAATAGGTTTCTGCTTTTGCACTTTTTTCATCACAATCGAATTTTACTTGGGAACTCATGATTGTTACATGTTTGTAAAAAATAGTGATCTGTTTGGTTATGACGAAATCTCCATTATTTTCAGAACAAAGATTACAAGTGGAGAATGAGATCCTCTCCTCAAATTTGTCCCAATTGGATTCACATACTGATTGGAAATCAACTAACAGACAAATCTAAAGCTTATAAATAATTTTTCTTAAACTTATCCCACACTTCTTCTTGCTATAATTACCTTTAGAACGTAATTGGCTGGTCAATTAATGAGCTAATAATACAGTCTTCACACTTATATGTATGAGAACTAAGATTCATATTTAATTTAAACAACCCTAACTGCATGTATATCTCGGAAAAATGAAAAACAAAAACTTTAGAATATAAGTGGTTAATTACTCGTCATATCAAGTATTAATTAATAATTGGAGTTACTCGTCGTATCAAATATTGGTAATTGGAATTAATTGATAACAAGTAGTATTATATAATATAGTAATTCATTATTTCTCTTAGGCTTTTGCATTTTTGTGAATAGTAATAATAACTTGGATCCCTAGAACTCCAATTTTATTTTTTTTTTTTTTGGTATTTTCGGCATTACAAACATAGGTTAAAGTCGAAAAAATATTTATGGAATTTAAAAAAAAAGAAAAAAATATTTATGGTTATCATCAATTTCTTTTCCTGGTAGGGAATATATAGACCCCTAATTATTAAACTTTTAAAAAGAAGCTATGGCATAAATATAGTGCATTTATTCTTTCATATTCAGTGGGCAAAATATACATACGTAAGATGATTCTTACAAGTGCAGTTGATTGTGAAAGAGAGTTGTGAGGAGGGGAACAATATTAGCATAACATCATAAAACCCATATTTGTCAAACTAGTGGAATCTGGTTCTTTAAGAATATATTACAGCAGTACTGATATGTCTTATTTGGACAGGACATATTTCCTCAACTTTCAAGAACTATATTTGGGTTGTAGTTGTACTTCTCAAAATTTCCAGGAAAAATGAGAGGAGAAGTGTACTTTCCTTCATTTTAACCATTTGTGTTTTGTTTGGATAAAGAAATTTAACTAGAGGAGGAAAAATGTAATATGCATAAATACAAGAAAGAAATTAAAAGGTAACATACGTTAACTATTAGTTACACTGAAAATTTTCTTTGTGAAAAACTCGATTCTATAGGATATTATTCCAGTACAAGTGGTGAAGGTTATGTATCCTTATGAAAAAAACAGATAAGAAAATGGGGAATTCGAAGTAGCTTATAATTGATTTAAGGTTTTTATTCATACAATGTGGGATAAGACTGTATTTTTAGAAATCTTTAGACGAAGAGTTCGGTGAAGATGCATAGCTACAGTTTCCCACAGCTCTTCTAATACGCCCTAATTTCTCTGTGGTTCTTTTCTTTTCTTTTTTTTTTTTACCAATATTCGATATTCAAATCGACGATATTTAAATTTATCAGCAAACAAGAAAAACCCAACTCTATAAGTTATAATCTCCTCCACACATATGGTCACAGTGTTTTTAATTTAATCCATATGAAATTGTACTGCAACGAATGTGAGATTTAGAGTGGCTTATAAAATATCTCAAGATTTTCAACTCTTCTAATATGAAACAAAACTTGATATCATCAAGAAAATAAAAATTTTGAAAAAGTATAAATAACCATTATTTCTCATACAGTAATCTATTAATATCCAAACCCATCGTCAAATTCGAAACCTCCCCGACTTTTGCATTATTGATAGATATAACTTATTATTGAATTGAATTCAAGATCCAATCTTAAGAGATACCTAATAAGAGGGGAATATTTAAGTTCTGATTGAAACTGTTTTCCAGCCGAATACGATGTTCTAACATGGGCTAGACTGAAAAACCTAGCTATGACTATGATGTAAAGGCTAAAATGATGGCACCACATATGATTCATGTACATAGCCACTCTATTATAACTAAGTACTAAATCACTTGGACCTTTTACATCCATGCCAGATCAGAGTCAATGACCATTAACTATATCCAATGTGCATTATTGAAATTGTGTATCAATGGACCTTCCAGAAGCTACGTGGATTAATATTGAACATTGGACATCTTCTTTGTGATGCATAAGATTGTCTTGGTATGATGACCATTGCTTATGCATTGGTCATGTAATGTAAAATAATGTGCTCTTAAGTTTTAATAATCGTAATCATTTTGTAGTTCGTATTATTTTTTATTTGGTTAGTTTGAAAAACATTAAATTTCTACTGCTAAGGGCCCATTTGATTTTATTTTTATTTTTATTATTTTTAAAATATTAAAAAGTAGTTAGTGAAAATGAGTTGAAAGTGAATTTATACTTGGACATATTGTTGAATTTATACTTGGACATATAGTAGGTCGTAGGTGAAGAGAGATAGAAATAATGGAATACAGAGAGAAAATATATCGATTACTGGAAAATGTGTTTTGAAAGTGAAAATAATATCGGATGAAAATGTGTAAAAAATAATGCGTTTCATTTTTAGAATAGTAAAAAATGTAAAAGTAGAGATTGAAAATGAAACGAAATGGGCCCTAAAGAATCAAAAATTTGACCTACATTAATGATTTTCCAATGAAATGGTATCAAGAAGTCTTGCAAAAACATTGTAGTTGTATATTCATTAATTCCTGCTATTTGAGAATGAGAATTTTGATTATTAAAGTGTGACTCGCAATATAAAAAACTAAAAACATCAGCTGATCAATTCATAACTGATGCTAAGATTTCATAATTTTAAGTGGATGCTATTGTAAATAACTTTTATTATGATCAATCTACAACTAATAATTATTGTCTTTTTATATATATGAATTTTCCTCCGGTTAACGCAAAGTTAATATGTTGCGCTTCCAACAAAAAAAAGTTACAGGATTGATAGCTTATAATAACTTTTGTTGCTTGTTATTTAAAAATTTATATTTACTACGAAAATTTATAGCCATGACTGCTAAATTAATTTCGTAGAACCTAACTTTTTGATAGCAAATATACAATAGTTCGATTAAATAATTATTACATTTCAATAGAATCTATAATACAAATTAAGAATATTTGAAATTTTAGCCCCGTAAGTTAAAGTATTCAAATTCAACAAGTAGGTGGATGTCTTAAAAATTATTGGGCCATTTTGACATTCAATGTTATGCGGAAAATTTCTTGGTCTATCCAGTTTATAGGGGGATTATGCCTGGTATGGGTCATAAATAGTTCATCGTGGACCTAAGTAAGAGCATTATTATTAATTTTTTTTCTTGGGTTAAAATTTAAATGATACTATGTGTTATAATTGGTGATAAGATTGTAGGTCTATTCAAGTACTTAGATGCTTAGTGCAACAGTTGGCTAGTCTGGTACAAAAACGATCATAATAATTTGGGCTATTCAGCACTGATCATAAATAGTGTAGCAACAGACAAATCTTTTAGTTCTAAGGAGAATTATTGGGCTCCCATCTGTCGTGGCTTATGACTTGGGGAAAATTAAATTTGAAGAGTACAATAATAAAATTTTCAACAAATGGATTATTTATTTTCTTTTTTTTGGGGGGGGGGGGGGAATGGGTTAGGGATGTGACAAGCTTAATTTTTAGGCAAGAATTTAATAAGGTCCTTATAATAGAGGGCAATAAAATTATGGTGAACAATTGAAGACATGTATTGAACTCTAAAACTAAAAGTGCCAATAAAATGCTAGAAGGGAATAAATTCTTCTTTTTCTTTTTAAATAAAACGCGCCATCTGTTTTTATAAGCTCTAACGTAATATTTTATCTAGGTTGTCATAATATATATGTATATATGCACATGCATTTGGAACTATTTGAATGTGAATTTAAAAATATTTTATTATATATATATATATAAGTACAAGTATGTGGATAATGTGATCCAATTGATTAATCAATAATACATTTTTAATTTATAATATGAATGAAAAATTTGAAAATAAAATAAATCATATGGTGTCCACTAATGTGTGTATATATATATGTGTGTGTAATACTATATGTATACATGTAATACTATATATTTGAATTCGGATTATTAATGGATCGGATCAAGTCAAATTCATATTCACTCAATTTATTTCGAATTACGAATTTTTTTATTCGAATCATATCCATCGAATTTTTATCGATTAAAGATCCTAAATTATTGAATCGAATTCGGATTAAAATCCGCTCCATTGACAGCCCTGTATGGAGAAAAGAATAAGCAGCTCTTTTACCAAGTTAGTTGAGGGCCTAAGTCAATTTTTGCTTAACACTTGGATTCTTGCAAGCCCAAGAAGCGTATAGATCCGAGGCCAAGTTCTACTTAATGATAAAAAAGAGCTTTCAACTGAAATCTAAAGAGACGAAGCACCACAAGGTAAGATTGACAATGGATCGGATTTGAATTCGATTCGAATTTTAAAATTTTTATTCGATTAAAATATTTGATAAAATTATATTCGATTATAAATATTTGTAATCCAAATTAAATAGATCGAATACAAAATTTAGCAATCCAAACCTTTAAAAATTCAAATTCAAAATTTAATAATTTTTTATTAAATTAATACTTTTATATATATAATATCAATAAAAATTTTAAAATAAAATTTATATATTATATTGACCTAATATGTATTGACATCTATTTTATGCTATTAATTCAAATCTGAACTTTAATAATTTTTTATTAAGTTAATACTTTCATATATAGTATTAATAAAAATTATAAATAAAACTTATGTATTATATTGACCTAATATTTTTGTTAATGCCTAATTTATACTATGAATATTGAGTCTTTTGCTTAAAAAATAAGAGAAATACTGATAAAATGTCAAATATAATAATATATAATAGTTCATCTATACATTAGTATAATGTGAAATAAGAGTTTAGTATTCAAATATTTAACTGTTAAACTAATATATAATAAAAAAGTATTAAAAATTTAAATATGACAAAAATTCAATTTATAAACACAACATTTTTATACAATTCAAAAGGGGGAAAAAAAAGAAAAATAAAATAAATTGGAACGAATTTTTTTAATTAAATTTCGAATATCTATCGGATTCAAATATAGTACTAATTAACAAAGATTCGAATATGAATTTTAATAATTTGTTCGAATTCGAATATGAATGATTTAATTCAAATCCAACTTGTTGATAGCCCAAAGCAACTCATTTACAAGTTTAGTTGAGGCCCTAAGGCCCATGTTCTTGCAAGCTCAAGAAGCATATAAATCCAGGCCCAAATTCTATTTAATGATCAAAATGTGCTTTCAACTGAAATCTAAAGAGAGGAAACGCCACAAGTGTACTGAGTTTCATACAGAAAAGAATTATAGATAATGCCAAAAAAGCAGAAATTACGAAAAAAATTATTAATGTTGCACAAACCAAACAATCTAGTACGATGATGGATTGTTGCAAATCATTGGGCTGGGCCAAGGGGCACATGTCCTATGTCGGAAGAAAATAGGGCCCAATTTCATTACAATCCCATTTGTTGATCATCCTATGATCATAAATATTGGAAGTATACTATGCCCCATAAGGCGTTACTTCAATTATACTTAATTGATCGATCGAGTGGTCAGTTTGTCAAATGACATCGCTTTCGTATTTATTTAAGGTTTATGACTCAAAATCTTAATGAACTTTTGATAAGCATATATTAGGAATGGCACCCACGGGGAATGGGGCGGGGAGCTACTCCTTTGTCCCTGTCCCCGAACCCCACCCTGTCCCCCATCCCCATCCCCGATCCTTGTTGTGGGGAAGTTTTGCCTCTGTCCCTGTTCCCCGAATCCCCAAGGGATCCCCAAAATAATTAGTAAATATTTTTTTATGTTTTTATAAAATGGGCTAAAAAATAAAAAAATAACTAGATCTCAATTAATATATTTTATGATTAATAAATTCTTATAAATTATATGAAATTACCACAAAAGTATATATATATATATATACAAAATAGTATATATGAAATATATAAATATATTAAGGGCATTTTAGTTAATATGATAGAGTCGGGGACTCCGCGGGGCAGGGAATATGATCCCCGTCCCATCCTCAAATTAACTTTGGGGGGAGTTTCATCCCTATCCCCATCCCCGCGGGGAAAAATTCCCCGAATTTGGAAATTTTTGCCACTTATGTATGAATAAGAATAATCTAATTAATTGACCGATTTAAAAATCGGAACACAAAGACAAATGGGGTGTGCAAAGTCAAAGAAAACGTGGCTAGACAACTCTTACATGTGTTTTTTAACATATAAGAAAGGGCACGACATGTGTTCTCTGCAAAATACATAGTACTTACTTCGTCTTGGTCTCATTCAAATGAAATGTCGTGTGGTTAGATAAAACATTTGTGCCTCTGCTGAGATCAGAGGCTGCAGAATGTATGTGATGAGTTTAGGGGAAACACACCACATGGGCGCGGGTGGTCCACTTTAGAGGTAAATGGGCTGTTGGGTGTATTCACAAATGTGGGTTGCAAATTTTATGGGACAAGAAAGAGTTGAAGCCATATGCAAATGCAAGAAAACTGGTTACCAAAACCTTAACAAGTTGTGTCTATATTTCTTGCATGTGAAAGTTATGCAAGAGAGGGAAGTTGGAGTAGGACATGAAATTTACGAAATCTAGTGAAAACCATTCCCTATATTTCTTCCATACTCGTTGATCACTAAAATGAGTTAACAAACAGATCACAATCAGCCTATTTGAACGATTCATATTATCTTTCCATCACAAACCTAATGGAGAAGAAATTTCTTCTTCGAATATTAACCCTAGAAAAATCAGTATATTATCAAAAGAATCAAATCGCACCATTCCTATAATCGATAAAAACGATCTAATTGATAAGGAAAGAATTTCTAAAAGACTTGTATGCCCTCATACTTAATGAAAATCACAAACATGCCCAAGGATCCCCATCTTTTTCAAATGGGTCGACCCGACCACCCAACCCGTACCCAGGAGACGGGTTGATCTCAACCCTCCATACCATAACACATGTACAAAGAAGATCGTGTACACGACAGGCAAACAATATTCAACTTGCCCCATGATCAACTATAAATACCCCCTCATTTATAAAAAAAAGGACTAACTAATTGCATATGATACCCACCAATACATCAATTGTCCCTACCTTCCGACCTCAAGACCCACACTTAATTCTACCAGCGAGCCCAATAAACACTCACCTAAGTCTCCATCTCTGGTCGATCTCTCGATCATTGATAAATATATTATTTTTCATTTCTTGCGACATTACTAATTATTCATTTTCCTAATTGTCCATAAATCTTGAATAGGGATATTATTTTCAAAACATATTTGCATGTTTCTTGGGTATTTGAGTCAAACGAGCATGCCAAAAGCCCATAAGGACATTTTTTGTCTGAAAGAAGTATTCACGTGACTTGGCGGTGGAACCCATTCCACATTTACATTGTTACTTAGTTTTATGCTAACTGCAAACTGGTTGTTGGGATGGCGATGTCTATATGGACTTTGGACTGAATGCAGATATGGCGTTCGCGGGGGGACATTTTCATGTGGCAATTAAATCCAAGTCAACATTTTACGAACCAAACAACACTGTATAGTAGAGAACCGGAGACATTTTCACGTGGCGACCTGAAAATAAAAGAAAATAAATTTTCTTTATGTGGTTAAGCTTTTATTTATATTTTGACTGTTTTTGTACCTTAATTTTGAAATTCGCATATATGTAATTCAACGATGATCATAGAGGAAAACATGAACTAATTTAGAATTTCATTAATTTTTTACTTTCATGAAATAAAATAAAATTCAAAAATTCAAAATCTATAAATTTATTCGATTCTCTCAAAATACTCAATGAATACAGGGAAAAAAACTAATGTATTCCGTACAATAATTAATTCCATTTTTCTGCAATAGTAGTTAATTATCTTTCTATTATCAGAAAAATTAACTTAAAATAGAAAAAATCCCATAATGCTAGAAAATACAAAAAAAGTAATTAATTAAGTTTTAAATTGTAAATAGATTCCGTCAGTTAATAAATCTTTATTAATTATAGAATATTTACAGAATAAAATAACAAAAACAGACAGAATATAATTTTATGGTTTTGTGTATTCTCGTACTGTACAATAATGGTATTAAACAGCTCATGTGAAAATAATTCCATTTGCAGGTAACATGCATGTCCTGACTCAGCAAGAAAGATCCTCCAAATTTTTTCACATCTGCAGAAAATAAAACTAATTAATTAACTAGTTAGTATTTAAGTAATTTCATAGTGATTTCATGCTCATCTGACCATCTTGTGCTCTCATATTTTTTATTTATTATTTTATATGTACTAATAATTAAACTAGATCAAATGTTGAGCATTCAATCTAATTAAGAGGTTGTATGAATCAACTTATAAACTTCTTAAAATATATTTTTAAAAAAAAATTATAAATTCTCAAAATAAAATATTAAGACTTTATCGGATTTTTTAAAAAAAAAATAAGGGGCTAATAGTTTATTTTTAAAATTTTAATAGAACTTCTTTAGTTTTAACCATATTAGTTGCAAAATTATTATTATTAACATATTATAAACTTTAATATCTTATTTTATTCAAATATTTTAAGAGTTTATTTCCAAAATAAAATTTACTATCTCATAAGTTTCAAATATATCTTATAAAATATCATGACTTATAGCATCTTTTAAATCGGTTTACCCAAATATTTTCTAAAGTTTTCATTTTTCTTGTAAATGGAATATGAGTCTTCATATTTTAATTCTGACTCTAAATCAGGAGTGTATATAAGGTATTAGTTTAGCAAACTAATTCATCGTATAAGTGCCAGTTTTATTTTGTTTTCAAAACTCATTTTCATTTTTTTTTTTTTCTGAAAATGAAAATAGAAAACTATTAACTTCTTCCATATCTTCACATGTATTTTTATTATCAACACATTTTTTTAAACACACTCTTACACTTTCTCTCCATTTTTACACTCCATTTTTTTTATTCTTATTTGCACGATTTTTAATACAAAAACACAATAACATCCAAATACAATTCATTTTCAACCCTACATAATCATTTCATTTTAAATAAAACATCCAAACAACATTTCATTTTCAAACTTACAATTATAACTAATTTTTCACTATTTTTTTTTTACTAAAGAATAAAAATACCTCAAAAAAAAACAAAATCAAACGGGTGTGACTTTTTTTATTCTAAATCATGAGCTTTGTCAAAGGTATCTTTTGGCAAATAATTCATCATAGTGTGGTTATATTGTATTGTACGTACGGCTCTTCAATTAATGTAACAAATAATTCCAATAAGCACCTGCACAGATTATACGTACTAGTTTACTTTAAAAAAAAAAATCTTTTTTTTTTATTTTTGGATTGAAAAACTATTCTTTAGATTTCTTTCTTCGTGAATTTCTTTATTTTTTTCTCCCAAATAAATCGTTACACCAGCTTGGCATCACAATTTTAGTCAATTTAATGTTTATAAGCCGCGTTTGATAGAAAAGATTAATAATCATACCTAATTATGGCTCGCTAAGATTAAATGCTATTTGAATGAACTAATATACGTATTTGAAATAAAAAATTGTGGTTTAAATTATAAAAATTATAGTCTTACATTCTTGTTTGATTTGATATATTGTGAAAGACTATACTGATAAATTATGTTATTACCCTCAAAATAAGGGATAAAATATAAATTTGATATGTAAATAAGACGGACAAGTCCGTCCACTTATATTTTAATTAATCTAGTCCAATCATACAGTAATAATTGGCGTTAATAGAATAAACAGTGCGGATTTTGAGTTAATTTCAGCTCGACCCGTCATCATAATCTCCTATATCAAATAAGCTATCAGCGAAAATTGAAAGACTAATCATCCTAATCTCCAGTATCAAACTCGGTGGATACACATACATATGCACAAGGTACAACTTATTTTAATACCGACATTAAATTACGATAATAAATTCAAGAAATTAAAATACCAGTTCTGCACGTGATGGCAATTAAGTAAAAATAGAAGTGGCCGTATAATCCAGCGATCATGGCCGCCACGTGTTGGCAAGCAGAGATAAGGACACTTGATTATTATGCTGTTATAATTCATGACCAGCAAGTTCTATTTGGCTTCAAACTGGGTCACATCAAACAAGAATATGGCCAAAAATATATACATATATATATGTATATATACATACATACATTGATACCAATACATATAACATATATTTTTAAATATATTTATATAAATTGATACCAACATAGTTAAAAGTGTTACTAGTCGCACTCCATGACATATAGTGAACGAGTTATAGACATGACAAGTGAAAATAACTTGAATTATAATGATGAAATTAAAAGGTCCCAAATAATATTGTCTACCACTAATTAAGTATTTAAAAAGTATAATTACGCTTTTTTTATAATTGGATGTTGGCCTTGGTATACAATATGGTAAAACATTATTGGATTCGTCCCTAACAGTAACTAAATCTGTTGTTGGATATCAAAGTTCAACTATCAAAAAGTATTTTTTAACCAGCATATATTTAGTGGGGAATTTTCTTATAATATCTCAAAGAATAAGAGAAAAGAATAGCTTATAAATTATATTAAAATTCTCTATTTTTTCAATATAAAATAAATCAAGCACCACCAGCTTGTATTAAATGATTTTTCTACTTTCCAACTAAAATGATATATTAATACAATATAATGATTTATGTATTCAAAAAATCATTTAAATCATCAATTGCTCGTTCAATTAAGGGGAAAAAACATTATACATCACATTCAGGCTCATCTTATGAGAATTTTTTAAATTCAAACACAGTTCATCTAAAATAATAATAATAGTGCATGATTATTTAAACATACATGTATGCTTAAATATTATAGGGATGATGATTAATTTGTCGTCCAATATGAGAATTCAATCGTATCAAAATATTATTCAATAAATAATAATTTAAAAAAAAATGCATCGTACCAAAGCATGCACGATTTATTTATAAACTATTTTAAGATAATCGATTCCTTTAATATAGGACAAAACTAAATATTGTCATGTAACATAACAAAAATGTCTCCTAATGAATTATTTTAGGCATTCAAGTTAAACATTATTCAAATGAGTGGCAAAAAGTACTTTAGCTAGCGAGTAAGATGAAACTCCCACGCATCTGCCGCCTCAAATTCCACGAAATCAAAACCCCACCTGGAATCTCGCCGGAAAATACTGCAACATATCTCCCATCACGAGCGGCATTTCCACCGCCCCGATCGATGCATATTTTACCGCACCCTTCATCTCAAGATTGTAGCTGACATTCTTGCTATCAAACAAAACCTATCCCTTTTATTTTATTTTCACCAGATATTAATTCCTAGTAAAAAGTGTTTAATTAATATTATCTTTTATGACCATCTCAGTAATCAATATTGGACTCATCGAAAATGCGACCATGATAGAAAAAATGTCTTAGGGCCCGTTTGTTTTATTTTTTTTATTTTTAAAATTTAAAAAGATAGTTAGTGAAATAAACTTGTATTTGGATAGATTATTGGGAAAATAATGATTATATTGATTTTAGTAGATTATAGGTAACGAGAGATAGAAATAATGAAATATAGAGAGAAAATATATAGATTATTGGGAGAAGATATAATATATATGTCATTGAGGAATGTGTTTTGAAAATAAAAATAATTTTGGGTGAAAATATGTAAAAAGTTATGGAAATGTTTGATTATGTTTCTCCATAACAAAATTATTTTTGGGGAAACATTATTGAACGTATCCTTATTTTCTCTCCAAAATACAAAAAAATTTATTTTTTCCAAAATACCATCTACTATTCTTTATTATCTCCAAAACTTCTTCATTTTCCAATATATATATCATATATATTTTATTATTATTCTAACAATAAAAAAATCAGTCAATTCTATTTTCATCCTAAAAATTCAACAAAAAAGTATTGATTTGACTGCTACAGTAAAAAATGTCTCCCCCAAAGCATAAACAAATATATCAAAATTCTCCAAAATTAATTTTTAACTATTCCCCAAAATAAAACCAAAAACCAATTACATTCCCTAACACAACTTTCATATTCTCCAATAATTCATTCTCCCAAAACATATAATAAGCACATAATAAAATCACAAAAAAAAAACATAACCTATGTGTTTCATTTTTGAAATAATAAAAAATGTGAAAATGAAACCAAACAGCCCTTAGTATGACAATCTTAATTAAGTCGCATAAATTTATTTGAATCAATTATCCCGGGGTTTTGTCTTACTCTTATTATTAATTAGGTAATATTTACTAGGTTGTCTTAATATCTTCACTTGTTTAATTAATTAAAAACGATTTCAAAGGTGCTTTATTAAGCTTGGTTAGTCAAAGTAATGCAGAGATTACTAGACACCACGTGTCGATCTGAGCCAAAATATTTGATTAATATATGTGCGTGCAATGATCAATCAAACAAAGTAGTCAACAACGTCATACTATTCTGACCCCAACCCTTGTAGGCTCCACCATCTTCCAGCTATTAATAATTTAATTGATTTAATTTATAATTTTTTATTAAAAAAATAGTTTTTAAATTTATTCATATTTAATATAATGCAAATATGATCTTTTATAACAGGGAAAGTCTTTCACGATCACACTTAAAAAGAAAGTTGTTATGCTGATGACATATGTCCATTCTTACTTTTTTTTCTTCCATGAAAAAATTAAAAATTCTCAATCGTCTTAAACTAAAGTTTTGTAAGTAAAACTTAGACCTTTAGTGGTAATAATATCAATTGACTCCTCTATATAGTTAAGAAATCTAATTTATCCCAACATAGATTAAAAGTCGAGCAGTCTAATGTGGGTATGAGAAAATTCATTCTTAATCTGAACCTGAACATTTTTCAATATTTGTTTCAGTATGCAATGTTTATTATTTTAGTATTCCATAATTCTTTTTACATACTACCCTTTGTACTGAATATTGACTTGAATATCGGACAATTTTTGCCGAAAAACACACTGGCACCCCTAATAATCTATTGTTGAGTGCAGAATTTGAATCAAAACGAATACTAAAAGAAGTTTGAATTTGAACCAAAAGCAAAATTTTCATACGATCAATTGTCAAAATCATGACATTTTTCTTAGACATATAAACGTTATATTTCATATTTCAACCTTACGTACCCATGTACACGTATAAATAGGGAAAAATACCCAAGGTAGACTAGAATTAATATTTTAATTGAGTAGTACTTGAATATATATTTTAATGAGAGGTGATAATAAGATAACATGGGCTTGCGTGCTTAGACCGACACAAAGAGGCCCGCAAAGTTTGCTGATACACAACCAAATTTGCTTTAACCCACTTGAACTCTTAACCCCAGTTTTCCAGTTTGGGGAACACACAGTATGGACACACACCACACCATAGATTATACGAATCTCTCTCTCTCTCTCTCTCACACACACACACACACACAGATACACACACTACTCCTTTAAACTTCAAACTGATATATCTCTAGCTATTTAAAATCAGTCACAAGCCCACCGCTTTCTCCCATGCACTTCATGTCTTCATCCCCTCCAACACTACTTCTTTAAGTGTTTTCTTGCATTCCATAACTTAATTGACTCCAAACAGTTATCTTTCCCCTCCTCCATTTAAACCCCCCTTTCTCAATTCCCATTTCCCATATCATATTTCCCTTTAGCTTTCTGACAGTAAAGATCAGTACTAATTTAGCTCACGTACGATAATGTCTAGCAGAAGATCGCGTTCGAGGCAATCAGGTGTTTCCAGGATCAGTGATGATCAGATCGCCAATCTTGTCTCCAGATTACAACAGCTTATCCCTGAGATCCGCAATAGGCGTTCCGACAAGGTACTACATATATACATATATATATACAGCTACATATATGCTGTTGCCTTTTTTCTTCTTTTGTGGACTTCATTTTCTTTTCAAGAGATAAGGTATGTATCCGCGCCTTATGTTTTGACCTCAAGCCTAAGTCCTCATTTAATTCACAATTTGCATTGTGGGACTCCGACGGTGCTGTTTTTCCGGATGCATACTATGTGTGTTAAATATTATCTTAAAAAATAGTTGTTTGTGTATCTATTTTCCAAGGTTTTGTCCGCAAGCCCGACAACTCTCGTTTAACTTACAATGTGCTAGTTTGGTTAGAATGATAAAGTGAAATACAATATTTTTAATTTCATTTTATCATTCGTTTGGTTTGAATGACAATAGGTACTTAAACCGTATGGATACGAAAGCCCATATTTATATGTGCAATTCCCATGATAAATTAGCTTGTTGCCCTCATGAGTTTATTTATTATGACAGGCAAATATACCGTATCATAAGATAACTTAAAAATTCAATCAAACTAGTTCAATGTGAATTGTGGGTCTATAACATCAATTTCGCTAAAATATATTAAGTGATTTAAATATTTTTTTTTAAAATATTTCATTGTGAATCATATATACGTATTCATAGAAAATGATATATAGCAATTGAAATAGAAGATTTAAAATGCTGTATAAAATGCCTCTACACACATATATATTGAAGTATACATTAGTATATGCAATGTAGCTAATTTTTTAGCGATTTTGCAACATTTATATATTGTTGAAGAATGTATTTTGGACCTAACTACTTATTCATTTCACCGATATGGAATACTAACACATGTCATTACAAAATCTACAATACTTTCGGGAGTATAATTTTGTATAATATTTCAGTTTATATTTTTAAATGAGATGGCCCTCTATAGCAAGAGATTAGAAAGCACCTAACATATGCATATATCTATCTATCTATATATATATTATCCTAATTTTTTTTTTTTCAATTTGATGGTACATTAATAATTGATGAGGAAATTGAAATATATAATGTGGGGTGCAGGCGTCGGCTTCAAAAGTGCTGCAAGAGACATGTAACTACATTCGGAGCCTACACAGAGAGGTGGATGGTCTGAGCGATAGGTTGTCGGAGCTTTTGGAATCGACGGACAGTGACAGTGCTGAAGCAGCCATTATTAGGAGCTTGCTAATGTAATAGTACTACGTAGTCCTATATCAGCTTGGATGTGTTTAATTAATCTCGTACTTTTTGATCATCTCTCGTCCAATTGTTGTCTAGGGTTTGGTCAGTACTATAACTAATTGGCCAACTTAAGAGTACTTTTCAGCTCTATATTTAGATGCTATATAAATATATATATGTCATTGCATTAGACTTTGTTTAATTAATTTGTTAAGCACTCATATATATCTATATATATAAATTATATGTTAATTAAAGAAAATAAAAAGGACTAGCTATGGCTATATAGCTAGGTTCTTTCCAGTTCCAAAACTTATGGATATATCCCAATTTTGGAAATGTTCCTATTTTTGCTGATTTTGAGGTTTCTAGAGAATGTATAATTAATGTTTATTACAATTTGCAAGGTGTCTAGCTATATGTAGTCCCGTGCATGTCTCCTTTACTTCATGTCAAATTCACCTGAAAATTAACAGCCGATTTGATTGTGTTTTTATTTTTAATTTGAAAAGTTAGTTAGAATAAATGAGTTGAAAATAGATTTAAAATATTTGAATAGTATGTTGGAAAAATAATAATTATATAGGGTTTAGTAAGTTGTAGGTAGAGAAAGATAGTGATAATGAAGAAGAGAGAGAATATATATATATATATATACGCTATTGAGAGAAGATATGTATGTTATTGGAAAATATGTTTTAAAATGAAAATAAGTTAAAACTTGATAAAAATCATTATAAATTGTTGATAATTCATTTTCAAATAATAAAAATATCTGAAAATGAAAATAAAACATAACCAAACTGCCCTAATACACTTGAATGTGATGCGTGAACTTTTCCAATATTTTAATTTATTATTATTATTATTATTATTATTATTATTATTATTTACAATATAAAGTTTTACACTCTCTCTCGTGTTGATGACATTTTTAGTTTAAAGGAGTGATAGACAGATCTCATAAATATTTTGCAAGAATATTTTATCACAAATTGGCATCACATGCATGCACTAATAAAACCAAAATAATTGACTCTATTCCTTTGTATTATTACTAATAACATATATCAAGCGAAAATAAGGCCTTTTGCTATATTATAATTATTATTTTTCAATAATTATAAAAATTGTGTCTGAGTTATTATTATTGAAAATTGGTAATATATATACATTAATCAAATATGATTAATAAACACAAATGCATTCGAGTTATCGTAATATATCTCTCTCTCTATATATAAATACAATACATACACATATACAATTTGCTCAACTAAAAACATTTTGTATCCAGATTGACTTGGGACTGGCATGGAGAGGAAATATGAAAAGATTTTGTTGGCTGTGCATTATTGACTATTGTGATTTGGTTTTCTATATTTTATCATAAGATTGCAAAATAATCTACTAGAATAATAATTTTTTTGGCACAAGTGACAAAATAACAAATATTATAACCAATATCGATAGTGCTATAGTTCAAACACCCGCGTCTTAATGTTAAATCTCATCCATTTAAGAAAATACAAATATATAGTTATAAAACTACATATTGATGAAAATAATACATGATATCCATTAATAATTATATCCCAATAAAGATACAATATATTCGTCAAAAGATTCATTCACACTTCATAAAATGTTCCACCATATATATATATTGATTCAACTTAAAAATGCACATTAATTTTTCCCCATATCCCTTTCAATATTTAATCAAATCATCTATAATGGAGCCAATGTCAAAGCTGCATAATCAGGAATGGAACTAGAAATTTTTATTTTGGGAGGCGACTGATGAGAAAGGAATTATTAGGATATAAATATGTTTTATTTATTTTGAACGGGCAAAATATATATTTTCAATCAAATGAAGAGATTTTATCATTTGAGGGATGAAAATTTATAAGTATATATGATAAAATTCAAGATTTTAAAATTTTGAGAGAGCGACGGTTGGCTTCAGCCACTCAAGTGGTTTGGACCTACAAACCTTGTAGGTCTGCAGAATGTATATCGATCTCCAAAACAATAATAATATGAGATCATTTGAAAATATTTTGAATATTGTGTTTCAATAATATTTTAAAAAAAGTAATTATGAACTATACATATAAAAACATTAATGTAATATCTGCTTTTGTGTAACTTGTCCAATAATTAATTAAATTCTTTTAGAGGATATAAAAATGCTATTTGACTAGAAATATTCTTTGAATAATAAAATTATCAACATATTTATTTAAAAATATTTTAAAGTGAGATCTTCGTAAAATTATTTAATTTACCTAGCTAGCCAACTAACGAACCGGCCAATTTGCAATTTCGAAATTCTCGAGGACAAAATCGAAAATAAATGGAAGTTAAGGCGGCCAAACATAAACGTCCAAGTATAATATATAATAAGGTGCGAAATCAAGCACTTTATTGAACTGTTTTCTTCGCTACGAAGCTCAATCTTCGATCCCCAGAATTTCTTTCTGTGATTTCACAATTGAAGCGAAAGTAAGTTTGTTGAGAAAATCAGGTTACAGTTCAACGCAATGTTTTGTTGATTCATCTCTTAGCTCTCTTCTCTTGATTGTTTGATTATGGAAATCAGTTCATTTTCATGCTTCTCCGGTTGAAATAAGGTTTCTGTTTAGGGTTTATGATTGTACCATATATTAGTGCTTGCTCGTGGTTCGCTCATAATCGAGTAAACATGGTAACATTCAGTTTGTTGAGTTATTGATACAATTTTTTTTAATTGTTTGAATTTAGTGATTTGCTGAGAAATTAAGTTGACTTTGTGTGAATTTCAACTTATGTTTGTTTATTTTGTATGTCCTTGTGTTTATCTTTGAGTTAATATGTTGCAGCTGTTGCCTGTTAGTGATGTTCCATTGTTGTTTTTCATAATCTTTATGCCAAGATTGTGCTTTGTTGTTCCAGGATTACTTTGATAGAAATGAGGCCAAGAGGTTATCAAGTACAAATTACGAACCTGTCTCCTAATGCAACTGAGAAGGATGTCTATGATTTTTTTGCTTTCTGTGGTGCAATTCAACATGTCGAGATTGTCAGGTACTCTCCATGTAATAAGACTACATTACTTTCTGTACTGTTTTTCTTGTCTTTGCATGGCGTGTTGTGTTTTTGTCTTCGCAGCGTTGCAGGGCCTGTTGTATCTTATCAACAATTTTTCAAGAAGCGTGGTCTTCTTTGCACTTTCACTATAATAGGTGCTTTGGGGACGATTTGTAAGAAGTTAAAAGGGCACAACTTAATTAATAATGAGATGCAAGGTTATCGTGGAGTGTTTTAATCTTTAGATTTGGTTGTGGATGGATTTGGATAAAGTACCCAGTGAAGTTTTTCCTTTGTTGATAAACATGAGCTTTATATTCTACATATCTTGTTAACTTCTTATAAGCTGATTGGATTGATACACCCATGCTTGGTAATTAATCAATGCGCTGGACCTTTTCTGGGCATATCAGAAATTTATATCTCTTGCGAGAGTTCTTTTGAAACTACTATCACTATTTGGCAACTATTTCTTGCACTTTCTTAATGTCATTTCTTTTTCCTGTCTCTCTTTTGTGTGAGGACCAGAGCTGGTGAGTGTGCATGTACAGCCTACATGACTTTCAAAAATCCTCATGCTGTGGAAACTGCTGTCCTTCTCAGTGTAAGTTCGATTTGTGAAAGGCTACATCGTGGCTTTAGGTTAATTTGTAGTTGAACATAGCCTCAAAGACTTGACATCTAATCCCTGTAACTTATTCTCAATTTAGCTTTTCTTGTGACTTTCCTAGTACAACTATTTTGTTTTCTTGTTGTTCCATACCAATCACAGAACAAAGCCTGAGGTTACAACTTACTTGTTTCTTTTTCAGACAGGTCTTCATTTATATGTTTTCCTTTTTTTGGTAGTAATCATGTGCTGACAATCACTTTTGTTTCAACACCAACTTTTATAGTTCTATTCGTCTTTCTTTTTTCACGCACTTTATTGAGTTATTTGTTATTCTTGTGACTTTTACATGTTGAAGTTGAATGCTTACAATAGGGAGCAACAATTGTGGACCAGCCTGTATGCATAACCCAATGGGGATATTATGAAGACAACCACAATCTTTCGAATCGTTCTTCATGGAAGGTTGAAGATGAAAGCAGTCCAAGTGTACACATCATTCCTTTTCTCTGTTCTGTTGACGTGTCCAAGTTTTAGACAATTTTCTAGTTGGTCAATTAGTTAAAACATTCAAATATTCATTTTAGCAGCACTTTCAAGAACGCAAGGTTGTTCCATCTGCTGGCGAAGCTGTGTCTTTGGCTCAAAATGTGGTCAAAACAATGGCTGCTAAAGGATATGTGGTGGGAAAAGGTGCATTGGGCAAAGCTAAAGCATTTGATGAATCTCATCAGGTATCAGCAACTGCAGTAGCCAAGGTAGCAGAATTGAGTGGAAGAGTCGGCTTGACTGATAAGATATTTGCTGGGGTTGAAGCCGCGAGATCCGTGGATCAGAGGTACCATATCTCAGGTAGAACAAAATCAGCTGTGTCTACTACGCGGAAGACAGCTGTTTCTGCAGCAGGTGCTGTGGTTAATAGCAGTTACTTCTCTAGGGGAGCTCTTTGGTTATCGGGTGCTTTGAGCAGAGCCTCTCAAGTTACTGCTGATCTGGGTAGTCGTGGTGTTAGCAAATGAGTGAAGATTTTGACTCGACGCGGATAGTCTTAAAGCAATTCATATAGTTCTTGTTGGTTCCTTTCCTTGTGTATATACATACATGGAGTGCAACAGATTTGCTGGCAGGGCAGTTTGTATTCCTATCTTGATGGATGCTGCAAAGTAACTTGCAGTTGAACTTGAAGCCTTATCTCGAGTAATAATTATGTCCTTTAAACTCTCATCCTAATATCCCAAAGACATGGGGACTTGGTAGTATGTATATGTCCTTGAGTCTCCATTTTATTACACCTCACCAGATTATGGGTATGGGACTTGTATAGTGTGGAGTTTATAATCCTTTGACTCTCCCATTTATGCCACCCCACCCACATTATGGGGTATCCATCTGTTGCGTTCGTATAGTCTTGGGTTCTCCTCATCCTAATCCCAAGGCATGGAACTTGGTAATCCGGGGTTTGGTCTGGGCTCTCTCATTTTATCCCACTCAGCAAATATTATTATCTTTATCCCATGGTATGGGACTTCGATGATGTACACATCCTACCCATGTCATGGGGTATGAGACTTGGATAATGTGGGGTTAATATATTTTTGGGTTTCTTTATGGGACTAGAATGGAGTTCATTTAGTTTTGGATCCTCCTCATCCTAATCCCAAGGTATGAGACTTGCGGTCCCTCATTTTATTCTGCCCACCCACACTATGATCTTAAGTCTTAACTCCAAGGTACAAGGCCTGGATAAATGTGCAGTTTGTCTCTTTCATTTTTTGCCCCCATTCCCATAATTTAGCGTATGGGAGTTGAGTAATGTGGAATTTATATGTTCTTGTGGGACTTGAATGGAGTTTATGTAACTTTGGGCTCTCTTGTTTAGGTTACATGGCTTCATTGCCATTGGCTCGAGTTGCCGGATCGAATCTATTGTTGTTGTTTTTTATTTAAATTTAGTACTTAAAAATATATATATATATATATATGATATGATATGACATAAAAATATATTTTTAATTGATATATTTGCATGCTAGGAATTTGCATATTAGAAATCTTAGTCTCATGTGTGAGACTAACTCATTGGTCAAAAGCCATTTAGTGGCATAATGATAATGGACGTACTAACATATATATGTGAGGGTAATATTTATAATTTTTAAAAAGAAATAGCAAAGAAGAAAATATAATTTGACCGAAAAAAAAACAACCAAGTATTCACGGATCATTTTGTTTACTCATAAAATTGCACATTATGTATATAATAAGTGTAAATATGTTAAATGGTATTTCCCTCCCATCGCCATAATACAAAAAAGCATATGAATAATGTAAAATTTATTATTAATATAATATTATTTTTGATATGTAGCCATGCGCGTCATTATTCTCCTTTACGGGGGACTATTTCATTTTCAATTAATTACCATAATTACCCATTTTTCAAGAACTCCCAGACTTCTTCAGTCTTCACACTGATTTTCACTCGGCATTTGCAGTGAAACTCAGAAAATAAAATAGAAAGGTTAATTTGCCAAAATGGAAGCCGTCTCGACCCGACTACGCAAAGGTTAATTCGATGGTGGAGGTTTGCTTCCGGTTTCTGTTCTGCATCACGCGCCGCCGAAGAACTGCAGCTTAATCGCTCTGGTCGTCGGTCGAATGGTGGCGGCCGGTGTACAATTTGGTTCATCTTAATTGTCTGAATTGTACTTGGTGGATAAATTAGTTTCACTTGGATTTTGTTTTTCTGTTTGGTTAATTTTGCTTTCTGTATCATGCAGATGGCTGGTGTTATATAGCATGCAGTTTCTTCTTTTATCTGGCTCTATTGTCCCATAACAGGTCTTGTCGTACGCGGAGACACAGTAACTTCAAGCCTAAGATGCTTTCATCCAAAGTGTTTCATTGATTTCATTGAGTTATGCGAAAACAGATGGACATTGTCTAGTATGTTTGTACACACCTGCATTTGTAAATTTATAACTAAAGGTCTTTCCTTGCTGCTTATATAGTTCTCTTTGAAAGTTCATCCTCAGAGAAATGTTGATGGGACATGTGCACATTGCAGTAGTACTTAACCAAGAATAAAATTTGGCATATGCTGTTAATTGGCTGCTCTTAGAACTGTTGGTTGTGTATATGCGGAATGGTTAATTTATTATTGTTTCGGAATGGAATGATCAAATGATAGACATTGTGCTTGGGGGTGAAGTTACATGACCTTCACGCCGTTGGATTAATCTTTGGAATTGGCAAACTGGCATGCAATTTTCCAGGAGAATTGATGTTTATGCATTTTCATTCTATATTTCATACCTTAGAGAACAATGTCAGCATGGTTTCTTTTTGCCTGATTTTGAGATTACTTGTTCATTGCACGGAAAGATGGCTGAAGTATACTGGGGTGGGTTATTCTAATCTGAACTAAGAGAAAGGGAGAATTTGAAGATTATTACCAATGCAAAAATTAATCACAGTAGCAAATCTTTTGGTGGTCAGCAATGAATTTAGTTTCAGAAGCAGGAATTATTTGGACTGAAGTCGTCTTATATATATATATATATATATAATATGGCATTTGATGATGAAATTTAAGTCACATTTGCATGTGTATTGAATTGGGGGAAGGTTGATAAAGGGGGAACAAAGAAACCAACTTGTTTTTGGGAATTCGAAGCTGAAAATTTGAGTACCAGGTTTAATTTTAACCTGCGTTTGCCAGCATGAATAGCACTCATAATTTTTCTTCTTTTTTTCATTAATGGAAAAAAGCACTCATAACTTAGTTATTCTATGCTGCTTACATGCATATTGCAGCCATAAGTTGCATATTCAGTTGTTCTACTTGGCAGAAATTCAATGAAAATCTAAACTGAGCCTGCTTTTGCCTTCCTTGCGCTTTGTACACTTGTGACACTCTACCTTGCAAAGGAAGTACACTTCTTCCCAAATGTAGATCTGAGATTCTGCTCCCCTCTTGGATGATCCTTAGCCATGTGAATCCGACCCTCCAAAACTAAAGATGGAAACAGAACTCAATCATAATGCATTAGAATTAATTCTGTGAGGAATATTCCTATGAATAATACTGATATGAGTAAAGAACATAAAGTCAGGAACATAATGATGAAAAAAGTTTGAATCATAGCCCTGAGGCAGTTTTGGTTAATCCCCTTACAAGCGTTGCATTCAGTGCTATTGATCAAGGCTTTAACTTAGATAAGTGGTTTCTCATGATTTATTTTTCTAAATTTGTTTCCGCAGCTGCACCTGACAGCGCCTTGTTTAACTGGGCTTCGAATTTTTCTAGTTTTCATCACTTTTTTTTTTTTGTCCTCGTTCCTCTGTTTTCTCTTCGACACTGATTGGATGGGACCAGAAGTTTTTCATGGTGACCCCAGAGGAGATGAATCAAACTTATAATCAATGCGTCAGAGAAGGTGCATTTGCTTTGCTAATGAATCCTGTAAGATATCAAACTTGAGCAGCATTAGACTTAATCTCCATTGGTCCTAGTAGTCTGCACTATGAGAGCTGCAAGCACTACGCTTACTTCCTGCCAGTTTCTAGGCGTCAATTGCTACCATATTGTACCTAAGTGCTAGTGTATGGAGCTAGAATAGTTTGTGCTACCAGCAACTTTGCTGCATTTATCTGCGTGGCAGCCACCGTTATCATTGGCTTTTTATGTACAGGACGATATTTTGAAGGAACCAACATGTAACTGGGGTGAACAAAACAAACTAAGATTGCCTCTCTCTTTGTTTTTGCTCTTCTTTGTGTTCCTCTTTCTATAAGTGTTTTTCGTGATATACTACTCATCTCCGTTTTTAAGACATAATATTCCACGACAGTTCTTTTGGTTGATTCTTTTGACTTATGCTGTAGATCACTTATAATGTGACCTTGACTACCACGTCCGAATTGACAGCTGATCAGGAGAACGCTGCCAAGGTATTTCCGCAGTCTCTGCCATTTGAAATAGTTCTCAGATTGAAGATGTTTTGGATTTGCTCATATTTTGGGAGTCCTGAATTTACAGTTATAGTACTCAGTCGTCTCTGGCTAGTTATAACGGCTGACTAGTAACTTTGGGTCTTGATTCTTATTAAATCCAAGAAAGCCTTGAATTTCACCTATGTTGTGTGCTGCCATCAGTTTCTTTATAGTCTGTGTTCCCTTCATAGAATATAACAAGTTAGTTATACTTCTCTTTAGGTGATGGTGTGTCCCTTGATGCCGGCCCATGGATTGATTTCTTTAATGCAGGTTGAATTTTTATAAATGCATGGAATTTAGACATCCATTACCAAAAGCCACCTTAGACACTGTACTATGTTAAACAACATGATTGAGCATCTTTCCATATTTATTTAACTGCCCACTTATTGTATGACCAAATGAAACACATCAGAATCTTATGCCCTTCCCTTTCTTGGAGGCAGATATCTGTCAAAACCTAGGCTTAATTTCTTGTTCCCATGTACTGAATTCCAATGGAGTAACTGTATCTTCTTCTTGGGTTTTTCTTTTTCATTATTTCATTTTTTTGTAGACTAAATTCACAAAATTATGGACTCATTATGCACTTCATTTAACGCTTGGATTGAGAAATTTGGATCGAGTTTTTAAAATGTTCAGCTTTGATCTATGATTTTAAAGCAATACAATTGCTTATACCAACTGAAAATCATGCATCACAAATTAATCATGAATTTACCAAGAACCTTTTTTTTATAGTTAAAAAAGGAAGAAAGCAGTAGTAGCGATCTTATCTACTCCCGCTATGCCATGTTCAGGCTTTCGTGTTCAGCTGCAAATATATCAAACATCTGAATAACCCGTGCAAGCACGGGTCCATTAGCGTGGCCCATCACATTTGAATTTACCAAGAACTTCAAATGCCTAACAAATTTTTTCAATCCAAACACAGCATAGCAAATGCAGACATGTCAATGTGAATTGCATTTGTTTCCTTGAATTTCAAAGCATTTTGATCTCTTATTTCAATCAATATTTTATTTTTTATTTCACTTCTATATATATCAAGTATATCTGAATCGGTTAGTGTCTATATATAAAAAAATATCTAATACGATTAGTATTTATTCGAAAAAGATAAAACACCTATTAGAAGCTAAGAATATGTATATGTGTATATATATTTTATCTTGTAAAAATAAATAAATATATATATATATATAGTTGGGTTTGTTTCTAAAAATTACTGGGCCAGAGCGTGGATATCGCCAGTCGGAAATATAGAAACAAACGCACATTGATTATCAGATGCCCAGCTGTTTCTGATTGCCCCATGCACACATCTACCGCACAGCTCTCATGCAGCTCGATCCACTGATTCTTGATTTGACCTTCCATAAGTTTGTTAATTACATACATATAATTAACAATAGTACTCAAACAAAATCTGTAATTGCATCTAAATTAAAACAATTAATTAGACCAAAGTTTTGATTCCACGTTTCCCTTTTAGTGCTAGAAAGAAAATAAAAAGTTTGTCCATTAACTCTTTAAACAAAGAATCAAATAATGTGCATCAACTATGCCTCTTAACAATGAAGAAGCATACATTTATTTAATGTTGCTCAAATTAATCATCAGATATAAAAATTGAAATTCGATGAGGTATTGTTCCATCAATATACGACATAGGAAGTATTGTATTTACGAAAATTAATGTGCTTCAAACAGATGAGAGAATGAAATAACTTATAAACTGCTTTAAAATCCTATACTTTGATGTAGGATATAAAAGTAAGATATAAAAAATATGTGTTGTCCTGTCGATTTATGTTGTGGGTGGTTTTTATTGATGAAAAAGTGCCATAAATTGAGACAGTGAATTTGTTTCTAAACCTTTTCACGGTTTTGATTCGTTAATATAAGATAAAACCTGGTATCATTACTTTCAACTACAATAACCCAACTACAATTTTTCAAAAAAAATAAAGAAAAAAGAAAAAATACTATACATGGGCATGCATTGGTTGACAAATCATTTTCAATAGCAAGAAAGGGGGGGAAAAGTGACGTCAAGCATAGAAGCCCACATGGGCTTCAGTTCTCTTCTTTTTTGTTTATGTCAAGCTGAATTCACCAGAAGCCATGAAAGCATGTGGAGGAGAAGATTCATCTCTTCTAATTCTAATAAAAAATATAGTCTTTTCTAATGATATATGCTCATGAAAAGTCTAATTATATCAATTATATATAGATACACTATGTGTGTATATATATGTATGTAGAGATTGATTGGAATTTGAAGAGGATCCCAGGAGGGGAGAACATGGATCCACCCCATTCCAATTGGGAAGCCCTTGAGCTTCCAACTAATAAAGTCATGTGGTGCAGCAATCCTACCTTGTCTTTGGCCCTTATAAAATTAGCAAAAGTGGGTCCCTTCTTAACCATTATCAACATTTAGGTGGGTCCCACAACTTATATCATATATCTATATTTATTTATTTTTGTATGTGCATATGTGTGTGTTTGTATATATATTACCCATATATAGTTGTAAGTAATGGTTTCTTCATGGAAAGAACATTTGACATGTACTAAATAACTTCCTCTTATGTGTTCTTTCCTAGGTGTGATCCCCATGCATGTATACCCCCCTTTCCCTTTATTAATTACCTCTATTGTACCAAAAGGATGACAAGTCTAGAGATGCATATAAAAGTTATAGAATTTAATTAGTAGAAGTTCTTTAGAGTAATTAAATTTCGACATTTTTTTCTATGTAATATTAGTTCTTTTAATATGCTTTTATTAAGTTGCTACTTAAAAAAATTATAATAAACTAATAATAATGGGGGTGTAGGGTGGCTGGATTATAACTAATAATTAATATATAAGTTGTAGTCATGTGGATTAAAAGGTAAAAATGGACGCATTTTAGCTACATTGTTAAAAAATATAAAAAATTAAGTTGATAATTTATTTTGTTCTTGCGAATAGATAATTATTCTTGTGAACAGATTGATCACAAACTCGAATCCCATGATGAATAGTTGAACAATCATGGTTGGATTCATAAACTTGTAATTGTGTTGCATCAATTACCACCTTAAGTAATCTAGTTGTCAATCATTTTGCACTATTGAAAGATATGCTCATTAACATTTTTTGGATACTTTACCCTTTATGGTGATGCAATTGTCAAACTTGTTGGGTTTTTCATCTTCACCCATGTGAAAATATTACCTAATACTACTATGTGGTTTCTTTATTTTCAGCACTAAGCAGTTGTTACATTATTGTTATAAACATGAAGAGAAAAAAAAAAAAGGATTTCCAAATCTAGAAAAATAGTCATTTGGAAGTAGGAAATGGGATCAAAAGGAAATGAGAAGAGGGGAAGATTTGAATATTCATCAAGAATATGAAATTTCATGAAGACAAAAAAATCTTGTTCGAATCAGATTTGACCATACAAATTGATTAAATTATACTTGCCTTATAAATCGTTTTTTTTTTTTTTTTTTAAATTATACACCAAAATTTTATGAATTTTTGGCATTTTGCACCCTTAAATTATAGTCAACTGGCACTTTGCACTGTAAAATTATAAAATTTGCATATTGCATCCTAAAATTAATATTTCCTTGGCAAATAGCACCCAACTACCTCTCCAGTAAAATTTATGCCAAAAAATAGATTTCTCCAGTAAGACTAGGATAAAATCATCCATTTTCCTCTTCAGAAAAAAAATATGACATATAAAATCAATAACCAACACTTATAGCTCTAGTCAATCAATACACTTGCTACGGATCTAGAACATACAGTTGATGATTTTGATTTAGAACACCTTTCAATTGGCATTTAATGTTCACGGAATGGATCAAATTAGGTATATTTGATGGATTTTAGTTTATGGATTGTTCTTTGAACATATTAAACATATCTCATCTAAAAAATGCTAGTTTTATTTGATCGGTTTTTATCCATTGTATATAGTTTACAACACCGTTCTTGATTTTATTATTGACCCTTCTCTTTTTATTGACTTTATCATGTGGACTGTGGAGGAGAGTTTTGACGATCCTTTTCATTTTTGTTTTTATGAATCTATGAATTAGGGTGGATAAAAATTCAATCTTGGGTTGAGTGCGTTTTTTGTTCTTGATGCCTTGATGTTTTTAATCATTATGGTTGAAAATTTGTTTGGATCTTATCTATAGAGATTGACCAAAAATCATGAATTCTGGTTCTTTTTGTTGATTTTCTCGTATTTTGATTGACTAGAGTTATAAGTGTTGGTTATTGATTTTATATATCAAAATTTTTCTAAAAAGGGAAATTGACAATTTTATCCTTAATTGTCTTGCCGGAGAAATCGGTTTTCCTGCATAAATTTTGCTGGAAAGGTGGTTGGGGTGGTATTTGCCAAGAAAATATTAATTTTAGGATGCAATATGGTAATTTTACAATTTTAGGGTGCAAAGTGCCAATGACTATAATTTAGGGGTGCAAAATGCCAAAAATCCAAAATTTTATACAAAAAATGTAAATCCATTTTCCTTTGAATGCGGCCAAATTTGATTTGGACTATATATGCAAGCTAAAGCTGTAGGGATGATTCCTTATAGGTAGTTCAAATGTCATTTTCCCAGATTTTTCTTGTGGTGCATGGCCATCCAAACTTAATCTAACTCCCATTTCCTTATTGTGTGTGAGATCAAGAATTCGAATTTGAATTTCAAGGATTAGTACAGAACCATGTAGATTAAAATGAAAATTTTTGCAACGTGATTAATTGAATATGATCAAATTTAACGAAAAATGTTTCAATATGATAGAAAAAAATTAGTGAAGAAATTAAAAAAATAAAAATAAAAAAAAATAAAAAGATAAAGAGTATTTGAATGGCCATCTTGAGTGGGATGGACATGGACAAATGGAGGGGCACCAGGACAAAAAAAGCACAGCTTGGTAGGGTTATCAAAATAGAGAGTGACTCTTTTGAGGGCCAATCTTCTTTTTCTTTCTTTCTTTCTCTTTTTTCAATTTTCATATATATATATATATATATATAAATGTGTGTGTGTGTGTGTGTGTGTTTTGGAGTATTGCTTGGTGAGAGGATAATGGGATGGGAAAGGGCCAAAGAGGGTGGCTGAGCTCGTCCTACTGCACGATGAGTGTTGGTGGGTTAGGTAGCAATCCCTGCCCCCCTCCACCGGACCCATCCCCAGATTCCTGTCCCCATCTTTCAACTTACGACCCACGTTTTACCCTCCCCACGATGCAAATCAAGAGGTTTACCATGGGGGAAAAGAAACAAAGATATATATATATATATATATATATATGAAAGTAAAAGAATTAAAGTATGAGTTTATATGGTTTGAAACGTAAAAAGATAACATTTTGCTTTACTAAAATTCAAGAGCCAATGAAAACCGACGACAGAATTTGTTTGGACATCATGTTAACGTACAAGATTCGAGACAACAATCATTTTCTCATTTTCAGATATAGTAAAACAAAATATTGAGGTACAAAAATTGAAATACAAATTTATATTATATAGAATGTACTGACGCATAAAATATTCACTTTCTCATTTTTAATAACCCGTTATTGACAAATTAAACTAAAATTCAAAGGTTGCTTATTTAAATAAATAGCTGAAAATAGGAGTGCAAGAATTTAAAAAAAAATCTTTATAAATTGATGGTATTTAAATAACTTCGATGAATTTGAAATCTCTTTGCCCGCTTAAAAATCTGAGAACTATCCACTTACATATATGTAAAAGTTCAAGAAAAAAACAAAAAATAAAAAATCAACTAAGTCTCTGGAAATATAGATTTTATTAATCTCAAATTGAATTCTTTTTTCCTTTAAATCACCCACTTCTCCTTTTAAAACCATATAATCTGTACCCCTTTCCCCTACCATTGGCAAAAGGAATCAATCTATACAAATTTCTAAATGACAACTGTCTATGTAGAAAAATATGCAGCCCACTTCACACCATAAACTATACAAAATTGCATTTTTTTTTCCTAATTAATTATTTGTCATTTCATCAAGTTTACTACTGTTTTCATTTATCTAACTTGTAATAAAAGCAAAATGCATTAATATAAAAACACCCACTTCCCACACTTGAAAACAGACCTCTCCACACACACACACACACACAGAGCAAGAAAGAAAGGGGAAACAGAAACCTTTTCTTGAAGCTGATAAGGTATATAAGCTATCCATCAGAAACCAATTCAGCCCTTTTTCTTGCATTCTTGGTGGTCTTCTTTTCCAATCTTTCTTCCTCAAAAGAAAGGAAAATGATCGGTAGTTGTCACTGTGAATATCAGTTAAACTGCAGATGGCATAGGTCATGAGTTGTAATAATATACACTCGAGAAATGGCCTTTTTCCACACTAATTTTATGCTGCAAACTCCCCATGAAGATGACCACAGTCACCCCTCCACATCCCTTCCTCCAATTCTTCCTTCTTGCACTCCTCAAGAATTTCATGGTACGTACTCGAATTTCTTGTAATTTTTTCTACTTTTTTCGATGAAAAGGAACAAAAGAAAAAAACAGTAATTATGGACTTTTGACAACTTTTGACAGTATCGAGGAATATTGAAAATTTCATCCCTACTTTAGGAAAAGAAGTGAAAGGAGAAAAACCCGATTGAGAATCAGTTTTTGCCATTTGTTTCTTTTAATGAAATCCATTTTATGAGTGGAAGCTTAGGAAAAGCACTTTTCTTGGATCTTTATAACGTTGTATATTATTACAGGAGTGGCTTCACTAATAGGAAAGAGATCATCCATGGCGCCATTCTCCACCGGGATCGACGTCTGCGAAGAGATGAATCACGGAGAGGATGAATTGTCGGACGACGGGTCACAGATTGGGGAGAAGAAGAGAAGGCTCAATATGGAGCAAGTTAAGACCCTGGAGAAAAACTTCGAGCTTGGAAATAAGCTGGAGCCCGAAAGGAAAATGCAGCTGGCGCGGGCCCTGGGGCTCCAGCCCCGGCAGATTGCTATTTGGTTTCAGAACAGGAGGGCTAGGTGGAAGACTAAGCAGCTGGAGAAAGATTACGAGCTTCTCAAGAGACAATTTGAAGCTGTTAAGTCTGAAAATGATGCGCTTCAGGCACAGAATCAGAAACTCCAGGCTGAGGTAAAGTGAAAATTATGATAAAAAAATTTCTGGGTCTTTTTCTTTTTTCAAGAAATGTAAATGTTAGTTTATGCATGTAAAATAGTTTTTTTTTTTTTTTTTTTAACCTGTCTTATTCTACGTTGAAAGAGTTAGCCCATAAATAAATATTATAACGAATCGGCTCTTACTCAGCTGACATGATCAAACGAGGTCACAATTCCCAACATGATCATGTAGGTTGAACAAGAATTGAGGATCGAATAATGGTGTAGTCTTTGCTAATGACTAAGATGTTTAGTTGACTCCTCTCAAATTTTTTGAACCCTTTATTCTGCTTTGTGTTTCATTGCTTATTTTTATTTGATAAACTTATGTCAACTAGGAAATGAAACAGAGTATTTACACTGAGCTCGAACCCTTACTGATGAAAGTAGAAAAATGAATAGGAGATCTACGATTTATAAATTGCTATCTTTTTTAGAGAAATAAGAAAATCACCTAAAAAATACTTGATAAGAGGATAATACTTTAATTGTACCTTCATATTTAATTACGGATCTGATGAATTTATACATACACATATATATGCATGTATAGAGAATAATTATGAATTTTAGGTCATATTCAAGCTTAATACAACTTTTGGTTTTCTCGTTAATATAAACTAGTAATAAACAATTGGAATGGTTGCAGATATTGACACTGAAGACAAGGGAGCCAACAGAATCCATCAATCTCAACAAAGAAACAGAAGGCTCTTGCAGCAACAGAAGTGAAAACAGCTCAGAAATCAAGCTGGACATTTCAAGAACACCAGCCATTGACAGCCCATTATCCACAAACCCCACCACCGCCGGCAGGCCCCTCTTCCCATCTTCCCTGCTCAGGCCTAATGCAGTGGCGCAGCAGCTCTTCCACAATTCTTCCAGGCCCGAAATCCACTGCCCGAAAATGGACCAAACTGTTAAGGAAGAAAGCCTTTGCAATATGTTCTGCGGCATGGATGATCAGACAGGATTTTGGCCATGGCTAGAGCAACAACACTTCAATTAAAATTTGGCAAAATTTTCGCACGTTAATAGCGTATATTTTTCCATGAATTTGATGTTGTTTTGATAATTTAGCCTTGGTGTACAAAGTAGTATAAAGTTTAATATCATCACGGTTGAAGACCAAGTACTTGAGGAGTAAAATTTATTTATTTACTGAGATTTTTCTTTGGAGGGAATAAAGTATTGTAAACGTCTCATCTCTTTGCTTACATATTTATTAATACTATCATGTTTTTTATTGAAACCCCACAAAAAATTATTGTTTGGTTAAAGTCCATAGGTCAAAATGATATTGTTAGCAAGTGATTTATTTTTACCATAAGTCTCTAGAGATTAATTAATACAGTGATATTATCCTCATACATATACGTATGAAAATTTAAAATTCGAATCATGAATTTAACGGATATTTTATTTACAATGTAAAGTCATTTATTTATTTATTTATTTTGAGTAAATTCTCATCAATCCCAGTTGCCAGCAGCAGAAACTAACCAATCAATGAAGGAAAATAGTGAGAAATTTCACGGGAAGTTTATGGAAAGTGATTCTTTCTTCTTTTTTTTTTTTTTAAAGGAAGAGAGATAGAATCAGGCACACATTCCAAGGGGAGGAAGAGGACAAACAGATGGAAGAGAAGAAAACAAGGAAAGTTGGGAAATGGTCATTCTCGTGAAGGGGACATTGGCTAAAGTTTTTTTTCTTGCTTCTGCTGACAAGTGACAATGATATGGATTCACAAAGAAAATTGAAACCAATCAAAGAAAAGAAATACATAATCATCACTTTTAATTGGTAATGGCTTCCGAGTTTTTCTTTTCACACTCTCTCACTTATTTTAACTCAGTTTTTTATTGGGGTTCGACCACTTAGGTTTAATTCGGGATTCAATTTATATTTGCTGTCAGCTGAGTTCGAATTTCCGACAATAAGGTTATAGTTCGTTGGAAGAATACAATAAAAATTTTGTACTGCTCAAATCGGTAATTAATTAAAAATTCAAAATTAAATTATGAAAAATAATAGTAAAATTTGTACTTACGCCGACTAACTTATAGATATATCTATAATAGCTGATTGACATGAATTTGTCACATCATGTGTTGGTAGTTTGCTGAAAGGTTTCTCGTGTAACCCTAATGAATACGTTGTGATTAGTACTAAAAATTTTATCTTCTAGGAAAGTATTGGCGCATAATTTTGCACAAGATATATAGTTTGAATATATATATATATATATATAAGTGCTGTCATTTTTATCTCCCATAAGACCAATAAAAACATTCCATTGTTAAAAGTAAGTCATGAAACCCTATATTTACCGAATGAAACATCATCATCATCACCAGAATTGAAAAATCAAAAGCATTGGCAACCTTTCATCGAACGTACGGATTTTCAGCATTGAAGTTGTCAGAATGGATGGGCATTGATTGGTTTTTTTCTCTAAAGGGAGAGCCCTCATCTCAGGGGGGGTCACCCATCAAAAATCAATGATAATGATGCAATCTTGGTGTCTTTTATTCAACCTTTAAACTATTATTGATGTGGCACTGAACTAAAGTAGGAAAATGGATAACTCTCCCACCAAAACCCTAATGAGAAATATATAAAATTACTTATTTCACCTTACTTGAGAAATTATCTACATCATCTATATATGATTCTTGATTTTATTTTATATTGAAGTACTTCTCAGTCTTTTATGCATTTTTTTAGGATAAACCCTCCATTAAATACGCATGGACAAGATCTTTTCTTGAAGTTGGGCCTTCATGTTTGTATGCATAAATCAAATATGATGTTTTTATTAGAATTAATCTTCGAAGATTACCTCAGGATTTCATAGCTAAATGCTTGAAGCGCAGGTCAAATTTTAGAATGCACTTCCTTTCTAGAATTTTTTTTTTTTAATACCAAAATGTCCTTCTCGAGTTATTATGGCTCTATTTAGAGAAGGGGAGGGCTCAAGTCTACTAGGATTTTCAAATTATTATTATTTATATAGTGTTTGATGATCCATAATGTTAAAATGTGGTGTGTTCATATACACCGTATGAATTTATCAAATTGTCCTTAAAATATATATTAGTCACATCACATAAGTTATTGCCAAAATAGAGAAGTTTGGCATAACAGTTAGGTGCTTTCACCAAGTCAAACAAGGAAACAAAAATCTTTAAAAAAAATAGAAAAACAAAAAGAATCAAAAGTGGGAGAAGAAAAAAAAATGACAAATAGAAATTAGGATTTCTTTAATCCCTATCACGGGCATCATCCTTTATTTTTCCTTAAACCCAGTTCAGATTCGTCCTAGATTTTACAGTGTATGAAACACCTATCATAGGCATTAGGCTCCATTTTTTTTATAAAATTGGGATTACTTATCCTGTAAAGGAACAAGATTTAACATGCAAATAAATTATGAGAAAAATCTGGAGGCTAAATCCTTGAGGATATTTGCAAATTAAATATTGTTTGGACAGCAAATAAATAATATTTCAAGAGATAGATTATATGAGGATCAATCTGGGATCATGTGCACAAGGCATAGAAAATGGCTGGAAGACTTTGGCCTTTCTGATAACAGTTTTAGATGCTATTCTAAAAATATGTTAACAATTCTTAGCAATAGCAAACCTGCTCAAGTGGCCACATGCAGTCTGTACTTACACAATCAATAAACAATTAGACTTTATTACAGTTGACAAAACTTTTCTTATTCCATCCAAAAGAAATAAAAAAAAGAAGAAAGAAAAAAATATTATTTATTTTTCGTGATGACTATCTGATCTTATTCTCATGTCGGAAAAGTTGAGAATTTTGAATAGTTTACAAGCTGTTCTCTTCTTTTACTTTTCGATAAATTTTTTCATAAGGACAAAGCTCTCCCACTATATACATACCAGGAGAATGTTGTCTCGACGCAATTAAGTCTTTATATTTGGTAACGATCTGATCTTTGATCATTTTTTTATTTTATAGGCACATAAGTAGGGGATTGAAAATCATTTTTCTCGTATTATTTGATGAATTTTTTTCTTTTTTTTTTTAAAGAAGAAAAAAAGGAGAAATCTGAATTGCTGCTCTAGAGAATGGATTTGAGTTTGTGTCAACGAATCTAAATAATATATTTTTTTAGAGAATTAACTCAAATTATTCGAATTGTGCAGAGATTCTGGGAATTAATTATAGAGCAAAAAGTTTTGGTATCTGACTTCGAGGTTGCTTCTCTAAGTACATAAATTATATTTTCTTAAAGCAAATAACGTGCTTACAATTGATTGCTGTCTACAAATCATTATTGTTATTCTAGAATTTCCCTCTCAAATCTCAACGTCACTTCCATTAACTCCCGACATATTTTGCTGAGGTAATTTGATCGATTTCAATTAAATTTTCAGAAGAGATAATAAATATAAGGAATTTAATTCTTTATTACATTAAATTGAGATGTTATTGAACCTACTGATCCACCAATTACATAAATTATTTTTTGGACTTGTTGTAGGGCATATTATATATTGAATTGTGAGAACTACTTAGTATTGACATTTTAAAATAATAATTCATTACTTCGAAAAATTTGAGTAGAGTGATTGTAGTAAATCTTGGTGCAATTTTCTAGTTGCAAGCATGTTATTAAAAATGGGGAATACCTATAACCTCTTATAGGCCATTTGAATTTGTTTTCTGAAGGCATTTTTATTTTTTGGTGAAAATAAATAGTAAATAGTTAGTTATAAAAATATTTTTGAAAATATAATGTTGTTTGGATGTTTTGTTTAAAATGTAATAATTATATAGGGTAAAAATGGGTTATATTTGAAAATTATAGTATTTTTGTATTAAAAGTTGTGTAAATGTGAATAGAAGAAAATGAAAAGTGATGAAAAGTGAAAATGGAGAGAGAGTACAAGAGCCCGTTTGTTTTCTCTTTAAAATGAAAATAAAAATCTATCAGCTTCTACACCATTTTTTCATATATTTTCATTATCAAAACATTAATTTTTATATTTTCTCTCCATTTTCATACCTATTTCCCCTTATTATTACCTGTATATGCTTTTTTATCTTTCCAATACTTCTCAAACAACATTCACCACAAAATATTATAAATTATTCAAATTCAAATTATAATATTATTTTTTCAAATAATTACACATCATATCATCAATTCAAATTAAAAAAACTACATAATTTTTAATACAAAAACCACCCAACATCCAAATACAATTCATTTTCACACTTATATAAACAAATAATTTTAAACAACTCATTCAAATACAACTCATTTTTAAAAATAATTTTTTTAACTAACTTTTTACTATGCATTTTCACCAGAAAATGAAAATGGCTCCAGAAAAATAAAACCAAATGGGCCCTAAGAGTTTGTTTGGAAGAATATTTTGAAAATAAAAATGTCTATAAAAATGAGGGAGAAGTTGATGGCTTTTTATAGTTGATGGGTCCAAAAAACAAAAACAAACGAGCCCTTAGTCTTGAGTTAGTTTTTGTTTAGAGAGGATGCAAGTTTAGTAGGTATTTATTTACTTCTATAGTAATTGAGGTGGGTTCTGATTTTTTCAGTGATTATAGATCAATTTTAAAATCCACTTGAGTCCCCTCCTCCCTTCGGACTTATTCGATTATATTTCCTCATTTTATTTCTCAAATTGGAATAGAACGACAGATTAATTGCATATTATTGCTTCTTGATTGAAACTATAGTTAGGTTTATGGATCGTATTGAATATTATTTATTTATCAATTTGGAGTCATCGTTCGTATTTTATTTCTTTTTTCTTTTCTTTTTTAGATGTAAATAAAAACTATTCCCCTTTTTTATAACTTTTAGTCCATTTCTCCATTTATTGAACAAATGAGCAAGGGATCATGGGCCGAAGTAAGGTAGGGAGATATGGGAAGAAACCCTTTAATGAGATCCGATTCGTTTAGCTTGGCCCGTTTAGATGCTTATAGCAACACTCGGTTTTTCTTTAATTACAAGGCAAAATATTATGGCATTCGAATTGGGCCCAATTCCTTGACCCAAATAAATGTGGCTCCGTTTAGTTAAGCCCAATTCTAGTTTCATGGGTTTTCGGGCCAAGATTTTCAAATTAAATTTGAACTCGAACGGAATTGAGACAGAATTTTGTATTTTATCTTAATTACTTATTTTTGTAGATTCTTTTCAAATAAATAATAATTATTTTAATATAGAAATATCAACAAAAAAAAAAAAAGATCCAAAAAATTAATTAAACAAAGTGGATTAGACCCATTTTAGATTTTGTAATCCAATTCATTTAAGATTTTTAAAGCTGATATATTATCAATAACCAAATTTGAGATTTCAAATTAATTACCTTTTTAAATTAATGTAATTCTTTTTTTTTTTTTTTAAGGTTTGATTAAATCTAATCAGCCACTGAGTGGCCTGTGGCCCAACAGCATAAGTCTCCTATATAATGTGGAAGATTAAGAGTTCGAACCTGGACGGACTTTTGATGTGCGTGTGTATAAATAAAAAGAAAAAACTTAGATGCTCCAAAATACCTCTTCAACTACCAACTGTTAAGCACCGCCTCCACCTCCATCCTCCGCCGCCTGTGTACCACCACCACAGCCACCGTCATCCACCATGTAAATTGCATCAACAATGAACCACATCCCAGAAGTTGTAGTCTAAAACGGGTCTGGATCCTAACCCGGATAAGTCCCATCAAGTGATTGTTGTGGTGGGCTTAGGCCTAAGAGGGCAAGAATAGGTCAAGTCTTTCCTATTACAGAGATTGGCCCATCAAAGCTCAGTGTATTTAATAAGGCTGTTCCATCAGTTACAGAAATGGACCAGTTTTAAAGGTTCAAAAGTAGCCCAAAGTGGGGCAACCCGATTGATTTTCACAAGCTTTTCTGATCATTAATATAGACCCAAGTCTCTTTCTTTCTTTGTTCTTTACATAAAATTTCTTCAGTAAAAAAATAAAAACATAAAACAAAAAGCAAAGGCACTAAGAATTTTCAGAGGACAATGTGGTGTTTTTGTTCTGCCATAACTAATATACATATATATATATATGTATATCTTTATTGAAAGATGTTAAAGAAATTGATGTAATGTATTCCCATCACTTTTCAGATTGTGATTGAAATAAATTGTTGAATAAAAAAAATATGAGAGAGATAAAAAGAAAAATTTACTAAGAAAAAGTATATACAGTTTTAATGATAAGATATTAAAAATATTAAAGCTGTAGCAAATCATATACAAATAGTAATGATTTTTCTTTTTTCTTTTTTTTTTTTTGTTTTTAAGTTTGATAGTCACTGAACTTTTATATATATATAGGGCGTTATTATTGGTAGCTATATATATGTATGTATATATAATGAAAACACAATCATAAGAAAAATTCATCCTATGACTCCATACGTGGCAACACTTTTGTTGTTACTGAATTACCGATATATATGTGCAACTACTTGTTCGTAATAATAATTTGAATGTAATTTTTATTGATCAATGTGTGACATTTTGAATTGTCATTACGAATAGAATTCAAATGAATTTTGAATTGATTAGAACATTATTTGAGTTGGATAAAATTCATTGAGAGACATTTAGAAAGGTATTTCAGGGATCGATATGATCGTATTTCTATTCCTTTCATTTGCAAAAAAGAAAAATTCCAAAAGATCGATATTTCTTTTAGTGATTGAGGATTAGGTATTGAGGGTACTATTCAGACAAATTCTCAGAGTATTTAGTTGGTTCTTTCAATTTAGATCTTTACGAGGTAACTTTTTCGTCATTTTGTTGTTGTAGTTTTAATCAAAACATTCATGTCAAATTCATATTGTTTTGAAATTATTTGATAAATACTCCTTGGAAGGGTACATACATTTTATTACTTAATTTCATACACTTGAAGCTTCTCCCAACAAATATATTAATAGTATAAAATAAACCATATAAAGAAATCAAGAAATGATGATATATGGTGTGTGTTTTGTGTGTGTAGTATTTATGAGAAAAGGGCCAAATGAATGTGGGAGTGAGTATGAATGAAGGCATAGGATTCGCATAATCTCTCTTTTTAGGAGAGCGTGGTGGGTTGCAGAAAAGATGGGGGAGAAAGCAAGGTGGGAAGTGAAGGGAAATTCTATACGCCTTATGACCCTGAAAAGGTAACTCTAATGTCACAATGAGGGGTACCCACACCTATATTGTAGGAATCCCAAGCACATAAAGCCCTCCCTACATGTGTACATTCACATAAAGTTGTATAATATTATTCCAATCCCACAAAAAATTAAAATATGCTTCATTTTTCATTCCCCACGTGGGGTCTTTTCACTTTCTTTGCTCTTTCAATGTGGGATTAGGTATTTATTTTACAACCATGCCTTGGACATTTTTTACATACATATGATTAAAAAAAATGAGGTACAAATTAAGTAAGAAGGCTATTTAATTATCACATTGGTGGATCTTTGTTAAATACATATAATATGTGATGTGAGAGTTGTTAGGATTTTTTATTTTTATAATTCGGATTAGTTTTTTGAGTTGGATTGACATAGTTAATTCAATTAGAAACGTCAGGGCTGCAACTTAAAGATATAGCAGAATTACAATATTGAGAGTAGAAAATAATGTAAATAGTGTTATTTGAGATAGAATGTGATAATGGTGATTCTAGTGAGGATATTAGTAGACCACGTGGTTTGATCCAAACCTGCCGCCATGCTGCTAATTCGACAGCATCAGAAGCATTGCCCAAATGAGTAAATGGGGCTCCAAAATAATGGACGCAGATCCTATATACCCATAAATATTCTTTATGATCTGAAGGTATTTTTGAAATGTCACACCATATGAGTGTATGTATATTATGTAGATTATTTAATTTTTGCTGCGCAGTGTAAAAAATTAAACCTTATATCAAGTTGAAAAGGGATAAGGGCATAGTAATTGATGAAATGCTTCAAAAAATTGAAATAATTTCAGTGATTTTTGAATATAAAAACACAACTTCTCGAAATGTTATTGCATTTATTATTGGTAGACAACACATACTGAAATTTTATTAGGTGCAAAATTAATAATTAACTATGCTTTAATAAGAATATATTACATGGCATAAATCTATATATTTAGAATAAATTAAAAAAAAGTAAAGAGTTATTTGATCGATGATGAGAAAGAACAGAAAGTGGATTTATACTGTTTGTCTATATTTGCTACTCCAAAGAACTTTATTAATATGTAGGGTAAAATACCCATCACTTTCTTTGTATCCCATCATTATATATCTTATGGCCAATCTTTCTTTCTGTATGGCTCAACTCAATTTAGTGTAAAAAGAAAAGGGGAAGGAGCGTTGCTTAGATTTTTCATGGGTCCCTTTTTTATTATGAATGAGAAAAGTGCGACTTTAATTTGGTGTAATTTTTTGACAAATTAATGCACAAACAACAAAAAACTTAATCATCCACTTATTAGAGAATTAGGCAAAAATGTGTTGCTTTTTAGAAAGTATGTTTTTGCTTAATAAAGTTATTATCTTAATCGGGCAAATTCTGCAACAACAAGATGGGACCCTTTCTCTCTCTCTCTCTCATACACACACACACATACAAATATATATATATTTATTTATTTATACACACACATCAAGAGTATTTCATTAAGGTTCGATTTTTTGACCTCCCACATTATGTGGGAGACTGATGCTGTTGGGCCAAAGGCAACTTGACGCGCACACATAAATATATATAAGTGTTCATTGTTTCAAAATATTTCTTGCTACATGTATATATAGCTAGGTATTGAATATATTTTTTTTGTGTGTGTATTTTTCTAGATATTACCTTTAGAATAGCAATTTAGTAATGTTATGTCATAACTTTGAAAGTAAGAAGTTATTTTTAAATCAAAATTATCAATTCAAAAAATGATATATTTTTTTTATGAAAATTAAGTCAGAAAAGATAAAAGAATTGGGGACAGTGTCTAGAATGTAACCATTTTGTTTTAAACTATCTTTATGTTGACATGTTAACAGTTCTTTAGATTTTTTATTTGGATTTTTTCGGAGATCGGTTATGCTTATTTTTTTTTTCTTTTTTCTTTTTGTATTTACATGCACATACAACACCTAAAATTATTTAAATTTAAATCTCGAACTTATATATATGAATTTGGGGGATGTGACACTTAATTAATTAATTAGTGACAAAAATTACACTTGATTTGGAAGCTAAACTTTGCATTAGAGAAATAAATAAAAGTCAACTTTTTCAAGCAATTTATCCTTTGTAGTTTTTGTTGTTGTCTGCTCTCCACTTTCTCTTCCTTCTTTCCGTTTTTTCGGCCTCTTTTCTTTGCTCACTTTATTTTTCCCTTTGAATTTTCAAGATCACAAAGTATATGAATGGACCCAAGTTTAACAATATCTAAAAACAACAAAATAATTGCACACAAATATATATGAAAATCATCATATTTTCCCTTATCAAATGTAGATTTTTTTTATTTTATTTTAAAAGTGTGTTGACAAGGAATTTTCCATTTTACTCAAGCCAAACATTAAGAATTTTCCATTTTTCCATATTATTATTATTATTATTATTATTATTATTATTATTATTATTATTATTATTATTATTATTATTATTATTATTATTATTATTGTAAATGATGATCATCATTATAGTAGGTTAATGAGTATTTGTATAATTAACAACAAAAAGATTTCCTAGAGGCCAACATCCCAATGCACTCCAAGATTAATATTCAATTTATAATCAAATCAGAACTAATTAAGGTTTATCATAACCTCATTTGAATATTTTTAGTTGGATTAATGAATGATGTAAGCGATTATGGTTGTAAGAAAAATAGGTACTCCTGCTTTAATCCTAAACGTAGGGACACTTGGCAGGTCCCTATTTGTGGAGAGGACGCGCTAATTGAAATGATGAAGAATTGAATTTTTAAAAAAAGAATTAGGAAAATTAATCTAAGCATTAAGCCCCACTCCACACCATCAATCTCTTTGGGAACTTGGGCCTCACCAAGCTCCACTTTCGTACTACTTTCTTGCAAGCAATGATGGTGTACCTTGTGCTTATCAAACAGGACTTCCAAGTTCTGAAAGGAGCTATGTAAGTGGAATCAAGATTGCATGTATCATGTTGCATGGTTAGGGTTTGGTAAGATCATTCCCAATATGCCACAAGACAGACATTCTAGTAATCTAAATAAATATCATTAATTCAAGCAAAAAATATTTTGCATAGTGGAACATCAAATATTAAGGTTTTTTTGATAAAGATCAAATCTGCTGTGCAATATAAAGCCTCAATCATATCGAGCTATTGCCTCATCAACACGATTTTGATAGAGGTTTTGTTCAAAAGTCTTGACTCCTTCAAATTGGAACAACACTAGATATTATCATAGTCCTCGATTAAGGAAGTTATTAAGAAGCACATAGTCATCATTTTCATGATGACGCTGATAATGATGATTAAATCCATTGCCAAATACGTGTGGTTAGGAGATACTTTGATCTAACTTAACATCTATGCAGATCTAATCATCAACAGTTCTCTTGAAACATCAAAAGAAAAATAAGTGTGTGTACATATAGATTGTTGTTAATTATAAAAGCAATTAAAGTTAAGCTATATATGTAAAGTAATAATTCTATTTTGAGGTGGGGAGCCGCCATTGGAGCCATATAGGCCATTGGCATGAATTCTTTTCCCCCATAATATATCTAAGGATTGAACAAAATGATAGCATATCTCCTCTTTAATGTTTTGCCCTACCATCTGTGAAGTTCAAATGATTCATTTTCCAATCTTTTCTGCTTTTCTTTTTGTTAACCAGTTTGAGAGGCTAAGGCTCCTCCTAAAATGATTGTTCATATTTCATCCACATTGTCCCATACCCAAATCAATGATCATTATATGCAGTCTCATGATGTAATATTCTCAGTCTCTATATATATGACCAAGAATCATAAGTTGGCCTCAAAGAACTCAGATCCATCTTTTCTGTTTTTCTTACAATATTTTACCACTTATGATCACTGTTAAAACAAGTAATCTGATAAATAACTGCGTTCAAATTCATGATTAGGGCATTCGGCTAAGACAATGAGTACTTTGAACAAAGATTTTGGGCATCTTGGACTATATACAAATTACAAGGACTATTTCAAGACTAACCTTGTCATCACATGCGAATTAACTGTCCAAATCTTCACTTGATGGCTTATAAAAGTTCAAAAGTGATGATGATTGGCTATAAAGTCCCGGACAAGTGGGATATTTGGGTGCAGAGAACTAATGTTACAATTGATCAATCAAGAAATTGGAAAAATGACAAATTTAAAGCATATAAGCCAGCTTATGAAAAGTGCAATATTGTGGGTTTATTGTAGGAAGAAAAATGGCATTTAGTGTCACATGAGGGAAATTAAAGTAATATTTTCTCACTCAACTTTGAAAAGTGGGGGAGAATATGGAGAGGACATAGCAAGCTTTTTCATAGGGTTCCATTAGAAATTGGTGGTTTGTGGGTACATTTGTGCTAACATTTTGTACTTGTAATCTTAGTCTTTGAAATTGAAGGCTGGCTTTGTGGGACAAACCACCACCGACCCTCTCACTCTTCCACCACTACCACCACTAAATCTTACATGCACTTAGTTCCCCTTTCATGTGTTGACATAGATTCCCTCTTTCAAAAGCATATTGTGTTTTTTCACAACATATTTCAATATAGTTTGAAATGGCTCTCCTAGGAGAATGACAAGTTGATTTGAGTTATAAGTGGTTGGATTATAAGTAGGTTGAGTTCAATATCATAAGCAGTAAAAACGTCTTGATTTAATTAATAACTTTTTTAGCAAAATCTAAATCGAAATCTCATACAAATTCGTAATAGGGTGTTTGGTTTCATTTCCAAGACCCCTTTTCATTTTCACGTGGGAATAAAAATTGAAAACACACACTTTTTCATAATTTTTTTAAAAAAAAGTACACATTTTTTCCCAAAATCCTTTTCTAAACTTACCCTATCATCCTATTACACATCAATCAGATTCAAATTTGATTTAACATAAAATTACCCACTATCATTTTTAAATTAATAAATATACATATATTTTAAAAAATAATTTTTTTTAAATATAAAAAATATAAATTAACCTACTTTTCAATCCTACAACCTATTATAATCATTACTTTCCAACATTTCATCCAAACACATCTCAATTTTTATATAACTAACTTTTTAATTTTTAAAAATGACTGAAAATGAAAATGACCTTTGAAAATAAAACCAAACGGTCTGTAAGTTTTCCATTTCGACAAAAGAAAGAGATAAAATCAGGGACAAAACGAGTGAGTTTAATTTCACAAGCACCGGAAAGGCCTCAATTTGATTAATCACATTATCAACAAGCTTTTGAATCGAAATCTCATATAGATTGTTTCCATTTCAACCAAAGAAATAAATAAATTCTAAAAACTTATGCTGCACTAACAATAATGTAGATCCTATTATATTATTAATGTGATCTAATTTTTATTAGTATTTGATATTTTTATACACATAAAAATGAATAATATATAGGATTAATTATGTTGATTATTTTTTTTTCTTTTTTATTCTTTTGATTGTAAGAAAACAATGCCTCCTTTTTGGTGGGATTTCGCTGTCAAAGAAAGAGAGGAATGAGACGGCCATATTGGAGTTCTTTTGGCACAATGTTACTTATGGCTCCCCACCATCCCTGCGCTATTGACTCATAAAGATGGACAAGACAAGTTGTAGGCAGCGCCCTTTCCCTTTTGGTCCACGTGGCATGCCTTGACATATCAAAGCTGCTTTAGGAGAGTAATTAATTAATGTAGTCTTAATAATTGTATTAGTTTGGCTCACTCAAAGAATATCTTACAATGACTATATTCTATGTGTTAATTAATTTTTCAAATATGCATATGTGAATTTGAAATTCATTTAAATTTAAAATTTGAATCTTATATATATATATATATAATACGAGGGTGATGTTATTTGATCGTTGTATGTTATATATCATCTCAAAATTTTCAGTACTCTTTTTTTCACGCTAAAATGAATTGTATTAAATGTACATATGCAGGGGTGAACTCAGAAATTTTTATTACAGGAGGCGAAATTAAATTATCAAAAAATAATATTTTACAAATTTAAAATGACAAAGAAGAACAAAGACAAAGTATATATTCTCAATAAAACGAGGGCCATTTTATAATTTAAGAAATAATAAAAATAAAATATTTTAAAATTTTCAATATAAAAAATCAAATTTCAAAATTTTGAGGGGTCGATTGCCCCTATCAACCACCCATACCTTCATCTCTACACATATGTAAATGGATTTGATAGTTTTTTGGGTAAATTTCATTTAAAATTAATTTGTAGATAGTTACTATCCAATAAATATATAATGTCCATGATAAATCACAAAGTGATGTAATTTATTTTTACTTTATAATAATAAAAAAAAGTGAAAATAATAAAAGAATATAGCCGCCCCTATAGGAGTATTGGATCCTACATTGAGTAGCCTAAGTGGGTAGGATAATTAATTATCTCCAAGAAGTTAAATGAAAGAGAAACGTGTACTAATCTCATTCGTTTTAATTAGCTTTCTTAATCAAATAAGTAATAATTATTTGAATATTTCAATCGATGGACTCCACCCTAAGATGAATTATTTGCATAGTGGAGGGCCGGCTTCATTGATTTAATTTTTGTTATGAAGTAGGAACATCGCAACTTCCAACTTTTAAGTACGAATGCGTAGTTTAATGATAAATTCAAAATTTTGAAGTACATTGATTGCAAATTAAAATTTTATAGAAAATAGATAGAGAATTAATTATGATTTTCTGATATATCGTTACAAACAAATATTATGTCTTTGGTACTGGTTCGAGTTGGGGATGATCCTTCACGGTCAACAAGATTCGATTAAGATCTTCAGGTCAATTTTGCTTGCTGCGACTTTCCTAAAACTTTTACTCTTTTTTCCTAGCATTTATTCTACTCTCCTATCCAACCCTGTGATCTGATTTGAATGTCGGAAGGTTTTTACTGGAATTACCTCAACGATCCTAATGACTTGTGGTGATTTCAGATCATAGCAGACAACTTGATATGAAGACCTAAATCGGATCTTGTTGACCGCGAAGGATCACTCACATACCGAATTAGGTATGAATTGAAATTTATCTGATAATAAAATTTATTTTTAAATTTTTTATTGAATTAAATAAAAATCTTAATATTGGGACAAGGAGTGTAGAATAGTGGCGCATAGTATTCCTAGATGTGTTTAGTTATCCAAACAACAAAAGTACATTTTTAATTGTTTTTTAAACCTTAATTTGTGGGTTGAACATTTTTAGTCAACCAAGTTGCTGATGATGCTTTACTTTCTTACGCGGCAGACAGAAATGTTGACTTTAACAAAAACGACATATTTACTCAAACAATTAATCAACAAAATTAAATCTTTAAATCCAATTGCAAAACAATAACAAACATTACTGCTATTCTTACTGGCTGCTGACTATTCTTATACTCCCAGACAAGCTTTAAAACGACTTTAAAGTAGATTTTATGCTTTGATTTATTTTTATAAACTCAAATGGGTACGGTTTAGTGTAAGAAAAATAAATATTAGTGATAAATGCTAAGTCAGAGGACGAAAATTATTATTGATGATATATGTTAAGTAGTATAATTATTTGTTGTCATAATGTTGACTCTTAAAATTTTACAATAATAAAATTAGTGTTTTATTAGTTGACGATATTTATTATTAATGATACATATATAGTGTTACATAATTGACGTCATTAATAGCATATGCATAGTGATAATAAAATTACTCACCTTCGTCTGTGATAAGATTTTTATTGTTATTATATATATATATTATTAATTATTAATGCTGACAATTTAAATATAATTTTTGACATCATTAATGATCTTGTAAAAAATATTATTATTAAAGACATAAAATTTTTGTCACTTAACACAAATAAACACAATCAAAAATAATTTTCATGTTATCACTAATGTTTCTTTTTTCTTATGATTATATTTAATTTGTATTATATCATTTTCTTTATATTGCAACTTTCAAGAATAGAGCATAATCTAACCAGTTTTAGAATCATAAAAAGAGAGAAACTAGAAGAAAGAAAAAAAAAAAAAAACTTATTCCTTTCATCTCATTTCTATTGGTCTATTATAATTCGATAAAAAATTAGAAAAACTAAAAAAAATAAAGTTCTTATATATATATATATACATACATATACTTTACACTACTTGCCACATAATTTTAACTGGAGATTTGGTACACTTTATGAGTATGCTAAAATATTTAGTATCAAATAGACAAAAATATAATTTTTAATTGTTTTTATTATACGACGCTTTTTTCTTTACTAATCTCAATATATTTATTTGAAATTTTTTAAATAAATGAAAAGAACAAATTATGATATAGTGCTTGTAATAGAGTTTTGGAATGACAAAAGTTGATAATGACTGTATTATAGGAAGATCACACAAGAACATACTAAAAAAGTTATGTTTAATATGTAAGTAGATGAAAGAATAATCTAAAAAAATAATTTAAAAAAAAAATTACTGACACGTTGCAAATAGAAATAACAGTAAGATATTTAAGACACACAAAATTTTATTGTATCCGAGCTATAAAGAGACCATCAGAATGTATATTTTGAGCCAATATTGATATTTTGGCAGCTATTGTTAGCGCAAAAATTTAGCTTCGATAGATTTGATCAGGTTAAAATTAATCATATAACAATTGAATTATATTTATCATGTGATTGGTATATAATACAAAGAGAATAATTAATTACATAACAAATATAATAACACTTATCATATAATAAATTCAATATGAAATGAATTTAATTTGAAAAAAATTTCCTATTAAGCACCCCTCATTTGAAATTCTTGAAACCTCTTAACTTTCTACATGTCTCAAGAGGATTCATACACTATTAATCTCTACTTGTCTTAATTTTCATTACTAATTTCTTGTTTTAAGTCAAATTATATATCTTTATTCCTTGTGGATGTCAATCACTCTTGCCTCTTGCATACCTTTTTTATCTACAAATAATTAACCAAAACAAATTTCAAACTTAATCATAAAATGAGCCAAAAGGTTAAATAGTCAAATTTTCAAAAAAAAAAAAAAGGGAGAAGAATTCACATTCAAAATGAATAAACAAAAGGTGGCTTCATCTTCTTGGATTTTTCCTTAATTTATGACCCACACAAATTTCAAATTGAAAGGTCCAAATCAATAAACAAATCTTTCAATTTTTAAAAATACATAACCACATTAGGAAATTAATTAATTATCAGTTATCTCTATATCCCTTTTTTCCTCTTTATTAAGAAATTATTTTTCCCTTCCATTCTTCACAAAATTACATTGAAAATGGAGATAAATTCTAAGAAATAAAATTCTTGGGGGAAGCAATAAAAAAAAAAAGGAAAAAAAAAATCACATTTACTGATAACAGTGTGTTGAACGGTCAGAACCAGGCTGGCCAGTGACCAGTGACCAAAATTTTGGAAACCATAATAATATTCCAACCATTTCTTTATGTCACGTGGCTTGCACCCCTCAACCACATAGCATATATTTTCAAACTGACATTATCCCAATACCCATAAAATATATTCAAACTAAAAAAAAAAAAAAAACCACTATTTTAATTTACATTCTACCTCCCATAAAAAACAATTTTATACTAATAAAATAATATATCATATAATTATGATACGTTTTCAAACGATTATCAAATTTTAACACTCAATACATTGATTGACTGTTTCAAAATATTATCATATTGACACGTATTGATAGTGTATTTATTCTAAAAAAACATCTCCAAATATAGTGATCAACCGTCTCAAAACAATGTAATGTCTGCACGAATTTGGTGCGAAGAATTTTATTTCGAAACAGCAAAATTGCTCATCAATACAATATATTTCAACAGAACAATACATTAAATTAACTGAATTTTATATTTGACGATAACTTTGATCATTATCATAAAATACTTATTTTTCTTACATACATACAATTGCGCGGACAAAAATTTCCTCAAAATTTGAAAATCCAACGAACTTTTGTGAGAGTGAGAATTGAGATGGTTGTAATAGTTGAGTCACGAACGTTGTCAGGTGCTAGCATTCAAATATTAACAGACAGAGAGAAACCACCAATCCCACATATGGGAGTAAGAATTATAGCAGCTGCAGCTGCGGCTGGACACACACAAATACACACAGTGAAAGTGAGCGTGGGGTGTGGGGTTAGTCTATGCTCCCATCATTAACTATACTCTCATGGATTTCAGCGTTATTTTATTTATTTTCTTTTTCTTTATTCAAACTTGCTCTTCATGCCCGCGCTATAAAGCAAGAATCATTTGATTATTTAAAAAAAGAAAAAAAAATAAATTCACACCACCCCACATTTTCATTTTTTCCAACAGAGAGAGCCTCACACTTTTGGACAGCAAGAAAGCAACCTTTGAACGCCATTAAAAAAAAAATCCCATGTTTTGATTTTTATCCTTTTCTTCCCCTCGTATACATATTTGGGTTGTAAGCTCTACACTCTTCTTTCTCAAATCTCGATGCGGGTACTAAAGGTACATTTTAAGACAAGTTTGCTGTTACATATATGTATGTGATTATATCACGGGTCAACAAGATTTCTTTTCTTTTGTGTGTGTTTAAAATCTTGAATGGAATCCTAATTAGGAGGTTTGATTCTTGTTTTACGCGTTTGCTGTTTTGTCTCAGACAGCAGACTGGAGAAAAAGGTCGAATCCTAGGCAATTTTTTGGGGTTTAAGGAGCGGGTAAAAGACTAACAGTTTTGATTTTTTTGTTGATGCTGTTCCTGTTCCGTTTTGGGAGCTAAACAGTTTTCTGTAAAGAGAAAAGGGTTAAAAGACTTGATCTTTTTCCCTGGTCTTGTTTTTTTCTTTGGTATATATATTTTCACTCCCACAAAGGAGTTTGGTCTTGAGCATGCAACAAGGAAGAGGGGTTAATACGGTAAATAGAAAATGAAGAAGAAGTTGAATGATAGCAGTAATAAGGATGGAAACAATGGAGAAGTGCCAAAGCAGAAGGAAAGGCATATAGTTTCTTGGTCTCAAGAGGTGGGATTTTCATAATTTTTTTTTCAAATTATTTTTCCTGTTTATGTCATGCAGTTGATTTATCTGAATTGAAAATGGATTGTTTGGTTGACAGGAGGATGATATTCTGCGAGAGCAGATTCGGCTACATGGGACTGAAAAGTAAGAATCTTGATTTGGTTTATGTTGTTGTAATAATATGATCATTGTTTGTGTTTGAAGGTTATGTTTTTATGGGTGGAGTGAAACTTATGCGTGTGATATTTTGTGATTAGTTGGGCAATTATTGCATCAAAATTCAAGGATAAAACGACAAGACAATGTCGCAGGAGGTTGGTGGACATCATTTTGATTGCTTTAGGCATTTTCCTCTGCTTTGTTTGTTGCTTCTTGCTGCAACGCTTTTGGATTAATCTTTATTTGATTTGATCGTGCTGTTTCTGGACAGATGGTTCACTTATTTGAATTCTGATTTCAAGAAAGGAGGATGGTCGCCTGAGGAAGATATGCTCTTATGTGAGGTACATGAAATATATGTCCAACTCTGCACTTGTTTTCTACTCTTTCGAGTTTGCAAGATTTTTTTTTTTTTAATTCTTCTTCTTCTTCTTCTTCTTCTCTCTCTCCTTTTTTTTTTTTTTTTTAATAAAAAAAATCAATATTCTCTTCTCCTCTTTTGGATTAGTCTTTTTATCAATATTATTGGATGGCATCATCAGTAAGGATAAATTTTTATACTGTGGAGATCAACAGAAAATTGGATTTTATACTGACATCAGCAAGTATGTATCTTGCAGGCGCAGAAGATATTTGGGAACAGATGGACTGAGATTGCAAAGGTGGTTTCAGGCAGGTAATGCTAAAAACATTTGACCTTTGCCCACCGTTGTTGATGTAGAAAAGTATAAGTTGTTATAAGAAATTTATCTTTTTCTTGCAGAACTGATAATGCTGTGAAGAATCGGTTCACCACTCTGTGCAAGAAGAGGGCAAAGCGTGAAGCCTTAGCAAAAGAAAACAGCACCACTTCTTACATCAACTTAAACAACAAAAGGGTTATATTTCGAAATGAGCTCAACATGGATGGAGGATCTGAAAGTACTGGACCTCTTAAAAAGATAAGGTGGGGGAAATGTAACCTTCCAGTAGTTCTAAAGAAGTTAAATGGGATTAATATTCTTGTGAAATAACGTTCTATTGGTGGTCTAGGATGTATGCATTGAGTACCACAGAGAATTGCAGCCAAGGAGAAAAATTAGCTGGTGCTGCAGATCATCTACTTAGACATCCATTTGCAGTATTAGCTCAAAGTGTCCATGGTTGTGAGGTTAATTTTCCCACTCAGCTCAAGGATGCATCAACTGATGGATGTGAGTTTGAGATGCCTTTTTGTTTGTAGTACTATCTAAAGTCACAGGAGAATTGACATTGACATAACTGTTTACTGTAGTTTGAGTTCAAACAGAGAGATGATATATTAATTCATTTGATATTTGTGCAGCTAAAAATAACAAAATTCAAACAACATTTCTTAAAAAAGATGATCCAAAGGTTCTTGCATTGATGCAGCAAGCAGAACTGCTGAGCTCACTTGCAGACAAAGTTAATGCAGAGAAGACAGATCAGAGCCTTGATAATGCCTGGATGGTAAGTAGTAAGAGTTTGTATCTGTCTTGAGTACCATCTAATCTTGTTGTATTTTATTATGCACTGAAATACGCTCTATTTTCATGGCAATCATTTCATATCTTATGATGCTAACTTGTGAGATGGACATGGTCCAGGTCCTTCAAGATTTTCTGAAACAAAACAAAGAAAGTGATCATCTTACAATCAGAAATTCAGACACTGATTTTGAACTAGAGAAGTTCAAAGAGTTAGTGGAGGATTTAAGAAGCTGTAACGAAGGCAGTAGATTATCTTGGAGGTAACAGAGAAGGCAGACTGGTTTTATCCAGAGAGTCATATACACCTTCATAGTATCTAACTTTGATAGTTTTGTGCAGGGAGCCTGATGTATATGAGTCGTCCCCGGCCAGCTCTGAATACAGTACTGGATCAACTCTGCTGTCTAATGTGCCATGTGATAGAACAGAAGAATGTGAAGCTGAGATCTGTGTGTTGCATCAGGAAACTGGACATGAATTGCAATCAGATCAATTAGATGATCAACAATGTCTTGCTCAGGAAAATGGGATATGCCATACTGCAAGCACAAATGAAGGTATGGAATATAGCATTTTAATAGGGGAAGAAATGTAGCTACCATGTCATCTTAAAGTTTGTAAATCAACGACTTGTTTCAAAGCTGATGTTATTTCTGTTTTAATCCAGTGAAAAACATGTTAGCATGTGATGGCATAAAAGCTTATACTGGAGCTGTACGTGAATATTCTAACACAGAATTCAGTTCCCCTCTTCATGTGACACCATTATTCAGAGCATTGGCAGCAGCAATTCCCAGCCCAAAATTTTCAGAAAGTGTAAGAGTTCTATACTTCTCTGTTTGAGATAAATCTAAAGTCATAAAGCATCAATCTTATATGTATCATGCTTTTCTGGTGATGGCATTGGCTGCTACAAAGTTCAAATCATCAATCCGTCTGCATATTTAAACCAGGCATGATGGCAGTAACATGAGTCAGGATTTTGCAACCCTAGAAAATGAGGCAATAGATTGTAAAGTTGCAACTCTATATATTTAGCAATGTTAGCATTGGAGTTATAGAAATGTCTCTTCTAGGCCATCCATAAAAAAACTTCTTTGAACTAACAAATTATGGAACTATGTACCGGAACTCATAGTTGAAATATTACTTTCGATTTAATGGAATGAGCATACGATCAAAGTGTACTTTTGACTTGATGGAATAAGCAGGTGATCAAAGCACCACTTTGTTTAGTTTAACTCACAGGAAAACAAAATGCCAAGTCAGGAGAACTTGAAAGGTGCAGCTAGAGAAGTTTATCATGGCTACTAACAGTAACAGAATGTTAATGAACAATAAAAGCTTCTATGGAGAGACTGGCCCGATGACTAGTACACAGACTTATGTAATTACAAATTTTCAGAGTATTTTTTTGCATATGGATATAATATACTCCAAATAGTAACTTCTTGTTAGGTTGTATTTTCAAACTTAATATATACATGAAGCCACATAGCTAAGAGGTTCTTTCAGGGCCATCTAAATGCCATTACAATATCATTGTTAGTATTTAATTTTCTGAAGACTGTCCTATTTGTATGTCAATGTAGTAAGTGGAAAGGGATACTTGCTACTCTATTATTGATGGTTCTGACTTTCTGTTAAGAATCAGTAATCAAAGTTTCACAAAGAGCTTCCTTGAGTATAAAATACCCAATTAATTTATCACTATCAAACTTATAAGCGAGTTCTGCTCTTTAATGATTTGAGAAAGTACTAGTTGTGGACCACCATAGACATGCTATTTTACACATGCATAATCTTAAAAGATAGAATGGCAGAAGATCTTCATGTTTAAAGTTCTGCATTTCAACATCATTTTCTTTTCTCATTAACCAATTTGACATTCACTTTGCAGGAAAAGCACTTCTTAATGAAAACTCTAGGAATGGAGTCAACTTCCCCAAGCACAATAACTAATCCCTCCCAAACTCCAACCTGCAAGAGGTCCCTCCTCCATTGCCTATGACCAATCTCACTGATCAATCTTACATATTACAGTATGCAGAGTTCAGAATCACCACCAATATCTGTCCGGAGTTTCCGTGAAGTGTTGTAGAGATTTTTTATTTGTCTTTTAGGAGTTCTTCGTCCTTGGATTGCAGCCATCTCGACCTGAGTTTTTCAAATAGGCCTGCGAAGATCTGCTTTCGTTTGCTACCTAGGGTGCTATGGAGCATTCTAGTTTTTCTCCTGAAGATCAATCGCTCTGATCTGCATCCTGGAGTTCTCTTCCTACTGCTCACATTGATTCCAAAAAGCGTGCTTTCTTATGGTGTGTCATTCTTTTGTTTGTCTTTGTGATGGAACCTGGATTTGGCCATCCACAGTTCCAAAAGGTTTTTGGCTAGATAAGCCTACTGTACAGACAGAACCAACACTAGAAATTCTTAGTTTTTTAATTATAACTATACAAATGGCACCTCGCCAGATTACCTATTAGAGAGATTTCAAAGATGGAAAAGAAATGCAAAAGTGAAAAAAAAAGTGTCAGAGAGAGAGAGAGAGATAGCAGAAGAGGATCTATTTGATCCCTCTTTTGGTACATTTTGGTGTGCAGAGAACTATGTAATAAGATTTCATGTGTTCTATTTTTTTTCTTCTTTATTTGATGTAATCCATACTCGTTGGAGAGTGAGAATGTAGCAGAATTACTGGTGTGCAGACATGCATTTCTCATAATTGCTGACTATTAAGTGCATACAACATACAAAAGGAAACAGTATAATTTGAACCTGAAAACATAAGCAGGAATAGTCAACCTTAAAGAAACATATGTAAGGAGTGAAGTCTTTTACTTACAGGAGAGTAAGATTCCATGCCTTCTCTATGGCTTCTCTTCTTCTCTCTTTGCCTACCTCTTCTTTGGGGGAGATCTTGTGGGGAAGAAGGGGGGGGTCTAAGAAGCCTGTTATTTAACTTGGTCAGAGGGCAATGGTGGAGAACAAGTGTGATCATCACCAAAGAAAAAGGCTATTAGTAAAAGAAGGGAGGGAAACCTGTACAAAATAAAGTTTGCTTTCACTAAGAGTCACTCCTCAGGATTTTACAGAAAAACTTAGATTAGTTACCTTTTAGAGGCTGAATCATAGGGACAAATCAGTAAATGCATATCTTCATGTGCTCAAACTATGGTCCTACCTGTTGGAGACTTCAATCATCTGAGTCAACTTTAAGCAAGTGTGTAAGATGATTGCTTCTGGTCCACCTTACCACGGGTCAAACTTCTAGCCTAAGTTCTACTTCTTCTGCAAGCAGAAAATATTCAACACTTGAACTTCTTGAAATAAGAACATCTACAAAACACAGGAAGTTGCCTTCTGAAGCCCACTGTGCATTGACAGGGTTCATTGTCTTGTCTTTCCTCTGTGCTTGCTTAAGCTTAAGCATAGGAATTTGATCTGTAGAATGACAATCGCCCTTCATATTTTCATTTTTATTACACAACAATAAAAATGTAAGACATACAAAAACATATTGCTGGAACTTATAAGTATCTTCTCTGACAAATGTGTGGAATTCAGTCCTCCCATGGAGGCTGTCATATCTTAGTTAATTTACATATTACATATTCTTGGTAGCTCCCTAGAAATGGTATATCCAATGCCCTCACAACATTGGGAAGACTACATTTTAGTCACAATTATGCAGTAGGCTGCCGTTGACCCTAAGATTTCAGGATACAAAAATCTACTCCTTTACCTACAATAAACCACTAAGCCTTAAGATCACATCGAATGTTATCTTAAGGGGGAAAAGAATGCTACATTGTAGTATTAAGAAATCATGAGCTTGCTCATGTAGACTTCCTCTTCTTCTGTATCTTCTGCAACTTCTTCCATTTTAGATAAATCTGGTATGACAATCCAGAGAAGACCATGACAACGCTTCCCCATTGCTTCTGTGAGAGGGGATTTCCACTCATCAGGGAAGACACTACTATGCTCACAAATTTTCTTGTTGTGGTAATAGTCGTGTTAGTCAAGGAACCAAATCGACTTATGGTTAAAAATATAAAATTCTGGCCGACTGCACCACACAGACAGTAAAGAAAAATGTCCCATGCTGCCTCCGGATGCTGCTTGCAGAATTGAATTGCATCATATCCAATGGCATTTGGCCAACCAAACATGAATATCATATTGTAAATGGTACCCCATAAGTTCATTCCTAGCATTATGTTCCACGCACTCGTCTTCGGGTACCTAAATAGCAATGCCAATTTCCATTAAAGAACTACACACTGTAACTATATCAGCAGTTTTGCAAAGTAAAAACTTACTGCTCTAAATAGTGTGTAAACAAATTAGATAAAATAAATGAAATAACTAACTTAGAATGTATTAGTATCACTTCCAAGTCATTAACATTGAACTTAAGAGGATGAAGAGAAGTGAGGACTAGTGAATTTTTGTTTACCTGGCAGTAATTGAATCCTGAGTTGCATTTGTGAATCCATCAAAGGCAAGGTTCAGAAAACAAAGACCATATCCAATTGGAGCATTTGGATGTGCTAGTTTCCTTGTTATCTTTGAGCTAGTCTGAGGTGAAAGAAAATTACAACCACAACAATGATTAAATTCAGAACTACAGAGTTGATCATTCAGTTAAATTGTATCCAATGTAAACAACTCATCAGGCTCAATGTTCTGACTGCATAATTATGGACTAAATGGAATGTTCATGCCATGAAGATTAACTAGAATGCTCTGGAACTTAGAAAACTAATAAGAAAAAACATCATGATGACATCCGTAAAGAACCAGTAGTGTCTCATTTTGAGTATGAACTTGTTTCAGCTGGTCTCACTCTCATTTCCTTCGTTATCTTCCCATACACAAAAATTACGGAGGTTTCTTTTTGAAGAAACTATATCAAATTTAGTGAGCTCTAAGATCTGAAATATAATGATATGTGACTGAAAGATTTGGCTGTTTACTAATCAACGATTGATTTCTATGATGGAAGATGTAACAAATGCAGACAGAGACAAAAGTGCTACCTTCGAAAGTGCAAAAGTGGATACACCTCCAGCTACAAGCAATGTGCAAACATACTCAGGAAAGGTATATTTAATCCCATAAACTAGTGCCCCCATCAGCATGACTGCACAAAGAAAATGTCAATTATAAGATGGTGGTAGTTATAAGCTTTTTCAATTTTATCCTCAACAAAAAGCTACAATGAGCAGGTTCCCAGCTAATAATGATAGCTCACAAAATTACCATTGGCCAGGTTAACTTGACTTGACTACATCCAACATCCTGTAAACGAGATATCTTCTTCTTGAGTTCTTTCTAAAATCTAATTAAACAATTTGAAGAAAAGCCAGGCTAAATTTCACCATTGGAAGTCATACTTATTTACTCAGATTTTTAAATGAAATAAATGAGAGCTTTAAATTCTCCTCTGTTCCCAAGTGCAGAGAGTTTTCCTCTGTTCCCAATTCAAGCATTAAGTACATAGCTGCAAATACATTAGGTTTCATTTAATGATGTCCTTTGCGCTTTATAATATAAAATGTTTAAAGATTTGGCCATTCATTTAACAAACAATAATTTACATCAAGTCACCTGGAATCATTTTCGACGATTTAGCCAGCACCTACAAGTATCAAATCCAGCATTAGTCCATAAAACTGATAAAATCTAAAAAAGTCATGCATATTACCATTTACCCAAAAAATTACGGCCATAGCATTAGCGAAGGGGAGATAATTATCTTGACATAACAAGATAACATTTTGTTGAGACCATTTTATCACTGTTAGATCAATATCTTTTATTGTTAGTCTGTACTTCCCAATGCAAGTTGGGGGATGGATTATGCGAGCTCTTTATCCATGTTTCACTTTAACTGATAAGAAGTGCTTGAAACACTCACATGACAGCGAATACAGACATTCCTCCAAAAGAAACAAGAATTTCTCTCAAATGAAATTATAGAACTTCAAAGAATTTCCAGTACACCATAATAAATTGAAACTACAGCTTGAAGAAAAAACTTAGTGTCTCATATGCAACAAGTAGAGATAAGAAAGCATACAACGAGTTTTCTAAATAAACTGACATAAAAAGATCAACCATGAAACAGTAAAGCATGCTGACCAAAAGAACTACGATCACAAAGACTGGGAATGTTTAGAATTTAGAACATGCCTGAGCAGGGTAACTAATGTACTTCAATGCTTCAATTCCCATAGCTGGGCCAATTGTGTTTGTAATACCAGCACTCCAATAACTCCACCATGGAGCGCCACCATCACCGTCATTTGACCAAATCTTTATCACTTCATAATAATCACAGTTAAAAGATAAACATCCAGACAGAGTTGAAAACAGTTAAAACAAAAATGGGTGCCTGAAAAACTTACTCAAAAAAGACCATATCAAACATACTACACTCTGTGCTAGGTTCAAGAATGCCAAGTGCTCAAACCTCTTCTTATCAAGACCAAATCTTTTCGTCGACCTAAAATATAATCACCAAAATTCAAGCAGATATGTCAAAAAAAACATATTGAAAAATTAAAATAAAGAAAGAAACGATAAGAAGACGATCCACAAGCACTAATTCAACCACTCAGACACACACACACACACACACACACACACAGAGCAAGCACATTAAGGTAATCTTATAGCTCAAACATTAACGCTACAGAGTACTAAAATCTCAATTTTCCCTAAATGAATCCTAAATCCCTTTCGTTTTTTTAATTATCCCAGAAACTCCAATTTTCCAAAAATTAATCAAAGAACTAAACAAAAACATTAGTTTCTCTAAAAAAGTTGTCTTGGCACAAAAAACATGTACAACATGTATCCAAGATCAACAACCGTAATCATTAAAATCATTAAGGACAAATTTTGAAACTATAAAATGCTTACACGGTCTCTTGAAGGACGCCTTGGTAAATGTAGGCCGCCCAAATGCCGGCAACGCAAAAGGCCAGGAGAAAAACGCGGCGGATTCCGGCTCCATGAGACTCCATTTGCAACCGAAATAACGGAAACAACCAGATCGCCGGCCCCTCCGATCACTCAAATGCTGTTCTTTCTTTCTATGTTCTTCGTTCCTTTATATCTTCAACAGTTTTCTCTTTTGGATTTCTGTCAGTCAGGTGCGGGGTTTTATATGGAGAGAAGAAGCTGGGCCTGAAGCTGCGTGGATTTCCACGTGGAGAGTTCCGAGTGGTCGCATGACTCAGGGTGGAATCTGATTGGAGAGAAAGACGCGGACTCTTAATTTAACTGGAGTACGTGGATAGGTATCCGGGTCGGGTTGTCAATTTTAATCCGGGCTATGGTTTGGGCTTAAAAAAGGTTGCAGTTCGTAATGGGCCTAGATATGGGCTAAGCGTAATGGGCCTAGATCTGGGCTAAGCTTGAATTGCATCCTTGGGCCATCCCAATTTACCAAAGTTTGGCCCATAGTTGATGGCGTTGGCCTGAAAGTGCCACCAATTAGCAAGGAGCATGCCCATGTAGTAGTGGCAAATGGATGGATTGGGCTGGGTTTGGATTTATATAGGTTAAGTTCAAAATAGGTTGGGTTCAATATGAGTTAAAATAGATAGATTGAAAGTAGGTTGGATTCAAAATGAGTTAAGTTGTGATGTGGGTTGAGTTGGGTTTAAAATAGTTTCAATAGAAAATAAAAATTAATTTAGTTTACTTATTTTGAAAAATTAATTCAAAAGACTATAGTAATATTATTATGTCTCCTACACTTTATTTAATATATAATTTTATAACATAATGAAATGATATATTAAATTAATTAAATTTTTTGAATGAAGCCATTTTTAACCCAAATTTGATACAATATATTTATAACTAAACCCACTCAAACCAATTTTTGAAATGTTGAGCTCAACCCAACACAAAATCATATGAATTGAATTGAGCCCTTGAATCCTAACCCAAATTGACACCCACATGCCCAAGCATGGTTTGGTGTGATATTGAATATTGAATAATATATCTTAAAGAAAAAATAGACACATGAAGGTCCACCTCAAAAATTCTTTATAGATATTCCAACGACCAGGTGTAAAATGTTTGTTCATTATTACAAACTTGCTACTTCTCTTTCATTAGTGTACGGCCTCTTTACTCATATTAATTTTGTCCGAGGATTTTTGTTGGCATCTAATCTCTCAAGCTACGATTACCTATGAGGTTTGATCTTATTTCTTGGTCTCTGAGACATGCTTTTGAGCCAACATATACTTGGCTGTGGGATTTAAAAATAAGTCTCACAGGCAATGAACAGGGGTAGGAGTGGAATCCAGTTGAGTCGAGTTTCGATAAAATTTTTAAGCTCGGTTTGATTTGAATTGGCAAATGAATTATAAAAAATTGTAGGCTCGAATTCGAACTCAAGTTTGAACTCAAATTCGAAATAAAAAAATAGAAATATAATATATATATATATATTATTAATAAAATAAAAAATAATATTTAATTTTATATTGACTCGTGAACCGATTCCTAAGCCTCAAACCTAAATTGAGCTCAATTCAACTTGACTTGATCTCGAGCTCGACTTGTGAAACTCGCAAACTGGCTCGCTCGTTTGCACCCCTGAACAGGGGTGTCTCTAAGACGCCCCCTGAACCCTATTATTCATTTGAGCTCCTTTATCTCAATTTCTCTTAATCTCACCCGTTTACCAAATGTTGACTTTATTCACGTCTTGTCCTTCTGCCTTTATTTTTATGCAAATTCATTACCAAAATTAAACTACACTTTGCCATTTTTATTTAAAAAGGAATTTTAGTGTGTAAGATTAAATTTGAAAATTTAATCAAATATCGTCGACTTTATTTAGCAAAAAAAAGAAAACCAAATTACTAATTAAAGTTATAAAATAAATAATGAATTTCATAAATTATTTTTGCACAACACATAAATTTTTGATTTTCTTTCTTATTCTATATTAAAATTAAATTTTCAATTAACCTATTTACACGCAAAACAATGTGGGAATTGATAATTTTATATAAAGAAAACATTCATTTGTGCTGGATGTGCCCTCAAATATACAAATGAATATTTCTCATATATCTTATAATTAAAAATTAATCTATATATTAAATTTATAATTTATTTTGCCGAAATCAATTTTCAAATTGTATTGGTTTTTTACCTATTATAAATCACTATATAAAAAAAAATAACATATTTAATATCATTCATTTCGAATGGCACGCAATTTTTCCATATATTATTATAATTATATTTTAACACCCTAGCAAATTAATTACAAAATATATCAGAATTAATTTGTTTTCTACATCCTTCCATACAACCAAATTATTTTACGGTCTATTTTTAAGAAACCACAAATATTTTTTAAATTAATATATTTATTCATTATTTATATTTTTTTAACTATATAAATCCCAAACAAATCCACAAACTAAAATTCACAAACCAATCTTCATATGTCAAACAAATTTCTCAAACATGTCTCAAGCATAACCCCACAACCAAACATAACATTGCATCAACCCATTACATCACTATAATCGTTAAAAAACAACCTCACAACTTCATATTTCATTCTTTTATCTTTAAAATACCATAACACTCCCAAAATATCTAAAACACAAAACATGAAGTCAAGTCTTACAAGCAATCGCAGTCTAACAACCCAAACCTTTTGTTCTGTTTTAGCTTTAACCCTCCTTAACTCCTTTAGCAGAGTCAACTTCTATCTATTCGACTTACGAAATCTAGCAATAAATCGACTCTGGGTTGATCTTTTAACAATCCCGAATCAAATAAGGCTGAAATTCGTTGAATACAAAAGGTGGAAGAAAATTGGTAAGATGATTTTGAAAGTGATTAAAGAAAAATCACAAGAAAAACAAAATATCTTGACACCTGTCATCCCGCAACAGGCCAAATTATCACGTCGGTATTTGTTCCTGTCCGGGTAAGAATTTCCAGTTCAAGACAACCTTCCAGCTGCCCAAGCAATTTCAATAACCCATGTAGATATGTATACACACCGGTGAAGAAATAGGTAGCAATAAGCCAAACCTAATTATACTCAGTGATTGATGTAGACAGTTTCAGACAAGAGATCTTTTAAAGTAACTTGTCTTATGGTAGAGTCCACGGAGATGGACTTGGACTTTAGACTTTAGAGCACTCCATGCTCCAATCGCGGCTCCACCTTCATCGGTGGGCAATAGGAACTGACTGAAGAATTCTTCCACACCCAAACACGCCATTTACTTTCTGTACTTGCTCACCTATTTCAACTTGATGCGGGTCCAAGCTACGTGGTGATGGAAAGGTTTTATTTGGCGACATGAGTTTTAACATACATCTAGAAAAATACGCATGCAGGGCTTGTTTGTTTATGAATTTGAGCATTTTTTATTGGGTTGATATGGTAAAATTAATATTTTATTAGGAGAGAACAAAATGTCACATTAATAACTCTTTTATTGGGTTGGTATGGTGAAATTGATATTTTAAAATTATGTATGTATATGTGTATATAGATTATATAGGGGGAACAAAAAATGAGAGGGTTAGATATTAGAGAATGGGTAGAAAATGAATTGAGATGGTATTTTGGGCTTTTTTGGGTGTATTTTGGATAGTGGGATTGAAGAATATAATGAGTTATTTGTTTGTATTTTAGGAGTTAAAAAATATTTTGATAATTTACAAACAAACAAGCCATTAACTTTTCTATCATTTAGTTAAATAAAAAGCAACAGCATTAGAGTTAAATTAATTTTTAAAGGTGACTCAATCTAAAAATTTTAATGCCCAAATTGGAGTTAAATTAAGAGAACCTAGAAGAATAAAGGAGATCTAGCTTATAAATAAACTCATTTAAATTATTTATAGCAAGTACCAGAACAACATTCGTAAGATTGGGTCGTGATGAAAACTTGGATCAAGTCTATTAATTTAATTAATAAAAAAAAAAAAAAAGAAACTTGAAATTTGTGTTAGAGGATGTTTGGTTAAACTTATTTAAAAGATATTTATGAGCTTTTTCATCTTATAAAATGTTTTTACAGCTTATAAGATGTTATATCTTTTTCTAAAAATAAGTTTTTAAAGTGTTTGGATAAAATAAGATGTTGGAGCTTATAAGATGCTAGTAATGATAATTTTATAATTAATATGATCAAAATTAAGTTAACTTATTAAAATCTATAAAATGAGTTAGGAGCTTCTTACTTTTTAAAAAAGAGCTTGTAAGTTCCTAAAATCTTATTTTAGAAGTTTATAAGCCATTTTTAAAAAAAATTACCAAACACTTTTTGTCATCTTATAATCTTTCAAACATTTTATAAGATGTTTTGAGAAACTTATAAGTTCACCCAAACACCCTCTTAATCTGTTCGAAATATACTTTTTAAGTGTGAAATTTGTTGGGTTCTTTTCGTATTTGATTATTTTACCCTTTATCACAGCATACTTTGTAAAATTAGCATCAACCATACCATATATTTTAAGCAACAAAAGTTTTAAAAACAATATTTGTTCATTATTAAAAAGAGGTGATATCCACGAGAAACGAAGAATTTTATTAATGATATAAACCTAAATTACACACCAATAGTCCTTATAAGCTAATAAAATATGAAAAGGTCATGGAGAATAGATTTTCTTTTTAGAAGTGAATATGAGAACTTCTATGTAAAAGTGGGCTAAATGATATCTTTTGGATCCAATATATCCCTTTTCAGTACAAAAGTCGTCCATATATATTACAAATGAGGTCAGTGTGACTCCTATCGTGCGCTGTCATGATGTTCATAATTCAAGAACTTCTAACTGCTTATTGCTGCAAATTCGCAATGAGTGGGGATGTTGTCTTATCCAGATTCCGTATTAAGTGGAGGCATATCTGCTTTAGCCACCTATAAGTTGTTTCTCAAATCTAAACTTGGACCCTGTACCGCCTACAGACTTCAAGTTGACTATTGTGCTGCTTCAAGCTGTCTCAGGCTTTAGATCCGCTTATTATGTTGCTTCAAATTAGGTTAACTATTATGTTATCTCAGACTTCAAGCTTTAAGGTGGCTATAACGTTGTCTCAGGTTTCGAGCCGACTTATTCTGTTGCTTTAGCTTTCAAGTCTGCTTATTGTGTTGCTTTTGATTTCAAATCGACGTATTATATTGCTTTAAACGTCAATTTAACTTATTATATTGCTTCAAACTTTATGTCGATTAGTTATTAAATAACTTTATTTGCTTCAAATCAGCTTACTTGTTAACTTTTGAACATATGAAAAATATAACGTCAGCAAATATTAATAATGACAAGCAAACAAATGGAATTTCATTCCAAGAAAATAGTATGACTTTTCAACTATCCACACTTTACCGTCAAAAAATTGTTTTCTAGTGGACCATAATTCCTATTTGCCACATAATAATGTTGCTGAGGATCAATATGTGCAAGTAGACACGTGTCGCAGTTGAGTAAATTTGGGGGAATTAAGCTTGATTAGTCAACGAGGAGGTAATGGTTTCATGGGACTCATTGCCTGGTTTGGGTGTGAACGTGGCTGCGCGTGCCGAGAAAATAAGGCCCATGCCTTGTTCTAGTTTTAATTATTAAATTCTTGAAATTGGGGTTTTTTTTTTTTTTTTTTTTTGGCCTTTTGTCTTTTCAAGTAGGAAGCATGCAGTTACATTGTTTCGTGTTAAAAATTGAGTGGCCCGTGGCTGACGACATAAATCTCACACATAATGTGGGAAGTTAGGAGTTCGAATTTGCACGAGCTAATATGCATATACATATATATATAAATAAAAAAATTTCATGTTAAATAATAAAAATTAAAACTAAATATTGTTAATTTTCATGGTCCAAAGAACGAGATAAAAGCTTGATTTATTGTATGTATCATTTTGCATCAAATTATGAGATATGTCATCGATGTAAACCTACTAATATATAGAACTGCAAAAAAGTTTTAAAAAAAAAAATGCACTTCAAATTTGAGAAACGATCATGTGTGTAACTTGCCACATACTAGAAATTTAAGAGTTTGTTTGGTTTTATTTTTAAACCCCTTTTCCACAAATTTTACTATTTCAAAAATAAAAATCATTACTTTTAAAAATTTTCAGCCAATATAATTTCAATTTTCATTTTCAAACCATATTCTCCAACAATCTATATATCTTTTTTCAATAACCTATATATCTTCTCTCTCTATTCCATTATTTCTATCTTTTTCTACATATAACCTACATAATCATTACATTTCCAACATAATTATTACATTTTCAAATATTTCATCCAAATACATTTTCATTTCCACATCGCATCACATAACTAATTTTCACCATTTTACAAATAATGAAAATGAAAAATGAAAATGAAAATAAAACCAAACAGGCCCTAAATTTTTATTTTGAAAATTATTCTGATCCAATTATCATAGTAATCGAATGCAAATACAGAAAACTATATAAATTCTATAAAATTCCACTCAAAGAAAACCAAAATGTCACCCATAAAGAATTAATATATATTGTATAGAGGCAAGGGGAAAAAAAAAATTAAAGATCAAACTTTTTATGTCCATAAGTACTAAGTTGTAAACTTATAATTGTTTTTGGTAAAATATTTTTTGAATTTAGCTTAATTGAAAGCTCTATTAAATATAAAGTATCACGTGTAATAAATTTTGCTTTAATGTGAAATCATAATTCATGGTAACATGAGTTGTAATCTATTGGCTATTTTATGAATAACTTGAAAGATACATGAATTTGGACGGTAAAATTGCTCATATGCAAATTTATCATAAAATAGTAACTAATAAAAATAGTCATATTATTGTGTGATAAATATATGGTAGGAGAGATTATTTTATTATTTATTAAATAATTAATACGTAGTCACAAAAAGTAAATTAATGTAATATAATTATAGATACAGCTAATTAATTACACTTTCCATATAGAAAAACACATAAAATTGTAATTAAAATTAATTGCATTTTAGTGACATATGTAAACGGAAAGCTAGCACGTCAGCCGCCAATATAGAGCCAACAAAATTTATCCATCTCATAGTTCATGTAAAGTTGAAATAAAATCATAAAATAACTTAATTTTAAATAATATATGCTGAGTTATTTTTACCAAATGTCTGCACTCATCAACCAGTGAAAAATTACTTTAGTGTACAAAATAATTACCATAGAGAATCTAAAGTGACCAAAGGCAATGTATCATAGGTAAGTCATCACCCGTAATTTATTTATTTATTTTTTTAAATTTTGTCAACTAATAGGTTGCCTCAATTTGGGGGAAGCTTCAATAATTTTTGTTGGCTGCTAGAATAAAATATGCATATAATTAAAGATATAAAATAAAATAAAATAAAATAATATAAAAGCTTCAATGATTTTTGTTGGCTGCTAGAATAAATATGCATATAATTAAACATATAAAATAAAATAAATTAAAATAATGTAAAAGCTTCAATAATTTTTGTTGGCTGCTAGAATAAAATATGCATATAATTAAAGATATAAAATAAAATAAAAATATAACAGGATAAGTCAACTTTCGTATCGAACTAAAATAATGTAAGAATATATGGTTCTTTATTAAGACAATAAAAATGCAAGAATTTCAAAACTTCGTCCAATGAAGTTTAATTAATGCCATTTTTTTTTCTAGTTGGCCTTCACCTTTGTAGGAGAATAAATGCTTCTATTAAAAAAAAAAAGCTTTAAATATTTAATTAATTTTTGTTACACTTAAATAGTAAAAAATAAAATATTCTATATTTTCACATGAAAAATAAATAATCAATAATTAAATTCATACTATACCGACTTAAATTAATGTTTATTATTTAATTTTTAAAGAAAATATTGCAAGTGGCCCTTTTTTTTTTTTCATAGGATCCCTCAATAGAGACATTATGGTGGGGACGAGACATTTTTGCTTCACATAAAAAGGTGAAAAGCCTAACAATAAGCATCTAATCTTGGGAAAGCAATTGAAGAATCATCAATTTATTGTACTTACAAAATGGGAATTCATAAACATAATAATTAATACATAGCCAAATTTGTTTGCCATCCACACTAAAATAAATAGAATTTTTAAAAAAAAAATCCATCGAAGAAAAAGATCTTTTAATAATACGAGACACGTGGCTTTTCCGAATAATTACAATGTACAAGCTCTGTAGATTACACAACTTAAATTTGAACATGATTCATAAAATACTATAGTAATTTTTCTTTTAATGATGAGCGATCTGCTATGAATTTAAATAACAATCTGTTAAGGATAATATTAATATTTGGATTGTGGAGATTTTTTTTTTTTGTTTTTTTAGTGAAACCGTTGAATATATCATTTTTGTATGAGCATATTATTTAATAAGAAATTATAATTATCTATTAGCTTATTATAATTAGTTAGTAACCGGATATACTTTTATATCGATATATCATTTAGTAAGATATTATTAATTATTAATTTATAATAATTAATCATCAATTTCACAAAAGTCCAAGAATGCCCACATCTCTTTTGTCAAATTTTTGGAGTCTTGAAGTCTCAATTTTACTTCTTAAATTAAAAATATAGTAGCTAAATTTGACAAAAATTTAAAAAAGAAAATTGCAAATCAACATGGATGAGGGTCAAAATAGGAAATTCACTAGTGGGAGCAATGGCAAACACATCAACAAAAAGATAGACGAGCCCCTTTTGTTATTTATTTAGGTAGGACGCCACGCGAAGAGATAGATGAAATGAAATACTGCTTTGAAAGAAATTTCGCAACCTCTGTTTCTTTCTTATGCATTTTTGCTTCTGCTTCCTTGAAGCCCTTTTTATCCTCTCTCTTGCAGTTAAAAGGAAGCAGTTTTCTTCTTCTCTTGCCTGAAAAATTTCTCCTTTTCGTCTTTATTATTATCTGCCTTCCCTTAATCCCTCTAAACTCTGCTCAGTTCAAATATTTAAGAGACGGGATTTCATTTACTGTATCATTCTTGAATTTTTGTTGAAGGATTTTTTTTTGAGGACCCTTTTGTTGTTGCGCTCTGAAGAGCTGATAATTATGGGAAATTGCCATGGTTCCTCCGCAAGAGTTGATGACACTGTCAGCATCCCATCTGGTATTTTCTAATTTCTGATTCTTTATCTCTCTGTTTTTGTGCAGAAAATATTTGAAATGAAACAGAGAGCAAATGGGAATTTTTGTTGATAAGGTGTAGTTTTATTCTTGATTTCAATTACTTCTAAAGGCCGGAGAAATGTTTTAGTCTTGTTTGACATGGATGATTAAAGGTTCTAAGCAAAGTCCAAATCTTGGACCCTGCAAATTGAAATTTGTAAGGTTATGTCCCTTTTTGAGTTTTCGTTTGTTGTTTATGAAGTTGGTCTCTGAATCCAATTTATTGGTATAGAGATGGCTGAAAATCACAAATTCCAACTCTTTTCTTTGTATTTTAAGGAGCAGAATTTTTGTGGATGCAGTCTTTTTGGTGGGTTTTAATGCTTTGAGTCTAGAATTTCATCGGAATTATTTATGAGGATTCAAAAGAATATATATATATATATATATGTGTGTGTGTGTGTGTGTGTGTGTGTGTGTGTGTGTGTTTTGTTTTGTTTATTAAGCTTTTTAGTAACTATTATTACTCTCATATAGTAATATCCTGTATACTGAGAAGCTTCCTTACTCTGCCATGCTTAAAGTCCAAATCTTTTTGTAGATTCTGTTTACTATGATTCTAGCCAATGTGGGATTTTCGACTTCATTTTGTAAAACTTCAATTAGAGAGCCGAAAACAGGGAAATGATAGGAAATCCAATGAAGCGGTTAAAATATAGGATGATTACTTTTATTTCCAGAGATTCATGAGATATAGAGCTATTATAGGAAAGTTACCTCAAATATCATTCTTATGTGAGAACAAAATGCAGTAAATTTCTGGTGATGAGATAGTGGGAGTGGGATCAGTTTGAGTACTCAATCTTTATTTATCGAGAAATTATAACTTTTTCATTAAATTAAGATTTGATGGGGGTGCAACAAGCTAATTATCTTGCCTATGTTCTTTTTGCAAGCTTTAGAAGCTTCAAGATTTCCCGGTAAAATCCCCACTTCTTCTGCTGAAAGCCTTCCTACTCCAAGATCAGAAGCTGAAATTCTATCATCCCCTAATGTTAAGGCCTTCTCATTTAATGAGTTGAAGAATGCAACCAGAAACTTTCGGCCCGACAGTCTTCTTGGTGAAGGAGGATTTGGCTATGTTTACAAAGGATGGATTGATCACCACACTCTTACTGCTGCAAGGCCTGGATCTGGATTGGTCGTTGCTGTCAAGAAATTGAAGCCTGAGGGTTTCCAAGGCCACAAGGAGTGGTTGGTATGTTTCTTTATTTGCTTCAGCCTTCATATGGCTTTTATCACAATTTTACTAGGATCCATTTTAACAGCTTGTGATGTATGCAGACAGAAGTTAATTATCTGGGGCAACTTCGTCATCCAAACTTAGTTAAACTTATTGGCTATTGTTCTGAGGGAGACAATCGGCTTTTGGTATACGAGTTCATGCAAAAAGGGAGCCTGGAGAATCATTTGTTCAGAAGTACGTATTGCTCTGAAATAAATACTTGTCTTAAAGCAATTATTGTTCAACAAATCTTTCTTATGGATATGTTGATATCTTTCTCAGTTGCCTGTCCATTTATCGGATAATCATTTTAATAGGGTATCATTAATAAGACTTTCCAAAATCAAGCCTTAGTTAATAATGAAGATCAGCCAAAAAGCATTAGATTGACTCTGAATCTTTCATGTGCTTTATGGATCTGTTGCAGTCTCATAAATGAGGTAAACATTCTCCACGTGTAGACCGATAGAGCATGAGTAACTGTTCTTTCATTTTGCATCTTGCGAGGATCTCAAACTTAGCCATCAATTTGGCATTTTGCTTTTTCCCATTTTGCTCACAGATTCAAACGAACAATATTGTGCATTCATTGCTAAAACCTAGGTCAGGTTTTGACATATGTCCGTAACTAGTTTGAAATTTCGAATTACCTATAAATTTACAGCATGATGTTGACTCCATAGGTAATCTAGAATTCTAGATTCAGAGAATTTTATGTTATTTGCAGCAGCGTGTCTGATATTTCGTCCTAGAATTTGGAACATCTAAGCATTTGGGCTACATATATATGCTGACATCTAAATTGGATCATGCATTGCAGGAGGCCCTCAACCCCTCACTTGGGCTACTAGGATTAAGGTTGCCATAGGTGCTGCGAGGGGCCTTTCTTTCTTGCATGAGGCTGAAGAGCAAGTGATATACCGAGACTTTAAGGCTTCCAACATTCTTCTGGATGGGGTACCTTCACAACCAATTTCTCATTTCCTACCAGTTCAGATCCCATAATTCATCTGTTATTCTGCATCATAGATAAACGCTAAGTTTATAGAATTCAAACAATTCGTGTGTCTGCATCAACTATTGCCATTTTACACTGACAATTCCCTTTGGGATGCAGGAATTCAATGCAAAGTTGTCCGACTTCGGATTAGCCAAAGCTGGCCCAACCGGTGATCGGACTCATGTATCGACTCAAGTCATGGGTACACATGGCTATGCTGCACCAGAATATGTTGCCACAGGTTCATTAACTCAAAACTCTTCTGCCCTTTTTCTCAGATTTTCATTTTATCATCTTTCTCCTGGATAAGAAGAGCATCTAAATAAGCATCCAAACCAGGTCGATTGTCAGCAAAAAGCGACGTATACAGTTTTGGGGTCGTTTTGCTTGAACTGCTATCTGGACGTCGGGCAGTTGACAAAACAAAGATTGGTATAGAACAAAACCTAGTTGACTGGGCAAAACCGTACATGGGCGACAAGAGAAAATTGTTCCGGATTATGGACACCAAGCTTGAGGGACAATACCCTCAGAAGGGAGCGTATGCTGCTGCCACTATTGCTTTGCAGTGCCTGAGGAGTGAGCCAAAGCTCAGGCCGAGGATGGCGGAAGTGTTAGCCACACTTGAACAGCTCCAAGCTTCAAAAAATGGTGTAAAGGCAGAGAATAGGTCTTCTTTCAATCCTGTATATATGTCTCCATTGAAACAAGGTTCGCCTCTGAATAGGACGCCGTTGGCTTCTCCACTGCCGGCACAGCGAAGGTCTCCGCGTGTGAGATGAGGCAGTCAAAGTGAGATCATTGTAGAGCCTGCTTAAATATCTGGTTATCTTTCTTCTATAGCTGTAAATTTCTCTTTTAGGTGAATTTTTGCACTCTTTTCATTGCTGGAGTATTCATCTTTGAACTGCAGATGTAAAATTTCTACTGCGCTGAGGTTATGAAGAAGTTGTGCTTGGAGTAGGATGGTTCATGAGATATATATGCCACCCAATTGGGTACTATTCAAATGTGATGTAAATAGTTAAATCTTGTATTTTGAGTCCCCTTTTGGATTAAATTTTTGGACAATGAACTCGATTCATTCAAGATCATTGGATGCATCAAATTCAACTTAAGAATAGGTCTTTCGATTTTTTCCAACTTTGTTGGCCTATTGTTTCTTTATCAGGATACACATATAGATAGTGTGGATTGGATTTATCCGTGTACATCAAAATTATATTAATTACTAATTATGTTAGAATCACCTTAAAATCAATCATGAATGAGTTTTACTTGCATTGACGAATAACTATTAAAATAACCTACTCATTAATACACTTTTCGATGAAGGAAGAAAGAAAATTTAGAAGAGAATCTTTTGCTTTTTGTATTTTATTCTGTCGCTCTTTTCTTTTTCTTTCTTTTTTCTACCCCCCGAGAGTGGACGTATTAAATTGTTTATGCAGTTTAGATATAGATATTTGAAATATCAATTACATTATCAGAAATAAATATTACAACCCATATAAATTAGTGGTTATTGCAAATCAAAGTACATCCACATTTGACATAATAGGATTCTACTAACTTAAAAGAGAGACAGAATGTTAGTGGTTATTGCAAACGAAAGACATCCACATTTGACATAATAGGATTCTACTAACTTAAAAGAGAGACAAAATGGAATTAGAGAGTGATGATGGTTGGATCTGCTTGTCAGTAAACTGGGCTCTTGCTTGATATAATCGATCAGAATATAGGAGTTGGATGGAGTATTTAGGTGAAGTCGGTCAAGTCCTACAACTAGTAACAAACTCCAAGCTTGTTGATGGCCCTTCGGTTAGGGTACTCTGATGCTCAAGTCATTATCAAATTGACTAGAAAAGAGAGCGATAGAGTAAGGGCTTAGGTGATAATGAACATACGTTGCTGAAAGATTGTAATGAGGTATTTACAGTCTCTTTTGAGAGGTTGAGATGTCCATGATGCCCTTGCTTGTGCAGAGAGAACCTCTGTCTTTACTTGAGGACCTTCAGGTCTTCTTATTCGTATGTATTTCTCCAAGTAGCGCCTCCTCCCACTTTCCAGGACATGGCTGAGCTCTCCGCATTTAATGCGGAGGCAGAATGGTAGTACAATGGAGGCACACATCATAAATGCAGAGGCATGCCGCCTTTCAGAGCATTTAATACAGCAGAGTGGTGGTTATGACACATTCAATGTGACTATGATTGCTGGCGTGGGATTGCTATATGTTTCTTCGATCAATCTCCTAGGGTCGAGATAGTTTCTTGCCTGCAAGCCAACTAACTACACTCTGGTTGAGATAACAGGACTTTCTTGAGTCCGAAAGCCTCTGGCTGAGGGCCCAATGATCATTCTTGAGCTGATCGACAATATTTAGGTGGACTAAAAAGATGCTGGTGTGTTGAGCTGGCAAAATAGCCCAATAAAAATTTGGGCCTGGTCGATCACCTGATTGACTATTAATGGATTGGGTTTGTTGGGCTATCCTATATCACAAAGCATTTCTCAAATGGTATAAGTTTTTCAAATATTCTCTTGAAAAATCACGAAGCACTTATATTTGTGTAAGTAAATTAATTGATAATTAGTTCTAGCAGAATATATGAAAAACTTAATACAAAAATAATTCCAATTCTATAATAAAAAAAGATATAAAACTAAATTCCTTACTAACTAAAAACTCTAATTAAACTCAAATTCAATAGTATCTATCGTTCTACGACTTCTTTTACTTACAAACTATTTATAACTCAATCGCAAATGGAAACGTCAAGTTCCATAAGTATATGAATTTTGAGACACAATATAATGAAACAACTAAAGTACATGTGAAAATATAATTTAGTATCTTTTTTTTTTTTTTTTTAATTCTAAAACTTTGTCCTAATGTTAAAAATAAAAATAAAAATGGAAAAGACAAAAGAGAACTAGATAAAGGACTATCTAAGACTATTCCTCCAATGCTAAGAATTCACTGTTCCTAATCTTAGGACAAATAGCCCCACAACAACCTATAAATACCAATTCCCCCATCATTCTCTTGATTCAAACCTGCATTAACAGTACTCTCCAATTCTCTTTCAGACAAGAAACCCTTTTAGATTTCATTTTAATCTTCTCGAAAACTAGAACATGGCAATGTCTTTTTATTGCCGCCAATTCGTAATCTTCGATATGAAAGCCCTGGAAAAAAATTCATGGACTGGCCGTGTACAGCCCGGCGCTGCCCTTTCGTCACCTGATGAACTCCACATCAACTTCAATTTCTCTTGCAAACCCCTTTACTTCAACTGGGTCATCCGCCGAGATCCCGCCGCATCGCCACTGTTTCGGAGACGGCTCCGTTCGCCCTCGATCGGAAAACACATCCGCCTCAATCTCCAGGAATTCATGCGCACGGAAGACGCCCGCGAAACCATCGGCAAAAAGCTCGAAGTCTGGCCTATGTCGGCCGGCGCACGCCGAACCTTGATCGACTTCGCGCTGGACAAAGCGCGTGATGTAGTTGAATATTCAATCTCCCATCGCCATGACACCGTTCATCTTCACTTCCGTGTGACCGTGGCACACCTGCACACTTTTTATCCGAGGCGCACGAATGGTGTAGTAGAAGATGATAGGGCGGGCAGAGTTCCGGCTCTGGAGTCGGCGATCGAGGCCTTGGAGAGAAAGACGTTAATGGAAAATGCGACTTGCTCTATTTGCTTGGAAGATTTCTCGTATGGCTGTGAAGCAACTTCGATGCCATGTTCGCATGTTTTTCATGGAGAATGCATAAAAGAGTGGCTGAGAATTAGACACTATTGCCCCATGTGCCGTTTTCAGATGCCAACCCACAGAGCTAGACTTTGACAGGTTTATTGATGTATTCTAATTTATAGTTTTGCAAGATATATTATAAAGTTTTTTGATATAAATATTTAGATATAGGTTAGGTTTAATTCTGAATTTCAATGATAAAAATTCTTATATACAATATAGGTTGTTACGTTGAGTATGTCCAATATATTATACTGACGTAATCTATTATTCAGTATAAAATTAAGATATATATGACTAGATTTTTTTTTTTGTCTATTAGTAGATTTTTGAGATTTGATCTTCCTGTTACTTTGAACAAAATCTAAATTTGTAAAAGAACATGTTCAAGAAAGAATAGTTAATTTATTGATGTACACTACGACGAAAATGAAAATTAGTAACAATATACAAGTGGTATAAATATTGTCATTAATTATATAGATTAATTGAAAAAAATATTTTATTATAATAATAATTTTTTATAAGTTAAATAGAAATAATAATTGTATCTAAATTATCGCTATTAAAAATTAGTGATATATCTTTTCGTTATACATATATACCAATTCTTAATACTAATAATGTAACACACTAATTTTTATCACTATTAAATATTTATTGCAACTATATAATTTTTTTTTTCACTTAGTACAAATTATTAATAAAAATTAAAAGTTTTTATCACATAATATTAGTTGCTCGTGATGAATTTTATAATTTTACTTAATTTTTATCATTATTATATATTATAGTTGTATTATGATTTTCTGCATGTACGCATAACTTATAAAGAAGTAAAAGAAAAATAAAAAAAAGAAAAGAAAAGGTTTTTAATTATCTAACACTAAGCAATTTGTTCATATACAATCTCATCTTCCAATTGGCAATATTGTAATGAAAGGTGAATAATTTTCAAAAATATTAATATATCATGGTTCTTATAGTACAGTGTGTCAATATTTTAATTATACTTGTTGGCTGGTTTTCCTCTCAAGAGTTATAGATATTTTCTACTTTAATGCAATATTCATAATTAGGTTATCAGCATAACCGTTGAGATCTTCTTTATGTAAAGAAACATGTGTAATTGTTATATAAAAATATTAATATATTAGTACTAATATAATATTTACATCTTTATTTAAAAATATTAATATATAATAGATTTAGAATTTTTTTCAAAATTATATATTTGATCAATGATTCATGAAGAAAAAACTCATCAAATTAAAGAATTCGAATACTTAATGAAACTTCATATATTGAGAGTTCAGATGGAAGAGGTTTTTAAGATAGAATACAATCATTTTTTAGTATTATAGATAAATAAAAAATAATTTGTTTTAATAAAAAATTAAAAACTAATTTAAAAAATTTAATAATCAGAAATGAATGATTTTTTTAAATTTAATTAAAATTTAAAACTGTAAAAATTTAAAATTTACTCAAAATTATACAATTATAGTTCAAGACTTGTTGTATATAATAGTGAAATCCTAATTCTTATCCTTTTGTTAAATTTGGTCAAGTATTTGTTTTGTCCAATGACTTTAGTCTAACATATAAAATATGAGCTCAAATTAGAACTTATAAACACATAATGTGTGAGTATAAATTAAAAAAAAACATTCTTTTGCTCAAGTTTCTAGTTCTCTAGGAACTTGCTCTTACTCCTCTTTTGCTATCATAAAATTAGAATTCTTTTTACATTAGGTTTTCTAAATGTAATAGGACAATAATCAAATAACTTTGGCTTATTTAATTTTGATTATTAAGAATAATTTTGCTTGGACCAAATTAATTATGTAAATCTGTGTGTTGTCTTCTTTTCATTATTCTCCAGCTGGGTAAATTGCAGAAATAAGATCACTATTATGGTCAATTCGCAATGTAGGATTAGAATTTGGGGTAGTACAAAAGCAGAAGAAAGACTCTTAAAAAATTGAAAAAAAGAAACAAGTAACTGAAAAATACAGTTAGCATCGGTGATTACTTGTATGAGCACCGACTATGCTTTTTTATGAACCATGTCTTTTTTTCAAATTTTTAAGACTTTTGATCCTATTTATGTATTATTCCAAATTCCATTACTACATTACTAATTAGCCATAAAGATTTTTATTGTTTGTATACATACAATCATCCACAAAATTAACTCATATAATTCCTTCGATTATATATATCATGGAATACGTAATTACATCTCGAAAGCAAAAAATCATGAAAAACCTAAACCTTAATGGAGGTATCAAATTCTTTAATTACATGCAGAAAAACTTATACCACCAGAAATCAAACTATATATTCTTCGTACTCATGATGTTCTAAAACAGAATCATAAACCCAATATTTATAAAAAATTCTCGTAATTAATACAACATAAACTTGTTGAACTAATTACGAACTAGCATCTCGCCGGGAGGGCAAGACGGCAGAGGGGGCAATTGTGACCGGTCCTCAACCACTTCTTAGTACAATTTTCATGAAAAAGATGCGAATACGCCATGCGAACTACTTCAGAACCCCTGGAAATCTCCTCTAAACAAATAGAGCAATTAGTCTCTACAGAATCCATCACTAATATTAATTTTCCTTCTCTCCAAGGATTCTATCGACGAATCTTCCGCCGGAATCATACGGACTTCCTGGGCATCGATTGACCGCTGATGATGTCATCCAACGTCGGCTGCTGACGAACCGCCGCCGGCGGAGGGACCGACGACTGCCTCCTTGGGTCAAAAAAGTGCATGTGACCCACGTTCAAACGTAAATGAATATCAACAACGTTATGGTTCGCGGGCATGGACTGAACAACTCGCTGAGCTTTGTCCAATGCGAAACCCACAAATATTTGACGGGCTTCTTCCCGGACAGGCCAGTCTTCGATCATTTCGAGGAGGGTTTGGCGTGCTTGATCGTAGTTCGATAAGTCCTCGTGATTGAGGAAGACAGAGGTCTCGTCGAAGGGCCAATTAGCCCCTGAGATAAGCTGTGGAAATGTGATATTACGCGGGTTGATAATCCAACCGGAGAAGAGGCGGGTGCCGGAAAATTTGAAGTTGATGCGGACAGGCACGGCGCGCCGCCGCCGCCGCCGCCTTCTGTCTCGGCGAGCTCGGCCTGGGGATGGACGTCGCGGCTGGTCAATACGCTTTGGGTGAAGACTTGGACAGATGTGTGGATTCGGTCGTCGGAGGTGGTGGACTGGTGGTTTTCCATGTTCAAGATTTCAAGAAGATGAGTAAATTGGAGTTTTTTTTTTTTCTGCAGAAGCGAGAAATTAGTGGAAGATGAAGAATAATGAATTACTTTGGTTGTCCGATGAAACCAAACAGCGAAGAAGATGCATTTATATGGGTTTTTGGAGATTTGTCAGTAGTGTAGGAAAAGTAGAATCCTTGACAAGACTGATTTTATGCCATCTAGAAGGACCATTAGGAGTCCTCGGTAAGGAAGGCATGCTTGATCTAATTTATTTTGATATAATCTTAAACTTTTTTATATTTTTTATTTTATAAAAAAATTTATTGAATATTGGTTATTTATAAATATTGTATTTAATAGTTTTTGCATTTTTTGTTTTTTATTTTTTTTTTAAGAAAAAGAGTGTTATTAATTTGTCAACTTTGATGGAATTAAGACTATGCAAGCCCATTATTTCCCTAAGCAGCCATAGTTTAATACTATTATTTTCATACATATAAGTGTGAATTTTGGCGTTTGAGCCCTTAGTATATTTGTGTGCATAATTTATTTATTTTTTTTGAAAAAAATAAGATAGAGATTTGACACATAACCTTACTACCCTTTCTTTCTTTTTTTTTTTTTTTTTTTTTTAATAAGCGCATAACCCTACTACCTAAAAGAAACCTAATATCGTGTATAAAATTTTGATTTAAATTTGTAGAATATGAAGGAAGCAAAAAATATAAAAATTATCACTGATTATGTACATATATTAGTTAATAGAAAATTTAATTTAACACAATAATGATTTTTCCACAAATAAATAAGAACTGTATTCAAATTGTTACTATCCAGATTTGTGACAGATTTGTCATTACACATATAACTCGATTTCAATTTTAACAATGTCGTAAAAATACTATTTCTTGTTATATTAAATTATTATTATGAAAAATAAATTTTTAATTGATTAAAAGTAATATATTAGTGGTAAATAAAAAATTATTATCACTTACTACTTGTTGAAGGGTAGTAACTTTTATTGTTCTACTTGTTATTGTATTGGCATTATATTTTCTGCATGTAACAAAGAAGTTACCTTTTTCTTTTCTTCTTCTTCTTCTTTTTTTTTTTTTTTAATAAAAAAGGATCTCTATCATCTAAAACAATGCAATTTGTCCATAGACAATCTTCTCTCCAATAGGCAAGAGACTTTGATTCACTGTAAAATTGAAGTTAAATGCCATTAGTCAACTTTCTAGATATGTAGATATTGTCTAGTTTGACGTTATCATCAATTTATTTGATGGTTCCCATATTAAAGAAGAAATCTTTTTGTTCGAAGAAACATTGACTGAAAAATTTATGTTGCGATTTGACTCTCACCTAAAAATGAAGATCAATTAAAATTTTTAGTTCCAATTCTTAAAAATTTAATTTAAAATTTTTGAGATTGATTTTACTATTACTTCGAACAAACAAACTCTGATCGTGTAAAATTTTGATTTTAATTTGTAGCATATGTGCAAGAAATTAAGAATAGTGAAGTTGTTGGTGTACACTACTATAAACATGAAGTTAGTGATAACATATTAAGTGATGATGTAAAAATTATGACTATATATATATATTAAGTGATATAAAAATGTTAAAATGGGCCACCCTAAAAATCTTGTAGGCTATTAAAAGAACTTAAGCACTATTTAATTAGAAAAGTTATTTTTTAAGTTTTGATCTGATTTTTTTATTAAATATGCTAGACTTAGTTAGGTGGTATGTGGACTAATTCATAGGTCCTTCACGTACGACCTACCCTATTTCGATCCTAATTATAATTAAAAAAAATGTTCCTTTCCTAATTCTATAAAATTCTAATTGTTTCCCTTTTACTAAAATTTCCAAGTCCCTAGGAATTTGTTCTTGCTCCCCTATTGTTACAATGAATTTAGAGTTCTTTCTACGTTAGGTTTTCTATTTTTAATAGGACTCATATTTAAATAATTTATTCTTATTTATTTTTTGATTATTATGGATAACACTTGGAAAAATCATAAATTAATAAAATTCTTTTTCTTCCCCTTATTTTCCCGCCCATGTTCTGTTATCTATTATGTGTTTACTTTGGTGAAAAAAAGATTTTCTTTTTATGTGTACAAGCTCAACAAAATTACTCATATAATGCAATAATTGTGTTTACTTTGGTAAAAAAAAGATTTTCTTTTTATGTGTACAAGCATCAACAAAATTACTCATATAATGCCTTTGGTTGTAACTTGTATATATCATAAAAATATATAACTATTAATTGACATATTGAAATCTTAAAATTACACTATCTTCATGAAAAATAAAAACCTTAAAGGAGGTATCAGTCAAACTCTTTTATTATATTACATGCAGAAAATTATCTTTCCATCAAAATTCAAACTATACATTCTTCCAGTTGGTATCCTTTATTTCATTATATGTTTCATCATCTTCTATTCCATTGCATAAATGTATGACACGTTTATTAGATATTTTCTTATAAAAATAATTGATTAAGAATCAAATACACTTGCTATATATACATCACATTAAAATAGGAGATGAAACACAGAATAGAAGTGACATTCTTTGTACTCATGATGTTCTAACAAAATCATAAACCCAATATTTATCAAAAAATTCTCGTAACCAATACAACATAAACTTGTTGAAATAATAATATCTAGCAGCTCGCCGCCGGCAGCTGAAAACGGCAGACAGGGCAGTTGTTACTGATCCTCAACCACTTTTTAATACAATTTTCATGAAAAAGATGTGAACACGCCATGCAAACTGCTTCAGTGTCCAAGTAAAAATTCTCCAAACAAATTGGGCAAGTCTCTGTAGAATCCATTACTAACATTTTCCTTCTCTCCAAGGATTCTATCGACGAATCCTCCGCCGGAACCATGCGGACTTCGTGGGCATCGATTGACCTCTGAATGACGTCATCCAACATCGTCGTCGGCTGCTGAGGATCCGCTTGCGGCGGAGGAACGCCCGATGACGACGCGCGCCTCCTTTGGTCAAAAACATGCGTGTGAAACACGACCATACGTACGTGAATATCAACAACGTTATGGCCGTCGGGCATGGACTGAACGGCTCGCCGAGCTTTGTCCAATGCGAAACACAAAAACCTTTGACGGGTTTCTTCCCGGACAGGCCATTCTTCGATCATTCCCATGAGGGTTTGGCGTGCTTGATCGGAGTTCGACAAGTCGTGGAGATTGAGGAAGACGGAGGTCTCGTCGTAGGGTAGTACTGAATCAACCCCTGATTCAAACTGTGGATATGTGAAATTTGGGACTAAAATCCAGCCGTAGGAATTGACGTTGGCGGAAAATTTGAAGTTGATACCGCAAGGCAAGGTGGCGGCGGCGTCTTCGGTCTCGTCTAGCTCGACCTGGGGATGGACGTCGCGTCTGGTCAATACGCTTCGGGTGAAAACTCTGATGGATGTGCAAATTTGACCGCGGGAGGTGGTGGACTGGTAGGTAATTTCCATGTTCAAGATTTCAAGGAGATGAAAAATCTAAAGTTTTTGCAGAGAGAAATTTGTAGCAGAATAATGAATGAGATACGTAGGTTGTACGATGAAATTAAACAGCGGAAGATGTATTAATAGGTTTTTTGGAGGTTTGTCAGTAGTGTGCGTAGGAGAATTAGAAATTTAGAATCCTTGGTAAGACTGGTTTATGTAACCTAGGCGTATTAGGAATCCTTGGTAAGAAGGGCATGCTTGATCTAATCGGATTTATTTTGATAAAATCTTATTTTTTTGTTTTTATTTTTTTTCTGTTTTACGAAAACATTTAGGGCCTGTTTGGTTGTGAATTGGGGTGTTTTGCCAAATTTTTTTGGCAAAATGGTTTTTGGGAAGTGAGGTTGGGGAATGTGATAATTGTTTGTTTGTGTTTTGGGGTGGTAGGTGGAAAATGAATTGAGAGAAAATTATTTTTTTGTTTGTGTTTTGGAAGGGAACAAGATGTCATATCAATAACTTTTTTATTGAATTTGTGGGGGTGAAATGAGTACTTTAAAATTATTTATATATGTGTATATATAAATTATATGAGTGGTAATATGTGCATATATTTGCAATAATTAGATAATGTGTGGAACTTTGGGGAATGGTGTGGAATTGTGAACAGTATGGATTTTTTGGGGAATAAATTTTTTATTTTGAGAGTGAGATTAGGAAATATGTAATGTTTGTTTGTTTAAATTTTAGGAGTTGAAAAACAAACTGGCAGTTTGCAACCAAACAAGGCCTTATTGATTGGTTATTTATAAATATTGTATTTAATAGTTTTTGCATTTTATTTTGTATTTTTTTAAGAAAAAGAGTGTTATAATTATTTGTTAACTTCGATGAAATTAAGACCATGCAAGCAAGTATTATGCGCGCTTTGTTAACGTTTGGTGAAATTAAGACATGTACTGAAAAATTAATTATGTTGCGGTTTGACACGATCATCTAAAAATAAAGATCAATTAAAATTTTTAGTTCCAATTCTTAGAAATTTGATTTTATCTCCTTGGTAGATTTTTGAGGTCTGATCTTACTATTACTTTGAGCAAAAACCTCTGATCGTGTAATATTTTGATTTTAATTTGTAGGACATGTGCAAGAAAGAATAGTGAAGTTGTTGGTGTAGACTAGGGCTGTCAACATATTGAATTTGGATTGGATCAATCATATTCAAATTCAACTTTAATTATCAAAATTCATATTCGATAGGATTTTTGTTAGTCAATACCATATCCGAATTCGATCGATATATATCCGAGATTCGATAAAAAAATTCGATCCAATTTAATTTTTTTTTCTTTTTCCTCCCTTTTGAATTGTATAAAAATATTGTATTTTCAAAATAAATTTACATCATATTTGATTTTTAACAATTTTTTAGTTTTTATTATATATTAGTCCAAAAGTTAAATATGTGAATATTAAACTCATATTTCACATTATATTAATGCATAGATGAACTATTATACATTATTATATTTCACATTTTATTAGTATCCCTCTTATTTTTGAGGTTAAAGACTCAATATTAATAGCATAATATAAGCGTTAATATAGATATTATGTCAATATAATATATAGATTTTATTTTAAAATCTTTATTAATATTATATATAATAGTATTAATTTAATAAAAAATATTAAAATTCAAATTCAAATTTTAACAGATGAATTTCTTAATTCCATATCCGATCCACTTATTTCGAATTACAGATATTTATAATCGAATCTGATCTATTGGATATTTTAATCAAATAAAAATCCTAAAATTCAGATCAAATTTACATCGAATTCGGATTAAAGTTCGATCCATTGATATTTGATAGCCCTAGTGTAGACTACTATAAAAATAAAAATTAATGATAATATATTAAGTGATAAAATAGTTATTTTTACAAGTTTATAACAATTATGATTATATTTAAATTATCACTATTAAAAATTAATGTTGTATTTTTTGATTAAATATGTATGTATCTCTACTTTTCAGTATTGATAATGTAGAAATACTAGTTTTTATCACTGTTAAATTCTTATTGCAGCAAAATATTTTTTTTACTTAATACAAATTATTAGAGAAAATCAGAAGTTATTAATTATATTTGTTGGCTGTTTTTCCTGATGATCTCAAGAGTTATAGATATTGTTTACTTTATGCAATCACCGGCTTATTTGGTAATTTCTGTATTACGGTAGAGATTTTTATGCAAAGAAACATGTGTCGGGATTCTCGCTTGATTACCTGAAAATTAAGATTGGTAGAATTTTTAGAGGTACCTATATATGAGGTGTAAGGATTTAAATTAAAATAAAAAATTAAATAACAAATTTTATCAGTAACTAAAGAGAAAAAATATTCAATATATTATTTTATTTAATTAATAATAAATTTTATTTATTTAAATACTAAAAATAATTACAATTCATTTTTAATCACATGATATAAAATAAATATTCTTATAAAATAAATGATTTCAATAGTATTTAAATTCTTTTCTATGCATTACACTGAGCACATGCTAGTAAATTTATAATTAAAAAACTTGTTTCTTTCCTAATTCTATTAAATCCTAATTGTTATCCTTTGCTAAAATTTCTAGTTCCCTAGGAATTTGTTTACTCCCCTTCTGTTATCATGAATTTAGAATTCCTTTTACATTAGGTTTTCTGATTTTAATTGGACTCCTAATTAAACAATTTACTCTTATTTATCTTTCGATTATTAGGAATATAACATTTGAAAAACTCATAAATTAATAATTTCTTTTTGTATTTTTCATTTTTTGACCCGTGTTATCTTTTTTCATTATGCTTTCGGTTTGTGTTTAATTTCGTAACAATTTATGTGAAAGATTTTCTTTTTATGTGTACAAGCATTCACAAAACTCATATAATGCCTTTGATTGTATATATCGTAAAATATATAACTACAATTTTCACATCTTGAAATCGAAAAATTACACTATCATCATTGTTATAATAAAGGGCATAAGAGGGGGTCAATTAGGCCAAACACTACAAAAAAGTATAATATTAATGACAAAATAATAAGTAACAAAGTAAAAGTTGTCACTAATAATATACATTAAGTGGCAATAATCTTTATCTTGCCATTAATAATAATTTTTAAGTAACAAGAATTTTTATTTTGTCACAAAATGACTCAATGGTGACAAAAATTAATGATTTAAGTTGTCAATATTAACAATTAGTGACAACTTAGTGACAATAAAAATTGTCACTATAATTTGTGACAAAATTTTCATTGTCACTACAAGTGTGTCACTAATTATCTATAGTGACAACTTTAACACTATTCTTGTCACTATGTAGTTTGTAAAAATTATTAAAGTGACAAAACTAAATTTTTTGTCACTTAATATACATAATTAGTGACAACTTTTGTTTTTCCGTTTACTATTTTGCCACTAATTTATTTTTTTCTTGTGGTGAAAAGCAATGTTATTTTTAAGTTAAACAATAGTTTTAATTGGAAGTTTCAAACGGAATAATCACCAAATACAAAGATAATGAAAAGTAGATGAGACACCAGATTTATAGTGGTTCGAAAAGCCTAATTCACTACCTAGGCTTTCACTTAGGATTTTAATCTACAAAAGTTCACTAATAATCTCAAAGAGAATTAGTACAAAATGAGTTCAATAAAAATGAATGAACAGAATAAAACCAATTGAAACTATATCAAATAAACCGATACAGTAGAAGGGAAGGAATATTCCAAAAACCCTAACATAGAGGACTGCACGGCTACTGGCAGTTCCAGCTGGAAGTAAACAATACACCCCTTTTTTTTTCCTCCAACACGGTACTTCAAGAAAGCTAATGATAGAGTTGAATATAACTTGTAGCAAAAATGCTTTTTCTTCTGAGTTCATCTCTTCAAGATTAAATAGTAGACCTTTGTTGATGCTTGGATGTTCCAACGATAACTTTCCATAGATAGGTCCCCAACAGTAACTTACCATGTGTGGATGTGAGTAATCAATCATGGTAGATATTCAACCTTCTTTAATATGTTCTTTCCATGTATAATAGATTAGCAATATTTGTTCCAAATAATATATTAACTAAAGATGGAAATAAATTGTGATTTGCTTGATTAAAGGAATTAAATGCATAATCAAAACAATAATCCTAACAGTCATTCTTCATGAAAATTCTAAATCTTAAAGAGGTATCAAACTATCTTTAATTACATTTGAAAATTATCTTACCATCAAATTTATATTATATATTCGATTTAAATCTTCTATTTTACTCCTTATTCCATCTTCTATTCTATCTCATCAATATATGATATGTGTATCATAAATTTCCTTATAAAAATAATTGAGTAAGAATTATGTATATAATTAATATAAATACATCAAATTGAAATAGAGATGAAATATGGAATATACTAGAGGAACCAATTTGTTGTACATTCAGCTTCGAACTCCTGATGTTCTAACAAAATCATAAACCCAATATTTATCAAAAAAATTCTCGTCATTAATACAACATAAACTTGTTGAATTAATTAATAATGATCTAGCGTCTCGCTGGCAGCTGAAAACGGCAGACAGGGCAGTTGTTACTGATCCTCAACCACTTCTTAATACAATTTTCATGAAAAAGATGCGAACACGCCATGCAAACTGCTTCAGTGTCCAAGCAAAACTTCTCCAGACAAATTGAGCAAGTCTCTGTAGAATCCAATACTAATATTTTCCTTCTCTCCAAGGATTTTATGGACGAATCTTCCGCCGGAACCATGCGGACTTCGTGGGCATCGATTGACCGCTGAACGACGTCATCCAACGTCGTCGGCTGCTGATGATCAGCCGGCGGCGGAGGAACGGCCGACGACGACGATGGCGGACGCCCCCTTTGGTCCAACACGTGCGTGTGAAACACGTGCAGACGTAAGTGAATATCAACAACGTTATGGCCGTCGGGCATGGACCCAACAGCTTGCTGAGCTTTGTCCAAGGCGAAACCCACAAACATTTGACGGTTTTCTTCCCGGACAGGCCAGTCTTCGATCATTTGCAGGAGGGTTTGGCGTGCTTGATCGGAGTTCAAGAAGTCGTGGAGATTGATGAAGACGGAGGTCTCGTCGAAGGGTACTGAACTAATCCCTGATTGAAACTGTGGACATGTGGAATTTCGGGTTACAATCCAGCCGGAGGAAATGGCGTTGCCCGAAAATTTGAAGTTGATGCGGGAAGGCAAGGCGGTCTCTTCTAGCTCGGCCTGGGGATGGACGTTGCGACCGGTCGATAGGCGTTGGGTGACAACTACGACAGATGTGTACATTCGGCCGAGGGAGGTGGTGGACTGGTAGGTTTCCATGTTCAAGATTTCAAGAAGATGAAAAATTGAAGTTTTTGCAGTGAGAAATTAGTAGTAGAATAATGAATGAGATACGTAGGTTGTACGATGAAATTAAACAGCGGAAGAAGTATTAATAGGTTTTTTGGAGGTTTGTTAGAATTGTAGGAGAATTAGAATCCTTAGGAAGACTGGTATATGTAATCTAGCTAGGAGCATTAAGAATCCTTGTTAAGGACATGTTCGATCTAATCGGATTTGTTTCCATAAAATCTTAATTTTTTTATATTTTATATTTTATTATTTGATAAAAAACATTTATTGATTGGTTATTTATAAATATTGTATATAATAGTTTTTGCATTTTATTTTTTATATTTTATATTTTATTATTTGATAAAAAAACATTTATTGATTGGTTATTTATAAATATTGTATTTAATAGTTTTTTCATTTTATTTTTTAAAATTTTTTCAAGAACAAGAGTGTTGTTAATTTGATGAACTTAAGACCATGCAAGCAAGTATTTTTCTTTGCTAACTTTGGTGAATTTAAGACCATACAAGTAAGTACTATTTCATAAAGCAATTATAGTCTAATGCCACTACCTCGCACATATAAGTGAAAAGTTTGAGATTTGATCGAAGTTCTAATATATTTGTGTACATAAATTTAAAAAACATAAAAAAAGCAAGGTAGAGATTTGATGAATAACGTCCTTAATTACGACCTGAACGCAACCTAATATTATGTGTAAAATTTTGATTTAAATTTGTAGAACATGAAGGAAAAAAAATGTAAAATTGTTACTTATAATTATGTACATACATTAATTATTAAAATATTTAATTTGACACAATGATGATTTTCACAAATTTAATAATAATAAGAACTGTATTCAAATTGTTACTATTGAGAGTTAGTGACATATTTATATGTAATTATACATATAACTCAATTTCAAAAAGAAGGATATAAAAATACTATTTTTTCTTATAATTAAATTATTATTATAAAAAGAATTAATTTTTTATCACTTAATACATACTATTAATGACAATTCCAAATTTATTATCACTTACTACTCGTTGTGGATGGAGACTTCTATTGTTATATGTCGATCTCTTAGTTTTTATTATTGTTGTTGTTGTTGTTGTGTTGGTATTAGATTTTCTGCATTAACAGAACAAGTACCTTTTTCTGATTTAGATCCTCTATTTCAATTTATTTTTTATCTTTTATTTCACTGCATAGATATATGACATATGTATTAAATATTTTCTTATAAAAATAATTAATTGAAAATCAGATATACTTGACATATATATAAATTATTGAAATAGAAAATGAAATACGGAATGGAATAAAGAATCCAAGATGCTTTTTTCTATCACCAAGATTTTCTATTATCTACAACAATGCAATTTGTCCATATATAATCTTCTCTCGAATCGGCAAGATTTTGATTCACTGTAGAAAATTAAAGTTAAACGCCATCAGTCAACTGTCTAGATTTGGTAGTTTCCGTATTAGGGTAGAAATCTTTTTGTGCGAAGAAATATAGTGTGAAAATTTTATATTGCGATTTGACTCAATCACCTTAAAATAGAGATCAATTAAAAAAATTTAGTTCCGATCCTTAGAAATTTGATTTTATCTCCTTTGCATTATGCTTAAGATTAAATTTCTTAATTCTAGTAAGAGCAGTAACAAAATCAATTATAGTTTGACTGTTAGGGATCATGGAAAACACTCAAAAAACTTATGATATTCAATAAGTATTTTGAAATTTCCTTTATGCACATGTTTTAACTTAATAAAGTTCTTTCGCTGAGTGGGCTATGGTCCAGCAACATAAGTCTCCCACATCATGTAGGAGGTCAAGAGTTTGAGCTATAACGAACTCCTGATGTGCGTGTGTATAAATAAAAAAAAAAAAATAATAAAGTTCTTTCAATTTCACCCCATAAATGACCCTTATTTAAGTGACTTAGGTGAATTTTTTGTATGATTTTTTACTAGTAATAGAGTACTCAAAATCACAATTAGAGTTAGTTCAAATAAAAGAATTAAAAACCCAATCGGCCAATCCCCATCTAATCTTGTCTCATTAAAAGATAATTCACTTGTTTGAAGATGATTCACTTGATAAGACTAACCATCATCATCCTCACCTCCATCGCTATATTGATCCTTAATTACCTCATTCTGGTGCAACAAAAGTTCTTTGTTCGTAACTGGATCAAAGCCATCGATATTAGTTGATCATCGTGTACCATAATGCACTATATCAAAGATTTTGAGTGTATATACAATCATTTGATTATTTGACTATATAAATCTTATAAATGAACATCTTGAAACCTTAAAATCGAAAACAATATGCAAATCTTGATGAAACCTTAAAATCGAAAACAATATACAAATCTTGATGAAACCTAAATCTTGAAGAATGTAAGAAATTCTTCGATTACATGCCAAACAATCAAAACTATTCTTTGTACTCATGATGTCCTAACAAAATCATAAATCCCAATATCTATCAAAAAATTATCGTAATTAATACAACATAAACATGTTGAATTAATTATATCTAGCAGCTCGCCGCTGGCAACTTAACACGGCAGATGGGGCAGTTGTTGCTGATCCTCAACCACTTCTTAATACAATTTTCATCAAAAACATGCGAACACGGCATGCAAATTACTCCATGATCCCTGGAAAACTCCTCCAAACAAATAGAGCAAATTTCTACAGAATCCGTTACCAGTATTTTCCTTCTCTCCAGGGATTCTATCAACGACTCTTCCGCCGGAATCATAGAGACTTCCTCATCGTCGTCCACGTCCATTGGCTCTTCAATCTGCCCATCGTCGATCGACGGACTCCGCCTTTCATCAAAAACGTGTCTGTACAAGACGGCAACATCCATATCGAGATGAACAATAGTATGCCTTGCCGGCATGGATACAACAGCTTCCCGCGCTTTCTTCAGTGCGTGATCCACCACGCCGTAACGCATTCCATCGGCCACAGCCCAATTTTCTTTGATCTGTCTGTCAATGGTTTCGCGGGCTTGTGCTGAGGACAAGAACTGCGGGAGATCGAGGAGGACAGAGGTCTCCACCAAGGGTTGATCAATGGTTGAGACAAACTCTTGCTCTGTAGAATCTTGGCGCACAATGAAATCGGAGAAATGAACTTCGCCAGAAAATTTGAATTTGATCTGGAATTGAGGCATGGCGGGGGCCGGGGGATGATCGCGAGCTGTGATCACCTTGTCGCCTAACACTAAATATGAGTACACTTGGTGCGAGGCGGGGGGTTGATCATATTCTTCCATGTTTAAGATTTCAAGAAGATGGAAATTGAATTGTTTTTTCCAGAAGAGAGAAATTAGTAGATGAGGGAGGAAGAGAAACGGAAAGCAACGAAGGACTCTGGTTGATTTGTATGATGAAACTGAACAAATGGAAGATGTTTATAGGTTTTTCCTTAGGTTTTATTTGTAGCATATATAGAAGCTCTAGAATTCTTGGTAAGAATGGTTTATTAGCACCGGCATGTACTTTAGATCCTTTATTCTATTTTTTATTTTATTTTGATATATTTATATTAATTATATTTAATTTTAAATTAATTATTTATAAAAAAATATTTAATACACATATTTTATATATATAAAATGAAATAGGAGATGGAATATAAATTAAAATAGAAAAAACTGCCCAGCATAGGACCCTTAGAAACCTTCCCTGGTAAGAGTGGTATGTTTGATATAACTGGACTTATTGTGGCAAAATCTTAAATTTTTTTGATATTTCTAATTATTTTACTTTATTTTGTATATATATATATATCAATTTTTAAGGAATTTGTTTTTTGCTATAAATACTTTGATGTTATATTTGGATCAAGAAAGTTAATGAGAAAAAATAAAAGAAAAATGCAAAAGTTAAAAAAAAATATGAAATTACATTATTTGAAGCATAAAAAAGTTCTTAATATTTTTTTTAATTAAAATTTAAGGTCTGAAATTGCATCACTTGATCAATACTAATTAACCATTATCAATATAGTAAACGAAGATTCTTTGTTCATGACCTAACCCAAAGCCACTAGAATTAGTTGGTAACCTATATATATCATCGTCTGTAAATTAAGCAAATTGCAGATATAAAATCGTTCAAATGATCATCTGATAAATAATGATTGAAATTGCTGGAGATGGTAATGTAGGACTATAACAATTAAAAAAACCAAAAATGGATTTAATTTACTCGTCGAAAAGTACTATTAGCACCAATTTTGCTTGCATATTAGCAGCGAAAGTGTGCCAAGTCAATGGAAGCAAACCCCACATAAGCAAATGTCCTGATAATACCTCACAACAAGCGAAATTCTTTTTTTTTTTTAATTTTTTTTAATTATTGCAATCCTACATAACTATCTCTGACAATTTGGGTTTTCAGTTACCAAACAACCATTTGAACCTAATTTTATTATTGATGACATTTTACACCTAGGACTCGTTTGCTTGTTTTGATATTGCATGATAGATATACAATCTAACTAAATTCCAATATTTGATTCATTTTTAGAATTCTTTGATATAGCTAAGGCCCAATATGCATTTAAGGCTAAACTTAGCTTATGTATCAATGCCCTGAGGTGTAATATGTTTTCCAAATTAAATTAGAAATAAATTATAATTTATCAAATGGGATAATCATGCTAAGCAAACAATCAAAGTTAGATATCAAGTTATTTAAAATATACAAACAAACATTAGATAGGATATACAATAACTCACTATTTATTCTAATCATACGTATCATATCTAATCCAAACATACCAAACAAACGAGCTCCTAAAGTTTTAAGTAATTTGATTATATGTGTATATATATATTTAGAAAACCACATCTTGACACCTTGAAATCGAAAAACTACACAACTTGATGAAAACCTAAATCTTGAACAACATAAGAAATTCTTTTATTATAATTACATGTGGAAAATCTTATATATCAATAATCCAACGATTCTTTGTATTGATGTTCAACCTAAATCATACGTACATATATAGTATTTATCAAAAAATCTTGGAATTATAATACAACGTACAGAACTTGTTGAACTGATTATGATCAGCATCTTGCCGGCAGCTCAAAACGGCAGAGAGGGCAATAATGACTGGTCCTCAGCCACTTCTTGATACAATCTTCATGGAAAAGATGTGAACAAGCCATGCAAATCACTTCAGAACCCCTGGAAAACTCCTCCAAACAAACAGAGCAAGTCCCTATATGAGAATCCATTACTAATACTTTCCTTGTCTCCAAGGATTCTATCGATGAATCTTCCGCCGGAATCATACGGACTTCGTTGGCATCCATCGACTGCTGAATCGCCCAATCGATCGATGGACCCCCACTTTCGACATAAAACACTCTATCAACGACGCCCGCAACGATTTGAAGATGAACAACATTATGCCTCGCGGGCATGGATACAACAGCTTCCCGCGCTTTCTCCAGTGCGAAAATTACCAAATCTCGACGCATTTCATTGGACACATATAGCCAATTTTCTTTGATCTCTCTGTCGATGGTTTCGCGCGATTCTGCGGAGGACAGGAACTGCGGGAGATTGAGGTGGACTGAGGTCTCTTTCAGAGGTAAATCAATCGCTTGGACAAACTGTGGTTCTGTAGAATCTTGGTATAAATTGAAATCGGAGAAACTGACGGAGCCAGAAAAATCGAAGTTGATGTGGAATTGGGGCGAGGAGGCGGAGGCGGCCGCCGGGGGATGATTGCGAGTGGTGACCGCCGTTTCGGTTAACACTATATCTGAGTATACGAGGTGGGAGGTGGTGGGATGATCGTATTCTTCCATGTTCAAGATTTCAAGAAGATGAAAAAATTGAATTGCTTTTGCAGAAGAGAGAAATCAGTAGATGGGAGAGGAAGAGATGGACGCTGGTTTGTATTATGAATTATTAAACAAAGGGAAGATATATATATATATATATATATATATGTATAGGTTTTTTTGTTGGCTAGGTTTTATTTGTGGTACAGGAGCATTAGAATCCTTGGTAAGAAAGGTTTATGAGTATCAAGCCTAGGACCCTTAGAATCCTTCCTTGATTGGGAAGAATGGTATGTTTGATATAATTGGATTTACTTTGACAAAATCTTAAATTTTTTGATAATTTTTGTTTTATTTTATAAAAAGATTTATTGATTGGTTTATTCATATGTCTCAATTTTTTAGAGAAAAAGTATCACTAATTTTGCTATTTCATAAAGAAATACATTGATGTTATGTTTAGATTAAGAAAGTTAATGAAAAAAAAAAGAAAAAAGAAAAATGCAGAAGTACAAAATTAAATTGAATATAAAATTATATTATTTAAGGCATAAAAAAAGTTCTTAATATTTTTCTTATTAAAATTTAACGTCCAAACATTGGGTTAGTGGATTTTCAAGACTAAAATCATAGAGAGGAAGTGTTTGACCCTTATTACCAAATTCTAATTTATGGTGTTTTCTAAATTTTTTGCTTTCTAATATTTTTTAACCTTTTTTATTTTTTGACTTTCAAGAAAAGTTTTATTCACTACAAGAAAGCGTCATCCCTTCACCAGCAAAAAAATTTATCATAATTTTGATAAAATCTATACAAATATGATTTTGTGATGGATTTATGTTACACATTTGATAGTATATGTTTTTTTACTGATTAATTTGTGATAAAAATAAGTATGCCACATAATTAATATTGTAATGGAATTTTTCATCATGGATTGAAAAGTTATTTTGACCATAATGTTTAGAGTTACGAAACTTATGACGAACTCTTCATACCAATACAAACTATTCATATCTAATATCATCACTAATATACGTTTTTTTTCTTTTTTTGAATTTGCTAGTAATCCATCAAAATTCATTATAACTGTCTTGGATATGTGATAGAACTCCACTCGCCACAAATTTTTTATTAATGAAAGGGTGTTTTTCTATAGTGATTGATTGGTAATTTGAATAGCTTATGTATTGTGGAAGTTTTTTTATTCCTTAAGAAACATCATTAAGTTGCTATCATAGGAACATTTAGTGGCTTTACAATCTTAATAAATAAAAAATATTTAATTCAAATAAATCGTTATAAATTAATTTACGTAAATTACTTGAATTGATCAGGTAAAATTTTATATATTATAAAATTTAATATAATTAATATATTTAATTTACTCCGCACTATAATACAAGAAAGTAGCTATCTCTTGTGTGTGATAAAATAATTAACGTTTGATATTTTTATTCTGCTTTACTGATATTTTTCTAAACATTTTTTAGGTCTTTTTAATATTGAGCTCCATCCATTATCAGCACTAGACTTGTTGCTTTCCAATCTTTTTAAAAAGTCTACATTTACATTTTCTACTTGTTTCAAGTGATCAATTTTTAACATAATTTTCTCTACATATTCTAAGTTTGGCTCGTCAGAAGATGATTCACTTGATCAAGAGTAATTAACTCTTATCAACAGAGTAAATGAAGATTCTTAATTCATGAACTGACCCAAAGCCACTGGGATTAGTTGATACCATGCATATATCATTATCTTCAAATTGCATATATAAGATTGTTTAAATGGCATATGGCAATTAATGATCAAAATTGTTGGAAATAGAAATGTAGGACTATAACAACTAAAAAAATAAAAAAGAACTTAGCTCGTTAAAAAATAATATTAACATTAAATTTGTTTGCGTATCAGCACCAAAAGTGCGCCAGCTCAACGGGAGCAAAACACCACATAAGTAATTGGTGTTGATAGTATCTTACAACGAGTGAAATTCTTTTTTATTATTATTATTATTATTTAATTATTACATTTTTACATTGTTCCGTCTAACAATTTCTTTTTTCATTTATCAAATCACCATTTGAGCAGTCCTATTTTTATAATTTTTCTTCTTTAAATTTGTACCATTTAATTTCATGACACTTTACAGCAAAGGTTTTTAGTATATATATACAAGCATTCACAAAACTCATAGTGCCTTAATTTGATTATATATATATATATATATATATACATCTGTTCAAACAGACTACATCTTGACACCTTGAAATCAAAAAACTACGCAAATCTTGATGAAAACCTAAATCTTGAGGAATCCACGAAATTCTCAGACTACATGCAGGAAATCTTATAATATCAACATTCCAACTATTCTTGGTGCGTGTTCTTAAATGTTCAACCACAATCCTATATAAATACAACATTTATCCAAAGAAAATATCGGAATTATAATACAATTGAACTTGATCGAATCTATTATATATCTAGCAGCTCGCCGGCAACTCCAAACGGCAGAGAGGGCAGTAATGACTGGTCCTCAGCCACTTCTTGATACAGTCTTCATGAAAAAGATGCGAACAGGCCATGCAAATTACTTCAGAACCCATGGAAAACTCCTCCAAACAGATAGAGCAATTAGTCTCCATAGAATCCGTTGCTAATATTTTCCTTCTCTTCAAGGATTCTATCGACGAATCTTCCGCCGGAATCATACGGACTTCGTGGGCATCCATCGACTGCTGAATTGCCCAATCGATCGATGGACCCCCACTTTCGACATAAAACACTTTATCAACGACGCCCGCAACGATTTGAAGATGAACAACATTATGCCTGGCGGGCATGGATACAACAACTTCCCGCGCTTTCTCCAGTGAGAAAATTACCAAACCTCGACGCATTTCATTGGACACATATAGCCAATTTTCTTTGATCTCTCTGTCGATGGTTTCGCGCGATTCTGCAGAGGACAGGAACTGCGGGAGATTGAGGTAGACTGAGGTCTCTTTCAGAGGTAAATCAATCGCTTGGACAAACTGTGGCTCTGTAGAATCTTGGTATAAATTGAAATCGGAGAAACTGACGGAGCCAGAAAATTCGAAGTTGATCTGGAATTGAGGCGAGGACGCGGAGGCTGCCGCCGGGGGATGATTGCGAGTGGTGACCGCAGTTTCGGTTAACACTATATCTGAGTAGAAGAGGTGGGAGGTGGTGGGATGATCGTATTCTTCCATGTTCAAGATTTCAAGAAGATGAAAAAATTGAATTGTTTTTGCAGAAGAGAGAAATTAGTAGATTAGAGAGGAAGGGATGGACGCTGGTTTTTTGTGATAAATTATTAAACAAAGGGAAGATATATTTATAGGTGTTTATTAGGTTTTATTTGTAGTATAGGAGCATTAGAATTCTTGGTAAGAATGGTTTCTCAGTACCAAGCCTAGTACCCTTCCGTGGACGTACTCACATAAGAATGGTATGTTTGATATAATTGGATTTATTTTGACAAAATCTTAAATTTTTTGATAATTTTTATTTTATTTTATAAAAAGATTTATTGATTGGTTTATTCACGTTGGTTGGTGGGATTAGATAGGATTAGGGAAAGTTATCACATTCGATCCAATGTTTGGTTCGTGGAATTATATACACACGCGGGGCCCGTGATTTATCATTAAGCCCGTATATATAAACACAATCCTTGATATTGTTAAACCCACCCCACCCCCTTGGATTATTTATCCCATCTAATAAATTTGTAGCAAAAAGTCCAATTTGCCCTTAAATTCTTTTTGTAAATTATAGATTAATGATCAATAAGGCCTTTCAATTTATAAACATAAATTATAAATTAATAGTTTTGGAAATTATAAGTAATAAATTTGTTTATTTTAAATTAGTAATTTAAGAAAATTAACAAAATGAATTATATATTATAAATTAAAATTTAATAATTTTGAATAATATTAAAATAATTTAATTTATTCTGAATTAGTAATTTCAGAAAATTGGAAAAAATAAGTCAAGCTATTAATATTGAAAAATTATTAAACTGATCCAAATGCTATATTTACACATATCATAACTATAAAAAAGTTAATTAATTTTATAAATTAATGTTTTTGAAAAATTATAAAAATAAATTAAAAATTATGGGTTAGATTCCTTCTGTTGAGACTTTGGGAAGTAATTAAATCAATAAAAATAGGGAAGGAAAATAATCTGAAAAAAGTGAACGTGTCTCCACAACTATTCATTGCAAAAATAATTTGTGAAAAAAAAAGAGAAGAGAAAGAATTGCTTGTCTTTTTAAGCTAAAGGATAGTATGGTAATTTCATAAAATAATCAAATGGCAAGGATTATTATACCTCCAACTAAACAATAATCACATGAGTATATTTACAAACAATAATGCAAACCAAACAGCACTACAATAGTTAATAAACACACAACTTATCATGAGATAAGTTATCAAGAGATAAATTTAAAATCCAACCAAACTTGCCCAAAATGTATTACTAATTTTGCTCTTTCATAAATAATATATTGATGTTATATTTAGATTAAGAAAGTTAATTGAAAAAAAAATAAAAGAAAAATGCAGAAGTACAAAATTAAATTGACTATAAAATTATATAATTTAAAGCATAATTTTTTTAAAAATATTTTTTTCATTAAATTTGAGATCCAAACATCGAGTTAGTAGATTTTCAAGATTAAAATCATAGAAAGGAAGTGGTTGACCATTATTGTAACCAAACTCTAATTTATGGTGTTTCTAAATTTTTTTGCTTTCTACTATTTTTTTTAACCTTTTTTTTAAAAATTTTTTTGAGAAAAGTTTTATTCACTATAAGAAAACTTAACCCCTTCACCAGTGAAAAAATTCATCATAAATTTAATAAAATCTGTAAAACATGATTTCATGTTGGATTTATTTTACGTATTTGTTAGTATATGCTTTTTCACTAATTAATTTGTGATGAAAATAAAGTATGCCACATAATTAATATTGTAATGGAAGTTTTCATCATGGATCGAAAAATTATTTTGACCATAATGTTTAGAGTTACGAAACTTATGACGAACTCTTCATACCAATACAAACTATTCATATCTAATATCATCACTGATATATGTTTTTTTTTTCTTTTTTTGAATTTGTTAGTAATCCATCAAAATTCATTATAACTGTCTTGGATATGTGATAGAACTCTACTCGTCACAAATTTTTCATTAATGAAATGGTGTTTTTCTATAGTGATTGATTGGTAATTTAAATAGCTTATGTAAAACAATTAACGTTTGATACTTGTATTCAGCTTTACTTGTTTATTTCATATTTTTCTAAACATTTTTAGCTCTTTTTACTATTGAGTTCCACCCATTACTAGCACTAGACTTGTTTCTCTCCAATCGTTTTAAAAAGTTTATATTTACATTTTCTATTTGTTTCGACTGACCAATTTTCAACATAATTTTCTCTACATATTCGAAGCTTGGCTCGTCAGAAGATGATTCACTTGATCAAGACTAATTAACTATTATCAACAGAGTAAATGAAAGTTCTTAGTTCATGAACTGACCGAAAGCCACTAGGATTAGTTGATAACATATATATATATCATTATCTTTAAATTGAGCAAATTGCGTATATGAGACCGTTAAATGGCATATAGCACATGATGATCGAAATTGTTGGAAATAGAAATGTAGGACTACAACAGTTAAAAAAATAAAAAAGGACTTCATTCATTCAAAAATACTATTAACACTACCAAAAAAATGAGCTTTAGTGACCAATTGATCAGTAACTAATTAGTGACCGATTAGTGATCAATTTAAATATAATATTTTAAAAAAATTAGCAACGGATTAGTGACTGATCAGTGACCGAATTAGTGACCGAAGAAAATGGGTCACTAAATCGGTCACTAATTCGGTCACTAATTAGTGACCGAATTAAGAGTTCGGTCACTAATTGATCACCACGTTTTTCAATTAATAAACGGTCACAAATATAAAATTTTATTTTTGCATATTCTTGTAATATGAAAGCATAAAATTTATTTAACACTTATTTAAGTAATAAAATATTGTGTTTGCTATTAACATATATATATTTGATAATAATATATGTATACATAAAAAATATAAAAATATACGTACATATACAAATATATAACCACTAAATATTTCTATATAATATCCATATAATTGAACATTAATTTATTAATATATATAGATACACAAAGAAATAAACAAGAATGATATTCTTATACAAAGAAAAAAAATGAGAATTAATTAATATATACACATCAATAATATATATATATACAAGTACTATGAGTAAATAAATACTTATAATATAATTAATAATAATATATATTAATTCGTATGTAAGCATATATACGTATTATCGTATATATATTTGTGTAATCTGTGTATTACTATAAATAGTAATAAATATTAGTATTTATTATAAACTATTTATTATACAAAAGAAGAAAAAAAACTATTTATTACTATACATGTTAGTATGTATATACTATTTTTAATATGTTAATAATATATTATGATAAAATATACCTAAAATTTAAAAGTAATAGTTATAAATAAATATTTATAATATAATTAATAATATTATATATTAATTTGTATGTATAAGTATATATACATATACCATATATATGTGTAAACTATTTACTACTATAAACAATAATAAATATTAGTATTTATTATATATAAAAAAACTATTTATCACTATGCATATTAGTATGTATATACTATTTTTAATATGTTTATAATATATTATGATAAAATATACCTAAAATTTAAAAGTAATAGTTATAAATAAAAAATACAGTGCGTTATTATATTGGATAAATATTACGCAAATATTAAATTAATAATTGCTAATTTTGTTAAATTTTAAAATGAAAAATAATAGTAACTTATACATAAGAATATTATAATTACTTTTTAATTTGTAAATATTATATATATTATATTGTTGAGACAAATGTATGAAAATGTATGTGGTGTAGTGGTCAGTTAAAAAAAATGAGCATAGCAAAGGTCTTGAGTTCGAATCCAGGATGAAACAAAGTTGAAGAGAAATATTTTTTACTTATTAAAATTAGTGACCGAATTAGTGACCTCCTAGTAACATACACAATTTTTTTTAAATAATTAGTGACCTCTATTACGGTCACTAATCGGTCATTAATCAGTGACCGATAAAAGTCAGTCACTAATTAGTGACGGAGACAAATTAGTGATGAGGGTTTTAGTGACCAATCCGATCGGTCACTAAATTGGTCACTAAACCTGTTAGTGACCCATTTTTGCATATTTAGTGATCGATTTTTTGGTCACTAATACCCTTTTTTTTTGTAATGTAACATTAGATATGTTTGCGCGTCAGCACCAAAAGTGTGCCAACTCAATAGGAGCAAAACGTCACATAAGTAATTAGTGTTGATAGTATCTCACAACGAGTGAAATTTCTTTTTTTATTATTTTTTAATTATTACAGTTTTACATTGCTACGTCTAACAATTTCATTTTTCATTAATCAAATGACCATTTGAACAATCCTATTTTTATAATTTTTCCCCTTTAAATTTGTACCATTTAATTTCATATCACTTTACAGCAAAGGTTTTTATTTAGTATATATATACAAGCATCCACAAAACTCATAATGCCTTAATTTGATTGTATATATCTTCAAACAAACTACATCTTGACACGTTGAAATAAAAAACCTATGCAAATCTTGATGAAAATCTAAATCTTGAAGAATGTACGAAATTCTCAGATTACATGCAGGAAATCTTATTACATCAACAATCCAACTATTCTTGGTACGTATTCTTAAATGTTCAACCAAAATCCTATATAAATACAATATTTATCCAAAGAAAATCTCGGAATTATATATAATACAATTGAACTTGGTCGAATCAATTATATATCTAGCAGCTCGCCGGCAACTCGAAACGGCAGAGAGGGCAGTAATGACTGGTCCTCAGCCACTTCTTGATACAATCTTCATGAAAAAGATGCGAACAGGCCATGCAAATTACTTCAGAACCCATGGAAAACTCCTCCAAACAGATGGAGCAATTAGTCTCCATAGAATCCGTTGCTGATATTTTCCTTCTCTTCAAGGATTCTATCGACGAATCTTCCGCCGGAATCATACGGACTTCGTGGGCATCCATCGACCGCTGAATCGCCCAATCCATCGACGGACGCCGACTTTCGACATAAACGAATTTGTAAATGACGCCCACGATGATATGAAGATGAACAACATTATGCCTCGCCGGCATCGATCGAAGAACTTGCCGCGCTTTCTCCAGCGCGAAACCCACCAACCGTAGGCGCTTTTCATTGGACAGACGGGGCCAATTTTCTTTGATCTCTCTGTCGATGGTTTCGCGCGCTTCTGCAGAGGAGAAGAACTGCGGCAGATTGAGGAGGACAGAGGTCTCTCTCAAAGGTGTATCGCACGCGTGGACAAAATGTGGCTCTGTAGAATCTTGATATAAACAGAAATCGGAGAAGCGGACGAAGCCAGAAATTTTGAAGTTGATCTGGAATAGAGGCGAGGCGGCCGCGGCCGCGGCCGCCGAGGGATGATCGCGAGTGGTGACTGACGTTTCGCTTAACTCTAAACCTGAGTAGAAGAAGTGGGAGGTGGTGGGATGATCGTATTCTTCCATGTTCAAGATTTCAAGAAGATGAAAAAATTGAATTGTTTTTGCAGAAGAGAGAAATCAGTAGATGAGATGGACGCTGGTTTGTACTATGAATTGTTAAACAAAGGGAAGATATATTTATAGGGTTTTTTGTTAGGTTTTGTTTGTAGTATAGGAGCATTAGAATCTTTGGTAAGAATGGTTTATGAGTATGATCAAGCCTAGGACCCTTAGAATCCTTCCTTAATTGGGAAGAATGGTATGTTTGATATAATTGGATTTATTTTTGACATAAATATTTGTTAACCGGTAAAAATTTGTTTTCTCCCAAAATAGAAAGAAAAATAACATTAAAAAACTTACTTTACCCTCTCTCTCCTTTTTAACACATTCACGCCACCACTTTTCCCATCTCTTTCCTTATTATTTTCCTTAAACAACCAAATAAAAGTTTAATATTCCTTTAATTTTACTTTATTTTTCTTTAATATTCTTTTTCTTCATCAAAATCCTTAAATCAAACAAAATGTGAACGTCGTACCGGAAACACTTAGTCTACAAAACCTAGATAAATGGAAACTAAGTAAGAATATATAGGAAATAAATTATGGATGTTTGTTGTGAAAATAGTCAATATAATAATTGAAACATACAAGTCGAGTGATTACATATGCAGTTTGAACCCTAACAAATTCTTAAGGAGGGTTGAATACATATGTAATTTGAACCCTAACTAATTCTTAAGGAGGGCTGAAGAAGGGGGTGCATTACATGCCATTTTGGATATTTTGCTTCAATATATATTTTATTTTATATTCCACATTGTGTATAAAAGTGGACTGAATTTGATTCAATGCTAGTGTGTTTCATTCTCATTGTCAAGATCAAAGATTCATTCCAATTAGGCAACCATGTCCAGAAATCCTATGGTCAGTAATGATCCATCACGGCCTTAACACTACAAAAAAAAGGGGTTTTAGTGACCGAATTTTCGGTCACTAATTAGCAACTGATCAGTGACCGATTAATAATCGGTCTAAAAGTTTTTTTTTTTAATAAAATAGTGACCACTTAGTGACCGATTAATGACCACATCAGTGACCCCCTTGCTTTAGCCACTAATTCGGTCACTAATTAGTGACCGAATTCAATTTCGGTCACTAAGTTGGTCACTTTAAATTTTCATCGGTTACTAATTTTAGTGACCGATAATTGGGGTCACTAATTCGGTCATTAAAATATAATATACAAAAAATTAAGTACATAAATATGAATTTCAAAATCATACATTAAACTAGTGAATAATGAAATATTGAATTTAAAGTTTTTAAAAATTTTACCATTTAAAATATAAATTATTATGATTAAGTAAAAGTTTAAAATTTAAATATAAAACAAATATATAAAAACAAAATATTAAAAGAAAAGAAAAAGGAAGTAAATTGATTAAACATTTCCCCACCCACGTAACCCGCCCCTACAAAAAACATTTCCCCAAATCCTCTGCAGCCTGGTCTCTTCTGCTGCTGTAGCAAACCCTTCTTGGTAAAATTGCTTCCCATTTTTTTTTTTAAAATTTCCAGCACACCTCCGCTGCGGCGGCGACGAGTTGGCCTTCACTGCAGCAACTCCTCGGAGGCAGCAACAGTAGCTGGCCTCGCGAAAGCCAGCAACGGCAGCTAGCTTTGCGAGAGCCAGTAGATTTGTTGTTGGCCTTGCAACCAGAGGCCAGCTGCTGCTGACCTCCAGTCTCAACAAAGGCCAACAACAGCTTGCCTCGGTCGGTGGCTCCCACTTTCAGCAAGGAGCCACCTACATTTTCTATTTATTTTTTCTAAAATTTTAATTTCTTTTGAATTTTTTTATGGTTATGTAATATTTTTATTTAATTGTGCAATTGTGGAGGCTGAAATTTTGTATATTTTTGGCATTGAAAAAGGTAATTATTTTATTGTGAATTTATAATTATATAAAATGTGTTTTTGAAAAACTTATTAGTCAACACTCTAGGTTAAATTGTATGAATTGTGTTTTTTAATTATGTATTGATCAATATTTTTATATGTTGATTTTTTCTTATTGTTCAATTTTTGAAAAACAAACTGTGGAATTATGTATATGTTTAAGATTTTTCTCCGGCAAGAGATATGATATTTTTATTTTGTTTCTTTGGAATTGTTGTATATATTAATGATTGTTATCTTTATTTGATTTTTTAGGAGAATTGTATGTCTATTGTAGCATGTTTATTTGATTGTTTATTGTTGTTATTTTTGCAAGATTTTATTGTGCTATTTATTTAATTGGTATTTTAATAAATTTGTATAACTTTTTTTTTATTAGTAAAAATATGTATTTTATTGTAGGTTAATTAGTTGCTAGGAGAGTCTAATGATATGTCAAGGACATAATTGATAAGTGAAAAGGCTTTGATGTGGCCATACAATTCTATATTTGGATTTTGGAGTGTATCCATTTGGAATATTACGAGGATTAGTGTACATTATAGTTAATATTTTTATGTTATTATTTGTTGGCTTTTATTTGATTGTAATGATTTTGTGACCGACACTGGGAAGCCCCCAGGATTTAGTTTGTAATGTGTTTTTTCTTCAAACACCGGCAAGGAAATTGCACCCACCCGCCGCCCTCCCCCCTCTTCTTTTTTTGGGCGGGTTTTTATCAAAAGAAATTGACTTTTCATGAGTTCAATGATTAATTTTCAAGTGCATGAAATGGTTGTGTTTGGATCATAATTTGCATTTGAGGGTTGTCCAACTTCATATTTATTTGCATATGATCATTGATAATGGTTTGTCTAAAAGTTAGAGTTGGGGCGAAAACTCTATAATTAGTAACATATCTGAAGTTTAAATCCCACTTTTATGTGGAAATTAGTGTTTTTTATATGATAATTTATTTAGATTAATTAATTATATTGAAATGTAGTTGTACTAAATTAAATATGAGAATCTTATATACCTAATGGTGTAATTGATAATTTTTTCTAAATAAATAAAAGACAACTTAAATAAAGTTAGTCAATAGTAATAGTAGGATAAAAGTTTAGGGTGAATTGCATTTTACCCCCCCTGTGTTAATAAAAAAGAGCAAAAAACTCCCTTATGAAAAAACAATAGGCAATGTCCCCCCTATGTTTTTAAAAAAATAGCAAAGTACCCCCCTCTGACTGGCGGTGCAAATCACGCGCAGCAAGTGAGGTTGGTTCTAGGGTTTTTAGTGATGAAATGTCAATTTTGCCCCTTAAAATCAACCGTTGAATTTATTAAAAAAATTAACAGTTCAGATTACTTCTATCTAAAAAATATATATATAAAATATAAAACTATACCTACATATATATATACCTACATATACATATTTATTATATATATATATAACCCACTACCCACCCCGGCAACCCACCCAACCCTCCCCCACCACACCAGCGGCGGCCATGGCTGCCAGCGAAAGCGGCCATGGCGGCCGCCTCATTCCAGTAGCAGCCATGGCCGCCTGCATATATATAAAAAGAAAAAAAAAATTGAAAAATGTGGCCAGCGGCCAGATCCGGCCAGACCTTATGGGCTGCCATGGCAGCCGTCAGGTTTGGGGAGGGGGGATGGGGGGTGGGTTGGGGGTAGATTATTAAATATTAAATAATTATATATATTATCAAATATATACTATATGTTATATATCTTATCATATATGTATTATAATGTATATATTATTATATATATTATCATATATATGGTAATAAATATATAAATATAAACATCTTATAAAAAATATATATGGATATAAATATAAATATATAAATATTTATATCCATAATAAATAATTGGAAAAAATATATATAAAATATTTATTTAGTAATATATAGTATGTATAAATATATACATAAATATTTATGTATTTATAATGTATTATATATATATATTATGTTTTATATTATATATTATATATTTATATTTGTATATAATATATATAAATAAAAAAGAATAAATTAGAAAGATGAATAATCAAAAAATTAAAAACAGTTTTTAGAGTTAAAAATAAAAAAATTGGTATGAAGGAGATAAAAATATATTTATATAAATATAATCTATATTTTCATAAATATATATAATATTTAATTTGAAATAAATAATTAGAAAGAGAAAAGATATAAACAAAAGTTATTTAAATTTTATAGATAAAATTTTAAGATGGGGGTGGGGGTGGGGGTGGGGTGGGTTTATTATATAAAATATAATAAAAATATCTATTTAGTAATATATATTATGTATAAATATATACATAAATATTTATGTATTTATAATGTATTATATTATGTTTATTATATTATATATTATATATTTATATTTGTATATATAATATATATAAATAAAAAAAAGAATAAATTAGAAAGATGAATAAACAAAAAAATTAAAAATAGTTTTTAAATTTAAAAATAAAAATTTGGTATGAAGGAGATGAAAAAGATATATAAAAATATATTTAAAAAGAATAAATAAATAAAATTGATAATATATGAAGGAATTAGGGGTAGTATAGTCTTTATACATTAAAATTATGGTTAAATTGCATCAAATCACAAAAGGTGGGCGGTGTGCCTATTTTTTAAAATCACAAGAAGGTGCATTGCCTATTGTTTTTTCATAAGGGAGTTTTTTGCTCTTTTTTACTAACACAGGGGGGTAAAATGCAATTCACCCTAAAAGTTTATGAGAGTTTTAAATTCATCACAAATTTATTTAAGGATTTGGAGTTCCTTCTAATTTAAAATTATTTAAATTGTGAAATGAGCTTGATGTTGTTAACTTAAAGTCAATAACTACTTCCAATTTCTTAATATCAAGAGTACTATTTAATGATTGATCTACAAAAAATTGCATTTGAGATAACAAAAAAATTTGTAACAAAAAAATAATTAAGTATTTTTAAATGAAATTGGAACTAGTTTCTAGAATGGTTCTAGTTTTTGGACTGGAACCTGGTTCCAGTTACTTTACCAGAACAAGTCCAGAAACAAAACTGGTTCCAGTTTCTTGACACTTACAATTATATATAGGTTTTTTAGCTTTGTTATGGGGATAACACTTTCCTCAACATAAATAATCTTTCTAATTCATAATCTTTTCCATTTCTTTCATAAGATTTGTTCTTTTTTTCAACTGTTTTCTTTGGTTGATCTTTATACTAATGAAGTTCTTGGTGGTATAGTTATTATTTTGATGCAAATGCCTTTTGTTTGTAGCTGGCACAAGTGGCTTTTGTGGCACCCTTGGCACCCCACACAATAGTACATTTGGCTTTTTACTAATCAAGGTGACTAATGTTTCTTCTTTCTCATAGCTTAATATCTTTAGTTGTCCTATTTACTTTTTTTAATAACCGGAGGACTTTCATTTGGCTTTTGTTTATTATCCCTAGTCATGCTATTAATATTGTGGTGCTTTTTTGTGTGTGTATTCCGCTTTTGGAGATATTATTTTTGTATTGATATGTTTGAGCATGGCTAAAAATCAAGTTGTTTATAGGAACTTTTATTTTAATGGTGAAGATACTATATTGGTGTAGTTATAGGATATAGAAGAAGTGAATGTGTTATTTTTATAACTTATAATTAGAGTATGCTTGGTTGCAAGTAATGGTGATAATTTGTGTACGAGGAGTATGGAATATATGCAAGTAATCTTGACAGTAACTCAACTCCAGAAAGCTCCTTTGATGCACAAAAATGGGTTGAGATTAGTGGCGGTGCTATGAAGGGTAGGGTGTATGGTTATGGGAATACATTTCATTGCCGTGACATTATCGCAACTGAAACCTCCTCAAGATCAATCAACAACCATGTTACACATGACTATTTGCAAGAAATAATTACAAAAGTTGTTGATGAGCATTTGGCTAAGGAGAGGGAAGCAGCTGCAAATAGGGAAGCAATTTTCACGAAAATAATTGAAAATGCAAAGGCGAGGGAGCAAGCTTTAATGGCAACATTGACAACATGCATGGAAAAGTTGAATGCAGTGCATGGTGGTGGTTCGAATGACAATAATGGAGGTGACAATGAGAGTTAGTTTAATGATTATTTGCCTATTTTTGTGCTACGTACTGTTGTTGATATTTAAACTTATGTTTGGATGGGTTGGTTTAAACATATGATTTTGGATTATGGTTGTATGAATTGTTATTTTTATGCTTATGCATTTGTGTTATGAATTATATTTTTAGAGTTATAAATTGATGATGAGTTATGATTGTGAAATATTCATTATACATTGTTTTGAAATGGTATTTAAATAAATAAAATAAATTATTTTTCGTGCAGTAAATTTTTGTGACCGATTTGTGACCGAAACGCGGTCGGTCACTAATTAGTGATCGATTATTTTGTGACCGAATTTTGATATTTTGTGATGGAATTTTGGTCACAAATTAGTGACTGATTGTTTTGTGACCGAATCTTGATATTTTGTGACCGAATTTTTGGTCACTAATTAGTGACCTATTAGCAATCAGTCACTAATTCGTCATTAATTAGTGACCCAATTATGACCGCCGAATGTATGGCCCCGGAAAAATTAGTGACCGATACTTTAAAATTAGTGACCGATGATGGTTTCGGTCGCTAATTTAAATTAGTAACGAGGGTTTTAATGACCGCGCATTTCGGTTACTAAATCAATCACTAATTACATCGGTGACCGATTTTTGTTGAATTAGTGACCGATTTTTTGGTCACTAAAAATCTGTTTTTTAGTAGTATTATAAGATGGACGAATCGCTGATTAACCTGAACTTTCTGTAGAGTTACCTCTTCCAGTCTGCTTGAATCACCTTGTCTAAATACAAGAAGCAAATTACAAGGTGTAAAGATGTTAACAGTGTGACAAAATAATTAATGTTTGATATTCTTTATTCAACTTGTTTATTTCATATTTTTCTGAACATGTTTTAGCTCTTTTTAATTTCTCAATCATGTTTTTACTATTGAGCTCCATCCATTACTACCAGTAGACTCGTTTCTTTCCAATTATGGTACGATTGGTATGCAAGAATGAGGTACGAATGAAATAGGCATTTATAAATTCATTTCTAAACTCATGATTGATATAATTTGGGGGGTGGGAATTCCCATTCCCATATGAGTTCCCATTCCCAAAAGTATAGGTTTAGCTATTCGTTCCCTACCCTATGGGCTAGTTTGGTTGGGATGATAAGATGGGATAAAGTGTTTTTATCACATCTAATCATTCGTTTGGTCGGAGTAACAATAAATTCTTAGGCCGGCACGAATACCAAAAGTCCGTATTTATATGTGCAATTCCCATAATAAATTAACCTACCGCCCCATGGGATTATTTATCTATAGGTCTACTACTCCTTGTGTTGAAATTATCTATTTACCCTTTAAGTTTTGAAATTATGGATTTTACATTTGAGTAAAGGAACAAAAAAATAATTTACTAGGTGTAATCAAAATTAGGGTTGTCAATGGATCGGATTTTAATCCAAATTCGATCCGAATTTTAGAATTTTTATCCGATTAAAATATTTGATGAATCAAATCCAATTATAAATATTCAAAATTCGAAATAAGTGGATCGAATATGAAATTAAGTAATCCGATTCATTAAAGATCTAAATCCAAACCTTAATATATTTTATTAAATTAATACTCTTATATATAATATTAATAAAGATTTTTAAAATAAAATCTATGTATTATATTGACCTAATATCTATATTAATGTCTGTATTAAACTATTAATATTGAGTTTTTAACCTAAAAAATAAGAAGGATATTGATAGAATGTCAAATATAATAACATATAATAGTTCATATATACATTAATATAATGTAAAAAAAGAGTTTAGTATTCAAATATTTAACTTTTGGACTAATATATAATAAAAAGTAGTTAAAAATTCAAATATGACATATATTTACTTTATAAATACAATATTTTTATAAAATTTAAAAGAAATAAAAGAAATAAAAAATAATAAATCAAGTCGAATTTTTTAATCGAATTTTGAATATCCATCGGATTCAGATATGATGCTGATTAACAAAGATCATATAGAATTTTGGGTCAGATTCGGACATGAATTTTGTTAATCGGATTCGAATTCGAATTCGGATATGGTAGATTCGATCCAAATCCAACCCGTTGACAATCCTAATCAAAATGCTTTAATATTGAACTAAATACAACAACCAACAATCATATAGACCCATATAAAAATAATCATGCAAACCAAACTATAGCGCAATAATAAATAATCACACAAATTATCACATAATAAATAATCATGAGATAACTTAAAAATCGAACCAACCTAGCCATCGGGGATGAATATATATTTTTCTTTCACAAAAGTACCCTCCAAAAATTAACAAAAGACTTTTATATTTAAAATAATAATAATAATAACCTTCACTTTGTAAATATTTGATATTATGTTCTAACTTAATTGATTGTTGCATGTTTTGATTTAATTATATGTTTTACTCATATATTTTTATTAAACTAATAAAAATATTAAATTATTATAAATTATAAAAATAAATAAAAAATAAAAAATAAAGAATAATTATGCAACTTTCATTTTTTATAATTAAAAAAAAAAAAATAGAACCATCATCGACCTGGCTGATGGGTAATAAAAAGTACCTATATATCATCTAAAACATTAATTATACTCTTATCTCTTCCAATGATTAAAAAAATATATACAAAATCAATAAATAAAGAGTTGTGGATTATATCAATTGGACTTATAAAAAGGTGCATACCTTATCACAAAAAAATTATAAAATATTTTATAATTTTTTAATAATATTTATCAGTAAATGTAAAGGAGCTTGCAAAATTATAATTATAGAAAGAGAATTTCAAAGGAATTAATGTGCTTATACTTTTTTTGCATAAACGTATGAAACATAATTGATGAGATAGAGTACATATATTTACTAATGTAATTTGAATAATATTAAAAGTGATATTAAAACTACATAATTATATGGTTGCTATACAGAAACTTTTTATATTAACATATAAAAAATACGTATAAATATTTTTATTTTAATAATTTTTTACAAAAAGGTGATTTGGTCATTTAAGAAATTTCATCCCATTCATATTCGATTATTACTGATACCAATCACGATAATAAAATCAAGTAAGGAATGACGATTTCATTTATTTCTTATTCCTAATGCATACCAAGCATATGATTAGTTATACCAGTACTATTCCTTTCCCACCTTCATTTCATTCTTAAAGTCATTCAATTTCCTTCTAATTTTGTTCATGCTTACCAATCACCACCTCAAAGTTTACAATTATATTTACTATTTGTTTTTACCGATCAATTTTAAGCATAATTTTCTCTACATATTAACATATACAAGCTTGGCTCATCAATATATGATTCACTTGATCAAGACTAATTAACTACTATCAATGCAATAAACGAAGATTCTTTGTTCATGACGTGACCCAAAGCCACTAGAATTAGTTGGTAACTTATATATCATCATCTTTAAATTAAGCGAATTGCAAATATAAAATCCTTCAAATGGTGACAGATGATGATTGAAATTGCTGGAGGTGGTAACGTAGGATTATAACGATTAAAAAGACCAAAAAATGACTTAATTTGCTCGTCGAAAAGTACTATATATGAACACCAATTTTGCTTGCGTATCAACACCAAAAGTGTGCCAACTCAATGAAAGCAAACACCACATAAGCAAATGTGCTGATAGTACCTCACAGCAAGGGAAATTCCCTTTTTTTTTTTTTTTTTAATTATTGCAATCCTACATAGCTATCTCTGACAATTTGGGTTTTCAGTTACCAAATGGCCATTTGAACCTGATTTTATTATTGATGACATTTTGAACCTAAAGTTTTAAGTAATTTGATTATGTGTATATATATATTTAGAAAATCACATCTTGACACCTTGAAATCGAAGAACTAGACAACTTGATGAAAGCCTAAATCTTGAAGAGTGTAAGAAATTCTTTGATTATAATTACATGTGGAAAATCTTATGCATCAACAATCCAACGATTCTTTGTATTGATGTTCAACCTAAATCATACATAAATAATATTTATCAAAAAAATCTTGGAATTATAATACAACGTACACAACTTGTTGAACTGATTATGATCTAGCATCTTGCCGGCAGCTCAAAACGGCAGAGAGGGCAATAATGACTGGTCCTCAGCCACTTCTTGATACAATCTTCATGAAAAAGAAGCGAACACGACATGCAAATCACTTCAGAACCCATGGAAAACTCCTCCAAACAAACAGAGCAAGTCTCTATATGGGAATCCATTACTAATACTATCCTTCTCTCCAAGGATTCTATCGATGGATCTTCCGCTGGAATCATACGGACTTCGGCAGCATCCATCGACGGCGCCCAATCGATCGACGGACGCCCACTTTCGACATAAAACACTCTATCAACGACGCGCGCAACGATTTGAAGATGAACAACATCATGACTCGCCGGCATGGATACAACTTCCCGCGGTTTCTCCAGTGCGAAAATTACCAAATCTCGACGCATTTCATCGGACACGTATGGCCAATTTTCTTTGATCTCTCTGTCGATGGTTTCGCGCGCTTCTGCGGAGGACAGGAACTGCGGGAGATTGAGGTGGACAGAGGTCTGTTTCAAGGGTAAATCAATCGCTTGTACAAACTGTGGCTCTGTAGAATCTTGGTATAAATTGACGTCGGAGAAACTCGTGGAGCCAGAAAAATCGAAGTTGATCTGGAATTGAGGCGAGGAGGCGGAGGCGGAAGCGGCCGCCGGGGGATGTTCGCGAGTGGTGACCGCTGTTTCGTTTAACACTATATCTGAGTATAAGAGGTGGAAGGCGGTGGGATGATCTTCGCTTAACACTATATCTGAGTAGAAGAGGTGGGAGGTGGTGGGATGATCGTATTCCTCCATGTTCAAGATTTCAAGAAGATGAAAAAATTAAATTGCTTTTGCAGAAGAGAGAAATTAGTAGACGAGAGAGGAAGAGATGGACGCTGGTTTGTGTGATGAATTATTAAACAAGGGAAGATATATTTATTGGTGGCCTTTTTCTTTTTTTTTTTTTTTCTTTCTTTTTAAGGTTAGGTTTTATAATTTGTAGTATAAAGCATTAGAATCCTTGGCAAGAATGGTTTCTCAGTGCAAATTAGAATCCTTCCGTAATTGGGAAAAAATGTTATGTTTGATATAATTGGATTTATTTTCACAAAATCTTAAATTTTTGGATTATTTTATTTTATTTTATAAAAAGATTTATTGATTGGTTTATTCATATATCTCAATTTTTCAGAGAAAACATATTATTAATTTTGCTGTTTCATAAATAAATACATTGATGTTATGTTTAGATTAAGAAAGTTAATGAAAAAAAAAATAAAAGAAAATTGCGGAAGTAAAAAAATTAAATTGAATATAAAATTATTTTATTTAAAGCATAAAAAAAGTTCTTAATAACGTCCAAACATCGGGTTTAGTAGATTTTCAAGATTAAACTGATAGAAAGGAAGTGTTTGACCATCATTGTAATCAAACTCTAATTTATGGTGTTTTCTAAATTTTTTGCTTTCTACTATTTTTTTAACTTGTTTTTTTTTTTTTTTTTAAATTTTCAAGAAAAGTTTTATTCACTAAAAGAAACCGTCACCACTTCACCAGTAGAAAAAAATTAAAAAATTAATCATAAATTTAAATAAATCTGCATAGATATAATTTCGCGATGAATTTATTTTACATATTCATTAGTATATGCTTTTTCACTGATTAATTTGTGATAAAAATAAAGTACGCCACATAATTAATATTGTAATATAATTTTTCATTATGGATCAAAAAGTTATTTTGACCATAATGTTTAGAGTTACAAAACTTATGACGAATTCTTCATACCAATACAAACTATTCATATCTAATATCATCACTAATATATATATATATAATTTGTTAGTAATCCATCAAAATTCATTATAACTATCTTAGATATGTGATAGAACTCTACTCGTCACACATTTTTCATTAATGAAAGGGTGTTTTTCTATAGTGATTGATTGGTATTATAAATAACTTATGTATTGTGGAAATTTTTTATTCCTTTTAGAAACATCATTACGTAGCTATCATAGGAACATTTAGTGGCTTTACAACCTTAATAAATAAAAAATATTTAATTCAAATAAATTGTTATAAATTAATTTACTTAAATTACTTGAATTGATTAGGTAAAGTTTTATAAATTGCCTACAATTAATGAGGGAATGAAAGTTGATATAATTAATATCTTTAAATTACTCCACACTATAATTTAAAATAGTAGCTATTTTTTGTGTTAAAAAATAATTGACGTTTGATATTTTTTATTCAGCTTTACTTGTTCATTTCGTATTTTTCTAAACATTTTTTAGCTCTTTTTACTATTGAGCTCCATCCATTACCAGCACTAGACTTGTTTCTTTCCAATCTTTTTAAAAAGTTTATATTTACATTTTCTATTTGTTTCAACTAACCAAGTTTCAGCATAATTTTCTCTACATATTCAAAGCTTGGCTCGTCAGAAGATGATTCACTTGATAAAGCCTAATTATCAACAGAATAAATGAAGGTTCTTAGTTCATGAACTGACCCAAAGCCACTAGGATTAGTTGATAACATATATATCATTATCTTTAAATTGAGCAAATTGCATTTATAAGATCGTTTAAATGGCATATGGCAAATAATGATCAAAATTGTTGGAAATAGAAATATAGGACTATAACAACAAAAAAAATAAAAAAAGCACTTAGCTCGTTAAAAAATAATATTAACATTAGATCTATTTACGTATCAACACCAAAAGTGCGCCAGCTCAATCGGAGCAAAACACCACATAAATAATTGGTGCTGATAATATCTCACAACGAGTGAAATTCTTTTTTGTTATTATTATTATTCTTTAATTATTACATTTTTACATTGTTACGTCTAACAATTTCGTTTTTCATTAATCAAATCACCATTTGAGTAGTCCTATTTTTATAATTTTTCTTCCTTAAATTTGTACCATTTAATTTCTTGACACTTTACAGCAAAGGTTTTTAGTATATATATACAAGCATCCACAAAACTCATAATGCCTTAATTTGATTATATATATCTTCAAACAGACTACATCTTGACACCTTGAAATCAAAAAACTACACGAATCTTGATGAAAACCTAAATCTTGAAGAACGTACGAAATTCTCAGACTACATGCAGGAAATCTTATAACATCAACATTCCAACTATTCTTGGTACGTATTCTTAAATGTTCAACCAAAATCCTATATAAATACAATATTTATCCAAAGAAAATCTCGGAATTATATATAATCAATTGAACTTGGTCGAATCAATTATATATCTAGCAGCTCGCCGGCAACTCGAAACGGCAGAGAGGGCAGTAATGACTGGTCCTCAGCCACTTCTTGATACAATCTTCATGAAAGAGATGCGAACAGGCCATGCAAATTACTTCAGAACCCATGGAAAACTCCTCCAAACAGATGGAGCAATTAGTCTCCATAGAATCCGTTGCTGATATTTTCCTTCTCTTCAAGGATTCTATCGACGAATCTTCCGCCGGAATCATACGGACTTCGTGGGCATCTATCGACCGCTGAATTGCCCAATCCATCGACGGACGCCGACTTTCGACATAAACGAATTTGTAAATGACGCCCACGATGATATGAAGATGAACAACATTATGCCTCGCCGGCATCGATCGAAGAACTTGCCGCGCTTTCTCCAGCGCGAAACCCACCAACCGTCGGCGCTTTTCATTGGACAGACGGGGCCAATTTTCTTTGATCTCTCTGTCGATGGTTTCGCGCGCTTCTGCAGAGGAGAAGAACTGTGGCAGATTGAGGAGGACAAAGGTCTCTCTCAAACGTGTATCGCACGCGTTGACAAAATGTGGCTCTCTAGAATCTTGATATAAACAGAAATCGGAGAAGCGGACGAAGCCAGAAAATTTGAAGTTGATCTGGAATAGAGGCGAGGCGGCCGCGGCCGCCGGGGGATGATCGCGAGTGGTGACTGACGTTTCGCTTAACTCTAAACCTGAGTAGAAGAAGTGGGAGGTGGTGGGATGATCGTATTCTTCCATGTTCAAGATTTCAGGAAGATGAAAAAATTGAATTGTTTTTGCAGAAGAGAGAATTCAGTAGATGAGATGGATGCTAGCTGGTTTGTACTATGAATTGTTGAAAAAAGGGAAGATATATTTATAGGGTTTTTTGTTAGGTTTTGTTTGTAGTATAGGAGCATTAGAATCCTTGGTAAGAATGGTTTATGAGTATGATCAAGCCTAAGACCCTTAGAATCCTTCCTTAATTGGGAAGAATGGTATGTTTGATATAATTGGATTTATTTTTGACAAAAATATTTGTTAATCGGTAAAAATTTGTTTTCTCCCAAAATAGTAAGAAAAATAACATAAAAAAACTTACTTTACCCTCTCTCTCCTTTTTAACACATTCACGCCACCACTTTTCCCATCTCTTTCCTTATTGTTTTCCTTAAATAACCAAACAAAAGTTTAATATTCCTTTAATTTATTTTATTTTTCTCAAATATTTTTTTCTTCATCAAAATCCTTAAATCAAACAAAATGTGAATATCGGACCAGAAACACTTAGTCTACAAAACCTAGATAAATGGAAACTAAGTAAGAATATATAGGAAATAAATTATGGATGTTCGTTGTGAAAATAATCAATATAATAATAGAAACACAAAAGTCGAGTGATTACATATTCAGTTCAAATCCTTAATTCTTAAGAATTATAATTCTTAAGGAGGGCTGAATACATATGTAGTTCGAACCCCAACTAATTCCTAAGGAGGGCTGAATACATATGTAGTTCGAACCCCAACTAATTCTTAAGGAGGGCTGAAGGAGGGGTGCATCACATGCCACTTTGGATCTGTCGTTTCAATATATATATTATTTTATATTCCACATTGTGTATAAAAGTGAACTGCGCATTTGATTCAATTTGGTCTAGTTAAATAAGAAAAAGAAAGAAAGATAAGAAAAGAAATCATCATACACAAATACTGGTGTGTTTCATTCTCGTTGTCAAGATCAAGATTCATTCCAATTAGGCAACCTTGTTCAGAAATCCTATGGTCAGTAATGATCCATCACTGCCTTAAGATGGACGAGTCGATGATTAACATGAACTTTCAGTAGAGTTACCTCTTTCAGTCCGGATTAGATCATTCGTTTCAATTTACGTTTCATCTTTTATTACATTTCATGGATATATGACACGTATATTAAATTTTCTTATAAAAATAATTGATCGAGATTCAGATACACTTGACATACATACACCAAATTGGAATAAGAGATGAAACACAAAATGAAATAGAAAATCCAAAATGCTTCCAGTCTGCTTGAATCAGCTTGTCGAAATAGAAGAAGCAAATTAGAAGGTGTAATAGTGTGATAAAATAATTAATGTTTGATATTCTTTATTCAACTTGTTTATTTCCTATTTTTCTAAACATATTTTAGCTCTTTTTAATTTCTCAATCATGTTTTTACTATTGAGCTCCATCCATTACTACCAGTAGACTCATTTCTTTCCAATTATGGTACGGTTGGTATGCAAGAATGAGATGGGAATGGAATAGGCATTTCAAGTCCATTTTCTAAACCCATGATTGATATAATTTAGGGGGTGGGAATTCTCATTCCCATATGAGTTCCCATTCTCAAAAATATGAGTTTAGCTATTCCTTCCCTCCCCTATGGGCTAATTTGGTTGGAATGATAAAATGGGATAAAACGTTTTTATCCCACTTAATCATTTGTTTGGTTAGAGTAATAATAAATACTCAAGCCCGCACAAATACCAAAAGTCCTTACTTATGTATATATATATAATTTTCATGATAAATTAACCTACCGCCCCATAAGATTATTTATCCATAGATCTACTCCTTATGTTGAAATTATCTATTTACCCTTTAATTTTTAAAATTGTGGATTTTATATTTGAGTAAAGAGACAAAAAGATAATTTACTAGGTGTAATTAAGATGCTTTAATATTAAACCAAACACAAAAATAAAAAATCATGTAAACCCACATAAAAATAATCATGCAAACCAAACTATAGCGCAATAATAAATAATCACATAAATTATTAGATGATAAATAATCATAAAATAACTTAAAAATCGAACCAAACTGGCCCATTGGGAATGAACCTATATTTTTCTTTCACAAAAGTACCCTCCAAAATTTAACAAAAGACTTCACTTTGTAAATATTTGAGATTATGTTCTAACTTAATTGATTGTTACGTGTTTTGATTTAATTATATATATTACTCATATATTTTTATTAAAACTAATAAAAATATTAAATTGTTTAAAAAATAAAAAAATAAGAATAATTATGCAACTTATATTTTTCATAATTAAAAAAAAAAATAGAACCATCATCGACTTGGCCGATGGGTAATAAAAAATACCTATATGTCATCTAAAACATTAATTATACTAGCATCTCTTCCAATGATTAAAAAAAATATGTACAAAATCAATAAATAAAGAGTTGTGGATTATATCAACTGGGCTTATAAAAAAGTGCAATAAAGACGTTCTTACCTTATCACAAAAAAATTAACCAATTTAGTTATAAAATGTTTTATAATTTTTTCATAATATTTATCAACAAGTATAAAAGAGCTTGCAAAATTATAATTATAGAAAGAGAATTTCAAAGGAATTAATGTTTTTGTACTTTTTTTTGCGTAAACGTATGAAACATAGTTGATGGGATATAAAATACATATATTTGCTAAGAATTCGAATAACATTAAAAGTGATATTAAAACTACATAATTATAGGCTTACTCCACAGAAACTTTTTATAATAATATATAAAAAATACTTATAAATATTTTTATTTTAATAATTTTTTACAAAAGGGTAATTTGATTATTTAAAAATTTTCATTCCATTCCTACCCGGTTATTACTGATACCTATCACGATAATTGAATCAAGTAAAGAATGACGATTCTATTTATTTTTTATTCATAGTATATATCAAGCATATGATTAGTTATACCAATACCATTTCTTTCCCACCGTCATTTCATTCTTAAAATCATTCCGTTCCCATTTAATATAATTTCATTCATGCATACCAATCATCACTTTAAAGTTTACAATTATATTTTCTATTTGTTTTTACTAATCAATTTTAAGCATAGTTTTCTCTACGTATTAACATATACAAGCTTGGCTCATCAATATATGATTCACTTGATCAAGACTAATTAACTACTATCAATACAATAAATGAAGATTTTTGTTCATGACCTGACCCAAAGCCACTAGAATTAGCTGCTAACCTATGTATCATCATTATTAAATTAAGCAAATTGCAAATATAAAATCGTTCAAATGGTGATAGATGATGATTGAAATTGCTGGAAATGGTAACGTAGGATTATAACAATTAAAAAAAAAATCAAAAATAGGACTTAATTTGCTCATTGAAAAGTACTATGAACACCAATTTTACTTGCGTATCAACACCAAAAGTGTGTCAACTCAATGGAAGCAAACACCACATAAGCAAATGTGCTGATAATACCTCACAAAAAGCGAAATTCTTTCTTGTCTTTTTAATTTTTTAGTTATTGCAATCCTACATAACTATTTCTGACAACTTGGGTTTTAAGTTACCAAATGGCCATTTGAACCTGATTTTATTATTGATGACATTTTAAACCTAAAATTTTAAGTAACTTGATTATATGTATATATATATATATATATATTTAGAAAATCACATCTTGACACCTTGAAATCGAAGAACTACACAACTTGATGAAAACCTAACACTTGAAGAGTGTAAGAAATTCTTTGATTATAATTACATGTGGAAAATCTTATACATCAACAATCCAACGATTCTTTGTATTGATGTCCAACCTAAATCATACATCAATAGTATTTATCAAAAAAATCTTGGAATTATAATACAACGTACACAACTTGTTGAACTGATTATGATCAGCATCTTGCCGGCAGCTCAAAACGGCAGAGAGGGCAATAATGACTGGTCCTCAGCCACTTCTTGATACAATCTTCATGAAAAATGTGCGAACACGCCATGCAAATCACTTCAGAACCCATGGAAAACTCCTCCAAACAAACAGAGCAAGTCTCTATATGAGAATCCATTACTAATACTGTCCTTCTCTCCAAGGATTCTATCGATGAATCTTCCGCCGGAATCATACGGACTTCGGCGGCATCCATCGACGGCTGAATCGCCCAATCGATCGACGGACGCCCACTTTCGACATAAAACACTCTATCAACGACGCGCGCAACGATTTGAAGATGAACAACATCATGCCTCGCCGGCATGGATACAACAACTTCAATTCCCGCGCTTTCTGCAGTGCGAAAATTACCAAATCTTGATGCATTTCATTGGACACATATGGCCAATTTTCTTTGTGTTGTAATTGGCAATAATTACATGTTTAATTATTTGGATGGATGCCAATTATGGTTGGAATCCAAAGATAATTAAAGGGTAAAATGGAGGATGTGTAAATGGTTAAGTGTTGGATTGTCCCACATTGATAAATTGAGAAAGGGAAGACTTGCTTGTGAATTATAAAACCAAGTGGAGGAGCTGAAGGGTTATTCCAACCCTTCACTTGTCCCACATTGGTTTTATAAACTAGTGTGGACTAGTGTATATTGAACTCTAATAAGAATACTTGATAAAGTGTTCTTTAGGGGGTTCATATGAGTGGACCACACGTGTGCCGCCGTCGCCGATCGGCCCGGCTTCAGATCCGGATCGCGGGCGTTAGGGCGAATGTCTCAGTCTCAATCTTATCTTTTTGGACGAAATTCAATTAAAATTTTTAAATTTTGAATTTTTAAAATTCAAAATGCTTAACCGAGTAGGGCTAATCGGATAAGGACTAACTTTGTGAAGACCCGTTGGAGATTACCTTGATATCTGGGATTTGATGCAGATCATGGGATGATGCTGATGGAGACATGGGACACGTGGCGTGATGTTGTGAACGTGTGTGACGTGTGAAGGCCAAGTGGCAGAACGCCATTAGCTGTTGGTGGACGTGTGACGTGTGTGGGTGACGTGGCAGAATGTCATTGGCTGGGGTGACGTGTTAGAGGTCATTAACTGGCAGACTCTAACCCTAATCCCGCTTATAAATAGACTGCCTCTGGCAATCTTGTAGACACACGGCATTCGCCATAATTCTCTCAGTACACACTATTCACGTCTAAGCACATTGCCCACGTTCTTGATCCCGCTCTCAAAAATTCCTTCCCTTCTCATATTCTCTGATATCTCCCCACAAACATTCCCTCTCCCGAATCTTAATATACGGTTGTCTCATTCTGATCCGGCAACTGAGTACTGTTCGAGGTGAACGAGATGGAGTGCACCTGATCGTTCTGGACCATCTCATCCTGGGAGGAGCTGTACTGTACCCGTTGCACTGGTGAATCGGGGCGCTCGTTTCTTCAAGGCAAACAGAATTTCTCTGTGATTTGGTCGTCCTATTGATTCTGTTACGATACAGAATCCTTAAAATAAGTTTACTTTAAAACTCAGTATTTATATTAGATAAATCTGACATCATGTTTTATTGTTTTATTGTCTCGGTTGATATATGAATTTTGGCTTTTCCTGGACTCGTATCTAGTTAATTATATGATATTCTGATTTGCCTTGAATTTGACATATATTCTGATCACGCATGCTGTATGTTTAATTCTGATAACGCATGTTGTATGTTTAATTCTAATATCGTGCTTTATTTGAATTTCATATTAATTAAACGCACGTATTACCATAACTGTGATTATCTGATTCATTCCTGATAATCTGACTTGCAATATTTGTTTATTGCTTTGGATTACTGCATGTTGGCATAAATCCTGGAAACAACACTTTGATCTCTCTGTTGATGGTTTCGCGCGCTTCTGCGGAGGACAAGAACTACGGGAGATTTGTAGCAGAGAAACCTTTAGATAGAAAGACAAAAGTTTCTGATAAAAAGAAACACTGCAATTCAATGTATTAATTTTCAATGGAAACAGGGCAGCCTTTATAGGCTTACATAGGTATGAGTCACGTTCTCCACTAAACCTATAAAGAAACTTATCTATCCACTACACCCATATTGATCGAAGACTCGGAACAACTACTGAATTGACTAAGAAATAGGAACTGACCAGACATATAGGAAAAGAAATTGACTCTTTCAACTACAAATAAATTTGCTATTTTGAATCAGTTTCCAACACACCCCCTTGATTCAAAATTGCAGACTCCAAGACACATCCTAAAATAATTATGTTTTGCCAGCAGAAGTGCTTTAGTGAGAATGTCAGCTGCCTGCTCTTCTGTGCTGCAAAACTCCAGCTTAATTAGTTCATTTGTAACTAGCTCCCGGATGAAGTGATGTCGAATGTCGATGTGCTTTGATCTTCCATGAAATACATGATTCTTGGTCATAGCAATTGCTGATACATTGTCACAATAAATTTTAGTTGCTCCATTTTGTTCTTGACTAAGATCTCTAAGTATTTTCCTTAGCCACAAAGCTTGACAAGCTGAAGACGCTACTGCAACATACTCAACTTCGGATGATGATAATGTCGTCGTTGATTGTTTCTTTGAGCTCCAAGTTATGGCTCCTGAACCAAGGGTGAAAAGATTTCCCAAGACACTCTTTCTATCATCCAATGATCCTGCCCAATCACTATCAGAAAAGCCATACAAATTAAAATTAAAATTATGTGAATACCATAGCCCAAAATCTGTAGTTCTAGCAATATAGCGCAAAACTCTCTTAGCTGCTCCAAGATGATGCTTAGTGGGATTGTGCATAAACCTTGAAATGACTCCAACTGAGAATGATATATCTGGACGAGTATGGGTTAAATAAATCAAGCCCTCAACTAAACTTCTAAAGTAACTTCCATTCACTTTCTCAGTACCATCATCAAGTTGTAGCTTCTCATTCACATTCATAGGAGTAGAAACCACTTTGCAGTTAAGCATGTTAAATCTTCTAAGTAGATCAACAGCATACTTTCTTTGAGAAGCAAAAATTCCATCTTCCACTTGCTTCACTTCAAGTCCAAGAAAATAATGTAACATGCCCAAGTCTGTCATTTCAAACTTTTTCATCATGCAAGTTTTGAATTGACATATAAGATAGTAAGATGAACCCATATAAATTATATCATCAACATATAAACAAACTACCAAAAGATCATTTGTCTCATGCTTCTTTATATATAAAGTTGGTTCATTCTTGCTTCTCTCAAACCCATTTTCTCTAAAAAAAGAATCAATCTTGCTATACCATGCTCGCAGAGCTTGTTTGAGCCCATAAAGTGCTTTCTTGAGCTTGTATACTTTATCCTCTTTTCCTTTTACTACAAAACCATCTGGTTGAGCTACGTATACTTCTTCTTTCAAATCACCATTAAGAAATGCAGATTTAACATCAAACTGATAAATCTTCCATTCTAATTGTGCAGCCAAGGCTAAAAGAATTCTTATAGTTTCAAAGGGAGCAACTGGAGAAAAAATCTCATCAAAGTCAATACCTTGTTGTTGCGAATATCCTTTAGCCACCAACCTTGCTTTACGCTTCAACACATTTCCATCCAATGACATTTTTGCCATCCGGAAGATCCACCAAGTCCCATGTTTCATTTCTTCTTATTGCCTTAAGCTCATCTTCCATTGTGTGTATCCATTCCTGTTTTTCTGATGCCTCTGCAAAACTAGTCGGATCTGCACCAAACAAAGCAAAAGTACATGTTTCATAAATTTCTGCAAGTGACCTGAACTTTCGTGGAGGAGTCTCACTCGAATCATCCAAGTTGGGCATTATCATTCTAGTGCTGCTACCATTTTCATCATCAGAGTCTCTCGAAGAGTCCCTTGGTGTACTGTCTGGAGACTGAATTGTTGCTTCACCAGGTGGGAATTCATCCTCTACTATAGTCTGAGACTTTTTGCTGCTGTTTTTCCATTTCCAGCATGAACTTTCATCAAATACTACATCTCTCCTAATAATCACTTTGCCACTTATGGGGTTATACAATCGAAAAGCTTTAGATTGAGAGCAATAACCAACAAAAATACATTTTTCAGACTTCTCATCAAGCTTACGACGATTTTGAGAATTTACTAAAGCATATGCAATACATCCGAAAACTCTCAAATTACTTACTGATGGCTTTCTACCTTTCCAAACCTCAAAAGGTGTTTGATTCATGACAACTTTTGTTGGAGAAATATTCAGCATGTATACTGCAGTATTGACTGCTTCAGCCTAAAATTGATTTGGAAGGTTCTTGCTCTTTAGCATACTTCTAGCCATTTCTACTACAGTTCAATTTTTTCACTCGTCTATTCCATTTTGCTCCGGTGTGTAAGGTGCTGTCAATTCCCTACGAATACCATTTTCTTCACAAAAAAGGTTAAATTCTTGGGACATAAATTCACCACTTCTATCAGTACGAAAAACCTTAAGTTTATCAGCCCTTTGTTTTTCAACCAAAGCTTTGAACTTTTTAAAACTTTCAAGAGTTTCAGACTTAAACTTCAAACAATATACCCAACTCATACGACTATACTCATCAGTAAACAACAGAAAATATCGAGTACCACCAAGTGATTCTGTAGTCATAGGGCCACATAAATCTGCATGTATAAGTTCAAGACAACTAGAGGCTCGCCAAGATTTTCCTATAGGAAAAGACCGTCTGTGTTGTTTGCCATAGATGCATCCTTCACATATATTCTCAACTGATTCTATCTTCGGTAAACGGAGTACCATCTCATTTTGACTCAACAATTTCAATCCATTCATATTCAAATGTCCATAACGTAAATGCCATAACTTAGATTCTTCATCATTTCCAACAACTAAAGCATGTTCGATATTTGAAACTTCAAGAGGAAACATCTTGTTTTCTGTCATACAAACCTTTGCTAAGACCTTACCTGATTTTTTGTTCTTAATGACACATATTCCATTATCAAACAAGACAGAAAATCCACTCTCCATTAATTGCCCAACACTTAACAAATTATGTGCCAAACTAGGAGCAAACAAAACATCTTTGATAAGTTTTGTCTTACCATGACTAGTTTGAATTGCAACAATACCTCTGCCTTCTACTTGAATTTTCTTGTTGTCTCCTAGCCATATTTGCTTTTTGCTCGTCTCATCTAGCTCCTTGAATGCTGACTTTTGTCCCGACATATGATGGGAACAACCACTATCCACAAACCAAACACCATCTTCATGCTCAGTTGTGACAGAATGAGCCATAAAAGCATGCTTTCTTCCTCTTCTTCTTCTTCTGCATAGCTAGCTTGGTTATTTTTATACCAACAATTAGCTTCTATATGGCCATACCTGTGGTAATTGTAACATTGCACTCCACTTTTTCTGTTACTTGACCAGCCAAATTGACCTCGGCCTCTACCACGTCCTCTACCTCTAAATGAACCTCTGCCACGGCCCTGTGTTCTTTGCTCCAATAACTTCTCATTATGAATTTGGGTTTCTTCCTTCACTTGAAAAGCTGTTTCTTCATTCTTCTCCAGTGACTTATTGATCCTAGCCTCATGAGCTTGCAAAGAACCTATTAGTTCATCAAATGAAAATATAGATAGATCTTTTGACTCCTCAATTGCAGCAACCACATGATCAAATTTAGAAGTTAAACTTCTTAAAACTTTTGCAACTACAATCTCATCACTAACTTCTTCACCGTAGGACCTCATTTAACTTACAAGTCCAGTGACTCTTGACAAAAAATCTTGGACTAATTCATTGTTTTTCATTAACAATGTTTCAAATTCACGACGAAGAGATTGCAATTTCACAGTAATTACCTTCGAGGATCCTTGAAACTCCTTCTTCAAAATCTGCCATGCCTCGTTTGATGTATTTGCTGCCGCAATTATGGAGAAGATCGTCTCATGCAATGCTTGTTGAATTATGAATAAGGCTCTTGCATCCTTTTTTCTGACCTCCCGTGATGCCTCATCTGTTTCATCCTCAAACCCACGCTCAACCAGGTCCCACAAGTCTTGAGATCTAAACAATGTTTTCATTTTGATGCTCCAAAACTCATATTTCTCTCCATTAAAGATTGGTATGAGTGGTATGTGAGGAAGATGAGAACCCATTTGCTGCCATCGCAAAGCACTCTATCCCTCTTTTGGGTTTTCACTCCTTTTTTTTTTTCGTTTGCCCAGTCAAGACCGGAACCTCGCTCCGATGCCACAATGTAGCAGAGAAACCTTTAGATAGAAAGACAAAAGTTTCTGATAAAAAGAAACACTGCAATTCAATGTATTAATTTTCAATGGAAACAGGGCAGCCTTTATAGGCTTGCATAGGTATGAGTCACGTTCTCCACTAAACCCATAAAGAAACTTATCTATCCACTACACCCACATTGATCGAAGACTCGGAACAACTACCGAATTGACTAAGAAATAGGAACTAACCAGACATATAGGAAAAGAAATTGACTCTTTCAACTACAAATAAATTTGCTATTTTGAATCAGTTTCCAACAAGATTGAGGTAGACTGATGTCTCTTTCAGGGGTAAATCAATAGCTTGGACAAACTGTGGCTCTGTAGAATCTTGGTATAAATTGAAGTTGGAGAAACTGGTGGAGCCAGAAAAATCGAAGTTGATTTGGAATTGAGGCGAGGAGGCAGAGGCGGAAGCATCCGCCGGGGGATGTTCGCGAGCGGTGACCGCCGTTTCGATTAACACTATATCTGAGTAGAAGAGGTGGGAGGTAGTGGGATGATCTTTGGTTAACAATATATCTGAGTAGAAGAGGTGGGAGGTGGTGGGATGACCGTATTCTTCCATGTTCAAGATTTCAAGAAGATCAAAAAATTGAATTGCTTTTGCTAAAGAGAGAAATTAGTAGAGGAGAGAGGAAGAGATGGACGCTGGTTTGTGTGATGAATTATTAAACAAGGGAAGATATATTTATTGGTGGCTTTTTTTTTTTTTCAAGATATAATTATCAAACTCTAATTATGCTGTTTTCTAAATTTTTTGCTTTCTACTTTTTTTGTTATTTTTCAAGAAAAGTTTTATTCACTATAAGAAAACATCACCGCTTCACCAATGAAAAAACTCATCATAAATTTAATAAAATCTGTACAAAAATGATTTCATGATGAATTTATTTTATATATTCATTAGTATATGCTTTTCCACCGATTAATGTGTGATGAAAATAAGGTATGCCACATAATTAATGTTGTAATGGAATGTTTCATATCATATATCGAAAAATCATTTTGACCATAATGTTTAGAGTTATAAAACTTATGACATATTCTTCACATACCAGTACAAACTATTCACATATAATATCATTGCTAATATATGTTTTTCCTCTTTTTTTGAATTTATTATAATTTTCTTAGATATGTTATAAAACTCTACTCGTCACAAATTTTTCGTTAATGAAAGAGTGTTCTTTGTGGTGATTGATTGGCAATTTAAATTGCTTATGTATTGTGGAAGTTTTTTGTTCCTTAAGAAACATCATTAAGTAGCGATCATAAGAACATTTAGTGGCTTTACAATCTTAATAAATAAAAAATATTTAGTTCCAATAAATTGTTATAAATTAGTTTACTTCTTTTTTTTATATATAAATTAGTTTACTTAAATTACTTGAATTGATTAGGTAAGATATATTTTACAAATTACTATAATTGATGAGGGAATGAAAGTTGATATAATTAATATCTTTAAATTACTCCACACTATAATTTAAGAAAGTAGTTATATTTTGTGTGTGATAAAATAATTAACGTTTGATATTTTTTATTCAGCTTTACTTGTTTATTTCATATTTTTCTAAACAATTTTTAGCTCTTTTTACTATTGAGTTCCATCCATTACTAGCACTAGACTTGTTTCTTTCCAATCTTTTTAAAAAGTTTATATTTATATTTTTTACTTGTTTCAATTGACCAATTTTCAGCATAATTTTCTCCACATATTTGAAATTTGGCTCGTTGGAAGATGATTCACTTGATCAAGACTAATTAACCATCATCAACGAAGTATAAAAATAAAAATAAAAAAGGTCCTTTGTTCATGAACTAGCCCAAAGCTACTAGGATTAGTTGATAACGTGTATATATATATATATCGTTATCTTTAAATTGAGCAAATTGCATATATAAGATCGTTTAAATGGCATTTGACAAATGATGATCGAAATTGTTGAAGACATCAATATGAGATAATAATAATTAAAAAATAAGGAAAGAACTTCACTCATTAAAAAATATTGTCAACACTAGATCTATTTGCATGCCAACACCAAAACTGTGCCAGCTCAACGGGAGCAAAACTCCACATATTAAAGCCATTGGTGTTGATAGTATCCCAGAGCAAGCGAAGTTCCTTTTTTTTTTTTTCTCTTTAATCTTTTAATTATTACTATCTTACATTACTATCTCTAACAATTTCAGTTTTTATTTATGAAATGACCATTTGAATAGTCATACTTTTATAATTTTCCTCTACAAGCATCCACAAAACTCATAATGCCTTAATTTGATTGTGTGAGTATATATATATATATATATATATCTTCAAACTACATCTTGACATCTTGAAATCAAAGAACTACACAAATCTTGATGAGAATCAATCATGAAGAATGTAAGAAATTCTTAGATTACATGCAGAAAATCTTATTACATCCACAATCCAACTATTCTTCGTACGTACGTACTCTTAAATGCTCAACCAAAGTCCTATATAAAGACAATATTTACATATATATATATATATGAAAAAAAGAAACAAAGAAAGAAACAAAGAAAATCTCGGAATTATAGTACAATAGACCTCGATGAACCAATTATACATCTAGCATCTCGCCGGCAACTCGAAACGGCAGAGAGGGCAAAAATGACTGGTCCTCAGCCACTTCTTAATACAATCTTCATGAAAAAGATGCGAACACACCATGCGAACTGCTTCAGAACCCCTGGAAAACTCCTCCAAACAAATAGAACAATCAGTCTCCATAGAATCCGTTACCAATACTTTCCTTCTCTTCAAGGATTCTATCGACGAATCTTCCGCCGGAATCATACGGACTTCGTGGGCATCCATCGACCGCTGAATCGCCCAATCCATCGACGGACGCCAACTTTCGACATAAACGAATTTGTAAATGACGCGCGCGATGATATGAAGATGAACAACATTATGCCTCGCGGGCGTCGATCCAACAGCTTCGCGCGCTTTCTCCAGCGCGAAACCCACCAACCGTCGGCGCTTTTCATTGGACAGACGGGGCCAAATTTCTTTGATCTCTCTGTCGATGGTTTCGCGCGCTTCTGCAGAGGAGAAGAGCTGCGGCAGATTGAGGAGGACAGAGGTCTCTCTCAAAGGTGTATCGTACGCGTGGACAAAATGTGGCTCTGTAGAATCTTGATATAAACAGAAATCGAAGAAGCGGACGGAGCCAGAAAATTTGAAGTTGATCTGGAATAGAGGCGAGGAGGCCGCGACCGCCGGGGGATGATCGCGAGTGGTGACTGACGTTTCGCTTAACTCTAAACCTGAGTAGAAGAAGTGGGAGGTGGTGGGATGATCGTATTCTTCCATGTTCAAGATTTCAAGAAGATGAAAAAATTGAATTGTTTTTGCAGAAGAGAGAAATCAGTAGATGAGATGGACGCTGGTTTGTACTATGAATTGTTAAACAAAGGGAAGATATATTTATAGGGTTTTTTGTTAAGTTTTGTTTGTAGTATAGGAAGCATTAGAATCCTTGGTAAGAATGGTTTATGAGTATCAAGCCTAAGACCCTTAGAATCCTTCCTTAATTGGGAAAAAATGGTATGTTTTGATATAATTGGATTTATTTTTGGCAAAATCTTAAATTTTTTTATTTTTTTATTTTTTTTATTTTTATAAAAAGATTTATAGATTAGCTAAATATGTGTCTCAATTTTTTTAGAAAAAAGAGTTGCTAATTTTTCTGTTCATAAATATCTTGATGTTATGTTTGGATCAAAAAAGTTAATGAAGGAAAAGAAAAGAAAAATATAAAAGTACACAACTGAATATAAAATTATATTATTTAAAGCATAAATAGAATTTTTAATATTTTTCTCATTAAAATTCAACGTCAAAACATAGAGTTAATAATTTTTTAGGATAAAATTGTATAAATGAGATGTTTGCCCCTAATGGTAACTAAACTCTAATTAATTTATGGTGTTTCTAAATTCTAAATTTTTTTATTTCCACTAATTTTTTTATCTTTTTTTTATTATTATTTTTAGGAAAAGTTTCATTGATTGGTAATTTAATTAGCTTATGAATTGTGGACTCTTTTATTTCTTAAGAAACATCATTAAGTAGCTATATATTCTAATTAAGTGCATTTAGAGGCTTTTCAATCTTAATAAATAATTCATAATTAATTTACTCAAATTACTTGAATTGATTAGGTTAAGTTTTATAAATTACTTATAATCGATGCATGAGAGAATAAAAGCTGATATAATTGATATCTTTAAATTACTCCATAGTTATAACTTAAGAAAGTAGCCATATTTTGTATGCGACAAAATAATTAAACTTTGTCATTTTTTATCTTTACTTGTTTATTTCTGGTCTTTTTAAAAAAGTTTATATCATATTTTGTATTTATTTTTATTTTTGGATGCATAAGTTTTTGTTTTTCTCATCCACATGAATCGATCATGAAATTGATCTTTTGTAATTTATTAACATTATGTTCGGTATAAAAGTTTTTGCAAGGAAAAAAATGTTAAGGGCTTGTTTGTTTGAGATTTGCCAAAATATTTTCCAACTCTCAAAATACAAACAAATAAACCATCACATTCTCCAATTTCACTATCCAAAATACACCCAAAAAGACTCAAAATACTCTCCAAATTTATTTTCTACTCATTCCTCAATATTTAACTCTATCATTTTTTGCCTCTCCTACTTAATTTATGCATACACATACACAAATAATTTTAAAATATCAATTTCACCCTACTAACTCAACATAAAAGTAATTGATGTGACATCTTGTCTTCTTCCAAAACACAAACAAATGAACAATTTTTTTTCCAATTCAATCTCTACATACTACTCAAAACACAAACAAACAGCCATCACATTTCCCAACCAAACTTCCCACTAACCATTTTGGCAAAAAGCCCCAAATCATAAACAAACAAAGGCTAAGAAATTAATTTTGATCCGTGGGTTAGGAAAATAAATGTTAAAGAAAAGAGCAAAAAAATTGTTTTCCTCCCTAAATGGTAAAAAGGAAAAAAAATTATTTTACCCTCTGTTTTCTAACAGATTCATACCTCGGCTCCCATCTCTTTCCTTACTGTTTTCCTTAAGCAACCAAACAGAAATTTAATATTTTTTTTAATTTTATTTTCCTTTTCTCTAATATTTTCTTTCGCACAAAAATCTTTAAATCAAACCAAATGTGAACTTTCTACTGGAAAAACTTGTCTACAAAATCTAGATAAATGGAAACTAAGTAAGAATGCGCAGGAAATAAATTATGGATGTTCATAATGTGAAAATAATCAATGTAATAACAGAAACACACGAGTCAACTATGTATATAATTCGAAATAACAAATTCTTGAGGGGCCTGAAGGAAGGGTGCATTACATGCCACTTTGGATCTTTCGTTTCAATATATATTTTATCTTATCAATATATATTTTATCTTATATTCCACATTACGTATAAATATCAAGTGTATTTGATTCAAAATATTTTTTTTTATAGGACCACCATCCAAACTCAAGGAAAACAAGGTAAACTGCCAGTGTCTGAACCTGAGAATCATGAAGCATTTAAATGAAAATCCTCTCAGAACTAAGGAACAATGAAACACACTGTACAAACCACTTACTCAGCATTTTCATTGTTTTTTCTTGGTCTAGTTAAATAAGAAAAAGAAAGAAAGATAAGAAGAGAAGAAATCATGCAGCATTCCCACATATACTGGTGTGTTTCATTCTCATTGTCAAGATCAAAGATTCATTCCAATTAGGCAACCTTGTCCAGAAATACTATGGTCAGTAATGATCCATCACTGCCTTAAGATGGACGAGTCGCTGATTAGCCTGAACTTTCTGTAGAGTTACCTCTTCCAGTCTGCTTGAATCACCTTGTCTAAATACAACAAGCAAATTAGAAGGTGCAAAGATGTTAATAGTGTACAGTCAAAAGCAAAACCAATTGACACTTACCAGTAACATCTCTTGAAGAGGATAGAGATCTGTCTATTCCGATTCCTTCTTTGCCATTAGCTTGAACCAGCCTACTGAGTCTTGGGGATGAACTCATTTTCCCATTTGTGGAAGACGGCAAAGAAAGACGCCTAGTGAGACCGTTTTTATCAGTTGCATCTTGCCCAAACCTTGGAGAGACTTGATCTCTCACCTTTGCCTTAGAAGACGCAGTTGTTGCCATGTAACTAGGTATGGATCTATGATTCTGGCTGCTGATCTGCTCATCCTTGAAGTCATCACCCACAAGAAGACTATCTTGGCTTTTGTCACCAACTTGCTTATGCTTTTCAGAAGCAAGATGATCGTTTAACTGATTGACAGTATCATTGGCTTCTGGAGGTTCTGAACTTGACCCCACATCAGTGTGTTTGGAAACAGCTTTCTGGCTGCTGATCTGCTCATCCTTGAAGTCATCACCCACAAGAAGACTATCTTGGGCTTTGTCACCACCTTGCTTATGCTTTTCAGAAGCAAGATGATAGTTTAACTGATTGACAGGATCATTGGCTTCTGGAGGTTCTGAACTTGATCCCACATCAGTGTGTTTGCAAACAGCTTCTTCTAAATCAACGATAGATTTATCAAGTGCAGATTTTGATAGCTTCCTTGTATGCCTTTTTGATTCAACATCTGCACTATGAGATGCTTCCAGAGCTTGTTGTGGAACTTTCTTTAAACTGCGCTTAAACTTGTCACTACCAGTTGGCGGGTGTTCCTGAGAAGAGTTTGCAGACGGACTGGGGAATTTCCTCGTATTGTGTTTAAGCTTTTCTGGCTGAGAGCTGGCATGAAGAGGGCCATTTCCAACATTTGCAGAGCGAATTCTTTGGCCACCTTGTTTCAGTTTAGTTTCCTCTGTTGCAACTGTTTGGTGCTTTGAGCCAATACTTTCCTTCTGTTTGGCGTTAGTTGCCCAAACTTGTGATATTGACCACCTAAGCAACCAGTCCCATGCCGAGTTGGGCTCTCCGGGGCTATACTTAAGGTGTAGCAGCTTTACCGTTGGTATCAGGGAAAGTAGCTGAAATGGATGAAATCCATGAAAATCAACCAAGTAGGGACGAAGAAAATACAAAAGTAGAAGGGAAAAAAAATCCTTCACTCAGTTCAATTATTTGTGCTTATCTCAGAAAAATTTCAAGACATTGATTTCAATTAAATATGAGGTCTTCTTTTAATGCCCACCAATGCAATTATCTTTATCAGCATAAGTAGGCTAAGCAATCATCTTAAAGTCATAACAAATGGGAATATACGACTCAACTCTAACATAATAGCTATGAACTACCCCTTTGAGGTACTTGGATACTGCCTTGTTGTTTGGGTTCACGATGGTTATTGCTTCAGTGAACATAGTAGCAAAATTAGTCTCAATATGTTACATAAGTCAAATATTGTACAATTTTGCCATTTTCTGCAATTTTCTCCTTAGCTCAATTTAAATAGCTTAATATTGCACCACAATCAATTACATGTTTCAAATTTTGGATCTTCACAATCTATTGCAACCAATATGGTCGGGAAAAGGACTACCATAGACAAAGAACCTTGAACCCAGTTCCAGAGTCATTTTCTACATAATAATAATCAATTCACACAATCCCAAAAGGAAGAAAGGAAGAAAGGAAGCAAACCTTCGAGGAGAATTATGTTCTTACCTTAAGAATGAGAGCATTCTTCAAATTATCAGCAGGACTATACTTGTTGACCTCACAAGAATCCGGATCTTTGGCAACCTATTAAAAAGAAGATATGGTAATAAGGTATTATGGTCAATGAAATCATAAAAGATCAAATTATCTGACATCTAGAAAGTACTGTTATCATTCGATAAAGAAGTCCCTTCAACAATTACCTTTGCAGCAAGACTTTGCTTTCTGCACTTTTCATTTGCAATACTAGATCGTCTAATTATGTGACCACGGGCAAGTGCTTGAAACTTAACAATACCTAGCACACAGAACAATGTAGAAACAGCCTGTCTTCGAACCAAATGGCCACGAACAGCCGCTTGCAGTCTGATGACACCCTTGAGAGCAGAAAATGCATGACGAGCCTTTGAAGCCATCAGATGAGCAATTGTTTAAGAAGATGTAGATACGATAAATGAAAAGGAAGCTATCTGAAAAATTGTTCTCACAAAAACCACATTATTTGTAGAAAAATAAATAAGATGAACAAGAAGATTAATAAGCACATGGTTTACGCAATTTCTTAATGAGCCTACTGCCAAAAGTGAAAGACAATGAATCTGCTAAACTAGGAGATAACAAGACCTTTTCGCCCTTGCTCACCCAATCCTCTCTACTGCCAGTCACCTTATAACAGTGAGTACTTGCTCTGATTCAAATCCTAAACTACGGCCTCCGTACATTAGTCATCAGTGTTTTCCCATGATAAAACAAAGTGAACCATGAAGGTGTAACCGGTATCCATATTTGGCTGTAGTTCTGTTTTAGATATTCAACTGAAGTGTTTTGAAGTTTTCAGCCACACAATGAAACTTAAAAGGAATTAGGAATACGTGCATCACAGCAACTCTCTCATGCATGATTTCAATAGCTCCAGGTGGGGGATAGTCATTATTAGAAAACACAGTATACGAAGGGTTAACAGTACAATTTGTGGTAAATATAACAAACAATATGGAAATCTCACATAACCAAAAAGCTTAAAAAATATATTGGTCTACATCATTAGCCAAAGTACTATGGAGGCATAAAACTTAAAGAGGATATGTGAATATTCATATATACGAACAAATTGATTACCACCGAATCAATTTTACAAGACCTGTAAAACAGTAAGCAGAGTAGTAGAAAGAAACCAAAATAACTACCTGATAACCCCTAAAAGATGCTTGTATAACTGCAGCAGCTTGCTCAAGCCTCATGTGCTCAGAATCAATAGGTAGACCAGTATTTGAGACTGTTGGCGTGCCTCGGTCTTGCTCTGTAGAAGAAGAAACTATTCCATCACTGGTCAGATTTGCAGCCTCTTCCTTCCCAACATTCTTGACCTCTTTTACTTCAACATCAGTACAAGGAAGTGGATCTGAAGTTAACAATGCATCCATTATTAAAGTGGATACCGGTTCCTTGGAGGAAATTCGTGCTGGTTTCTCACTTGCCGATTTCTTCATATAAGACAGATAAAATCAAAGTGAGACCTCCAGGCAACCAAAAACATATTAACAATAAGCAAAACTCATAATATGTATCTACAGATATAATTGATTTTATGTGATGTATAGAAGCTCAGCAACAATATTTACAGCTTAGTGCATTTATAGGCATCATACAGAGTGACATAGCTGAATCGTAAACCATGATGGACAGAGGCCTGGTTCTCAAACGCAAACAGGGAATTAGCAATTTCATACATAAGATCGTGTTTGCGGGCCTGTTACCAGTTTGTAAGATGTTGGAATTATGGAAAGATCTTTCAAAAGATCTAAGTTGCTGGCTGTCCTATGGAGTGGCAAGCACCAGCTCCTTGCAGTGAATTGAAAGACCATTTAGTACGTCACTAACACAAATATAACTATTGTCTCCTGTGTAAAACATCTGCCATGATTCAAGCCTGCACGAGTTTTCTTATGGGACCTCAAGAAAATACTTGAAGGAACAGCTTAATCAATAAAGAACTTAAACGGGGCATTCATAGAGGCACCTTGTGACCAAGGCAATAGCAGACTCGCCCCACAAAGGGGCCCTATTCTTGTGTTTAATTTGAAGCTTGGCTTAGGCAAAGCGACTGGTAGTCTACTCAAATTGAGTACCTGTATTTACATACACCTTCAGTTTCTATGTTTGGTAGCTATACTAGTAGTCACAAGTTGGGCTACATGATGGGTTCAGTTCAACATCAATGTTATGTCTGTATGTTTCTGACCAAGTTGTAGAATTGGGTATCCATGCAATTCCAATGCTTTGGTCTCTCACCGGACAGATTGAAAGGCATACGACAAAATGGTGAGGCAGATAGATACTTTTTAATTTCAAAAAAGGATCTGAACAATAAGTGGATGAATTGGTTATTAGAATCATGATAAAGGAAAAAGGGAAACAAAAGGTAAGAAAAGATTCAGTAACTACATATGATGACATCAAACGAAATAAAAAGAATCACCAGATTGTTGCCACCAGAGAACACTAAGAAGGAAGCGAGTTAATGCAGAACTTACAGAAAGTTCACTTCCTTTTGCCAAACTAGACTTTGATGCCTTTTTGCCAAAAATAATGCCCTTTATCCATTTTCCTGGAGATTTTCCCATGTTGACTTATGAATATTGATCAGGAAGCCTGTGAAATTCCAAAAGATTGAACTCTCAGTATCAGACAGTTAAAAATACTTGAGCAGATGGAACACCTTGTGTTAACCACAAAAATATTATTGTCCTAGAAACTTAACAAGTCAAATAATTAACTTTGGCCCAGAATTATTCAAAGACCAGTTGGACTGGAGATGAAATTTCAGAGAATCCATCCAATTGTATGCCTACAAGATCAGTTAAAAAATCTCATTCTATTCTCGCTCTACACTCAATGACATTTTATTTTTACTTACAGTTTCCTCTTAGTCTTTTCTCATATAGAAACAAACGTCTTCAAGATGCTACTTTTTCTGCTCGTTGATTCAACATTTTACATAACAGTTCAAGCAAGAAATCCTGCATTTTAGCTTCATTTAATTGTCTATCACTTTGATAACAACAGGGATCACTCTTATTAACTTCCCCTCAATGACAAAGCAAAGCACCAAATGAAAAATCACCAAATTAATCGCCTCTGGAATCAAAACTCACACTACCAACTAATTAACAATAAAATAGCAAAACAAATTAATAACATCCACATTAAAGTTTTCAAATTTTCATAACAAAACTGGGACCATGAGTAAAATTTAAGCTCCACCGATATTCACATTGTTGGTAGTTAGAGGCATTTAATAACAGAAACCCAGCCGAAAAAGAAAATTGAAATATGGCGATGAAATAGAGGAAAAACCCGGTCAAGATTCTGCAGGAAACACAGCTAAATAACGGTTATAAATCAAGAAACTCAGTAGATCTCTTTCAACTCACCTCAACTAGAATTCGAACCGCTTCAAATCCCATTTATCAAATTCACCTGTCCAAAAAAATTAAAACCCAAAAGACAAAACATTACCAATCCGAAAAAAATTCGATCTTTCAAGAGATCTGAAAATGGGTTGACGAATTTCCACTCAAATTTGTTTTAGCATCTGCATGTTTGAGTGTGTGTATAATATACTGTAATAATACACATAGAGAAATGTGATTTACACAGAATCTGCACCCCGCAGTGTGCGGCATTTCCATCTCCACTCTGTAATGCTGACAACCAGCACACAGTTTTCTTTAGCTTGTTTAGAACTTGCAAGAAGACACCTGAAAATTCATTAATTTTGTGCTTAATTTTCTTTTTTGCCTATTACTATTTTTCTTTTTCCAAATTCCCATCGTTGCCAAAGTAGGGATAGTAATTCAATGCTACGTCACCGGTATGCGAACCCACTTTCAGTAAAATACTATAAAACATTATTTACAGATATAGATGTTCAAAATACAAGTATACTGTATACTGTATACCTACCACTTTTATACAAATTTAAAAGTAAGACTATAAGTTATATCTAATAATTATTTTAATTCATAATAGAATATTACTTTTATATTTCGATGTCACATATACAATACATCTAAAATCTAAAATTCGAGACTCATTTGAGATTTCAAAATCCATTACAAATGAAATAAATTCAAGACGAATTTAAATTTGGTTCGAAGTCATTGTCATACCTACTTGTTATTATTTGATCATCTACCGTATATGTTCTTGCCAAGAAATTTCAGTGTCCCCACATAATCACATTCTTATTCAATGATACTCCTCTCAATACACTTTGCTTCTACGGTATTTTGCCTAGCAAATCTTGCAGCTATCTTGTAACTATATTGCCTGGAAAATCTTCAGAGTTAGACATATCACTGACTCAACATTTCTTGTTCGGCAAATCCAAAGTAATTCTGAAAGAAGTTTGGTGGCTCGTTGATAAAACAGGAGATCACATCTCTGAGTGTAATTAGGCCAAGAACCTCATTCGTCTCGCCTGCAACCACATAGATTCTGTGAACTGCCCTGCAAGCAAGTGTATCTATCACACTGCCGAGAGTCGAATTGGGCTTGCACGTTATTGGTGTGCCGGTCTTCCAAGTTTCGTTCGTTGCTGAGGAGATAGTAGTAATGAAATCCCTCACAGTGAGCTCCCTGAAATTCACATGAAGATGAACATTTTAGTATCAAGACGAGATTTTCAGATAGAACGGGCAATCTGGGCTGGCAGATTTTACCTGAAATTGGTGAAGAGTTCAGGCTTGAGCAGTAAGAATCTAACATCTCTTATGCTTATGTTGCCCAGGATTTTCCTTGTCCCTGTCTCAAGAACTGGCAGACCTCCAATTTGTTTGTCTTTCATTTTCTTGAATGCTTCCAGAATCAGTTCACTGTCTTCAACACTTACAACCTAAGCAACTTCGAAAATTAATCTTAGAAACAGTAATCAGATGCGTTAGTTGCCTTAAGCAATATGGCAGTAGTCTCTTACCTGATCCGGAGACATGAAAGGAAGTCCAAGCTCGGATAAAGGATGAGCAGAGATACAGTCGAACCAATCCCTTCCTTTGCATCCATGCAGACCCCGTATAACTGCAGATTGAGTTATGAAGTTTTTAATGGATGGATTCCCCGTTTCGATCACGGGCACATTCCGGAGCCTGTACTTTGAAAGAAGCAACATAACGGTCAACATTGAACTATCCTGACCAACTGGAATGAAAGGCGCCCATCTGTAGGACTTCAGGATTGACCTGACCTGTGAAACCGTTAAGGTTTGTATTGATTATGAGATAAAGAAATGTTAAAATGAGGTAATTATATTAGAAGAAGAAGAATAACATTTTCAATTTACCGTGGTCGACTTAAAGGGCTCCTCGTGAAGGATAACCTTGTAAAAATCTTCGCCTAGCTGATCTGCAGCAGAGGGGGCATCTTTTCCCATTCCTCTATCAGCAGCCACACCCCCGGCCACTGCCACCCCAACTGCAGCTGCAGTCAGTCCAGCAACCGCAACAGGGCCTGATGCCCCCAATGCTAGTGCGCCAAGAGCACCAGCAGCACCCGTGCCAATCCCGGCTGCAGCTGCCGAGGTTGCAGATAAAGCAGCGGCCGCAATTTCCGCATTCTGCAGCACCCAAAGAACAATAGCTGAGTAATCCACAATTCCCAAGTATCTTTGCCTCCAATCCACACTATTTTTGGAAGCAGGGTCGACTACAGGAGCTGAGAGAATATTGGATTCTGATAAGATCTTGACTGCATCGCTGATGGACGTGTCAGCTAGAATCTCAATAACTGCAAATATTTTGCGTATCAGACTGCAAAGTCTAATAACGAATTGTGCTTTATGAACTAGCGGCAACATCGAACAAGTTTTTAGAATATCTATCACCTTTGCCTCCGGGAACTTGTGGGAACGATGAAACGGGAATTCGCGCAAATGCAGCTGTTAGAGACTCCTGCAAAGCACAGGGCAGCTTCTTTCTGCTTCGGACCATCTCAAAGTAAGCATCATTGCTTTCAATATTTTCAATCCTCTTTGATGCTTGTGCCGTTGCCATTTCTGCCAAGTGTACATATTCACATAATAACTACCAAAAGTTGTTTTTTCCTTCTCATTTCACTGTCACATTATAAATTATGGTAATTGCCGTTGGCACCCAATCAAGGACTCAATTACAGTTTTCACGACAACAAAAGACAACGACAAATTTCTACCAAGTATTGGACACATGCTAGTTCTATAACAAAAATGCCAGCAATATCAATCTAATTCCATTAGAACAACAAGCAATTTTCTCGAAAGGGATGATAAATTTATGGTTTCTCTCTCGATCAACACTTACGAATCTTTTTTGCTTTACACCCCTTATCTCAAATTTAGATCATCCACCTCGAATTCTGAAGAGAAGGTTCGAACTGTATTACGAACAGAAAATTATGGGCAGTCATAAATCATACAGAATCTAATTAAACTATTTTCTGATCTGAAGGAAATCTAGAAAATTCCCATTTTAAGTTTCGATTCAACATATATTTCCTATGCATAATTCACACATCTATTTGCCATTGGATTATCATAATTTCAGCAACATGGAATTGGCAATAGACTGCGAGTATAAACTACTATATAAATAGAAACTAGATATCATTCATGGTAATTAATAAAAATTGAAGGAAAGAAAAAACGGGCATGGCATTCAAGAATTTAAGATCAGAATTTACCTTCTTGCCGTCTCAGTTGAAAGATCTGAAGGGGTTTCCTTCAGCTAATTAGTTGACGATTTAGTTTGGTTCCTCACAAGAAAAGGCATCAGTTTTTCTTGCTAATTTTGCATGAAGAAACATGGGATTGCCATGTGTAAGGAACAATACACGTGTCTGGCGTTACGACCTCACACACGCTCTGATAAAAAATTTCCTTTATTTGGTTTGTCAACTAGGATATTTAGCACGGGCATTCTATCGTAAGTGTCGTATCTACTTATTCTCAATCGTTGTATTAATTTAATAAAATTCATACTGTTGATGAGAAATGATTGTGAAGCATAATAAAAGAAAAATATATCTTCGTAGCAAATAAGAAATTGTTAGTCAAATTAGCAATTAATTACTTTATTGAAAAGAATTCGCTAGTTAAATTAGCAATTATTTTGTCTTCTTCAAAATTCTAACGTTGCATTTTAATACTATTTCTTAATATTATGAAACATCGTTAAAAATTAAATGTAATTAGTATAACAATAGTTAAATAATGAAAATCAAGTAATCTCTTTGTGATGTGGCGAATAGTAGTAGTACTGGTGCATTCATTTAATATATAATTCATTATTATTATGAACATATTAATAAATAAAATTTAATGAATATAATAATATTTAAAAAAAAAAAAAAGCAAGTAATCACTCTGTGAAATGACAATTAATTATAATAGGAAACGCATGTATATAATAAATGAAACACATAAATAAATAAAATATAATGAATATAATAATATTTAAATAAAAAAAATAAAATCAAGCGATGACAATCTAATATATTATTAACAAAATTGTTTTGACAAAATATAACCAAACATATGAGTCACTTTTTGCCAAAACAACAATTATTAATTCCCAGAATACCCCTTCAAATCAATTGGCTTATTACCAAAAATCTCATATACATACATATATATATATCTCATAATATTTTATTATTATTTTTTAAATTAATAAATCATATCCAATCATCACATATACATATCATATATTTTATTATTATTTTTACAATAAAAAATATTATTCAATTTCATTTTCACCTCAAAAATCCAACAATAAAACATTAATTTGACTGCTATAGTAGAAACTGTCTCCTCCCAAAACATAAACAAACATACCAAAACTTTTCAAAATAATTTTCTAACTATTCCCAGAACATAAACAATCATACATCATGTTCCTTAATACAAATTTCACATTCCCCAACCCCACTTTCAAAACTCATTATCCCGAAATATATAATCCAAATCATACAATTCATATCCAAATATTACTATAAATACTTAAATATGTATATACGCAGAGTTTTTTTATTCCTTTTTAAATTAAGTCGCTTTTCAATCTACCGATTTTTGGTTTGACCAATATACATATTTTAATATATGTGGATTTTTTTTTATTTTTTCAAGGTTTATCGCTATTCAACTACCAAAATTGTGTTTGAATAATTAAATACATTCATATTTTATCGATTAAATCGGAATTCAATATAGCGATTTTATGTTTCAATAATATATATAATATTTCAAATGGTTTAAATATAGCATTTTTATTTTTTTTCGTAGATATTTCTACTAAAACTATAGATATCATGTCTGAATAATTAAATATTTTATCAATTTTATTCTTTTTCGTCATAGAAATCGCTACTCAAAATGACTATATTATGTAGGATGTCAAATTTGGCATTACAATTTTTCATGTATTGTCAATGTTATTTGTTAGTCGTACCGAATCATGCATGGCAAGTTCTAATTTGTTTACTTTGGTCGGATAGGTACGAACCTACCTGATGGTAGAAAGGCCGTAGTTAGCAACCTATAACTATTTTAAAGTGGTTTATTTTATAATTTAATATTAAAAGAATCAAAAAAAAATTATATATATTACAACTGTTAGTTAACTTTTCTGGTGGTAATTTGATCTTTGGGGAAAAGAATGACTAAAAGACTGTTATTTCATATTGAAACTTGAAACTCTCTCTATGTATGCTTAACTTTCCAATGTACTTGAAAGAAAAACTTTTGCTATGTTTAATTGAATGGTATTTTCTATTGGAGCAATCTAATATATTATTATATTATATTTCAATGACAATAATTAACAATTATTAATCAATGCTTATAAATATGAAACCTTAATAATAGTAACTAATATAAAAGTGACAAATGTCTATGTGTACATTAGTTAAATTCAAATTAAAAATTATATTACATATCTCAATTCCATGCCCTAGAGATATTGCATTTCTTTTATATGATTAAGATTTAGAGTTGAGAGATCGTAAGAGTCTCCATATTTGGACGTGACTGTAAGGATTTTTGTTATTATAAAATATTCAATTCAAGTCATAACTTCTACGAAAAAGCGAGCTTTCACAAATATCCTGAAATACCAATTAAACTAAATTTTCTTCTTATTGGAAAAACTCCATGATCACAGTACTAACACATGCTACAAAAAAGTCATACAACTCATTTTTTGGCCCTCATCATCCAAGTATGTAATACAATGAGAATGGAGGAAAAGAAGCCAAAGTTTCTTCTTCTGTTAACTCAGTGATTGAGGAAATGTGTTCAAATAGCTCGCAGCACAACCAATGGTTTCACTAGCAACGGATGGCTGAGAAAAACTGATATTCTCACCCCACTTGACATTCTTTTCGGAATTTCTTTCTTGATCAAGATTACTAATGCAACCTCCCTTGCCAACCATTGATGCAACTGCAGCTGCTAATGCTGATTGAAAAGTAGGATTACGCGTGATTGCCTTAGTTGCAGCAGCAATTTCGTCACTCATAGTCTCTTGCTGATAATCCTGGATTTTGTCCCAAGCTGAAAAGTTGAGACATGCAGAAGAACTACTCAGAGATGAAAATAAGCTTGATGAAGATTTGTTCAAAGGAGAGGAAGCATGATTTGGTGCAGCAAGGTCTAGGACAACAGTTGGGTGTGTTTGTGATCTGGAGATGGAAACTAGAGGGGAACAGGATGCTGCAAGGCTATTTGATGAAGAGAAGTCGAACCCCAGAAGACTAGAACCGGTGGAGGAAGTGGCTGAGACACTGCTGCCTGGTGGTGCGGTGGAGGAGCCACACTTAAGCATGGCGGCGGCTGCAGAGGTGGCAGAAGCCATGGAGGCGGCTGACGGTGCCAGTGGATGATTGTGAGTTCCTTCATAGGTGGTTGTCAGAATTGACATGTTTTCTGCACATCTTTGGACCTGGAAATAGGTAAATATCCATGAAAAATGAGGAAAAAAGAAATAAGAATGATAATTAATGGCAAATAAATCTCCAGCATGAGAAAATTACAATTTTAATCCTTTAACTATTGCCAACTTTTTAAATGATCAATTTTCTATTATAACTTGCATATTTAGTCCATTATCTCAAATTTATCATCACATTTAGTCAATTTATTTACAAATTTAGTCATTCGGGCAGCTTAATTTGTAATCGAGCCCGAATGACTATGGGCTTAGTTAAATTTACATACAGGCTTAGTTAAATTTAGCTGCCCAAATGACTGACTAAATTTAACTAAGCCCGTAGTCATTCAGGTTCGATTTCAAATTAAGTTGTCTGAATGACTAAATTTGCAAATAAATTGACTAAATGTGATGATAAATTTGAGATAATGAACTAAATACGCAAGCTTCAACAAAAAATGAATTATTTAAAAAGTTGACAATAATTACATAGACCAAAATTGCATTTTCCCGTCTCCAGCGTTTTCATGAGAGATGGACGCACCTGTTTTCTCACTGGACAGGATGATGAGCCTGTGCAACGATAGTAAGCCCGAGGGCAGGGATTCCCTTTTGCTATTTTTTGTCCGTATTTTCTCCACTGGCATCCATCCTGCATCTGCAACAAACACAAGTCGATACATAAATATCATAACGGAATGAAATATATAGTCACAAAATTAGGACTAACCGTTTGGGTGTCGCATAAAGCTCTCACAGAAACCCTAGGTTTCTTCAAAGATCTCTGCTCCAAGATTTCATCATCTCTACTTCTATGAGATGCGTAGTTTCTTTCTTCCTTCGATCCATCAGAGCTGTAATTTTCTGGGCTTGGATTCTTTGAGAATACTTTAGTAGGAACCTTGTGGTCCAGTCCCAGTTCAAGTCCATCAAGAAGTCGTTTCTTGTTATTTTGGTTTTTGCTCGAGTAACTACCTTTATTCTGCTCATTCTTGGCTGAAATTCTCCCAAGAGTTAAAGAAACCAGCTCAGATTCATCACTGTTGTCTAATGTAGCAGCTGTGGGAGCTGAATCTGTGGATCTTCGGGTCCGATCTTGTTGGACTATATCATGGAAATGCATTTGCAAAGAACGATAATCTTTTATCATTTGAGATATCGTCAATTTCAATCTTTTGTTTTCCTCTCTAGTTTCATCCATCTTCACTCGAGCTGATCTCAAATGATCTTCCTGCATCAGCAAAATTAAACATATATACTATCCTAAGGATGCCTGTACTTATGTATTCATCAGAAATAGACATAACACCGAAAATAATTACCTGTTTTAGGGTTTCTTCAGCTTCAATAGGCAAAAACTTAATCATACTTTCTTCCTCAATAGTCATACTTCCAATATCGTTGCTTGTCATAATGGCTTCTCTAAGGTAACAATTTTTTTTTCCTTAATTTGCCTATAATGGCTAACATAACATGCCATTATATAGAGAGGTCTCAGATTTTGACTTATATAATAAAATAGTACGCATACATATATATAATTGTACATTATCATGGGAAAATTCGTACCTTGGACCTTACCTTCGCATGTCATAATACAGATGAAAAAATGTTAACTGTCAAGAGGGTCAACCTTAATTTCCTATATTCACTCCAAAATAATTGTCAAGTTTATTTACTATTATTTCTCATTAACTAACTAGCGGAACATTTGGTATTTGAAGGCAGAAGAATTCAACCTCAACGTATGCGTTGGCCGCCACCCTGCAATTTATGCAACTTGTCTGAGTTGAAGTTTCATTCAAGAACTGCGTTTTCGTACAACTACTGGCACTTCATCCATCACTTATTTAGTATTCCTAACAATTTTATTTGACCATATGAGTCCTAGAAGAGTTCTAAACGTTTGAGTATTTCTAATAACGGTCATATGTTGGAAAGATTCCGTTTTATAAAAGATAAAAGATAAAACATGTCAGATTTTGTCAAGTAAAATAAAAGATAAAACTTTAGTTGAAATGAAAATTCAAAATATGTGAAGTATGATAATACGAATCTTTATACGTATTGTTACTGGGGTTCATTCCATGATTGATGCGGTATTCAGAAAACCTAATAGCCAATTATAGATAAGTTGTAAATTAATGATCGCTTTCAAAAGATGTAAATTTAAAAATAAATTAAAAGTATATTACTCTTTCAAGAACAAACACCAAGTCAATATTGAATTGGTATAAAAATTTACAATCAATTTATTATTTGTTTATACTTCCACCGTTATGGTTGATCTACCATATTGAAGTAGGTAATAATTAATTGTTTTGGGCCCTGCACCATTTGACTCCTAGACTCAAAATATGATGGCATCAGCAATTTCTTTTTCAGCGTAATTTTTGTACATGGTCCAATTAGTTCATTTATTCAATTCAATTCTCAGTTCCAAAAATACCAAGAACAGAATTGTGACAATATACAACATTAAATTTCTCAAAACCGATTCAACTACAAATACATTTACATAGTTTGGAGAACATAGCATAAGTCCTTGCAGTAGCTTGCTAGAATATATAGGAAAATTTTTCTTCCACACACAGGCCAAAACTGATCCGCCAATTAACCATTTATGGCTCCAAGACCCAGCAAGAATTTCGCCCAAAATAAGCTAACTTTCAAGGTTTCGGACATATGACTAAACCCACGTTGCGGCTGGACAGGTTCTAGATAAAATTGTCTGATTCTTGATGGGGTTCCTCCTTCCAGGATCCTGCACTCCACATGCACATGAAAAATTAGGCCTATAAAGCTGGTCACTGAGAGACTTTTTTCCAACTTGTAGCACTTCTCAAGCATTATTCACACCAAGATTTTAGTTGTTTGCTTTGGAATTTAATATTACATTTAGTCAATAAATAACAACTCATCGATGAAAAAAATATGCAGTGTGCCAGCTAAATCAAGATGGTCTATTTGCATTAAAATACAAGCTCTCAGATGAGAACTGCATTGGATAATAATTCTTTAGCAGTAGCAGAATCCTCTGAGATTTTTCAGTAAACAACTCAAGTTCTAGTTAATATATTGAAACAGGTCAACAGATGCTGATTAAACCAACTATTTTTTCTGCAGTGCTTCAATTTTTTTGGGATTAGATTGACCTGATTATATAATTTAGGAACCGACTAAGTGGACGTGGTTGGGTGTTTTTTCATAGTTTATCAACTACTTATATGTGTATAAATTCAATACTGGGGGTTATATATTCTAGCACATGAGATGAAACTATACCAGCTATTCCCATGGAAGCCAGTAGAAATATTTATGCTATGTTTGGATCTTATATTCTAACGAGGAAAGCACTAACCCTATATTTGAATCTTGATTTTAATGAGGAAAATACGCTTCAAATAATATAACTTTCTGCCTTAATATTTGTACCTTTGCATTTTCCTTCTTTTTTTCCCTCTCTATTTTCCTTGATCCAAACATAGCATAAATGTTTCTCCGACTCACAAGCATCCACAAAATCCAGCACTTCTTCGGTAATTTAAGGAGCTAATTCAAACAGGCAAAGGCAGTGAATTCAGATAATGTGAACTCAGAAGGCAATCCAAGGAACAGAAATTCACTACCTGCATGAAATGATTGATTGCCAACTTTGTTATAAAAATACCAGCCAGAACAGATCGAAATAACTTAATAAAGAAGCATAATTATTCCAGATCCCGTATAATTAAATTAATTTGGTAACCTTGTTATTAGGTGGACAAGTAAACCTAAATGACTATTTCTAACAAACTTCTGATGAGGTCTAACCTGCTCCTGGGGAAGACTATCTTATTATACTCAAAACCACTCGAAAAAAAGGAGAATTAGTAGCTTTCATGACAGCCGAGGATGACCAACGATTTTGTAACTAACCTACAACTGCAACCAGTAACATACTTAGTAATCACAAAATTCCTTAACTATTTCGTCTAGCCTTGGAACACAAAATAGTTTGATATCATAAAACCAAGAATGGTGGTTACATGTTTACAACTCCAGATAATAGTAAACATGTCAATTATAGAATGCTATTTTCATCTTTGAGCAATATAAAAAGTATGATGCCGTAGTAATTCCACAAAGCAAGATAGACTTGGAGTACAATCAGCACATCTAGCACTTGATCTTTAAATTATTTCAGCAAGATTATTTCAGAGGTTTATGGTCAGATAAATTGGCGAAAGCAGGATAGAATGCATCTACGTGCTTAAATTATGTAAAGGACGATCATGCTAGCCAAACACCATTCTATGGCACTATACTGCCATTGACAAAAAGAAAAGAGACGATTAATGGAAAAGAAAGGATAGATGGGATAAAAAAATATAACCATTATCACACAAATAAAACACGAAAGGGGAAGGGCATAAAATAAATTCCAAAGTTGATCAAGGGAAAAGGTCTTCTTTCCTTAATTGACGAACCTCATAGTGAAGCTTTATTCTATCTGTTCCATTCATAGTCTGCACCAGATCTAGGATTAGCATTGTTTGCACGATTTGCATCTTCAGGCTTTATCGAGCTTGCTAAGGTATGCCAACCTAAGAGGTACGGTAAAATGAACTGCAGGGAACAACCGCAACATAATATAAGTTAAGAGTAATAAAAGAGATTGTAAGAATTGTTACTGCAGGTGTAAAATAAGGTTAACTATTTGCCAAAACTGTACACATGAAAACCCTCCATCTAATAAACCTGGTAGAACAAGAATAATTGATTGCCAGAAGCCAATACAAGTTCAAAGTATTTATCAGTCACTAAGAAATTTCTATCTTTCTACGTGCTTTATTGTAGCTGATCAGATTACCAACAAATAGTTCACGTGCACATTCCAACAAATTTTTTTCCTCTTAAGTCATTAATGATGTTGAGAACAGAATTCCCCTAAATGGTTATTGGAGTCCTGTTAAGCCATGGAAAGATGGAAGCCCTCCCGCCAACTTGACAGCAAAGATTATGAAGGTTTCACCCTTTTTTTTTTTCCCTTCCCCTTTTAAAATCCTTGCTCTTTGATCAGGTAAATGTATCCAACAACCTAACAAAGTAAAGATATCACAACAGATTTTCACCAGCCAAGTCTTCTATTAACAGAGCTCAGTAAGATGTCACCTCTTTTCAAGTTCCTTCTCGATTCAGCAATGAGACAAATATTGAACCAAAAACATGACATTAAAGTAATTGAACAGCAAAAAGGATTTTAGCTTACATTGAATGATGATACTAGGACAGCAAACTCTGCCTTTGTAATGGGGATATAAATGTTCTCATCCAAATTTATGAGCTTGTTTTGCACACCTATAATTTACTCAGAATATCAAGAATCAAAAACATACAGCACACATAGACATAGTATTCTTTAAAAAGCTTTTTGCCAAGATTTTCAAGAGGAATAGGGAGTTACTGAGATTGAAAAAGTGGCCAGAACCATCAGGCAAGGGCTCCACCTTCAACACTTTCCTCACCCTACCTTCATCACTGCACAAGTAAGTTCACCAATGAGATCTTTTGGGGAAATAGAAATCAGCCTAATAGCATCACGCATTTGAAAAATAAACTAATGGCGAAGACAAGCTACTTTAACATGCTTGAGTACATAAAAAGAAAAATGCATCCAAGCATACTAGAAAGGGAAAACGTCCCTGAACAGTGAAATAATTCTCTCAAAACAGTTGACAGCTAGAATCACAAGACAGTGAGAATACTTAGAGATCACATGGCTGGGCCAGTGTCTTTATCAATTCACAAAATCATTGTAGATAAGTTTGTCTCCAGCAAAGGCTCACCAGATGCCAGGAGCTATTGATATACTCATTCCTCAGTTTTAATGCAATTAAGAGACCATAAGCAGCTTGCTATTTCCCCTTGGCATGAGTTACCACCCAATCCAAGATAACCAATTATTCAGACAATGAAATAAAAAAGCTCCTAAGTTATCACTGACAAGGATCTGCTAGCAAGTCTACTGGGAGGTGTGATCTTACCTTTTCCCTTTAAAAGGATCATGAAAAAATTCACAAGAATCTCTTGTCCCAAGGCTCATTATGTTTCCAATTTCAGTCACTGACAACGAAAATACCTGGAGATAGACAAAATAAAACAAAATTTCAAGAAGGAAAATGCAAACCAAGCTGAAAGCCAGGCAGTACTGCCACCTTCTTATTATGAATATTATGAATTTGGGGATCAAAACAACTCTAGTTTCTACTCCACATGCCAAATCTGAAATACACTGAACATATCATGGTTTGCAGGAACGGTCGCGGAGACCGGAACAGAGGATAAGGTTCCAATTCCATTGCAATGTCGCGGACATTCCACAAGATTTTGTTGTTAAATTATTCAAAAAATTCAAATAAATTATGAAAAATATGAAACATTTAAAACTCCATTTCTTGCTTATATAAAGTAATTAGCATAATTTGGGTATCACAAATTAATGTTATAGACTACATTTGGAAACTGGGGAAGATCATCCAAGAGAATTCTGAAGAAGTGGTTTGGATTTGTTATGCCATGTGTAAGAATCAATTGCCAAGTCGCAGAATGCAAAGATCTTCACCTTCCCCACATACCCAATTTTTCACCTCTCTCAAACACTTGGAGAAAAGACTCAAACTTGAAAACCACCCACCACCACCCTCTACTATTTCAGCACGACGCCGTCAATACCCACAGAAGACCAAGAAATCATCAAGAACGCACAACAAATAGATTCTCTTGGCACACCCATTTACCTCAACTACAACACTCCACCTACAATACAAGCCTGCAAGAAAAGTGAAGTCCCCCAGGAATTTCTGTCAGACTCCCCTGACTTCCCACCAACACATCACAGTTTCATTTCACCTTCCCATTCCGAGTCGCCACGAAGATCCGATTTATCGGTCTGTGGCAGCATATCAGCAATAAATCAGCCGATTTTGGCTGTTCCTAACACAATCCCGTTCTACACCGGTGCGATGAAACGCTATTGTCTGTTCCAGTTCCGATTTGGCCACCCGTTCCAGCCGAAAAATCGATGATCTGGCGAACCATGGAGCATATCTATTGGCATGCCCCACCTGCATCACCTAAGAGCCCTCATGCATAGAAGATTAAATAATAAAGCAACAGTACATTTACCTGCTTTCTACCCCAATCATATTGGCGAACGCCAGCTGCAGGAGCAAATTGGAGCAAGACAAATCCCTCCTTTGACAGCTTAAATGCCCCAGACTGCTCCACAGGCCAAATATTTTACATAGGTTAATAGTGCAAATTCCAATTACCCACTAACAGCAGAATTAGAAAAAGGACGACAACTGCAAAACATAAGGATTGTTCAAGACATACGTCTAAAGAAGAGAACTCAGGAGGCCGTGGCTCCACTGTAAGAGCTGCTTTCCCTTTGTATACGGAGTACCCAACATAAACCCTTGGTGGCAGTGGCCCTATAAAACATATTTCAGAGAGTAAATTATCTGCTTCTAAGATAACTGTCCACCGAAAAATTGATGCTTTAAATCCTTCAATTGTTTGTTAGGCCCCAAAAACATGACGAAATCACACAAGACAATCTCAAGAAAATCCAGATATCTGGTTCACCTTGATCCTATCTTGTTCGAAAATAAAGACTAAATGTTACATACTAGCTAAACGTTAACCTATCCAGCATCAAAGATACACTTAATTCTATTCTTTTTTTGGTTTGAAAACGCTGCAAAACTAGCAAATATAACTATGGGCCAGAGGAGAACTCTTTTGTAGGTGACTTCAAAAGCACCCTTCTTTTGGCATCTCAAAAGAACAGGTGAAGAATCCAAGTAAAGACACTTATCTATTGATAAAGCTTAAGAAAACCACCAATAACAAATCCATAACTACGAACAACAACCGCATAAAGAAGAAACTTAAAAACTCACCAGGCTGCGAGGGAGAAGGAGAGTCATAAGAAGAAAACCTCTGCTGCTGATGTTGTTGTTCTTGAGGTGTTAAGTATTGAGATTTAACACTAAAGGAGACATTTTTAGAGTATTTTCCATGTGGGGTGATTGAAACGGCATTTTTTCTTCCGATGAAAAGAACTGAGGTGGATATTGAGGAATTAAAAGAGGAACCTTTGTTGGGGTTCTGAATTGCGAGTCCTCCTCCTTTTGGGACTGCAGATAAACTCAGGTTTAGCATTGTAAGTTATTTATACCTTTTTCTTGGAATGTTTCGAAAGGGTTGGCAAAGAGGCTCTGGAATTGTACACAGCTCAGTTGAAAGAACAGTGAAGGGGCATGTCTCCAGGGGTTTACAAGGAGGACAAAGAAAACGTTAGTATCTTTAAGCGCGATTCATGATAGATGAAAACGTTGTTTATCAATCGCATTTGGACCTATACTTCAAATTTAGGCGACAGAACTTGTTATGCACCAAAATCATTTTGTACTCTTTATTTTATTTTCACAACTTCTATTTTTTCATTTTATTTTATGAATATATGACAATATATTAAATCCATGATCAAAGCTCATACATTAGACCCATATTTGAAAAATTACATAAAAATACTCATAAAAGAAGTAATATTTATATGAAAATAAAAGAATTTTGAATGACTAAAGAATCAAAAATCAAATATAAATGAATTGTCGAGAGTTGAGTTGATTGTTCTAACAAAAATGAATTATTTTTGGGACGTATTTTTATTTGTTGATAATATCTACAATTTCATTTAAATGTACTTGACCCACAATTTTAAAAAAATAGAAAATGAAATACGTTTGCAACTTGCAAGAGAAATATCTGTTTGGTTTTATTTTCATTTTCAATTTTTATTTCCATCATTTCTAAAATTTAAAAAGATAGTTAGTGGAAATGAGTTTGTATTTGGATGAAATGTTGGTTTTAATAGGTTGTAGGTGGAGAGAAATAAAAATAATGGAATCGAATGAGAAAATATATAAATTATTGGAGAATGTATTTTGAAAATAAAAATGAAAATAATGTTGGATGAAATTTTTTAAAAAATTAGGGTTTTTATTTTTGGAATAGTAAAAAATAGAAAAAATGGCTATGGAAATAAAACCAAACGGGCCCTTTCTTCTTGTTTCACATAGCGTGCTATGGTGTATCATATATCAATATTTTCTTGTTGGCCCAAAAAAAATCAGTTAAACAAAAAAAAAAAAATACAGAACAAGAGAAACACTAGATAGGATGTTATAACTCAATCTAATTACTACTTCAAAAATTGTTCCAAAAAAAAAAAAAGGATTACACCTCAAATATACATAAAATCAAACTAAATGGCTTCTTATTATAACAATACTTATTTCAACACAAGGATTTTTCTTTCATTCCTTACACTTTCCTTTGTCATAAAAGAATTGAAAAATACCAAGAAAACAAACGGAAACAGAAACAATTTCTAGACATTTATTAGCAATATCTGCCCGCACGGCACCTGAGCGCACCAGCGGACCGTGTGAGCCTACCGACGAATGTACCAGGCTTGTACCTAATCAAATTCTGCCCAGTCAATGGACTTTTGTGGTGTGTAAGTGGTGGCCCTGATTCTGTAAAGAAGGCTCCATTAGTAAACAGGTCCCCTTCAGATCTCCATTGCCACTTCATCCATTCGCTTCTGGGAGCATAATCCCTCTTTGTCACCTAAAAAGATTCACAATCAAAGATCAAATGATGTCTCAATTTAGACATACTGCCAAGAAAATTCTAACATGGATATATATATATATATATAGCCAGCTTTTTCTTTTACCTCCTTGGTGTACTTGTAGTTTGAGGCCCTGAAACGGTTCCCCTGGCTGATGATGGTGGGGTGAGCGCTCCCGCCGATGGCGTACAGTTCCCAGTGGGAGTAGTCGTTGTTGACAACGTGGACGAAACCCCACCGGCACCTAGGCATCCTCTGAATCAACCCGATTCCAAACCTGTTGAATGCGACCGTTACTTGCATGATCGCGTCTCTAAAGTTACTATCATGGGCGCCCAAGAGCATCACCTGCGAAAACCCGCCAATGATTCAATATCTAATAAACATTTATATGCATAGTTGATCTATGGGGTGGTTGTGGTTTAACTTACATCGTTATGGTGGTTGAATTTGCAGTTGGAGATGGTGATGGCGGTGGAGCCCTCGATCACATCAATGAGCCCGTCGGTGGCTCTGGAGAGAGAACAATGGTCGATCCATATGTGGTTCGAGCTGAATATATTGATGGCGTCTCCATCGCTCCTAGTGCGTAAACCAATGTGTGCCAATGTGTCCCTAATCAATCCTCCGGATGTTGGGATAATGTTGTGAATCCAGATGTTATGGATTATAATATTGTGAACAAATTGGAGAGTGAGGCCTGCGCCATAGGCAATATGAACTTGAACTCCCCTGCCATCGATGGTCTTATCACTAGTCATTATCAGCTCTTGTTTGAGCCTGATCACCATGCTGTGAGCGAAAATGATCCACAAGGGCTCCGTTTGAATGACGGCGTGGCGAAGGGTTCCAGGCTTGGGGTGGTCCATGTCGTTGTCCGATGGATCAGTGACCAGATAGTATCTTCCGTTTTTCCCGCCCATGGTGTGATGGCCAAAGCCTCGGACACAATCAGCTAGCTTCTTCCGGTTTCTAGCCCAATTGGGGTCGCACCGCCAGCACCGGTCGATGGGGTTCGTCGCCTTGCAGCCACCTTCATGAAGGTGCCTCCTTGTGCCATTTTTACCTATCAAGGTCCTATACGCATGCATTTATGTATGTTAAACAAAGTAAACTTGGAAGATTGGTGAAAATATAGTAAATATATAGTTTAGATCACCCGTCTCAATTCATAGTTCATTTCTATTCTATTTCATAAGTACATGTAAAGTATATTATATATCTTTTATAAAAATAATTGGTTAGAGATCATATACACTTGATATGCATTCATCAAATTGGAATAGAAGATGAAATATAAAATTGACCAAAAAATCAAGAATAGCAATTATATGAGATAAAATTGACTTACTCGCCGACTAGTTCGTTAAATTCATCAGTCAGATCCTCAGGGTGGGGGTCATATGCCTTCAAGGATTCCTCGTAAGATTCCGCAGCCCTCTTCTGGAAATACTCATCAAAATTCGCAATTTTTGCATCTGTGAAATTCGCAATTCCAGCATTCGTGCTAGGTAGTGTTGCAGTAAATTGTATAATGATATAAAATAAGGAAAGTAACGATAATTTGTTATTGGTGCGCGCCATCGTTGGAGTGGCACCTAGAATTTTTTTTGTTTTTGAGTTTTTTTTCTATTTTTCTTAATATATCTCTCTTTTTTTCTTTTTCTTTTTTTTTTTGCTCTTCCCTTGTAGGTAAGCGAATCACTGGAAATTTTACACCAGTGATACGCTTTTTTTTTTGTCCTCGGAGGAAAAGCACCAACTTTAGGTGAAAAACACCAGTTTATATAGTGTAGAAAGTTACTATAGGAGTATGAATATTTTAGGAAGTCAAGGGAGAGATAGATATAAAAAATTAATTTCGAGAAATATAAGGCGGGAAGAATGGGGAAACCGTTGCTAAAACTGGAGAAGTAAAAGTTAATTTTAGTCTCCAATTAGAGGGTTGCCGCTTCTTGTGCCGTTTTTAGAACAATTTTTTTGGGAATGCCATGAAATTTTATGTTGAATGGGCAAAAGATAATCTATCAAAATTTGTTGTTGTTTCTTGCAAGTACTTTTTTTTTTTTTTATACACACACATATCAAAAGTCCGTTGGAGCTCGAACTCCATGTAAGTACATTTGTTATTAACAAGTTTGATGTGTAATTATTATTGTTCTAACATTTTTCAAGCAAAATTGATTGTTGAGTAGTCAATTAATTTATTGACATCGTCCATATATCTGTATATGTAATGTCCACATTTTAAATCCTTAAATTTTTAATATGCAAATATGTGTAAATAAAAAATATTAAAAAATATATAGATGAATGTGGGTGCTGATATAATTTAGATTCTGTCACCAAATTCATGATGTGAAAAATACATAAAGTACCCATTATCAATAAATTGGGATTTGGGTATACTTTATGTATGTACTAAAATTTTATAGTACAAAATAAATAAAATATTCGTCTATTTTCTATATACTACTATAATTTTTTTTTTTTAATTTTAATGTATTAATTTAAATCTTTGAAGTGAAAAAAAGAAGTTATGACAAAGTGATATAATGAATAAAAAAGATAAATTTAGAGAGGGAAAAAGAATATCACATCGAAGAGAACAAAAAATAAAATTATCTAACATTATCTTTTGAAATAAAGTTGATTTTGTCAACCCATTAAAAATCATATTAAATTAGTTACAAAGTGAATGGTATAGATAGAATATTGATATGGGTACAATAGACGAGCCCATTATGGTCGACCTAATATGAACAGGCCAGTATTCAACATTATTATCAAGCCCAAATCAACTAAGCGAGCCCAAGTGTAGGCACCCAATATCGACCACAAGAGAGACACTTAATCTCGAGGAAAGTTGAGGAGAACCTCGCAGAGGCTCACTGCTTTAGCCTTCTCGACCAAGTATGGTCAAGTGGATACATAGCAGCAGCGTCCCTAGTAACTACTGCATTAATTGTAGTGTCTGCCATCGGTCACATCCGCATTTAATATGATCGAACCACCATCCTATCCGCATTAGTGACGGTAATGCTGCCCCTTATTTTCGACCGATTAAAAGGGATGTTGGTCCGCTAACTCTAAAAGACCTATAATGCCTCGAGAAAGAAGCAAGGAGCATTTGCCAAATGGTGGGGAGAATACTGTCTCTTCAATCCCTGGCGAATACTATAGATATTCACCTTTTAGAGACGAATGTATGCTTTCCCCATTTCTCCGTTACTCTGTCAAATTAGTTTTCAGTCGAACTCTTACTGACTTAAGCATTTGAGGGTTTTAGCCGAGGACCGTCTTGGCTAACCTAGCGTGTGTTTCTTAGTTGTAAGACTCGACCCACACATTTAGCTACTTCCTAAGTCTAACTTTCAAGTCGATTAACATCTCTTAAAAAAAATAAAAAAATCCTACTAATAGAATTAGACATCATCAGATATGAAAATCAAATTAATTACCATGGTATTTTTTTATTTAGTTGTTCAAATTAATCCTATTCAATAACGATAGTATTATAGCAATTTTTTTATATATAAATTCTTTTCCAATATTTTGTTTTCTTTCTCTCTTACATACATGTTGTGTCATCTTTATTTTTAAATAATTTTTCTTCTATTGTCACAAATTTAAATAAAAATAAATAAATCGATCATGGAAAAATATATTATTGTATAAAATGGATCCAATATATCACCATTATTGGTATTAATAATAAAAGAGAAATCAACCTATAGAAACCACGTTCACATATATACTTATAATAACATTATCAAAATGTACTAAATATTTTTTTTATAGAAATATTTAATTGCATATCAAATACTTTTATGATGTAAAATAAAACAAATAATAAAATATCAATTAAAATAAAAATATATATAAAATAATTTAAAAGGGTGCCTACAAATACAAATGAATGTGGTGGGCCCATTATGTATCATTTCTTAAATTTCCTATCATCCTATGGAATCTTGCCAAATTCCTTTTCTTTTTCTATTTTAGGCCCAAAATACCATCTTGTGTCACTCAGCGCCCACCTCTACAGGCCCAAAAGAGTCAGCAGTACGGGGCATGAGATCGACGGCGCAGATAATTCAACGCAATAAATCAGGATCAGAAGAATAAATTTACTATGGCGTAGCTAGCTAGTTAGTAGATATGCACCAAAGCTAACAAAGATAACTGAACCACCTCCTCCCTCTCAAGAAAAATCTCTTCTTTCAGCTGCCAAGAAAACAAGAAGGAAATGGTTTTTGTGAAGGGTCCAGGACTTTACTCTGACATTGGCAAAAGAGCCAGAGGCAAGTTATTCCAATGGGTTTCTTAATTATTTTTAGTATTATTTGTATTTTTGACTAATTTTCTGTTTTTATTGTGTTGATTTATGTGATTTAGATGAAAAAATATTGGTGGGTTTTGTGTGTTTTCAGATCTTCTTTACAAGGATTATCAGGGTGACCAGAAGTTCACTCTCACTACTTACACTTCAAATGGGGTGGTTAGTATTGTATAAGCGATTTTCTTTGTTAATCTTTAATATAAATATTTGCGTGTTTATACTCAGAAGTGTTGCGTTGGCATGTGTTGTATGGGAGAGGATTAGCGGTCCTGATTTAATTGGATTGATGAAGATAATATTAGCTGTTAAAAGTTCTTTTTTTTTTTTTTTTTTTTTTTTTGAACTGTTAGTGTGTGCGTGTGTGTGAGTGAGAGTGTGTGTTAAATTTGCAGGAAAGAACATTTCTTTTGCACATTATTTTCTTTTTGTAATAAAGTGTTGGTGAGTCTTTTGTTAAATAATAGTTCATGTACAAGTGTTTTTTTTCCATTTGATTCAGTATTTCTTGTATTTTTCAAAGTTAAGTTTTAGGACAACGCACGGAATATTTTTATATTATTCTAGTATGAATGGACTATATGCATATAAATAAATATGTGTATATATAAGTTAGTAACAGATTTATGCATGATCTCCAATATGAATGATTTTTGTAGGGCTAGTGCATGATAAATTATATGTTTGAGCACTAGATTTCATGACGATTGTATAGCATGCTTTGGAAGTGGATAATAATTGTGTATTTGAAAACTAATTTAGCACGTTTCTAGCTAATCTGCAGTTTCCTTTTCTTGATTTTAGATTGTGCGTGAGACATTTAAATTGTTATTCAAGGTTTACAAAAGAAATATATTGAGCTGGATAACTAGGACGGTACGAGAGTGTATGGTTTCTTTAAGACAATGGTTTTTATTACACATCTTGTTGAGCAGGTAGTAATATGTAGACAATTTGATGATTATGGTCGATGCTACTTGTTGTAGGTTGATTCGTTTGGTCATCGGGATATCTAATTATAAGGTGGTTTGGCTCTACAGGCTATTACTTCTTCTGGGACTAAGAAGGGTGAATTGTTTTTAGCTGATGTTAATACGCAGCTTAAGAACAAGAACATTACAACTGATGTAAAAGTGGACACCAACTCCAATGTAAGTCATCCTATTTTTCTTGATGCTTCTTACACTTTTTAAACACCTCCGTTTGCAATGCTTGTTAAGGGGGGGGGGGGGGGGGGGTGTTTGTTGGCTGCTTGTCTTCAGCTACTTAAAATATTTCTTATGAAATGATTATCTAAATGTGTCTTGCATAATTCTAATTCATTACATTGGTACATTTGTGATGTGTCCTTTTTTTAAATTCATTCATAGCAAAATGCAGTAGGAACTGACCAACGATCACTGCGATAGTTCTCTAGTGATCTGCCTTGTCTTAGTTACTGCAATTCTCTAAGGCTGTGTTTGGATTTGATGGAACAATTTGGAGCTAAGGATTTCAAAACTTGTTGTACTAGCACAAGGGATGCAAAATTTGGTAAAATTGTAGTGCTTAAAAGGGAAGAAATGATGTAATGAAAATTTCAACAATTGGAACTATATCTCATGTGGTCCAAGTAGTTTTCATTAATTAAAGGTGGTGTAGTACCACTATATTAGGGCTTGTTCACTAGCATTTTGGCCATTTTCTAGAAAAAAATTTGGGAGAATGAGTTTTTGGGAGAAAACTTGGAAAAAGTGTCAAGTGTTTGTTTATATTTTGGGAAAATAGGGAAATGAATTGAGAATGAGTTATTTGTTTGTTAATGTTTTGGTGGGGGGACAAATTTTACTGTAGATGTCAAATCAGTTATTTTTTTGTTGAGTTTGTAGGAAGAAATTGTTTTTTTATGTAATGTGTATATATATATATACTTTGATGGTGTGTATATATATATACTTGAGTGTTAGGTAAGGTTAAGGTAGGGCTAGGGTAGTGTGTAGGGTCTTTTTGAAATTGAATTCTGAAGGTTTTTTGGGTATAATTTTTTGTATTTTGGGAAAATGATTGGAGAATGTGTATGTTTTTTGGGATTGTTTTGGGAGTTGGGAAAATTTTCCCCAAAATGCTAGTGAACATAGCCTTAAGTATGTAACATTATATTGTTAATTTTATTTCTTTATCAATCTTTCCAAACTGTTAGCTTAATTGACAAAGCTATGTAAGTTGAATGTATGGCAGTTTATCAAAAGGTTCTCTGATTATATAGGTTTACACAACCATCACCGTTGATGAACCTGCTCCTGGGGTGAAGGCTATCTTTAGCTTTGTTGCTCCGGACCAAAAGTCTGGCAAGGTAATTTTACTCCTATATTGGTCATTGGCGTTAATACTCGTATTGTGGTGCTCATCATAGCTTTTTTGGATTCTTTTGCACTATTGCTGATTGAATTATAGTGTGACCAATCAAATTCTTAGTGTTGTAAGTTATGGTAAAATTGGCAACAGGTGGAACTACAATATTTGCACGAGTATGCTGGAATTAGTACTAGCCTGGGTCTGACTGCAAAACCAATTGTCAACTTCTCCGGTGTAGCTGGAAATCACAAGGCTGCTTTTGGAACTGATATCTCATTTGACACTGCTACAGGCAATTTTACCAAATACAATGCGGGAGTTAGTTTTTCCACTGCTGACCTAATTGCATCCTTCATCCTGTGAGTACCCTCTTAAGTTTAAGAAAATTATACTTTAAGATTTTAGATAGCATATTGATTTGCTGAAGGCCCTAATACATGTTGGGATTAGTAGAGTCTTATTTTATTTCTGATTGTTTTTTACTCCTCTTTCCACAGGAATGACAAAGGCCAAACTGTAACTGCATCCTATTTCCACACAGTCAATCCATTGACAAATACGGCGGTTGGAGCTGAGGTGACGCACAGCTTCTCAAGCAATGAAAACACCCTCACAATTGGGACACAACATTCACTTGATCCTCTAACTTCTGTTAAAGCTCGAGTTGACAACTATGGCAAGGCAAGTGCTCTTATACAGCACGAATGGCGTCCCAAATCCCTCATCGCCATTTCAGGTGAAGTAGACACTAGAGCTATAGAGAAAAGTGCAAAGATCGGATTGGCTGTAGCTCTTAAACCATGAAATCACAAATTTTCAAGTAAAAGATCGGCGGCAGTGCCATTTTGTTGAGATACAGAACAAGCAATAAAGTAGATTTGTATTGATTTTAGCAATGCCCTTGATTTCTCTACCAAATTTTGAGTGTCAAAGATACAGAGTGAGCAATGAAGTAGATTGCACTGATTCTAGCAATAAATCTTGAGCTTTTGCTGCTTTCAACACTTGAGCCCTCTGTAAACCCCAACACAATTAGAATACACTGATGCCACATATAATGATCCAAGATGTTCTAGGACTTCAGTGATATAAGTGGCATTGTATTCTGCATAGAAATTTACTGTCTCCAGAATTTTACCATGTGGGCTAATCTTTTGTCCCAAAGGAAAGCTAATCAGCTTAGACTGCAGTTTCTGTATGTTCACAGGCACCCAAAAATCCCCCGATTTTGTTCTCTTGATATTATCCGGGTTCCCTGGAAGTTCTGCAAAAATCTCTGAAGTATTAGCCTTGGGGCCCTTCAGCCAAAACCTTGTTATTCTGCAGGCTATGTATTCTGCCACTAGTACAAATGAGCCATCCCTGCTGACAGCCACCCCGTTGGGCACGGCGAGCCCCGTCAGAACCACGGTCCGCCGCCTTGTCTTGGGATCATACTTCAGTAATCTTCCACTTGTATCTCCACTGAGGAGTATTTCTGTGATGTTACTGCAGATATCCACTCAGTTGGATCAACTTAAGGAACGCTTAAAAACAAGTCTACTATGGAATGTTAAGGATTATTACTTGGTTTTGAAAAAGATGGTGCCAATATCTGTAAAATAAACTTCTCCTGTTATTGGATCAATAGCTATAGCATCTGGAGCATCAAATGGCACTCCATCTCTTCCACCGGCAAGACGAGTCGCCACCCCACCACCACTTCCCACCACCATCAGGCCACGGAAAGCATCGACAATGTAGAGCTCCCCAGTTTTGTGGTTGAATTCAAGGCCTATCGGCCTCCCACAAACCGGTCCGGTTTTAGGGTCATCTCCATTTTTCCCATCACATAATTCCTTAGACCTGAAAAGATTTGGATTCATCTCAAGTACAAATCTTTTTTATCTTTGATCATAGCATTAAGCATAATGGGGTAGAAATAGTCACCTGTTAGGAGAAGTGATGGCAAATTCTACAAAACCAAGTTTGGGGCCTTGATATTTGACAATTCTTCCATCATTGAGACCAGTGTAAGGTCCATTATTGTCTGAATCAAAAGCACAGGCTTCAGAGCCAAACGTTGGAAGTTGAATTCTCTTGAATGAATGGAATGCATGGGCTAGAGCATTGTTTGGCAAGCAGAAGAGTAGTATGAGAATGGGCACCATGGCTGCAGGAAGGCAGTTAAAATGATTTGATTTTAGACCACTTAAGCTAGATATAGATTCTTGCTGTATTATTGGTGCTGTGGTAGCAAGGCTTAGCCAACTTCTTTTGACTGTTCCAACTTAGCATGGCCGACCGGTGCCAGTCCATTCTGCACCACTTCAAGAGTTGGGGTGAGACTTTCGGCCTGTTTGGTTTATTTTTATTTGCAGTTTTGTCTGCATGGCCGTATGGATTGGACCACGCACATACTATAATGACTATTATAATGGAGCACATCTAAAAAGATTGCCTCAATTTGACTTATTTTCTACTACTCGAGAATATGAAATTGAAACTGCCAATTCAATATTTTTAGGCGAAATATGCTACTCTTCCTTGCAATTTTTAGTTTTACTTATAAATTGTTTTGAGGATTTGAATTTGGCCAATGTCATCCCTTTCCAAATTTTGCAATAACATCTTAGTGAATGAAGAAAGTTTAGTTATATAACTAACTAGTTTTAGTTGAGAAAGGAAAGACCAAAAAACAGAAAACAAAAAATGTACAACCAAACAAGGCCATGATGGTGTCTTGAAATGTATTTCAGGTGGAGTCATTCCAATTAGGAAAATGCCCTTTTCATGGACAAGAGAATTTGCAACTATACCAAGTTGTTTGGCCCACTAATCTGTAAAGATGCCGGCGCAAGATTTTGGCGTCTCGTTGGGAAGGTAAAAGGAGTTCCATCCAACTTTGTATTATTCTCCTTATACTATAATATGTAATTTTAGGGGATTTTTCTAGCTTTCCTGAGTATATTTGTCAATTTTTCCGGCCTTGAATCCGCATAAATTTGATTCATTTTTCAAGATAAAAGTAAGCAATTTATTTATATTTATTCTTGAAATAAAAATTGATCCATTTATTCTAGATAACTTCTTTCAAAAAAATTCTGACTTCTTCAATATCTTCAATTAGAGAATACTATAGCTATAGCTTTTGTTTGAGTATCTTCGGTTCTTTGTTCAACCCATATACGGGGCCTAATGCACTTGAACTATTTTTATTTTTTTTTAATTTATACACACGCACATCAAGAGTCCATTAGAGCTTGAACTAATGCACTTGAAGTATCAACCTCCTTAGTTTCAGTTCTAAAAGTCACCAAAATTATGGTATTGTATTCTTTATTGTGATACTGCGACAAAGTGTGTTTCTTCATGCTATTAACTATTTGATTATTTACTTAAGGAGAACAAAAATTATTGACCATTTTACACCTTCACAATGGCTTCGTCCTTCTGTCCATCAATTGCAGTAAGAATGAAAGACAAGTCGAGTATATTTTACTATATTTTTCTATGTAGTATGAAAAAAAGTCCCTATTTTGAGTAACTTGTCTAACTAGGACTTCTGTTTCTTCGGTAAATATCTTCGCTAAAGATATAAGCTGTGTTCACTAACATTTTGGGGAAAAAAAATTCCCAACTCCCAAAACAATTCCAAAAAACATATATATTCTCCAATCATTTTCAAAAACACAAAAAATTTATACCAAAAAAACCCTCAAAATTCAATCTCAAAAAGATCATACACACTACCTTGACCCTACCTAACACTCAAATATATATATATATACACACACCATCAAAATATATATATATATACACATTACATAAAAAAAAACAATTTTTTCATACAAACCCAACAAAAAAGTAACTAATTTGACATCTATAGTAAAATTTATCCCCCCAACCAAAACATTAACAAACAAACAATTGACACTTTTTTCAAATTTTCTTCCAAAAACTCATTCTCCCAAAAAAAAATTTAGAAAATAGCCAAAATGCTAGTGAACAAGCCCATAGTTTCTCAAAATATAAGTTTATATTAATTTATAAGTACGTAATTCAACAGAAGATTTTCTTACCAATCCAATTTCTAACAATCTCTATCACGACATAAAATGCACAATTTTTCATCTTTTTCCACTCAATTCGACGTAGAAATCATCATTCCAACATATGTAGAAAGTTTCTTGCTCTACAATCCCATATACGAACGATGGGCCATAACAACTCAAGGCATCCTATCTTCAAGACTACTACTAAAAACTTCAAACTGCACTTTCTCAATTGTTAAAAACTGTTCGATGTTTCTTACAAGAGAGGGAGTCGGGGGGCAATGCAGGGCGAGGGAGATGGGGAAGCATTCCAACAAGTAAGATTTACTCCAAGAAACTTCGTCTCCATTTCACATAACATTCTTCCAAAGTGGGAGTTGGATCCCTCTAAGGTCACATGGACAAATAGAATGTATTCACCACTTCCTTTTCCAGTAATCTCACTATTCAAGCAAACCAAGTATATAGCCACCCATATTGTGCGTTAAGGAAAAAGAATGGTAGGGGAGAAAATGGAAGAGATAACCCAAATTCTATGGTTAACCGTTCGGTTTTGGTGAATTATGGGCAAACTGATGGTATGGTGAAGCATGAGAGCCATTTGGTATTGAGAGGCTTCTTGGCTGCTGCTGCCCGTTTCTGGAGAATGATCCCTGATTCCTAAGCCCATTTTTCCCATTTGGGCTCAAGTTGACTCGATCTGCTTGCATTGTCTGAAAGTAGTAAGACGAGCTAGCCATGTCCTTGAGGTTTGGCAGAGGTTTTAAAGCTTCAACAACTTCACTCATCAGAGGTCTGGCTTTGGGATCCCGGCTAAGGCAACGAGCTGCCAACTGTGCAGCTTTTTGGGCACCTTTAATGGAAAAATGACCTTCGAGCCGGGGATCTATCAAACGATAAAAGCGTTTCCTCTCACCCAGATGAGGCCTAGCCCATTCGACAAGGTTGTGCTCCCCATTGGGCCGGTTCTTGTCCATTGATCTTCTGCCAGTCAGCATTTCAAGCAGGACAACACCAAAGCTATAAACATCACTTTTTGATGTAAGATGTCCTGCATGGAAATAGATACAAGCCAGTCAGAGAGCAAAGGCCAGTAATATTCCCCGTAAATGTTGCAATGTGAGAATCTAGAGGCCATTGATCTACACTTTCAGATCGGCCTTGATTTGATACCATTTCTTATTCTTGCATGTGAACCTTAAACACAGCATACCTGGAACTGTTTCTTCTTTTATTATTTTAATTATCTTTGTATTAAATATGTTAATCGACACATTAGTTTTTCTGAGCTCTTTGGGCATGCTGCTTTTGGACAGGAGCATCGCTAAAATAAGAAGGCAAAATTGCAATTAAAAATGTAAAAACTTTACCTGTCATGACGTATTCTGGGGCTGCATAACCATAAGTTCCCATCACGCGTGTAGAAACGTGAGTTTTTCCTTCATCAGGAGCATCTTTAGCAAGTCCAAAATCAGAAAGCTTGGCATTATATTCCTGCAAGAATAAGATAGGCAGCGAAATAAAAATCTAACGTCCACTAAAGTATTTAGGAAGAAAGTTGTTAGCAAAGTGTTGAGACTACTTACAGCATCCAACAAGATGTTAGATGTCTTAAAATCACGATATATAACTGGTCTTTCTGCTTCCTCGTGAAGAAAAGCAAGCCCTTTGGCAGCTCCCAGAGCTATTTTCATCCTGATGGACCATGGAAGTGGCAGAGACCCTGCAATTAACAATGTTTAGAAGAGATGGACATTGCATCATATTTTGGTAAACAATAAACTGTAAGAGAAGTTGAAACATATGTAATGCGTATGCTGATCTCATATTCTTTTTTGCTATGTAAATTTCATGTATTTTAGCGGCTTAAACACTCACAGGAGGACCAAACAAGAAAAGAGGATACAAAAATGAGTTTTCCCTATAATCAGGTCGAGTTGGCCAGTCCACATGTTAAAATGCAAGATTTGGCAGGTAACTGAAGATTTTAGTACTCGCATATCATATAAAATGATTAAGTAGTCCAAATTGAAAAATCAAGAAAACCCTCTAACCAGCACATTCAAATAGCAAAATCATAGATATGGAAAAGCGCGCACACACGCACACAGAGAGTTGTAATCAGTCAGCAAATGTTCATTGTTTTTCAACTGCAGTTCAGGAGACAGAAAGATGGCATATAAGTATGATGAAAATTCCCCCAACATTTAATAAAACTTGAACTATAAATTCATCAAAGCAGAATCGCATGAAAAGAAGGGCATGTACATACTTCTGAATAGGTGGTTCTCCAAGCTTCCTCGAGGCATGAACTCATAGACCAGCAGCCTCTGATCATCTTCAATACAGTAGCCAACTAATTTAACCAAATTAGGATGAACAAGGTCGCCCAAAAAATTTACCTCAGCCTGCCAAATAATATAGAAAGTAAGAATCATATAATACGATTTAAGCCTACTAAAACAGACAACAGAACCAGTTCAGGCAAATTGAATTGAGAAAGCATCAAACCAGCCATTCTTTGTGACCCTGAAGTCCATCATGATTCAGGGTTTTGACAGCAACAGTAAGTCCTGTCCCAGGTTTAACTGGTGCTGTACCATTCTCTTCAATCCATCCCTTAAACACACAACCAAAACCCCCTTCACCAAGAAGAGATTCCGGCCTGAAATTTCTTGTTGCCAACTTAAGGTCATTAAACGTGAATTTCCGCAGCCGAGAAGAAACTTTAAGTTCCTCCTCAAGTTTGGAGCAGGAAGAATTGCTTTCACCATTGCTTGTGGTGGTGGATGGGATGACAGCAGCAACAGGTTGGTCTATGCTTGCATCATTTGGAGATTTACTTTCTGTTGGCATGAAATAAGTGATAGATAAGCAACCAGGTAGAGCTCTCATAGGATTAAATTTTTTAAAAGTTTTTAGGAAGATGCCCAAAAATCTAAAAGATTCAACATATAAATTAAAATCCCAAATGATATAATTTATCAAATACAAAAGCATAGAAAAATAGAAATTCCATACATACCCAATTTATAAAAATTCTAGAAAAAATTTCTCGGCACTCTCTTCAGTTGTATTTGGTTGGATGGATGGATATGATTTCAATAAAAGATACGGCGTTACAAAATTCAAATAACTCCAATATTAAGTGGATTTTTGATCTAGTTATAATGATTGAAAAATCCTTAAAAAATGTGGTAAAGGATTAGGATTGCATACTAACTCGAAATTATTCAAACAAGCTCAATAGTTTTTTATTACTAACCTGAAATCCTTATTTCCAAATCATTCGCTCCAAATGCAACCTAATAGTATGCTTTGCTATGGGCATATGTAGTAAAATAAGAAAAAGATGGTAGGGCCTCGAACTAACTACAATGTGTATGTGAGTTGAAAATAGACTAAACCAGAAATGAATGATTAGTTTTTCAAACTAAGTAGTTCTATTAGTCAGAATGTCAATTTGTAATTCTCATGCATAATAAATACACAACGAACTAATGTGCTCAAAAAGCAAGATTCTCATGGCTGACTTGCTCGAGTGACCAGCTAAAAGATTTGCCTTCGACAACTCTAAGCTCTTGCCATTTTATACAGTCAACTACTAAAAGGACATGCAAACAACAAAAAGAAGCTGGTAGCTTTGAACCGTTAACTCTAGACATTAGGTGCTTATCAATAACACGTTGCTCACAGCACTCTTTAGGTCTTTATTTAAACATTCCTAACAGCATGAAAATAGTATCTCTCATGTTATATCCTACTGATTGTACATCTATAACTCCAGAAAATCAAGATATATACCAAATTATTATGCTGACAGCAGCAACCAAAGTTCCCAAAGTCCTCATATACCTACAACTTCCCAAATAAATCAAGTTAATGATGACAGAAGTGATGACAGAAGTTTCATCTAACAACCCATCGATAGAGAGAATATGTCCACCTTGTCTAGACACAATTCATTCCCCTTCTTTTCTCCCTTTTCATTTTTAGCAGAGTCCGCCATACAAAATACAAACTTGTCCCAAAGTTTATGCAGCCTAACCTCTAATGGTGGTTATGATGGTTTATACACGAACTTGAACTGAAAACTAAACATTTTCCATCACTCCACCTGCATTGCAGCTAATTTAATCCCCAACCCTCTCCACTCCCTATCAAGGCCTCAAGTTCCTTCCTTGCCACAAAGATTATTTGGTTTGAGTATCGGACTATCCAAATCATCTCGACCTATCAAAATTTCCAACTTTTGGTTGGATTTATCAGATGCTCACACAACTTCCATAAACCCAGAAGGTCATCAACCTTGTTTAGGCTTCCCATTCCATATTCTATATTCAGAAGTCAGTTTAGCTCTCTCCATATTGCAATTACATACAACTCCCAACACAAAAGCAAATAACCTCTTTTAACTAAACGAAAGAATTTTGGACTTCATATCAACCTACAGCAAGAACCAACATGAAGCTAAAACAGAAGTTAAAATAGGATTACAACTTGCATATGACATTATGGAGGAGGAGGAAAAGATTACCGTGAGTGCTGATGCCACTAATAGAGTTGTCAACTTTAGATCTTGAAGAAATACAGCTGCCAATCATCTTTAACTTAATCCAACATCCAGTCTCCTCTTCAGCATCATCATCTTTTTTCTTCCTCCCCTTTGATTTCTTGACATCCCAAGACTCCACTTTTAAGCCGTCGTCACCTAATCCCATCTTTTACAGACCCAAAAATCATCCAAAGTTCCAAGAAACTACCAATTTCCAACCACCCCTTCTTTCTCCCAACTCCTAAATGGAGTAGAACTCTATCACGCAGTCCCTCACCCCAATTCAATTTCCACAGAATCACCTAAAACAACTCAAACCCATTTCAGAAAAATAAGTCAAATAAAACTGCGGAAAACCATCCTCCGCTTTCAGAAATCCAAATCGCCAAAAGGAGAACAACGATAATTTCTTCCCTTCAAGAACCGATTTTTATTCAAAAATTCAACAAAATTTGAAGGAATATAAATCTCAAATAAATCAGCTCAACCCAAATAGCATAAAGATTACGGAATATTCTTTCACCTCCAAGAACACTTTCTTTTTCCCCCCGATTAAAACCCAGAGTAAAATCGGCGAAATAGCTCAAACCCAGTTGAAAGATGACCTCAAAAATAACACTGAGAGGGAGTACAAAAGAGTGATTACAGATCACATGCCTGGCCTTCAACATAAAAACTTTGCCCCTCGGCACTGTACAACAAGCTGGAATCAGATAGCAATAATAATATTAATAATAATAATAATGTAGTTCAAAAAGTAAAACTATTCTCACTACCACCACCCCACAAATGTCTTTCTCAAGAAAAATATCGAAATTCCTGTAGAGGACACAAATTATGCTGACAAGTTCAATAGTTCAATGACTTTAGCCTTTAAGGAAAAAAAAATTGCATATTAATATATATTTAATCATCCATAATAAATTTTTTAATGCATTTTATTTTTAAGTTGTTTGTTGTGCAATGTCTACGTAATATGCCGTATTTATGACGTAAGCTATACAAACAAAAAATGAAAAAGTAATATGAAAAATGCATGAGTTATCAGTTTGCTTTTTGTTTTATAGAATCTAAGACTAATAAAGCAAATGGGAGCCTGCCCGGAGAACGCGGGCAGGAAGTTTCAATACCGAAACTAACCTTCACCTCTTGCCCATTTATCTCTCTGCACACTTTCTTTGGTATTAAAATAAAAATATTGGGAGAAAAGCAAGGGGCAAATATGGAAAGAGAAACACTTATGAGGGAGTGAGCAGTCAGTTTTCAAGCAGTGGGAAGTGGAAAACATGGGCAGCTCGGGCACGAGAGATAATAAGAGGCGGGACCCACCAGTATGGTGACGTGTCATTTTTGGGGCCGCCACGCGCGTGAGTGCGGGTGGATTTTAATGGTTCTGTACTTCTGTTCATGCATCTTCCTCTTTTTCATTTTATATATTTCAGAGGAAAATTATTTATTTCTTGACTTTTTCTTTTTCTCTTTGTTAATTGGAGAAATTCTCAGTATATACCATTATTTTAGTTTGATTCCCTTTTAAATATTTTTGTATTAGTAAATAAATCAAACCCCCCTCCCTCCCTTGAATAGTTTTGTCAGATTTATTACAATAATTTTAACATTTTTAAAATGTGTTTAGAGATAGTATTGAATAAATATTGGGATTGTCTCTGCTAATTAATGATTGGAGAGCAGGAAATGTTGATTATTATATATGACATCTTGTGTTAATTATTTGATGATTGTCTAGATGATGTGTTATGAGTTGAATTTGTGGTTTATTTTAGAAAAATGAGGTTCAGACAAGATTATCCTTTAGTTATATAGTACTTTATATTTGGGTGGTACACATGTGAATATGTCAGCTAAGAATGTCATAATTTTGGATAATTTAATTTCCCAACACAAAAAAAAGAAGAAAAAAGAAAGACAACGTAACTATTTTTGATAAATTTATGGTTTGATGAGGTTGCCTTCAATTTTGGTTCTCTTCCCTTGACTTTTAAGTCCCAAGTGATGATGGTTTTTGTGATAAATAAAGATTCTACCATAACTGTGATTTTTGAGATATGCAAACTTTTCGTCATTTGAAAGTGTAGTTAGATTTAAAGTATAAGTAAAAAAGAGTCGAATAATTAACTGGCTTCATTGATATTGTCTTCACATTTATATGTGTGAGATTTGGAGTTTAAATTTAACAAATCTGTATACAGGAATTGGGAATAAATAAAAAATAAAAAAAATGAAAATTCCTAAACAACACATAAGGACAACATAAATAGAGTTTTATTTTTAGGGGGTATGCTAATATGCTATAGATAGAAGCACTGATAGTGGTGACCACATTTATCTATTCTACTCGAAGAGATAGAGACGGGGAGAGAGACCTTTTCCATGGGTGAATGAAGTCCTAATTTATCGCCTTTAAGTCAGTAAACTTAGGTTATGTTTGGTTATGTGTTTTGAATAATGATTTATTGGATATTATAAAAGTTATTTTTTGATATATTTGTTTATATTTTGGGATAGATATTTTTTACTGTAGCAATCAAATCAATATTTTTTTGTTGAATTTTTGGGATGAAAATGGAATTGACTTATTATTTTAATGTTAGAATAACAATAAGATATATATGATGTATATATATAATATATATATATGTATATATTGAAGAACGTGCATTTTGTAGGAAAAAATAGGGATATATTTGATTATATTTTCCCAAAACAATGTTGTTTCAGAAAAATATAATCAAACAAAGCCTTACTCATCTTTCTATTGAAACTATGATTCCCCTTGCACATAAAAAGCCGACTCTCAACTCCCTATAGTGTGAAACCAATTCCCCAATTTACCACTTTCAATTGAATACTTCCAGGACCCAATATGATTACCTTTTAAATAATTGAATTATCACAAGATAAAGATTATGGAGAGAAAATAACCACGCAACATATCCTAAGTGCTCGCTGATTTTTGACTTGCGTCACAAATATATTTAACACGAGAATCCTTAATATCAGTAGATTTTTTATTTATTTATTTAATTAAATAACCAATCATTTGATATTAAGGATCACTTTTCCTGCATTGCCAAAAGGTCAGACTTCCAGTTGTTCATTTACCTAACCAAATGAGGTTGGAGTAAAGAAGAAGCAAGTTGTCCTCTGTGGCTCCAGGCTAAGCTTTTTTAGCTGAGATATAATATAATTCCTGATCAATGTCAAGCATGTGTTTGGAAAGTGACCCCAACTGTATTTAATGCAGAGATGTCATAAATCTGCGGATAATGCTGACCTCCACTTAATCAAATGCAAATATGTGTCACAAATTAAGGTTTTACCTTGACCTAATTGGTTCCAACAGGCACTGCCCTTCACAACCATGTGTCAAAATCAGGCGCGCTTGTGCTTATGAAGCTTGATTTTTGACGCAAGGGAATAAATAAACCTGTTAACATAGTGAAATTCTCAATCGTAAAAAACATACCCTTTCCTGAGCAAATTCTGGTCAACTTCCACAGGGATGAGTATCTTTGTGCTTTGGTGAAAGCCAAAAATTTCCAGGCTGAATTTTCAGCGGACCGGCATGTGTAGCAACAGGCGAATGCAGGAGGAAATAGCTGATGTTAATCACAAATTCACAATTCATTGTGTATCATATAGGAAAACTAACTATTGTAGAGCTTTTCACATTCGTATATATGGGAAAAAAGATAGAGTTCACAACAATCAATTATATATAAAATCGAGAGCTAGTCTTTCTCAGAAATCTTCATTGAATTTGAAAGACAACACCTTTCCTTTATGCTCTATCTCAGACTAGACTAAGATGCTCACGTCAACTCGAAACTTATATCAAATGTGTGCTTCTACAATCAGGTGCAGATTGGAGAGTTCGTATATAAGTGCCAGTATTGCTTGCCATTATCTAAACTTGCATGCTCCGAGGATATGTGAAAACGGCAAATGCGAATCCTGGTTTAGATGACATGAGAGGGGAAAAGCCCGGGCTCAAATATAGCAATTGGAGCTACCAACTTGTATAACTCATACGGGTAGAGAACACGGCAACACGCAAAAGCCCAGTGCAATGCAGTAGTTTGACTAACCATGATGATATCATTCAAATCGTTAAAACTTGAAAGTGACAACCTCATATTATAACAGTGGCAATGCTCGAAGTTGCATTAATCTTCAGTGCATGCTCCGGTATATAAGTAAGACCTGCCATACCCAAATTAATGCCTGATGATTAACTCACAGAATTAATCTTTACAATTATTATAAGAATAAAGCAATTCAAAGCACAGTAACAACCAGGCACTGCATAAAAGATCATCAGACTGAATAACAATACTTCCTCTCTGAAGATACAGGGGGATAAGAAGGTCTTAATTAAGCATCTTTGTTTAGAAAAAGACTTCAAGAGGAAGTATTTCTTTCTTCTATCAGCAGCAATTTACATCATCAGAAAAAGATGTGTATCTTTTTGACAGTGTCCATCAATATAAAACTAAGACCACAAGGTTGATGCTTCTATTTGTACATGTCTAGCTCTTCTCAGACTCACGTCATTTGAAACTAAATCCAATAAAAACCTAATGCACCTCAGATACCTGATATAGTAGGCTAATCTTGATAGAAGACCGCCATTAGAACTTTGGAATTGATCTTAACTAGGAATATCATTTCTGGGGTAAATTCAAATTTTATAGACCTATAGGAGGTTACAACAATGCAAGATATGACACATGGATAAAATTCCACACCACCCTCCGAAGCCCTAGCCTTCAAGGTAAGTATAAGAAAAGAGGGCCAAACGGATCCAAGAACCACTTAATCACGGCTACATCTTTAACAAAATCAATTAAAGATGTCATAAGAAGAGACTAGGTGTAGCTGAAAGCTGCATTTCACAAGCATTCTAGGCACATGTTTGCATAGAAGTCATGAGATAGAACACCCAAGCCAGCACACTATAAAATTACACAATACAGTATGATGATGAAATTTAGTACTTTGTAATTGTTGAATTACGAAATAAAATATTTATTTTATGATGCTGAGATTTAATGCTGTGAAATGTATAATTTGTATGTATATCATACAATATATTGACAAAGAAAAGTTAATGAACAAATTCCTAACATCTGGTTAAAGACATGTAGAAAAATTATTGTTTGTCTCTATAAATCTTTCATACAATACACCAATCACCTACAATGAAACTCATTTTAATGTGAAAACTACAAGATTCCCGTTCTTATGTGTACCTGGAGGCAAAAAGGAAAAGATGATTGAGAAATGAGAACCCTATACCTTTCTCCTTAACATAAATTTGCAGAGAATCAAGAGTGATTATCCCATCTGTCAGAGGGAGGACTTCAAGCTTGATGGTCGCCGTAGATTGAGAAGGAACACATCTGGTGCAAAAAGAAATAAACTGAGGGGTTGAGTACTTCAAAACAGAAACAGAGAGCAAAACAACAGAGATTATATACCCTAGGGGGACTCCACTCTGCAACCATAAATGTGTGCAACCCATATCACTATTTGGAACCACATCTGATACGGGCACAGGTTGCTCATTAACAGAAACTGATTTTAGACCATCTTCTACATTCTGTACTTGATTGAGAGACACTGGGCTCAGTCCATGTACAACGGCTCCTTGCCTATCACTATTCACTCTCTCTGCCACCTCAGCGGAAGCAGCAAATGGTATCAAAGGTGAGGATGATGAATTACTCAAGGACAGTACAGAAGGAGAAGTGGATGATGCTGGGGCCAGAACTGTCAACGTCAGATCCTCAAATGTCATATTTGATGCTTGAAGAGTTAGAACCTGAAAATTTAAACCATTTAATATTATGTTTGCAAATTCATACAGAAGAAAAGTGATTGCCAGAATTCATGCATAACCTGAACCGGTAATTGAGTTCCATCAGATCCAAGAGTTTGTCTTGACATTTCAGATGCAACAGAGATTATAAGGTCCCTTGAAATACGGGGACGCCAGCTTGTTGGTTGCTTAATAAACAACTTTGATTCTACAAATATAGACAAGTATATAAGTACCTTTAAAATAGAGTTTTCTACACCAAGTTATATTGGAAAATTATAGGCTTTGTTTGTTTGTGAATTGAGCCATTTTGCCAAAATAGTGTTTGGGAAATGGGGTTGGGAAATGTAATGGTTGTTTGTTTGTGTTTTGGGTGGTAGGTAGAGAATGAATTAGGAGAAAATTGTTTGTTTGTTTGTGTTTTGAGAGGAGACAAGATATCACACCAATAACTTTTTGGTTGGGTTCGTGTGGCGAAATAGATATTTTAAAAGTATTTATATATATGTATATATAGATTGAATGAGTGGTAATATGTGTATATATACGTAATGTGAAGGGGACAATTTATGATAAGTTGTATAGTATTGGGGAATGTATTTGAGTGTGAATAGTAAGGTTATTTTGGGGAATGAATTTTGTATTTTGGGAGTGGGGTTGGGAATGTGCAGTGTTTGTTTGTTTAAATTTTGGGAGTTGAAAAATGTATTGGGAATTTGTAAACAAATAAGCCCATATAATTTCAGGCCTCATACCAGTATAATTGCACCGACATGATACAAGAACTGCATAACGGTCGGCAGTTGGTTCAATATTTCTCCCTTCAATATTGGAGGAGGGATGCCAGCTTGATGCAGCAGTTCCAGCTGACAAGCTCGGTGGTCGTAAATTACCATCAGTCTGACCCTTGGGATGCTTCCAAAACTTTGTTGCTGGTTTGAGAATAAAAGAATGTTCTTCACCTCTCCTGCCAATTATACACATTCAACTTGTTGAAAATTTGTGATCCAGGAACAGCAGTAAACCCAGATTCTAATTTGCAATTTAAACTAGTTATAGATGAAATAACAGTTAGTGAAATAATTATTTTTTCATAATAAAAAAGTCAAAATGCTTCTTACACATATCTGGATGAACAATTCCCGTTTCTGGCTTTCTGTAAGTAAATTAGTGGTGGAAAAATAAAATTCTCATTACCCAAGAGGTAGACTGAAATCCTAGCGCCAGAACGGCTATACCCACTTTATATTGTGCTTGAGCCCACAGATTAAATATGCTTTTTATCATCAGACTTAATTGACTGCACCTTAAGCAATATTAACTCTTCAAGATGCATCCAGAAACCAAGCAAATTCATGCAAATTATTGAGAGGAGGTCTTGGTAAGATTTAATCTATTCACATCAGTAGGTCTGCAATAAAATTATGGGAAGGAAGTAGCATTGAAGTCTACAAAACCAACAGCAAATCTTTCAAGAGAAACAATTGTGCTTTGCCAAAAATCGTGGATGATTGTCAACTCAGGGACTTTAAGATCAGATCTTTTATAAGAGAATTTGTATGAAGATTGTAGCTGAACTTTCTGCTCACTCAACAAAAAGGCAAGCACGAGTGAGCAAGAATATAATACATTCACAAAGTGAAAATGCTAAAAAAAACAAATAAATAAAGGCCCAAGGTGGTTAGAGTTGGAAGTTTCTAAATTAAGATGAATTTCTAATAGCCTTAAGAAAGATATGGTGGTTCAAACAAAACTCTCAACGATCTTAACTAATAATGAATGCTAAAAGACGAAAAACTGTTGAGCATATATGTTCGCAGATGCAAGCACATCATTCCCATATCAATGAAGAAAGTCCATAATTTGCAATGCAACAACTTGATTTAAGGATTTTCGGCAGATAAAAACCTGAGCGCTAAATTTGGTAAACTGTAGTCATTCCCAACTTCAGTGCAAGCAATCGGTAAAGATAATGGTGATCCACCTTTTGATGCCTCTTCAAAAACTATTGTTATGGAATCTATGAACACCACAATATCTGGTGCATTTGCAGGGGAAACATTCTGCAAAGACAAATTCAATATAATTTCCAAGCATTAAAGCCCAAACAAAAGCATCATATATTCCATAATTAACCTAGTTGAGGTCTTCTTATTGAAAAGATCCCAATTCATAACAACTAAAATAACTCAGAAGGGGCGGAAGGGAAGTTAAAGGAAACCACACCTTTACATGAACACAAAGAAGATCATCTGTGTTGCAATCAACAGAAAAAGAATGAATTTCTACAGGTTGAATTAACTCAATTTTTCTCCTCCACCTTCTTCCAGGAGTAAAAATTCCTTCTAAACCACACCGAACAGAAAATCTCTCGGGTTCCAATGGCACACCGCGAAAAGATAGTAATCCCTCATTTCCATTTTTTCCACTTTCGACAAACTTCATGAACGAAAATTGATTCCAATCTTCTGGGTCAAAGCTTGGTTTAGGATTGGGTGTTTTGATGGCCTGGGGTGGTGTCGTATTTGGTGGAAGTGAGGACATAGAATAACTTCTTAAATGACCAAAAGAGAAAAGCTGAGAACCAGAAGACACAGATATTGTGGGTTTAGCAGACATGCTCCGAATACTTGAACTGGAACTCAATATAGGAGGTGATAAAGGTCGAGCAGAAGGAGAAAGAGAATTATTCAGAGGAAGCAACCATTTTAACAATTCGCCAGAAGGATCATGATTGGAAGAAGTTAGTATGTGCTCATTCTCAAGGGTCAGATTTCTTTCATGATACTTTTCGAACTGAAGAATCTCTAGGGTGGGATCCCTCATAAACTCAACCCCAACATTCACCTGTAAAAGCACCTGCATCCTTCCAGATGAGAAAATGAAGTCAAATCAACAGTAGCAAATATAATCGATGGCTGCCAATTGAGAAAAAGAAAAATTCAAGAAGAAACAAAATATATAATATAGGAAACAGGACAAGCAAAACGCATCATTAGAACAGGAACTAGGGCGGCTAATTCGAGAATCTGTGTTTAATCAGGGAAAACATTAATCTATTTTGCTTTCCAAAAACAAATTAACAACTAAACCTATTCATAATTCCACAGCATCGAGGTGTAGTGGAGTAGGAGAAATGCAAATATAAAAATGTTAAACATAAATTCACTTGCACTTGCACCAGGGCATGTTGTTTGTACCATTGCGGCTGCTAGTTTAGTTTCACATAGGAACTTCAGATATATCCTAAAACCACTAAGGAATATGGCCTGACAGAACCAGTTTTACATAAGCCAATATGCCACATATTACTATCAATAGGTTAATGCGGGTGCTAACCCTCAAAAAGATGTCTGAGCTCGTACTTAAACAGTATTTGCAAATTCTCCAACCATTATTGACAATGCACCAGCTTTTAGATTCAACAATAGCTAGTTAAAGATTAACGGAGAATGTAACCCTCTAATCCGCACCCCTATAAAGTAAGATAATTAGTAAAATGTCTACGGGAAGTAGTATATTCTGGGTTTAAAAATAAAATTAGACAATAAAATGAACATTTAACTTTTTTCATGTTTAGAGGAAACATACCACTATGTCCCCATTCGAAAGGGAGCAGCACTTGACAGCACCTCTGGCAACTCCCCCAGATGTGCGGGGATCAAATTCTCCTCTGTCAACCACAGCACTCAGAGTATTGTTTTTCAGAGTTGTTGCAGTTTCTGAAGAATGTCCAGTCATTTTCTCTTCAAATGTCTCAGACAATTTGAGGCAGGCTTCTTGAGCTCTTCTTTTAGACCAAAGAGGTTCATTTGAGTCCGCAATCCGAGCAAAAAAATGTGAACTTTTAAATCTTTGCAACAATTGCTCAGTCTGTCTTCTGTGATCTTCCATTCTAAGGAGAGATTCACCAGTTGAGACATCAGCATGGGAGTCAATCTTCCCTTTGGTCATAATCTTACCATTTTGGTTGCTTTGATGACCAGTAGTTGCTTCCACTGCTTGCGAAACTGGATTTGTTTCTCTTTCAACCTTTCCATTATGTTGTGGGGGGCTTTGTCCAATCCCATTCTTGTTCATGACTGCAGCAACTTTGAAAGGAGTAATAATTTCTGTGTCCTGCTTATATGCAGACAAACATGCAAGTATTTGGATTTGTTCACCTAAGACAAGGACATACACAAATGTGTAAAAACCAAAAACCACGAACTAGAGACATACATGTGAAAGCTATGAAGTGTGTTCTTAGTGAGAAAAAGAAGAAACAAACAAACAGCTACCTGGAAAAACAAAGCTGCGATCTAGAGAGCGAAATGACATTATATCTGGTGCCTCCATCCAATTGTCAGGAATTACTTCTGAGAGAAAATGAATTATGAGTTAAAAATAGTTTGTAAAATATTTAAACATTGGGAAATATAATTACGATATTAAGTGAATTATTTTCTTGGAAGCTGAAACCAATGAGAAATAACTTCGTAAGCATATTTCCGGGAAGCTAAATCGAGTTCATTTTAGCAGGTAAGTCAACACATTAGCTGTTGCTGAAAGGCAACTCCGAAGAAAAGAAATGGTACACAAGGGCAATACCAAAACAAAAATCCCTGTACCCAGACTACAATCACAGGGTAAACTTGTGCCAATGGGCAGTACCGAAGCACAAATCCCTGTACCCAGGCTATAAACACAAGCTAACTTTGAACATCGATACTTAACAAAAGGAACAAATCTAGTGTCATCTCACAGAAACCATTGACAAAACCAGCAGACATGAAGATGAAATATGCTTACAAATGGCATGCAAACATTTAGAAATATAAAAGCTAAGCCCAAATGAATATTGGGTTGCAGTGGAATTGGGGAATTGTCAATGTGATTCTTAACCAAGGAAACATAGTGCCTTCAAAAAGCTTTGTGGTTTTACCAGGATATGGGAGGAGATCATTCGCATGATTATAAGAATGCTTCAAGTTATACAAAAATAATTATTCTTTTGTTTCAATCATCTTTTTAAAGTAACTATAACTTCATATTTTCTCTATTTCTTCACCCTGTGAAGTAGAAAACTTGAATTTAAATGGAAAGGTCAATATCATGCTAAAAATTCCCTGTATAACAGTTAGCCATTTCAGAAACAATTTAGCATGTAATCGAAATGTGTAAACAATTAAGAGCAAGCAGGAGGTCATACTATATGTAATGATTAATAACCCATCATCTTCTGTAACATCCATGTGGCTATCAATTTGAGAGTTACTAGTTCCACTTGAACTTGCCAAGCTGCCATTTGCATCCCCATTATCATCTGTCTCTGAATTGCGGGACTCAGAAGATGTCACCTCTGTAACTGTATCTTCAGCAATTAGACCCCCTAATGTGGTACCCTTTTTTGATGCATAATTTGGCTCCACCTGAGTCTCAGTAACAGACTGTTGCTCCTGACTTGCAGTCTGACTATTAGACCGTAGCATAAAAAAATTCATTTTTCACCAAAATTCTTTCTGCATCATCAAGAAACATAACGTGTTATAATATCTAAACTATATTTGATACTCAGGAAAGATAAATCCTTTCTCAGCCAATATTAGTTAGAAAAACACATTAAACTTCTAATTTTAATTCTCAAATTCACATGCATATACTTTTTAAAGAATAACCTACTTCATTTACACATCAAATTCAACACACAAATTCATGCAGTAACGTCAATGCCAAAGACTCTTAATCCAAAAAATCCAACTTCTAATGCCATATGCACGTAGATCAAAAGTTTCACCTACTCCATATAAAGTCATGAATAATTTACATTACCACATACAAAACAATTAGATTCGCATAAAGGCAAACATCATAAACGTGCATCTCACATCAGAACACAAATTAACAAACTTTACACATAGAGATCCATCGATTCTGCAAAACCGACCTAGGTCTTCAAGCATTCAGTTATGTCAATCACTTCACACGTACACACAGAGACAAATACCTCAGAACATTTTCAAATTAACGCACATTGTATTACTGCGGGAGCATAAATTCAATGCAAATGGCTATTTTGCGTGATCGGCAATTTTACCTGATCGGAGATTGGCGTTTAGCAGGAGCAGCGGCGAACCGAGTGGATGGTGAAGGTGAAGGTAAACCGATTATAAAGATTCTACAGTGCGATGAAATGAGAAACAGAGAATTGGATCTGCTCCGGAGAATGGCGAACCGGCGGAGCAGTTTAAGTACAGTAAGCCTCGACAGCACACACCAAGCTTGATTGATTTATATCTTAAGCAAGTAATTATGGCTGTAATGATTGAGTTTTCAAAAAGTAATAATATTAAAAAAAAATCTGAATTAGGAAAATACTCTCAAACATCTTTCATTTTTTTATTTTTTTTTTGGCATATTCCCTTATTCAAACAATTTCTAATAATTCTATTTTCACATTACATCTCGATATCTTTCACAAAGTATAAGTAAAAGATATTCGTTGATAAAATGAAAAATGAGCTCAAATTCAATTAGATTTTTGCATTTATTTTTATTGGATAATTATCTCATATTTAAAATTCATGTATTTATATATTTCAATTATTTGATTCTTAAGTATTAGTTGGTCAAGTGTACTTGATGTGTGTCCAAAAAGAATAAATAAAAAATTAATTAAATAAATATGAAGAAAGAACTAAATTTTGAGTTCAAGTCCCAAAAGAAAATAGTCTAGTCGTAATATATACACAAACTGGGTTGCCGTCGAGAGAAAGGTAGGATGTCATGGTAATCACCATCTTTTCTTTTCTTTTCTTTTCTTTTTTCCTAAGAGAATATTACGAATGACGAATTTTTATTCTTTTAGGCTTTATTTGGTTAGTTTGATTGGGTGTAATACATATTTAATCAATTTTTTTTTAATATTTATTTCAATTAATAAAAATTCTTAATAAATTTTAGGCCCAATATATTTATTTTTGCTTTTAAAAAATGAATCAAATGGGGAATGTTTGATTTGATATGACAAGAATTACAAAAATTAAATAGGGCTTATTTTTTAATCTTATTTTCAATTAACCTTGTTCCTAAAAATGGAAAAGAATGAGAAAATTATGAAAAATTTATTAAAAAGTATAAAAGATATAATAGTAAATTTATATATTATATTTTAATTTATTTATATATTAATTTTACCAACCAAACATAAAATTAAAATATTCTATCATAGTGGACTTAAAATATATTTATTTACTTATATATCACTTCTAATAATCTCATTCAAAGAAAACGAGTCCTTAATAAATTAATATTATTATATTCTAAAACTGGGTTGCTGTCGAGAGAAAGGTAGGATGTCATGGTAATTTCCTTCTTTTGAGAAAGGTAGGATGTCTTGGTAATCTCCTTCTTCTTCTTCTTTTTTCAAGATAATATTATAAATGACGTATTTTTATCCTCTTAACAAATTAATATTATTATATTTTTAAATCAAGTAAATTGAAATATATGCTACACAATCAAATGCACAAAAAATATACATAGAAGCTCATTCAGACTCAAATTCAAAATCTCCCATATAATAAGAGAGATTGATACATTGTACTATATGTCATTGGAATCAATAAGATTTTTATTAACATTGAGTACTATTTTAAATCAGTGTCATGGGCCACGATAACATGTTACCCTAATAACTAACGGATGGACAATTGGGCTTAAATTATATTAGTTGGTGGATGGAGAATTGGAGTCAAGTATTGCTTAATAAAGATATATAAAAAGTGATTCGGGCTGCCCAACAAGTTTAAATTAGACCCATTTAATTATGGTACATCAAATTGTCTTTTGTTACAAATAGGTTGGACTAGAGATGTCAACGAGTTGAATTTGGATCGAATCAGTTATATTCGAATATGAATTTTATTATCAAAATTCATATTCGAATCCGACTCGATATCATATGGGATCTTTGTTAGTCAGTACCATATCCGAATTCGATGGATATCCGAATTCTTATAAAAAAATCGACCCAATTTAATATTTTTTCCTTTTTTTTCCCCTTTCGGATTGTATAAAAATATTACATTTATAAAGCAAATTTATGTCATATTTGAATTTTTAACAAGTTTTTATTATGTATTAGTCCAAAAGCTAAATATTTGAATACTAAATCCCTATTTTACATTGTGTTAACGCATAGGTGAATAGTGAACTATTATATATATTATTATATTTGATATTTTATCATTATCTCTTTTATTTTTTAGACTAAAGACTTAATATTAATATCATAATATAGACGTTAAAATAGATATTGAATTAATAAAACATGTAGATTTTATTTTAAAATCCTTATTAATATTATATATAAGAGTATTAATTTAATAAAAATTTACCAAAGTTCGAATTCAGATCTTTAACGGGTTGAATTGCTTAATTTTGTATCCGATCCACTTATTTCGGATTATGAATATTTATAATAGGATCTAATCCATCAGATATTTTAATTGAATAAAAATTTTGAAATTTAAATTAAATTTGAATTAAAATCCAATCCATTAACAGCCCTTAATTGAACTTGAAATTTAATACAAAATTACTAAAAGATTTGAGTTGCAGAAAGGTCCAAATGAAAAATCTCTTAAACTTTATGTCATTATTTAGAGAATGGTATTTATATAAGTTGCGCTTGATATATTCTATTGATCATTTCATATAATTGCTGCCACAAAGTTGATTACATAGGAGATTACATAGTATCTCCCAGTCGTTTGATTTGAGAGATTAGGATAGAATTTGCAAGCACTCTAATCTTAAGTTTTATTTAATTTGCGATATTGTACTATAAAATTATAGTTCTTTCCTCGTTTGCCCCCATTTCTTCATTTAAAAAGTTTGAAACAAAAGACAAAATAAGTAATTTAGCGAGTAACACCTCATATATACAGTTAACCAATTTCACCGCAATAAAAAAAAAAAAAAGTGATAAGCGCTTAATAATTGTGTGATAATTAGTTTGAGTTCACAATGGAGTTAAGTAAAAATTTCAATATCAAACATGCAATTAGATAATGCTACTAAGTGATCCTATGTCACTTAAATAATGAATCAAACGTGACAATGGGATATTAAATTAATTAGACTCATCCATTCAAGTTTAGTTAACCTTTTAGGATGACGTTATGTATCTTCAATCAATAATTGAAATAATAAGTTAGGTCATGTCTTATTGTAAGTTGACCCTATTATAAAATAAGAATATGAATTCAAAGTCTGATTGATTATTTTTTAATAGTAAAAATATATCAAATTTTTTATTCACTTCCTCATCAAAAGTAGTTAATACTAAGAGCCCGTTTGATTTTGTTATCCAGAGGCATTTTTATTTTTGATGAAAAGAAATAGTAAAATGTTAGTTATGAGTGTGAGTTTGAAAATGAAATATTATTTGGACGTTTTGTTTAAAATAAAATGGTTATGTAGGGTTGAAAATACGTTATATTTGGATGTTGTTGTGTTTTTGTATTAAAAGTTGTGAAAATGAGAGTAGCAGCTCGTTTGTTTTTTGTTTTCAAAGCTCCTTTTCATTTTCTGTTGAAAATAAAAACAGAGAGCCATCAACTTCTCCTCCATTTTCATAGATATTTTTATTCTCAAATTAAATATTCTTCAAGACAAATTCATACACTATATCTCCATTTTCACTTTTCATTTTCTTTTTTACTCGTATTTGCACGACTTTTTATACAAAATACTACATTTTTCAAATACAACTCATTTTCAACCTTATATAATCATTACATTTTAAACAAAACCTCCAAACAATATTTTATTTTCAAAAACACATTTATAACTAACTTTTCACTAGAAAAATGAAAATACATCCCAAAAAACAAAACCAAAACGGCTCTAGGAGAAAATAAAGTGTAAAAATGGAGAGAGAGCATAAGAGTACGTCTCGAAAAATGTGTTAAGAATGAAAATACATATGAAAATAAGAAAAATTAGATTAGTTTTCGTTTTCATTTTCAAGAGAAAATAAAAATAAATTTTGAAAACAAAATCCGACGGGCACTAATACTCAAGTTATATAAAATTCAAATTTAATTATAAGTAGAGTTGACTCAAAAAAAACTCCTACGTTGTCACAAGAATGTAACCTTGGTCTCTTGTTACTCCCTATATTTTGACTCAATTTCTCAACTTGAATAATTTTGACGTACAGCGGTTAGAAATCATTAGAGCAGTTGCAAGTTGCAACCAGCTATAGATAACTAGCACGTTTTTTCTGTTCCAAAAAAGCGCTTTTCAACAATAAAACTCAGAAGTCAAAGAGCAGTACTTTTCTATTAATTATGGCCTTCAGCTATTAAAGCTCTTAAGAAACAACTAATTACGGTAAGTTAGCAATAAAATTAGCTAACTGATATCAGAAATTAAAGATAAAAACGCATTTCATTTTATTCCCATAACTAGAATGAGAAACCCTAGCAAAATGGAAATTAACAATTATATATTTTCTATTTTTTATTTAAATTAATATTTCAGAAAAGCAAAAACCCAAAGTGATTAACCCCAGATATATCCATTTTAATTGACAATTACCCTTAAGAATTCTTGATCAGCAAAACCCTCAACGTGGATTTTCAATTTCTCCATTAAAACTCTTCCCACCATATTTTCTATCGAATCAAGAGAGTTCAAGAAACCCTCTTCAATGGCATTCAAGAATCTGCCTTTCTTCTTGTTTCTCGTCATCATTCTCTCATTCTTCTCTCCCAGCTCACAGCTCCGCCACCACCGCCGACTCCAGCCGGGCCACTCCCTGCGGCCGGGCGTTTTTTATTCCTCCGCCTCCCAATCAAGATTGCAGCCCCACATTTCTACCTCAGTCTTCTTTTCAACCTTTTCTTTGCCCACAATCTCACACTACTCCGCTGCCATACCTGGCGGGGGAGAATGGTTCCTTCTGCAGGAATCGGTCGGCGTCTCCGCCATGCACATGCAACTCCTCTACAACAACAAAGTCGTAATGTTTGACCGTACGGATTTTGGAGCTTCAAACCTAACACTACCCCCGGGAGAATGCAGATACAACGACGAAGCCATTTCGGAAGATTGCACAGCGCACTCCCTCCTCTACGACGTCGCTTCCAATACATTTCGGCCGCTCATGGTACAAACGGACGTCTGGTGCTCCTCCGGCGCAGTCAATTCTGAAGGAACCCTGGTACAAACTGGAGGGTATCACGCTGGAGACCATAAAATAAGGATTTTTACACCTTGTAATGATGATAGATGCGATTGGGTTGAGCTGCCGCAGAATTTAACTGTTCAGAGATGGTATGCTTCTGATCATATTCTGCCTGACGGGCGTGTGATTATTGTAGGTGGAAGAAGGGCTTTTAGCTACGAGTTTTTCCCCAAGAATTCGATGAACAATGGCGACGTTTTTTATTTTCCATTCTTGAAAGAAACCACCGACCCGAAAGAAGAGAATAATCTTTATCCATTCTTGTACCTCTTGCCCGACGGAAATCTATTTGTTTTCGCCAACCAGCGTTCTGTACTGTTGGATTATAAGAACAACAAGATTGTCAAAGAATTTCCCGCGATTCCAGGAGAAAAAAGAACGTATCCGGCAACCGGGTCGTCCGTGATGCTGCCGGTGAAGTTATTAACTTCCGGCGGAGGAGATGGGTCTCTGTCCCAGCCGTCGGTGGCTCCCGCGGTGGAGGTGATGGTTTGCGGTGGTGCAAGGGGTGGCGCTTATACGAAGGCTCAAAAAGGTCTGTACATGGCAGCTTCGAAATCATGTGGGAGAATTCGGGTCACGGATCGTGATCCGAAATGGGAGATGGAGGACATGCCAAAGGGTCGGGTGATGCTCGATATGCTACTCTTACCCACAGGTGATGTTATCATTCTTAACGGAGCAGCAAAAGGGACAGCTGGGTGGGAGTGCGCGGTGGACCCTGTTTTGAACCCGGTTATTTACAACCCAGATGTACCCGACCCGAGTAAAAGATTCACTGTGCTCAACCCCACTACAATCCCGAGAATGTACCACTCAGCAGCTATCTTATTGCCAGATGGAAGAGTACTAGTGGGAGGAAGTAATCCGCACGTGAGGTACAACTTCACAAGCGTGAAGTACCCCACGGATCTAAGCTTGGAAGCATTTTCTCCGCCTTACCTAGCCTCAGAGCACGCCCATCTCCGCCCTTCAATTTTGTCAATAGAGGGCCCCAATGATAACCAAATACCGTACGGTCAGCGGTTCGCCATTACTTTCAGCTTAGGGATCTACCAGCTTGGGGGAGAATACACAGTAACAATAGTTGCACCCTCGTTTACCACACATTCATTTGCCATGAACCAGAGACTCCTGGCGTTGTACGTGGTGGATGTACAACAGCTTTCTGCTTTTGGCTATAAGATTACCGTGCACGCGCCACCAACCGCTAACATTGCACCCCCTGGTTATTATATGCTGTTCGTGGTGCACCAAGGTGTACCCAGTTACGGTGTTTGGATTAGAATTAAATGAGCCAATAGATAGTACAAAAATGTGAAGAGAGCTGTTTTTAATGCGTATACAAAAAATGGAGATGCGGGGCATCGATCCCCGTACCTCTCGCATGCTAAGCGAGCGCTCTACCATCTGAGCTACATCCCCAGTTGTTAATACATTTGTTCTTCCACATTGTGATTACAAGTTGAAAACCGAAGAAAATTTTTCTTAATTATGGGACAAAATCATGTTACAAAAAATGAGAAATTTAAAAGAGATCTCCAAGAAAGATCCATTTTAACAGTGACCAAATCATTCTGATATCAGTGTTTTAAATCAATGAGACATGATGTTACAAATCAAGACAAGAACTGACATCAGATTCTAAAATGATGCACTTTGTGCTATAGCCTGATATCCACTACATCTTGCTTTGCCTCCATTGATTCCAGCTAGTCATGGGATGTATATTTACAGCCAAAAAGATTTCTCCTAAAAAATTGGCATCATCTGGAAGCTTGAATTACATATTTCCCAGTGCCTAATGTTTTACTTATTAGGCCCTTGATCTGTACTTATACTTCACAGCCCAGAAGAGATAATGCAAGAAGTTCAATCCACTCAACACGCACATCAGCCAGTAAAATCTGTCCAGGTGGTACTCATTCAAGTTGCTGCCCGAGAGCCAAGGTTTGTGCTTGGAAGCCCCTGTGACACTGTTAACTATTGATACAATAACAGTGCTCATGTAATATCCCATTGCTAGTGATGCCCAAGACAGAGCTGTAGCCAATGATCTCATGCTAAACGGCGCTTCTGTGAAGAAAAACTCCAGCAGCCCGGCTAAGGTGAAAAGATCAGCCGACCCAAGAAACAAATACTGAAAAGCTATCCAGAAAAACGTAATGGGCAATGGCTTGTTGGGGTCGAGTGATCCTGATTTTGATTCATCAGTTGCTACATTTTTGCGCTTGATTTCGACCAATGCAGCCACGGCCATGGCTATAATGGAGAGAACTAGGCCAACCCCAATGCGTTGCAGGTGAGTAATGCCCATCTCGGATTTTTTCATCCTGCGTGCGAATGGGATTATTACATGGTCGTATAATGGTGCGAGGATCATGATGAAGACGACAGGGAAAATGGGGAGAGAGGCTGGTGGGACTTTTAAGGATCCGAGCTTTGTGTTCATGGTGGCGGCTTGTTGGACGGAGAAGGTGGAGAGCTGAGCAAGACAGCAGTTGAGCATTATGGTGCAGGCGAAGATTGGGAGGATTTTTATTACAATCTTGACTTCTTCTAATTCTTGGACTGAGCATTTTAGCATGTCGAATGCCGGCTTGTTTACTACTGCTCTGTTGAGAAGTTTGAGGCTTTTTGATGGAGATTCAGATGAATCTGTGGGTTTGCCGTTTTGTTCTTCCTCAGAGATTGGAGTTGGAGAAGGGCTTGTGGACATACTTGCAATCGCGTTGCTTGGACTTCTTGGCATGCAAGTATTTAGCAGGGAAGCAATGAGAACCTGTTTAACAGATCACAAAAAGATAACAAGTATTTAGTACATATGTACTTATGATGATCAAATCCGTCATCAGACGTAAAGGTTATGCTGATGTTCTGTCCTAAAAAGTAGATCTTTATATTCGGACTTTATTCCCTTCAATTTTTCAGTATGGGATAAGATCAGATACCAATATGAAAGATTCTTATATTTGGACAACATACCTTGCATATAGTTGTGAGAGGACTTCCAAGAGGAATCTTGTTCCTATAATACGTCGAACCGGCTAGAAAGATTGGGATGGACAACAATATTGTCAATGTGGAGATTCCAAAACCCCATTCCCATCCCTTGTTGTCTTCAATCCACACCACAAGGGTGACAGCAATAAGGCCACCACAGGAGAGGGAAAATACAAAGTAGTTGAAGAAAGTTGATCTTTGCTTTCTTCCCTGTGGGGTGCTCTCATCAAACTGTTCAGCTCCATGGGCTGGCAATGATCCCTTAATGCCTCCAACACCGAGTGCCGCCAGATAGAGGCCTAAGAACAGCATTGCAGCCTTTGCTCCATGAACTTGCTGGCATGGGCTGGTAGGGTCACATTTTGGTGGTTTTAGGGAACCTGAGTGTGCTTGGACTGTGAGTATCACCAGACCCTGTTACACAATCAAAAGTTGCAATAGTTTAGGAACTTGCATCAATCTAATGTTTGTTTTTGCATCAATCAAAAGTTGCCCAAATTCTTTGGGGAGTTAGGACAAGTTATGGGCAAGGTATAGCACAAATGAGCAGGAAAGAGAAACTAAGTGCTCCATTTTACTTCAATAAGTTGGTTTTTGGTATGTTTCTTATCATGTTTCTAGTTGATCCGTGCATAGATAACTGGCTATTGAATCTCAAACTTGAATGCTTCATATTAAACCAACTTATCCATACATTGCTTATAAAGTGACAATCATTTAGAAATACCTCATTGTAAGACTTTAGAAGTTAACAATAACTACTACTTTTCATAATTTTTATTCTATTATCAATCACTGAATTGAGTGTCGGAGGGTTTTTGTGGGTTTTTTTAATTATTTTTATATTGTCCAGACTTTGAAAGGATAGTATCAGCGCTAACTGTTTTAACCTAAATTCTCTTTTTGATCCTTGGCCAAAAAAATCATTCTAGAGGACAAATTAGCCTCTAAAGTACAATTGCTTCAAGCTTCTATTGTGGGGTATCACCAAATTAAAGCTCTAGAAGTATATGCCTGAAGTAAAGGAAGAACTTAGAGCCATAAGATTTTCCCAGGTAGTGAGGGACTATTTGGGCTTCAAATGGCCACTATCTATATGTGGCTTTCCTAGAATTCTAAACTATTCTAAGTGGAGACATGTCTTTGCATAAAAGTAACTTTTTATTGTACCATGAGATGTCAACAGACTGATGTAGCCCAACCAATATGGAATATTATATGGGTTCAGTGCTAATTGCTAGTAGCTAATGAACAAAAAGCCTTACCAAAACGGCAACCACACACCTCTTCTAGGGATTATGGGAATTGCACTAAGATAATAGCACTAATAATTACCACATAAGGTTATTATTACCCTTACAAAGTTAATTGTAATACAATTATTAGAAAGTTATAACCTACAATCTGAATTGAGAATGGGTTTACAGAATTATTACATCCTCATAGAATTAAACTTTTTTATCTCAGATATTATAGTAAGTATGTCAATAGGAAAATAAGTAAGAACATAGACTGATACGGACAATCGCCTTCTTCAAATTAAAACTATTTAGTAACACTTTTTATAAAATTTTAAGTCTTTACGTAATTATTATATATGAATCTTGAACTATTAGATCACGCGTCATTTAATTTAATTGCATTTTACATTTAGTGTATGTAATTGCTATTTAATCACATGAATTTGATATGTTTTCTTCTAGTATAACGTGTTTGAATTACGTGGTGGAAAGGGAATCCAAAGTTTCTAGCAATTACACACCAAAACAAGGAGAGACAAAAAAGAAATTAATGATTTAAGAAACAACTTATTCTGAACAAATCGAGAAAATGAAGTTTGCCTTTGTCTTTGCGTGACACACACATTGAAAAATAAATAAATAAGAATATGGGTCCCCTGAAAAAATCTAAGTGTACCTAGACACGATACATGTGTATGATGCTAGGGACCATTATATGACTCTCCGATAAAATAATTATTTTAATGTCATGGACTATAATCAATAAATTAAAAATAGTTAGATTAATCGATCTAATTGTACTCATATTCATACATATAAAATTAGGGTTCAGATCAAAATAAACCTAGAACGCATGTACGTAAATTAAAAAAACTAATAAATTAAAAATATACAATTTCTAATTCTTCTCGACATAATAATTGAGAATTTAATGAAAATCTTCAAGGATTAGAAAGGGGGAAAAAAACTAGAGTTATTTGGAGAATTTAATGAAAAACTACCTTCTCCCAATAAATCTTTTATGTAAATTATTCAATTTATTTAAATTCAAACATTGACTTCACAAGATTCACGAGGAGATTCAAATTCAATCTTTAAAAATTATTACACCCATGACAGGAATAAAAACTACTAACAATAAGAAGTAACGTGACAATTTAAATGATGTCATTAATTATATTGTCATTAATTATATCCATTAAATGAAAAAATTAATTTATAATAATAATAATATCTATAAATATAATAATAACAAAAATTATATTTAAGTTGTTATTGTTAACTAATGACATGTGTAGAATAATGATAAAAAAAAAATATTATAGCAAATATGATAGTTTTTGTCATTACTGAATTGTCACTACTATAATATATCCTTAGTTGTTAACAATAATAGTTCACATTATAAAAAAATTAGGGTACCATCTACGACTAATTTATAGCTAATGCTAACATTTTACACCCTTAAATACAAAATTGATCCACTTCAATTCGAAGTAGATATTGCCGTGGTTAACCCCCATTACGACCAGTCCATAACTAATAATTATTCTCTCTATATATATATTAATTTTTTTACGAATTATGCATAGCTAATTTGTTGTGTTTGCATTGAACAGGACCATGAATTTATAGCTATAACTGCGTGTAAAACTGCATTATTACACAATTATTATACCCAATTCCCGCATAGAAAAAGAAATATATTTCAATGGTCAATCTCTTCGCAACATTAAAAATTGCTAAGCCGACCTACACATTTCCCAACATTAATTTTGAGGTGGGTCGAAACCACATAAATTTTCTATTATTTTTTTTTTTAAATTAACTCAATAGATAATCCAAAAACACCACAAAAAAATATAAAGAAAATTAAAATTCAGAATTATAAAATTAAAAAATTATATATTACCAGGAATTCAATTACTGCACTGATGAGGTAGATGTGATAAGTGGTGAAGAAGGCGTCGGATAAGAATCCTCCAAGAAGCGCCAGAAGAAAGGCCGTCCCCATGAAATTGGTGACGGAATTAGCCGACTCCGATGGCGAAAAATGCATGTATTCCGTAAGGTACAACACCAAGTTGCTTGCATTGGCCAGAAATGCCAAATTTTCCAATACCTCCACAACTGCCCCAATAAGTTAATCAAGAACCATATTAATTAATTTTACTAAATTTTAGTCTTCTATAATTAATGTACAAGAAATATTGAACATGTTTAGCTAATAAATAATCTACTGTGCATGAACGGACAAAATAATATATACATATATATATGTATATATATTGTTCAATATTATTTGATTGAACAGATGATTTGATTTCTTTAATATTATTGCGGTAAGAATATAATTTTGGAGGGTCGAGAATATTACTTGAAAAAAGCAAAAATGAAAAGAGTGAGAGAAAGATAGGGGAATGATTGGATTAACACAAAAGAAAATCAAGATATATGGTAAAATATTTTCTTGGTAATTCCTTTTTCTTTCCCTTTCCTTTGAATAAACCTAAGTGCAAAGGAAAGTCTAGAACTAAAAAGTGAACTTGTTGGTTGAGATCATGGGAGAATTCCCACCATTTCAAGTTGCCCTTTTCACAGTATTTGTGTGTACTGTGTGTGTGTGTTGTGTGTGAGAGAGAAAGAAACAGAAAGTGGCTGGGGAGGGTTCAAAGATTGGCTAACCCAAAACAAAGGAAGCAGCCAGCATGCCACCATGTTTGCCTCTGAAAGCAGGTCTTCCCCTCCAATCCACATACCCATCCCATGTGCTGCTCAACTGGTTCTCCACTTCCTATGATCAAAAAGACAACAACAATAAATTAAATCGATTATGGGATGTAAGAAAACTAAGTAAAGAAACTATATACATGTACATAAGGATTAGTACATTAGTTCTTGCTTGGATGCAAGAAATGGAGGAAAAGAAAGTAAAAAAGTGAAAAAGAAAAAGAACCCACCATTAGTTTTTGTCCCTCTAACCAAGTTGGATGAGTTGACAGATGATCCCTGGCAGAGTATATAATAAGAGAGGGCTGAGATCAGGAAATATAACTCTGAAGAACAGCTAGGGAGAAAGGGTCCAACTTTGAGAGAGGATGCTCTAGTTTGGCCCCTTTTGACAAGATAATTTTGCTAAGCTCCACAATCCTTTTATAAGAGGAGGAAAAATGGAAAATTCCCCTCATGGGTTTTTTTTTTTTTTTATAATAAATATACATCATATGTATTATTTTTTGGTAGTACTCAATCATAACTTTTAGATTAAGTAATATATTAGTTGCATGTTTATTTATTGGGCAATGAGTTAGCAATATATTTGGTACAAATTAGATTCTAATAGTTACGTCAAAATCAGATAAAAAAAAACATGTGATTCTTTCAAAAGTGATATTCAGTGCTTTTAATTTTTTTTATTTTTCTCTAAGTTCAATTATTTCGATATCTGTAAATATAGAAATAAAATTTTCTAACCCTTTTTAGTTAAATCTCTTTTTTGTGAAATTAAATTCTTGGTTTTGGCCCCATCTTCTTTGTTGATTTCTAGTTTTTAGGCATGTGACATGGTGTTACAAGGCACTAAAAGCACACAAGAAAAGTGAGGTGAAAAAGCTTGCAACTTACCAAATGCAATATTTTTCAAAGGGAAAGTGGGAAGCATCATATCCCTTAACCCAAATACTTGCAAGAAAAGAAGATTACGATACCTTGGATTTGTTTGACCAAATAACTTACACAAAATAAATGTGAAAGCGTTGAAGCCCCACAAACCCATTTATGACATATCACAAAATTTTGGCCATGTTCAAAAAGTCCCAATTCTTTAGGTCATTTTTTTCCAATTTTTTTTTTTTTACAGTTTTATCTAAGTCGGAGATATAAGGAATCAATTCTTTAAAAATTCTATGTCACACGCGTTGCAACAAGATCCTCTAAATTAAGCTTGACCTATCACGGAGGAATCCATGAGGATGATTGATTTACTCATGATAAAGAATGATTAATAATGGCTAACTGTTTTTATCCAAACAATTCGTTTTCATAAATGTTCTGGTATAATATGAGTGAGTGAAAAAATTCGATACGTTTTTTTCAGGGCTCATCCATAATTCTCTTGAACTACTTTATTGAAATAGTATGTCGTATACATGTATACGATATTTTTAAGGAAAAAACAAAAGATAAATAGATGCATGAAATTATTGGCAATATATTCACTTGTCATTGTTATAGCACATTAATGAAAAGGATATAAGGATGGAATCTAAGATAAATTGTATTAAAGTAGGCTCTTTATGGGCAAGTTGGCTTAAAAATAAGCTTTTTAGGCTTCATAAAGGAATGGTGAAGGATAGCTAAGCTCGTAAAAATCTAGCTTTAAACCAACGTGTAAACCACCCTCTCACTTGCAGTTCTAGCTATTGGCAAGAACCCTAGAAAAAGGAAGGAGATATATATGGTTATTCTTTTAAGCTAAAAGCTAGAATATAAGTGCATTGCATTTATACTATTTATTATGTTTGAGTTTATAAAAAGTTTGCGCTAAAACAAATATCCTAGTTATTGGCTTTTATTTTAGTGAAAAACCAAAGATTATGTACTAATTATTTGAAATTCGCGGCTAGTTCTAACAAAGTAAACTACAGCTCTACATAAATTTTTCGAATTATTTCATATGGATCACCATCTTCGTTCACGAATAGAATTATCACAATGTTTAATCATATTCATTTCCCTAAATTTTATTTTTCAGCATCGATATCGACCAGCAACACTGTCAGTGTTCTTCTCAATCCCGACATATTTTGATATTCCACCAAAACATCTCATATTTCGATCTTATTCAAACTTGATAGCTATTATTGCAACTTTAAAATATCTTATAGTCTAAGGGGCCGTCTGGTTTCATTTTCTGAGGCCATTTTCATTTTCTAGTGAAAATACATAGTAGAACGTTAGTTAGGAAAAGTGTTTTTAAAAATGAGTTGTATTTGGATGAGTTGTTAAAATTATAGATTTATATAGGTGTGAAAATGAATTGTATTTGGATGTTGAATTTTTTGTATTAAAAAGGAAGAAATAATTTAAATTTGAATTTAAATTTAAATTGATGATGTGATATGTATTTATTTGAAAATTAATATTTTTATGGTGAATGATGGTTGAGAAGTATTGGGAAGATAAAAAAGTAGATATATGTAGTAATAGGGGTTGAAATAAGGTGAAAATGGAGAGAGAATATAAAAAAAAATGTTTTGAAAATGAAAATATTTGAGAAAATGGTGTAGATAGTGATAACTTTATTTTTTATTTTGATAAGAAAATGAAAATGGGTGTTGAAAACAAACACTTTCTCACGATTTTCAACAGAAAAAAGTACATATTTTCTTCCCAAGACCCATTTATAAACCTACCATATTATTCTATTACACATCAATCAAATTCAAATTTGATTTGATATAAAGTTACCCACTATCATTTTTAAATTAATAAAATATATATATATTTTTAAAAATAAATTTTTTTAAATATAAAAAATATAAATTAACCTATTTTCAATCCTACAAACTATTATAATTATTACTTTCCAACATTTCATTCAAATATATTTTTATTTTCACATCACATCACATAATAAATTTTTTAATTTTCAAAAATGACTGAAAATACAAATGACCTCTGAAAATAAAATCAGACGGGCCGTAACTCTTTGAATCTTTTGAAAAATTGCCACTCTCTAGTAGATTTTTAGACATTGACTTCCTTTCATGCAGATGGGCAATCAAGTCATAGATGTGTGTAGTTTCACGGGCTGAACAATCTTATTAAAAATATATTTTTTTTTTTGTTTAGGTTAATTTCAAAGGAAATTGAATGACTTTACATGTCACATCATCTCTAACCTGTCTACCATCCCAGTCAATGCTGACTATGAACTTTAAATTTGGTGAAGTGGGGAAAGTATACAATGCAATGACTACACAATTATTTGGTAAAGAACGTTTGGAATAAGTGAAAGTAATAATGAACTTTTTCATTTGTAAAATCAGAAAAGGTTTATTGAGAACTAAATGACATATGTTAGGTCAATCAAAGTGAATAGTTACATAATTTTAAAAAAGAAGAAGTAAAGATAGACTAAGTGAAAAAAATAGGATATTCATGAGAAAACAATAACAACATAACCCCCATATAAATAAATCGACATCATGTTTTAATTGAAATTTTCCTTAAAGTTCAATAATATACGTACAAGATACAAAACTAAAAAAATAAGTTTCATTATTTATTTATTTATTTTTGTTTGCATATGTACAAGCACGCCTAAAATTGGTTAGAATTTGAATTTAAATTTCGCACATATAAGTATAAAATATAATATAATTCGACCAGATGACCACTCAAACAACTTATTTTTTATGATAATTCCTAAATTCCCTATTTAGGGTTGTGGATGGATATATGTGAAGGTGGAAGATGCTATATACTCATAAGATGTAAATACATACATATATATATGTGTGTGTGTGTGTGTCTCTTCCTTCCCCCTCATACCTACTAGTGAAAAACTGTAGATGCAACAATAATTCCCCCAATTTTCAATGGCCACATAGTCCATGACCACATGACAATATATATATATATATATACACACACTACAAAAAAAATATAATATCAATGACAAAATAATAAATAAAAAGGTAAATATTGTTATTAATACCATGTATTAAGTGGCAATAATTTTTGGCTTTCATTAATTAATATTTTTAAGTAACAATAGTGTTTATCTTGTCACAATATGACTCAACAGTGACAAAAATCAATAGTTTAAGTTGTCACCATTAACAGTAGTGACACCTCTATAGTGACAACCTAATGACAATAAAAATTATTATTATAATTTGTGACAAAATTTTCATTGTCACTAATTATTTATGGTGACAACTTAAATACATATCACTATTTAGTTTGTAAAAATCATTAAAGTGACAAAATTAAAACTTTTGTCACCTAATATACATAATTAGTGATAATTTTTGTATTGTCACTTTTTTTTTTTTTGTAATAATATATATAGCTGTAGCCTTCAGTTTAAAAGGGACAAAATTGCTGAATTGATCACCAATGATTTTTGTTCATCCATAAAATGGTATGGAATAGCAACATTAAACTTTTATTAACTTTTAGCCCCTTAATATCTGCCACGTTATAGTATTGGAAGGTCAGTCTATTCTGATAAAGACACACAGCTGAATTGAAGAGTCATATTGAATGGGGTCCCATAACAGGTGACAACAAGACATGTACATATTAACTAACAATAATAATAATAATAATAATAATAATAATAATAATAATAATATATTCTATTTTAAATTAAAAATATTTTATAGTATCTTATAACCCATTTGACCCTCTTATGGGTTGAGCTATATTAATTAAATTTTTCATGCCTATTATGTACGAACTATTAACTACTATTTTTATTTTTCACTATTTTCTCGTCCTTTGTCTGACTTGATTATTTAAATGTTACACCTCAATACAGACCTACTTCTTCTAATAGCTTGTTTATGTTGCAATCGAAGATTCATTTTTTTCTCAACTACTTTAATTGGACCATATAATTAGAATTTATTATATAGCAACAACATATATATTATCATACCAAATTCGAGACATTATATTGTTTAAATTTATTGATAAATTAATTGAATAGGATATATGTATGCGATAGATAGATAGATAAACAAATTTAATTTTGGGAATTTTGACATAGACATAGCTGCTAATTAAAACTCAAAATCGGATTTAGGAATTATAATGGTGAGTGAGAGGCCTTAAACTTGTTGACTTTTTCCCTTCTGCAAATTAACAGATGAAATAAAATAAATAAATATTAAAATGTGTATATATGTTTAAAAACATGTGTATTTGTATCAGTAGCAATCGTGATGCCGACAGCATTTGACTATGAAATACTTTATATCTGAAATTAATTTGGAATAGTTAATTAATTAATATCAAGAAGCTACGTGTAACTTCTATAGAATGCAATAATTAAGATTTTATATTTATATCTTAAGTAATCAAATCTTATATTAGTCATGAAGATCCAAATTATATGTCGCCATTTCTTAAACAAATTATTCTCTACGTACTTATCCAATGTTGTAAAATTTCAAATGTTTGACAGTACGGAATAATACTTCAGGAATTGAGCTTTCTATATTTAATCATAAGTATAATCATGATTCTTTTCAAATATAAATTAATTTTTGGAAATGATATGGGATAAGCAAAATAAACCATTTATTATTACGTGGCTTGCGTCCGATCCATCAATTAGGGTAAGTCAATCTTCCACCATTATAAATAGCTTCACATTTACCACTTGGAAATATGCTGCAATCTTTGGTATTTGTGTTGTTTTCTCTAATAATTACCTTTATTCACGAACATAGACCCAACTTGAGTGAAGATTTTCGCCGAGCTCACCAATGATCCAAACGTTTTGTTTGATTTTAGCATTAAAATTTTAAATTATACCTGAAGATATTCGAATTCAAATAAAAAGCGAGGTCTCATATTTTCATGTCAGAAAAAAAATTTAATTCACATCCCATTGAAATGGACTTTTTTGTTCTTATTTATATACAGACAAATGAAAATTTCATTATGTTTAAACCTCATATCTCATACGTCATGTGTTGATGAGGAAGCAGTTTTTAAAAGACTAAAATACTTCTTTTTCTCAAAACAAATTCATTAACTGGGTCCAGGGATCCGTGTTCCACTCACACGGGTCAACTCGACCACCCAAATAATGCCTAGTCAACCCTAACCGTCAACTATAAATACCCCCTCATTTAGTGCTTTCAAGACCATCTAAGGAGATCTACTTCCAACCTTCATTTCTCGTATCCCTACCTATCGAACTCTAAAACCCACTGCCTTCTTTCTATCGACTGCCCTGTGAACACTCATTCAAGCTTTCATTACTGATTGACATTTCAATCAGCAATAAATATAGTGATGTTATTTCTTGCGACATCATGTGTAAAATTGATGGTATCTAGCCAAATGACCACTCGGCATCCCATCGAAGTGGTTATTAATTTTGCTTTTGCATGAGGTTGATTATGTTTCATGTTCATAAATGCATATAATTTGTCACGGTTTAATCCAACCAATCATATTGTCTTCTTTTTTTTCCAAACGTCCCGTGGGGTCCACCCTATCACTTTCTGTTATTTGTTTGAAACCAAGGTAAGTCTTCCCTTACCATGTGACTTGTGAGTGTTTCCATGGTCGCCGCCGTGTTATTTGTCCTGAAACATTAATCACATTGATCGAAGTTGAACGCATACAGAGTTGGACTATTTTTTTCCTTCTTCTTTCACTTTCCACAGCGAAATATTAGGACCGTCGCCGAACTTAGCGGATCAAATGGGTAATTTTATATTTATTTTAATTTTTAATTAATAAAATAAAACTTAAGTCAAATTTTAAATCTTATCCGATATCTTAAATTATTTTTCGACAATCAATTTTAAATAAATTATTTCATATTTCAACTTTATATATGATGTTAAAGTGTAATGTGCTGTACCACTAAAAAATAAATTGACCACCAATATGTCATCTCTTTGTGATGCCAAGCTACTTCTACAAAAATTATTTGTGATTATGTCGAACTAATTTAAAATTATCCCAATCTTTGGCTAATGCTTTTAATATATAATCTTCCTAACATTATAATTTATGTTTCATAGTATTAAAATTAAATAATAATTATATAACGTGATATTCAAGAGAGAAAAATTAAGATTTCAAGGTCAAGATAGTGGTGCACATGAATGTCCAATCCTTAAGGCATAAAATTTGAATTTACATATTAGAATAATCATGAGTTCACTAGTACTAACAAGTAATTTTTTTAATTACCCATGATTAAATATTAGTGATAATTGTATAGTGGCAATAAAATTTTTATCGTAAATTATAATAGTAATTTTTGTTTGTATCAAGTTGTTGTACATGTATAACTAAATAAGTTAAAGGATCGAAAGACTGAATGCTACTATTTTTGAACAAATTAAAGTCGAGCCTTCTTTTCGCACTATTGCGGATATAAAAATAATGATCAAATTGGAATTTAATAAATTGTCGACTGCCTTATCAAAAATTTGATTGTCGACGACATCAACTTAATTTTAATTTTTTATATTCATTTATATACCCCAAAACCACTATAAGATATTCACCATAAACAATAAGAAGCTTCCACATTGCAGAAAGAAAACAAGTTGATGAAGATAAAAAATATATGAAAGTGATCATAACTTATCATTAGGGACTAGAGAGATGGATATGGAACCAAACATTTGTTATTCACTATGTGTGGCTCATAATAATTACGTAAAAAATAATAATAATGACTTTCCAGAAACCCTATCTAAATTACTAACACTATGTTTGGTTTAAGGGTTTTGATAAGGAAAGGAAAATATTAGAAAAAAAAGAAAAAAAAAGAAAATATATATAAAATCCTAAATTTATTTGGTTAATACAGAAAATAATGAAGAAATGGGTGGAGAAATAAGGGGCGATGAATGTGTTGGAGAATAAGCGAGAGTTCAAATAGGCTTTTTCTTTATTTTTCTTCTCATTTTGTGAGGAAAATTCATTTTCCTTATATACACTACAATTTTTCCCAAGTTTTCCTTTCTTTAATATATATTTTCCTTACCAACCAAACATTCAAAAATATTTTTCTTAGCTTTTTTTTTTTTTTTTTTTTCTCCACCAAAATCCATGAACCAAACATAGTGTAAGTTAAAAAGAAAGAGAAAGTTCCCCCCAACCTTTTTTTTTTTTTTTTTAATTTCCTTGAAAGAATCAGAAAGTTCTTGTATATATTCTTGGTAATTTTAGGGCATATTGAATGGCAGGAATGTTGGAATTCATTTTAGGGCATATGCTTTATAGAATGTTTGATTTCAGCCATCTTTGTCAATGGAATAATCCACTTTGTTGTTTTGTGGCCTTGTCCTTTGAACTTGATCACTAATTTGACATGTTTAAGAAATTAATTATACGGAGTTAGGAATTTTAATTTTCGATGAAATTAAATTTTTATAAAGTTTGAAGGGTAATTTTATTATTTTTAAAGGGATAAAATTGTTAATTCTAATAAAAATATATGTAATATACAACTTTATATATGCTTAAGAGGGCGACCGTGTACTGTGAATTTCCCGACGAAAAGGAATATGAATTTAGTTAAATACCAACATTTTCTATAAATATAAAAATTTGTGACTATAATTTTAAGGTTTTGAAAACTCAAACTAATTAACTAGTTAAGTAAGATTTCATTGGATTAGCTGTATAACAACTCAATTATTTTATTTTATTTTTTTTCATTTTGGAAAAAGTCAACGAAGTTGCCGTCGCCTGAAGGAAGTTTATTTCCTAACAACCTTTTATGATAGAAACAATTTTCTAATATTTCATGGTTAAGAAAAATAAAATAGGATGATATATATAGTCAATAATGAGATCTACTACAATATAAAGGTTAATACATAATTATACATATTTCTAATTTTCTCAACTTCTTCCAGTGGGTATAATTTCTCTCATCTAAACTATCTTTTTATTTTTATTTATGTTATTTTTTTTAAAGAATATGTATAAATGGTTTTAGCATTAGTGTTAATTGATTGATTTTTTTTTTCTATTATAACAATTATTTTCAACCCATTTGAATGACATTAATTTTTATTTTTATTGAATAAACACGCATTGAGTGTGCACTAGTTGCTAGTTTCAATAGAATACTACAATATTTCGATTAAAAACAGTCACTGAGTTATGAAATATGAGATCTAAATGAATACACAAAAGTCAATACAAGCTTAAAACTCACATTTATAATTACATTATTCAACTAAAATTACACGTATTCTATCCGTATTTACTACATTTTAATTACTCAACTTTCTTGTTTCTTGCATTCTTTTCATTCTCTCCTTTCTTTTCAACATTTACCTTTTGACGTCAAAATATCTTCCTTGACATCCTTAGGATTCGTTTGGATTTATTTTTTGGAGACATTTTTATTTTTCCAATAAAAATAAATAGTGTAAAGTTAGCTATAAATTTGAATTTAAAAATGAAATATTGTTTGGAGGTTTTGTTTAAAATGTAATGATTATATAGGGTTGTAAATGAGTTGTATTTGAAAAATGTAATATTTTTGTATTAAAAGTCGTGTAAATATGAGAAGGGGAAAATGAAAAGTGAAAATGGAGAGTGAGTGTGATAGTGTGTTTTGGAAAATATTGTGAAAATAGGAAAGACGTTGATAGTTTTCTATTTTCATTTTCAGTAAAAAATAAAAATGGTGTTTAAAAACAAAATCAAACGGACACTAAACGACAACTTATTTCTTAAGATGTCCTAAGAACAAAAATTTTCATAATTATGCCACATTCGTAAAGGATGGATATATAGTGTCATTTTATCATTTAGATCGACTTAATGATGACAATAAGTACATATCAGTACTATACTTTTCTTTTTGTGGAAAATCTTTACATCATATCTATTTGTATGTTAATGCAACTCATGATATTTCTACAAAGTTAGGTAAACTAGGAAGGACTAAAACCGTATAATGTCATAAAATCTCTATAAAACAAACAAAATCCCATTCTATATCATATCAAAATCATAGATTTTGTCTATGCTTATCCTAAGTTTCACTTTCATCAGCAATAACTAAGGCCCCGTTTGGTTTCATTTCCATAGTCTTTGTTTTCATTTTTTATTATTCCAAAAATAAAACACATCACTTTTTTCATATTTTCACCTAACATGATTTTCATTTTCATTTTAAGAACACATTTTCAATAACTTATATATCTTATCTCAATAATCTATATATTTTCTCTCTCTATTTCATTATTTCTATCTCTCTCTACTTACAACCTACTAAACCCAATAGGATCATTACTTTTTTAATAATTCATCCAAATGTAAATTCATTTTCAATTCATTTTTACTAACTAAGTGCCTGTTTGGTTTTGTTTTCAAACATCATTTTCATTTTCTGCTGAAAATAAAAACAGAAAACCATCAACTTCTCCCCTATTTTCATAAATATTTTCGTTCTCAAAATATTCTCTAAAATACATTATTATACTCTCTTTCCATTTTCACTTTCTCCTACTCACATTGCACGACCTTTAATACAAAAACACTATATTTTCTAAATATAACTCATTTTCAACCTTACATAATCATTACATTTTAAATAAAACCTCCAAACAACATTTCATTTTTAAATTCAAATTTATAACTAACTTTTCACAATTTATTGTCATTGAAAAATGAAAATGCCTCCAGAAAATAAATCCAAACGGACCCTAACTTTTCAAATTTTAAAAATAATGGAATTGAAAATTAAAAATAAAAATAAAACCAAACGGGGCCTAAATGCCGCGTCACTAATTGAACAACTTAGCAAAACCTAGATATTTTAATTTGTGGAAGTGGAATTATTTTTTACCTTATCAACATAAACCGTGTTGACCACAATGCCAATCAACCAAACAAAACTTTGACCACTATACATACAATATGTGTATATATGTAAAAGGGAGGGTGATGCAAGAAAGCATGGACAATTTTCTTAATTCAATTAATTTTCTTGGTCCCAATTAAATTAAGATTTTAATGGCAGGTACGATTGCTTTGTCTAAGTTTTACAACAATAAAAACCTATTTTGTACATTGGGACATTTCATAGAATTGAAAATTTTGTAGTGTGCCTAACTTTTCAAGACCAAGATCATTTATTACATGGTTGCTTGAGCTTATAAAATTAAGGGTTTGGATATAAATTTGCTATATACAACGAACCAAATATTATGTGGTACACTAGTTTGGCCATGATCGAGACTTTTGTCATTATTGATGATGTTAAAGTTTTAAAATTCTAAGATTAATTCATGAAATTAATGAATTTTATTTCTTGAGTTTAAGTTTGATATAAAATCATTTATTGTGCATATATCAATTAATCTTTCATTTCACAATATGTGATCTTTATGTTTCGATATATGGGTGTAAAGAAAATTATTTGTTCAATTATTTTGAGAAATAGATAAAATTCTAAATTAATAGGAGGGTTTGTGCACTTTCTGATTCAAATTTGACTTGCTTGACCTATTAAAGTTAATGACCAGTCAATCCAGACTGTTGAATTCGATTTCTGTTGATACTTCAAATGAAGTTGCGACATGTACTCGCCCTTTATTGGTTAAATGACATTCACTTATAAATTTCTTGTGATAAACTCGTTTCCAAGTATGCAGTCTTAAACTATCTTTATTCTCTTTTATTATTGCCAACTCGGAACAGACTATATGATCGTCTCAGAGTCATCACCAAGCAAATCTCAACGGCTCTAACATTGTTTTGTTCTCAGACTTTAAACTAGTTCAAGATCAACTCACCCCAGGCAAGATCTACTCGATCATCAAACTAATCAGAGCAAGCTTTGAAAGATAACTTCCAAATTTACGATAACATTCATTTATTATTATACTCGATCTGAACTACAAAATATATAAATCATGCAAAATAAAAGAAATCACCTAACAATTTTTCCTTGATCAATCTCCATGAAAAAGACAACCAATGCTTGAGCATAACACGGAGTTTGAAGGACATTAGGCATCAACTAAGTGCATCTCAAATCACAAAGCTCCAATATTCAAAATTATGAATTTTGGTCCATATTTTTGACTACTTTATGATAATTAACTATTAATTTTTCTATAGATTGGTCACAATCAATTTTTGATAATTAATATTTTTTAACATAAGTGTAGATGTAACACTTCACTTAGGAAAATTAAAATAAAATTAAAGAAGAGATAATAATTTTTTCTCCAGGTCTGTATATTGTGTACTCCAATTTCCTATTTACGGCTAATGTTAGTGGGTTGTTATTACCAGGATTTGCTTTCCCGACAGGCAAATATTTCCATAAAAGGAGTTCAATGTCAGTTCTTTAACATGGTGGAGATGTCATTATCTGTCAGATTGGAATATCACATTAAGCAGTGCCAAAACAATGGGACTCCAATACTGTTGGTGACAGATCTTGAGACTTCGAATCAATTCTAGAAACTCAATAAAATATTTTAGTTATTTTTTTAAAATATTTTTTAGGAAAAATAAACCAGAGAAAGATCTAAGAAATTATTACAGATAAAATTTAATTAGGTAACAATAAAATAAAATTTTTTTTGAAAGAATATTATAAGTGACGAAGTTGATCCTTTTTAATAAGTCAATATGATCATATTATCAAATCAAAGAAATTAAAATACAAATTTATACAATCAAATGCAAAACGACGCCCATTCGAATCGAACAAAGATCTCCCATGATCCCACATAATAAGGGAGACTGATGTCATTGAACTATAAGCCACTGGATAAAATAAATTTTATTTAGTATATCTTATAAAGTTGGATTTTTCAAGTTTTATGGTGAATTTGAAAATTCCTTAGTTGTAGAACATTAAAAAGGAATATGGACATAAATTTGGAACCTTAGTCTTATGTTCGAATTTTGAATAATTGTTTTTTATTGAATAATCCTTAGTTAGTACTCTTGCTTAGATTTGTGATGCCACAAGAATCAAGTTAATTCGATATCTAGAAAGAGTGTTACGAGTGCATCAACAAAGTACGTATGAAAGGATAAATTCTTGATAAGTTTTGTGAGTATGTATGTACTAGGCTAGTCCCAAGTAAATTTTGTCTTGTTAGTCAGTTAAATTGGTGGTTGATTTGTTTATTAAATGAATCAGGTGACTCAACAATTGAGTTGATTGACATTGAGACAGGATTGACCTTAAAGGTGAGTGCCTAAACTTATAAATACTATATATTGCTATGTTTCAAAACCCAGAATGATATATGCTATTATAAAATTGTTCATGAATTGTTTTCAACTTACACTGCACTACATATTTATTCCACTGCGCACAAAAAGAAATCTCTTTCCTGTTTTATTTCAGCACAAAAAGAAATATTTTCTTCTTGTTTTAATTCTGGAAAAAGAAACCCATGCTTTATGATTTTAATGCTTCTAGACTACCAATTAAATTTGGTGATTAATTTATTACTGTTACTGTACTGCTACTGTTACTGTTAGTTAGATCCAACTTGGTCTGGGTGTGCGAGGTTTGAATAATTGTTTTTTATTGATTCAGTTCGATTTATCCAATGGATGCTTTTTAAGGATAGACACACTTAGCCCACAATTATGGCAGTCAAGAGTGCGACCAGAAAGTTCGAAAATTAGTGGGCCCAAGCCCAACATGACATTAAAGTGATGGACCAACAAAACCTCGGATTATCTACTTATAAGCTAAATCAAGTAACATTATTATACACACAAAAATTGAAGACCCAATTAATGGGGCCCAAATAATTTTTGTTATTCTTTTTTAAATTTGAAATCTTGGGCTAATTCTATTTTCTTTTTTCGAGGTTGAGACAACGTGTAAGATAGTCACACAGGGCAATTTTGTCTAAAAATAGAGTAAAGGCTTTTTTTTGTTGTTGTTTAATATTTATACACATGTGCACACACATCAGGAACTCGTTCGAACTTGAATTTCTAATCTCCCATATTATGTGAGAGATTTATGCTACTGGGCCACAGACCACTCGACAAAAATTGATTGGGCCTTTTAGAATAAAGCTTGTGTCATGTTTTGTTTGGTTTTGTGTTGTTTTTTTAGATTAAAAGGTATTTTTATGGGTTCTTTATATTTAAAATTTTATTACAAGATGTTTTCAATAATATTTTCTATTATTTAAATGGGAAATTTCACAACCCATTACTATTAAATATTATCCAAATGAATAGCATTAATGAATAATGAATGTTATGTACCAATTTGATTTTTAAGTTAGGGTTTGAGACAGATTATTTTTCCTTGTAAAACCAATTTTTCATTTTTCTTTCTTTTTTAAGAAAAAAGAAAGAAAGAAAAGACAGTCTGGGAGACGTAATGTAATTACTCAAAATTCTACAAAAATCAGATGCAGTATAATTTGTTTTGCGTATATTAAAGTAATTATTCAGCTGTCTCACTTTTAAGCTTTAAGTACTAAATTTAATTGAAAATATTATTATATTATAAAAATCTATATCAAACTATTGGCCGCCATTCATACACTTACAGTGGAATGTAATATTAATTAAGACATTCTTCTTTTCTTGAGATATATAATTGCAGACATTCCCTTATAGGCCATTGGCCCAAGTTTAGGATATAAATGGCAATTAAGTGGGACGAAGTATTCCATGCTTATCATGAACTAATTCATATTATTAAGGAATAAGGGCCCATCTAAGCACTCTTAAGAAAACATTTGGCAAAAATTAGAAGGGCCCAATTTCATGTTTGTTGCATTATAATGCAAAGGTGCCTTGTACTAATTTGTGGCACAAACAAATTTGACCCAATTGAAATCCTCATTCTTGAAAGAGGAAAGAGGGCACTTTTAGGATTATGACACCTCCAATCCACTTAAATTCTAAAATCACCCCTCTGAAAAGAGAAAATACAGGTCCAGTGACTTATAATCCAATGACATCAGTCTCCGCTATTATGTGGTAGGTATCAAGTTCAAACCCAAATGAATTTCTTTGTACACCTTATGTGTGCATTTGGTTGTGGTGTCTGTACTTCTATTTACTTGATTTGATTATTAGATTATATTAACTTGTTGTTAAGATAATTTTTCATCATTTGCAATGTTTTCTTAGAGAAAGAGAGAGAGAGAGTAAGTACAAATACCTTCTAATTCAAAATTTATTGATTCAATAGTATCGTCTTTATATATATAAGTGTGAAGATTTGAATACACAGAAGTCATATCTAAAATTCCAACATCCTAGTAATTGATCTTGAATTGTGTGTCACATCATCGTATTCTAAAAAAGAAGTGATTATAACGCACTATCCTACATAAAATGTTACAAGAGTTATCATCTTATAAATTTTTGTCAGTAAAATCATGTACATTCATTAAATATTTCTTTTAAACAAGCTGATAATAACCTCAATTTCAAGACACATTTAGCATATTTTGCAACTTTTGTGTTTTACGATCTCGTGGGCTGCGGGTATGATAATATATATTTATATAAAAATATTTTTATATATAAGTATGTGAATAAATAAATGTGTGGGTGGGTTTTTTTTTTTTTTTTTTTTTGGGGGGGGGGGGGTGGTGTGGGGGGGTGTGGTGGTTGAGCATCAAAATCTCCCTAATTCTAGAGCTACCCAAGGATGGTGACTGATTGGAATTTGGACGTGTTGCCTTTGTTTTCATCCATCCCCCCTATCCCCCTGGCCTCGTTGGCATGTGATTATCCGGTTCTTCTATAGTTAATCCAGCGGTGTACATTCCCATCAATCACTTGGTGAAAAGGACCCCATAGTTTCACCGCTCATTTCCAACGATCTAAAAGTTTGGATGGATTTGTGATTCCTTTACAATATTACCCTTCATTTTTACTTCGACTTAATTATCCATTTAATTATTCTCTTTGTTTCAAAATTCAATAAAAAAAAAAAAAAAAAAATTGCTCCCAAACTTGTTTATGTTAAGGTTGTGGATTAACTTCAGTTTAGTAAATCTGTGTTTCCATATTCAGATGGAGTTCCTTCATTATCCATGATAATAATCAAATCTGTTGTCAAATATGAAGTCTTAAAGTTCAGTTACATTTAAATATTATCTTGTTTACATGCATTTGATGCGGGACTTGTATAGAGAGTTTTATCCTGAAAAAACATTTCTAAGAATGAGAGAGGTGAAACAACTTATAAACTGTTTCAAAACGCTTGACTCTTCTATGTAACGTAAAATAAGACTCACTGTTATTAAATAAAATAAGAAGAAATTCATTTATTTCTTCAGAAGAGAGGTTGGTATTAAAGAAAAAGAATGCAATTCCAAATATGTATATCAATGAATGGAGACACCTAACTCAAAGTGTGACCCAACACAAAGTATTCTAATTTTGCAACTTAAATAAGAAGATATTTGACATTCTATTTTTCTATAAACCACCAAATTTCACATCAACAGCACTAATTTGTGCGCTCTTTACAGGCTACAAACAGCTTGCACTTCTTTCCTCCCTTATATAAGAAGCCACAAAACTGAACCAATAAGCTAAAGATATTTTTCCGAAGATTTCTATACTATTCTACATTGGCCATTGAATTTTTTTTTTTTTTTTTTTTGGTCTTTTTCTAAAGTTGAAACAAAATGAAAGGAAAAACTACATGGAATTGCCGAGTGACCTGTGGCCCAATGATATAAGACCCCATTTACTTGTTGTATGAGATGTAGGGTAATGAAATGAAATGAGTGATGTAGAGTAGGATTAAGATAATTTTATATTTTTGATTGGGTATTTATTTTCTGGGATGATATGAATGATAAAATAGAATTATTATATTCAGAATGTTTACATAAACAGAAATTATAAAACTTGGATAAATTATAAAAAATTAAAGTACCCCTAGTTAAATTTTTTTAATTTAACATAAAAAATTAAATTTTTCTCCATGTCAATACAACATCCAACTATTTCTTTTTTTTTCTATTTAGCTTAAGGAAATTGTTTTTTCTCCATTCCAATACAATATCTTTACACAAATTAAATATATTGGTTTTTCTTTTAATTATTTTAATATAAATATATTTTTAATATTTAAATTTTTGTAATCATTTTTAAATTTTTTGATTGGCGCCGCAACCTGAAATTATTTGAAGTTGCGGCGCCAATCAAGTGATAAAACCATCCCACCTCAAAGGTGGGATGGCTCATCACTCATTTTGTCAGCACAATGACGCGTCGACAGCTTTATACAGGACTCCAATCATTCAAAGTAAACATGGGATGAGACAGGATGTGGACCTTCATCCTGCTTCATCCCTCAAAGTAAACAAACCCTAAGAGCCTGTTTGGTTTTATTTCCAAACCCCCTTTCCATTAATTTTACTATTCCAAAAATAAAAATCATCACTTTTTAAAAAATTTCACCCAATCTAATTTCAATTTTCATTTTCAAAATACATTGTTCAATAACCTATATAACTCTTTCCAATAACATATATATTTTCTCTCTCTATTCTATTGTTTCTATCTCTCTCCACCTACAACCTACATAATAATTATATTTCCAATATAATCATTACATTTCCAAACATTTCATCCAAATACATTTTCATTTCCACATCGTATCACATAATTAATTTTCACCATTTTAGAAATGGTGGAAATGAAAATTGGAAATGGAAATAAAACCAAACAGGCCCTGAGTTTCCCACATAGTGTGGGAGGTTATGGGTTCGAGCCCGAACGGACTCCTAATGTGTTGTGTATAAATAAATAAATAAATAAAAATGACATGGAATTGTAAATTAAAAACTATCGAATTTTTTCAATAAATCTTTTGCTTTTACGGGAAAAAGGGGGTAAATTGATTTAATTACAAAATTTTAGAGGGTGAAAAAAGCTTGATTATAAAAGGTGCAAAAATAACAGTTGAATAATTAAAATGGGTAAACTTACGAATAATATGTTCCTCAAAACTCTATTTTTCTACAAAGATATTATTAAAGAATCCTAACAATTTCGAATCATTACATAAGTCCAAATTTATATATTCATATATCTTAATAATTATTTTAATATTAATATACATTTTTCAATTATTATAAAACATATAACATAATATATAATAATATAAAAATCTAATGTAACACCACTAATAGGACATTAGCAAATTTATTCTTCTCCAAAACAAAATTGTTCATCCTTGAACAAGCCTTCGAGGATCACTTTAGAATTTTCAGTTGAATATGTGAAGTGTAGGTCTAATTTTAGAACGCACTTACTTTCTAAATTTTTTTCGTAAGTATGTCAAGATGTCATTTTTTAGCTACGTATGATTCTACTGATAGAGGAGGGTGTTTTAAATTTATCAAGATTTTGAACCCATCAAATTAATTAAATTAATATGTGATTGTCCATAAATTTAAGACATGTCGTGTTCATAATATAAATTTACCAAATTATCCTTAAAATATATGGCTGTCATATCAAAAATCAAACGTTATTTGCCTTTTCTCCCCCTTGCAAATGAAGGGTAACTTTGGTAATCCGCCTTCTACAAGTTCCAGCCCAACAAGAAATAACCAACTTGTTATAATCCCCAGTTCCCCTATCAAGTTCCTCTTCTTACACAACTCTCCCTCTCTCTCTCTCAGTGTTCTTCTCCTTCTGCTGAGTGATGGGGTTGAGCCCTCGTTGCTCTTACACTTTGCACATCAGCATTATGCTCCACACCACTTTCTTTCGTCACAAGTCTTAGATTTTTTCACTAAATTGTGACTCACAAGTTTTGCTTTGTGCCAAAAACTAACGTCCCTTTATCAAAAACCTAATCTTTTTCAGCCAAAAGCCATGGATGGTTGCAGGGGTTACGATGATTCTCACATGAAAAACCCTTCCTTAAAGTATGAAAGGATTTCTTGCACTTCTGAGGTTCTTGATTCTGTCTGGGTTCCAAATTCTTCCCCTTCTTTTCACGGTAATCTCAATTTCTGGGACAGAAAAATGTTTTTCTTTTTAGTTTTTCTGTAGTTTCTTTCTTAATGTAGCTGCGTAGTTTATTCTTTTTATGTATGTTTTGTTCTTGTTGTGGAATTTTGAGTTCTGCACAAACATTTGCATAAATTATGTTCTAGCGAGTTAAGAATGTTCTTTCTCGGATTCTTGTCTTCTGTTGTTATTAGTAATATATCTTTCGTAATTATATTTTCTCTTAAGTTTTGTTCAGTATGGAGGAAAAGAAAACCTGTTGAAAGGTGGTCAGTTGCTTACTTTTATGCAAGGACTTTCTGCTGTTGATTTATTGGCTTTGGTGTGCAAAAGTAGCTTTCGAATCCGAATTGCGCGTACTGTTGAACACTAGAATCCAATAAAGAAAACTTTTTTGAAAATAATGTGGGATCCGTATTATTGCAAGCACTTGGCTAGAAATTAAACTATTTTTTCTGTTTCGGTTGATGCGTGTACAGGCTCTGCATCCATGGTTAACTTTGAAGGCGCAGGAGGAGAAAACAATACCAAGAGGCCATTCTTCGGACAGGTTGACAGTAAAGTAGAAAATTGTAATGAGGAATTTGATGGATGCTTCCAACAGCCTGAGAAAAAAAGGCGGCTCGCCCCGGATCAAGTTCAGTTTCTTGAGAAGAGTTTTGAGGTGGAAAACAAACTTGAACCAGATAGGAAAGTCCAGCTAGCTAAAGAACTTGGCTTGCAGCCTAGACAAGTCGCAATTTGGTTTCAAAATCGACGAGCCCGGTACAAAACCAAGCTGCTTGAGAAAGAATACGGCTCTTTGAAAGCAAGCTATGACAAACTCAAGGCAGATTATGACACCCTTTATACAGAGAATGAGAAGTTGAAAAATGAGGTAGGTATGAATTATGATCTCTTAGCAATTGTGTTGCAAGTTTGGCCGATGGTGTCTTAAAAGGTTTCTTTTGATAATAGGTTCATTTGCTGACTCAAAAGGTGAACAGAAAGCCCAAGACTGAACCATCCGATCTCATTAGTCCGCTTGATTGTCAACCTAAGGATCCATCTTTCTCTCCAGACGGCGCATCAAATGCTGTACCTGTAGTGGCCTGCAAGCAGGAAGATGCGTCAAGCTCTGCTAGAAGTGATGTTTATGATTCAGACAGCCCACATTGCACTGATGGGAATCATTCAGCTGTGTTAGAGCCTGCAGATTCTTCACATGTTTTCGAGCCTGATCTGTCTGATTTTTCTCACGATGAAGATGACAACCTAAGCAGGAGCCTGCTGCAGCCGTCCTGCTTCCCAAAACTTGAAGTTGAATGCTATGATGATTTACAACCAAATTCTTGCAATCTGGGATTCCCTGTTCAAGATCACGGGACATGGTTCTGGCAATATTGAGTTCAGATCGGCTTAAATAAGATTTTTGTGTCACGTGCTAACGTTGTATTATGCCATCATCTTCTTGTAAAATTATAAGGTTTTAGGATGAATAAAGAAGTTTTAGTTTTCTTCCAGAAGACAATACATTCGCAATTCACCTTAAGCTTTCCCTTCCCACGCACTCAATAGCACGCCAAAAATTATCAAGAAGTTTAGGCATACCAAGAATCATTAACAAGATTGTGCTTATTTCATACTTCTAGAAGGGAAAACAATCACCCACATTCATCACACACACACACACACACACACACACACACACAAAAGAAAAAAGGTAGCTTGAATCCTGACAAATTGGAAGAAAAGTGGGGAAGGACAACCCACAAAAAGTCAAATTCTTTGAAGGCTTTTTTAACTCCCAACGTTCAGAATCCTCCCATAGCCAAATGACTTATTGGCCCAATTTGGGGTACTATAGATGCTGACATTTTGTCCTCCAAAATTTAAAAAAAGAAAACTCCAAGTCCTGTGAACTCTTATCAATATTATAATACTTATTCAACAGAATCAAGTCTCTGACAACAGATCAAAAGAGTGTTACATGTGTTAACTTTCCTGTGGTTCCACACTAGAAGTTACCTCAGCCTATGACAATCTTGTTACTATTCTAATCATTTGTTTTAAGACATTAAGACATCAGCCAAACACAAGACTTTGAAGGAAGTGTTAGCTGAAACACAGAGGTTTATGAGAGGAAATTTTAATAAATCTCCACTTAATTATTTTATTTCTTTCTGTTCTTACTTAAAATTTACGAGTCCTGTTTAGATCTTTGATCGAGTTTTATAAAGAGCGATGGAGACGTCGCAATGTTCTTCAGTCCACAAGCGCGGAAAGCAGCTAATGAGCTGATGGGTCGCATAGATTGAGTAGTTTTGCTATAAATGCTGAAATGTGGAGCAGTTATGGCTGAAGCAGCAACCAGAGAATGGGAGTTTATCTCAAGTATGAGGTAGTCCCCTTTCCAAGTGAAAGAGGACTAGTGGATGTGTACATTTAAGGTCTACAAACTTGCAATGTAGGGACTAATTGAATTCACTAAACATATTTTTTAGAAGTGTAACCCTCCAATTCTATAAGCCAGAATTTTGAAGCATTTCTTTTTATAATTATTTGGAAACAAATTATGTTGTGTTAAGTCTATTTTGGTTGCCATTAAAGTAGTAATTCAGTTTGTTTAATCTATCGCTTATTATGAGAAGATTATGGTTCGAATTTTCTTGTGTCGGCAGTTCATAAACCAATCACTTCTATCTTAGAGAAACTTTCTGATATGTGTTTTTGTGAATTGCAGTGACAAATATACCCTTTAAATAGTAGCTATTATTCAAATTGGACATTCGTAGTTCGTGAGCTAATCAATTTTATAATTCAGTTATTCCGTTCTCAATTCTACTATGAGCACCTAAATCAATTACTTTTGAGGCTGAGGAATTTTGATTTATTGAAGCATTCATGGAGTTGTGGTGACGAACTCCCTTCAAATAATAACTATTGCATAAACCGGACATTTCAGCTCGTATAAGATATCAATTTCTGTGATGATTATATTTCCCCTCCTTTGGAATAACATTTCTTGTTTGTTTACCTAAATTACACTATCTATTTAAAATCCCTTCTATCTTGTATTAAGAAAATGTCAGCATAAAATCCACCAACTTAGGTGAGATCTCAAAGCCAAAAACTTCAAAAGAAAAAAAATAATTAGAAATTAATAATCATCCTAAAACTATTACTCAACCTTTTATTTACCGAATGCCTGTGGATCAATGGTATAAATTTTTTACATAACGTGAGATGTTAGGAATTCAAATTCGAACGAATTCCTGATATATGTGTATGTATATATTAAAAAAACAAAAAAAAAAAACCTTCCATCATATCAGCACCACCACTCAATTAGATTAATATATTAAAAACCATTAAAAAAAAAATTCTAAAGGAACTGATTTCATATCAACCAAACCGATATCCGCCACGTGGTAGAATACGGACCATCAGCCATACACGTATCCCCGTCAAAGAAAGTCTTACGTCAAAGCATGCCACGGAACCCCGGCAAATGCGTACGCCACTGCGCATGGGCCCCACAGACGCGCGTTGATAGGGACTGGGCCTGCGACGTGGCGTGAATCCTACGGTGGCTCTAAAAGCGTGGACCAGGCCCACATGATCCCACAAGTCGCTATCACGCTTTCTATTCGAGAGGGGTACAGATAAGAATTTAAATGGATGAAGGTGATGTACTGAATATCGTGGGGGCCCAATGCTCTTGGATTCAGACTGAAATCTGGGCCTTTCTTTTGGCAGACACACCACTCCCAGTCAAGTCTTTGTTTTTTCCCCTTAAAATACAACTACGAAGTATCAATTTTTCCTTGTGTGAATCGTGTAGATTTATGAATTCTTTTTATTGAAAAAGTTACACATTTGAATAGTTCATATTTTTGAATAAAAGGGAAAAACATCAAATCCAATGAGCTAAGCTTAAGTTCAACAAGTTAAAGAAATTGAAATTCGAACTTCGATTTAAGCTCAGCTCGAACATAAAATAAGTCATAGGCTCAAGTTGGAGCTCAAACTCGAGCTCAAAAATTTTTGTTAGTTATAAAAAAATTAAATTAATGTATATCATAATTTTTTTATATATAACTATTTTTTAAAAAATAAGAAAATAGGCTCGCAAATTTGCGAATAAAAAAATTCCACTCAAGTTGAATCTTTTGAACTCGAATTCCAACACTTTTTGAGTTTGTTCGATTCGTTTGAATCTCTACCCTCACTGGATAAAAATTGTGATATAAGTTTAGAAAATTCCATTTTTTTTTATTATTAGTTAAATTGAACTGATTATAGTAATTTCGGCGATCCAAATTAGGGGATCCCAAAAGCACTAATAAAAATTAGAGTTGCTAGGATATTTCTCAGGGGCTTCAAACTTAGCATAAGGCATAACAATTATTGAATTTTATGAATTTAAGGTCCAGGAATTAATGATTAAGGAAGACAAAGACCAAGAAATTCTTGATGCTACAGTAGATTGAGTGCAATAAATTTAACTTTAATACTAAGAAATTATAGACTTGGGTACTTTTTTTTTTCTTCTTCTATAAATTAATTTTAATGAATGGATCAGGAGTACTGCACCTAGACCCATATGCATGTAAGAATTTGTTTGACTGGGAAACCCTTTTTGATTCGACTTTTGTGTATAAAGAATGGGGGCCCACATTCCACGTGCGGACAACATCGATATGTCCATAGCAACATTCAAACATTAGTTGCCGACTCATGAATGAGGTTGGAGATCTGTACGCATCATCCTTCTGTTTTCTGCCTTTTTTTTCTTATATTATTTGGAAATTTCTCCCCTTTTTCTGTTCTTTGTTTCTTTCGAGTAGTTGCAGCTCCAAAAGTGTATTTGGGTAGGTGAATTATCTTAATTTTTCGGAGACTATAAGATTTTATACATTGGTTTAATTTAAGATCAGTAATTTATGATTACTGATAATAATATGTGATATTATTCGTTTTCCTAATCTATTTTCATATCGTGCTAAGTTGGAGAGGCAGATGAGTAGTCCTAAACGTCGTTTTTCGATCTATATATTTTCATAGTAGATGTTAGGTTAGGGATGAAAAATAAGTACTCATTTACATCATTAGATTAGGAATGACAGATCGTCTAGGATAGGGGTGACGATTAAAAGTGACCTTATGTGATATTTTTTGGATCTACTATCACAGTCATCGATAAATTAAGAACGGCAAAGTCGTAAGATTAGACTGGCAAATAAGTAATCTTAAACGTGTAAGTAAAATAGGAGTCGTAGATGAGTAATCCAATGTGTCGTTTCTCGATTTTAATTTTATAATTGTTATTAGGTCAAAAGTAGTATATAAGTGCGTCGATAATAAATAGTTGATTAGATCAGTTTGTCAAGTAAGGATATCATTTATGAAATTAGCTAGACCTTTTTATGCCTATATAGCCTCAAACTTCACATTCAGCTTAGCTTTTTGGTGTAAAATGAGAACTTGAAGAAGCATAGAAAGTGGAAGTCACAGTCTCAGGCACTGCTGATGAGCATGCGTAGCAATGTAGAACATGGCAAAATTCCACAATTTTCTTTGTTTACCATTCTGCTTGCTTATCAGAAAGCTTCAATTTTCAAATAGTAGGTGGATCTGATGGTACAAAGGTCAAAATCTATTTCTGAGTCGCCATCACTGAATAACAATACATGGATCAAGACCATTACCTTTCTTTGGACCACACCACAGAAATCCTCCCAGCAAAGGGAAGGAGGGAAAGTTGAAGCCCTGCAAAATGTCTGAATGTTGAAGAATATGCCATAAGTACTGCACTTCCTGCTAAAAATGTCGTTGCCATGGGCCGTGATATGTCTTTGGACCTTGTGGTTTCTTTACAAGGACTAAACTCCCCAAAGGATCTCGAATTCGATCCCAATGGCAATCAGCATAAGTGTTATGGGTTTCTGACTTGACCATAAGAATAAAATAGATGTTTGAGAAATTAAGTGAAATGCTAATATAAAACGTGACTTATAACTGTGTTGATTTTCTCCTTACATAGATGTTGAATTGTCCTTTCAGTATGATTCCATGTGGCGGCTCCATACCCAATGAATTCCCTTGAGATGAACAGCCATCAGGCTAGGTCTTGACCCGAGTCGATTTGGGTCGTATTGAGACCCACATAAAAAAGACACGAATTATTGTCCTGTTAGGACTTAGGTCATTTTTAAAGATTTTAAAGTTAAAATGGTATTTTTCAATAGGATTTTGACATGTACACGTACCCTCACCGGGTCGTAAAAGCGGTGGTCAAACTGATGGATGGCTTGTGATGGCGAAACTACACAAAAAGGCACTAGGGGTTTACAAAACGTAAACTCCTCATGCCGCAATTTACTACAAAGAAAAGTTAAAATAAGAAAGTGAAAAGATACAGCTTTTCAGAGAAAATGATGGAGAAGAAACTCCTGCATCGATTCATTTCAGACAGTAAATACGTAACTGGACTTTGTTTCTTCAGCACTGAAAACTATCCATGATACGGGCCTGAAGCCCAGATTTGGCCCTTGTCCATGGGATGATTCTTTCTCTTGTGAGACAGACCATGATTCATGCAATGAACCCAAGTGAACAGATGTAGCAGATTAATTATCAGCACAGCTATGGAAAATGCATCTCAAGAACTTTTTTATGTTAATCTTGCTCTAACCTAAGTATACCAATCTTGAACATTTGATCACTTCCACAACATGATAAACTATGCTTTAATTATTGTGTACCATCTGATTTGTTCAACCTATTGTGCTGGGAAGTTCTACTTTAATTGTTTTCAATATCCTGACTACAATTTCACAAACAGCACAATCTCAATATGCATGACTATTCCAAATACCAATCTTATGATTATGTTATATGCCCTAAAAGTCTGAGATTACATAGTCTAAATATTTTTGGATTCAAATCTGAAATCTTTATTTCTTGATCTTTTATCATCTTGCTTAGTTCTGTGGTTCATGATTGTAGGTTGTGGCTGCATTTTGCTTATATCTTAACAGTTTGATCATAAAGAATTTCGAAGTTGAGAGAGTACTTCCCCGTTTTGCTGTAGTTCTGAAATTTGAAGATCGTTTCTTGTAGCCAGACATCATTGTTCTTTGCTAGTCTATAACAGATAATTTCCTATGATTATGGGAACAAACTTCAAAAGATACAAAGGTATTACACTCAAGCTATCCTAATAAGTCTGTTTACATAAATAATTCTACTTGTTCAAAATCTCAACATCAATTTGATGTGGTCAAAGACTTTTTCAGACTACGGAGGATGCTCCAAATGAATGTGGAGATGATAAATAGAATTATACCAGTTAGAATGGCATATTTGAGTCCAAGGTTTACCAGCAAGTTTACCAGAAGTCCAGCTAATACGACACCAACATAATTTGCCGAGACACCAGACCTGAATGGCATATCCAATATAGATGCAATAATGGCCTCAGTCCGGGGAATGGCACTGTTACAAATAGCATCAGACCAAGCCACTGAAATTCTTCAACAGGTCCAGCCTTCTCTTTGCCCTCTTGAACAGCATATCGAGGACTCGAGAAGCAGTTTCATTCTTCCCAGTAAGAAAAGTAGCAAGTCGTTTCAGGTGTAGAAAGATAAAAGGAACCCGGACAATGTTCCTGTGATTTCAGCACCAAGAATAATATCAGGTGAATTGTTGGTTATCAGGAAAAGGAGTTCAAAAGCCTAACAAAAACCGATTAGAGTTTAAAGTGGCAGATATTTGTCACCTCAATCCCAGATCAACTTACAGCAGGCATATGAAATAACAATTTTACTAGCAAGCAAAACCCAAAGAGATAGATTGTCATTGATCACTGCAACTGTACTTCCAAATTGTGCTCTTAAAGAATGTGAACTCACAAACGCCGGATTTGGATCTCAAATTTTGCAGAGAACATTGATTTGACAAGGCAAACCACAGAAAACTAAATTTCCTCACATTTTCCTTTCAGGCAAAAGAATTGTCCACTTAAAATTACTAAATGCAGTTATAATACTGTGAAATTAAAATGAAAATTAATGTGTTTTAAACGTCTTTTGCGCAAGCATTTTCCTCCGTGTTTTACTGTAAAATCAAACAAATGAAATGTTTGCCTTAGCAATTTAATCCAAGATTCATAATCTAAGAAACCAGGCTAGCTCATTGTTGTTCCTACAACATCAAATGCGGTAGCCAAATGTAACTAAAGCTACGGAATTTGCTATGACTTCTACTGTCACTTGACCATTATTGAAGCTTTTACCTCTGTTCAATATATAATGACAAAAAGCTAACTTTGGTAGGCTCATCCGTTTAGTTCATCAATGGTCGGCAAGTATGATGGTCCTAATGATGATTATACATGTTTTTCATGTGTATCTCACCGGTGAATTTGAAAAACCTCGCAAATTGACGTGGGTTACAGGCGTGGTTTTGGCAGAATGGCAAATTGGGGTGATCAGCAAAAGCAACGCTAGTTCAATAAAGTAATAGAAGTACAGAGAATATATGCTAACATTTGAATTTCACCCACATGCATAAGCATAAGTTTCAGTTTTAAAAAATTCAGAAGTCTATGCAGAATAGAGAATGTGATACTAACCCATGAATAGACAAGACAGTTAACGTTACACGCTTAATAATGCAGGATAGAGAATGTGAAACTAACCCAAGAATAGACAAGACAGTTAACATTACAGGCTTCAGTTGAAACCAATAACAAACGGGAATAGCCCCACGCAGGTCAATCACTGGAAGTCTAACCAAGGCAAAGACAATGGCCTCATCTGCCCAGCCCGAAGCCCTCAAAGCATTAGCAACCTTAACGCCAAAGCCCGAAGCCCTAATAGAATCAGCAGCAGCAGCAATAGCTGCTGCTTCAGCATCCCCACAAAATGCATACAAGCCAATGACACAAATGCCCACAACAATACCCAAAAGAGGAATTTTACTGACTTTCCATCAGAACCCAATAAAGATTCATCCTTTTCAATTGCGTCAAGGAAATCATCAGAAGAGGCTCTTGTTACAGAGATTTAGGGATGGCCCAGATGTGAGGGAGTTTGAAATGAGAGCAAAGATTCTGACTTCTTGAGAATTTGTCTGTTTTGAAGTGGAGAAAAATGGGCTCTTGGAGATGGGAGTTTGAAATGGGACTTCACATTAGAGAATGTTGATAGGGCAATATGGATACGATAGAGTAAAGTCAATGGATGGAAATGAGGTCTTAAAATGGAGAAATACACCTCAGCTGCTGTAGTGCTATTCCATATGCTTGGGATTGGGAGATATTTTGCATAAAGACTGAAACTTTCTTGTGGGGTTTTGGAGAGGGATGAAATTAGACAAAGACGTGAGATTATAAACTTAATTTATGATTTAATTAATTTTCACAAATAGATTTTGGTAGTATATGTCTTAAGACTTAGCCATGTGGTAATCATTGTACTTAAAAACTAAAGTATTATAATTGGTTCAGTATTCAGTAGCTGCAGAGTGGTGTGTACTTAGCAGCAGCAGATGGAACTTAGTCAAAGAGATTGCCTTTAGAGCCGAAAAGGCGAAAACCTAATTTGGAAAAATCTTTCTCCATTGAAAATCATGAACAGCAGGAAGAGAGAAAAGCCTTATTTCTCCCGCCACGCCCCTTACTCTTTCCCCAAGCGCCGTCGGCCTCTCACCCTAGACGCCGCGGCTGGTGACGATGCGGTACCTGATTCTTCTACCTCCTCCGCCGCCACGAAGGCGCCGACGTCAGTGCTGGTGATTGGCGTGCCGGCTGAGTGCTCCGTTCTGGACCTTAAATCCAGGTTTGAGATGTACGGCCCCATATCTCGGACCCGAATGGAGCCCAATGGGGTTGCTTATATCAATTTCAGATCCAATGATGCCGCCCAGTCCGCCGTCGATGCTGCCCGAGATTCCAGTTTTCCTGTTACCCTACACTCCATTCCAGTATGCTCTCTCCCCCAACACCCCCAACCCCCCACCCACACGCGCGCGCACACACATAATCTGTCTTTCTGCGTCTCTCTTTATCTGTTGGTGAGGTTCTCCCTGAATTTGGATTCGGGCCGGTTTTGCGCCGGGGGTTCGGCCCGACCCCGAAGACGTCCTTTCTAGCTATCAAGATTGGCCTGAGGAAAGGCAAATCTGTTGTGTTGATACTCAATCTTTATCGTTACAGCTCCAATCTCTTACAAACTTCTTAAGACAAGATTCTATACAAAGAAAATGTTTTTCCTAGCTGTGAAGCTATGAACTAATGTGGTGGGCGCTGAAGTATTTTTAATTTGTTTTTTGTATATGAAGGTACAGGTGATGTGGGCAAACGATCCAATTCCACACAGGATGGGAGGAGTTGGTCGGAAAGATGGAATATCATCGAAGCTAGTTAGAGCAGAAGTGCCGCTAAGCAGACATGGAAGAGGTAATAAGCTGGGGTCAGCTATTGTGAATCCTAGAGATGAGAATAACAGCAATAAGAATACAAATGGTGATTCAAACAACGGCGATAAGGTTAATGTTGCTGGTGCCGGAGGTAATTCAGGGCCGGATGGTTCTTTTAAGGGTAGGGAGATTGTAGCTTATGATGATATTTTGTAAATGTAAGGTGTATGTAGCTTTAATATCTCATTTTCGACTTCTTTGTTGGAAGATTTAAGGCTTTTGGATAGCTATGATTCATCCTGGATTTGCTTGAGTTTGGCCTGCTCAGATTGATGTAGTTTCTGGTTTCACTTGGAATGTTATATCTAAGGTCTTAAATAGTTTTATGTCTGGTCATTTGGTCATTGAATTTGTTTAGCAGCCACACCCCGGATAACAAGGGTGTAATTGAGTTGAGCCAAGTTTGGAGCAAATTTTCGAGCTCAACTTCGAAATATATATATATATATGTATATGAAGTTCGAACTCGACAAGCCTCATATCTTGAGCTCAACCTCGATTCAATGAAATTTTGAATTCTACTTGTCTTGGCTCAATTAAGCTCTATGGAACTCAAATTTGAAATAATATAATAATAGTATAATATATATATATTAATAAAATAAAAAATAATATCAAATTATGTATTGACTCGTGAGCCTCGAATCTAAATATCATTGACTCGAGATTGATTCAAAACAAAAATTAGGCTAGATTCAGCTCGGCTCAAGCTGGAATTTTGGAGCTTAAGCTCAAGTCGACTTGTTTACATCCCCGTATTCAGCATGAGAAGTTAATTTGCTATTCATTTTGATCAATGACTTGTTGAAACATGAACAAAATTTCTTTGGTACCTGCAATTTCCTAAGATACAAGTATCCATATTTTCATGTTCATGATACAAAATGAGACAAATATAGATACGAGCAAATATTTTGCCTGGTAAATAAGTAAAAGAATCAGCTTAAGTCACGTTACAGCCCTCTCCCAACAAGCTGTAACTTTCTTCAGTTGTTTTCTGCCTAGAATTGTAAAACAATCTTCCTATTCCTGATGTTACATACTTGCGCCTTCATGTAACAAGAAGAAGGTTATTTTCATATCCACTATTGTTGATGATGGGGCGCAAAGGATCGACTTTCCATATGCCATCAACAATAAACTTGATCTGCAGGATATAATATAAGCTTTTGAATATTGATTACAATCAAATGCAAACATGAAATGCTAGTTAGGACTCGCCCGTCGACCTACCTCATATCTACCCGGATATAGCTTTAAACTTGCAGAAAAGATGCCTGTTCTTGATTTCTCCATCTTTCTCTGCAATTCAGCACATGAACATCATACAATCTATCATAATAAATCAAGAATGCATAACTCTATAGCTCCTTAAAGATCAGTTGAGCTTTTCTGCTATATCTCTTTTATGATTTCAAGTAGAGCCTGAACAGCCCAATTGCTGGATGCAATTATGATCTAACAGACTAACAAATTCATCTAAGTGATGCTAGAAAGTAAATATGCATGAAAGGATATAACATGAGTAGTTCTACTTGGATATATACTAAAATGATAACATGACATCTAGTGAACTTCTACCATGTACTTGGTGCTTCTTGGATATATACTAAAAGGATAACATGAATTCCAGTGAACTTATACCAATGCACTTATGAAATATCATACCTGAGACGTCCATCCATCAAAAGACCCCACTAAGAGAACCTCTGAAGCTGAATTAGCCCACAGTACGCAGGTAGTCCGAAGAAGTTGCAAGGCTCTATGGGCACTATCCATCCGCTTCTTCTTCTCTTCCAGTATCTTTTGTGCATCACTTCAAAGGTAAAGTAGGGATTGACAAGTGTTATTAAGAATATGCTAGTCAAGAGCTAGAGATCACCAAATAAATTATTTGCATACGTTATCGCTAATGCCATTTTCCCTTCTAATACAGCCAGCTTGGCTCTTATTGATCTCAGTCTCTCCTGGGCACTCATGAGCTCATTCTCTTGGAACTCCCATGCATCAGAAAGCTTCTGTAAATTACTGGAGCTTCCAATTACCTGGCAAAAGAATTCGCGCAACGATGTAAAGGGCACCAGAAATCATTTTATACAAATATTCAAAAAAAAATGGCATGCTTTCCTTTTCATGAAATGAAGGTTATAATTATGAATATTTATCCTTAGTTCTATTAATTTAAGATCAAATATATGGAGAAGAAAATTTGATTGATTTTTCAGACATGAGACAAATTCATCAGTAGTGAAATTATAATTTCACGTTAAGTTATTATGGCCAATGCATTAATTCTATGGAGAGACGAGAAAACTACAGAAAAAAGGCTGCAAACCTCCTTTGAGAAGCAATTCTCTGTTTTAGACCTCAAGGAATGAAGAGCCGTCGTAAGCTCAAATTCTAGATGCTGAAGAATTTGTATTTGATTGCAACCGATATCTTCATGTCTGTCCCAAGCTGCAGCATGGTCTTCAGTGTCTTTATAAGTTTCTTTATTACCTTCCACTTGATTTTTGCTGAAAGAAATCTCAGCAGCTGCATATGTCTGAGAGATTAAAACACTGAAAACAGTTGAAACCATACACAACCTTGCAAGACTAGTATAAATTTTAAGCACCTTTCAATTCAGTATGTTGGAACCCTGCTTGCTGATTGCTCCAAGTTCTCCAAGTTTCTGGTTCAATGTTGCCGCTAATCTTGCTCCTGAAGGTATTCAAGTTGCCTTTGTGGTGGAAACCAGGCCTGAAACTGCTGCTTTCTCCAAGGTCTGTCCAGGCTTTTAAAAATTTAAGAAGCACCACATCCCATGTTTCAGAATGCAAACATGAGCATTATGAACCAAAAACAAAACAAATAGGTCATCAACCACGGCAAAACAAACTTACCCACATCAAAAGCTGCATTAAAATGCCTGTCATCCCCCTCATCTTTACCTGTAGCATGAATTTCATATCCATATTTGCTTAAATTGATTCCAAAGCTGCTATTCCTCTCCTTCTCCAGTCTATTCAATATACCCTCAATCCCGGTGTCTCCACCAGCATCAATTTCTCTGAGACTCGGAAAAAAATATAAAATGGACAGCATTTCCATCAAAATTAGCATCCACTAAGTCACTGCTAGCCATAGGAAAAAATTTAAGCTGAAAAACTGTTTAAGCAAAAATGGTATCTACGAGCACAAAACAATCAAATGGGCAATAATATTCTACAAAATATCTAGGAAAGTAAAAAGTGAGTCATAAATGGAGCCCTTATCAAGAAAATCCCAGAATGAAAACTCACAGTGATCCATCCAACGATGCTGAAGATGCCAGCTGCAAAGAATGCAAATTCCCAGAATTAGAATCCACCACGGGAGAAAAGCCATCATCTTTTTCATGCCCAGAAGAAGAATCATTATATTGTTCTATCAAAGAAGCGCTCTCTTTACAATTCTCAACTCTCCTCTGAAACTCCCGAATAGCAAAATCAATTGCTTCCTCAACATTATCATCCACATCTTCTTCATCCCAACCGAGAGAATACCACCCGCCTCTCTTCTTAATAGACTCCACCAAATCCATTCTTTCAGCTCTTAACAACTCTTCCTTCGTAGGAAACATCGTCGGCTTCTCAGATTTCTCCATAAATTCAAGTATCTCCTCCTCCAACTCTATGTCCCCTTCACTCCTTTTACACCAGGAACGCCAAGAACTATCAAAATTCCCCTCTATTTTCCTCCAAGTTTCCACTTCTACTAACCGAAAACCACGGCTATATTTTCTAGCCTTGTTTCTTGGATAATGCATGAAAATCCGAAAAGGAATGGGAGAATAGTTCAAGCGCGACAGGGGGTGGCGTGATTTTGGAATATGGATATGGGTCGCGATGAGTGAGAGCATCGCTCAGGCATTTCTTCGAACACTCCGGATCTTTTGAGATTCTGCAAGAAATTGGAGTTAAAAGAAAGAGGAAGAAGAGATGGAAAGAAGAGGGGGAGTTAGAGGGTGAGCTGAGCAGTGAAGCAACGAACAAAGGTGCAAGCATGAAAATCGTGGCATGCAATTAATGATGCTTCTACTTTCCCTGTGCTGTGAAAAGTATTAAGGTTTTATGTATGTATAATGCTATTTAATTAAGGATGCCAAAAAAGATCCTTTTCTTGTTTATGAGATTTAAATATGTGTGTGCAATATAACAATTTTTGGTAAAATGGTTAGTTATGTTTTATGGTTGATTTTAATAAATGTTTTGAGAGAATAAATGATGTAAGTGGGATAGGGGAATGTAATGAGTTTTTTATTATATTTCGGACAATAGTTAAAAATTTATTTTGAAAATTTTTGGTATGTTTGTTTATGTTTTGAGAATATTTTTTACTGTAGTGATCAAAATCAATGTTTTTTTTTTTGGACTTTTTGGATTAAAATAAAATTAAATAATTTTTTTATTATAAGAACAATAATAAAATATATTGATATATATCTATGTATATATTGAAAAATAAATTTTTTTTATGATAATAAAGAATAATAGAGGGTATTTTGAGAAAGCTATTTGAGTATTTTGGAGGGAAAACGAGTGTGTATTTAGTTATATTTTTTCAAAATAATTTTATTTTAAGGAATGATAACCAAACACTCCCTTAAATTTTCACACTTTTATCCCCAAAAAAATGTTAGGAGTCGGTATGAAGTAAATTTATTTTTCTTATAATGAGGTATCATGGAGTCTATCTATTATTTCATCAATACAAATTGATGGAAAATTTTAATTAAAAAATTACTTCAAAGAATGGGTGTGGGAGACAAGTAAGTTTTATTCCCTTTAATTTTTCAATATGGGACAAAATCCAACATCATAAATTTAAAATCCAACAACGATCAAATTCATTGTTAAATGTGGATTTTGGTTGATCGAAATATTGTTTCCCTTAACACGTATTGATGGAGAATTTTAATTTATAAAAACATCTCGAAAATAGGTGAAGAAAATGAGCAAGCCTCGTTGATTCAACTTTTCAGTATAAGATAGAACCAAACATCATACATTGAAATTTCAACAATGATAAAATTCATCATTAAATATGAATGTTCAATCAAATCAAAATATTATTTCGTCAAAAGGAGAATATTATTTTAGAAAATTGCTTTTAAGATTGGGCGAGGGACACGAACAAGTACCACATTTTTTATCCTTTCGATACAAAATTTGAAGCTAAGCAACTCACATTAATACATTAATTTGAAACTTGTGGCTTTCTTGAATATTTTATTTACCCATAAATGATAATTAAATATGTATGATAGGGCTTCTCCTATTGAATCATGTTCTATTATCGGTATTTGATTCTCTATTATATTCTTTATTTTATTTTTTATTTCAACTTATTAATTTATGTCAAGTGTATGTGATCGTCAATCAATTATTTTTATAAGAAAATATTTAATACACGTGTCATATATTTATGAAATAAAATAAGAAATGGAATAAATGATTTAAACTGCTATCTCGAGGTGGGATAGGGCGTGTTTGGTAGGTAGGTGGAGATGGCCAAAAGCAGGATATAAATTTTGTCAGCCAATGGCTTTGAAGGAAATAGATTATAGATGCACATGATGATAGAGCTGAGGGGGTCAATTATGAATGTCAAGTTAGGGAAAGAAATATTTATCTTATTTTGTCTTCCTTAAATATTACAGTTTTGGGAAAGGTAGGGACTGTTTGGATATCCGTCCATTTCATTCTTTTATTTGGCTACGAACAATAATTTTTTTTTTTTAAAAAAAGGATAATCTTTTCATTTCTTTTTTTTGATTCACTTAAATACATAATTGAATTGAAAAAAATTTGCTTGTTATACTACAAACACATATAAAATGCATGTGCACTTAATTTTAAATGCATAGTAAAATAATAATGTATTTAAATATATGTCGCTTCTTTATTTCAATATATATATGCACAAAAATTTTATAAATATATATCATTTATGATATTAATAATATTTATGGTATATGGTTGTATATATGTTAGAGAATGTTATTAGTATATTTATATATTGTGTATATAATATATAATGATTCTTAAAAATATATCTTGAATTTTCTTTTGATCATCTAAAAAATAAAAAATAAATAAAATTAATCACTACTAATTAAAAGTGTGAAATAAATATTCTTTTTTGTTCTGTGGGAAGTCATGAAAATTCTTCGGAGAAAGAATACGAATGTACTTTTCTTAATCCTCCATCAAATAAATTTCTCATCCACCATGTACTTAAAAATATGTAATTATTAAAGAAAATTTGTTATAAAAATTGTGAAAAAAGGAAAGAAAGGAATTATTTTTAATATTTGAATTTGTAAAATTTCTCATAAAATATGTCCTTAGAGTCAAAGAATATCTACTAGGGTTTAGATGTAGCTCGTCTAGAAATTATTTAAAAATTTTCAATAGTGTGGCGCTTTAGAAAAATGCAATGTATTCTTTATCATTAAAGCGTTTTTGCTTTTATATGAGTGCTAACAATTTTTTGTTAGGTGTTCCCCAAGATACAATTTTATTTTTTTTTTTGGTGAAATTACGATACTGTAAATTTCAAAGATGAAAATAATATGTGCATCTAAATGGATATAATTATAAGAATTTTAATTGAACATACGCATTCAATGAAAATGTACTCATTAAATAAATATATATGTCACAGTAATTATATAAATAGTCATAGCTATGAAAAAATTATTAACAAATAATCATATATTTTATTGCAATCACATTTTTTCAATAAATTAAAGTTCTCCTTTTCAATTATTAAACTACTCTTATTATTTATTTAAATTTGTGACTATGTGTTAATTATGCATGGCAACAAGATGGATTTGGGGTGGCTTTGGCTAGACCCAATACCTGCCCCGCATGGCACTTTCTTGATCCAGGATCCGTCCCGCCCCCCTTTGGCCTCGAATTCGGCCGGTCTAACCTGCTTAACCCGATCTTTCTCTCTCTCTCTCTCCCCTCCCCCACTTATTCACTCATTGCAATAAGAAATCTATGCCAAAATAAACTTCATGGGATGCCAAACTTGAAGATTCCATGAAGTCTTTCTATAGCTTAATGGAGAGAGTGAAAAATTGAAGGAAGAGAGAAGAGGTTGCCTACTGCCAGTAGCGAGTTTGAGGGAGGAGAAATTACAAACTTGAAAGGAGCCCTAATTTTTAAGTTTTAAGTTATACTTATATGTATATATTAATATATTTACTTGTTTAATATATGCGGGGCAGGATCCGAGATGAGTTTAATCAGACCTATAATCCTCCCCTAAATCCATTTAATTAGTCTTGAACCTGCCCCATTCGAGATGGGGTCCTGAATTATTCGAACTCATTGCCATGCTTAGTTTTAATCAGGGCCAAAATTAATGACAAGTTGCATAGACTTTTTATTTGCATTCCCCATCATCCTTTAGAACTTGTTACAAATACTACCATATTGAGTAATATTCTATTATTCGAGCACAATTTAATTAAAATTTTAAACAAAATTCATTCACAAATAGAATTTAAAATATCCTTTAAGATTCAAAATCCAAAAATTGGTTACAAACCATTAAAAAAATGTTTTTAACATTAAAAATAACAGTTTACGACATTCGTCTTAGAAAAAATTGCAACATCTTATATGCAATACTTTAATTATAACAAAATAAGATTATATTCATATTATAAATTCTAAGAATAGGTATTTTTATTAAATATTGGATTGCAAATATTAAAATAATGATAAACAATTGACTTATAAATTGACCTCAGCACCCCTGAAGAACTATGTAATAAAAGCCACTCACCACTGCCAGTCTCTCTCCCCTCTCTCTGCCTATACCCCTAACCCGCCGCATCATCCGTTCCACAAAAACCCTTCCCGAATTCCCTCTTCCTCCTCCTGCTCGGCCGTCCAGGGCGGCTTAAACCCTAATTCATCTCCATTTTCCTCTTATTTCACCCATCTCAACAACAACAAATGGCGGCGGTATCAGCGTCCTCTTCCTCTGAAATCACAACCGACGGACCAGTCCTCAGTCTAATCAACAAACGCCTCCGGGCGCTGCGGAAGAAGGTGAACCGCATAACCCAAATGGAAGAGTCTTTGTCCCAAGGCAAAACTCTAAACAAAGAACAAGAAGAAACCCTCCGTTCCAAATCATTCGTTCTGGCCGGCATCGATGAGCTGGAAAAACTCCGTCAGCCTCTTTCACTTGCCGTGGATCAAGAAATTGAACTCGCTTGGGAGAAAAATAAGCAGAAGCCTGCTATCCTAACTGCAGAAATCCCGATAGAGGAAGAGGTGGTGGAGCCCGAAGCTAAGGAGGGAGACGATGGCGCTTTGGCTGTTTCTGATCTGCTTAGCTTGCTGTATTTTGGCAGTGTTTTCGATGTGAAGACTTTGATGAGGGCGCACGATAACATGTTGACGAGGACGCATGAAAGGAACTGCTGCCTAACGTATGATTACGTGACAGATGATGATGCCGCAGGGGATCCTTTGAAAGAGTGGGACTTGGACTTGATTGCTATGCTTGGGGGTTTGTTGATTTCGCGGCCAGTTAATTCAAGCTTGTCACATAAGAACACGTTGGAGAAGTGTGTGGAGCATGCGAAGCTATGGCTTGCAAATGCAGAGCAGCCCATAGAGCCCAATTCGAATATAACCTGTATGAAATCTTTGCCATTGCCTTGAAAACATGCACCTTTCCTTTATTTGCTTGTGTAGATGTTATGTACGTCTTCTTTTCTGTTGGTCATATTTTGGTGATTGACAGGGTAGATTTCAATTTTGTTGAAGTTAATTTGTTGTGGATTTACTTGTTTCTGGTAGATAAGTTCTGGCTTAGAGGGTGTAATAGTATAGTGCTGCATATGTGCTGGTGTTTGTTTACATATGAATTGGTACGCATGACACTCCTGTTTTTGTGATGGAAGGACGACTATATAGTGGCTATTTGTCAAAAGAGTATGTAAGAATTATGTGTTTTATGTGAGCAAATTACTAAATTGTGTAGGGAGTGTTCAGTTTGAACGATAATCTACTGGACAAGGCAACATACTGTCCAACTCATTGTTGTATCTATTTCTGTTTTTTGTTTATATATGTTGGTACTTTTTGGTGATTATTGAGTAATACAGTTAGTATTTTCAAAGTGGAAGAGATATTATAGATATTTCTGATAAGTATTTGTGTTTGGGAATCTGAAGTTGTGGCTTGTGAAGTCTAGGAACTTGCTTTGTGCTCTAGTGTTAGGGACACCTGGATAGTATTCGTATTAAGATTGCTCTCTCCTTTAGTATCATGACACCTGGATAGGCACATAAATATTCCTACAATGGCATCAGTGTGTTATGTTATGGTTGATTGTTTATGACAATATGCTATTCATACATTTTAGTTTTATGTGAAGTGCAATTTGTTTAATTTAATATTAGTTTTCAATAGGACACGTACAGTAATTAATATGAAGGGTTTTTGTCATCAAATATAAAATTATGTTAATCTGGTAGTAGTTTGTTGGATTTTGTCCCTGTAATGTGATTTTCTTGGTGATACATTTTTAAAAGAGATCTTTTGAAGTATGGATAATGGTGTTGTTATGAAGATCCATATCTTTTCTTACTTGTGGGTCATTTTAGATGCCGGCTTGAGGGAAAGGTTGAACAAAATTATGGCTTCGGACTACTTCACAACTACACCAGAAATAAAGGCTCCAGTTGAAGTGGCAGCTGCTGCTGGTAATTATACTTCTTTTCAGGTACCAGTGCATGGTTCTGTGATTCCTCCAGTCAGCACGACTGACACAGAAGAAGGCTCAGCTGTGGAGTATCAGCAAGAGGTAAATTTAGAATTTTATGCAAAATATAAGTTCCTGGTCTTTGGTTGTATATAGGTTACCAAATCTTAAGACAAATTGGATATTAAGTTTAAAATTCTCATTATTATTCTTTGTTGCGGATAACTGCATCAGTCTCTATGCTAGAAGATTCTGGAAGTTCTGCACCTAGTTCAGCTAGGAAGAAGCAAAGTCTGAATTATCTCATCAAGGATGTTCGTAGATAATGCTAGCAAATCTATGCCAAATAGGAAACATCTAGTTCAGCTAGGAAGAAGCAAAGTCTGAATTATCTCATCAAGGATGTTCGTAGATAATGCTAGCAAATCTATGCCAAATATGAAATGAACCTGGTAATGAATTTAGAGACATGTCGTCGTTGTGGCAAAAATTGCAAATAATCATTCATGATTTGCACTTAAAAACCAGAAGTCCACTAGTTGTTGAAACCTTCTTTGCAGAATGAAAATTTTTCGATCCTGACAAATGCAATAGAAAATAGTACTCCTAGGTCTTTTACCACAACTCGCTGCCTCAGTTGTGCCGCATTCTGTATCTTCTTCTTCTTCTTCTTCTTCTTCTTCTTCTTTTTTTCCAGTTTATCTACAACTTGCAACTGTCAGAGTGAGTTAAGTTACCAATGACTAAAAGGCTTCTGGGTTCAGGATATGTAAGAGAAGTGAAGCCTCTTTTTGTCATGGAGGAAAAGATCAGTTCCTGTCACACTTTAATGAGAGAGCCTTTTTTTTTTTCCTTTGAAGTCGAATTTGCTATCCTATGCTGTGTATTTAAAAACAGAATTGCTAAATTGCTATGGTATGCTAATTCAAAATATTCATATTTCTACTTGACTAGCTCCTATGGGGATACTTTTTTCACATGTGAGCAATCTCAATAATCTACCTGAGTTGTATGCAAAACATATTAGGCACCAGACTTTTGAGGAAAAATAAATATAGCAGCTGCACATTTAAGGAGATGCAGAAAACATCTAGTTAGTTGTAGTATATTATAATCGAGAGATGCTGTGTGAATTTTGATAGCTTATAGGTTTGGCTCGAATAGTCCTTCCATTGTTACTGTAAGCAAGTAGAGAAGCTGAGGAAGTTCTGAGGGAGAACAACATTCATCATATTTTGAAGTGGCAGAAGATAAAGACAAGATGACATTTTTGTCATTCAAAGGATGGCTAAAATATCCAAAATGACTTTTTAACATGAGCATTTTTTGTAGGTCTAAAAGGTTTGTCATGTGATGACTATTGGCATTGAATAAATAGAGTTGTGTCGTGGTGCCTATAGCTTTTCCGGAATAGTTTGTTTATATGCCTCTTTGACATTCCACAACTTTTCCTATTTCACAACCTGAAGAGATTCCTGTTGTGAAGTCAATCTACCAGAGAAGGTCCTTACATCAGTTCCTGGTTGTCTTCATTTTTGCTCCAACGTCTAATCTGAACTTGTACTCTCCCTTTAGCTATAGGAAATACATCTTTAGATTTGATTCTGAATTTGACCTTTTCAACTCCTTGCAATATTCTTTCCTTCAATTACAATTATTGAAACTTTGTGTCTTGCAGGAAGAACAATCACCCAACTCCCAGAACAATGAAATTTATGGTGATGAAACTGGCCCTGTGGAAGAACTTCATCAGGTAATATGTCAGTTTTCTTGACTGAAATTTATGATTAAGTAGAGATTTTGGACTCGGGTTTTCTTTCCTCCCTTTTATATAGTGGTTATATTTGACAGTTGACACATTGATTTTCCATTATGGCTTTAGGGGGGATCAGAAGTAGAAAATGCATCTGAAGTTCAGGTTCAAGCAGAAGTGGGCATACCCGATGCCGAAATTGATCAAAACTCGAGGGACATGGAACCGAAGGAGCAGCATGCTGCTCGGAAGTCCTATCAGAACTACAGAGGTGGTCGGGGTGGAGGTGGCCGCAGAGGATACAGTAATGGTCGTGGAGGGCGAGGCAGCAGTAGGGGTGGTGGCTATCAGAATGGGCGCAGCCAGTTTTATGATCAGCCCGGCGGTTATTACCCGAGGAACAATTATCATTACAGAGGCCGAGGTGGTAGGGGTATGGGTGGGAATTACAATTTCCATGCTTCTGGTGGTCATGTTCAAGCAGCATCCTGATTTTGTATTGTAGGAGTGCTTCTGGGTTCTTTCAACTGTTCTTCTGGAGGGCGGTTTGATAGTCGCTCGCTCTTTTTAACCTTTATTTAGGACAGAATTTGTGGTCTAATGGAAACCTTTGCACCCTTTTTCTTTTGTAGTTAAATGAATGTGAAAGTACATTGAGGAAGAAATGAAATTCTATCGAACTGCAATAGTTTCCATAAGCTGCAATGCTATGCATGCACGTAAGGAATTCGTGAGTTTCAAACTTTTAACTTTATATTTTATATTTGGGATTTATGTTACTAGGTCAAAGATCACTGGATGTTTAAAACACTTAGAATACTGTGTCATGTTGGACATATGCCGATTATAATGGCTTTGTTGGGTTATGTTTTTTAAACACAATATTGTTTTGGGAAAACATAATTAAATTTATTTTTATTGTTTTTTCAAAATGTACATTTTTTGATATATATATACATATTATATATATATATATATATATATTTTTTTTTTGTTACTATTCTAACATTAAAATAGTCACTTAATTTCATTTTCATTTCAAAAATTCAATAAAAAAGTATTGATATGATTACTATTTAAAAAAATCTTTCCCAAAACATAAATAAACATATCAAAAAATAACTTTCACATTGTTTAATAATTCATTTTTTCAAAATACATAATAAATATATAATAAAATCAAATAAAAAACATAACCAATGTGTCAAACATAACCAATGTGTCTTTGATTCTTGTTTTGTTGAACACGCTACTCATTGAATGGCTTTATAAAATAAAATAATTTTAATATATTTAATTGTTTATTAAACATTCAATTAATGATATGTATGATACATTTTGAATATACATTTTTAACATGCTATTCATCGAATGGTTTTATAAATTGAATTGCGTATTTTTATCAAATATCATATTTAAACCATGTTTTTACTAAAACTTTTTAAATATTATGTTTCTATATTTTCATATCCTCATCATGCATTATAAACTAATGCACAGTGCATTTTCTCCTTTGATTTGTAAATCTTACATATCATGTGATCCCAATGAGGGGCACCAATTTCCCAATAACAAGCAAAAATGCAGAGAATCCCACTTTATGTTATAATTAGTGTTATACCCGCGCAGAATATAAGATAATGTATCAAAATAATTTTGATATCATTAAATAATAATAACAAAAGCATGATGAAGACAGTCACCACTCAAGAATTTAATCTCTTATTATTTTTTTAGAGAATGTCAAAAATAAACAGGACACATCTTATGTCAATGCATTGTTATCTCCAATCCTTTATCTATTTCAGAGTTCATTTTTTTGCCACATTAGCAAAAATAATATTCCAAAAGTATAACACCTCAAATAGCATTTTCCTTCTCCAACCCAAAATTCTAAATTTTTTTATTATTTTAATGTACGTAAATAATATTTTAATATATTTAGACTATTTTATTTGACTTTTTTTATATTTATATTTTTATTAATTGTTAATTGATTTCAATTTCTTAAAAAATACTTAAAACATGGAAAAAATTAATTATTGAAAAGAAAATTACTTTTATATGAAAAAATAATTTTTTAAAAAAATACATGAAATAAAAATATATCAAATATATAATTTTATGTATAAATATATAAAAAAATTAACATTTATTTATAAATTAATATAAAATTTTAAATTTGTTACATTAATTAAACTAAATTAAATAAATAATAATAATATAATGATATGTACCCTTGGGCCAAAGTTCTATACTTGTAGCTTGACCACAAGTTCGAAATTTAGATCCAAAATAGCACTTCGGTTGGAGCAACCCTAGTCACAAATAACATCCCATTTGGCGTTGTATTCAAGATCACACAATCTACTTTTTATATATCTTTTTATATATCTATATATATGTGTGTGTATATATATATATATGTTTATTTAGCTTTAATAAAGCCGATATCTTTTTGCTAAAACAGATTTCCAGAATCGAATTCCAATTTGAGTGCTGGACAACCCAAGTCACCAAAAATATTTATATCACTTAATATTGGGATCTTATTTTCACCCTTTTTTTTCAAAAAATAAAAAATAAAAAAATTGGAACATTGACACTACTGTAAAAGTAAATAAAATATTTACAATTTTAGTGAGTTGAGCACATAATTTTAAAAATCTAAAATCTTAATTTTACGACTAAGAGCAAAGAACAAAATTTGATGACTTAAGCTGGTTTCTAGTGCATTATATGTAACTTGTGAGAATTCTGTAAAAGCCAAGAATATTAGAATAAAGGTGGCAAATCGATAAACTTAGGGCTTAATTTATCTTAGCAATAGGATTTCATTAGCACCAAACATTTCCTAAATTAATACCAACGGTCGACGTGACAAAGGGTCCCACCAAGAACATATTCTGCATGTCAAAAAAATAAATAAAATGGATCATGCAGCAGTATAAAGAAGCATTGGTACCAAGCCAAGCTAGAAGACACATTCAAAGACAAATAGTGGGGTAAAAAACTAAGTAGAAGATGGGGGCTGGCATTTCTACTGAGAACTCAGCAACAAAAACTAATGGATTGAAGACAACGACAAATGGGAAGGTTATTGCATTTCACTCCTCATTAAAGTGGAAAATCCATTTTGAAGCCTCCAAAGAGACTTCAAGACTGGTAAATAAGTGTATAGTTTTGCTGTTGCTGTTCATCATTATGACTCTTAATGTATATAAAGGGTTCTGACAGTTTCTTTTCTGTTTCAAGATTGTTATTGACTTCACAGCTGCATGGTGTGGGCCCTGTCAGAATATTCAACCCACAATTAATGAGTTTGCTGAAATATATAGGGATGTGGACTTCATCAAGATTGATGTTGATGAGTTGGCTGTATGTTTTTCTTTCTTTTCAATCAAAATCTTACCATATAGTGATATGATGCTTTTGTTAGGACACTTATTGGTAATGACTTATATGTATATATACAGGATTTGGCAAAAGAGTTTGGAGTGCAGGCAATGCCAACTTTTGTACTGATAAAGAAAGGGAAAGAAGTTGGCAGGATTGTTGGGGCCAAAAAGGATGATCTCAAGCAGAAGATTGAGAAATGCAGGATCTGATATAAAGAAAAAAAACCCATCTGGGCTTTGGATTTATGGCAGTGGCAAAATTTGAAGAATTCAGCAAGAAATTCCCCCTATATGCAATCTAGCTTGAATATGAAATCATTTATTTGGTTTTTATGTAATTCATGAGTATGAAATAAACTTTTCTTGAGAATCAAAAACTGTTTTATGCAGTGTTTTGTGAATCATTGGAGATTAGTTCAAGTAATGGATTTTCCCAGGCATCAGAAAAAGCGGGAACTCAACAAGCACCACGGAAAGAAAAGCGTATTATAGATGAACTCTTCAAGCATAGCATGAATATAAACAAAATACATCCACACAACCAAGTTATTAAGATTTATACTTCAAATCAACTAGTAAAAAGCATGGGAGATCCACCTCCATGATCAAGAAAAGGTTTTGTTTGAACGTAGGAGCTGAGTTGGAGCTAAATATTTCCAAATGTTAAAAGAACAAACTCAATCTATTTGTCCTACTATGCACAACTTTTCTAGTCTGAATAGATTTTATAAGAATATATACAATAATTTGCACTTGCATAACTAGAGTTAATGGCAAATTTATAACGATTGAGCTGAAGCCAGCACTAACCAGTTTTCCTGCCCAAGACCCTCCTCAGATCTGATTTTTGCTCTGCAGTAAGCCTTGAAGGGAACTTGATATCAAACTTGATTCTCAAATCTCCATTTTTACCAGGTTCTTTTGATATGGGCATACCTTCATTTTCGATCACTATTTCATGGCCTGGTTTGACGATATCTGATACTGAAATGGAGAGATCCCTTCCGTCCAAGGTTGTTATGTTGAAAGTCTTGCCCGTGAGAGCATCCAGTAGAGAGATTTTTTGATTGATTATTAGATCATTCCCATCCCTCTTAAAAGTAGGATGGGGTTTCTCATCCACAACAAAGATTAGGTCTCCAGGGGCAGCACCAGGTTCATGGTTTCCTTTCTCCGGAAATGTAATCTTTGTGCCCTTCTTCCAACCAGGTTTAATATGTATGGCCAAGACCTCTTCAACAGTTATAGGCTTGCTGCAATAAGATGAAGCGAGACAGAAGAATGTAATGGAGAGTGATAAACTGCAATGAGACAGCCTCACAGGGCATGTTGTCTGAAGTCCAAAAATTGAAATTTGGAAGGGGATAACATCTATGCAAATATTGTCTTCATTTTCATGGTAAAGAAACCATAGACTTAACCTCACGGCGAGAATTCATCTGATTATAGGGGTTGTTTTATTAAAGATGTAACATCACAAAAAGTTTTCCATATGATCTTTCCATCACAAACCTTTAATTAGACAATAAATTGTATCAACATTTATTTTTGATGTGCTGCAGTTCAAAAAAATTGACACATCTAGACTGCACCATATTCATAACACACACTTGAAATGCCAAACCTTGTTTTGACTTTTACAGCTCATAGATAACATACTTTTGAAGCCTTTTGAGACTATTAGAAGAGAAAAACAGGCAATATGGCCACTCAACAATGGCAAAGAGTACTTATTCATCATTCAATAACAAATCATAAGCGCCGTGGGATACTTTACCACGTAGAAACAGGGATTCAATTTAAGCTCAACTTTCTATTGTAATTATCATTTATTTTCATTCTAATCAAAATGATGCTGATCCAGAATACTTCATGATATACCTTTCTCTTAGTCTATTCACATCCTTAGGGAAAAAAGGTGCTATCCATTAGCCACACGCAAAAAACTCTTACGGTTGTAGAAGTCATAAGCATCTTAAGGCATACACAACCTAAGGCAAAATAACACAGACATACGCAATCAAACCCAGCCAAGATCCTCTCAAATCCAACAAATTTTGATCAACTTTCCACTATTCAAGATAGCCCCATATATCCTGAAATGCTAGAAATTTGATAAGAAATTTTGAAACAGAGCCAATAAACAGAGCAGATTAATCAAATGTACCTACCCTGAGCCATCAAGAACGATTCTTGATATCTTCATCTTCCTTTTTGATCCCTTATACAGCTCCTCCAAGCTACACGGCAACTTAGTCTCCATAACCGCCGCCTGCTTCAACCTCCCACCACCACCGCCGCCGCCAGTACTCTTCCCTTTCCCTCCATCCAACCCACCAAAGAACTCCTCAAAAATATCCTCCGCATCCCTCGGACTAAACTTAAACCCCCTCCCTCCTCCACCATAACCGGAATCTCTGTCCTTCGAACTCGGCGGCGGAGACAGACCAGCCTTGAGCCCTTCTTCACCGTATAAATCATAGATCTGCCTCTTCTGTGGATCACTCAGAACATCGTATGCTTCACTTATCTGCTTGAACTTCGCCTCTGCTTCCTCAGTGTTCACTGCATTCTTATCCGGGTGCCATTTCATTGCCAACCTCTTGTACGATTTCTTCAAATCCTCCTCAGTTGCATTTCTTGAAACTTTCAATAGTTTATAGTAATCAACCCCCATTTTCAACAAGAAACAAAAATTTCACCTTTTTCCGTCACCTTTATTTGCTCGAAAAATCGATATAGTGCGAGTCTATATATGTAAAGGAAAAGGATTTTTTGGGAAAATTCCAAAAGGGTCGGAAGAATTCCGGCGAATATGGTGGCCGTCAACTTTGAGGATTCAGGATGGGCAGGCCAGCTGAATGGCGGATGTTCCGCTGAGTACCGAAATTTTTAAGGTGGTTGTTAAAATGACAGGTGTTGGAGATTCTCAGATACAGTTCAGAAGAAAAGTGGTCGTGAAATCCTAGGGCGTGTTTGGGAATGTTCACTAGAATAACTCGATCTCAACGAAAAGTACTTACAAATACAATACAAAGTGGCTCTTATTGGATCTTTTTTTTTTTTTTTTTTTTTAAGTTTCAAAATAATAGTCTTGATGTGTATTATCAAAAAAATACTTAAAAAATAATATATCTCAACTTATTACATATGCATCTTTTGAAATAAAGAATATAAAATAATTTTTGTCAGCTTTTGTTAAATTTTACATTGATGAAATAAATGAATAATCATTTTTATAAATTATTTTGGACAATTATCACTCTTTAAATTAACTATTGGAATGAATTAGACTCAAGGTCCATTTTTTGACGGCTTTTATTGTCTTTATCCTCAACATTTCAGCAACCTTTATTACTTTCTTTACATAATTTCTCTTGGGAAAACCATTTTAATCATATTTAATTTAGGGACAAAAGTCGAAAAAGTCTTACTCGTAGTAATTTAGTTGACTAGATTATATGATTAGAAGGAAATTCTCGGATATGTATCAAGTTTATTTCTTAAAATCAGGAGTTTTTTTTTTTCCTTCATTAAAATAATATATAAGCATTATTACTTTTGTTATTAATAAATTAAAATACTAAAAAAAATTGATTTCATTAAATCTTATTTAAAATTTAATATTTTTGTGTGTGTGTGACAGGCGTGTCACCGAGTCGGCGGTTATAGATTTAAAAAAGGCGAGTAGAGGAGGGGGAGAACGTGCAGGCGCGTAAGACAGAGTATCTCTTCCTCGTGCGTGCGTTGGAAAAAGCGTGTGCTTACGTACGAAGGAATCTCTATTAGGGAAATTTGGCGACTGGTCGGCTAGCATACGACGCCGCATCCTTGAGCCTTCTTAAATAAAATTATTCATCGATCGAATTTTAATTCGAATTCGATCTAATTTTTTAAATTTTTTTAACTAATAAAAGATTTAATGAATATAATTCAATTAAAAAATTTATAATCAAAATAAATGAAGTAAATATGAATATGGCTTGATCAATCCATTAATAATTCGAATCCGAATATATTTAGTATTATACATATACGTACACAAGGGCCTATAATAATGCCAATGTGAATATTTGAATGAAGAAAATAATGAAATCCTATGAAATATATCTAATCAGGTGCTTTTCATATAAATTATTAGATTTTGAGTTTATTTACGTTATAATTATATTACTTGTTTCTCTATTTTTATAATAAAAATTTACATGAGAAGAATAATGAGTAGGAATCGAATGTAATAATATAGCAATAATGCAATGCAAATCTTGATTTGATCAAAATGAATTTCTTTTTTATAAAACTTTGATCTATAGTTAGTTGATTGAATAATTAAGTATAAATATATATTTATAATGCCAAATAAATACTATTATCAGCAACATAACTTAAAATAATAAAATGTAATGATTTGGTGAATGAATGTGATTAAATTAAATTCTATTGTTGTTTTTTAAGTGATTAATAAACTAAAAAATTTATTCATTAATTTATTGTGTATTTTTTTTAAAAGAATTATTGTTTTGAATTTGGATTCTATATGATGGTTTTTGAAATATTTAAATTTAAATTTTTTTGAATATCCGACTTTTATTTGGATTTGGATATAATTATACTAACTACAAATCCTATGAATCTTGGATTGGATTTGAATCTGACATATTACTTTTAGATTTGAACTTGAATCCAATATGATTCGATTTGGATTCAACCTATTAACAGCACTATTCCTAGACTACATCGTTTTTCGGAACCGGAGGACGTTGTGGGCCGTGGTCTTGGGCAGGACAGGACAGTATTGGGCCCAGACAATAAGTCTTAGCAATAATGGGTTAGCATAACGTGGGGGTTTCCTTTTTGGTGGCCCAGTAAAAAGTGTGAATAATTTCATTCAAAGATACATCGGGGCCCTTCAAGAAAGCGTGGTAGGGTTCTTGGGAGTGAAAAAACGTGGCTATGATTTAAAGCAAGATTTACTATTTGATGATCCTAACATGTTTTTCGACCTCCATTTGATTTTTTATTTCAAAATTTTCTCTTTTTTGTTTAGGGATAATAATGTTTATTCATTATTGTTCATCGTGGTTTTGGGGTGGCATCATAAGTCATTATTGTTCTCCATTTTTGACACAATTTCTTTTTTCTTTCTTTGACCAACTTTTAGTTTGAAAGGTTTATTTTATACTAAGCTGTGGCTCTTTATCTTTTAAATGGACATGAGTCATGACTTTCCAATTGTTCCTAGTAAGATGAAGTAAATACAACAGATCCAAATCCAGCCCAGTGGACAATGGGGCTATGTTACCCCCTTTATGAACCAAAAAAGAGTACACAGGAAAGAGGGGGGGGGGGGGGGGGGGGGGGTAGAGCGAGCAATAGGCTTGGTAATTTCAATTCTGCTTTGCTCCACACAGGACAGGACAGGTTGAAAATCTACCCCTCACGGGGTGGAGTGAGTTCTAATCAATGATTAAGAAATTGGACCAGCCTGTTGGATCGGGAACCGGCCAGGGTTCCAGTCTTGTTTGATATATAAAACCAATTTGTTAAAAAATCAGTGCGAATCGGTGTAAATCAATAAAAAATCAGTTCAATCGGTGAACCAGTTTTTTCAAAAAATTGGTTTTTATTTTTTTTAAAAAAATAAAAATTAAAAACTAATTAAATAAATATTTTTTATTTATATTTGAAAATTTTATGTTATTTGAGTTGATGTTTATTGTTTTTATAAGTTGTAGTTTTATCTAACAAGTCTTATTTCATGAGTTGATATTTTAAATTGATGAATGGATATTATTATGGAGTAGAGTTTTGAGAAAGTTACATAATACTAAGCAATTTTGATTTTTTTCTCTTTACATATATATATTTACATTTTTCATATTTTTAATATATTTATATAATATTAAATGTAATTATGATGTCACACCAGTTGAACCAATCGAACCAATAACCAATAAGGCCACTGATTCGATCACTAGTCTGATTTCTCAAACATTGATTCTAATATGAATTTTATGCAGGCGGAACATGTTCGGATTCAAGCAAACCCACCCCACTTCACTTCAAGTATTTATGTAATTATAACATATATTTTTTTGATTGATTTTTTTTTTTATATTTTAATTTTTTATTAATATATTTGAATATTATCATATTCATTGAACTTTTTATGAGATTATTGTTGAATTATAAAATTATAGTTAATTAATTTTTATTTTTATTTTTTAAAAAAAAGCATTGATGGATATGGAACAAAATGAAGTAGGTGCAAGCTTTATATATACTTAGTATGGAAAGGATTAAAATTTTCAGACCTAAAACACATGGAATAAAACAAATTTTAAAATATTTGTTTTAAGTGTGGAGCCGATTGGAGTTTAGCCAAAACCCACCCCATTGCCATCTAAGTAAAGAATGAGAAGAGTATGAGTTGTTTAGATCCTCTATCAAATTTTATGTTTCATCATCTATTTCACTATATAGATATATGACACCTATATTAAATATTTTTTTATAAAAATAATTATTTGAGAATCAGATACACTCGGTATATATACATCACATTGGAATAGGAGAAGCTGGCAAATACAATTACAGTTTGTAGCTTCAATAACTTTATTGCATGTACATATGCTTTACGCATTTTATGTTTTCTTTGGGGATACAAAAACAGAAAACACAGGCCGGCAGAGCAAAACTGTAGGGATTTCTGAATTCCTTCTACAACGGCGTTCCTGTTTCTACGGATTCCTGATCCCCTGACAACCAAAATATGAAAATATGAGCAAAAAATTTTCTGTTGACAAATCAAAATCACTGAGAGGTGCTGGTAAGCAAGATCATACAAGAAAGTTTAAGCTGCAGAAATGTAAACCAAGTATAAGACCATATCGACTATACTAGTCCCATTTTCCTGCCATTTTCAACGCAAAAAGGAAAAACAGAAGCAATACAAATAGAACTCATCATACATTATGATGTACTATGCAGAGGAATTCACTCCTTCAGGTTGACGGGAACTTTTTGTGGCGAAGGTAATGTAAATGTTAAGACTTAAATGACTGATCGATAACATAAAACAGGTCCAGCTCAAGGCAAATGTTTTCCAAGCAAGCTCATGTTTTACGCCATACTTCATCCATCCGACTTATGGAACTCTAAGTCGACTCCAGTTACTTGACCAATGAACTCTACTGATGCGAAACATCAGCAATTGCATTCAATCAAAGTCAATGATTTAGTTTCTGACAATAGTTAGCAGAATCAATTGATTTCATGTGCAATGCTACTTCAGTTGTTAAGACATAATATAAGGCCTAGACGAAGATTAAGAACCTTCATGTCGCAGAATAGTTGAACGAAGAAAAAGGAAACAATGAGTTCAAAGTTAAGACTCCACAGATGCTTTCAACCAATTTATGTGTATTCAAACAAAAATCAACAAGCATATGGTACCAGATATTGCAAAGTCATAAAAAGGAACATAATTGACTAGACCAAACTGAATGAGAGTAAAAGATCACCTTTTGATAATGGGGGAACCACAATAACATGCATGGTGGCATTATTGGGAGGAAGCTGCAGACGAAGAGGATAAAGCTTCCCATTCAATGGACTTCTCGTACACACAGTGAGACCATAAATTCCTAACTCCCCTTCCAGCCTCTTCGTCAATTCGTTCACTTCATTGCCCTTAAATGAAATGCAGAGCTCCTGAAATGCCTCGTCGAATTCCCCATATTCATCAGCTAAATGGAAATAGATTAACCTGCCATCACTCCCCTTTGGTGGTGAACTAACTAAAGAATCATTGGACTGCACAAAACCCCCAAAATCATATAATCAGCATCCATAAATGCACCAAGAAACAGAGATTCTAAATTTATAATGCTTGAAAGTTGAAAGCTCAATAACTTGGTTCTAGCTTTTCAAATCCAAAACCATGTTTTGAATATTTGGTTCAACTTACATACAAATTTGAATACCACGCTTTGAATATTAGAGCAACTTTAGTACAAATTCCAATTCTGTGCTTTGAATGTTAATGTTTGATCAACTTTATCCAAATCCCAAATTTATGAAAAAAGAACGGATTCACAATAAAACGCAAAAATGAAACTAAAATTAGAAGGACCAACTTAATTACCTCTTCTCTGGAAAAGCTAGCAGATTTCGATGACTGACTCGTGGTCGGGGAGCTCGATTCTGAAGCAAAAGAATCCTCCTTTCCCGCCAATAGCGGCGTCGCCGGTTTCCCCGTCTGCGGCTGCGCCTCCAGTATCTCCACCACATGAACCTCCCAGAAAACCCAATCCTGCGTGGCCGTGCGATGAGGAATATCATGCGTCACCGAATTTCTCCACGGCGGCAACCCCCCATTCGCCCTCAAAAACTGCCCATACCTCGTCTTCAACTTGACGACGCCGTTTTCTCTGATGGGCTCCCACTCGACAGAGCTGTCGAGCCTATTCGGCAGCGTCTGCAACACTTTCCGGCCCGTCATGCCCAGTAGAAACGGCTGGTTAGACGCCGTTAAGTACTTGCCGTAGCAGCTCTTGAGCCGGATTATGGTGTTGGAGTTTTCGACGATTTCCACCGCCCATTTGGCGGATTTGGAGGAACCTTTGCGGTCTTGGGTGACGGAACGCTCGTCGTCCTCGGCGATCAAGTACTTGTCGTGGATGCTCTTCAGCCGGATCGTCTTGGCGTTGTGGAATACGTCCATGGCTGGTGTTCTAGCCATTGGAATGAAAGGGCTCTGCAGAAATTTAAGACCCAACAGGAGAAATGATTGAATTAGTTGGAAAATTAGTCACGGGTCTGGGTAAGGTTTAGGCATGAGTGAAACGAATTAAACGGCTGATAATTCGTCCATATACATACCAATTGTTAGTAATTAATTGATCCAGAAACACTATCTTTATGTATAAATAAAAATAGTAACATAATCGAATGAAGTCAGCTCGCGAACCTTGTGAACTGAGCTTGAACTATTTTAAATTTGAGCTTTATTCAGATTTTGGGCCATATGTGTTTAAGTTCAAAATTCACGAGTTAGTATATAATTAAATATTAATTTTTATTTCATTAATAAATATATTATTATTACTACTACTTTATTTTAAGTACACTAATTTGCAATTGTTTAAAGCTTTTTTGACAATGTGAGTTTAATCGAACCGAGCTCAAGTTCAAAATATTAGGTTCATCGAGCTCGAACTCAAAGTCGAGTTTTATATATATGTATTATATTTCGGGCTAGAGTTCGAGCTTAATTTTTTATTTTTTTTCAAACTAAGCTAGACTCAATTTGATTATATTCCTAAGTCCAGAATTTAAATTCTAATGAACTTTTGATGAGTATCTGTGTAAATAAAAAAATATATATACATATATATATTTCTAATTATTAAATAATATAATGACACTAGCATTCGCTTATATCATATTATGATTCAATAATTTGCAATTTATTTGAACACATACACAGAAACCAAAATCGAAAGGCCATGGTTACTAGTTAAGGTATAACAGTGTTTTTCTCGTTAAGTGAAATAAATAATAAAATTTAGGAATAATTGCAGTTAACCTCCCAGCCTATGGCCTCCTTTGCACATTGCCCCCTAACCATTGTCGATGTGCAATTTCACCACCTGAACTAATAAAAATATTCGCCAACACCACATTTGCTCATTTCCAGTGGAATTTAACAAGAATATTCTGATGCCTTCAATCCACGTGTCGAATGTTGATTGGTTGGATTCCACCGGAAATGGGCAAAGGTGGTGTTGGCGAACATTTCAATAGTTCAGGTGGTAAAATTGTACATCGACAACAGTTGAGGGGCAATATGCAATTAACCCTAAAATTTATCATAAATTAAAAAACAAAACAAAAATAAAGGACTTAATAAAATGAAAAAAAAGAAAAAGAAATACATGTAGACATATTGGCTAATATAAAGATTATCTTATAAACCAACCCACAATAAAATAAATAAATAAAACATATAATGAGAGTAGAAGGTGACATTTCCAACCTAACTCGAATAACCAATTGATATAATCCAACACTCAATATCTTGTACCAAATGAAATGAGCTAAATGACACTAATACGTACACTTATAAACGCACTTAAAGCTACAAGAGAAAATATACAACTAATAAATTCAATTATGGATGTCCTTGTCATGTAGAGCTATAATTATTTTTTCTTTCTTCTCCTTGTCATTTTCGTTGGCTGTATATTTACACATTTATATTAAAAAAATTAATCAATTCACTTATAAAAGATGAAGTGTGACGAAGTAAAATTTATCTGGCATCAATAAGTCAAGTTGGAATAAAGTTTAAATTCAATTACTATATCAAATTATTAAGGGCCCATTTGATTTCAGCTCATTTTGACATTTTATACTATTCCAAATATGAAATAGATCATGTTTTTATACATTTTCACCCGGTATTATTTTTATTTTTTAAACATATTCTCCAATAACCTATATATGTTCTCCCAATAACCTATATATCTTTTTTCTATTCTATTATTTCTATATCTCTCCACCTGTATACTTACTAAACCCAACACAATCATTATTTTTCCAATAATTCATCCAAATACAAACTCATTATCATTTCATTTCCACTAACTAATTTTTCAAATTTTAGAAATAACGAAAATAAAATTGGAAATGAAAATAAAACCAAACAGGGCCTAAGCCAGCTGAATTACATGCAAGTCCAATGCCAATCTAGTGCAAAATTAAAACAATTTTGTAGTTTCAAAGCCTTTTTTCTTGACCAAAATTGTCAAACAAAAAGAACTTGTTAAAAGAACTCTTGTAAGTGACGAGGGGTCACCCCCAATATGGACCAAAACAAACAATTTAATCAGCTATCTAGAAAAATCAGGGACACCATCTAGCCAAATATATGATTAAGGGCATAATATTCTCTAAGGTAACTTAATAATTTTGTAATTATTCAAGAGTAAAATTTCTATAGTAATATGGGTGATTAATCAATTATAGATAGAAACAAATATATATGTGATCAAGACTAATACTCCGACTACTACTATAAAAATTCAAATATGTAACCAATTTGTTCGTAGGTATATGAGATACTCTTATCTCTCGTGAGCGTGAAAATGTTTCAATTAATTGATCAGACATCATCCCTTTGATTGAGCGTATAAACTACATTTTTTTTTTTTATGATTATTAGCTCTATTTATTATTTCTTATTTTTATCTTACATTTTTTTAGTTAAAATAGTTTTTATTTCATAAAAATCATGAGTTACAAGCTAACCACAAGACATTAACATGAATTAGTGAAAATAGCATAAAAAACATACTCTTAGAAAGATTCATATCCTTAAATAAAAAAAAAGAAAAAGATCAGATCAAATCAGTTTTTTGTCTTGTCAAAAGCAGGGATAAAGGAAATTCCACGAAAAAATTTATTCCATAATTTGACTAGTCAATTTTCTGGACGTACCTTCTTCATAGACAACCACCTAGGCGAAGGGGACGCGGAAAAACTTGACCGGACGGAGACCGGGGACCCGAACCCGACCTCCAAACCCGATATCTCACCAGAAACCGAGGAAAAGCTTGCCACCATCGACCAATAATCCGCCACCGCCTCATCCTCCGGCACATCGACCGGCTCCACATCCCAAACAACCCAATCATGCGTGGCGGCCGCGTGGGGACTATCATGCGTTACCGAGTTCCTCCACGGCGGCGTTCCGCCGTTGGCCCTCAAATACGTTCCCCCAAAAGCTTTCAGCTTCAACTGAAAGCCATCCCTAATAGGCTGCCACTCGATCGTCAAATCTTTCTCGTGGTTCTCCGGTAGAGTTTGGAGTACTTTGTGGCCAGTCATGCCTAGTAAGAAGTGATCGTTTGAGGCGGTGAGGTAACGGCCGTAACAGCTTTTCAGGCGGACGATGTGGGGGTTGCTGTCGACGATCTCCACCAGCCACCGGGCTTTCCTGGCGGCGCCGTTCCTGCTCTGCCGCACGGAGATTTGATCTTCGTCGGCGACTAAATACTTGTTTAAGTGGCTTTGCAGTCTGACTGCCTTGGATTTGTTGAAGAATTCCATATTCTGATAGTGTTTTTTTTTTGTGGGAAATGAAAATTAATTAGGGTTAGAATGATTGAAGCATGCAAGAAACTTAAATTAATGGAGTGTGAAAAAGAGGTTGTTTGTCTATGGTTTTTGGAATTTAATTACTTGGTAATATTATAGTAATATTAGATTAATAATACCATAAAACAAAGCCAAGAATTGATTTGTAGTGTATTATTATTTATTTATTTATTTTTAAAATTATTGTGAATGGTTGAAATCATGTGGCAAGGGAAAGAGTTGACTACTCGAAGATGTACTTTCCAGGCGGCATGGTAATTGTTTTGACGCGAGTTGGAGGGCGTGAAGTATATACCATATATTTTTTTGAAAAAGAACAATAATTTAGGAATTTATAATTTCGTATTTTAAATTTAACTATTACGTATTGTATAAAATCAAAATAAGTAATTTGCTGACTAGTCAATTAATTCAATAACGTTATTCTCATATTTATATGTGTGATGTTCGAGATCCTATAAATGCATTCGTACCTGTGTAAATAAACAAATAAATAAGATGATTATATGAATGACAATAAAATAAAAGCCAAACAAATCTATGATACTTGGTGTATACCAACATTTAAAATAGTACTTGATCTACACCAACGGGGGAAGAGAAATGCCAAAAATAAATAAATTATTTTTCTCTTTTACAAAATTCTACTATTTTGCCCTGAAAAATCAAGGAAATATTTGGTTGTGCTTTTTATTTGTTTTTATTATGTGTTTTGAGAGAATAAATTATTGAAGAATGTGAAAGTTATTTTTTGGCATGTTTGTTTATGTTTTGGGAAAGATATTCTTTACTGTAGCAATCAATTAATATTTTTTGTTTAGTTTTTGGGTAAAAATGAAATTAAGTGATTTTTTTAATGTTAGAATAATAATAAAATATATATATATATATATATTTATATATAATATGTATATATATTAGAGAATATATGTTTTGAAGAAAAAATAGAGATATGTTTAATTATGTTTCCCAAAAACAATGTTGTTTTCGAAAAACATAACCAAACAAAGCCTAACTATTTTTGCATAAGCATACGTGGAGCATAAATGTGTTGGAAGTACACAAGAACTCCATTTTGAATTTTTTTTTCTTTTCTTTTACTCAAAATAGAGATCCACTAGTAATAATATCCAAAGTTTTCACTTAAAAAAAAAAAAAAAAAAAGGCACTAATCTTTATGGTAAATAACAAAAATGTTTGGTCCTAATTCATGCGTGATTTGATCCTCATATAGTGTGGTTGCCACTATCATCCCATTACAGCCGTCCGATGAAAGTGAAAGATTCTCCATTGTAAATATAAATGGAAGCAATCATTTGTGCATGGAAAGCAACAAAGAGCTCATTTAAGTGCCTTTTTAAGCTTGGACTTCCAAACAGATGAAAGGGCCTTTTTCTTTTACCAAAATTGTGTATTTTTGACCAAATTTTAATTTTTTAAATTCAAAGTTTCTTTTTTATTAATAATTTTATGGATTGCTTAGTATTAAATGTGAATTTCTTGATTTTTAGATCATCGAAATATGCCTACTAATGAAATAATACTATATTTTAATTTCAAGCACATCCCCATTTATATAAATCAGTACTATTAGATACAGATCATTGACCATAACTGTAATTTTGAGTAAATGTTGAATTTTTTAGATTTAAATTATATTAATTATCTAAAAAAAATATTGATTGCTTAACATAGTTATGAATTTCTTCTTATCTAAATCTTTAAAATGTGTTAGCCAAAAATTTAATGATATTTTAATACATTAATTAAACTCACCCACTCCCATATGAATTTAAATTATTTGCATTATTATATATATATATATATATGGAAAGGAAGCATTTGATTATAATTATTTGTAATTCAATCAAATTTTGAATTTTTTGAATTTATATTTTTCTAGTTCTAATAATTCATATTCATTCCACATTTCATGTTTTCTTCATAAAATATTGTGCAAAAAATCATTTTATTATTTATTTAAAAAATAAAAATGTAAATTAAAACTTTTTAGGAATATTGAATGCAATGAACTATTAACTAATGGATTCAATTGTTCATAAGCTTTGGCTTACATAATATTTTCCAATTAAACCAAGACCAAAATGGGGATGGGCAAATGGGAAGTGGATTAAGTTAGGTAAAGGCGAGTGCATTTGCCACTACTGTATCTGCGCGTGGGTCCTAGAAATCTACGTGGACTATTTTCTCTAGAAGCAAACGTTCAAACCAGGTTAACACGCTTCTCCCGTGAATGTTTTTCTCCTTTCTAGCTGAAAAACACGCGTCTTTATTCACTTTATTGGGCATATCGCGTTCAGATTGTGTGTTAGACTAATAATTCATATTTCTTAAAGGCCAAGGTTACGATTTGATTATATTTTTTTGTTTTATTTTATTACATATTTAAAAAAAATAAATTATTAGAGAATATAAAAATTATTTTTTTTATATTTTTGTTTATATTTTAGGGAGATTTTTTACTGTAGCAGTTAAATCAATACTTTTTGTTAAGTTTTTTGAAATGAAAATAAAATTGAGTGATTTTTTTTAATATTAAACTAATAATAAAATATATATATATATATATTGAAAAATGTGCGTTTTGGAGAAAAATGGAGATATTTTTGGTTATGTTTTTCAGGAATAATATTATTTTGGAAAAATATAACCAAACAAAGCGCAATTAATCTTAAACCTTAAATCTCATTATTTGGATGCACAACATGTGTCTCTGTAATTAATGCCATTTGCTGTGGGCTTAATGAATTATGGAACTTTATATATAATTAAATAAATATTATTTGAATTTCTTAGGACCATTTAAATGGTATATTAGTCAGTCTCATATTTATGTTATGGACTAATATGTGTGAAATTTCGGCATATTTATTTATAAATTAAACTTAAATAATTGAACAAAAAATTGAGTTTAGAGCAAAAAATAATTAAGAATATCATAGTAGATAGAATGAATCTATGAGTATGTTGAAAAAAAAGACGTAAGTGTATCAAATAAATAATAAAAATTTAAGTTTTATTTTGCACTGATATTTTCTAATAATGTCATAGTAAGAAATAATTAAGAATATCGTAGTAGATAGAATATAATTTGGTTATTCAAGCCTTGGAAGAATCTTTTGAAAATATTTATAATGTTGGTAATCTAATTTCTGTTGAAAGGCATTTAGTAAGTAGTATTTCCAAAGTTCAGGTTAGGCATGTGAAGAGGACTGCAAATCAATGTGCATATTATCTTGCTCGACATGTTGTATTATTGAGTCAGAACAATGTTTCTTTGTTTGTTGTAATTGCCACAGCGTTGGCTTTGGATTTGCATTAGTAAGAGTACTGTTTCCATGTTCAAAGATATATTATTATTATGTAGGACGAATCCAGAAATAAAAATATGAGGAGTTAGAAATTATAAAATATAAAAATTTAAATTAATATATATTTTATAATTTATGAATTTGAAATACATTATTTTTATTAAAGTGGGATACAACGATATTTTATACTATAAATTTTTCATCAATGATCGAATTAATATCAGAACTTTTAGTAATATTATTCTCAATATAAGTAACTAAGGGTATGTTTGTTTATAAATTCCTAATATATTTTTCAACTTCCAAAATTTAAACAAACAAACAACACACATTTCCCAATTCCATTCCCAAAATACAAAATTCATTCTCCAAAATACCCTTCTATTCACACTTTAACACATTCCCCAATGGCCAATACTATACTGCTTGTCATAAATTGTCTCATTCACATTTTATATATATATATATACACATATTACTACTCATTCAATCTATTTCACGGTTTTCACCCCACCAAAACACAAACAAACAATTTTATCTTAATTCATTCTCTACCTACCACAAAAAAATACAAATAAACAACCATCACATTCCTCAACTTCACTTCCCAAAAACCACAAAAACCATTTTGGCAAAATACTCCAATTCACAAACAAACAAAGTCTAAGCAATTGACTAAAAAGTCATTTTTCATTGTATTATTTAAGCATCTTTTTCACAATATTTATAGTGGATTTTTATTTTTATTTTTTTGCTTGTAGCTATTGAAAAACAAGAAAAATCTAAAAAGGTTTTTAAAATATTCACTTACTTTTGTCTCTTTATACCAATCAAGTTCAATATCAAAAGATGAATTTTGATTATTTGGTAAGTCTCTTAACATTTTATTTGACTAAACTCCTATAATATTTTTTTCACACTAATAGAATAGACATATCCTAATAAGCATAATCTAATTGTCTTCATTTAATTAGTTAATTGTCAATATGGACTTAAAAAAAATTGTTTTGAGTTTTACAAAATTAAAAATAGGTAAAAATTAAATTAATTTAATTTTTATCATTACTTAATTTAATGTAATAAATCTAAATAATCAATTATTTATTTAAGGCCCAACAAGAAAAGTTAATTTTTATAAAATGAATGAATATTAATTAAAAATTAGTTATTTTAATTTATATTAAATAAGTTATTTTTAAATTTTAAATTTAAATGCACTATTATTTCTAATTTATATCTCTATATATCCGTCCATGTTACCATGTGTTTTTACCAACATGCTTTAATCAAACACTCATAATAAGCTCCATCTTCAAAATTGGTCCTTCGCCCCAACCCCTTCAAAAATTTCTCTATCAAAGTTGGACATTTTCCCCAATTCACGCTGGAAAGTTAAGTTTGAACTTAAATATTCCATTTTATAAGCAAGATATATATCCTTAAACAGGAACATTTCATATCAAACAAAATTTTAGTTACGAGTCTTCATCAATTAGAATACGTAAGTCACTAGGTTAGGGAAATTATTAATACATGTAACGTAAAAACACATGGCTAGTTGCTATGCAGCCATAACGATAAAACTACTTACTTTTTTTTTTTTTTTTCATTTATACACTCACATTAAGAGTCCATTCAGTTTCGAACTCCTGACCTCTCACATAATGTAGGAGACTTAGGTCGTTACGCCACAAGCCACTCGGCATAAAATTACTTATATTACTCTGCTTTTGATTAAATATGAATATATATTTTAAAAGAGAAATTAAAAGACCAATGATCTCCGCATGGGGGGTTGGGAGGGGGGGGTGAGTGTATATGAGTAAACAAGAAATCAAAATAAATTGTCATTCATTCCGTTCATGCTCAAATCCCTAACCTTTAACATAATGTGGGAGACTTACGTTGTTAAACCACATGCCACTCCACATAAAATTACTTATGTTACTCTGTTTTTAATTAAATATGAATATATATTTCAAAAGAGAAATTAAACGACCAATGATCCCGGGAGGGGGGGGAGGGGGTTAAATGTATCTGAGTAAACAAGAAATCAAGATAAATTTTCATTCATAGCCAATTTTTCACTTAGAACCACCTTTGACAAAAGCTTGTATCTTCTTATAAAGTTCCAGAAGCTTCTGAGTCTCCGGCAAAACATTCTTAACAACATCATCTGAGCAAAACCTGTCGGCCCATCCGGACAACATGGGAGTCCTGTTTGCATCCAACAGTCCAACTCCAACAACAATCTCCGTGGCCCTCAGCCATCCCAAGGAGGATCCAAGAACGATGTCGAGGAAACCAATGTTATCTCCTCCAAAATAAGGTTTCCCTTTGCTACAATGGACAAAAGCCTCCTCCAGCAAGACCAGCCCTTCAGACACTTTCTCTATAAGGGCTTGTTTTATCTCCTCTCCGTGTGCCTCTCTCAGCACTTTGACTAACGGATACCACTGGAACATTTCAAACAAGTTATAATACAGACTCCATTAAGGACTCGTTTGGGTCGTGCTATAAAACATGATGTGACATGTATAAAACCCTTATCACTTTTAGTGAAATTCTTGGGTGGATACGTGCAATTGATGGCCCTTGGAAAACCAAGGGCACCATTTACAAGGATTCAATGTACCCGATTCATTCAAAGATCATCCTATCACTTATTTAACATAATTATTTTGTTCTCTTATATCTTTGCAATGTGATATTGTATGATGAATGCTCTTAATTTATAGATCAAAATACAATGACTTGATTCGTTTTCTAACTAATTCTTAACTTTATTATTGCAAACCAAACAAAGGGGAGCATGCTTGATATGATATATTATTTTCGAATATATTCAGATAGACAATTATATGATGGGCCACAAAATATGAATTAAATAATTAATTGAAATTATATGTGTATATATAATGCAATATCATAGAAAGCAAATGCACGAGCACTAAATGAACTATAGTTGATTGGACACATAGTTCTATTTTTTCTTTTTTAAAAAAAATTCTTTTGACATATATCACACGTTATTCACACGGACGAAGCAAACGAGGCCAAAAAGTATAGTCAGCACAACAAAAACGAATTAGTGAAAGAATTGTTCTTGCAAGAGAATTGAAAAATAAATGAACCTTGTCATCAATATAGGCAGCCCAGAAACGGGCCAAGGCCCGGTCGTAAGCATCAATGGGGAGGATGGAAGGACCCGCAGGCCAGGCGTCATCAATATACTGCAGAATGATCAGGGACTCACAGACAGGCCTGTCGCCATGGATAAGAACTGGGATTTTTTTGTGAACAGGATTATGTTTCAGGAGGATCTCACTTCTGTTGTAAGGATTATCCTCTATAAACTCATACTCAATACACTTTATCTTCAGAGCAAGTTGAGTCCGATTCACATATGGGCAAGCCCATATGCCTAAAAGCTTTAGATCATCACTTGTAGCCATGGCCAAGATCTGGAACTTTTAGTTATGAATAATTTTTTGCCTGAATACTAGAATTGTAAGGTAGGTCTTTGGGTATATATAGTGATTATTGTAGAAATTCTTATGTTATTTGTAGGAGAATATTTGGCTGCCGCCTTTCAAGATACTTTTGAGTTACAAGGCCAGCAGTTGAAACTCCAAGGCCAAATGTATAATAGCTAGTTGTCGAGTGGCCAATGGCCAAACGGTATAAGTCTTCCATATAATGTGGGAGGTTAGGAGTTCGAGTCTGAATGAATTTTGATGTGTGTGTGTATAAATAAATAAAAAATGTATAATAGCTAGTTGTGATCAGACAAATCCAAAGACTACAATGGCATAATCCAAAAACACTTATTTCATCAAACAACTTGTCTAGGTTAGTTCTAAATATAATGTGGGAGGTCAAGAGTTCAAGCCTGAATGAATTTTGATATGCGTGTGTATAAATAAATAAATAAATAAAATGTATAATAGCTAGTTGTGATCATACAAATCCAAAGACTACAATGGCATAATCCAAAAATACTTATTTCATCAAACAACTTGTCTAGGTTAGTTCTAATTAAAAATATCACTTTCCCCATCCTAAAATTTGGAGTTAATTATTGACATGAAATTTTTTATATATTTTTTAGTTATTAACCTCAAAAAACGCTAAATTAAAGTTTGGGCCTTCGGGTTTGGAGCACCTAGTCCAAGTTTGGTTCGTAGATTGGGCTTAGAATTAAAAATGGCCAATCATGGGCCATCTCTAATGTGACAAGATGCTCAACTTCACATCCAATGAGGACGGCCCAAAAGGTGTCAGGCTACATCGACTGCATGTGATCTAAAGTTTGGTCCACATTGGAAGTATTATTTTCACCTTTTCTTCTAAATCAAGTAAGATAAACTCTACCCTTGATACACTTCCCACTTGGTTAAAATTCTTTATTTTAGTGGGTATTTCATCTAATCTAAATCATGTATAAATATAAAAAATGTTAATTTTTTTATATAAACACCTAATTATGGATTAAATAAATATACATGTCTTGTACTCATAGGAAAAATTGCAAAACTTGAACCGTAGCTATAGCCATTTTGCATTTTAAGATTGAAATTTGGGGTGGTATTAAATTAGAAACAAAATTCACCAAAAATAATAATAATAATAAAAAAAGGGCAGCAACCACTGAAAAATACAGTCAACGTAGGTGATTACTTGCGTGGAACACTGGCACAGGCGCCACTCAAACAATCACCGGTGTTGATTGTGCTTTCTGATGGTCGATGTCCTTTCTTTTCGATTCTTCATGAATTTTTGTTCTACGTTAATACCACTCCAAATTTTGGTCTTATATTGCGAATTGGCTATTGTTACAATCCTATTTTTGCAATTTACCCTATACTCATAGCATGAGATAATAATGAAAATACGATCTAGAATAAATGAGTCAAAAATATTCCCATCTCATTCTCATCAATATCATTTTGCTATCGCACTTACAAGCTTCTCTATGGCAGCCAAATATACCATTTTGAGTCTTTTGATTCAATTTGTTTTTCATCATATATATTCTATATATGCATTCGCCGAGTAGCCTTTGACCCAATGACATAAATCTTACACATAAAGTGTGCCGTTGAAAATTTGAACTATGGTTGGCTTCTAATATATGTGTATACAAATAAAAGAACAAAAGAGTTCATGACTTTACAGGAACAAAAAATGTGAGAGTTCCATTGTTACATACATCTTACACCGGACAATTAATGCTAGAATTCATGAGAAGCATCTTGAAAACTTAGAAATTCATGTAAGGTATCAAGACACTATGTGGGAAAATGCGTATGTGCACCAAGACAACCTAGGACGAACTTCCCTAAGACTTAAACGACTTAATTAAATGGACAACACATAATTTAATTTCTCACTAGACAATCTAACAAAAACTAGCCAAATTCCACAAAAGCCGTCAACTTCTAATTTAGTAAAACTCGGCGCCAACCATAAATATTTTCGCCATTGTTCTTATATACCAAAAAGCTCTCCATTTTTGTCCCTTTATCAACCACTTCTCTCCCCCATACATATTTATACTCCCATTTGCCATGCATGCAATTCAACTCCAAGAACTCACTTTTTTTCTTACTGATTGTTTAAGTTCTTGGAGGGTTTTAGAAAATCAGATTGAGAAATTAATTTAATCTTAATATGGGAACCATAACAAAATTTCCGAGCATCGAAGATTGCCCGTCGATCGGGCGGGAAAAGGACACGGTGGTGGCTGACATGGATGGAACTCTGTTGAGAGGAAGAAGTTCGTTTCCTTATTTTGCATTGTTTGCCTTTGAAGCTGGAGGGGTTCTAAGGCTTCTCTTCTTGCTCTTGCTATCACCTTTAGCCGGATTGCTGTACTACTACATCTCGGAATCCGCGGGAATCCGAGTCTTAATCTTCGCCGCGTTCGCCGGAGTGCGGGTTCGGGACATTGAATCGGTGGCGCGGGCGGTTCTGCCCAAGTTCTATTCCGGCGATCTGCACCCGGAGTCGTGGCGCGTGTTCTCCTCGTGCGGGAAGCGGTGCGTGCTGACGGCGAATCCCAGGATTATGGTGGAGGCGTTTTTGAAGGAATTCTTGGGAGCGGATATGGTGCTGGGGACTGAGGTCTCGAGTTACGGCGGAAGAGCGACGGGGTTTGTTAAGGAACCTGGAGTTTTGGTCGGGAAGAACAAAGCTGACGCGCTTAAGGCGGCGTTCGGGAAGGCGGCGCCGGAGATTGGGTTGGGGGACAGGCATACCGATTTTGATTTCATGAATTTGTGCAAGGTTTGGAATTTAGTATCTTTTTGTTTGTATAAATTTTATTACACCTTCTGAAGATGTAATAATTAAGATTGTTATTCCATTTGTAGGAGGCTTACATTGTGCCGCCAAAACCTGGAGTGAAAGCTGTCACCATTGATAAGCTTCCGAAGCCAATCATATTCCACGACGGCCGCCTTGTCCACAAGCCAAGCCCCTTCATGGCTCTGCTAACCATTCTCTGGATCCCCGTCGGCTTTATCCTGGCCTGCCTCCGCATCGCCGCCGGAGCCCTCCTCCCAATGCCAATGGTATATTATGCTTTCTGGGCGCTAGGCGTCCGCGTCACCATCAAGGGCACCCCTCCACCGCCAGTCAAAAAGTCCTCCGGCAAATCGGGGGTTCTGTTTATTTGTTCCCACCGCACCCTCCTCGATCCCATCTTCCTCTCCACCGCCCTCGGCCGCCCTATCCCCGCCGTCACCTACTCCGTCTCCCGCCTCTCCGAAATTATCTCCCCCATCAAAACCGTCCGCCTCACCCGTGACCGTGCCACTGACGCCGCCATGATCAAGAAACTCCTACAAGATGGCGACCTCGCAATCTGCCCAGAGGGCACCACCTGCCGCGAGCCTTTCCTCCTCCGTTTCAGCTCCCTCTTCGCTGAGCTAACCGATGAGCTGGTGCCGGTGGCCATGGTCAATCGGATGAGCATGTTCCACGGCACGACGGCGCGTGGGTGGAAAGGAATGGACCCCTTTTACTTCTTCATGAACCCGAGCCCAGCTTATGAGGTGACATTCTTGAATAAGCTGCCACATGAGCTGACCTGTGGAGCCGGGAAGTCGAGCCATGAAGTGGCGAACTATATACAGAGAGTGATAGCAGCTACACTGTCTTATGAGTGCACAACTTTTACAAGGAAAGATAAGTACCGTGCGCTGGCTGGAAACGATGGCACAGTGGTGGAGAAGCCACGGCTCAAGCAGAACAAAATCATGGGATGCTGATTAATTTTGAACCCCGCTGATTGATTAAACAGCCGATTAATATGTGGGTTTGATCAAGTAAGATCAAGAAAAGTCGCACGTTTGGTTGTGGAGAATGCTTCTCTGTGGGAGAAGGTACAGGAGAACCATGCAGATTTTAGTTTTGTTTGTTGAATACCAAAAATCGAATAAATTGCAGCGAGATTTTGTTTATTTTGTATGAAGTTTTTGTCTCATTTAGTATATATTATAATGCAAAATGAATGCAAAGAAAGGAAAATCAAGTTTAATTACTTGGGTTTTTTTCGAACATTGATGATAATCAAATATGCCATTGCAGATATATAGTTCTTGCCATACTAGGTATTATCTTGCCAACACTACCTCGATTGGTGAGAGTAGGGGTGTTCACAGTTCGGCAAACCGACTGAATTGAACCGAAACTGAAATTTTAGTTTGAACCGAATACCAATTCAGTTCGGTATTTGGTTATTTTTTTCAAAAAAAAAAATGATATTCAATTTGGTTTTGATTTTTTGTACAGGTTTACCGAATCGAACTGAATTGCCAAGTTGTTAATTAATATATATATATATATATATTAATAATATTTAACAATATATATTAATATTAAAAATTAAAAAATTTGATATTTTGATTTTTAAGCGAACCAAACCGAAAAAAAAAAATGATTTTAACTGAACCGAACCAAATAGTTCAGCTCGGTATTCGATACAATATTTTGTTGTACCGAATTTTCAGGTAACTAAAATTTTGGTTCGATTCAGTTCGTACCGAATAAACACCCCTAGGTGAAAGAAGGGCCGACTTAAAAATTATTTTAAAATTATCAACTTAATTCTTTAATACAAGGTAATATCGAGAAGTATAATCACAGCTCTAGTCGATGGACTTGAAAACAAGTACACAATTTTCACAAACTAGCCAATAATAATTCAATATTGTCGAGATATTGTTTATTGTTACTTGTCATGAAAGATTTTATTTGTATGAAAAGATGTCTTGAACGGTGAGATAAAAATATTTTATAAATTATTTTTAAATTATATATGCTCCTCCAATCATGAAATAGTTCCAGGTATCTTCAACATGATTAGTCTAATAATGATAACCCATTATTTCTTTTTGTAGGTGTACTACAAAGAATTAAATTAATTAGTTCAATATTTTTTTATTGAAACAACTTAGCAAATTAATTAGAATTGATGTCAATGTATGCCGCTGAGGTAGGAAAAAACGTGTTTGCCTATATTTATCTCAATCAATCATGATCTAAAGAATGCATGAAATCAAGCAATCATAAGGGGGGAAAATTAATCATCATAATTATTAAAAAAAAATAATTCTTACCACCATCACACCTTTAATCCTATGCCCCTACATCTCATCAATAAAAGTAAAAACCATCTAAAAGAATAGGATACAAGTAAATATTTTAAGTAACTCAATAGCAAAGCATAGTGACAAGATAATTTCTTTATATATTACTCATTATGACTTCTTGAATTAATTGAGAAAAGGGTACAATTTGATTTTATTGCCAATTTTTTTGTGGTTTATTTAATTTCTTTTTTTTTTCGCACATACATTTGAATTTTATCTTGATTAGACTACAAACATCGGATATATAAATATGAGTGCAATATCACTTAATTAATTATTAGTAATTTCTGATTTATTTAGTTGGTTTTTAGATTGGATCAGTATCATCTAAATTTACTTTGTTGTATAAAACTGGTGCCAATATAAGTGAAACTAATTTTGTGAAATTATGAAATGGCAAGTTTTGGTTTTATTTTTATTTTCAATTTTTATTTCCATTATTTTTAAAATTTAAAAAGTTAGTTAGTGGAAATTAATTGAAAATGAGTTTGTATTTGGATGAAATGTTGGAAATGTAATGATTATGTTGGTTTTAATATATTATACGTGGAAAGAAAAAGAAATAACGGAATAGAGAGATAAGATATATATGTTATTGAGAAAAGATATATAGATTATTGAAAAATGTATTCTGAAAATAAAAATAATATTGAGTGGAATTTTTTAAAAAGTAATGGTTTTTATTTCTGAAATCATAAAAAATGAAAAAAAAAATGAGTGTGGGAATAAAACCAAACGCGCCCTAAACAATATCAATGATTGGAAAATCTTTGAGATTCTTAAACAGGTACAGAAATCTGGAGAAATGTATCACAAAAAACTAGACCTGGAAACATGCAAGCTGTCAGTATTCAGTAAAGTGGCAGTGCCCAATCAAGGAACATGAGATTAGCTTTACGTTTTCTCGTAGTTTGAGCCAAAACAAATTCGGAAAACATGCCCAGGGAAATATGGAGATTGTGAATTGGAGACTTTTAGGGCCTGTTTGATTTTATTTTTTTTTTTTTTTTTTTTTTTATCATTTCTAAAATGGTAAGAATTAGTTATGTGATATGATATGAAAATAAAAATATATTTGGATGAAATGTTTGGAAATGTAATGATTATGTTGATTGTAGGTGGAAAGAGAGAGAGAGAAGATATATAGATTATTGGGAAAAAATATATAAGTTATTGGAGAATGCGTTTTAAAAATGAAAATTGAAATTATATTGGATGAAAATTTTTAAAAAGTGATGATTTCTATTTCTGAAATAGTAAAATTGGTGAAAATAGGGTTTGAAAATAAAACCAAACAGGCTCTTAGGAATTTGGAGATTTTTCATTTCATATATTTAAGTAGATTGTGAATTTTTAAATAAAAATATAATAATATCTCATTTTCTTCTACTCATATTTTATGATTTTTAATACAAAAAATGTTTTATTTTTCATATACAAAACGTTTTCAACCCTACATAATCATTATATTTTAAACAAAATATTCAAACAACATTTTATTTTCAAAACACATTTACAACTGACTTTTTACTATTTCTTTTCACCAAAAAAATAAAAATGCCTCCAGAAAACAGATCCAAACGGCCCCTTAAGAATTTGGAGGATTTTCATTTCATATATTTAATTTTATATTTAAGTAGATAGGGAATCCTTGAATAAAAATGTAACAATAAAGTAAAATATTTATTTTAATACTTCCAATGTATGTTCTCCGAACAGCAAAATTTTGAGCATGAAATTTTTTTAAAACTTTTCTGCTACCTATAGGTATAGATTTTGAGACAGAGCCAAGAGGAATGACATTTAACGGATAGTATTCCACTAATAGATATAAAAGAAAATAATGATCTACGGAGTGTTTGTTTATGTTTTTATTTTGTTTTCTGTTGTTTTTACTATTTGAAAATGAATTTACAACAACTTATCATCATTTTTACCAATATTCCAATTCATTTTCATTTTAAAACACATTTTTCAATAACCTACATTCTTTTCTCAATAATCTATATATCTTCTCTCTCTTATTTGTTATTACTATCTCTCTCCAACTTTAACATATTAAACCATGTATAATTATTACTTTTCTAACAAACTATCCAAATACAAATCTATTTCAACTCATTTACTCTAGTTAACTTTTCGCATTTTAAAAATATACTATTTGAAAATTAAAAATAAAAACATAACTAAACTTCTGTAAAGTGCCCGTTTGTTTTCATTTTCTAAGGCCATTTTTATTTTCTCCTCAAAATAAAAATAGAAAATTATCAACTTTTACATCATGTTATCATACATTTTCATTCTCAAAATATTTCTTTTTACATTCTCTCCCCCTTTTCAAACCTATTTCCCCTATTATTACTTATATCTATTTTTTTATCTTCTCAATACTTCTCAACTATCATTCACTACAAGAATATTATTTTTTCAAATAAATACACATCACATCATTAATTCAAATTCAAATTCAAATTCAAAAACTTTCTTCCTTTTAATAAAAAAACACCCAACGTCTTAATACATCTCATTTTCGCACCTATATAAATATATAATTTTAAACAACACATCTAAATACATATCATTGTCAAAAACACCTTTTTTAACTAACTTTTTACTATGCATTTTCACTGAAAAATAAAATAGCTCCAAAAATGAATCTAAATGGTCCCTTAGGTTTGATCAAGATATATAAACTATATTTCTTTGGAACAGAACGAATTACACTAAACACGAAAAACATTAATTTTATCATATATGATCTAATTACAATCAACTCACACACACACACACACACACACACACACACACACACACATATATATATATATTAAAAATATGACTTACAGAGCAAAAGAAAGCAGATAAAGAAAGACAAAAGTAAAAGAAAAGGAAGGAAGGAAGGACAAGTGGAGCTGACAATTTTCTTGTTCACTTGTTGCTGCAGATTTAACTGTCACCTGGCTAAATTTGAGGTTTTGTGACATGTGGGACTATTCTTGGAATTTATGAAAGTTTAGTAAGATTTGCCTTAAAAGTTGCAGCTTCTGATGAACGTCCATTTTGGTTCCCTTTGAACATGTGGGAAAGCCCAAAATTTTGGTTTCTATTGGCTCATTTCAAAAAATCAATTGATAGAAGAAGAATCCAAAGGCTCTGACATACATTGTATTCAATTGAAGGTACTGTCATTTTCTTTATTGGGTACAATTAAATATCTCGAAATTGCCCATGGACAGCATAATTTCAGACATATTGATGCTTTTCAGCATTACAAACTGTAAAGGGCAAAAGAAGACCAAAAAGAAAATCATTTGTGGACATATATTTTGACCAATTGTTGATGGATTCCTCACTTCTATGTTCCTTTCCTCCCCACTTTCCTGTAACAAGCCAAAGAAATCCTCATTTTTTCCAGGCAAAAATGGGCTCCAAGATCTTATGTTTTCTGGCAGTTTTAACTCTCATTACAGCTGGAGAAAGCAACAAAACTCTAGAAGCAACATGTCATCCCAATGACCTCAAGGGGCTAACAAGTTTCAAGAATGGGATTCACTCTGACCCATCCGGCCGGCTTGAGAGGTGGACTGGCCATGGCTGCTGCAAATGGGAGGGAATTTCATGTGACAACACAACTGGCAGAGTAACACAAATAAATCTCCCAGGTTTTTACACTTCAGAAGACAACACTCCTGTACAAACTTGCATGAATGGCCAGCTATCGCCTGCAATAACCCTTCTTACCTCTCTTGAAGTCATAGATCTATCCGGGCTCATCGGCTTAACTGGGAAAATCCCTCCATTGATTGGTTTTCATCTTCCAAGTCTCAGAAAGATCTATCTTTGGGGAAATAAGATTGGGGGTCCATTGCCAGAAAGCATTGGTAAGTTATCTAAACTAGAAGAGTTGTATCTTCATGAAAACAGTTTCACTGGTTTCTTACCTGAAAACCTGGGAAATCTTGAAGGTCTTAGGCTGTTGGATTTACATTCAAATAGGTTGTCTAGTGCTATACCTAAGTCTATAGCAAAGTTGAGAAACCTGGAAACTCTCAGCTTGCAGAATAATCTTCTGTCTGGAGATGTACCAGCTAATATTGGTGATTTGCAGGCTTTGAAAGAGCTTGATCTGTCAAATAATTCATTAAGTGGAAAAATCCCTTCTTCAATAACTAAGCTAAAAGCCACTTCTATAATCTACCTCAACAATAATCAGCTTATTGGAGAAGTTCCACAACTTCCAAAGCTTATTGGTTTCTTGAGACTCAATGATAATAAGCTGAGTGGAAAAATACCTTTCTCTTTTGGGTACTTGACTTCTTTGCAAAGAGTTTCTTTAGCAAATAACAAGCTGAATGGATCAATTCCTTCAGGTTTAGGTAATCTAAGATCTTTGACAGAGTTGTATCTCAATGGCAACAGATTATCAGGCCAAATACCAAGCTCAATAAGTCAGCTCTCCCAGCTTCTCATGTTGAGAATTTCTAACAACATGATTGAAGGGCCATTGCCCCATCAGATGGCTTCACTTGAAAATCTTCAAACGATTGATCTGTCTTTCAACCGGCTAAATCTCTCCTCCATCCCCAAGTGGCTCCTGAGATTGCCATCATTGTCTCGGATTTACTTGGGCGGCTGCAAAATCCGGGGTGAAATATCAGGGGATTTGCTTTCCACTCCAAGTCCACTACAAGAACTGGACTTATCAGCCAACCGTCTCAGGGGGCAAATACCAGAATGGATTGGGAGACTAACTGAGCTATACTCATTAAACTTATCAGCAAACGGGCTTGTAGATAAGATCCCTAGTTCAATCACAAACTTAGCGAATCTAGGGGTTCTTGACCTTCATTCGAACAAGTTATCAGGCTCTCTACAATGGGTTTTTCAGATACAAAGCAGATATGATAGTGGATCGTTGGCATTTCTTGACCTTTCAGACAATAATTTCACAAGTGGGATTGAGGAAATCGGCATGGGGATGCAACTTGAAATCCAGTATGTGAATTTATCCCACAATTTCCTTAAAGGTAAATTACCAGATTCCATAGGGAAATTGGAAGCAATAAAGAGTTTGGATTTGAGCTACAATACCTTCGAATCCAAGCTGCCACCAGCATTGACAAATGCAATCTCCCTGGAGAGCCTGAAGCTGCAGAAAAATCATTTTACAGGGAAAATACCAGATGGATTTCTCAAGTTCAAAAATCTCAAGGAGTTGGACCTGTCAGACAATTTTCTGGAGGGAAAAATACCTTATGGGGAGCCTCTGATAAGTTTTCCGAGGGACTCTTACTCAGGAAATAAAGGTTTATGCGGAATACCGCTCGACCCCTGTGGGTCTTAAACCCCCATTTTTTGTTTCTTGCATATAGACATAAATAGAACGGATCACTCCCAATTCTCTTTCTTTAATATCCACATAAAAAGAATGCTCACTGCCACAGGTCTATTTTTGTGTCTTTCTAGTTTCCTATATAAAGTTCCATTTATTATAAAGAACAGACAAACAAGATAAACGTATTTTCCCTCACGAGTTGCATGTAATAATGTCGTAGAATGCAAAATTATTGCTTCTTATGGACACGTACATGGTTGTAGCTTTGCTCAAAATGTGACAATGAAAGAACACTTTTAACGAGAGAGAGAGAGAGAGAGATGGGGCCTTGGACAAGAAAAATTCCATGTGAAAACTGCATTTATTTGTCATTATCTTGATGCTTACACATTTAATGCATCTATTCAAAGGTTTCTTCAGACAACCCAAGTTGTTGATAATTCGAATAATCAATTTCATTTAACCGTATACAACACAAAATCTGCTCTGGCAACTCTTCAGCTTTGTTACCCTGTCACAAAATTTACACAAAGCATATTATTTAACATGTCCGGACTCAGAAAGAATATAAGGAGAGACATAGGACAACTGTTAGAATTACTCATCATCAAGAACATTTATACTTGCCTGTATTGTTAATCCAAAATCCAAGACACACAGCTTTAGCCTATCTAGGAATGTTTCGAACCCCTTTCTGGAAATGTAGCTGAATCTATGCATATCCAAATCAATTTCAAAATAATTTTCGCCCTGCAAAGAAAGAGGAATAAAGACTTCTAAGAATCAAAGATACTCCTGTTTTTTAACTTAAGTTATCATGTCATGAATCTGACTAGCAAAACTCATAGTACTCAAATCATTAGTGAACTAAGTTAGACGCATTGATAATTTGATATGATTGACTTTCCAAAAGTTGAGTGAAGAGTGGAAAACTTGAAAAGTTTCAGATAAGAGTCAACAGTTGTGAATATCCCTCACACATACCGAGTAGAATTCATGTTGAGGCCGAGAAAGTACAGGTTTCTCGTTGTAGGCGTGCATGAGCTTCCTCTCGGCAGCACTCATAGGAAGGTCATCAACATTTGCTACACGACCCAGTATCTTTAACCTTTCTCTGAAGGGTACAACTGTGTCCGCACGAAAACCTTTCACTTTCTCTACTTCGTCGTCAATTAACCTCTGTGGTTGCAAAAGGATGCATGATATAAATGTCGATTGAAAATGAAAAGAAAAAATGTTGACTAAAATCTCCATCAAGCAGCATACATTAGAATTAAAGTCATCAATTCACTCACCCTAATATTTTCTTGGAAATGGGCAGGAAGGTCCTTGGCAAAGTTTTCAGAAAGCTTAAAATACAGAACAAAGCTTATCCCTTCACCATCTGTTTCACCTTGAAAAATTGCGGCAGGATATAATGGTATCTGCGAGAACAGAAAAACAAGCCAGTGTGAGAATAAGACAGACATAAGCCAATTTTCCATTATTGTTTGGGGCCAGCCACAACCTCTAACATTCTTACATATGATACCATGCAGTCAAAAGATGTCATTTACTAAAGATACTCAGCAAGAAAATGTATGCTATACCTGAACATTTACAACGAGAATGGGTGGAAGTTTCCCTGAAGAATTAGCTAGAGGAAGTTCCACAAATCGAGCAATGTGATCAATTTTTCTCTGAGATAAAAATAAATCAAGACCAAAAGGATAATATGCAGCAGAATTTGGAGCAAGCTCCTTCCTTTTATCCCTGAAAAATGTGCAAAATGATGACCAGATTAGAACAAGAAGAATTATTAGGACAGAGATCAAATGACTTAATGACATCTTAGTTTTTGCGCATGTCCAACTGATATATATATGTATAGGATTTGTCACTATAAATGTCTCAAGAAGATGTGTTACCTGAAATAGGTCATTCCCCTAACCCTGAAAGTCCCTGGCTCAACATCTGACCAACTATCAGGCACTCTCTTTCCCAAGGGACAGAAAGGCACTTGGGAACCAGCTACAGGTCTTTGCAGCAATGCCTTTGAAGAAACTGCAACACACAAGAGAGTACATATTCAACTTCCCAGTTATATGAGAATTCGCTAAATTTAACAGATAAACTGTGTCAGTTTTGATCAAGTCAAAATTTTTGCCAGATACTCACATAAAGCGGCAGTAGGATGTCCTTCCTTCCATTTGAAAGACAATTTCAAGGCAGCCTTTTTCCTTGTATTTGGAGGGCTAGAGCTTAGGGATCTTCTCTTTTCAACAGTGTTAACAGTTGAAGCTAGACAAGGCAAACAGTTATTCGGAAGAATCCCACAATTGCCCAATAAACTGTCATCGCCGCTTACAGTTTCTCCAGCAGAGCAGGAGATTTCATCAAGGAATACAGGCTTTGTTCCACTTGGTGGTTCATCAGATTTCACTTTAAAATCAGAATCACTTGGTGGAACAGAGCTTTTGGTGGCTCCACTCAAAGAATTGCGTGCAGAATTGCCGGCAGATGAGTTCTCAGGATGTTCGAGAGAAGAGACATGTTGGGTGCTGTCTCTAGGAGAAACAATGCCTGCTATGGATTTACCATCAAAACCGCTTAGAGAAAGCATATCTGTGGAAATAAAACTTATTAGTACTATTTTACAACCACCATGAATACTTAATTGCAAGGGAAGTTAAAGATAAGAGTTCAACTTACCATCGGGAATACTTTGGAAATCTTCGTCGCTCCAGTCGGATTCCAGGACGGCAGCAGAGTCAAACCATGCTTCCTCAACACTTCCTGGAATTTCCAGCATATAGACTAAATAAGTCAATTCAGAAAAGCCAGACATTATTTCCAAACTTAAGAACTCCTCCAACAGCCTAAAAAATTATGCTAAAACTAAGTTGTGTTGACAACTAACTAGCCGTTCTACCATAATCATAGTATTAGCAGCCTCAGTGTAGTGAATCTCAAAGAAATAATCTCCATCAACTTCTGAGATTGCCTAACTTCGCAGAAAGTAACAAACAAAACTTGAAATTTCCCATTTATATTCATTTTCTTCTTTTTCTTCCACAAAAAAGCAATTCCTAATATTCCAATTTAGTCCAAGATTTCTCCAGAAACTCACATCCTCTAAGCCTCCAGCTTGAGATTATAGCAGCACCTGATTTATAATTCTAAGTAAACCCCTGTCCCCAAACAATGCTTCGGAAAGTAATGGCAATAAAAATATTAATAAAAACAAAAAGACCAGGAAAAGAAAAAACGATAAAGAAGCAAGGAAATAAAATAAAATAAAATCATTTCCATCCCAGGCTAGCTCCCACATTTTCAATTTCAATCCATTACATACACACAAATGCATACACAAACCAAATACTCCACAACTCAACACTTCCACACACTTAACCATAACACTAGATCAACAATCTAATTCTAACTACACAAGCGCTATCCTTGTCTGCAGGAGACAGACAAGAATGTCATCATAAGGACAATATACACAGAAAACACGCACAAAGAGAGAGAGAAGTAAACCATGAAAAGTGGGATTGTTGAAGGGACGATCCACAGGCAAAGGTGCAAACTTTTCGACTCTATCCGATGAAAGATCAGACAAATGAGAAGGGACCCTTTTCTTCAAAGCCTTTCTTCTCTTTCTATTCTTCTTCTTTCTCGAACCTCCGAATTTCCCTCCCACACAATTCTCAGGACGGGAAACACACGCCCCCATCTCTCTTTTCTCTGGACTTCAATTCCCCCGTTCTCCAAAAAAATATAGACAGAGAGAGAGAGAGAGAGAGAGAGATTCCCAGAAAAAATAATATATTTTTTAAGAAAAAAGAAGACTAGTTTAGAATGAGAAAACAGGCACCCATATATTCATACACCCAAAAAGCGATCTTGTAATCATATCTCTCTCCGTCTCTCGTATAATATCAGCCACAATAGAGGTCTAGAGAGAGACAGCGTGAAAAGGAGGATAACCCCATCAACCACCCTTTCTCAGTTTCTCTCTCCCTCTTTTTCCTCTGTAATAAAAGAATAAAAGAAAAAATCTTTCTTTCTTTAATTTGCTTATCACTGATATTATTAATCTCCTCCCACTCTATAGAGATTCACAAATTCTTGTATAATATACATATAATCGTATATAAATACGTGTACTGCGTGTTTTTGTGTGTGAAAATGCGTGATTTTCAGAGCTCCAGCCAAAGAAAAAGGAGTCCTTGGACTATTAAAAGTCAATATTTGCAAGGAATGGAAGGAGAAGGTATAAGCAAAAATAAATAAATAGGCAAATCAGCGACGGCAGTTGGGAGCAATTTTCTTGGTGGGCCCCTGACACGCGGCGGAAATCTGAAGGGTCACACGTGTGGCAGTGGGAGTTTTTCAGTTTCGTACGTGTGAATTTTTAACGTTGCTGTCTGAAGTGGCTCAGCTGTCAGTCACCTCCGTGATTTGGACTGCATAAGATTTTAAGCTTTGCTTAATTACTTTAAAATATAATATATATTTTCAAATTTTTGCGGCCTTATTTTTTTTTTTCCGCTTGCAAATAAAATGCTAAAGAATGGCAAAAAGTAATTCAAGATTATGATTCTTAAATACTCATTAAAATTTAAATTTTAAAGCATTAAAGAAGCACAAGGGATAATTTTTTATTTATTTATACACACGTATATCAGGAGTTCGTTCGAGTTTGAACTCCTTACCTTTTACATAACTAAGATTGTGGTTCTTAAAAAATTCAATAAAGTTTTAATTTACAAAATAATTATAAATATTTTATTGCACCGAGAGGATCTCTACTCTCGACATGGAAAACAACGCTATAAAAAATTAGAATATCAACTACTATTAATTTATAATTGATATTAAAATTTTATTATTTTATCTACTAGTCAAATGTAAATGTTCTCTTAGCTAACACTCGCCACAATATGTAGCTGATGATTATTCTTTTTTATATATTATAATTTTTTTATAAATAATGCATAACTAATATATAGCTTCTTCAATAAATAAAGATATTAATTGATAATCAATAATTTTTCTCTTGCTTATTATTTAAAAATAATAATATTTACTAGGAAAATTTTAATCCTAATATGTAGACATGGCGATCAAATTAATTTTTTAGTAATATAAGATGAGAAAAACTAATCAAATTTTTTCCTTCTGACTCAAAAAGGAAAAAGAAAAAGAATTCAAAAATCTTAAATATAGTGTACATGGAGTTAATTGGATGAAAGCCAATTGTACTTTTGATCCAAAACAGCAACGCGAGTCGACTTTGTGTTTGGCTTTAATTTCTCTGCGATGTGTTTGGCTATAAGTTTATTATGTTTTAGTCAAATCTTTCTTGTAAAGTGTGCAATAAATATTATTTTTTGGTGTTTAGCTATTCATTATATTTAGTCTCTTAAATTGTGTTTAATTTGTCCGGTGGCTTATAGCCCGTGTAACATTCATTTCTCCTATTAAGTGGAAAATTTTGTGTTCGATTCGTAATGAGCGTGTTGTGTATTTTATGTGTTTTGTGTATAATTTATATTTTGATTATTTAATTTGAGAAAAAAATATTTATTTGATTTGAGAATAAAAAAATATTATTTTGTTAAAAGAATAATATTTCGTAATTTGTATTGCTTTCTAAAAAAAAAATGTATTTAATTTGCAGTAAGACACAAATAAAAGCAAACGGATTCGTATTAAAAAAAAAAAAAAAAAGGGCATAAAAATGAGTCCACTGAAATATTCTTTTGTGGCACAATTTTAAAATTGGCAATGCGTATTGAATATTTACTATCATGACTATAATTTACTAGTCATAGAAAATGGCCAAGAATCGCTATTATTGCCTATTTGCCCGAAAATGCGAGAGGGAAAATTTTGTCAAAGAGTGGAGCTTTCACGATACCGTACTCGAATAATGCTTGCTTATTTTTCTATGTTTTATTATTTTAGAAAATTCAACTATTGAACTAGAAAAAATTTCAAATAGAAGATTTGAACCAAAGATCTAGTTGAGAATTTTTTTATACGCTGACATTAAAAAATTCATATTTATTCAGACGAAAATAATTAACGAATGGATCATAACACATTATTTGTACATTAAATCATATTGTCAATATAGACCGTGTAGTATAATTTACGTCGTTTGATATTCTTACTTAATTGATTACATTTATAAATGTAGCATTAGGGGTGTAAATGAGATGAGACGATTCACGAACGGTTTGGGCTCCGCTTGATGAAATCTTATATTTGGCTCGATCTTTTCGAACTCGAGCTAGTTAGTCAAACGAGCCAAGCCGAACTCAATATTATTCGGCTCGAAAAGCTCACGAGCCTAAACAAGCTTTTTTATTATATATAATACGCATATATAATTATAATCTAGGCCCATGTAATAAAATCTAGAAATATAAGAAAATAATAATGATGATGATGATAGTAATAATAATAATTCAGTTTTTTATTTTTAGAAAAATATATAACAAAATTAATTAAAAAAATTATAATTATAAATTTTATTTTGAGTTTAAATGAGTAAAAGTTAATCCAAACCTATATGAGTTCGAGTTCATCCGAGTTTAACAAATTGAGCTTTTCAACTTCTCTATAGTGTGCCTTATCAAATCAAACTCGATAAAGCTCGCCAAGCCTTTATCTAGTTCAACAAGCCGAGCTCAAGCTTTTTAGGCTCGACTCGAGCTCGAGCTCGCGAATTAATAGGTAAGTCGAGCTTGAACCTACTAAATTCGGGTTCAATTCATCTCGTTTACACCCCTATATAGCACCATCATACAGAACATTTTTTACGAACTAGAAAAATATACAAAACAAAATACCTACTATAATAGACTAATAGTTATCTAGTTCAGTGCTTGCTGTTCAAATATTGAACAAAATTCAATTTCTCAAGCTTTATATTGTTGGAAAATTCTGCAAGATCTCAGCACCTTCTTATTTGCAAGGGACTTACTGTCTTATTTCCAAAATAGTATTATTGTCCAAATCTTTCAAATCTACACAAATATATCATGAGAATTAAATACAATATATATATATACATAGTAAATAAATAAATATTGAACAAAAGGTCTTACTCCCCCATATTGGAATTCCCCATTATAAATGCAATAGAACATAGAATTAACGCCAAAATTATTTAAAATTGTTTATAACGTTGCTTGTGAGCCCCATACGCTTCCAAAGTTAGTCTTCTCCACTTTTTATTCAGCAGAAGATACTAAGACTTCTCTTCCCTCAAAATTTTAGCCAATAATTTTGGGGTCAATGATTGGACAAAGCAGGTGTACCTTATGGCCCCCTTCTATTCTGAGCTCTTGTGGGCCCAACTCACTTTTATCTCTCTCTTTTTTAATTATATTACTTTTTCTTTCCTCAATTAAATGAACCCTGAATATTCTTGGAATTATGCGCAGGGGAATTTTACTATGGGTGTAAATGAGTCGAGTCGAGTCGAGCCCGAATATAGTAGGTTCAAGATCGACTCGTCTATTAATTCTCGAATTTGGTCGAGCCAAACAGCCAAGCTCAAGCTCGGCTCGACGAGCCTTATCGTGCTTGACTAGACAAGGCTTGTTATAGGAAAGTAGAAAAACTAAATTCGTATAAACTCGAATGAGTTTGAGCTTGAGCTTGTATAGATTTAAATTAACTCGAGCTCATTTAGATTTAAAACAAAATCTATAATGATAAAATTTTTAAATAATTTTGTTATATATTTTTCTAAAAATAAAAAAACTGAATTATTGTTATTATTATTATATGGGTCTAGATTATAATTATATATGTATATATATAATAAAAAAGCTCATTTAGGCTCGCAAGCTTTTCAAGTCGAATATTATTGAGTTCGGCTCGAACTTGACAAGATTGAGTCGAGTACGAGCTTTCATCGAACCGAACCTTAACTGTTCGCAAATCGTTTCATTGCATTTAAACCCTTAGATTTTGCACCCAGAAAAATAAAATAAGTAAATTTGTTTATAAAAACAGTGATTATTAATTGGCATAGAATAAATTTTAAAATTAAATAAAAAAGTTAAAAAAAATGTGGAAATTACTGGAAGGACAGATTTTTTGTTTGAGGAAACAAAAGATGTGAACAAGTACAGCAAGAGTAGACACTCGTGTGGCTGTACAAGAACTGGCAAGGTCCCCCAATCTATTAATGTTTGTTTTTGTAGTACATATGTAGTGCCAATAATTATTGGCTACCATTCATTCAAAAATAAATAAATACACATATATATAAGTGATGCGAATATGATTTTTTTGATGTTGTATGAGCTTAGATAACCTAATAGTGTTTTCGTCGATGGGCTTAGAAAAAAAAATTCTCGTATAAAAAAATCAATAATAATGATAAAACCCTCTCGATATATGACGAAGCAATTGAATTTTTATTATTTACAACACTTTTGATCATCATTATAAAATAATGCTCAAATTGGTCGTCACACATAAAAGTTCAATTACGTTGATGTGTTTTTCAGCCTGTACGCAATAACATTGAATTATAATACATAATTTTATCTCACGTTGTAGAAATCGAGAGTTTTGAAACAATTTATATTAGTCTCTTTTTCTTTTTTTTTCATCTTTCAAATTTTTTTTCTTTATAATAAAAATTTCTACTAATACATATTAATAATTATTTATACATACATACGTCTATTAAAAGCCCGTTAAGACTCGAACTCCTGACCTCCCATATTATGTATAATATTTATATTATTGGAGCACAGACCACTTGTCTATTAATACATATTAATAAGATAAATATCTCGATACATCTGAATATTTATATCAGGCAAGAAATATGATCATGATTATGTTTTTGTCTATTAATGTGTGCTTTCTGCAGAAGGAGACGGAAAGAAAGAGCCAAGAATGCCATCCAATAATGTAAAGTGCAATGGGACCTTTGCCAGACAAAAAAAAGTCCTCCATTGTTGCCATTTGTCTATGTACACAAACAAATAAATGATCATTATTATATTTCAATAAGAAAAAAGATTCAAGAGGATAAGATCATTTTTTTTTCAAAAAAAAAATTCATAATATAATTAATTTATGAGGTGCTAAATTTTATATAATAATTTTATATTTTATTTTATAATACTATTATATTTTCATTTAATAATTAATAACAAAACACACGCACACATCTTTTTTTTTATTTTATTTTTCAGGCAGAATGATCGGTCATAATTTGATTTACGTATCACCATGACCTTGAACCTACTCCCGATTTAGGATGGATTGGTGCAACCAAAGTTGCTTTGTCCCCACATCGCCTCCATTAGATTCACAGGCCCACATAATTGAACCAAGCGACACACACACACAAATATATATATATATATATTATAAAAAAGAAATGTTGTTTTGTGTTTAAAGTGGAAGTTATTTGTGATTTTTTACATAATTCACCCTTCAATTATTACAGCAACTAAAACGAGTAATGCAGTTTGAAGGATAAAATGGAGAATTCAGTACAAAAAAGTGGTTTGAATATCAAATTTACTAATATTTCAAATTTCTCCTGTAAGTCGCCTTTTAAAAATGATGGTTTAATAATGTCACAATTGTACTTTTCACAAAATCCACAAATTTGTATTGTCAAATTTTCATCTTCTATTATTTTCTTTATCATATCAAAACATCTAACATAATTTAACTTTACTCATAATTTAAATTATTTCATGTATTTATTTTAAATAATTTAATAAATAATTTTATGGGCGTAAAAATTACGTGCAATAACTGCTAGTGTGTGTATATGCATATATATATATATATATGTTGAATACGGAATGATTTAAAATCTTCCTTAAAATTGTTTTATCGTAGGGCCTTAAAAGGATAGTAAAATAAATTCAGATCTGCATTGAAAGACTCCCACTTGTTCGAGTAATGGGATGCAATAAATGTATTAACTTTAATGAGTTGCAACCTGCAATTAAAAATGATATATCATGTCAGTCATTTATTACCAAACCTAATTCATCGCGTGCCAATACAGTAATTAAATTAAATTAAGACTTTCATATTTCTATCAATTATTGTGGAAATATTTTTTACTTAAAATGTATTCGTAATTAATATTTTCCAATAGGAGCATGCTTGTGTTACTGTGTACCTCAACTTTAATGATAACTTATTTTATAAGTATAGGAAACTTTTCTTTTAATTCGAATTTGGATGTGAAATGACTTTAAAATTGAAGCCGCACGTGAATTAAGCGAAAACCCTTTAGTATTCATATTAATCTAAGTTCACGAGTCAGGGTAAATATGTAGATAATAAATGGAGCTATTTATGGGGTGGTTTAGAATGGATGATGATTGGTTGGCTTTGTCCATGTGGGTTAATCTGATTGGTCAAATTATATAGTACTCATTGTGAGTTATTTGTTGAAATTACGGGTTCAACTAATTCAAATTGACTTGAAAGTATTGAAAAAAAAGAGCGGCGGGGAGGGGACGGGGGGTTATATTAATTATTCCACATCAATAATCAATGCCAAAACTGTATAATGATCGAATCGATGAAGTCCATTTGTCACATACATATAATTTGGTATGAGAAAACAAAATAGTGAGTAAAAAAAAAAGTCTATGTGAAAAAACATTTTGCTATTGTTATTTATATTTATTTACCTTTTGTGTGTGTGGGCGCGCGTGTTTTGACTTTTGAACTTTTGGGGTTTTGGGTAAAAAGGTCTTTACATAATATATGGTGATTGGAAAATTTTAATCCTAAAACTTGAAAAGGCCCAAAACTTTAACTGATTCAGTTGATCATTACCTGTATTGGGCCTTAGGCCATTATGATAAAATTACAGTCCCGTGCATATATGGGCCTAATTCAAGTTTGAGAATTGGAGAAATGTTTTCAACATGGCCCAATTGACATGGAAAGGGCCAGGGTCAGCAGCCTTACCATCACACTATGACTTTGTTTGTTTGTGAATTGGAGTATTTTGCCAAAATGGTTTTTGGAAAATGGGATTAGGGAATGTGATGGTTGTTTATTTGTGTTTTGGATGGTAGATAGAGAATGAATTGGGAGAAATTACTTGTTTGATTGTATTTTAGGAGGGAACAAGATATCATATCAATAACTTTTTGTTTTGGTTGATGGGATGAAATGGATATTTTAAAAATATTTATATATATATATATATATAGATTGAATCAGTGATAGTATGTGTATATATGTAATGTGAAGGGACAATTTATGACAAGTTGTTAGTATTGGGGAATGAATTTTGTATTTTGGGAATGGGGTTGGAGACTGTATATTGTTTGTTTGTTTAAATTTTGAGAGTTGAAAAATATATTGGGGATTTGTAAACAAACAAGCCCAATATTTCTTTTTCTTGTTTGGACAGAGGAATTTGGAGTTGAGAATTTCAAGTGACTTTAATATTACAATGAGCAGAAAAATAACTTAAAATGGGCAAATGATTTGAAATTCATTGAAATTATGCAGACAAGATTAAGGCATTTATTCTTATGAATTTGAAATTCTTTCAACTCCTAAATTTTTCAATCCAAACGCCACTTAAGTTCTTGGTTCCAGATTTGAACAAATCACACCAATATATTTGCTGATAAAGCAAAGCACATTTTCAACATAGTTGTTGATCAATTAGCAAGGGTTCCAAGGTCTAAATCAATCTCCAGAATGACGAATTTAAGTTAATTTTCGCTAAAATCATTTCACTTGAAAAAATATCTTAATATGGTCTTTCGAAATAGAGAATATAACCAGATATAAGAATGTGAATTTTTTCCAATTTATTTTGAATAAATTAAAAAAACAAACTACGGATCATAATCCCAGCATGATAGGATGCATGCCTTAAAATACTCTAAATTTCGAATCAGTATGTTGTCGAAGTCGTTTTGCTCCACTTAATTTAGTATAGGCATATTTATTGAGATATTACGCTTAATTATTATTATTTTTAAATGAAGGTTAAGGATGAAGAGGCCAATTTTGTTTTTGCCTCCAAAAGATAAGGTTTAAGTAGCAAAGTTCACCTTGAATTCTTCTACCAATAAGCAAAGTTCAATTTTGCTGCTTCTACCCAGAGAAGCATATGAAATTGTGTAGAAATTGTGGTGTCGTATGTATTTGGAAGAACAATTGTAAAGAGAGATAGAAGGAGAGAATATAGCATAAGAGAGCCACAATTTTATTACAAAAATTGTGAAGAATTAGCCACAATTAGTTTTAAATTGTGAGAAGTGATAGCCACAAAATTGTATGTAATTTTGTGAGGAATGTGCCAAGAAATTTATTTATTGAAGTAAGGAATTTCGTATTAGCCTCTAATTCAGCTAGAGAAGAATTTTTATATTACCCTTTATTATTATAGTGGAAGTCCATTTTATTCGTGTCTATATTGTCACTCCTACAAATTCTTGAGTTATTTCCTTTTATCATTTTTCTTCCTATTACATTTACATAAAAAGGGAGATTTAATATTATTATTTCTCTACGACATTTATTATTCTGTGTATCTCCCAGCAATATTATCAATAAGTTAATGCTCACATAATTACATAACTAGATTTTTAGTTTCCATTACAAAATCTTATGATTACTTAGTTCCCCTCATTGGGGGTCCTAGGAGGACAAGTATCCATGTGCATTGATGAGGTAATTCCACTCCAGCTGGTGCTGCTCACACTTAGCTGCTGTAGCTGTCTGAATTTGGGCTCCTTACTCACATTTCATCTCAAGTTTTCAACATCTTGTTTCATTACAATTGCCAACCTATCTTACACCAAACTCTGATTTGGCATTGAAAAAATTAATGAAAGAAAAAGATATCTAATCATTTTGTAAGTATACCCTCAACTCATCCGAAAAAGGGTTATTTTATTATTTGCAAAATCTGACGTTGAAGATTTTCTAATATGTAATAAGAGGATTGAATTTACAATTTATATTGCGAATGTTATTCTGCAACAGATTAATTCTCTTTTTAATAGAATGGGGATATAAATGAATCGAGAATCAATTTGTATGGCGTTTGAGTTCAAGCAAGATTCGTATAGGTTTTAGATTGGGTTCGACCTAGATAATTCTTTTTATAGGTTCATAAACACTGCACATACATATATCAAACTTTTCGAGTTCAAGCTTATTATTACTTGAATATAATAAAATACTCGAGCTAAATCGAGCTCGACTTTCATATTACTCTACTCATTAAGCTCAAGCTCGTCTTTGGCACAATTGATCCAAGTTCAAACTCCAACAAAATGACTAAAATTCACTTCGACTCTATAAACTGGTTTACATCATATAGTAGAGCAATAAATTATTCAAAAATTCTACTAAAACTTATTAATGGTGATTTATTGAGTACATATTCAAGAAAAAATAATATCAAAGATTACCGCAAAACAATGAAATTTACAAATTTAGCCCACAAACCTAACTGTACTCCTTTTAATAGTGCTTTCAATGCCCTTTTCACCACTTGAAAGTTTATGGGAGTATTTGGTTATGTTTTTTTGTATGATTTTATTACATATTTTAGGAGAATGAATTATTGAAGAATGTGAAAATTATTTATTTATTTTTTATTATCTTTGTTTATGTTTTGGGGGAAATATTTTTTTTTACTGTCGCAGTCAATTAAATGCTTTTTTTGTTGAGTTTTTTGGATGAAAATAGAATTAAGTGATTTTTTTAATATTAAAATAATAAAAAAAATACATATGATGTATATATAATATATGTATGTATATATTGAAGATGTGCATTTTGAAGAAAAAATGGGGATATATTTGGTTATGTTTCCCCAAAATAATGTTATTCTGGGGAAATATAACCGAACACTCCCTATGTATCTTTAATATTTGTTAAATAATGGACCTTAAACCTAATTCAATCCCAAAAGTTAGCTCAAGACGTGAAAATTACTCAAAATCATATATAAAGATTACAATTTATTTATTTCACCGATGTGGGACACTAAAACACCCCGTGCACGTCCAAGAATAAACATTTGGAGCTTGGAATGACATGAAATGGGTGACCCAACAATATTGGGTAACCCAGTATTGGGAATATGTGGCTCTGATATCATGTTAAAGAATGGACTCTGGGCCTACTAGACCTCAAAAAGTTAACTCAAGAGGTGATGATTGTCCAAAATCTTATATAAATATCATAATTTATTTATTTCACCGATGTTGGACACTAATAATATTTAAAACCGTTAATTATAGTGCAATAAAGTGTATCTACTATTGTCAGGAACAAGTAATTATTTAATATACTGATTAAGCGTCTAACTTCTAACTGTAGACTTGGCCAAGAAATTTGCAATGTTTGACTGACTTTAGGGGACATTTTAGGCTGTCCAATTTCATCAGTTGTGCAAGACAGTTGGGTTATTGATTCCAATTATTATTATATCTAATTTAGTGCCTTTAATAATACACTCTGGGTGCATTGCTGAGTTGTACGTTGTACGCAAGATTTTTTTTTTTTTTTTTTAATAATTGTTGTACATTAGATTGTTCACAACCATAAGTTTCTCTCTTTTAAGTGAATTTAATGAAAATTGATCTTTTCTACAGCTCACCTACTGATTAGAAATGTGATTCAATTTCATTAATGATTTGAGGTATTATGTACTCAAAAGTTTTATTGAGATATTATTATCTGCATATTTAATGGGTTAAAAATTCACTTAATTAATTAATATATAATTCAAATCAATAGGATCTTGTTCAAGAGGAACCATATGAGCAACTCAATTTTTTGCCCAAGGGGTCGTAATGTCTTTCTACTAGATCGTGGGCCTCTTTATTAGTTTAATTTCTATTTATGGTAGCATAATTTTACCACTTTGGACAACTTTTTTAGTAACCTAGAGATCTATTTAAAGAATATAGGAATTCGTTGAAGTAATCTCTTGCTTCAATTTGCAGAGGTTCCAAGTCTTGTTTATTTTATTGATAAGTTTTGCATGTTTTGATTAAGAGCAATTGAGTACTTTTTAATAGTTTGATATAATAAATAATGCATTTGATAGTTTCTCAACCCCCCCCCCCCGCCCGCCCGCCCGCCTCCTTCCAAAAAAGAATTATTTATCCGTATATATATACACTTAAAATTTATTAGAATTCGAATTCTAAACTTTGCATATTGTTGATTTTACCTTGAAATTTCAACTAAAATTAATGAGAAACGGAATAAAACGATCGAAACGAAACGTTAGAGCATGCCCCACACGCTTGTTGGCAAAACGCTGCTCACCGAGGTGTGAGAAGGCAGCGCCCAGGCATAGGCAAGGACAACAGGACTCATGACGTGCGCCGGGCGCGCAAGGTACTAGAATCGCATGCCCCTTTGCATGGATCAATGGAATGTTGCGGCAAAACTTGGTAGCAGCAAGAGTCCCGCGTGCCAGGGCACGGGGCGCGCAGTGCAAGGCCCATGGGCCAAGGACTCTATTTTCATGGTATTTAAGCTAGTTTTTTTCCTACAATAAATTGAGACAGACAATATACGAATGATTTTATACTGCTTTTGAGATAGTTTCTCAAAACAAAATTTAGAACGAGGGTATTGGGTGTTCTCGTGAGATTTTTTGGACCAAAAATTGTACTTGTTACTTTGATTTGAAATCAATAAAATCATTTTCTTTGTTTGGTGAATTAGGCACATCGCCACGCGTTAAATCTTATTGTTAATTTTTATCGAATTACTTTACTGTTATTTCATAATTTTCATAATAGATCTTTTTGGGTTACAACACATATAAATATGTCCAATGATACAATTCGATCAATTGACCACACAAAAAAGAAATTCAAGTGGGCAAAAATAAAAATTCAATTCCCACACTACTTCAAACCAAAAACAAGAAATCATATCCACTACTCACTTTTGAAACCCCACTTTCATCAATTCATATAAGCACATCCTACACCAAGTCGGGTTGGCAAAAGATCATTTAAAAAAAAAAAAAAAGGAAAGAAAAAAAAAGGCGGGGAAGATTGTACCTAAATACAAGCAATCAAACTTATATTTCAAGGACTGCAATTGCATTGCCATTTTAAGCAAATTGTCACACGGCATGTTTTTCAAGTGAGAACACGATTTCCATGCTCTTCTTATGCGTTTTTCCCCCACCACTAGTACTTGGCATATGATAAGAATTGGACACATAATAAACGTGGTCAAATGCGGGACAGCCCTGTAATATTGGGAACTCCCCTTTGCGCACGCCTCTTGCACTTTTCGCAATGGATTTTGTATTCAATCAAGAAATTTCTGGTACTAAATATTGGAGAATTTATGGTAATGTTCAGATATGAATTATACGTTTTGAATTATGAGTTTTAGAAGTGTGGTTGAGGAATGTGACGTACGTTTGTTTATCTTTTGGGAATAGTAAAAAAAATTATTTTAGAAAAAAATTGGTATATTTGTTTATGCTTTGGGAATAGTGAAAAAACTTATTTTGAAAAAAATTGGTATGTTTGTTTATATTTTGAGATTAGATAAATTTTACTGTAGTAGTTAAATTAATGGCTTTTGTTGGGTTTTTGGAGATGCAAATGAAATTGAGTGATTTTTTTATTATTAGAATAATAATAAAATATGTATGATATATAGATAATATGTATGTATATATTGGAAAATGAAAAGTTTTTGGGGATAATAAAAAATAAGTATTTGATAAACTTGTTTATTGCTATTACCTTTGAAACAATTCTTATTTTTATTGCTATTAACTTGGTCGTTCAAAAATTTTCACTATGATCATTCCAATGGCTCTAATAGTTTTAACAAATTGTTGAATTATTAATTGGTGTACTAACATCCACTTACACTTATATATCTAAGATTCATAATTCGAATTCTAACCAACTTTTAGTGCATTGTATGTATCATATACAATTTATTTAAGAAAAAATAATTTTAATAATTTCAAATTAATTTTCAAATATTACATACCCCTGTAGATTTTACGAATACTTTAAATTTACCTTAAAAGGACAAATTTTCATTATCCTACCCCCCCCCCCCCCCCCAACCCCCCCAAAAAAAGTTAAAATAAAATAAAATCTCAGTATCAATTCACATTGAAGTGGGAATCTTTGATATGTATGATTTAAATTTCAACAAAACTTTCTAAGGGAAGTAGGCGCAGGTCTTTAGGGTGATCATGCATGTCTAACTAAACCAGGTAACCTATAGTGAAAGTTAGGCAAGATGACAGCTGCTTGGAGCTTTCAACTCTCACTTTGACAAAAGCCATTTTAATATCAAGCAAAAGTTAGGCCCATATGGAAAATTATGAAGTGAATTATGTAACTCTACACTAATTGTGCCTTAATTTTGGATTTATTTGTTACTAATTGAATAGCTACTTAAGTAGAAATTTAATACGATGATAGAAGTTGATGTGATCGAAAGACTGGTTGGGTTGACTTATAAATTTTTCAAAATATTTTTATATTATGTTTGAGAGTTTATATGATACCATAATGTGTTTTGTAAAATTTTAAATTAAAAAAAAAAAAGTTCCTAAGCTCACATATCAATATGTTAGAATCTGTCAAAAAAAGTGGACCTATTTGGTTTTATTTTCAAATCCTATTTTCATATTTTCTACTATTTAAAATTTAAACGAATCACTTTATACACATTTTCACCCAATATATTTTTATTTTTATTCTTAAAATACATTTCCCAGTAATTTATATATCTTCTCTATCTATTATATTATTACTATATCTTTTCATGTAGAATTTGCTAAACCTAACATAATCATTATTTTTTCAACAATCCATCCAAATACAAATTTATTTTCAACTAATTTTCACTAATTACATTTTCAAATTCTGAAAATGATGTAAATGAAAAGTGAGAATGAAAATAAAACCAAAATGGCCCTCGATTTTATAGTTTAATATTGGGAACTTAAAATTAATTTCTTTAATTCTAATCATATACATTATAGAATTGCTTCAAATCTTATTTTATTCAAATATTTCAAAAACTTATTTATAAAATAATATTTTATAAATTTCAAAAAATATCTTATAATTATAAGAATTTATAAAATCTTTTAAATAAGTCTCATCGAAGAGCCTCTAAGTCTCAAGCAGCTTGATTAATACGCAGGATAAAAAGTCGTACCAATTATTTGATCAGGTTCATCCTTTTCTTTAAACGAAAAAAATTAGATTTTTTAAATATCTTTTTTAGATAAATTTCAATGTCGAGTTATAGTAAATAAATTTAATCTCTTAAATGAAAGTTGATGTGATTAATTCCTTGTAAACCGATGTGACTAATTTGGACATCCTTAATCAATGTACTTTTTGAAAGTCACATTAATGATATCTATTTGAAAGCTTATAGTATTCTTTTTTCTGCTTTTTGTATGTCTAGCAGTATTCAAAAGTCCCACAAAAGCTGCTTTTCCAACTGCTATAATCACTCTTACGTTGTAGTCACTATTTAACATAATTTTAAAAAGAGGTAAAAAAAAAAAAAAAACCTGCAAAAAGTTGTGTGTGAAAATTTCAAAATATATGTAAATTATTGCTTGATTATCTCTGAAAATTGAAAATATATAGGGAATGTTTGGTTATGTTTTTTGTGTGATTTTATTATGTATTTATTATGTATTTTGGGATAGTGAATTATTGGAGAATATGAAAATTATTTTTTGATATGTTTGTTTATGTTTTGGGGAATATATTTTTTACTATAACAGTCAAATCAATACTTTTTTGTTGGGTTTTTAGGGTAAAAATGAAATTGAGTTATTTTTTTAATATTAAAATAATAATAAATTTATACAATGTATATATTGAAAAACATGTGTTTTAAAGAAAAAATAAAAATATATTTAATTATGTTTTCCTAAAACAATATTATTTTGGGAAATATAACCAAACACTCCCATAATTTTTATTGCTATAACTAATGAGAATGTTTAAGGGTGCTAAGAAAGTTCAACCATTTTAAAAATAATTAATAGATATTGATTTATACACACAACTAACCTTGTGTTGCAAATATTTGTGATAAAATTGGTGACCACTAAAAAGTGGGGAGAAAAAGCCACTTATGACCAAACATTATGTTAAATATTCTAGAAAGATGATTAAATTGTTTATTTTAGTAATTAGCAAGAAATCATGGAATCCATACTCGTGATCAATGTAATTATTGTACTAATAATTAGATTACAATATTAGAGTATTTTTTATCATTAGTTCAGATTCTTTGTTTCAAATCGTATTTTATCTTCTTTTCCACTTCATGATATATGCTAAACATTTTTTTAAAAAAATTGATTATGAATTACATACACTGGACATATATTTATAAAATAAAATAAAATAATAAAATACAATTTAAAATAGAGGATCCAAAATGCTTTTTTATGTTTCGCTATTTTGTTAATACAACTGAGAAGTCATAACAAATTTATGTCTTATGCCAGCGAAATATATATCAATGATACTTAGTAGACTTATGCGAAGTTAGAGGAATTACGAACTTTGAAATAATTTATAAGTTGTTTTTCTTCTTTTATTTATCGAGATATCCTTTTAGAACAAAAATTCTCATCAATATATGTCAATGAGATAATATCTCGATTCAAATTAACATTTTTTATTCAGTGACAAATTTGATAATTATTAAATGTAATCCTGATTATATTACTATAAAAATAGTAGTCAATTATTTAATCACAACTACGGTAAAATGGTCCAAATTCCCATTGTTTTTATAGATCTATGCTTGGATCATTGTACGACAAAAGCTAGAATACCTATAAGGCGGCTCTTGAATTATTTGACACTTAATAATGTTTTGTCTAAGTAATAATGAATGGGCTAGTTCAAATTTGAATTCTAAAAGCATCTGAATTTATTTTTTGGAAGTATTTTTATTTTTTAGTGAAAATAAATAATAAAAAATTAGTTATAAATATGTTTTTAAAAATAAAATATTTTTTGAATATTTTGTTTAAAATGTAATGATTAAATAGTATTGAAAATGAGTTGTATTTGAAAAATATAGTGTTTTGTATTAAAGCCGTGCAAATATAAGTATGAAAAAATAAAAAGTGAAAATAGAGAAAGATTGTAATAGTGTGTGTTAGAAAAATATGCTGAAAATAAAAATATTTATAAAAATAAAGAATAAGTTGATAGTTTTTTGTTTCTTGAAAATGAAAAGGGACTGTGAAAACAAAAACAAACGGGCACTACATGTTTTTGAAAAAGAAAAAGAAAAATTGAAAAACAAAAAACAAAAATGGCGTTTAGTTAGGTACAGGGATCAAACCAACGATCTGAAAATGTGGGCCAATAAATGATGGGCGCAGTCATTGTCAATCCAGATTTCAGATTATCCACAAAAAGCTAATTTCCAAACATAAAACTATCATTATCACTAACCTTTCCACAAATAGACCCATAATTCTAATCTAAACAATCAATAATCAAATGTACCTTTCCCAATTCCCATTAATCCCAATAAATTACCCACGTCTTATTTTATATTAATTAAACTAAAACCTACACATAAATATTTATATTTTATTTTATCCAATTTACTTTGAGAAAGTTATTGAGTTTTTGGAAAATAATTAAAGTGAGTGCGAAAATTATATTAAAAAAATTTATAGATACTTTTCACGTTATTTGCTGTTGTTCGATTTGATTATTACATGGTTAATATACTTTTGACTATTTTATTTTTTAATCTTTTCATTTAACTCGTGTAATTAAATAATCGACTTTGCAAGTTGTGGACACTTTGCAATACTATTATTGTGTTCAAATTTTAGATTTTAATAAAAAGATATTAAAAAAATAATTGCATACCTTCTCTTACTTATGCAAGAAAAAAAAATTGATTTATTATAATATTACACTTAATTGGGTCAATGATCAATTTTTAAGTTTCTTCGTAAACTTTATTGTTTACTTTTAATTGTGTAAATTAATAGTTCAAATCGTATTCAAATGTAGGACATTTCCCATTTTTATAGGAACTTCTGTATAAAAAACAATGGTATCTCCGGTTATAGCCCAATTGAGATATATAATATCTTTTCTCAGTATCTCTACAGTATATGAGACAAGTCTATGTGTTTCAGTGTGTGAACTAGCGAGAACTCGATGAATTCTGCCTTATATATATGATTAAATCTATTTAATCTATATGTAATTATTGATGAAGAACAATAAATCTAAGTTTAAAATAATCTATATATATATATATTTAAAACATCACTTTTTAGACTGTTTAATGCCTTATTAAAACAACGTAATGAATTATTAATTTAAGTACCGACGAGGTCATTATAAGTGATAAAATTAAGGTTAAAAAATTATTAGATATATAGTTGGCTAATCTATTATCTATTATTTAATTGCTCCTAATTATTGATGATTAGTATTAAATATGTCAAAAAGTTAATCCAAATTAAATTAAAATTCGAAATATGGTAGCTCAAATTAGTGTGGCCAAACCAAAGTCATTATAAGACAAGTAATTGAAGTTTTATTACAATTATTGTGCGATTAGTTGGCTTAAATCCACGGCTTGAATTAATCAAAAGTAGGATTTGGTGTAGGTGAGCCAGTTGTAGAAGAGAATACTATGGTAGCCTTAAGACACGAAACGCTGGAGGCTCCGAGAAAAGCTCACTCGGACTCAATTCTTTTCAACTCCCGAGGGACTTTTCTCTCTCTCCCCCTCTCTCTCTCCAGAGTGAAGAAGCAGCACTGGTAGTAGCCATTGTACGCCAGTGGGTACAGTACGCACCCAACATCCTCCACCCTTGAAGGAAAGAAGATCCACTTCTCGGTCCCCCACTTGCATCCCTTCTTTCCTCCTATACATACGCATCCCTGTATCTGACACGTAAATGAAAATTCGTGTTCATTTGCAGTAATTGGATTGGATTGGGCAATTGATTTCGGGTCGGAAAATGGATCCGCAGGGGACGGCGATGATGAATGACGGAGGAGGAGTTTATAACTTTGCGGAGATCTGGCCGGGGTTTCAGATGAATGCCAATGCGGCGTCGTATACTTTGGGGTTGGATCAGATGGTGATGGACCAGAGATCGAATCACAGTCCTCCCAATCATAATTCGAGGAAGCGGCGAGATGAAGATGAGCAGTGCGCTAAGGGAGGAGCTGGAGCTTCCACTAGCAACAGCAATGGCGGCAACAGCAGCAACAACAATAATAATGTTTTGGTAGTGTTTCAAACTGAAATATTGATTTGAACTTGTGAAACATGTTTGATTTCATTATGTAAAAACATTTGGATAGTGTATTGTTTTTGCCAGTTTGCTTAATTGATTCTTGTTGTGCTATATGATTATGGAGTTGGCTGAATTTTTCATAATTTCGATTTTGATCTGCTTGGATAGGAATTTCTCTTTTGCATTAGGTGCATTCGTTCGTTTCCTTCTGTGTGTGTGCGTGCATTAGTGTGATTACATGCATGTGTGGATGCTTGAGAGTTGTTGAAGTGGCCGTTGAGGTGAAAGAGACACGAGATTGAAGAAATTGAGTTATTTATATGGTACATAGTGTTTTTGCTTTCTTTATATTGTTTTATGCTTTAGTATGATAATTGATTTGGGCTTTTAGCAGAATGAAGGCGACAGCAAAAGGCTGAAGGCAGTGGGATCGAATGAGAATCGTGAAAGTAAAGTAGAAGGGGAAGGAAATTCAGGCAAGACAGCTGAGCAACCTGCGAAACCAGCTGACCCGCCAAAGCAAGACTATATTCATGTTAGAGCCAGAAGAGGTCAAGCTACTGATAGTCACAGTTTAGCAGAAAGAGTAATGACAGACTTCAATTCTCTTTTATTTATGTGAAGAGATTTTATCTCTCTGATGTTTGTGGTATATATCTTTAGTTAGAAAACTAAAGTAAATTTATAACTCTATAAGCTAGTCTATTGAGGTTGATGAGCAAAAAGTGAGAGTAGATGATGAATATCCATTTTAAGTGATTTTTCTTATTCCATCCTCTTTGTGCAGGCCAGAAGAGAAAAGATAAGCGAAAGGATGAAAATTCTCCAAGATTTAGTTCCTGGTTGTAATAAAGTGAGTATCAGTGTCTCGTGGACCTTATTGTCTCGTCGAGAGATGTATACCACTTCATTTTAAAGTATACTCGTTATCATGAAAATAGAACGTGTCTTTTGTTTTTGTTTTTGTTTTTTTCCCTTGTCCCATTAGTTGTCAAAATAAGTAATGTCAGCAAATATACATCCGAACTTTGTGAGATCAGTACTACTAGGCTTCTCATTTCCATTTGGAATTATGGATCAAAATTATAGGAATATAGGTCTAATCCAATTGATATATTGGAAGCGGAATTAACCAACTTTATAGAACCATCCTTCAAATAAAAAATGCACATTTACATGCCCAAAAAACATGTGTGCAACTGGAATTTAATTCCGACTTCCAACAGAGGATTCATGACTTGAGATGCTATTGATAAAGTAGATGACATCGGTCCAAAGCCATCACCTGCTTTGGCTACCCTAACTGAAATTTGAGCCTGATGATCCAAGTGAAGGTGCATCCTCTTTGATGGTGGAACTTGTTTTGGGCTGAGATTTTAAATTCTTCTAAGTACATAAACTACTCTTCCTAAATCTGAACTCAGAGTTCTGTCCGTCTTATTGGTGTTTTGTTCAGCTAATATCACCTTTCTTTTTTCCCTGACCAATGGAACAGGATTGGTTGATGTTTTCTGGTTGAGCTCATGTCTTAATTCTTTAACAGAAAGTTCCAGCTAATTTTCATTATAGTGGTTATATGAAATTATTATTGGATTCCAGTGCAAGCACACTTTCTTTAGTTCTTTTACATTTTGTGCGTAATTATTTTCTTTGTCCTGCTTTATGTCTATAAACTCCTGAAATTTGATCCATATTTATTGAAATAACAAACTTTAAGGCGGTTTATCTTTTTGTGTTTTTTGGGTTTCAGGTTATTGGCAAAGCTCTAGTTCTTGATGAGATTATTAATTATATTCAATCGTTACAACGTCAGGTTGAGGTAGATCTCTTCCCCACCTCCCCAACCCTTTGTTTATATGTGCGTGGAGTGTCTGCATGTGTGTTTTGAAGCTATATATCGAGGTGATCCATCCACTTGAGTGCGCACTAATCACAGTTGATCCGTGTCAGTTTCTGTCAATGAAGCTTGAAACAGTAAATGCAAGAGGGGGAATGGAGGGATATCCTTCAAAAGATGTAGGTGCTTGAAGCATGATTCTCAACTGTCTGAATTTGGTTAAACTTTTCAACTACTTCAAATATACAACCTGTTAATATCATACCATATCCCTTTTTTGCCTCTTTGTTCAGCAATTTGCTCAGCTAACTTTTGAAGCTCCTGGCATGGCATTTGGTTCTCAGAGCACACATGAATATGGTAGGGTTTCATCACCAGAATGGCTACACATGCAGATTGGTGGTGGCTTTGAGCGGACATCTTGAGAAGAGTCCCCATAAATAGCCAATAAGGGCATTGGAAATGGTTCTTCCTCCAGTTACTACGGCAGTGTACTTATTTCTTGAACCAGACTATTTTCGGTTTCCTCTATTAGGAGTGGAGCTGTTTTACTGAGGTACTATCAAAGCTTATATAAAAAACAACCCCATATCCAGTGTGGAAAATGGTTACATATATAACAGGATTTGTTGAGAAAGATTCATAGAATCAATGATCTTGTAAAAGTCCTGTTCCAATCTTCTAAAACTCGAATTGTATTATGATTGCTGTTTGCAATTGGGGTGTAGTAACAATTAAAGTTGATGGTTCAGTGAATAAAAGTTCAGGTTTCATTGTTAATCATTTCTAGAGCCTCATAAAATTGTTTAACATACAGTTGTATCTCAAGATATGGCAAATATTTCAATCTCTCTTCTGAAAGAACTAAGAGAACATCAGAGCTGCACAATATCCTATCAGCAAAAGCAACCATTGCTCATCAAAAGGATGCAAAGTTCATCTGTCTGTTTAAATACAACATGTTGGGTGATTCTCTAAGCAACCCACAATCTTAAATGTCAGCTGAATCAACTTACATTCTAGGCAACTTCGATTAAAGCAACTAGTACAATTATGCAGAAGTTAGAACAATGTCCTACAATGAACAATGAACCTAATTTCATGCTCAGCAAGAAAATACACACAAAATTAGATGATTACCAAATCCACGACCGCAAGAGGTATAGCCGCATAGGAGAATTATCCTGCTAGTTTACGCTGCTAGAGGGTTTTATTCTGAAAAGTTCAGTTTGTATGATTTTGTTCTGAAAAGACGTCTCTAAGAGTAAGAGAAATAAAACAACTTATAAATTACCTTAAATTTCTAGATTTTTCGATTCCAAGCGCCTTTTCCTGAAGATAGAGTACTCCCCACTGTTATGTGTTGGTGGGATAATACTTTGATGCAGTTAAGCTTTTTCATGCAACAACAAATTTGATCATCATCATCACAATCATCCCAAGAAGCACGTATAGGTCCTCAAAAATTTTCTAAAGAACAACTTGCCGGCCCTCCCATGAGGGTGGTTTCACCAACAAACTGCATCTCAATCCAACCACAAACAACATATACATGGGATCTTTCCTCATGCCATACATCCAAACCCTCCCGGACCATCCCATCATACTTCAATTTGAAATGGAGGGGCTTACGCAATTTCTGACTCTCCAGCAGTGCAGTTGGAACAAACGAAGCAGGAACAGAAATCTTCGTAGCATTCATACTCACATTGAACATAATATCACCACCAACCTCGAGAAAGAAATCACCTGTTCTTATAACCCACAACAACTCATGGTCCAAGAAAATAGAAACCACAGAAGTCTCATGATAAACGCTTCTATAGCCAAGATTGCTGATATTGAGCATCACATCACATTTCCCTGTTACTTGAGCCGGTGAGGCCTGGAATTCTGATATAGTTAAAGAGTTGAGGACAAACTCCTGCTGAAATTGTTGGTCGGTTATCAAGTTAGATTTCAAGAACGGGAAAAACAATGCTGACAGGAGTAGGACAAGGGATATTGCGACCATGGCTGTCATAAAAACACGGTCCAAGTCGATCAGTTGGCAGGCTGATTCCATTTGCTGTTGGATTTCAAAGCAATACTGTATGACCGATTCTCCTCCGGTGGTGGTTGGATTGGCCTGGTTTTCGATTTCCAGGGCCGTCAATCTGTTGTATCCATCGTGCCCCCTGGGACGGTGGGGGGAGCCGGTTTCATCCATCATGAGGCCGGGGGCGATAGAGAAATAAGGGCAACAAAGATGGATGATGGTGGGGAAGAGTCTGCATTGGGAGAGAGGGAGGCAGTTTTTTCTGTTTTACAAATAACTGCAGAAGGAATATGTGGCGGAAAATTGACATACTAACTATTGGACTTGATTTTTAGAACAATTGGTGTTCAAAGGCTGTCCTGTGTCCAGCTCTGTGCTGCTCATTCTTTGCTCTATTATTAGTTTTATCATAAAAGATTGCACCATGGGGACTTCAGTTCATCTGCTTATCATCTGCATGTTGGTGATCCTCTTTTCTAGTTAGAAATTAGAATCATAAGCAATAAAAGTAAATAGTAGAAATATGTAATGCAATTATGACCATGATTTGAGTATGGCCAATAGTATTAGATTGACATCTAATACATGTTCTTGTGACAAATTCTAGTTTGTGAAATGTCAATGCATACCCTCATCAAATTATATAATATAAGCTCTTATTAGAAAAACAATACTTTTCTTGCTCAAATTGTAACCAAAATGGGATAAAAACGACATTTCACACGTGATGATATTAGATAATCTGTTAAACGTGAAGTCCAACTATATTTAGATGTGTATGAAATGATAAACCAATCTCGTATATTTTGACTTTTCAATATTATTATATTCTCTCAAGAGATTTAAAAAGAGACATAATCATTGATTCTTACAAATAACAATAAGATCTACAGCCAAACATAGAGGTCTAGCACGTCGAGACATTGTTTTACCAACAATTCTGTGACATAGTTAGACTTCTATATTTAACGATGAATTTGAACATCAAATGTATCTTTAGATTATAATTGATCTTCGCTAACTCTATCATCATTTCATATGAAGCCTGGACCAATGACTAGTCTATCTGAAGTTACGAAAATTTACTATCAAACAACTCCTTGTCATCCTATAATTATAATAATATGATATAATATAAGAAGCAAAAAAGGCAAAACACATGTTAAATGTCTGAAAATTTTTATGTTAGACCATAATCACTAGTCAAATAATTACACCTTTTATCCAGGCAAACATAGTCCACTCCAATAGAATATACAGTTAATCTAATAACCAAAAATAACTGTATTCTTCTGATGAAATAGTCATGACTGATGTCTCAACCCGATGAATTTTCCTAATTTCAACGGTCTAATAATATTTTAACATTTCAGAACGACGCCGTGTACCCCTCGGCGATCCACTCCTCTCCGCCACTCGCCCACGCTCTTCTTCCACGCGTCCGTCCAGAAGAGCCAGCACTTGTTAAATTCGTTTCGAGCTAGCATTTGCCGGAAACCTGTTACGCGCTGAGACACGCGTGGGGTGGATCCGCAAAATTTCCACGCGGATCAAAATTGACGTATAAGCACTCGGGCCCTAAAAAGAAAATTGGAACCTCCCCCTCCCTCCAACTCCAATACAATTTAACCATCACAGCAATTTTCAGTTTTCTTCGTCTTGAATTTCTATTTTTTTGACTTTTTATTGGAATCGAACAGTTTCTGCAATTTCTGAAGATATTTAGGGTTTTCTTGCGTCTCGGTCCGGTGCGATCGGAGGAATTTTGGGAAGAAAATGGCCGGATGGAGGGGATCCAGAGGCGGCGGAGATGGGGCGCCGTCGGTTGAGCACATATCGTCGTCTCGAACGGTTCGTCTGGGAAAGGTGCAGCCGCAGGCCCCAGGTCACAGGACCGTGTTTTGTAATGATCGTGATGCCAACGCCCTGGCGAAATTCAAGGTCGTCATGATGCTTCTTTTTTTTTTTTTTTTCCCTTGCCTTGCTTTCTTGTTCGTGTTGATTGTGATTTTTCGGAGTCCAATCTGGAAGAAATGTGAACCTGGGTTTATATGACATTGTGTGATAGAATTCAGAGGAATTATTTTGTCGGGTTGAAATATTTTCTTTTGAGGTTTATTGCGGTTATCAATTTAGGATAATGAGGAGTAGTGTGGTATCCTTCAGTATATTCATTTATGCGAATAGATCATCTGGGTTTAAGAATATTGATGTTTTTAATTTGAGATTCTTTTCCAACATCATAGAAGTTGCCAACTTTGTGATGAATGTTTGGAGCGTGGGAGCCTTATTTGATTCTTTAATAATTCTCATTACACAACACGCTACCCCATGATTGATTTTGGAGTGAGGCAATACAAGTCTAGTTTTTCCTTTATTGATCAACTGTTACATACCTGTATCATCTGCACAATGGAAGAGCATAAATTTTTTTGACTATGGATAGATAGGGAACTACAGTATATGAGCATGGAATTTCTGTAATATTGTATCCTAACTATTGCCGAGGTTCATGACTTTGGAAGTTAGGGTAAAGTTATTTGGTGATTTTTCAGACGGCGTCTTTTGTGGGTCATCAAATTAAAAGGTCGTGGCTTAGTTTCTTTTGCTAGTCCAGGCATTCGAAAAATGTCTTTTGGTAAGTTCATTTTCTGCACATAGAATAATTGATGGTTATGCTGATACGGGAAGCTAAATAAGTAGATGTAGAAGCGAGGTGCGAAAGCAAGTGGGCAAGCAAGTGAGATGCTGCCCCGCATAAGCGTGAACCAATCATCAACTATTCTTTCTATGCATTTAGGTTAAAAACTCGAAACTTCTACATTGACAGATCGAGTTTTGAGTCACTTAGTATCCAATCTTGTTGATATCTAGTTCAAAAGTTGGTAAGCTTAGCTTCACTTACAATTGAGATATCTTAATGTGGTTATGTCCTCGAATGATCCCTTCAATGTATTCTCTGCTTACTGCTTTTCTTGTGATCTTGCTGCCTCCAATGGGCTATGGTGGTGAAGGAATGGAATGAAGAAATTACAAAACCAAGAAAAGGAATATTAAACTGAAGAAAAAAAATTCAAATTTTGCATAATTCGTATAAAAAGCAACATATTGTAGGATAATTTTATGGGCGTCCACTAAGAAGAATTGCTTTTGTTGCCTGTATTTGTGATGAATGGAAAGACAAGCATTCTGAATATAACGCTATGCTCTCTTGTAAGAGATCTACATGGATGGTGTCTTGCACTGGAGAGCCTGACTAATGAACCTTGAGATTGGTTTTTATGCACTTGCTGGGTGGAATAACTTGGAATCCTTTTCATTTTCTTTCTCGGAAAGTTGAATGCTGTTTATGATTCTAGGCGATTTGATTGGATTTTCTGATTTGCACTTCAATTATAACCTTAATAAAGTTTGAAATTTTTATTCAATTTTAGAGGTACTAGCAGCGTAAATTTCCTTGTAATTCTCTGACAAATGACTTCTCTACTAGTAGTCTGATTTGTTTTGCTGGTTTTTCAGGGTAATTCTGTCTCAACAACAAAGTATGACGTCTTTACATTTTTACCTAAGGGACTATTTGAACAGGTAAGTTTTTGTTGCTCTGTTTGCAATACAAGGTATTTTTTATTGAACCCCAATGATAATTGGCAAACCCAGTTCATCTGCATTCAGACTGAACTGATGAGGCATGGTTGCTGGAATTTCCAAATTTTTTGAAGAATATTCTTTAATCTGTGGTGGTCTTTTAAAACAACTCAGGGCAAGAAGTCCTTTAGCTATGGACCTATAGTGATCTAACATCAAATCGCTCTTTCCCACTAGACAAAAATTGTATTTGCTTAGTTTGAGACTTGGTTTAATATTTAAGTATAACACGAATTCCAGTCACATAAATATACAGGAAATTGAAAGAGAGTATGAGACTTATCTGTAATTGAGGAAGAAAACTGAGTAATAATACAAATTACTGAAGCTTTTTGATCTTCTACGGATGACTGAATAAGAAGTAAAGTGAGATAAATAAGTTTTCATGTTGTACTATATTTTCATGATGCTCTGAAACTTGTAGTAGAGTTGTTTTTTTTCTCTTTGTTTTTTTTTTTGTGTGTGTGTGTGTGAGAGAGAGAGAGAGAGTTTAGGTCAATTTAATAGGCTTTTTGAATAAGATCCTCCTTACTCCAGCTTGTGGATGATAGTAATAGGACACGAAATGTATAGATTGCTGGTTGTGCTGTTTACTCATTTAGTTTCTGTGCTCTCTGTTTTTCTATACGGTTTAACCTGATTTCCTCTTGTTTAATTTATGCTGACAGTTCAGGCGGGTGGCTAACCTCTATTTTCTCATGATCTCAATCTTGTCATGCACCCCTGTCAGGTATGTAGCTCTAGTAGAGTTTAACCTTCCAAGAAATTGCTAAGTACGGCTCTTAAATACTAAAATTCAGACATTGTTTGGACAATAACTTAAAGCGGCAATGATTTAAAGGAAAAAGAATTAGAAGATTGGAAAAGATTTGGTTTAGAACCCTGCATCATCTGATGAAGTTTTGATTTCATGCAGTCCTGTCAGTCCAATCACAAATGTGCTTCCGCTGACACTGGTGCTTCTTGTGTCTCTCATTAAGGAAGCGTGGGAGGACTGGGTGAGTGCCAAATCAGCTTCTCTCCCCATTCATATATCAAGAAACTTCCAAGGAATGTTTTCATATCTTTTTTTGCTTGTTATTGTTTTCTTTTCTGCTTGGAAGAAACGCTTTCAAAATGACATGGCAATCAATAATTCCACCATAGAAGTGTTGCAAGATCAGAAGTGGGTAGCTACCCCTTGGAAGAAGCTGCAGGTTGGAGACATTGTCAAAGTAAGTCAGATGTTCTTTCGTTTCTTTTCCTGCCAAACTCCTTATCTTCACCTGTCTAGTGTCTAGGCTAGATGGTAGACTTTCTGATGTTTTGAAATGTTTGTTTCTGCTCTTTTGGCGGCAAGTTATCTGCTATCTCATTGCTACTAAATTCATATTAGTGTGCCAGATGTTACTTCAATGTTACTAGCAGCAATAGTTGAAGAAGTGTATGCTGATGTGGAACTTGAAAATCTTATGGAAATTGGACTAGGTCAACTAGTTGAATAACTGCTGCTTTAACACAGCTCTCCTGGGTTACTATTTGGAGGTTTCAAAGAAATACGCTGCCAATATTTTGCATATACATAACCTCCCTAACTTTCTTAAGTTGTGTAGATTTTGAATCGAAGATAATTTGTGGCTGTAGAAATGCATGCATTTAAGCCCCGGAGAGTAATTGAATGTTCATTAACCTATTTAAGCAGCAGCGGCTGCATCTAACATCTATCCAATATATTTTTCTGAATGCCTGGTAATATTACCATAATATTTGGATTGCGCATTCTGTCAAAGGAGGAACTAGGGTGTGAGGGATGGCTTAGAGACTGACAACAGAGTGGTGTTTTGGACTTCTGAATCAGTTCCCCTGTTCAGGAAAAGTCAGTTGGTGGTACTGATGATGTTATCTGTGCATCCATTGGGGATCAAAGAAGACCTAAAGATATTCTATATTTTTTTTTTTGGAACCAATCTATGAAGTATTTATCATTTAATTGCATATATTTTTTCCTGAAATTCAGAAGTTCATTTGTCCTGTGGCAGGTGAAGCAGGATGGATTCTTTCCAGCTGATTTACTATTCCTTGCCAGCACAAACCCTGATGGTGTCTGCTACGTTGAGGTTATTTTTCTTTGCTTCAAAACTATATCCTTTCTCATCGATTTGAAAAATTGGTGCATGACCTCTTACGAAAAGATACAGTCCTCCATCTCTCAGTGTGTGTGTGTTTATCTTCTTTACACTTCTCTTGTAACCCTGTTATATGAGTCCCCTAAGATCCAGTTCTTTAGGTTACTTACATGTCCTTTGTTATGTTTTAATTTTTCTGTCTCATTTAAGTGGTGTCTTTGATTGTCCTGCAGACTGCAAATCTGGATGGTGAAACTAACTTGAAGATACGGAAAGCATTAGAAAAGACTTGGGATTATGTGACCCCAGAGAAAGCTTATGAATTCAAAGGTTTTGTTTCTTTCTGTTTGCTTAGCTTACAATTAATCTGTAGCCTAGAGCTTACCATGCTATCTATATTTGGTCAAGAGAATAAAACATGGCTTGATAGAAACTGCTTGAACGAAGTCTGTCACCATATTTTAAAAGCTCTATGTCCTATCTAAACTAAAGTTAGCAAGTGGATCAAAACTTAGGAACACTAGCATGTGGCAATGCTAACTTGGAAGATTTATCAACGTGCTAATTGAGTATTTGCTGCAAAAATGATATGTGATGTTTCTGGTTGTGGTAAAATTCGTATTATACTTTAAATGAGGATCAAAACGAACATCGAGCCATGAGTGAGGTTGTTGGTGGAATTAATTCCTGATGAGGATTTTTGCAGTCTAACATTATTCTGCTGAATATGGTTAACCTATAAAAGTTCACATTATTGTTTGATTTACTCCATGATGATAGAAATTCACCTGATATAATCATCCGTTGTGCCACATTTGCATTTGATTGAAATTCACTTATTAAATTCAGGTGAGGTACAATGCGAGCAACCAAATAATTCGCTGTACACATTTACTGGCAACTTGATCGTTAATAAACAGACCTTGCCTCTCAGTCCAAATCAACTTCTATTACGGGTATGACATCGCATCTCACTCACTCCCTCTTTGGTATACCTGAGTCCATGTTCCTTTTAGTTTTAATAGTTGTTGAGTTGAACCTATTCCTCATAATAGATCATGCTATTTGTTTTTGTCATTATTTTGGTTCCCATTTTATTATCATCTGCATAAGCTGCTTGTTGCACTTCTGTGGTTTGTAAATTTCTGCCAGAATCTTGATATGAATTGATGTTTTTGACCTATTATTTATAGTATTATAATTGTTAGTTCAACTGATGATTCGCGGTGGTTTTTTTATCCTCTTGCGCATTTTTTGAACGACTCGTGTACATTTCCAGGGATGCAGTCTAAGAAATACTGATTACTTAGTTGGTGCTGTCATTTTTACTGGGCATGAGACTAAGGTATATCTCCCTTTACCTATTGTATTCAAGCAGTTATTACGTATATGTTTCTCATTTGCTAGTTGTTGTTGGAAACTTCCTAGTGAATAATTTCTAGAGTAGCCTTTTTGTCAAAGGAGATCTTTGGAATATATACATAGTGGCATATATTGGCTGGAATTGTCCCCCCACATTGATGGATTATTTTAAGTGATTGTTAGCAGTCTTGCAATTTATCTATCACTTTGTCCCATTGTTTGTGTTTATTTTTCTACTATATATCTGTATTTCAGTGGTGGCCGTGTTATACTTGCAGGTTATGATGAACTCCATGAAAATTCCTTCCAAAAGAAGCACCTTGGAAAAGAAACTTGACAAACTTATACTTACACTATTTTGTGTTCTTTTCTGTATGTGTCTTTTGGGTGCCATTGGCAGGTTTGCGTTATTGCCTACCATGTTTCATTCTTAGAATTATGTAACCTGGTTCATATATACTTATTGCAGATAAATAATACCACTATCTTGACATTTGCAGTGGTATATTCATAAACCGCAAGTACTACTATTTGCGGTTTGACAGATCAGAAAAACAGTTTGATCCCAACAACAGATTTGTGGTGAAGAGAGATATCTCCTTTTTTTAGTCTGTTCGTGTGCAGTGTTCATTTCCATTTCCATTTTTCTAATTTTCTCTTCTTATGTCTGTAGGTTGCTATCTTGACATTTTTTACCCTGATAACTCTTTATTCACCAATCATTCCCATCTCTCTCTATGTTTCTGTAGAGGTAGGTTTCACACCGGTTGTTATGTTTCTCTTTTTTGGGCTGTGTTGTTATAGATTAATGAATTTCCTCTGTTTATTTCAGATGATTAAATTTATTCAATCCACTCAATTCATCAACAACGATTTACGCATGTACCACGCTGAGAGCAATACCCCGGCATTGGCACGGACATCTAACTTAAATGAAGAACTTGGGCAGGTAGAGATTTGCCTTATTGAGCTTTTATTTGCATGGTAGGAATTAGGTGGCTGGAGGAATTTCTGTGTTTGCTTGATTTAATTTCCAAATGTGACAACTAGATTGTGGATTAATGCTTTAATGACGTTTTGTGCTTGGATATACTTTATTTTTTTGTGCTGCTTCTTGTTAACTTTTAGTGGATGTGGATTGCTTCATTTTAGTTTGTCCTTGATAGGTGGAGTATATTTTCTCTGACAAAACTGGGACTCTGACGAGAAACTTGATGGAATTTTTCAAATGTTCAATTGGAGGAGAGGTATATGGTACTGGTATCAGTGAAATAGAGATGGGCACAGCACAGAGGACTGGAGTAAAAGTTGAGGTAAGTTTATCTGACACTAGAGGTTCATAAATACTGAGGTGTGCCATGTTTACATTTGGTGCTTTCGATTTTCAGACTCAGAAGCAGTCAAATGCAGCACGGGAGAAGGGTTTCAACTTTGATGATGCACGGCTTATGAGAGGTGCTTGGAGGAATGAAGCTAATCCTGACTCTTGCAAAGTAGGTTATTTAATTGTGAAGTATAAATTGACAATGTACTAAAAGTATAATAAATTTTTTCATGCTTTTATGTAGCATGTCTTCATGTTCCAGTTGTCTGCCTTCAGCCATTGTTGACTGGCTAAGACAGACATATGGTAGTTATATCAGACGTTTCATTTTCCTGACATGAGTTCTAGCTGTTGAGCGATAATTTCTTTAATCCTTTTACATGCTCACTCCTTGAGTGTATTAATTATATTGCAAAAGGATTCCTCTATTATGTTAACTCACTTATGCTCATTTTTAGAGAGTTGCTAGCGCAATCGTTCTGGCTGTTGGCAAAACTTTTCATGGTGAAATAGTGATGAGATATTAATACTGAGCCATTTTTTTCCCACTATAATATGGCTACTTTTGTGTTTTTTATCATGTCAGACATTAGGGTCTCAAGATTGGACTGCTATGCTTGGTCGCTAAGTTAAATTTCTTTCATTATTTAAAAGCCAAAGCTTTGCTTGTTAGATCTCTTCTATTATTTGGTAATCTACTTCTATAGTTTAGTGAGTGTGCTTCTTGTAACTTTTGTTAGACGTGATTCGTCACCACCATGATATTTCCATCCATTGATTATTGATGTCCATCACTGATTCCCCTGGTACTCATTCATCCTATTTTTTGTTTTGTGCAGGAATTCTTCAGGTGCCTTGCAATATGTCACACTGTGCTTCCTGAAGGCGATGAGTCCCCTGAAAAGATTCGATATCAAGCTGCATCCCCCGATGAGTCTGCTTTGGTTACTGCAGCAAAGAATTTTGGCTTCTTTTTCTACAGGTATATGGATTTTAGTGCTTTTTTACTGCTTTGGAGATATTATTGCTTAAAGTGAGACTTGTACTGTCTTAATTGCAGACGTTCACCCACTACGATTTATGTTCGTGAATCACATGTTGAGAAGATGGGAAAGGTTCAGGATGTTTCATATGAAATCTTAAATGTCCTTGAGTTTAACAGGTATTAAACTTGGTGTTCTGATTGTGTGTGTGTGTGTGTGTGTGTGTGTGTTTTGAGTACCTGATCTATGAAATTTCAGACTAACTGTTTTCACAAATCACATGTTGTAGTACGAGGAAGCGCCAGTCTGTTGTATGTCGCTATCCCGATGGTAGACTTGTACTCTACTGCAAGGTTACTTTATGAGACTGCATACATCCATTGGTTGAGTGTTATGTGCAAGGTATAAATTGACAGTTTTCTTTATAATGGGCTTTACAGGGTGCGGATACAGTGATTTATGAAAGATTGGCAAATGGAGACAATGAATTGAAAAGAATAACTAGAGAGCACTTAGAGCAATTTGGAGCTTCCGGATTGCGTACTCTTTGCCTGGCTTATAGAAATTTGAGTTCTGAAGTATATGAAAATTGGAATGAGAAATACATTCAAGCTAAATCTTCTCTTCGAGATAGGGAAAAGAAATTGGATGAGGTGTGCAGGCAATTTTCTCACATATTGTCCAATTTAATGCATTTCTCTTTTATTTTCACCAGAAACATTCTGTATATCTGTCTGTTGCTCATTCTCTTCAAGATGGATTATTTCTTTCGGTAGCTACTATTCTTGGATGTCTGGATTATTTTTTTCTGCTAAACACCCCATTCGCAAGAAATAAAATGTCACTTACTTCAGTGATGATACTCCCAGTTGAGCCTGATGAAGAAGGATAAGGTTTTGTCATGCAAACGTATTGTAATTATAATTTCCTCCATCCACTGAATAATGTCAGGGTGGTATGAGACAAGAGATGTAAGAAAATAACAAGTGCTGGCAATGTCAACTGTCATGTTAGATAGGAGACCTAGTCGAAAGATCACAGAGTTCTGTTATTCTTGGTAACGAGAGAAATAGGATGATTTGGCATAGTTTTTAACCAGTTGGTAGCACGTTCGTGTCTCATCGGCAGGGTTTGCTGCTCGTGTGTTTGGTTAGATAAAGAAATTTGATTAGTAAGAGGCAAAGAGCTAATGTAAATTTGAATACTGCTGTATTTTTTTTTTTTTTTCGAAGTCTCTAGGGTATACCAGGATTCAGACTAGGAATTAGACTTGCTGATCGAACTTGAATGGAAGAAAATACACAACTGGCACGGGCCTAGTATTTTCTGTCTTATAAAGCTCCTAAATTCTCTGTTTTGATATGACGCCCTGCCATTTTTTGTGAGGAGGTTGAGAAAGAGTTAGAAGGTGAGTGTTTTACTGTTGATGGTTGCAGATGAGGGAGAGGAGTCCTGATAGGCTTAATTAGTTTTTCAATTTGTAACACTTTTAACACAGAATGCGAGAATTATCCTCATATGCACCTCTTCTGATGACAGTTCAGGAAAGTAGTCCAATGGCATCTGAACTGCAATTGATTAATGAAAATGTCATTTCTGTTTAATTATCATGCAATGTAGATGCTCGAAGTTCATTTGGAACTTTGCGAGCTCCAGCTTCACTTTCCCTTTATTCAGTGCATTTCGAAGGTGCTGAACTGCAACTTTAATCCTTTTCTGTGGGGTTCTTATATGGTTTCTAAGTTGCATCAAACATCATATAGTTTCATTTTTGTTCACATTTTGATTCTCGTTGAACTTATTATTCGTGCAATAGATTTTTATTACAGCCCAACATGTAAAACTTTTTCAGGTTGCAGAACTAATTGAGAAGGAACTTGTTTTGATTGGATGTACTGCTATTGAAGACAAGCTTCAGGAGGGAGTACCCGCATGCATAGAGACCCTCTCTCGAGCTGGAATTAAAATTTGGGTGCTAACTGGAGACAAGATGGAAACAGCAATAAATATTGCTTACGGTAGTACTGTTGGTCATTGTCTTTTTTCTTTTACCTGATACCTGATGTTGTAATTTCATTTATTCCTGTTTTCTATTTACTGCAGCATGCAAGTTAATAAATAACAGCATGAAGCAATTTATAATCAGCTCGGAAACTGATGCTATTAGAGAAATTGAAGATAAGGTAAAGTAACATTCTGTACATCAGCTTTTCCCATCTAAATACAGGATATGTAGGCCTGCTGGTTTTTTCCTCCCCCTAACCTACTGTTGCCTGAATATTAGGGTGATCAAGTAGAGCTTGCTCGCTTTATGAAAGAGACTGTGAAAAATGAGCTGAAAAGATGTAATGAGGAAGCACAAGAGTGTTTTCATTCTGCATCCAGACCAAAATTGGCACTTGTGATTGATGGGAAGTGTTTGATGTATGCATTGGACCCCAGTCTACGAGTAATGCTCCTGAATTTGAGCTTGAATTGCAGTGCGGTAGTTTGTTGCCGTGTTTCTCCACTACAGAAGGCACAGGTAAGGTTCCTAAGGTGGCGTCAGGATGTTTTACATTCTTGTAAACCTTGATAAATGGGGTTTGGAATTTAGTTTGAATGTATAAAATACTGATTTGAAGTATCAAATAAAAGTCAAAGAAAGTGAGTGATTATTTAAGTCTTTATGAAAGTATATGCATTTGACAATTGGGGAGACATCTGATGCAAGCTCCACACTCATTATCATCATAATGAACATGCCAATAAATGTTGATGATATTTGTGTGATGACTCTCCTGGTATAATAGAATGAATGCTATTGAACAACTATCTTAGATTATTACCATTATCAACTTCTTCATTATCATTGTCATCATGGATCAACTTTATGGATTTTGAGAGCTGACTAATGACTTTTCCTACTTTCAGGTCACAAGCCTAGTTAAGAAGGGTGCAAACAGGATTACCCTTAGTATTGGTGATGGTGCTAACGATGTTAGCATGATTCAGGCTGCTCATGTTGGTGTTGGAATAAGTGGGCAAGAAGGTATGCAAGCAGTGATGGCCAGTGATTTTGCCATTGCACAGTTCCGCTTTCTGACAGATTTACTCCTTGTGCATGGTCGTTGGTCGTATCACAGAATATGCAAGGTTTGTTATGCTACAGTTTTATCCCTGCTGAGCTTACAATCTGTTCGGACAATTACCAGCTTCTAAATTTTGCGCAGGTTGTGACATACTTCTTCTACAAGAACTTGATGTTCACACTCACTCAGTTTTGGTTCACATTCCAAACTGGATTTTCTGGTCAAAGGTTCTATGATGATTGGTTTCAGTCTCTCTATAATGTTATCTTTACAGCCCTCCCTGTGATCATTATTGGACTTTTTGACAAGGTATTGGATCGTGCAGTTTTCCCAGTTTCTTACTTATTGTTCATTGTAATCAGAACTGCTTATGTTGGAATCAGTTGAGTTTTCAGATTTATAATTATCAAATTTTTTCACGATATTTCCTTGCATTTTCTGTAGGATGTTAGTGTTAACCTTTCCAAGAAATACCCTGAGTTGTACAAGGAAGGAATAAGGAATGCATTTTTCAAATGGAGAGTTGTGGCAACATGGGCTTTCTTTGCAATTTATCAATCACTGGTTTTGTATTACTTTGTTGTTGCTTCAAGTAACAGAGCCATGAATTCAGCTGGAAAGATGTTTGGCCTGTGGGATGTCAGCACGATGGCCTTCACTTGTGTTGTTGTGACTGTCAACCTGCGGCTCCTCATGATGTGCAACACGATTACCAGATGGCATCATATCAGTGTTGGAGGAAGTATATTAGCATGGTTCGTGTTTGTCTTCATTTACTCAGGCATTGTCTTACCTAAAGAGCAGGCAAGTTTTCTTGACATCAATACCAACACCTTTTTCAAATCATTAGATGCTAACTTCCTATATATTCTTGCATTTCTGCGCAGGAGAATATCTATTTCGTCATTTATGTCCTGATGAGCACTTTTTATTTCTACTTCACTCTTCTTCTTGTCCCTGTTGCTGCACTCTTTTGTGACTTTGTATACCTGGGGTAAGCTTGACAATTTATCGAGATAGATATCCGAATCTATATTCAAAACTGTGTTTTTTTAAATGGATTTTATTACTTATTTCTTCTGTGGTTCATTTTTGTTGCAGGGCTCAGCGCTGGTTCTTCCCCTACGATTATCAGATTGTTCAGGAAATTCACCGGCATGAGGCTGATAATAGCAGGATTGGATTACTTGAAATTGGGAATAATGACCTTAGCCCAGATGAGGAACGGAGCTACGCTATAATGCAACTTCCGGGGCAGAAGTCGAAGCACACAGGTTTTGCTTTTGATTCGCCCGGTTATGAGTCCTTTTTTGCATCACAGGCTGGTGTGTATGTACCGCAAAAAGCATGGGATGTGGCTCGGAGAGCCAGCATGAGGAATCGGCCTAAGACACCAAAAAAGAATTGACCTCCATACAAGTTTGTACAAATTTTATCCCGGTCAGTTTCTATAGAAATATGTAGAATCAAATGTATCATATCCCACATTGTAGTAATGATTCTTTCTAGAAATTTTTGTTTTATATTCTCACACAGACACTCTAGGAATAGTGGCTTTAGTTTTACTGTTGTTCCATTTTTGTAACTTTTATTTGGCAGAGTAAATAGTTGTGAGGCTCATTTGAGCTTTGTATTGCAATACACTAAGAGAAACTGACATTCTCCATTCTCTTTTGTGGTGCTCATTGTCTTGGTTTGCGTCCATGTAAATTTTTACTATATTTTCACATAAAATCGATATGTTAAGGTCAACATGGAAAATGGGATGAACAAATCCTATTCGAAGTTCAAATCCTAATCAATTCAAGAGTTTTTTAAGTTTGTTTTATTGCTTGGATAATTCTCAATTATTATATGAGATTTGTTTTCTATACTTATGCATACATGTGAAGGATTGGTTAGGATTTGAACTTTAAAAATCATGAAGGATTGGTTAGGATTTGAACTTTAAAAATCATGAATCGGTTAGGGTTTGAACTTCGATACTCTTGAGTATTAAAGTGAATCGGTTAGGGTTTGAACTTCGATACTCTTGAGTATTAAAGTGATGTCATATTGAATAAATTAGCCATTTAACTCTTAATTACTATGAGATAAGGTCCATAAATGAAATTATGGTTCAATTTAAAACTCAAATTTCAATTTAAAAAGATTTTAGTTTAGATTATAGTATGAAGCTTTTCCTTTCTTATTTTTCCGAAGCAAAATTATGAGATTATTATTAATTTATTTATTAGTAGAAATATAGGTTAAAAAGCTAATTCATTTCTGTACTAGTTCCACCTCTCAAATTCTCTCAACTTTAGTTTTTGGTACCATACTTGTTTATAATGTGAGTGAAGTTGCAATTTGGAGGCCAATGTTCATAGATTCAACTTCCTAGAGATAATTAAGATTTTTTTTAGGATAAATAATTAATCATATTATTTAGTGCAACAATAACTTAAAGATTAATATTCAGTACAAATTAATATATTATTTAAATGATATTGCTTTTACACACTTTTACATGTGACTTTCTTTTCGACTAGAATTTCACTTGATTTAGATAGAAAGTCAATCTATTAGAGTTCTTTCCTTGGAGCAATCCCTCTAGTGATTAATGAATGTGGAGTCAATAAATATTATAAGATTATGGTTCCTGGTGAACCACCATTGGATCAAGAAAAATTAAATGACATCTCTTAGAAAGAAGGTTGCGAGAGGTATAAAACAATATGGCACAACGATAAGGCAACATTTTAAAGTCAGGCAAAATCAAGGTTGTAAGACTGATAGGACAGACTGTCGGTGATTTTCTTTCCGGGTATGAGTAAGATTGCTAAGCTGGGCGTGTTCCCTAGGCCCGAGTGAAGTTGGTGGGGGACGAGTGGCTAGCCTGTTTGGTACCCACATCTCCGACTCCTACGGAGATGACCATCATTCATTTGACGCCAGCTGCTACACTGACACGGGTAGGGGACATGCAATGCCTAAATTGCAGAGCAAAAGAGGTCAGCTCAATAGAGTGACGTGAGATTTGAGATTCGAAAACAAATAAATATCCACATACGTTTATACAAAAAAAACAGATCCCTCTATATTTTATTTTCAGACAATAAATGTAAAACATAAACTAAATATAGGGGATTAGACACACAAAACCACATAGTAGGTGTAATATATTGAGCATTGAAGTTCAAAAGTTACAAAATGAAAGATACCCAATAAAGGCAGTCTTCATTCTTTTGAGAAGTGTACTTGAACATATACATATATATTCAGATACCCAAAGGCAGAAGCTTGTACGAGAAAATTACTAAGTTGCCTCGAAATAGGCCCCTGGCTGCCACTCAAAGTGCATGCTTTTTCACGTAAAAATAACCTTTAGTTGTCATAAGGGTAAAATCAAAACCAAAGAATCCTGGCACCCATTTGGGATTTGAGGAGGTTAAATATATGTTTTTTCCAACGTTATTTCTTGCTTTAATCACATCATACCCAATTGAGGGGACAACAACAAAGTTGTCAATGTACGAATCCATGAAAGAGGATAAGATTTTATATTTGTATCTACATATTATTTGATTCTTTTAAAATAAGCATGAGGAACCAAATTCCAAAAAATAAAAATAAAAAATGCTTCCCCAGTCACTGAAAGATCCTTAAAAATGTTGTCATATTTCTAAATGTGCGTCTGCAGTTTATAGTTTTAAGTGCATCCTAAGTCCTAAGCCCTAAAATGAAGCCATTACAGCAAGAAGTATCTAATTCTCCATTACTCAGACCTTTTTGATGTAAATGATGTCGGTTAAGCTGAAATAATCATTTTACCTTAAATATTCGTACCACACATATGATCAACTATTACAATCATCTAATTTTTACATGTGGCACCATTTTATTTGTACACAGAGATATGATGTGATAGGATCACACTAGCCAATCAGTCAATCATTATAAATACCTCAAAATTACATGATTGATTTAAGTATTAAAGGTTTTTTGATTGGAATCCTTCTAACAGCTCTAAAATCGTGTGTTGTGTTTTAAGTCCTAGATCCCATCGTACGAATGATAGGAAGGACTTACTTGTCCAACAACCTAGTAGATAACTAATAGATTGAGTCTGAATTTGATCAAATTGGAACATATCGGATTAACTAATAAATATTTTTGTCTAATTAGGGTCCGTTTTTTTTTTTTTTTAGACCTATTTTTATTTTCTGCTAAAAATGAAAATAGAGAGCCATCAACTTAGGGATGACAACAAAGCAAGTTGGGGCGGATTTTGACTCAAGCCGAACTCAGCCCGTGGGTTTTAGGAGTGAAAACTCCAACTCTAAATGTAGAACCCGAATCCTACCCGCACCTAACTAATACTTTTTATACAGTTTTAACTCAAATATCATATAAATTTTATGTAAAACAAACAAATAAAAAGCTTTTGAGCATTTTTAAGCATTCTGAATCTACTCTTGAAAGTCATGATTGTGAGGAATGGGAAGGAAAAAAAATGCTAACATAGTTTAGGGATTGCTGTATATATATTTTTTGTAAAAAAATTAAATTAAATATAAATATATATAAATATTTCATGGTGGGTTTACTATAAACCTGAACTCGATTCGATCCGCCATGGGGCGGGTTTTCTACCTTCTCCGATTGGAGGGATTGGATTGGGTACCTGCATATTGGGCATAAATTGCCATCCTTACATCAACTTTTTCCCCATTTTTATGGATATTTTCATTCTCAAAATATTCTTCCAGAAAAACTCTTACACTCTATCTCTATTTTCATTTTTCATCACCTTTTATTTTCTCCTACTCGCATTTGCACGATTTTTAATATAAAACATTACATTTTCTAAATACAACTTATTTCCAACCCTATATAACATTACATTTTAAACCAAATATTTAAACAATATTTTATTTTTAAAAATACTTTTATAACTAACTTTTCAATATATTTTTTTACCAAAAAATGAAAATATCTCTAGAAAACAAATTCAAACTGCCAATATTATTGACTTGAAAACAGACAAAAAAAAAAGGTAAAAAAATTATCACTCAATTCGATAAAACAAGGCAAAAGATAATCCAAATTAAAGCCCCTCAACTCTAGTTCATGTTTTCAGTCTCTTTCAAAATATTCTGCATTCCCATACATCATTTCAGAAGATCATATCATGGTGAAAAAAGAGTGAAATATTACATATAAATGCCAACTAAGAGCGGCTCAAATAACTAGGAATAAATATATGTGGACCATCCATACGTGGCTGCAGAAAATGATCATATGAAGAAGGTGTGTTAATCAATTCTGATAGGACATAATTCATAGTGCTGTCGATAGATAAGACAAAAGCCTAATCTATTAATTATTTAATTATTTTTTCTTTTTTCGAATGTATATATGTTTTGAGTTTTGACATTTATAATAATAATAATGTCCCCAAGCTATTGTCGTAATCCAACTTTAGCATGTTTGCTTTGCTTAATAATGATGTGGTCTAATGCTTTTTTGCCTTTGCATCTGTCCAGTTATTTTGCCTTTTTAGTCAAGACAACATCTCTAGAGAATTTTAAACGTGCAGAATTTTTGGTCTTGAAGCAGAGAAAAATAAAAAATAATATATATATATATATATACACACACACACAAGTACTAATTTAGGTAGAACTGTATTTTTCAAGATTTTATGATGTTATCTTTAGTTGTGTTCTTGATTAATGGGCTCCAAGGTGACGGGTTAGTGTGAGCTTATTCATGCAATTGTGTATTCTTCGAATATGAATATGTTTTCTGAAAGATCCTGACTTTCGTATCTTTGTGGATCTTTGAAATTCCTTTGATGTCTTATGTTGTGTTGAAAGGATATTTATATAATTCGATTGATTGCGTAAAGTCCGTGAAAGAAAAAAGAGAGAGAATGTTAGCAGCAATAGATTATCAAGTGACCTAATTATCAAATTTGCAATTGATTGCAATTTTTTGTAATTTTAATTGTGATAAAAATTAATTATATGTTATCAATAATTGACAATAAAAAAATTTGGGGGAGAGTAAGTGCTATATATGAACATGACTAGTAATATATCACTACAAAAAATTAGGTATATATCCACCCTAAAAAATTGATAAGAAATTAATTTCATATTTGTGACCACAAAATATAGCTAGTTACAAATTTTTTGTAGCAAATGTAGCTTTTTAAGAGAACAAGTAACAAAAATTATTTGCTATCATCAGTACATATATATCTATGTTCAATAAATTAGTTATGCATTATTTATGAACAAAAATTAATATATATAATATGTAAGAACAGAACATCAGTTTTGAACTAGTCATAGTGACAATTAGCTATGAACATCTACTTCGGATTCGATTAAATTAATTTTACAATCAATTAAGACTATAAATTTTAAGCATAAATCACAAATTAACCATGACCTTTTTTTTCCGCCTCTATTTATACACACATACATCAAGAGTCTGTTCAGGTTCGAACTCCTAACCTCCCATATTATGTAGGAGATTAATTTAATTAACCATGGTTGATAATTGAATTTTTTATAGTGAGCACATTTGCCAAGTAGAGTTGTAACTATCGATCAACATGTTTTAATTAACTTGAGAATCCAGTTTACACTTTGGTTTACGTAAGGAATTATATGCCGTAGAAATATTTTATCTGCATGAAAATACACAAACCAATGCAAAAGAACATTATTATCTCATAGGACCCTTATAGCATTAGTATAAAGCAATGTGTTCCCCCCATGACACGTCCCTGCAGCTCATCTCTCTCATCTCTCTCCCTCTCTCTCTCTCTGCTCGAGAAAGTAGACAGAATCAGTACTCAAACCCATAAAAGAAAATCAAAAACCCTAGCCATGCAGTAAAGAAATTAAACCTGCAGCCCAATTATACCAAAATACCCTACTTCTCTTTAATTTCTTTCCTTATTATTGCAATGCCATTCAAGCTCAAATCCCACAGATATGCACCAAACTTACAACTAAAGTTTTGTCCCAATCTCTGATTCTTCTTTTTTCTACCTTAATTTCTGTCTGGGTTCCCACTGAAAATTCAGACATTTTCTTGGCTTTGGATCGTACGTAGAGAAAGATGAGCAAGTTAGTGAAGGTGTTTTTGCGGCTGCTGGTGTTGGTGGGAGTGGTTCGGCTTTTGAGTACTGTTGGGGCTGCGGCTGTGGAAGGGAATATGGGAAGAAAGAAGCATATTAGGCCTGTTTCAAAGTTTGATCTCAACTACGCCAGCAAAAGAAGGATTCCTAATGGACCTGACCCCATCCATAACAGGTGTGTTGTGTGTGTGTGTGTGTGTGTGTGTGTGTGTTTTCTTTCTTTCTTGCTATTTATTTCTTCTTTTGGTTTGATGGGACACATGATACTACTTATATGTTGGAATTTTCTTTTATAAGTACATGAAATAATCATATATTCGACTTTATATATATATGTGTGTGTGTGCGCGTGCGTGCATATATAGAAAATTTGTCTAATGTTATTATCTTCACATAGGTTCGGTTCGGAGTTCGAATTCTAATTAATATTTAGTATAGCGTATATGTTTAAATAAATAAAAAAAATTGCTTCATTGGAATATTTGATGTCCATTTAATTTGACCTTGGTAAACAATAATATTGAAGCATTTGAAGTTGTGTAAATGAATTTAATTAATTGATCGAGTTTTTATTTTGAATCTCTTGAATGAATTACTTATTAGAGAATTTCCAGATAACGAATCAGGACATGTGAAGTCATCTCTTTATCTTGTTTATCTGCAAAGGAAAAATACGATGAATTAATTGATTGGTTTTTATAGAGTAAAACTTTTATTAAGTAAATTATACATTTTTATAGCAAAATGACTTGTGAATTTACTATACGCGAGAATTCTTAGTCTAAATTGTATTAATATGTGAAATTGCTTAATTTCTTTAAATATTTTTCATTTGTGATTTTTAACCATACTTTATCCAACTATATAATAGGGTTTGCAAAGACAACTATTGCATGATCAAATTTCAAGGCCATATATACTAAAGTTTGCTTTTGTCATATCTTTAATTAGACTGAGCAAATAAAGCAGAAATTAAAGAGTTGATGCACTCTCCCCTCTTCACTTTATCCTTTCTTGAACAGATTTATTAAAGTTAATTTAAACATTTCATTTTGTCCTCTACACTTTTTAAGGGTTATTTCAACCTTTTTATGTTGCCCTTTTCTTTTTAGTTTCCTTTTTTCCCCTCCCTCCTTTATTTTTACACTAAGCACGAAAAATCAAGTACAATCCCTTTAATGTTCTGTCACTATTCTTTCTATAATCATTCTTTAATTTTCTTCTGAATTAAAATAAGCGCACTTAAAGTTGAAATTTGTTAATTATATATAAAGATAATTAATTGTTCATTTCTCAATATACACTACAAAAATTATTATATACTACTAAGAAAAATTAGGGGAATATTTGGTTATAGTTTTTTTTTGATTATATTATGTGTTTTGAGAGAATGAATTATTGAAAAATGTGAAAGTTATATTTTGGGAGAGATATTTTTTTTACTGTAGCAGTCAAATCAATATTTTTTTGTTGGGTTTTTTGGGTGAAAATGAAATCGAGTTATTTTTTTATGGTTAGAATAATAATAAAAAATATATAATGTATATATATATTATATGTATGTATATATTGAAAAATAAAAATTTTGGAAGGAAAATGATGATATGTTTGGTTATGTTTTCCCAAAACAATTTTGTTCTAGGAAAACATAACCAAACACTCCCTAGGGTATCAATTATAATATTCAATTCATAGCTGATGATACTCTTATATATATATATATGTATATATACACACTTTTTCCTATAATGCATTTTTAATCTGTTTTGCTTTCAACGAACAAGGCTACATATATTTTTTTTTTAAAGAATTACATTTGCTACCAAAATATTAAGTTATAATTTGTATATGACTATGAAATTAATTTTGTAATAACTTTTCATAGTACTAAATTTTAACATTTCGATATTTTTCTTTGGAACAGAAAAGCTGGGAACTCCCATCAACCACCAGGCCAAGCGTAGGCTGGAAAATTGTAGAAGCTGCAACAAAGTTAAATTTTTTGCAATATTCTCGTATGTATTTTGTGAAATAGGATTGAAAATTTCTAGAGTACTTACTACTGAATATTAGAAATCCCGGGTTTATTTCAATTTTTTAACTCAAATATGGGGGGTGAAAATTCGATAGAAGGAACAAAATTTTATGCACCCCAAATTTTACAATTTTAATTAGATGCTTGTGTAATTTATTAATTTATTTAAATATTGATCGTGAAATTTTGCTGGAAATTTTTTTAGCTGCCATGCCTTGTACATTTATATAACGGCCAGATTTTTAATTCTCGTATGTTTAAGGTAGGGGGTTCATCCCCAATATGCTCTGCGTACCCTTCGCGGCTTATCCCCAATTTAGGGTTAGGATTCGTACAATCGAGATTGCTTCGGTTCCCACGTTGCTCCCGTTAGGATCACAAGCCCACGCAACTGGGCTCGACTAAAATTAGTCACATATGTGTTAGCTTTTTGCTTTGGCTAATTTTAATGGTTTGTGAATTATTTATGGATGATGGCATGTGTTCCAAAAACAAAAGCAAATCCACCACCATTTAAAGGTGTGGAAAAAGAAAGAAATAAGCATCTTTGGGGTGTTAGTCTTTTTCACCAGATTCTTTGGTTTGGGGGAAGTGACACTGTTTCGGTCTTTGGTCCATTCAAACTTGCAAAAATATAGCAGATTCTCCGATCTCGTGGCAACCAAAAAAGCCTATGAATTTGTACACATCTTTATAATTATAATAAAGAGATTTTTATTTTTTTAAAAGTTATATCATTTTCAAGATAAGATTCATCGTAATTATATAATTTTTGGTTTTTAGAACATTGCTTTAATCATCAAAAGCAAACATGTGTGTTGAGTTCGGAATGAGTTATTCTTAAGCTTATGTTTGATTTGATGAAGGGTTACTAGATCGGTTGGTTCCTCGTTAAGTCAAGTCGATCCAAAGTAAAATAATTGTACACATCAAAAGTTGGGGTTACAAGGTTAGAACTACATGTGTTAGTAAATTTTAAGTATTCAAAATTATGCCATTTGACAAATAATGTATTGTAAAAATGACATCATTTGAAACTTTCACATTATTTTAATAAAAAAGTCTAGGTTGGTAGCAAAAAATTATGTCTTATACAATAGAATCTGATAAGTCAGAGTTCGAGTAAGTGTTCGTATAATCTTCTTCTATTCGAAGAAATGATTCATCAAAATAATGAACCCTCACAGCTCAGGTACAACGATGAATTATCGGGGGGGTGCTCTACCATTGAGCGAATAGCCCTTCGTGCGAGTCTCCCACTAGGGGCCCACTATGCCAAAAGTGAGAGAAACCCTATTCCTCTCTTTCCTTTTTTTTTTTCTTTTTTCACCCCTATGTCGCCACATGGGGGACATCAGAATGTAACAAATGGGGTCTTATCAACTTGTTCTAACCTAGGATAATAAGCTCATGAACTTGATCTTACCTACCTTCTTTTTGTTTTGGGTATGAAGCAGTGTCAAACCAAAATACCCAACAAGCATTAGCTCTCTCTGAAAAGGAGGTGATCCAGTCAGCCTTTCTAGTACAACTATCTTATTACAACTTCACTCTAATCACTAGCTCTACTTTCGACATCCCCTCCTTGCGATTAAGGTAACGACCTTGGCCATGGATTACGTAGAATCACGTCAAGTCAAGCCAATAAACTCATACAAAAATGAAGAATTGTAGAAATACTTGATTATTTTGTTTTAGGACAAATAAATCATTTTATGGGTATTATCTTCTCTCCCCATCTCTCTCACACACACATACACATATTGTTGTACAAGTAATTAATTATTGCATATAACAAATTTACAATATCGTAATATTACATTACAATATCTTCTAAATCCATTTCACCAATATATATATATATATATATATGATTTATTTCTACTCCAAAGACACAGCAATTCTTCTATTTATTCCTTAATTTTGTCACTTCGTTTGTCCACTTTTTGGTCATTCTTTTGTTTTTTTTTTAAAAATAAATAAATTAATTTAACTTCCTTGGGTGTTGGTATGTAGAACAAAAGGAGACTGGAGTACGTCTGAATAAAGTATTTGGCAGCATTTAAAGTATGGACACTTGTCAAAAGGGGGAAATAGAAAAAGAAGATGTTGATTGGAGCGTGAACATAGCTTTGTTTAAATAGACCAAAGCCGTTCGGTTTCATTTTTCTATTTCAAAAATGAAACACATAATTTTTTACATATTTTTGTTTAATATTATTTTTATTTTTAATTTTAAAATATATTTTTTAATAACCTATATATTTTTTATTTTTGTTTCATTATTTCTATCTCTCTCCATCTATAATCTATTAAAACCAATATAATAATTACTTTTTCAATAATCTATTTAAATACAAAGTCATTTCAACTCATTTCTACTAACTAACTTTTCAAATTTTAAAAAAGATGAAAATAAAAATTGAAAATGAAAATAAATCCAAGCAAGCTAGTTTCCAAAAGCAGCTTGGTTGGTTAGTTGATGTAAATTATTTTTCAAACTGTACGAAAGTGAAAAAAAAGAGAAAAAGAAAAGGCTTAGTAAATGTTCAAATATTTTAAAAATTATCATGTTTTCTTAGGTCGGATCGATTCGCTCCAATATTAAAACGATTTCATTTCTTCAATCTCTCAAATTAAAGCAATTTAATAATACAATTATTTATCAAGTAGCAACTTTTTATAAATATTTATTATTAAATATTTACAAGTCTGTATTAATTTAGAGCATTTATTACTTTTCCAACATATTTTCTATCTCTCGACACATGATTGAGTTCGCGGAGAATTTCATTGGGCAAATTCCAATCTAAATTATATTTTTATTTTTAGGACTTTCAAAAGATCGAATAATCTAAACTTTCTTAACTCGAATTTTTTTTTCTCAGCCCAGCTCTTAATTAGAAGATGATCATTCTCGAATCATAAATCAACACATAATTTGCATCTATTTTTATACTTGCTCATTTGCAGTAAAAAACATGGGATTTTTATTACCAACTATTTTCTCCAGCAATTTCTTTTTTTATTTTTATTTTCAGTTGGAGAATGGAGCTATGAGCTACCTGATCCTCATGTAAAGATCTCCTCTGGGCTGGCCCAAGACTTCTGGACTAAACCTCCCAGTGAAACCAAAAGATGATGGGTTCCAAGATTTCACTTCCCCAAATTAGTTTAGAATTTTTTATTATTCCACAATTAGAATTTGTGGCTGTCGATGGATTGAATTTTAATTCGAATATAATTTAAATTCGGTCTAAATTTTTTTATTTTTATTCAATTAAAATGTTCGTGGATTAGATCTAATTATGAATATTCATAAATCGAAATAAGTGGATTGAATACATAATTAAACAATTTAATCCATTTAAGATCCGAATCTGAACTTTAATATTTTTTTATTAAATTAATATTCTTAGATATAATATTAATAAAAATTTTTAAATAAAATCTATATACTGTATTAATATAATATCTATATTAATGTCTATATTGTGTTATTAATATTGAGTCTTTAACCAAAAAATAAGAGAAATATTGATAAAATATCAAATATAATAATATATAATAGTTCACATATGCATTAGTATAATATGCATATGCAATTAGGGATGCAAATAAGCTGAGCCGAGCTTTGACCATTTTTTCAGGCTCAGGCTCGAGCATGACGAGCTTAGGAAATTGAGGCTCGAGCTCGGCTCAATTCATTAAACTCAAACTCATAATCAAGTTATAGACTCGAGCTCGCCTCGGGTTTGAGCTCGAAAAGTTAAATTATACTATAATTTTTTTTTAAATTACTATACTTTATTTTATTATATTTAAAATTACCTATAGGCTCGAGTTTGGTTTGGGCTCGAACTTGAAAAGTTAAATTATATTATAATTTTTTTTAAATTAGTATATTTTATTATATATTTTTATATATAAATATTTTTTTAAATAAAAAATATAAGCTATGAGTCGGCTCGCGAGCTCACGAACAAGAATTATTTGGCTTGAGCTCGGCTTGAACTCGAGCTCGAACCAGTTCCTTAGTCTCGCGAGCTCGCTTGGTTCGTTTGCATCCCTATATGCAATAGGAGTTTTGCATTTAAATATTTAACTTTTGGACTAATATATAATAATAAATTATTAAAAATTCAAATATGACGTAAATTTACTTTATAAATATAATATTTTTATACAATTCAAAAGAAAAAAAAAGTTAAATCAAATCAATTTTTTTTTATCGAATTTCAGATGTTCATAGAATTCAAATATTGTACTGACTAGTAAAGATCTTATAAAATATCGGGTCAAATTTAGATTTAAATTCGAATATGGTTGATCCGATCCAAATTTCATATCTGAATTCAAATTTGACCCGTTGACAGCCCATTTACAATAATTCTTAACATCCTAAAATTTTACAAGATCTTGACTTCAAATGTGAGGGCGTTTTTTTATTTTTATTTTGACACTTTATTAACATATTTATTCTTGCATTCTTATTAGTTATAATAATTAATTAATTGTTGATAATTGCAGTAATTATTGATTGATAATAAAAGAGAACTCAAACTTGCCAAATTGGATATATCTATAATAAAATATACTTATTGGATCACTGCCGAAAGGCCCAAAACTGATCCTAAAATTTGATCCATACAGAGGCCCATCAATTCAATTTAGACGAGGGCCACCCACTTCCAGTTAGCCGCATTGCCACGTGGTCCGCACCGTTTGGTTTGACCCGGCGGAGCCCCCGGGGCGAGAAATTTCTCATTTCTTTTCATTATGGACAACAAATTCAAAACATAATCTACAGACACAGTTTCATTTTGAGTTCATTTGAGTTTCATTTGGCATTCCACCACACCATATCAAACCTTTACATACAAAACGCCCACATATATAGACCTCTCTCTCTCTCTCTCTCTCTTGTGTATATATAATACTCCTATAAATATGAAAAGAGAAATTATCAATAATCTAGAATGAAGATTAGAATGGATACGAATCACAGTAGAAGAAATTCATGAAGAAAAAATCTTTACCAAAGCTTCGAAGAAGTTTTCCAAATCTAGATCTCAGGTGATCCGGCGGCCAAATCAATTTTCGAGTTTGTGTGGATCAAATTTTGAATCGAAAATTCAAATTTCAGATCGGGAATTTGAACAGCTGAAAGGTTGAAGGAGTTTGTTTGTTTGTTTGTTTTTTCTTTTTTGGGAGAAAAATGCCGGGGCATGGGGATCTGGATAGACAAATAGAGCACTTGATGGAGTGCAAGCCGCTATCGGAGGCGGAGGTGAAGATTTTGTGCGATCAAGCGCGAGCGATTCTAGTGGAGGAATGGAATGTGCAGCCGGTGAAATGCCCCGTCACTGTGTGCGGGGATATTCATGGTCAATTTTACGATCTGATCGAGCTTTTTAGGATAGGCGGCAATGCTCCTGATACGAATTATCTTTTTATGGGAGACTACGTCGGTGAGTTTTCATTCCTTTGGTTTTTGTTAAGTCATTAAGGAAGTTTTTGCCTTATTTGGTTATTTATTTGGATGCATTTCATTCGAGATTTTTAGAGTAATTGTTCATAACTTGTTTGCTCGTGGATTTGTTCTTGACCTGTGTTTGAATTTTGGTGGTCGTGATGGAGACCAATATAGAATATAAGAAGTGCTTTTATTTTGCTTGCTTGTTTTAGTTTCGGCTGATAGGGAAATTAAATTATTAATCTATTTGTGTCCGAAGGTCTGTTGCCCATCTATTTTGCGAGAAAAACCAACACATGCGAATGCGAGCTGATTCTTGAGCGTATTTTTCAATTTGATTCAAACCAAAATGCAATGAGCTGATTGCTTAGCTGATTATTTAGTTTTTCTTAGCACTGGAGATTGGAAATTACTTATTGAAACTTCTGATGTGCTGGTGAGCTGGATATGTGTTGGAAATGGACTATAATGATCCAATTATGTAAACCTGTTCATTTCTTTTATCCATAGAATAAACATGTCACTCGATGCATTGGAGAAAATGTTCCAGAAATGCTCGGTGTTGTTTTGCTTCAAGCCAACCACATTGTGTGCTGTTTGGATGATGGCTGACATCAGGATGCTGAATTGTTTTGATGCTGTTGTGGTGTAGCTTTTACGGCAAGATTAGGTAGAAAGTTGATCTATGATCACGGACACTTTGGATTAAGATTTAAGACACGTAATATCGTCAATGATACCATCCTTTTCATATATATATATATGTATATATATATATATTCCTGGAGAATGTTCCTATGTGACTTTGGCTGGATTTAGATTTAAGACATGTAATATCATCAATGATTTCATCCTTTTCATATATATATATATTTGTATATATATATATTCCTTGGTAATGTTCCTATGTGACTTTGGCTGGATTTACTTGAATACAAATGAAATAGACATTCCACTTGTCTTTGGTGAAGATGATAGTTTGTGCATGCAGCCATGCGCATAATGGAAGATGCTTCTCCTAGAGGTTCTGGTGCTTATTCTTGTCTGTTTTTTTACATGTTACTGCAAAATTGGTGTCTGAAAAAAAAATTCTTTTTGTCTTGAAATTTTGCCTGGTGCTTTTAATTGGATTGCTTTGCGTTCTGCTAACGGTAAGTTTTGTGCCATTTTAGGATGTCTTGATCATTTTGTGCAGTATATCATAACATTCCATTAATTATATATTCATTTAATGCAGACCGTGGTTACTACTCAGTGGAGACAGTCACACTCTTAGTGGCTCTGAAAGTTCGTTATAGAGATAGAATCACAATCCTGAGAGGAAATCATGAAAGTCGACAAATCACTCAAGTGTATGACCTTTACTTCTCTAGGGATTTTGTACTGGTTAAATTGTTCTTGTGGAGTCTACCACCAAATTAAGTATTGCATAAATATTCTGGGTCCTACCAGAAATTTGTTTGTGCCATATATTATTAAAAATAATGTTCTGTACTGTTCATGCTAGGGTTTATAATTCTTACAATTTGTGGAGGAAAAGTGTGTACTTGATGTTTGAGTGTGAACTTGGAAATAGAATGTTTCTTTCAGATAGCATATGTATATCATATCCTGATAAAAGACATTTGCATGAATAGGATGAGATGATTTTGTTTTCCGAATTTGTCCCTTTGGGAAGGGAAAGTAATTTGTGAAAATCATACTTGATTTGAATGTCCCATTTGGCCAAGTGGGCTTACAACTGTATTGATCTTTTATAGGCTGCTTAGATTGGGTGTGGAGATTTTCAGCCTTTTGCTACAATATCCTTTCTTAGCTTTTATCAGAGATAAATTCTTTTGTCACATAGTAGTGCTTCCACAGTCTCTGTAAAGTCTTTAGCAAGGGTGGTTCTATTTGTGGGTATGTGTTGTTTTAAATCTAGATATATAATGTGCAGTGCATAATTTATTGACATGTTGAAAGATCACCCCATTCAATGTTGTAAACAAAAAAGAAAAAATCTGACACGAGAAGGCCGTGGTTTCTAATTATTTGAAGATGTGATGTTATGTGAAGTAGAAAAGGATGAAGTATGTGAAAAATTTTGCAAAAGAAAACACAGATTTGTAGCTCTTTCTGGATGGAGGCGGCTGCAAGATTGTCATATGCATGGTATGAAGGAAATTGACACAAAAAAAGAGCTTATTGTGTATGCATGCTCACATATTGGACTTCAATGATGTATTTCTTAATATTATAGGTTTTCACGCTGGCTTTTTCTCGCTACTATTCTGGTTTGTTTGGAAGGGTGCTTACAAGAGATTGAGAAAGTAATTTATAAATGGCATATGTTCTCCTTGTTTTACTACTACTGCATGGTCATTGGAATATTGTACTCTCAGGCTCTAGGTAGCCAACCTATAGGGAATTTGGAACTGCAATGGATGTGAGTAGCCAAAGTGTGTTGGATTAAACATAAGTAATCTATATTAGTAATTTTTTTATGCAAAGGGTTTTATGCAAAGGAGTATATCTTTTGTCCGTTATGTTCCAACATGATAGCACGCTAAGAGTTTACGTGTCAATTATGATAAGGACGTGAAAGCCCCACCTACATACCTTCAAAATCAGAAAACAATCTTGCAGTTCTTAATATACGCCATGTCTTAAATAGTGTTTCCTTTCTTCAAACAAAAGATATCTTTGGCTTTTACTATCTCACGGAAATGATGACTGACTTGGTCTAAAGGCTCAAACACTTGTTAAAATTCTGTAATCAATGACTCAACTGACGGTGTGGTTAGGTATACTGGAAGTATTCTTGCTTTTAAAACAATAAAGAGATCCTTGCATCAGAAAGTAACATTTAACTCTGATGTGATTGCTGAATGAATTCTATTGCTAGATGGGGAGTTGGATTACATAATTTTCAGTCCAAAGATTGTTTTCAGACTTCCAAAGGTTTTTAATATTATATGCCTTTTGAATGTTTTCGGGATTATTCATGTACCATTTCTTGCACCAGGTATGGTTTCTACGATGAATGCTTGAGGAAGTATGGCAATGCTAATGTGTGGAAATATTTCACTGATCTTTTTGATTATTTGCCCTTGACAGCACTTATCGAGAGTCAGGTTTGGTGGATAAAAACACATCCCTCTTTGTGTTGATCATAATAGCATGTTTATTATATCTTATGCTTTTCACCGTTTTCCTGTAGATCTTCTGTTTGCATGGGGGTCTTTCGCCGTCACTTGATACCTTAGATAATATCCGAGCTTTAGACCGTATACAGGAGGTATCAACAATTTATTTTATTTATTTATTTTTATTTTTTGGGTGCATGAGTGCATTAGCCTTAAAATGATTCATTTTACGTCTATTATATTCTTCTGTTTTTGTCAATTTTCTTAGTGTGTGTTGGTATAGGCCTACCCAGTTATTGGTATGGGTGCCAGCATCCAATTTCATGATTTGAGGCCTGGATTATGTCTGAATTTTTTCTTTCCCAAAATGTTAGTTCAGTAAAAAGCAAAAGCCTAGTGTCTTAAACTTCAGCTTTATTAATAGCATTGTCAATTAAGAAATGGTAGTTGAGGTCCTAAGATCCCTCTCTTTTATCTGTATGCTTCTGTTGTTAACTTCTTCTTTGTGACACACGGTGATTTTATTGTTAAAAATTAGACATAATTCAGACTGAATGACCTATTATCATGTTGTCCAACATAATTCCTTTCATCAACGTGCTTATTGGTGGATGGTCAGGTTCCTCATGAAGGACCAATGTGCGACCTTTTGTGGTCTGATCCTGACGATCGCTGTGGGTGGGGCATATCTCCACGGGGGGCTGGATACACCTTTGGACAGGATATAGCTTCTCAGTTCAACCACACCAATGGCCTCACTCTAATTTCAAGAGCTCACCAACTTGTCATGGAAGGTTACAATTGGTGTCAGGTTGGTCTACAGTCTGAATGGTTTCAATTCAAACAATAGTTAACTGGTTATTTATTGCTTTCACCCGGATTTGTAGGACAAAAATGTGGTGACAGTTTTTAGCGCCCCAAACTATTGCTACCGCTGTGGGAACATGGCTGCCATACTCGAAATTGGGGAGAACATGGAGCAGAATTTCCTTCAATTTGATCCAGCTCCTCGGCAGATTGAGCCTGACACAACACGCAAGACTCCAGATTATTTTTTGTGAACTCAGCACCTCAGGCATGCTTGCAGTTATATTACAGTAGGTGTCTCTTGAGAGAAGAGTATTGTTATTTGAGGATTATTGTTGACATCATTCTTTTGTTTGGAGTTTGCTCGGCTCCTGGCTTCGACTACATGCTCGAGATACTTTAGCGGAGAACTGACGAAGGCACGGAGTCTTTGTATATTTTTCCAAAAGCAGAAAGCAACAATGACATTTATATTGTGTTTTATGTAATTTACAAGGTTTTTGTAGGATCAAGTTTTCAGAATTGGGTCCGTTTTTCCCTTTCAACTGACAAGCTGTTTGGCAGCGATAGCACTGACAATAAACTCATTGCACAGTATTGGCACTTGGAATTAGCTTCTAAAACCTGAAAAGTAAATGAATTGGTAGTGGGACATTTTTCTCTTTCCTTAGAAGTTCCTTTTTTGGGCCAACGCTACCAAATGTTGAAACATTCATATTTTCTTGTATCTCCCTTTCTTCTACTCTTGGCATATAATGCTAATCGGTTTGTGCTTTCCAACCGATAGAATTCTTGAACTTCTTTAATTGGTCAGGGTGAAAAAATGGTACCAAAAGAGGTGCACAATTAATGGTGGTGCATTTGAATCCTCCGCATTTTTCTTCTATCTTGCTGAAATTTGCAGGTCCTCTCTTGAATTTTGAAATATTATCTATAGGCTCCCAGTGATTTTCATTATTCTAATTTAGTCCCTTAAAATTTTGATAAATAACAACAATAATTTATATCACAATAGAAATATCGTGTTGCATAACTTAAAATAATAATATGGTACAATATTTATTTATTTATTTTAATTGCTACATCTAAATTTTATTCTAAGTTAGATCAGATAATCAAAATATGATAGATACTAATCAACTCTTTAAGTTTCAAAATAAGAAAAATGGGAAACACCCACGCACCTCGCCCCAGCCCCCACCCAAAAAAGAAATTCAAAGGCATATTCAATCAAGGAATTGGCTATACAATTCATATGCTGTCATGGGATTGATGTCATGGCAAGAAATTCTAATCCATTTACGAGATATCCCAATTCTTTTGCTATCAAACATTATTTTTCACATTCCACATAAGTGGTGGGAAAGAAGCATCAACAACTATCAGGAAGAAAGACACGGCTGGGAAAGAAAAGGAATATTTGTTCAAAGCTACTTTTCTACATTGTTTCCACACTCCAAATTAAGCAACAAACCTCATTTTTAAGGGTCGCCACATAGAATTTGTACTCTCTTTCTTTCTTGACTTGCAAATATTTGAACTACAAACAAAAATCCAACAACATAGTAGCATTATTAGGGAACAATTGGTTAATCTAGATAAGCTTGAATTAATTGTAATGGGCTAAACTTCAAATATGTCCTTGATAAGCGAATATGTTATGATATCACTTTAAGATTTGGGTCTTTTTTTACTTTAGTCGGGTTGTTGTAATTGGATCTAATTCGTAATATGACAAATCATATCATGTAAATCAACTTTATAATAAGCTCGAATAATGCTATCTTATTCAAAACCTACTTGCCAAATGTTAAATACTTTTAAATATCACATACTTTTATATGGATGCTGAGTGGCTTGTCGTCAGCGGTAAAGGTCTTTCTCATAATGGGGGACGTCGAGAGGAATCAAAATGAGATGAATACCGAAGTCACGGATGGGAAGGCTTCTGCTTACATTAGAAGGTTTCATGAAAATATTTCCCGTGATAATACATTGGCTGCACCAGCTGCTTCTCCTTTGCTGCTGCCTCCATCACCTTCTTGTCTCAATAAGTGAACTCCTCATGTGAAAGTTGTGGCCACCTGATGGAGCATGGGAATTTCCTCTTAATTTGTACCAGATTATTGGGTGGTCAGATCACTAAATTTATTCCAACTCTGAAGTTGTAGAGGAAAATCTTTGACGCCCATATCAATAATTATTATAACCATAAAATATGTAACTATAAAATTTATTTATAATAGTATCATAGGTAACTATGAAAGTTATTTATAATAGTATCATGAGTATATCACGTGGTACACATGATCATATCTTAGCCTGTTATATTGTTAGAATCCAATGGCATTAAAGATTTGAACTACAAGCTGATAAATGATCCTACATCTTTTCTATTTCTTGTATTTTTATTTAAAATATTTCATATTATTGATTAAATTATTGAAAATTGACTCGTTACGTGTTACTCTGTAAAGAAGAGTCCTACCTAATTCACTAATTCGTGAGATGATACTCAACTTTTATATTTGAAAAAAGGTACTCCACTAATAAAGACACGGCTGCCCAACCCATCACTAATAACTGTAGTATTTTAGTAATTCCAACCCATCGCTAAGGATATTGGACAATAATAGGGACTCTATGTACCACTAGCTCCCCTTTTGGTGTAAGTCAAATTTAACATTTCATAGCAACTAGGAACTCTTACAATCACATCCAACAAGAATAAAAAGTACTATACTGGTCGCTTTTCCTCTACTTTTTATTCACAAAAAAGCAAAAAAAGTATTGGAAAAAAAAGAAAAGAAAAGAAAATGTCAACAACATATGGAAACTCTAGCCAAGAGGTACGTTTACACAATTAATTTAAGATGCACTTTGGTTTCACAGCTAGACTTGTGGCCAAATAACTAAAGTCTACTAAAATTCAAGTTTTTTAGTTGTACAAGCCAATTGCAGGCTGCACCCAACATTGGGGCAGCTAAAAATAATCAAACACTGATTCATCGAGCCTCTAGCAATGTGATGCTCATATTATTTGCTGAACTTACTGTATTTGAGCTGGCTGAAGTTTCAGTTTCTAGTACATCTCTTTCTGTGAAGAAACCGGGCCCTTTAGCTTGAGGCAGCAGCACGCCTTCACTGCCCAGCATAAGAACCACCGAGGACATGCTTGGTCGATCTTCTGGAGATTGCTGAACGCATAAAAGGCCAATGTGGATGGATCTCAGTACTTTTGATAAAAAGAATGATTTGTCAATATCAGAATCAACCAACTCCAATGCCCTTCCTTCTCTGTAAAGCGTCCATGCCTGTTGCATATGACCTCATAATCAGGATCCTTAAATGGTAGGGGGAAACTTTTGATGTAAAAATTTAAGATGTCGAACAACATGACATCAGTATATTTGTTTCGTTGGTTGAGTGGCCGGCCCGGTCCTGGGCTCGGGTCAACCTTGAATAGTCAATTTCCTAGGTTGAATCGTATAATAACACTTGGTTATAATTCGATCAAGTTATTCAATTGGAAGACTTACGAAAAAATAGGAGGTTTGATACGTTGAGAGTAGTGAAGGTATGTCGTATTATGGGGTTGTGATCTCTTTTCACTAGGGTTCTTGTGCTTAATAAGTGGCAATCTGTAATTATGTGCAGAGGTGTTAACTATTATTTCAAGGTGGTAATCCAAGATTTGTACGTTTGAATTCAACGATTACAATTGCGGGGTTGTATTGGTTTCAGGTCAGGTCGAGGTCCAACCTGAACCAAAAATGCGTCGATCTGATGGAGTATTTGATCATTCTTGGCTGACCTAGAGGGCATTCTAGTCTTTTTATCTATTATTCACATCAATATAAAAAAGTTTCTCCAGGATGCAAAACTTACATGTCCAAGAAGGTTGAGATAGTGATCTCTATGAGAAAATCCTCTGTTTCTCTTGCCACTCACAATCTCCAGTACTAGAACTCCAAAGCTAAAGACATCTGATTTCACTGAGAACAGGCCATCTACTGCATATTCTGGGGACATATAGCCGCTACAAGAAAAAATTCAGCAGAAAGTTAGGTTCCAGTGCAAAGGGAAGTTGGATGTGATCTATTATGGGATCAAGAATCTCACTATGTTCCTGCTACTCGGCTTGTGTTGGCTCCAGTCTCGTTGCCTCCAAAACTTCTTGCCAGTCCGAAGTCCGATATCTTGGGATTCATATCACAATCTAGTAATATGTTACTAGCTTTGAGGTCTCTGTGGATGATTCTAATACGAGAATCTTGATGAAGATACATAAGGGATGATATGAAAGCGCTTAGGCCAATCAAGTAATGTGCTTTTTGCTGGATCTGCCAAATAAGTCCGGACATAGTTGATTTTGTAATATGATGCTCAAAAACTAGAATTCATTCTAAATATGTGAATCTTAATTTCTGAAAACTATAAAATCTTACCAAAAAGAATCAAGTCCAGACTTTTATTGGGCATGTATTTATAGATCAGTAGGTATTCTTCTCCTTGAATGCAGCATCCCAGAACCTTCACAAGATTGCGATGCTGAAGTTTGGTGATGCAGATTAATTCATTCTTGAACTCGTCTATTCCTTGGAGGGAAGTTCTTGATAGCCGTTTGACAGCAATTTCCCGCCCCTCTTCTAGCTGGCCCTATATCAGAATTTACGCGTGTAAGAAAAAGAAATGAATGAGAACTATAAAAAATGTACTAAGTTTTATTCAGAGAAGGTTTCCTCTTCCTTGAACTATATCATCTATGTATCTTTACCTTATAAACAGGTCCAAATCCACCCTCTCCAATCTTATTGTTCATTGAAAAATTATCAGTAGCTTTTCTTATTGCATCTAAGTCAAAAAGAGGCAGCTCTAGATCATTGTTATGGCTTTCATCATTATGATTATCAGCATAGTTGAGTCTCAGCATGCCTGCAACATGAGCAGCACGGACAATGCATTTGGTGTAACAGAGAGAAGTACAAGCCATTCATTTGCAGAATATGCATAAGAGTGTCTTTACTTCTCTAGCTAACCTTGCTCACCTTTTTTTCTTGGCCAAAGACGGATCTTCTTCCTTCTCTGAGAATACAGCATCAGGGTCAGGCCTAGCAGAACTAATCCCATTACCAGAGTCAAACTCACAATAAGTATTTCCCGTTTAGTTCCTCCTGAATCTGCAAAATTTTTCACTCAGACATACTTTATATGATGATGTATTCTTCAAGAAACAGTTATAAACTTCCAAGAACTAATTTAATCTTTAACTCTTACCTAACTCAGAAGAAGCCATCCTAATGTAGATATCTTGTCCTTCTGCAGACAGCTCTTTATTGTTAACAAGGTCACCAAACCAAAGTAAACACGTCTGTCCCCCTGTACTTATATTTATGTTTGTATAAGCCGTGCAAGAACAGTTCTTTAAACATAAGACCTTGCATTCTTCAAGGTTCGTACTTTCTTTATACCAAGAATGTTCTGTGTCTGGCAATTTGATGCCAGGATACGTCAAGAATACATCTCCCTTTTGACAATTCAAGGGTGTTCTACGGATGCACCCTTTTGACCATTCTGCCCTCTCCCAACCTTCTCGATCTTCTGGCACAAACTTATCCAAACATCCACAAATACCCATATTACAAACACCATATGCACCACACAAGTTATAAACATCACAATTATCAATAGGGTTACTAAGGTAAACTACCCCACTTTGAGTTTTATTAATCCATGTCGATCTCTGGACAACCCCACTAGGACTCAAAGTAAACCTTGATATAACTGAACTGTTGATGAGCTCATAATGATAGTAAACTTCATTCTTGTTCATAACTAATCCGAATTTGAAAATAGGATTTCTCCTTAGGCTTGGTAGCCCACTAAAGCTGAGACCATTCCAAGGTCCAGTAGTAAACTCCTTAACTGCACCCTTTCTTAAGATATTTTGTGGATAACCAGTAGGTGTTGTTCATTAGGATTTATGCCAACATGCAGTAATCCAAAGCAATGAACAAATATTGCAAGTCAGATTATCAGGAATGGATCAGATAATCACAATTAAGGCAATACGTGCGTTTATATCCAGATGAAATTAAAAAATAAAGCATGCGGTATAAGAATTAGACATGCGTTATAAGTATTTAAACATACAGCATGCGATATCAGATTTTATACATACAGCATGCGTGATCAAAATAAGCGTTCAATTCAAGGTAAATAAGAATTTCAAATAATTAATCAAATACGAGTCCAGGAAAAGCCAAAATTCATAAATTCAACCAAGGCAATGGAAATTAATAGAACATGCTGTCAGATTTATCTAATATAGATACAGAATTTTAACAGTAAACTTATCTTAAATTCTGTATCGTAACAGAATTAATAGGACGACCAAATCACAGAGAAATTCTGTTTGCCTTGAAGAAACGAGCGCCCCGACTCACCAGTGCAAGGGGTATAGCGCGGCTCCTCCCAGGATGAGGTGGTCCAGAACGATCAGGTGCACTCCTTCTCGTTCACCTCGAGCAGTACTCAGTAGCCAGAATTCGAATAGGATAGCCAAGATTTCGGAGAATATATACGTATATATATGTAAATATACTAGGCCGAATATGAGAGCTCAAGGAATTATAACTATGAAGAAGCTGGAATATCAGGGGGAGAGAAGAATACAAGCAGAAGAGGCTGCTTTTGCTTTTTGATTTTGGTGTGTTTAGAAGACTGCCGAGAGCCCTCTATTTATAGAGAAGAATTAGGTCTGGCCGAAGGCAATGGGCCGACGGCCAAGGCCTAATTCCAAGGCCTAATTTAATTAGGGTTTGACTGTGATCTCCAACAGGCAACACTCGGTCAAGCCTCTATCCGATCAAGCCAACGGTTAAGTTCGAATTTTGAATTTAATTTTCAAATTTAAAATTCAAAATTCCAATGGAATTTTGTCCAAAAAATTAAGACTGAGACTGAGACATTCGCCCTAACGCCCGCGACCCGGATCCGGAGCCGGGCCGGGCGGCGGCGGCGCGCGTGTGGTCCACTTTTATGAACCCCTTAAAGAACACTTTATCAAGCATTCTTACTTGAGTTCAATATAAACTACACCACACTTGTTTACAAAACCAATGTGGGACAAGTGAAGGGTTAAAGACCCTTCAACTTCTCCACTTGGTTTTATAGGTCACAAGAGGGTTTCCTTTCTCATAAGCTTACAATGTGGGACAACTCAATTTATGATACTTAAACTTTTTCCCTTCCTCTATTTCACCAAAATCAATACTTTAATTATCTATTGGATTCCAACCATAATTGGCATCCATCCAATTAATAATTAACCATGTAAATGCGCAATGTGCTAATTACAACAGTAGGATCACAATGGAAAGTAAAATCTCCTGATGCTGGATCATCATTGTTCTTCCATGATGAGATGTAGACTTCTAGATGAGCCCTAAAGTTCCAACCAAGCTTCATCCCTGGTAAAAGTGTATCAGTTGGATGATCAAAGCTCTGCCAAAGGAAATTCTCTGGATTTTCCTCCTTTTCATCTTTGATGACAAGGTTTCCAGAGTCGAGTAGTTGAGCAACTGGAGACCTCACCGAGGTTGATTTATTGGTAGACCAAATCATCACATTAGCCTCATTGAGAAGAACTAAAACTCCTGGTTCAATGACTTTCAAGATCCCTGATGTATTTGTGAGTGGGATCTCTCTATTGGCAACCCACACTGCAGTTGTAACTGTTACTTTCTTGTACCATATGCCCACATACCGATTCTTGGAATTTCCAGGGCTGAAAAATCCCATCTCAAAGTTCCCACCAGATGAAACTATTGTGTCACCATCTCTAATGACGTGAGTAGTGGTTATAGTATCCACTGCATGAGACATTTTCTGGATGGATAATAAGGAGGATATAATAATAAGAAGTAAGAAGGTACATCTATACAATGTTTTCATGGTTTTAATTCTCTGAATCCCTTCCTTTTAGTCTCCAATCTAATATAGAAGCCTAATGCATATATAAGGCCAACTATATCTCATTCCTTAACATTGACCTTGTTTCTTGACCTGGTCTATGGTCTTGATGGTCGGAATTTGCCAGCACCAGCACGGCATCAGATTGTTAATCTGCATTTTTGTAAAGTTAATTTTGTTCATGAAATTGCTTTCCGTGTTCTGATTAGTCACTTTTATGGCTGAAACAGTTTTGATAGAGATGTCAAGAATGAGGCAAATGCTAAGAGTAATCCGATCAGACAACTGGACCTATCTTTCCTGTATGTCTTTATTTCCATGGATGTTGACCTGAAACAATTAGGGCATGACATCAGATCTTCTGGGGCATTCAAATATCCATGTAGACAGAATTCTCAATACTATACACCCGGCTTCTACCAGCCTATGTTCAGCATTGTTAAAGCAAAGATCATCTTGAGCACTGGTTCTATGTTGCTGACCAACTCAACAGCGTCTTAGCTTTCCTGTGATCATCCAACAGGAACCAACTCATCATTTGTGACGATATTGGCCACTTAGTCTTATCCCACATTGAAGTAATTAGAGGAGTCAAGAACGTAGTGTATAAACTATTCTCCTGCTCTGAACTTTTAATGCCTCTTTCGGCAATTTTTAGAATGACAAACTCAACTATACCTTGACACGGTTGGCCTCCAAGTCTAATGGTTGGTGTGGTCATCATTATTGATTTTGCAGGTAGAAATGACGATCATGTATCTTTCCAAATTCTATGGAACTATAATAATATTTTGTCGTATCCCACATTAGTGGAGTCGAGAATTTTGTGACAACTTGTTAGTTGTTCTGTCTCTCATTTTAAGTATAACTCGATCCATATATTGGTGATTGAATCAAAGTGATTCTACTTCTGTTCAAGCATTAAATCTTCTCAATTAGGATTCATGGAAAGAAAAAGTTCAAAATTACGATCAATCCCTTTTTCCAAATCCTACAATAGCTTCACGTGCCCTTCCACATGTCATAAATGACCTTTGAAGAAGAAAAATCCTAGAACAAAATTAAAGATCCTTAGGGCCCGTTTGTTTTCATTTTCAAACCCCATTTTCATTTTCTCCTCAAAATGAAAATAGAGAATTATCACCATATGCACCATTTTCTCAAACATTTTCATTTTCAAAACATTTTTTATTATATTCTCTCTTCATTTTCATCTCTTTTTCAACCCCTATCATTACCCTAATCATTTTTATCTTCCAAATACTTTTCATACACCATTCACAAGAAAATTATTATAAATTCAAATTCAAATTATAATATTATTTTTTCAAACAATCATATATCACATCATTAATTCAAATTCAAAAATTACACAACTTTTGATACAAAAAAACCCAACATCCAAATATATCTCATTTTCATACCTTTATAAACCTATAATTTTTTACAACACATCCAAATAAAACTTTATTTTCAAATTCAACCATTTTAACTAACTTTTCACTATGCCTTTTCACTAGAAAATAAAAATGACTCCAGAAAATGAAGCCAAACGGGCTCTTAGTTTCTTAGTCGTTGTTTTCAAATCTTTTTTTCTCTAACTCTGAGAAAGAAGAAAGGCTTTTGATCAAACCCTCTTCCCTACATTGAGACTTCTTTTCATAAAGATAAGACTCCAGTAGCAATGCATGTTGATAAAACAAAACCTCGATACTGCTAAACTTCAATATCTAACAACGAATCTGATCATTGCCAATTTATATTAAAATTATACATGAAATTTGAGGTTATTCTAGTTGAAGGTCGCCGGAAAGACACTACTCCATGTGTCCTTGATCCTTTGTGATCCTAATGGCCCCACAATTCTTGGAATGAGCTGAGTTTGCCTTTGCTACCACGGCAAAAGTCTAGGAATCTCATATTTCATCAAGTCAATCTCGTGTTTGTACAACTCTCGGACTTTCGAGAGGGACATTTCTTTTTCTCCCATTACATCAAACACATTAATGAACAACCACTTGGCAGATGAGCATTAAGAATGACAAGTGAAATAGCACAGGTATTCATTTTCTTGGTACATTGATATGGCTTTTGATCATCCAAATTTGTTTATCTATCAGGTCAAATTATGTTTTATCTTGTACTCTCCTACAAGTTAACTGATACTCTCACCAGTTTCTTGATTTTTGTCTCATCTTTTCCCTCAAATTCTTGCATAAGCCTATTCTGTGAGGCCTTTTTATTGTATTTTTTTTCCTTTTTTTTGGTGTATGGAGTGTAGTAATAAATTTTACAATTTTAGTACAAGAATAAGTTTGTAGAAAATGACAAAAATTGGAGCTGTTCTTTCCTCACTGGAGTTAGAACCACGTAAAATTCCTGTATCACAATCTATGCCCTCTTTCATCTATTGTCTACAAAAACCGAAAAAATGAGATACGAGTGGTGAGGCTGAAAAAAATGGTACCAAATGTCAGCTCTAAGATTCAAAACAACATAAAAGTTTTCATGTATTCACCCAATAAATATTGAAAAGGAAATTCAGACGTTTTCATTTCCTGATGTAGCTTCAAAACCCAGCATAACATTTTATAGATGCAAATGATATTTTCTTAGAGTTGAACAGCAAACACTAATGTTCCTTCAAAAGAGGAGCACAATTAACGGTGGTGCATTTGAAACCTCTGCATTTCTTCTATCCTGCTGAAATTTACAGGTCCTCTTTTGAATTTTGAAATATTATCTATAGGCTCCCAGTGATTTTCATTATTCTAATTTTGTCCCTTGAAATTTTTACAAAAATACTGTGTTGCATAACTTAAAATAATGATGTGGTACAAATTTTATTTTATTTTTTAAAATTGCTACATCTAAATTTTAATCTAAGTAAGATCATATATTCAAAAATATGATAGACATTAATCAACTCTTAAGTTTCAAAATAAGAAAAATGAGAACCACCCACCCCGCCCCCCACCCAAAAAAGAAACTCAAAGGCATATTCAATCAAGGAATTGGTTATACAATTTATATGGTGTCATGGCAAGAAATTCTAATCCATTTACGAGATATCCCAATTCTTTTGCTATCAAACATTATTTTTCACATTCCACATAAGTGGTGGGAAAGAAGCATCAATAACTAACATGAAGAAAGACACGGCTGGGAAAGAAAAGGAATATTTGTTCAAAGCTACTTTTCTACATTGTTTCCACACTCCAAATTAAGCAACAAAGAATTCTCATGCACCTCATTTTAAAGTCACTACAGAGAATTTGTACTCTTTTTCTTTCTTGACTTGCAAATATTTGAACTACAAACAAAAATCCAACATCATAGTAGCATTATTAGAGAACAATTGGTTAGTCTTAGATTTTCTTGATAAGCTTGAATTAATTCTAATGGGCCAAACTTCAAAATTGACAGAGAATTGGTCTCATTTAGGGGTGCAATCGAGTCGAGCGGAGCCAAGTTTAGGCAAAATTCTCAAGCTTGAGCTTGACGAGCCTAAAATTTTAAGGTCAAACTCGACTTGACAAATATTCGAGCTCAACTCAGTTGGATAACACTCAAATTGACAAATAAATTGTAAAAAACTGCAGGCTCAAACTCGAGTTCGAGTTTGAACTCGAACTGGAAATAAAAATACAGTAATATAATATATATTTATTAATAAAATAAAAAATAATATTTAATTATATAATGGTCTCGAGCTTAGATACAAACAACTCAAAATCGGCTCAACTTAAAACTCGAGCTAGCTTGAGCTCGGCTCGTGAAGCTCGCGAGCTAACTCAACTCATTTGCACCCCTAGTCTCATGCACCTACCAAAGGGTAGGATTGGACACCCAAACCTGAATTCTGTCATCTTGCCAAAAGAATATTTTCTCAAACTCAAAGTATATATATCCTGCATATATATACATATATACCTATCCATATTGTTGCGGTTAAACAAGTAGTTCATTTGAGACTTGCAGGTTGGGAACTTCCTAAAATGCCTCATAAAAACCGACAGAAAGACAAATCTCTATGCGAGAAATCAATGGAGGTGATGGTGAATATCATCAAACTCTCATCATTTTCTTTGGCAACTCTAAATTTGGGCGAAAAGCCCAACTCACACTACAAAAAAAAAAGGGTATTAGTGACCGAAAAATCAGTCACCAACAGGTTTAGTGACCGATTTAGTGACCGATCCGATCGGTCACTAAAACCCTCGTCACTAATTTGTCTCGGTCACTAATTAGTGACCGACGTTTATCGGTCACTGATTAGTGACTGAAATGGCGGTCACTAATTATTTAAAAAGAATTGTGTATGTTATTAGGCGGTCACTAATTTTAATGAGTAAAAAAAGTATTGCTCTTCAACTTTGCTTCCTCCTGGATTCGAACTCAAGACCTTTGCTTTGCTCAAATGAGTAACTGACCACTACACCACATACATTTTCATACATTTGTCTGAATAATATAATATATATAATATTTACAAATTAAAAAGTAATTATAATATTCTTATGTATAAGTTACTATTATTTTTCATTTTCAAATTGAACAAAAATAGCAATTATTCATTTAATATTTGTGTAATATTTATTCAATAAAATAACACACTGTATTTTTATTTATAACTATTACTTTTAAATTATAGGTATATTTTATCGTAATATATTATAAACATATTTAAAATAGTATATACATATATACTAATATGCATAGTGATAAATAGTTTTTTTATATATAATAAATACTAATATTTATTACTATTTATAGTAGTAAATAGTTTACACATATATATGGTATATATATACTTATACACACAAATTAATATATAATATTATTAATTATATTATAAATATTTATTGATAACTATTACTTTAAAATTTTAGGTATATTTTATGATAATATATTATTAACATATTAAAAATAGTATATACATACTAATATGTATAGTAATAAATAGTTTTTTTCTTTTTTTGTATAATAAATAGTTTATAATAAATACTAATATTTATTACTATTTATAGTAATACATAGATTACACATATATATGATAATACGTATATATGCTTATACATACGAATTAATATATATTATTATTAATTATATTATAAGTATTTATTTACTCATAATACATGTATATATATTATTGATGTGTATATATTAATTAATTCTCATTTTTTTTCTTTGTATAAGAATATCATTCTTGTTTATTTCTTTGTGTATCTATATATATATATATTAATAAATTAATGTTCAATTATATGGATATTATATAGAAATATTTAGTGGTTATATATTTGTATATGTACGTATATTTTTATATTTTTTATATATACATATATATTATTATCAAATATATATATGTTAATAGCAAACACAATATTTTATTACTTATATAAGTGTTACATAAATTTTATGCTTTCATATTACATGAATATACAAAAAATAAAATTTTATATTTGTGACCGTTTATTAATTGAAAAACATGGTGATCAATTAGTGACCAAACTCTTAATTAGTGACCGAATTAGTGACCGCTTAGTTCGGTCACTAATTAGTGACCGAATTAGTGACTACTTTGTGCGGTCACTAATATTAGTGACCGAAAAAAGAGTTCGGTCACTAATTAGTGATCGATTTAGTGACTGCTTTTTTTCGGTCACTAATTCGGTCACTGATCAGTCACTAATTTTTTTAAAATATTATATTTAAATTGATCACTAATCGGTCATTAATCGGTCACTAATTAGTGACTGATCAATCTATCACTAAAATTCGGTCACTAAAGCTCATTTTTTTGGTAGTGTCAATCAAGCCAGCCATCAGTTCTACTCCTATTGCAAATTACTTTGAGTTCGACCGGAGCAAGAGGTCCCCAGCCCAAGTAAGTAATTCAAATATGCAAACCTATGTGATGGATCATGATGATGCTGGGGATACCAGCTTTTCTAATTACATCAAATTCTTCCACGAGAGGAATCAAAATGAGGTGAAAACCGAAGTCACGGATGGGAAGGCTTCTGCTTACATCAGGAGGTTTCATGAAAATATTTCCCGTGATAATACATTGGCTGCACCAGCTGCTTTTCCTTTGTTGCTGCCTCTACCACCTTCTTGTCTCAAAAATTGAACACCTCATGTGAAAGTTGTGGCAATCTGATGGAGCTTCGGAATTTCCTCTTAATTTGTACTGGATTATTGGGTGGTCAGATCACTAAATTTAGTCCAACTCTGAAGTTGTAGAGCAATAATTATTATAACCATAGCATATCTAAAATATGTAACTATAAAATTTATTTATAATAGTATCATGGGTATATAACGTGGTACACATGATCATATCTAAGCCTGTTATATTGCTAGAATCCAATGGTATTAAAGATTTGAACTTCAAACTGATAAATGAATCTACATCTTTTCTATTTTCTGCATTTTTATTTAAAATATTTCATATTATTGATTAAATTGATGAAGATTGACCTGTTACGTGTTACTCTGTAAAAAAGAGTCATACCTGATTATATTTGAAAAAAGGTACTCCACTAATAAAGACACGGCTCTCCAGCCCATCGCCAACAACTGTAGTATACCAAGCCACGTGGCGTGGTAAATTTCTAAGGGCTCGTTTGCTTGGAATGATGTGATTAGAAGTGATACATAAGTAAATGATACATTTCAAGTGCATTAGGATATAATATTTTAATTTTATGTTTGGTTGGTATGATTAGTATATAAATAAATTAAAATATAATATATAAATTTATTATTATATCCTTTATATTTTTAATAAGTTTTTTATAATTTTCTCATTCTTTCCCATTTTTAAAATCATGGTTTAATTGAAAATAAGATAAAAAAAATAGACTTTATTAAATCTTTGTAATTCTTATTACACCTAATCAAGCTTTCCTCCCTTGATCTATTTTTCAAAAGCAACAATAAATAATGTAGGGCTTATGATTTATCAAAGGCTTTTATCAATTGAAGCAAACATTAGAAGAAGCTTGATTAGGTATGTATTACACCTAATCAAGCCAAGCAAATAAAGCCTAAGGATATTGGATAATAATAGGGGCTCTATGTACAACGGGTTCTCCTTTTGGTACAAGTCAAATTTAACATTTCACAACAACTGGGAACTCTTACAATTGCATCCAACAAGGACAAAAAGTACTATATTGGTCGCTTTTCCTATACTTTTTATTCACAAAAAAGCAAAAAAAGGAGGGAACAAAAAAGGAAAAAAAGAGAAAATGTCTACAACATATGGAAACTCTAGCCAAAAGGTACGTATACACAATTAATTTAAGATGCACTTTGGTTTCACAGCTAGACTTGTGGCCAAATAACTAAAGTCTACTAAAGTTGTACAAGCCAATTGCTGGCTACACCCACCATTGGGGCAGCTAAAAATAATCAAACACTGATTCATCGAGCCTCTAGCAATGTGATGCTCATATTATTTGCATATGAAGAAATCGGGCATTTTAGCTTGAGGCAGCCGCATGCCTTCATTGGCCAGCATAAGAACCACCGAGGACATGCTTGGTCGATCTTCTGGAGATCGCTGAACGCATAAAAGGCCAATGTGGATGGATCTCAGTACTTCTGATGAAAAGCATGATTTGTCAATATAAGAATCAATCAATTCCAATGCCCTTCCTTCTCTGTAAAGCGTCCATGCCTGTTGCATATGACCTCATAATCAGGATCCTTAAATGTTAGGGGGAACAATATGACATCAGTATATTTATTTCGTTGGTTGACAGGCCAGCCCGGTCCTGGGCTCGGGTCAACCTTGAATAGTCAATTTCCTAGGTTGAATCGTATAATAACACCTGGTTACAATTCAATCAAGTTATTCAATTGGAAGACTTATGAAAAAATAGGAGGTCTAATAGGTTGAGAGTAGTGAAGGTATGTCGTATTATGGGGTTGTGATCTCTTTTCACTAGGGTTCTTGCGTTTAATAAGTGGCTATCTATAGTTATGTGCTGAGGTGTCAAATATTATTTCAAGGTGGCAATCCAAGATTTGTACGTATGTTTGAATTCAACGATTACAATTGCGGGTTGTATTGGTCTCAAGTCAGGTTGAGGTCTGACCCGTACAAAAAATACGCGGATCTGACGGAGTATTTGGTCATTCTTGGCTGACTTAGATGGCATTCCAGTCTTTTTATCTATTATTCAAATCAATATAAAAAGGTTTCTCCAGGATGCAAAACTTACATGTCCAATAAGGTTGAGAGAGTGATCTCTATGAGAAAATCCTCTGTTTCTCCTGCCACTCACAATCTCCAGTACTAGAACGCCAAAGCTAAAGACATCTGATTTCACTGAGAACAGGCCATCTACTGCATATTCTGGGGACATATAGCCGCTACAAGAAAAATTCATCAGAAAGTTAAGTTCCAGTGCAAAGGGAAGTTGCTTGTGGTCTATTATGGGATCAAGAATCTCACTATGTTCCTGCTACTCGGCTTGTGTTGGCTCCAGTCTCGTTGCCTCCAAAACTTCTAGCCAGTCCGAAGTCCGATATCTTGGGATTCATATCACAATCAAGTAATATGTTACTGGCTTTGAGGTCTCTGTGGATGATTCTAAGACAAGAATCTTGATGAAAATACATAAGGCCCCGAGCAATACCATTGATGATATGAAAGCGGTTAGGCCAATCAAGTAATGTGCTTTTCGCTGGATCTGCCAAATAAGTCAGGACTTAGTTTCTTGGCAATTGTTCTCAAACCCTTTTTCCATCTCTATCTAACTTTGAGAAAGAAGAAAGACTCTTGATCAAACTGCCTTTTCTACATTGAGACGTCCTTCCATAAAGATAAGACTTCAACATCAATGCATGCTGATGAAACAAAATCTCAATCTTGGTGGACCTCAATCTCTAACAACGGATCTGATCATCTTCACTTTGTATTAAAATTATAGATGAAATTTGAGCTAATTCTAGTTGAAGGCGCGGGAAGGACACTACTCCATGTGTCCTTGATCCTAATGGCAACCACGGCAAAAGTCTAGGAATCTCGAACTTCATCAAAGCCAATCTCGTGTTTGAAAATTTTACACTCCCAGACCTGTGACAGGGACAATTCTTTCGTCCCCATTACATCAAATTTCTTGCTACATTGATATGGCTTTTCATTATCCAAATTTGTTTATCTATCAGCTGTCATTGTGTTTTATCTTGTACTCTCCTACATGCCAACTGATACTTTCATCAGTTTCTTGATTTTTGTTTCATCATTTCCCTTGAATTCTTGCATAAGACCATTCTATGAGGTCTTTTTAATTGTATTTTTTTCTTATTTGTGGTATAATGGAGTCTAGTCTTGTAATAAACTTTACAAGATCAGTACAAGAATATGTTTGTAGAAGATGACAAAGACTGAAGCTAAGCTATTCTTTCCTCACCAGAGTTAGAACTATGTAAAATTCCTGTATCACAGTCTATGGCCTTTTTAATCCATTGTCTACAAAAACCGAAAAAAGGAGATACAGTCGATGAAACTATCAATAAATGAATGACTATTGTGCGTGATTTTCTCTTTACAATGGGCATGTGAGCCTCAATGTCTCTCCCATGGCAGCAAGCCGGTTGAAAAATCAGCCACATTGGCCAAAACAAAGTCTCTCAGACCTCATACATCACAGAACTTCTATGGCCAATCAGGTGGCTCAATGGCCTCCGTCCCCAACCCGGGGGCTCTATCCCTTCGTTTTGGTTTTCTTACCAATCCGCTACATATGTGGCAACTCTTCTGTAAAACTTTGCACTAAAAACCTCCCATACCTGGTATTTATGGTGATTGATTATAGCCGTACTCTGAAGCAAATTCCAGTATTTGAATCCCTTCTTCAGATGGAAATGGCGCACCACATTGAGCAGGGTAGCATCTAGTGCATCTGGTCTAATTATCGATTTATGCCTCTCAGGACTTTGGAGATGACAAGTGTAGCCCACGGTGACTCCTTGTGAGGGCGGTGAGTTCAGCCCAGACGGGCCAAAACTATGGCAAGAAGTTCTGATTTCTGCAATAGTTCTTGATGAAGATGAAAGGTTTGCCACCAAGGCACGAAATGAATTCTGAGCTGCATATCCCAACGTCCTGAATCTATATGGTGTCTAGGTGTGGAATATGGGAAGTAGAAATACTCATCCACATCCATAAAGGAAACCCAATCGCATTCATCCCTTGCTCTCAGACCACAATGTGAGAATCCGGCTTCTTGAGTCTTAATCCATGGCCATGTGTGTCTGGTAAAATTATAGTTTTCATGATCAAGTCCTTGAATAACCTCATCAATTCCATCATCACTATTGTTATCATGGATAAACCACCTCTCCACTCCAAGCCAAGCATGATACATAATCCACTTCCGGATGGCTGAGGCCTGATTCCACACCATTGTACACACACAAAGCTCGTATTTCCCCTCACTTCTCTTCTTACCACCATACCCTGGATTGAAAATCTTGGCCACCGATGGCATACGTATGCGCCCATGAGCTTGAGGATGATTCACCCGAATGGTCACATGAATCCCCTGAGCCTTATCAAGATTCTTACCAATGCTCTTTGGCAAAGAACACCTCACAACTTCCTGGGCCGCAGTCAAAGCCTTCATCTTGAGTATAAACCTCGTATTCCTCTCCCATTGTCCTAATCCAACATGGCAACTGAATTGACTAGGATCAGACACACTGTCAGCCCTCAAATTCAATCCCTTCACAAGCACCACAACAGTGTCATCCAGGGTAGCTGCATATGCCACATTTTCCCAAGAATTGACAGTCTGATTATTCAACCGGAACCCATTTTTCTCCCCCGAGATCCCGTTTTTACCACTCCTCTTCAAATTCACTACAGCTGAATAATTCTCAGGTGGAAGTGGACACCTCACAATTGACCTAAACCCATCATATTCATCTAAAGACAGAACCTTTTTCTTAGCAAAATCACCATTATCATTCCTAAGTCCATAATAAACACACTCAAGTTCATCAGCACCATTCTTCTTCACAACCCCATCTTTCTTTGCACCACTCACCAATAACAAAACATGGTCAGGGAGCAAAACCCGGTTCTCAATTTTCAACGGCAACAACAGACAAACTATCAAAATCTTGAACTGATTTAACTGTTCTTGAACTAGTAGAAGACAATAAAGATAAGCTTGAAACCACTAAAACCGGGCGAAAAGCAGAAGAAGCAAACAGACTTGTATAGGATAAAAGATAAAGAAAAGTGAAGAAGCCGAAGCATATAATGACAGATCTTACAGACAGCAAGTGTACAGGAGAATATGAAGATGAATAAGATTGTCTGAGAATGCGTTTTCGATTACGGCATTGATCTGATGAATCCATTTTCCTTTTTCTTTCTGTTAACAATATTAAGGATCTGTTGACGAAGTTTCAACAGAGGCAGTGTACTTGTATTTTAAGGTTTCTTGCTTCTGGAAATACGGGAAATGTCGGGATGAGAGAAAAAAAGATGAGTTTTTGAGTGGACGCGCTCTATGAATTGGGATTGGCTAGTTTTTTCCTGCAAATTTGCATATTACAAAGAATTTGAAGTTTCAGAGCTCGTTCTATTATGTTTTGGTCATTTTTCAGAAATTTTTTTGGAGGAATGGGATTTTGGGAAATTTTTTGAAAAATGTGCTAAGTATTTCTTTTTGTTTTGGAAAAATATAAAAAATAATTTTAAAATAAGTTGTTTGTTTCTTTATGTTTTGGGTAGAGACAAAATTTACTGTTGACGTCAAATCAGTTGTTTTTTTATTGGGTTTGGAAAATAAAATTGATTTTTTTATATAATATATTATATATGTATGTATATTATAGTTTGATGATGTGTGTGTATATATATATGTAATGATTGATATATTATTGTAATAAAATGGTATGTAATTAATTCAATTGATGCTTTATTTTAAAATTTATATTTTTATGAATTTATTAATAAATATTAATTATTTATGAATTTATAATTATATCTTAATTAAAATTTTTTGGCTAATATCATAATTGTTGATATCAGCTTATATAAAAAAATTTAATTATTGTCCATTAATTATAAACTAATTATTGTTTATTTTAAATATACAATTATTTAACTATTTATTATTTACAATTTATGTATAAATAAAACTTAGTTATTTATTTAAATAAAATAAAATATATATTAGACTTAATAACGATTCATCAAATTAAGAAAATAAATAATTTTATATTTTATGAAACTAAATCATCATAAATTATTTATTAAACAAATAAGTGTAATATTCAATTATACGTGAAATATGAAACATAATTAATATATACATAATAAGTTATTTAAATAATTAAATTAATTAATTTAATAAGTTATTTATTTACTTTAACTCATTATTTAACTAATATATTATTTAATAAATAAATTACTTAGTGACTAACACTGAGATTTTCACTTAATTTTTATTAATTTTCTCAATAATTATTTTAATTGTATTAATATTAGTTTATTAAACTTAATAGATTATTAAATAAACATCACACTATATTTAATTTTTTATAGTAATTTTAAGCAAGTGTGAATATTAATATTTAATGAAGATTAATTTTTAAAAAAAGATTATTTATTTATTATATCAAATTAAAACATTTTAAATTATTTATTAAATGAATAAATATAATATTTAATTAATTCATTAAATATTAAATATAACTAATACATTATTTAATTAATAAGTAATTTAATTAATTTTCTCGATGATTATTTTAATTAAATTTGTAAACATAAATTTTATAATTTTTTAAGTAGTAAAATTTCAACATTTTCATATATGTAAATATATATATATATGAGTGAAATGAGATAATGATAAATGAATAAGTGATGTGAAAGATGGAGTGAGAAAATGAAGGAGTAGGTGTATTTTTTACGGTGTAGGGTTTTTTTGGGTGAATTGTGAAGGGTTTTTTGGGTAAAAAATTATAATATATTGGGAGAAAGATTGGAAAAGGTGCATGCATTTTAAAATATTTTTGGGAGTTGGAAAAAATTTCCCCAAAACGTAGGAGAACAAGCCCTCAGTTTTTATGACAAGTTGGGCCTGGGAGAGCATCATATGTGTAGACTAATGTAGTCCACACCTGTTATAGTAAAGCTGACTCTTGTCATTTATTTTCAAGTATTCCCATTGTGTGTGGAAGAATTTATTTCTGATTTTGTTCTTTCTTTTTCTTTTTTTCCCATTGTAGAATGTGTCCTCTTCTTCTTCTAAGCTCATTCCATTTGGAAGTGAAAAAGTGAACCATCTGTTATGGGTAAACTAAATATGCAGTGAAAAATTATAATATTTTATATTTCGTTTGAATATGGTTCAATTTGTTAAAGAGTCACTATCATTCAAATCAACCTGTCGAAGAGTGCTCGGCAAAAGGTCCCAAGCCCAAAGTAAGTAAACATTCAAATATGCAAACCTATTTGATATTGGAGCAAGATGATGCAGTGGATAGCCGCTTTTCTGATTACATCGAAAGCTTCCACAAGAGGAATCAAAATGAGGTGAATACTGAAGTCACGGGTGGGAAGGCTTCTGCTAACAATAGAAGGTTTCATGAAAATATGTCCCGTGATAATACATTGGCTGCACCAGCTCTTTTTCCTTTGTTGCTGCCTGCACGAACTTCTTGTCTCAAAAAGTGAACATCTCATGTGAAAATTGTGGCAACCTGATGGAGCGTGGGAATTTCCTCTTAAGTTGTACCGGATTATTGGGTGGTCAGATCACGAAATTCAGTCCAACTCTGAAGTTGCAGAGCAAAAATCTTTTGACGCCCATATCTATAGTTATTATAATCATAGCATATCTAAAAAGTATGTAACTATAAAAGCTATTTATAATAGTATACTAAGTATGTCACGTTGTCCAAATGATCTTGTGTAAGCTCGTTATATTGATAGAATTCAATAGTATTAAAGGTTTGAACTTCAAGCAGATAAATGATCCTACATCTTTTCTATCTCCTGTATTTTTGTTTAGAATATTTCACATTTTCAATTAAATTGATGAAGATTGACCTGTTACTTATTACTCTGTAAAGACGAGTCCTACCTAATTCACTAATTCATGAGATGAAACTCAACTTTTATATTTCAAAAAAGGCACTCCACTGATAAAAATACAGATCCCCAACCCAATGCTTAACAACTGTAGTATTTTGGTAATACCAAGCCACACAACGTGGTAAATTTCTAAGGATATTGGACAATAGGACTCTATATACCACAAGCTTGCCTTTCGATAGAAGTCAAATTTAACATTTCACAGCAACTAGGAACTCTTATAATCACATCCAACAATGACAAAAAGTACTATACTGGTCCCTTCTCCTCTACTTTTTATTCACAAAAAAGCAAAAAAAGGAGGGGAAAAAAAAAAGAAAAAGAAAATGTCTACAACATATGGAAACTCTAGCCAAGAGGTACGTTTACAAAATTAATTTAAGATGCACTTTGGTTTCACAGCTAGACTTGTGGCCAAATAACTAAAGTCTACTAAAGTTCAAGGGTTCTAGTTGTACAAGCCAACTGCAGGCTGCACCCAACATTGGGGCAGCTGAAAATAATCAAACACTGATTCATCGAGCCTCTAGCAACGTGATGCTCATATCATTTGCTGAGCTTACTGTATTTGAGTTAACTGAAGTTTCAGTTTCTAGTACATCTCTTTCAGTGAAGAAACCGGGCTTTTTAGCTTGAGGCAGCAGCACGCCTTCATTGGCCAGCATAAGAACCACCGAGGACATGCTCGGTCGATCTTCTGGAGATTGCTGAACGCATAAAAGGCCAATGTGGATGGATCTCAGTACTTCTGATAAAAAGCATGATTTGTCAATATAAGAATCAACCAACTCCAATGCCCTTCCATCTCTGTAAAGTGTCCATGCCTGTTACATATGACCCCATAATCAGGATCCTTAAATGGTAGGGGGCAACTTTTGATGTATAAATTTATGACGTCGAACAACATGACGTCGGTATATTTGTTTCGTTGGTTGATTGGCCAGCCCGGTCTTGGGCTTGGGTCAACCTTGAATAGTCAATTTCCTAGGTTGAATCGTATAATAACACTAGGTTTCAATTCGATCAAGTTATTCAATTGGAAGACTTACGAAAAAAATAGGAGGTCCAATATGTTGAGAGTGGTGAAGGTATGTCGTATTATGGGGTTATGATCTCTTTTCTTGCTTTTAATAAGTGGCTATCTATAGTTATGTACTGAGGTGTCAAGTATTATTTCAGGGTGGCAATCCAAGACTTGTACATATATTTGAATTCAACGATTACAATTGCGGGCTGTATTGGTCTCAGGTCAGGTCAAGGTCCAACCCAAACCAAAAATGCGTCGATCTGATGGAGTATTTGGTCATTCTTGGCTGACCTAGAGGGCATTCCAGTCTTTTTATCTATTATTCATATCAATATAAAAAGGTTTCTCCAGGATGCAAAACTTACATGTCCAAGAAGGTTGAGAGAGTGATCTCTATGAGAAAATCCTCTGTTTCTCTTGCCACTCGCAATCTCCAGTAGTAGAACGCCAAAGCTAAAGACATCTGATTTCACTGAGAACAGGCCATCTACTGCATATTCTGGGGACATATAGCCGCTACAAGAAAAAAATCATCAGAAAGTTAAGTTCCAGTGCAAAGGGAAGTTGCATGTGATCTATTATGGGATCAAGAATCTCACTATGTTCCTGCTACTCGGCTTGTGTTGGCTCCAGTCTCGTTGCCTCCAAAACTTCTAGCCAGTCCGAAGTCCGATATCTTGGGATTCATATCACAATCTAGTAATATGTTACTAGCTTTGAGGTCTCTGTGGATGATTCTAATACGAGAATCTTGATGAAGATACATAAGGCCCCGAGCAATACCATTGATGATATGAAAGCGGTTAGGCCAATCAAGTAATGTGCTTTTCGCTGGATCTGCCAAATAAGTCCGGACATAGTTGATTTTGTAATATGATGCTCAAAAACTAGAATTCATTCTAAATATGTGAATCTTAATTTCTGAAAACTATAAAATCTTACCAAAAAGAATCAAGTCCAGACTTTTATTGGGCATGTATTCATAGATCAGTAGGTATTCTTCTCCTTGAATGCAGCATCCCAGAACCTTCACAAGATTGCGATGCTGAAGTTTGGTGATGCAGATTAATTCATTCTTGAACTCGTCTATTCCTTGGAGGGAAGTTCTTGATAGCCGTTTGACAGCAATTTCCCGCCCCTCTTCTAGCTGGCCCTATATCAGAATTTACGCGTGTAAGAAAAAGAAATGAATGAGAACTATAAAAAATGTACTAAGTTTTATTCAGAGAAGGTTTCCTCTTCCTTGAACTATATCATCTATGTATCTTTACCTTATAAACAGGTCCAAATCCACCCTCTCCAATCTTATTGTTCATTGAAAAATTATCAGTAGCTTTTCTTATTGCATCTAAGTCAAAAAGAGGCAGCTCTAGATCATTGTTATGGCTTTCATCATTATGATTATCAGCATAGTTGAGTCTCAGCATGCCTGCAACATGAGCAGTACGGACAATGCACTTGGTGTAACAGAGAAAGAATTAAAAGCCATTCATTTGCAGAATATGCATAAGAATGTCTTTACTTATCTAGCTAATCTCTTACCTCTTTTTCTCGGCCAAAGACGGATCTTCTTCCTTCTCTGATAATACAACATCAGGCTCAGCCCTAGCAGAACTAATCCCATTACCAGAGTCAAACTCACAATAAGTATTTTTCGTTTAGTTCCTCCTGGATCTGCAAAAATTTTCACTTAGACATACTTTATATGATGATGTATTCTTCAAGAAACAGTTATAAACTTCCAAGAACTAGTTTGGTCTTTAACTCTTACCTAACTCAGAAGAAGCCATCCTAATGTAGATATATTGTCCTTCTGCAGACAGCTCTTTAATGTTATCAAGATCACCAAACCAAAGCAAACATGTATGTCCCCCTGTACTTATATTTATGTTTGTATAAGCCGTGCAAGAACAGTTCTTTAAACATAAGACCTTGCATTCTTCAAGGTTCGTACTTTCTTTATACCAAGAATGTTCTGTGTCTGGCAATTTGATGCCAGGGTACTTCAAGAACACATCTCCCTTTCGACAATTCAAGGGTGTCCTACGGACACACCCTTTTGACCATTCTGCCCTCTCCCAACCTTCTGGATCTTCCGGCACAAACTTATCCCAACATCCACAAGTATTCATATTACAAACACCATATGCACCACACAAGTTATAAAAATCACAACTATCAGTAGGGTAACTAAGGTAAACTAACCAACTTTGAGTTTTATTAATCCATGTCAATCTCTGGGAAGCCCCACTAGGACTCAAAGTAAACTTTGATATAACTGAACTGTTGATGAGCTCATAATGATAGTAAACTTCATCCTTGTTCATAACTAATCCGAATTTGTAAATGGAATTTCTCCTTAGGTTTGGTAGCCCACTAAAGCTGAGACCATTCCAAGGTCCAGTGGTAGACACCTTAACTGCACCCTTTCTTAAGATACATTGTGGATAGCCAGTAGGATCACAATGGAAAGTAAAATCCCCTGATGCCGGATCATCATTGTTCTTCCATGATGAGAGGTAGACTTCTACGTGAGCCCTAAAGTTCCAACCAAGCTTCATCCCTGGTAAAAGTGTATCAGTTGGATGATCAAAGCTCTGCCAGAGGAAATTCTCTGGATTTTCCTCCTTTTCATCTTTGATGACAAGGTTTCCAGAGTCGAGCAGTTGAGCAACAGGAGACCTCACAGAGGTTGATGTATTGGTAGACCAAATCGTCACATTAGCCTCATTGAGAAGAACTAAAACTCCTGGTTCAATGACTTTCAAGATCCCTGATGTATTTGTGAGTGGGATCTCTCTATTGGCAACCCATACTGCGATTTTAACTGTTATTTTCTTGTACCATATGCCCACATACCGATTCTTGGAATTTCCAGGGCTGAAAAAGCCCATCTCAAAGTTCCCACCAGATGAAACTATTGTGTCACCATCTCTAATGATATGAGCAGTGGTTATAGTATCCATTGCATGAGACATCTTCTGGATGGACAATAAGGAGGATACAATAATAAGAAGTAAGAAGGTACCTCTATACAATGTTTTCATGGTTTTAATTCTCTGAATCCCTTCCTTTTAGTCTCCAATCAAATATAGAAGCCTGATGCATATATAAGACCAACTATATCTCATTCCTTAACATTGACCTTGTTTCTTGACCTGGTCTATGGTCTTGATGGTCGGAATTTGCCAGCACCAGCATTGTAGAATTATGTAACTTCGCCATGGAAATTGAAAGAGAAAATAGAAGAAAAATTCTCTATATTCTATATTGAAAATAAGAGTGCCGAGGAGCATATATACAGAAAGGGAGTCCAGCTAAAAACGGAAAACAAACTAACCACCTAACTGATTAATTAGGGCTAAAAAGGGAATTAGCTATTTATTCTAACTAACTAAAGAACTACCTGATAAAATACACTGCAATTACAATGAAAGCAATAACAGAAAATTAACATCCCCCCCTCAAGTTGGAGCTTCGTGAACATCACGCAAGCCCAACTTGGACAATATATGACGAAAAGAGGGATTAGAGAGCACTTTGGTGAAGATATCCGCGAGCTGCAAGGTCGTGGAGATGTGTTTGGGACTTATGAAACCACGTTTGAAGTGATCACAAACCAGGTGACAGTCAATGTCGAGGTGCTTCGTCCGTTCATGAAAAACAGGGTTCTCTGTGATGTGGATGGCTGCTTGATTATCACAAAATAATGGTATGGGTGTGGTGGTCTGAATCTGGAGATCTCGCAGAAGATAAGATATCTATTGTATCTCACAAACGGTGGAAGCCAAACTTCTATATTCTGCTTCAGCAGAGGATCTTGATACGGTAGACTGTTTTTTTGTTTTCCAGGATATCAAAGAAGTACCTAAGAAGACGCAGTAACCTGTAATGGACCTCCTACTGTCCAGACAAGAAGCCCAATCAGCATCAGAATAACCTGCAAGGTCCAAAGAATTCTGTGCAGCAAAGTAAAGGCCAGTGGAGGGACATCCTTTTAAGTATCGAAGAATGTGAGTGGCAGCTTGCCAATGATCAACAGTAGGAAGGTTAACAAACTGACTAAGTTGCTGCACACTATAGGTAATGTCAGGCCTTGTGAGATTGAGATAGAGCAGCCTCCCTATTAATCTTCTGTACTGGCCAGGATCAGAATGTGGCTTTCCTGCAGCAACAAGTTTCAAGCCCTTAGGGAGGGGAGTAGAAGCTATTTTACATCCCAACAGACCACTGTCCTCAAGAATGTCTAAAACATACTTTCTCTGATTCAAGTATATACCATCCTTGCATCTAGCTATCTCAATTCCCAGGAAATACTTAGCAAACCCCATATCTTTTATAGTAAATCTACTGTCCAGGAATTGTTTGACCTGCATAATGTCAGCAGAATCATTTCCAGTCACAAGTAAGTCATCAACATAGGCCAGCAATATCAACAAAGTAGTTCCCTTTTGCTTAATGAATAAACAATGATCATATGCAGACTGTCTGAAACCAAAGTTCTGTAACTGCTTGGTAAGCTCCACATTCCATTGTCTAGATGCCTGTTTCAGTCCATACAAGGACCTCACCAACTTGCACACCTCCCCAGGTTGAGCCCCCTTATATCCCCTAGGAGGATCCATATATATGTCTTCCTGTAAATAGCCATGAAGAAATGCATTATTGACATCCAACTGATGCACGGGCCAATTTTTAGCTGCAGTTAAAGCAAACAAGGTTCTCACTGTAACTGGTTTAGCTACAGGAGAAAAACTGTCCAGATAATCAATTCCAGGCACCTGATTGAACCCCCTTGCCACCAGCCTAGCTTTATACTTGTCCACAGTGCCATCAGGGTTTAGTTTCAGCTTATACACCCACTTTGAACCAATTGTTTTCTTCCCAGCTGGCAAGGTGGTAACTTCCCAGGTGTTGTTAGATTCGAGCGCTTGAATCTCCTTGGACATAGCCTCAACCCATTCCTTTTGAGTACAGGCTTGATCATAAGAAGAAGGTTCCTTACAGTGGATACATTGGCTAAAAAATTCATATATGCAGAGGAGAGGTTAGATTTAGTACAGTAAGGATAGGTGTTGGGTGTGTAAAATTGTTTATCTTTATTTCCTGGAGAGTGACTTGGGAAAGTCATATGGACAGGATTATGAGCAGAATCAGTTTTAACATTTGAGACATAGTCCTTGAGCCAAGCTGGTTTTCTTTTAACTCTTGAACTGTGTCTCAGCAGATTATGAGGAACAAGAGAAGATTGAGGATCAGGATCAGAAGATTCTTGATTCAAACTTTGAGAAACTTGAGGGAGAGGATTGTCAGTAGAATTATAAGAGGAAGGCTGATTTTCAACAGCACTAGAATCATAAGTATCACTATCAAGCAAACTGCTGGAAGGTAAACAGGGGATAACAGATTCAGTTTCTTTATGATGTTTGAAAGGGAAAACATCTTCAAAAAACCTAACATCTCTAGAGAGATATAGCTTGTGATTATCTAAATCATATACCTTAAAGGCTTTCTGTCCCATATTATAACCAAGGAAGATGCATTTGTAAGACCTTGGAGAGAATTTGTCTTTATGAGGTGTGGTATTGGTGGCAAAGCAAAGACAACCAAAGACTTTAAGGGAGTGATAATTAGGGCTTTTGTTGAAAAGTATTTCAAAAGGGGTTTTCCAATTTAAATTGGCAGAAGGAAGCCTATTTATTATGTAGGTAGCCATGAGTATGGATTCCCCCCAGAATTTTGAAGGAAGTTTAGACTGAAAAATGATAGCCCTAGCCACTTCAAGAAGATGCCTATGTTTTCTCTCCACTACCCCATTTTGTTGAGGGGTAAAAGCACATGTTCTTTGATGTAAAATGCCAAGTTGCCTAAATAGGGATGACATATTTTGATTGACAAACTCAGTGCCATTGTCAGTCCTTATGGTTTTTACAGAAGTCTGAAATTGGTTCTTCACCATAAGAAGGAATTGGTTGAGATAGGTATATGTTTCATGCTTGTTTTTCATCAGAAAAGTCCAAAGACCCCTAGAGAAATCATCAACAATGGTGATAATGTAATGTGATCCTGTAAGAGAAGGTTTTCTGTAGGGCCCCCATAAATCAATATGTAATAGTTCAAATATCTTGGAAGTAGAAGTATTACTAAGAGGGAAAGGCATTCTAGTTTGCTTAGCAAGAGGACAGATATAACAAGCAGAAGTGTTTAGCATGGAATTTTTACCTTTATTCATGAGCAAGGGAATGTGTTTCAGTACAATATCAGAAGCATGTCCCAGCCTAACATGCCAAAGAGCAGAATTACAGGACTCAACAGAATTAGTAAGAAATTTATCAACAGTATTACAAGAATCAATATGAGAATGTTGTGTGTGAAGAAAAGAAGGCTTATCAAGAAGATATAAACTTCCTATGACTTTCCCAATGGCTATGGTCTCTTTACTCTTCAGGTCCTGCAAGACAAATTTATGGGGGTAAAATTTGAAACAGGTTTGTGAATTCTTGGTGAACTGATTAACAGACAGGAGGTTGTATTTGAATTCAGGGATATATAAAGTGTCAGGCAGGGTCAGTTTATGAGTGAGTTGACAATTCCCAAACTGATGAACCATTTTAATGGTTCCATCTGGTAAGTAAACTGGTATAGGTTTATCTATGTATTGCAGGTTGTTGAACAGGCTTTTTTCATTGCATATATGTGTTGAGGCCCCTGTATCCACTATCCAGAAACTTCCTTTCAAACTCTCAAGTGCACTCAAGGCAAGATGGTAAGGATTACCTGCAAAGTCATTTAAGTGAGTGAAGTTCACTTGATTCCCCTCAGCTTGCTGTTTTCCTTTCATCAATTTTGCAACCTCCTGTTGCACCATATCAGCTATAGTAGAGCTCCAGCTACTCAACTTTACATTACTCTCCAGAATTTCCAAAGGTGTGTTAGCCTCTGCATGGTTCACAGACTGCTTAACAGATGATTGCTCGTTTCTTTTCTCCTTCAATTCTTTATACCAGTCAGGAAACCCATGCAGCTTAAAACATGTGTCCTTCATGTGTCCATCTCTTCCACAATGTGAACAACGCCTTTCACCCCCTTTCTTAGCATCCCTTCTGAAATTCTGTTTGTTAATAACTTCTCTTCTCATTGAAAAACCACCTCTAGCCATCATAGCAGTGTTCTCAACTATTTCAGCATAAGACACATTGACCTCTCTCTGTTTTTCAACTCTAATGACCATTGAGTATGCTTTATTCACACTAGGTAGAGGTTCCATTACCAAAATCTGATTTCTCACATGGTCATAAGCATCATTAAGGCCCATCAGAAACTGCATAAGATGATTAGAGGAACTCATTTCAGCCACAGTTTTGGCAGCTCCACAGGAACATTCAGGCACAGGTAGCAGTTCATTCAGCTCATCCCAATACTTCTTCAGTTTAGTGTAATACTGGACCACGCTCATTGTTCCTTGATTAATAGAACTAATCTCACGTTGTATCTGATACAACAAGGGGCCATTACACTCCCCATATCTTTCACTAATCTCATCCCACAACTGCTTTGAAGATGAAGTATACAAAAAGGCTTCAACTATCTCCTTGGATATGGAATTTAAAATCCAGGAGGTGACCATACAATCCACCCTAAGCCATTGTTCATAATCAACCGATTCTTCACTAGGAGTAGCGTATTTACCATTAATAAAGCCCAATTTAACTTTTGCCCCTAAGGCGATTTTCATCGAACGGCTCCAAGACAAGAAGTTCTTACCAGTTAGGGGAGTGGTGACTAGCATCATTCCAGGGTGATCCGAAGGCTGAAGGAAGAGCGAATCATTGTTGTCCAAAGTCCTCCTTCCTCGATGCATACTGTGACTCATCTGAGTTTCTCCAATTTCGTCCTCCATTCATACAGTCCGCCAGTCCACCGGAGTCAATCGCAGCGACGGAGGAAAGGAAAAAACGAAAAAAATTAGGCAATTATCGGAACCACAGTGGTGTGGCTCCGATACCATGTAGAATTATGTAACTTCGCCATGGAAATTGAAAGAGAAAATAGAAGAAAAATTCTCTATATTCTATATTGAAAATAAGAGTGCCGAGGAGCATATATACAGAAAGGGAGTCCAGCTAAAAACGGAAAACAAACTAACCACCTAACTGATTAATTAGGGCTAAAAAGGGAATTAGCTATTTATTCTAACTAACTAAAGAACTACCTGATAAAATACACTGCAATTACAATGAAAGCAATAACAGAAAATTAACAAGCATGGCATCAGATTGTTAATCTGCATTTTTGTAAGGTTAATTTTGTTCATGAAATTGCTTTCTGTGTCCTGATCAGTCCTTATCTTTATGGTTGAGACAATTTGGAAAAACATGTTGAGAATGAGTCAAATACTCGGATACAGAGTAATTTGATTAGACAACTAGACCCATCTCTTGTGTGTCTTTATTTCCACTGATGTTGACCTGGAATAATTAGGGTACGACATCACATCTTGTAGCACAATTCTATTCAAACATCCAGATAGACAGAATTCTCAATACTACACACTAGGCTTCTACCAGCCTATGTTCAGCATTGTTCAAGCAAAGATCATATTGAGTACCAGTTCAATGTTGCTGACCAACTAAACAGCATCTTATCTTTCCTGTGATCATCCAACAGCAACCAACTCATCATTTGTGTATTGGCAAATGGCCACTTAGTCTTAACCCACATTGAAGTAATTAGACAAGTCAAGAATACAGTATAAATTATTCTCCTTCTCTCAACATTCTCTGCGTCTTTTCATAATTTTTAGAAGGACAAAATCAACTATACCTTGGCGCGGTTGGCCTTCAAGTCTAACGGTTGATGTGGTCATCATTATTGATGTAGTATGTGGAAACAAGGATCGTGTGTCTTTCAAAGTTCGTGGAGACTGTAATGATACTTGATTGAATGCCACATTAGAGGAGTCGAGTTTTGAGACAACTTATTAGCTATCCTCTCTTTCATGTTATAACTTGATCCATATATCTTTGATAAAATCAAAGTGATTCCATTATGAATTCAAACATTGGATCTTTGGTCTCATCTCAATTAAGAGGATTTATGGAAGTTCATAATTATGAATAATTCTTTTTCCAAATCCTCCAACAGCTGCAAAGCCTTCCCATAGGTGCCGTAAATGACCTATGAAGAAGAAGAATCCTAAAACAAAATTAGAGATACTTAGTTTCTTAGCAATTGTTCTCAAGCCCTTTTTCCATCTCTACCTAACTTTGAGAAAGAAGAAAGACTCTTGATCAAACTCTCTTTTCTACATTGAGACATCCTTTCATAAAGATAAGACTCCAACATCAATGCATGGTGATGAAACAAAATCTCAATGTTGTTGGACCTCAATATCTAACAACGGATCTGATCATCTTAACTTTGTATTAAAATTATAGATGAAATTTGAGCTAATTCTAGTTGAAGGCACGGGAAGGACACTACTCCATGTGTCCTTGATCCTTTGTGATCCTAATGGCCCCACAATTCTTGGAAGGAACTGAATTTGCCTTAGCAACCACGGCAAAAGTCTAGGAATCTCAAACTTCATCAAGCCAATCTCGTGTTTGAAAATTTTACACTCCCAGACCTGTGACAGGGACAATTTTTTGTCCCCATTACATCAAATTTCTTGCTACATTGATATGGCTTTTGATTATCCAAATTTGTTTATCTATCGGCTGTCATTGTGTTTTATCTTGTACACTCCTACATGTCAACTGATACTTTCATCAGTTTCTTGATTTTTTTTTCATCATTTCCCTCGAATTCTTGCATAAGCCCATTCTATGAGGCCTTTTTAATTGTATTTTTTTTTCTTATTTTTGGTATAATGGAGTCTAGTCTAGTAATAAACTTTACAAGATCAGTACAAGAATATGTTTGTAGAAGATGACAAAAACTGAAGCTAAGCTATTCTTTCCTCACCAGAGTTAGAACTACGTAAAATTCCTGTATCACAATCTATGGCCTTTTTCATCTATTGTCTACAAAAACCGAAAAAAATGAGATACAAGTGGTGAAACTATCAATAAATGAATGACTATTGTGTGTGATTTTCCCTTTACAATGGGCATGTGAGCCTCAATGCCTCTCCCATGGCAGCAAGCCGGTTGAAAAATCAGCCAAATTGGCCAAAACAAAGTCTCTCAGACCTGTGTCCCATACCTCACAGAACTTCTGTGGCCAACCAGGTGGCTCAATGGCCTCCGTCCCCAACCCGGGCGCTCTATCTCTCGAACCTTCATTTTGGTTTTCTTGCCAATCCACAACATATGTAGCAACTCTTCTGTAAAACTTTGCTCTAAAAACCTCCCACACTTGGTATTTATAATGATTGATTATAGCCGTACTCTGAGGCAAATTCATGTATTTGAATCCCTTCTTCAGGTGGAAATGGTGCACCACGTTGAGCAGGGTAGCATCTAGTGCATCTGGTCTAATGATCGATTTATGCCTCTCAGGACTTTGGAGACGACAAGTGTAGCCCACGGTGACTCCTTGTGAGGGCAGTGAGTTCAGCCCGGACGGCCCAAAACTATGGCAAGATGTTCTGATTTCTGCAAGAGTTCTTGATGAAGATGAAAGGTTTGCCACCAATGCACGAAGTGAATTCTGAGCTGCATATCCTAACATCCTGAATCTATGGTGTCTTGGTGCGGAATATGGAAAGTAGAAATACTCATCCACATCCATAAAGGAAACCCAACTGCATTCATCCCTTGCACTTAGAGCACAATGTGAGAATTCTAGTGCTAGATGGGGAGTTGGATTACATAATTTTTCAGTCCAAAGATTGTTTGCAGAATTCTAAATCTTTTGAATATTATATGCCTTTTGAATGTCTTCGGGATTATTCATCTACCATTTCTTGCACCAGGTATGGGTTCTACGATGAATGCTTGAGGAAGTATGGCAATGCTAATGTGTGGAAATATTTCACTGATTTTTTTGATTATTTACCCTTGACAGCACTTATCGAGAGTCAGGTTTGGTCGATAAAAACACATCCCTCTTTGTATTGATTATAATAGCATGTTGAATATATCTTATGCTTTTCACCGTTTTCCTGTAGATCTTCTGTTTGCATGGAGGTCTTTCGCCGTCACTTGATACCTTAGATAATATTCGAGCTTTAGACCGTATACAGGAGCTATCAACAATTTATTTTATTTTATTTTATTTTTTATTTATTTTTTATTTTTTATTTTTTGGGTGCATGAGTGCATTAGCCTTAAAATGATTCATTTTACATCTATTATATTCTTCCGTTTTTGTCAATTTTCTTAGTGTGCGTTGGTATAGGCCTACCCCAGTTATTGGTATGGGTGCCAGCATCCAATTTCATGATTTGAGGCTTGGATCATGTCTGAATTTTTTTTCCACCCAAAATGTTAGTTCAGTAAAAAGCAGAAGCCTGGTGTCTTAAACTTCAGCTTTATTAATAGCATTGTCAATTAAGAAATGGTGGTTGAGGTGCTAAGATCCCTCTCTTTTATCTGTATGCTTCTGTTGTTAACTTCTTCTTTGTGACACACGGTGATTTTACTGTTAAAAATTAGACATAATTCAGACTGTGTGGCCTATTATCATGTTCTTCAACATAATTTCTTTCATCAACATGCTTGTTGGTGGATTGTTAGGTTTCTCATGAAGGACCAATGTGTGACCTTTTGTGGTCTGATCCTGACGATCGCTGTGGGTGGGGAATATCTCCACGGGGGGCTGGATACACCTTTGGACAGGATATAGCTTCTCAGTTCAACCACACCAATGGCCTCACTCTAATTTCAAGAGCTCACCAGCTTGTCATGGAAGGTTACAATTGGTGTCAGGTTGGTCTATAGTCTGAATGGTTTCAATCAAAACAATAGTTAACTGGTTATTTATTGCTTTCACCTGGATTTGTAGGACAAAAATGTGGAGACAGTTTTTAGCGCCCCAAACTATTGCTACCGCTGTGGGAACATGGCTGCCATACTCGAAATTGGGGAGAACATGGAGCAGAATTTCCTTCAATTTGACCCAGCTCCTCGGCAGATTGAGCCTGACACAACACGCAAGACTCCAGATTATTTTTTGTGAACTCAGCACCTTAGGCATGCTTGCAGTTATATTAATGTAGGTGTCTCTTGAGAGAAGAGTATTGTTATTTGAGGATTATTGTCGACATCATTCTTTTGTTTGGAGTTTGCTCTGCTCCTGGCTTCGGTTCCATGCTCGAGATACTTTGGCGGAGAACTGACGAAGGCACGGAGTTTTTGTATATTTTTCCAAAAGCAGAAAGCAACAATGACATTTATATTGTGTTTTATGTAATTTACAAGGTTTTTGTAGGATCAAGTTTTCAGAATTGGGTCCGTTTTTCCCTTTCAACTGACAAGCTGTTTGGCAGCGATAGCACTGACAATAAACTCATTGCACAGTATTGGCACTTGGAATTAGCTTCTAAAACCTGAAAAGTAAATGAATTGGTAGTGGGACATTTTTCTCTTTCCTTAGAAGTTCCATTTTTTGCCCAACGCTACCAAATGTTGAAACATTCATATTTTCTTTTTTCGTTTTCCTGAGTGTTATAGAATTACTATGACAAAACTAAATCAGAACTTGTCTTTGCTACTCTTGGCATATCATGCTAATAGGTTTGCGCTTTCCAACTGATAGAATTCTTAAACTTCTTGAATTGGTCAGGCTGAAAAAATGGTACCAAATGTCAGCTCTAAGATTCAAAACGACATAAAAGTTTTCATGTATTCACCCAATAAATATTGAAAAGGAAAGTCAGACGTTTTACCATAGGGCTGTCAATGGATCGGATTTTAATTCGAATCCGATCTGAATTCAATCCGAATTTTAGGATTTTTATCCGATTATAATATCCGGTGGATCAGATCTGATTATAAATATCCATAATCCAAAATAAGTGGATCGGATATGAAATTATACAATTCGATCCGATAAAGATCCGAATCCGAATTTTATTAAATATATTATTAAATTGATAATTATATAGTATAAATTATGTTAATGAAGATTTTTGACTGGAATGCAATATATGTGATATTATAATTGATAATGTCCTAATTTTTTTATTTCTTTGAAGTAATTAATTCAATAAAGTAATTATATATATACGTATGTTTCATATTATAGCCTAAATACACAATTTATAATGGCTTATGCACTGTAAAATATACATTACCGAATGATCAATTTGATACAACCCCCATGGATTATGCCTTAAATCTTTAGCTTTTGCAATGATATGATAAAAAGTAATGAAAAAAAATTCTAAATTTGAGCTCTCTTAACTTTGTAAATATTATATTTGGATTAAAAGGTAATCTTGAAATCTCATATAACATGTCTTATAAGACGGTTCTTTCTAATAATATAAAAATTTAAAGAACGCAAAAATTTTTTGACTTTCTTATCGGGTTTCGAATTTTTATGGGATCCGGACATGGAATTGGCATGCATAAATCCTATAGGACTCGGATTTGGATTCGGATTCGATTATATATACATGTTATCGGATTCGAATTCGAATGATCCTGATTTGATCCAAATCCGACCCGTTGACAACCCTAGATTACCACTAGATAAGTAGTCTCGCTTGTGTAGGAACCGGCCCATACACAACACATTGCAGTTCGACTATGGACACATGGAAACTGAGCCAGTGGAACAATCATGACCTTTTCATTTCTTGATGTAGCTTCAAAACCGAGCATAACATTTTATAGATGCAAATGATATTTTCTTAGAGTTGAACAGCAAACACTAATGTTCCTTCAAAGAAGAGCACAATTAATGGCGGTGCATTTGAATCCTTTGTATTTTTCTTCTACCCTGCTGAAATTCGCAGGTCCTATTTTGAATTTCGAAATATTATTTATAGGCTTCCAGTGATTTTTATTATTCTAATTTAGCCCCATGAAATTTTGACAAAATTACCGTGTTGTATAACTTAAAATAATAATGTGGTACAAATTTTATTTTTGTTTTAATTGCTACATCTAAATTTTATTCTAAGTTAGATCAGATATTCAAAAATATGGTAGATATTAATCAACTCTTAAGTTTCAAAAAAATAAAAATAAAAAATGAGAACCACCCGCCTGCCCACCCGAAGAAAGAAACTTAAAGGCATATTCAATCAAGGAATTGGTTATACAATTTAAATGATGTCATGGGATCGATGTCATGGCAAGAAATTCTAATCCATTTGCGAGATGTCCCAATTCTTTTGCTATCAAACATTGTTTTTCACATTCCCCATAAGTGGTGGGAAAGAAGCATCAACAACTAACATGAAGAAAGACTTCTACATTGTTCTGGGAAAGAAAAGGAATATTTGTTCAAAGCTACTTTTCTACATTGTTTCCACACTCAAAATTGAGCAACAAAGACTTCTCATGCACCTCATTTTTAAGGGTCGCTACAGAGAATTTGTACTCTCTTTCTTTCTTGACTTGCAAATATTTGAACTACAAACAAAAGTCCAACAACATAGTAGCATTATTAGGGAACAACTGGTTAGTCTTAGATTTTCTAGATAAGCTTGAATTAATTCTAATGGGCTAAACTTCAAATATGCCCTTGATAAGCAAATATGTTATAATATCCTTTAAGATTTGGGTCTTTTTACTTTAGTTGGGTTGGTGTAATTGGATCCAATTCGTAATATGACGAATCATATAAGGTAAATCAACTTTATAATGAGCTCGAATGATGCTATTTCATTCATGGCCTACTTGTCAAATGTTAAGTACTTATAAATATCACATACTTTTATATGGATGCTGAGTGGCTTGTGGTCAAGGTAAAGGTCGCTTACATAATATGGGACGTCGGGAGTTTGAATCTTATAGACTTTGATGTGTGCGTCTATTTAAATATATAAAAATAAATAAATAAACCTTGATGTGGATCCCTACATAGTCTAAACTGAGTGGCAGATTTTCAAGTGGAAATTTTATCTGGCTTCAAACAAGGAAAAAAAAATGAAAAGAGTGAAGAGCAGTAAACCATGACATGTTCACTGTGAAAAATCCATTTGCTGCCAATCATCTACTAAGAAAAAGAAAAATTAAAAGTTAAAAAATCACTAATAATAGCTTGGTCTCATGTAGGGGTGCAATCGAGTCGAGCAAAGCTGAGTTTAGGCAAAATTCTCGAGCTCAAGCTCGAGTTCAAGCTCGACGAGCCTAAAATTTTAAGGTCAAGCTCGACTTAACAAAAATTTGAGCTCTGCTCGACTCGGTAATGCTCAAATTGACAAATAAATTGTAAAAAACTACAGGCTCGAGCTCGTGCTTGAGTTTGAGCTTGAACTGGAAATTAAAAAAAAAAACCAGAAACATAATATATATTTATTAATAAAATAAAATTAATATATTATTATATACTGGCCTCAAGCCTAGACACAAACGACCCAAGATTGGCTTGACTTAAAACTCGAGCTCGGCTCATGAAACCCGTGAGTTGGCTCGATTCATTTGCACCCCTAGTCTCATGCACCTAGACACCCAAACCCAAATTCAGTCATCTTGCCAAGAGAATATTTTCTCAAAAATATATATATCCTACATATATATATATATGTATATACCTATCCATAATGTTGTGGTGAAACAAGTGGTTCATTTGAGATTTGCAGGTCGGGAACTTCCTAAAATGCCTCATAAAAACCGACAGAAAGACAAATATTTGTGCGAGAAATCGACGGAGGTGATGGTGAATATCATCAAACTCTCATCGTTTTCTTTGGCAAATCAAGCCAGCCATCAGTTCTACTCCTATTGCAAATTACTCTGAGTTCGACAGGAGCAAGAGGTCCCCAGCCCAAGTAATTCAAATATGCAAACCTATGTGATGGACCATGATGATGCAAGGGATACCAGCTTTTCTAATTACATCAAATTCTTCCACGAAAGGAATCAAAATGAGGAATCACATGATAATACATTGGCTGCTTCTCCTTTGCGGCTGCCTCCATCACCTTCTTGTCTCAATAAGTGAACACCTCATGTGAAAGTTGTGGCCACCTGATGGAGCCTGAGAATTTCCTCTTAATTTGTACCGGATTATTGGGTGGTCAGATCACTAAATTTAGTCCAACTCTGAAGTTGTAGAGCAAAAATCTTTGACGCCCATATCAATAGTTATTATAATCATAGCATATCTAAAAATATGTAACTATAAAATTTATTTATAATTGTATCATGTTATATCATGTGGTCCACATGATCATATCTAAGCCTGTTATATTGCTAGAATCCAATGGTATTAAAGATTTGAACTTCAAGCAGATAAATGATCCTACATTTTTTCTATTCCTTGCATTTTTATTTAAAATATTTCATATTATCGATTAAATTGATGAAGATTGACCCGTTATGTGTTACTCTGTAAAGAAGAGTCCTACCTAATTCACTAATTCGTGAAACGATACTCAACTTTTATATTTGAAAAAAGGTACTCCACTAATAAAGATGTGGCTCCCAAATCCATCACTAACAACTGTAGTATTTTGGTAATACCAAGCCACGTGGCGTGGTAAATTTCTAAGGATATTGGACAATAATAGGGACTTTATGTGCCACGGGCTCTTCTTTTGGTGCAAGTCAAATTTAATATTTCATAGCAACTGGGAACTCTTACAATCACATCCAACAAGGACAAAAAGAACTATACTGGTAGGGGGGGGGGGGGGGGGAAAGAAAATGTCTACAACATATGGAAACTCTAGCCAAGAGGTACGTTTACACAATTAATTTGAGATGCACTTTGGTTTCACAGCTAGACTTGTGGCCACATAACAAAAGTCTACTAAAGTTCAAGGGTTCTAGTTGTACAAGCCAACTGCAGGCTGCACCCCACATTGGGGCAGTTAAAAATAATCAAACACTGATTCATCGAGCCTCTGGCAATGTGATGCTCATATCATTTGCTGAACTTACTGTATTTGAGCCGGGTGAAGTTTCAGTTTCTTGCACATCTCTTTCTGTGAAGAAGCCGGGCTTCTTAGCTTGAGGCAGCAGCACGCCTTCATTGGCCAGCATAAGAACCACCGAGGACATGCTTGGTCGATCTTCTGGAGATTGCTGAACGCATAAAAGGCCAATGTGGATGGACCTCAGTACTTCTGATGAAAAGCATGATTTGTCAATATAAGAATCAACCAATTCCAATGCCCTTCCTTCTCTGTAAAGCGTCCATGCCTGTTACATATGACCTCATAATCAGGATCCTTAAATGGTAGGGGGAACAATATGACATCAGCATATTTGTTTCGTTGGTTGAGAGGCCAGCCCAGTCCTGGGCTCGGGTCAACCTTGAATAGTCAATTTTCTAGGTTGAATCGTATAATAAGATTTGGTTGCAATCCGATCAAGTTATTCAATTGGAAGACTTACGAAAAAATAGGAGGTCTAATAGGTTGAGAGTAGTGAAGATATGTCGTATTATGGGGGCATGATCTCTTATCACTAGGGTTCTTGAGTTTAATAAGGGGCTATCTATAGTTATGTGTTGAGGTGTCAAGTATTATTTCAAGGTGGCAATCCAAGATTTGTACATATGTTTGAATTCGACGATTAAAATTGCGGGTTGTATTGGTCTTAGGTCAGGTCGAGGTCCAACCCGAACCAAAAATGCGTAGATCTCATGGACTATTTGGTCATTCTTGGCTGACTTAGAGGGCATTCCAGTCTTTTTATCTATTATTCACATCAATATAAAGAGGTTTCTCCAGGATGCAAAACTTACATGTCCAAGAAGGTTGAGAAAGTGATCTCTGTGAGAAAATCCTCTGTTTCTCTTGCCACTCACAATCTCCAGTACTAGAACTCCAAAGCTAAAGACATCTGATTTCACTGAGAACAGGCCATCTACTGCATATTCTGGGGACATATAACCGCTACAAGAAAAAATTCATCAGAAAGTTAAGTTCCAGTGCAAAGGGAAGTTGCATGTGATCTATTATGGGATCAAGAGTCTCACTATGTTCCTGCTACTCGGCTTGTGTTGGCTCCAGTCTCGTTGCCTCCAAAACTTCTAGCCAGTCCGAAGTCTGATATCTTGGGATTCATGTCACAATCTAGTAATATGTTACTGGCTTTGAGGTCTCTGTGGATGATTCTAAGACAAGAATCTTGATGAAGATACATAAGGCCCCGAGCAATACCATTGATGATATGAAAGCGCTTAGGCCAATCAAGTAATGTGCTTTTCGCTGGATATGCCAAATAAATCAGGACATTGTTGATTTTGTAATATGATGCTCAAAAACTAGAATTCATTCTAAATATGTGAATCTTAATTTCTGAAAACTAAAAAATCTTACCAAAAAGAATCATGTCCAGACTTTTATTGGGCATGTATTCATAGATCAGTAGGTATTCTTCTCCTTGAATGCAGCATCCCAGAAGCTTCACAAGATTGCGATGCTGAAGTTTGGTGATGCAGATTACTTCATTCTTGAACTCATTTATTCCTTGGAGGGAAGTTCTTGATAGCCGTTTGACAGCAATTTCCTGCCCCTCTTCTAGCTGGCCCTATATCAGAATTTACACGTGTAAGAAAAAGAAATGAATGAGAACTATCAAAAATGTACTAAGTTTTATTAAGAGAAGGCTTCCTTTTCCTTGAACTATATCATCTATGTATCTTTACCTTATAAACAGGTCCAAATCCACCTTCTCCAATCTTATTGTTCATTGAAAAATTATCAGTAGCTTTTCTTATTGCATCTAAGTCAAAAAGAGGCAGCTCTAGATCATTGTTATGGCTTTCATCATTATGATTATCAGCATAGTTGAGTCTCAGCATGCCTGCAACATGAGCAGTACGGACAATGCACTTGGTGTAACAGAGAGAATTAAAAGCCATTCATTTGCAGAATATGCATAAGAATGTCTTTATTTATCTAGCTAATCTCATACCTCTTTTCCTCAGCCAAAGACGGATCTTCTTCCTTCTCTGAGAATACAGCATCAGGGTCAGGCCCAGCAGAACTAATCCCATTACCAGAGTCAAACTCACAATGAGTATTTTCTGTTTAGTTCCTCCTGAATCTGCAAAAATTTTCACTCAGACATACTTTATATGATGATGTATTCTTCAAGAAACAGTGATAAACTTCCAAGAACTAATTTGATCTTTAACTCTTACCTAACTCAGAAGAAGCCATCCTAATGTAGATATCTTGTCCTTGTGCCGACAGCTCTTTAATGTTAACAAGGTCACCAAACCAAAGTAAACATGTATGTCCCCCTGTACTTATATTTATGTTTGTATAAGCCATGCAAGAACAGTTCTTTAAACATAAGACCTTGCATTCTTCAAGGTTCATACTTTCTTTATACGAAGAATGTTCTGTGTCTGGCAATTTGATGCCAGTATACTTCAAGAATCCATCTCCCTTTTGGCAATTCACGGGTGTCCTACGGACGCACCCTTTTGACCATTCTGACCCCTCCCAACCTTCTGGATCTTCTGGCACAAACTTATCCAAACATCCACAACTAGCCATATTACAAACACCATGTGCGCCACACAAGTTATAAGCATCACAATTATCGATAGGGTTACTAAGGTAATCTACCCAGCGTTGAGTTTCATTAATCCATCTCCATCTCTCGGCAACCGCATTAGAACTCAAAGTAAACCTTAATATAACTGAACTGTCGATGAGCTCATAATGATAGTAAACTTCATCCTTGTTCATAACTAATCCGAATTTGAAAATGGGATTTCTCTTTAGGTTTGTCAACCCACTAAATCCGAGACCATTCCAAGGTCCAGTAGTATACTTCTTAACTGCACCCTTTCTTAAGATAAGTTGTGGATAACCAGTACGATCACAATGGAAAGTAAAATCTCCTGATGCTGGATCATCATTGTTCTTCCATGATGAGATATAGACTTCTAGATGAGCCCTAAAGTTCCAACCAAGCTTCATCCCTGGTAAAAGTGTATCAGTTGGATGATCAAAGCTCTGCCAGAAAAAATTCTCTGGATTTTCCTCCTTTTCATCTTTGATGACAAGGTTTCCAGAGTCGAGTAGTTGAGCAACTGGAGACCTCACAGAGGTTGATGTATGGGTAGACCAAATCATCACATTAGCCTCATTGAGAAGAACTAAAACTCCAGGTTCAATGACTTTCAAGATCCCTGATGTATTTGTGAGTGGGATCTCTCTATTGGCAACCCACACTACGGTTGTAACTGTTACTTTCTTGTACCATATGCCCACATACCGATTCTTGGAATTTCCAGGGCTGAAAAAACCCATCTCAAAATTCCCACCAGATGAAACTATTGTGTCACCATCTCTAATGATATGAGTAGTGGTTATAGTGTCCATTGCATGAGACATTTTCTGGATGGATAATAAGGAGGACATAATAATAAGAAGTAAGAAGGTACCTCCATACAATGTTTTCATGGTTTTAATTCTCTGAATACCTTCCTTTTAGTCTCCAATCTAATATAGAAGCCTAATGCATATATAAGGCCAACTATATCTCATTCCTCAACATTGACCTTGTTTCTTGACCTGATCTATGGTCTTGATGGTCCGAATTTGCCAGCACCAGCATGGCATCAAATTGTTAATCTGCATTTTTGTAAGGTTAATTTTGTCCATGAAATTGCTTTCTGTGTCCTGATTAGTCCTTATCTTTATGGTTGAGACAATTTGGAAAAACATGTTGAGAATGAGTCAAATACTAAGATACAGAGTAATTTGATCAGACAACTGGATCCATCTCCTGTCTGTCTTTGTTTCCACTAATGTTGACCTGGAATAATTAGGATATGACATCACATCTTCTAGCACAATTCTATTCAAACATCCAGATAGACAGAATTCTCAATACTAAACACTAGGCTTCTGCCTGCCTATGTTCAGCATTGTTAAAGCAAAGATCATCTTGAGTAACTAAACAGCGTCTTAGTTTTCCTGTGATCATCCAACAGGAACCAATTCATCATTTGTGACAATATTGGCCACTTGGTGTTATCCCACATTGAAGTAATTAGAGGAGTCAAGAATGTAGTGTATAAACTATTCTCCTGCTCTCAACTTCTGATGCGTCTTTCGGCAATTTTTAGAATGACAAACTCGACTATACCTTGACACGGTTGGCCTCTAAGTCTTATGGTGGATGTGGTCATCATTATTGATTTTGTTGGTAGAAATGACAATCATGTATCTTTGCAAATTCTATGGAGCTATAATAATATTTTGTCGTATCCCACATTAGTGGAGTCGAGAGTTTTGACACAACTTGTTAGTTGTTCTGTTTCTCATTTTAAGTATAACCCGATCCATATATTGGTGATGGAATCAAAGTGATTCTACTTCTATTCAAGTATTAAATCTTCTCAATTAGGATTCATGAAAAGAAAAAGTTCAAAATTACGATCAATCCCTTTTTCCAAATCCTACAACAGCTTAACGTGCCCTTCCACATGTCATAAATGACCTTTGAAGAAGAAAAATCCTAGAACAAAATTAAAGATCCTTAGGGCCCGTTTGTTTTCATTTTCAAACTCCATTTTCATTTTCTCCTCAAAATAAAAATAGATAATTATCACCATTTACACCATTTTCTCAAACATTTTCATTTTCAAAACATTTTTTATTATGATTACCCTAATCATATTTATCTTCCAAATACTTTTCATACACCATTCACAACAAAATTATTATAAATTCAAATTATAATATTATTTTTTCAAACAATCATACATCACATCATTAATTCAAATTAAAAAATTATACAACTTTTAATACAAAAAAAACCCAACATCCAAATATATCTCATTTTCACACCTTTATAAACCTATAATTTTTTACAACACATCTAAATAAAACTTTATTTTCAAATTCAACCATTCTAACTAACTTTTCACTATGCATTTTCACTAGAAAATAAAAATGACTCCAAAAAATGAAGCCAAACGGGCTCTTAGTTTCTTAGCCATTGTTTTCAAATCCTTTTTTGTCTAACTTTGAGAAAGAAGAAACGCTTTCAATCAAACCCTCTTCCCTAAATTGAGACTTCTTTTCATAAAGATAAGACTCCAGTAGCAATGCATGCTGATAAAACAAAACCTCGATACTGCTGAACTTCAATATCTAACAATAATCTGATCATCGCCAATTTATATTAAAATTATACATGAAATTTAAGCTAATTCTAGTTGAACGTCGCCGGAAAGACAGTACTCCATGTGTCCTTGATCCTTTGTGATCCTAATGGCACCAAAATTCTTGGAATGAACTGAGTTTGCCTTTGCTACCACTCAAAAGTCTAGGAATCTCATATTTCATCAAGTCAATCTCGTGTTTGTACAACTCTCGGACCTTTGAGAGGGACATTTCTTTTTCCCCCATTACTTCAAACACTTTAATGAGCCACCCCTTGGCAGATGAGCATTAAGAATGACAAGTGAAATAGCACATGTATTCTTTTTTTTGGTACATTGATATGGCTTTCTCATATTTCATCAAGTCAATCTCGTGTTTGTACAACTCTCGGACCTTTGAGAGGGACATTTATTTTTCCCCCATTACTTCAAACACTTCAATGAGCCACCACTTGGCAGATGAGCATTAAGAATGACAAGTGAGATAGCACAGGTATTCATTTTCTTGTTACATTGATATGGCTTTTGATCATCCAAATTTGTTTATCTATCAGCTCTAATTATGTTGTATCTTGTACTCTCATACAAGTTAACTGATACTCTCACCAGTTTCTTGATTTTTGTCTCATCTTTTCCCTTAAATAAGCCTTTCTTTGAGGCCTTTTTATTGTAATTTTTTCCTTGTTTTTGGTGTATGGAGTCTAGTAATAAATTTTACAATATTAGTACAAGAATAAGTTTGTAGAAAATGACAAAAATTGGAGCTGTTCTTTCCTCACTGGAGTTAGAACTACATAAAATTCCTGTATCACAATCTATGCCCTTTTTCATCTATTGTCTACAAAAACCGAAAAAATGAGATACAAGTGGTGAAACTATCAATAAATGAATGACTATTGTGCGTGATTTTCTCTTTACAATGGGCATATGAGCCTCAATGCCTCTCCCATGGCAGCAAGCCGGTTGAAAAATCAGCCAAATTGGCCAAAACAAAGTCTCTCAGCCCTGTGTCCCATACCTCACAGAACTTCTGGGTCCAATCAGGCTGCTCAATGGCCTCTGTTCCCAACCCAGGTGCTCTATCTCTCGAACCTTCGTTTTGGTTTTCTTGCCAATCCGCAACATATGTAGCAACTCTTCTGTAAAACTTTGCTCTAAAAACCTCCCACACCTGGTATTTATAGTGATTGATTGTAGCCGTACTCTGAGGTAAATTCTGGTATTTGAATCCCTTCTTCAGATGGCAATGGTGCACCACGTTGAGCAGGGTAGCATCTAGTGCATCTGGTCTAATGATCGATTTATGCCTCTCAGGACTTTGGAGACAACAAGTGTAGCCTACGGTGACTCCTTGTGAGGGCGGTGAGTTCAGCCGAGACGGCCCAAAACTATGGCAAGACGTTCTGATTTCTGCAAGAGTTCTTGATGAAGATGAAAGGTTTGCCACAAAGGCACGAAGTGAATTCTGAGCTGCATATCCTAACTTCCTGAATCTATGGTGTCTAGGTGTGGAATACGGGCAGTAGAAATACTCATCCACATCCATAAACGAAACCCGATCACATTCATCCCTTTCTCTCAGAGCACAATGTGAGAATCCGGCTTCTTGAGTCTTAATCCATGGCCATGTGTGTCTAGTAACAATATAGTTTTCATGATCAAGTCCTTGAATAACCTCATCAATTCCATCATCACTATTGTTATCATAGATAAACCACCTCTCCACTCCAAGCCAAGCATGATACATAATCCACTCCCGGATGGCTGAGGCCTGATTCCACACCATTGTACACGCACAAAGTTCGTATTTCCCCTCACTTCTCTTCTTACCACCAAAACCTGGATTGAAAATCTTGGCCACCGATGGCATACATATGCGCCCCTGAGCTCTAGGATGATTCACCCCAATGGTCACAGGAATCCCCTGAGCCTTATCAAGATTCATACCAATGCTCTTTGGCAAAGAACACCTCGCAACTTCCTGGGCCGCAGTCAAAGCCTTCATCTTTAGCATAAACCTTGTATTCCTCTCCCATTGTCCTAATCCAAAATGGCAATTGAATTGACAAGGATCAGACTCCCTGTCACTCCTCAAATTCAATCCCTTCACAAACACCACAACAGTGTCCCCATCCGGAGTAGCTGCATATGCCACATTTTCCCAAGAATTGACAGTCTGATTATTCAACCGGAACCCATTTTTCTCCACCAAGATCCCATTTTTACCACTCCTCTTCAAATTCACTACAGCTGAATAATTCTCGGGTGGAAGTGGACACCTCACAATTGACCTAAACCCATCATATTCATCTAAAGACAAAACCTTTGTCTTAGCAAAATCACCATTATCACTCCTAAGTCCATAATAAACACACTCAAGTTCATCAGCACCATTCTTCTTCACAAACCCGTCTTTCTTTCCACCACTGACCAATAACAAAACATGGTCAGGGAACAAAACCCGGTTCTCGATTTTCAACGGCAACAACAAACTATCAAAATCTTGAACTGATTTAACTGTTCTTGAACTAGTAGAAGACAATGAAGATAAGCTTGAAACCACTAAAACCGGGCGAACAGCAGAAGAAGCAAACGGGCTTGTATAGGATAAAAGAAAAAGGAAAGTGAAGAAGCCAAAACATATAACGACAGATCTTACAGACAACAAGTGTACAGGAGAATATGAAGATGAATAAGATTGTCCGAGAATGCATTTTCGCTTACGGCATTGATCTGATGAATCCATTTTCCTTTTTCTTTCTGTTAACAATATTAAGGGTCTGCTGACGAAGTTTCAACAAAGAATATATCGAAAATTCTTCCTGCAGATCTATGCATATACAGATAGGGGGTTTTTTACCGTCGGGTATCATTGTACCTACCTAACGGTAGTTAGCTAATAAAATAATAACACTCAAAATTTTGGTGGGACTCCTAGTCTGATGCTGACAATAGGTGAGGAGGTATTGACAAATTTGCTCTCATATGATAGTATCATATAATACTATAAATTGTACGTTATAAAAATTTTAAATATAAAAATGTTGGCAGAGCTACGAAAACAAAGAAGTCGCTACTTGGAGTAGCGATTAAAGTGAAAAAATTTATTTTAAAATCGACATCAATCTATATTTATTGGTTTCTATTGATGACTGTATCATTTACCGTAGAATTTAAAAAAATCTTTAAATGTGTCAAATATTTGCTGGAAGAAAAATTATTTCAATCAAATCGAACAAAAAATCGCTAACATGAGTAGCCACTAAAGTGGACAAATAAATTTTAGCTCGATAATTGTTTATAAAAAGTTAAGAGGTGGTATTGGAGAAAAAAGTAAGTCACTATTATGAGTAGCGAAAACTTTGTAGGAAAATAAGATGTTGTTATACCATTTGTTTGAATTAAATTTTAACTAGCCAAGTAAAGAATTGCTACTATGAGTAGCCACTCAAGTGAAAAAATTTATTTCTTTTTAATTCTTGTAGAAAAAAATCGCTTTTTCCTATGTGATGCAAATACACCGACTCATTTTTTTTGTACCGATGAAGAAAATATATTCATTCATAAATTATCCAAACATCTTGTCACATAGTTAGTATCAATTCACAAAAAGTTGTTGCTACACCAAATAGCTATTCATAGAAAATTTTGATATTTGTCTAATATCTAATTATTTGTGAACAAGTGACTGACAATTTCTACGTTTTGCTTGAATGAGTTTTGGAAGTGGAGTTAGAAAATGTGAAATTATGCTAGGGAATGTGATAATACATATTTTTTTGTATTTTGGAAAATAATTATGAAATTATGTTGGGGAGTTTCGATATGTCCGTCCTCATGTTTTGGGATGAGACAAATTGTCATTTTTGGTTGGGTTATTCGTGAAAGTGGAATTGAGTAGAATTTCTATTGTTAGAAAATAAATATTTATTGTACATATATATTAAGAAATGGAGTCTTTTTCAGGATAATGTACACTAGGGGAGTGTATTTTGGGAAAACTTTTTTTTATGTAGTTTTGGAGGGAAAATTGTGATATATTTGGTTATATTTTTGGCAAAACAACCAATATGAAACCAAACATAGCCTTTGCCTTTCTTTTGTGATGTCACCTAGCTTGTAAGATTTGTAGCCATTTTCTTTTTACGTGTGTATATAACATACATATATGTATATATATGCGTGTGTGAATGTTTATATGTCAAAGAAAAAAAATGAATTATATGTATTTGGAATTCTATTTTCAAAATTTAGTAAGAAACCGCCAATAGTATATGGCGACATATGCTCACTCAAGTTCCACACGTGATGATAATCACTACTTGTTATATATTATAAAGACCACCATTATTTTAAATTTTTTAGTGCTTTTCATTTTTTAAGTATCAACCTACACCCATCAATCAGTCAACATAGCCTTGCAAGAGTTGCTAATTTTTCATGATGAGACTTCTTGGAAGTTGTAGCTAAATTTCCATCGTAGTGATAGATGTCATGTCTTTCATTTATCCCCTTAAAGAAGGTAGACTTTTGATTATAAATGAACAAAAAAATAGTAATTCTTTTTCAAATAACCTTCCAAATTATGTACCAATTCTTACCAAAATCAATTGATTTCATAGTACCACACAGAAGATCAAAATATTATAACTCAAAAATACATAGTATACTGCACGTCGTTCAAAAACTTTTACATTGATAATATTTGGACGTGAATTATGTGTTTTGAGAGAATTAGTTTGGGGAGTGAGATTAGGGAATGTGAAATTTATGTTGGGAATGTGATGAATGTTTGTTTATGTTTTGGGAATAGTAAGAAAATTATTTTGAAGAATTTTGGTATGTTTGTTTATATTTTGAAAGAAAACAAATTATATTGTAGCAGTCAAATCAATCATTTTTGGTTGGGTTATTCGTTGAAAGTGAAATTGAGTCGAATTTCTATTGTTGGAAAATAAATATTTTATGTGTACATATATTTAGAAATGAGGTTGTTTTGAGGATAATGGATTGATGTGAAGAGACAAAAGTAAATGAATATTTTAAATAGATTTTTTTTTATTTTCTTTGTCTTTTAACAACTATAAGTAGCAAATTTTTTCTTATTATAAATATTATGAAAAAAAGGCTAAAAAATAAACTAAAAATAATTTTTAGCCAATTGCTTAGTTAATTATCTTGAGAATCATATTACATATATTTTTTATAATGATTCCATTACCAATGAAACTTATGGTATAAAACATCGTTGTACTCAACTTCAATGTAGATCACATATTATAGTTTGCAAAATGTCTAATTTATATTTAGCCTTTATATCTTTATAGCTCTTGGCCCCTCCATACTTTCATTTTTGGATGAGTCACTGTTGATAATATGTTAACTAAATGCATTCAGGGACATATTAAACAACACATACTATACAAAAGATAGACTAAATTTAGAGTTATGAACTATTCATAAAAAGTATAATGTGTCGGAGAGAGAAAATGGACAAAGAAGATTACATTTTGACACTTGTCTTTAAAATATGATTAATTTAATTGCTACGTTACAAGTATATCGAGTACTTAATTTAATCAATAAATTTATGATAATACACAAATTATATAATTTAACAATTATTAGTACACCTATCTAATTTTGATGTATTCATATTAACCTCGAGTCACATCTGAATTTTGCAAGGTACTCTTATTTTTCTCTCATATTGAAAAAAAACGGGTACAAACTCAAACTGTCAAACACCATGTCATAATTTAAACACACTTTAGCATATGACATTGTCATTACCCACACATATTGTTCCTCATACAAATGACACAAATGCAAATACATTTGTTCATATATATATATGAATATATTTGTAATCTACGGTTATGCGACCAATTCAACTTTCACATTTATTCTCCACTTATGTTTATTTGTCCTAAATTATTTCGTGAATTGTCGGATAACCTCAAAAGCGACGAGGTTGTCCTCGAAAAGATACTGCTGAAGAGGGCCGACAATATGAAGTTGAACCGACCCAACCAACTACTCAAAGGCGAAGAGGTCGACCAAAAAAATTGTCTTCTTACTCTGCTCATGCTTAGTGGTGGTGCTTCTGCTGATGCTGATGCCGATGCTACTTTTTGTTACTATTTTTGTTATTTTAAGTTAAAGTTTTTTTAATTTAAGTTGAAGGTTAGGTTGTTCTATTTATGTTCTTTTTTTTTTTTTTTAATAATTTGGTTTCAAGGTTGAATTACTTCTAGTGTACAATTATGCATTACTTTAATCTATGTTTATATTTATGTTTTATCGAACTTTTGATTATAAAGTACATTTACAAGATATTAGTAAATTACTAAATTAAACATTGGTAATAAACATTAGCAACCATTCATCATTACTTTAAACAATATTTCATGATTTTTGTAAAGTACAAATTTAATAAAATTGTATATTTATAGTGCAAATTTACATATAAAAAATAAAGAAGATCATTGGGTGAATATATATATATACATAGAAATATGAATATATATACATTTACGTATATGAAAATGTTAACATTTTACTAGTTAAAAAGTTGTAACACTTATGTTTACAAATTTGGTTAAACCAATTATCGAAATAATGAATTAAATTTAATAAAATATTATTTATGTTAATACTAAATAATTCATTTATTCAACGACATATTAAATTAATTAGAATTACTATATAATTAAATACTGCATTAGTTATTTTTAATATTTGATGCATTAATAAAATATTACATTTATTCATTTAATAATTAACTTAAGATGTTTTGATTTATAATAAATAAATTAATCTTCTTCAAAATATACTGTTCATTAATTTAATTAATTATTTTATACATTTCTATATTTGAGAATTTCAGTAACTCTTAGTGTAAGGAGGAATAGATTGGGCCTGGTCCGCCCTTGTTTTGCAAATAATATAAGCTCTGTTCTCCTATGATTTGGGCATTTCGTAAAAAAATAATTAGTGAATGGGATTTTGGGGGAAAAGTTGGAGAATGTACCAAGTGTTTCTTTTTTTTTGGGGAAAATATGAAAAATGTTTTGAGAATGAGTTGTTTGTTTCTTTATGTTTTGGAAGGAAACCATCTTTACTGTTTATGTCAAATCAGTTACTTTTTTTTGGGTTTGTAGGATGAAAATAATTTTTTTATGTAATATATTATATGTGTGTGTATGTTTATAATTGGATGATGTGTGTGTCTATGTATATATATATAATAATTGATATATTATTATAATAAAATGATGTGTAATTAATTCAATTGGTCGTTTATTTTAAAATTTATATTTTTATGATTTTAACATTAGCAAATGAGGTACTATTATTAATTAATATAAATTATTTATGAAATTATAAATAAATCTTGATTATAAAACATCGGTTGATATCATAATCATATAATAATTGTTGACATCGGCTTATATAATTTTTTTTAATTATAGTACATTAATTATAAACTATTTATTGCTTATTCTTAAAATATATTTATTTAACTATTTATTATTCACAATTTATTAATAAACAAAAATTTGTTATTTATTTAAATAAAACAAAATATTTATATATAAGATTTAAGAATGATTCAACAATTAAAAAATTAAATAATTTTATATTATATACAATTAAATCATCTTAAATTATTTATTAAACAAATAATCGTAATATTTAATTATACGTTAAATATAAAACATAATTAATATATATACATAACAAGTTATTTAAATAATTAAATAAATTAATTTAATTAATTTAATAAGTTATTTATATAGTTTAACAAATTATTTAATTAATACATGATTAATTAAATAAATAACTCAGTAATAATAAAAAAATTACTTAATTTTAATTTATTTTTTTAATAATTATTTTAATTATATTAAAATTAATTTATTAAATTAATAGATTATTAAATAAATATCACACTATAATAAATTTTTTATAATAATTTTCAATACATATAAATTTTAATGTTTAATGAAGGTTATTTTTTTTTCTTCTGAAGATTAATTTATTTATTTTCTCAAATTAAACCATCATAAATTATTTATTTAATGCATAAACATAATATTTAATTAATACTTACATATATTAAATATAACAAATACATTATTATTTAATAATAAATGTAATTAATTTAATACGTTGTTTACTATATAAATTATTTATCAAACTTAATTAATTTTTTCTATGATTAAATTAATTAAATTTGTAAACATAATTTTTAGAATTTTTAAGTAGTAAAATTTTAATATTTTCATACATATTTATTTGTGTATATGAGAGTGTAAATTGAATGAGTTACGTGAAAAATGCACTGAGAAAATGAGGTAGGGATGCTTTTTAGAGTGTATAATTTTTTTGGCTGAATTGTGAGGAGTTTTATGGATAAAAAATTAAAGTATTTTGGGAGAAAATTTGGGAAATATGCCTGCATTTTTAAACCAAGCTTGAAGTTAATGGTTTGATTTTTTTAATAAAACTCATTTATTGTTAATTACATTTACAAAACTCTTAAAGTTACATGCTAAAGGCGTGATTTAAATTTTTGCACGAAAAATTTGGGATTTTTAGATGTTTTTAAATTATTATGAAATAGTTTTGACCATAAAAGGAATAATTATAATTTTGGTCCTCAAACATAACCAAATATTCGCTTTTAGTCCCTTAACAATCTCGAGTTACATGTTTGTCCTCAAATTGACAATTTTTTAATAGTTTTCATCCTTGCCGTTACTTCAGGCATCAAAACTAACGAAACTTGGTCACGTGCTATGCACGTGATTGGGGAAATTAAAATTTTGGTCCTTGAACATAGTCACTTATTCACTTTTCGTCCCTAAATAATTTCAAGTTGCATTTTTGGTCCTCAAACTGCCATTTTTTTAACGAATTCCATCCTTGCCCCTACTTGTGCCGTTAAAGCTGACAGAAAGTGGCCATGTGACACGCACATGACCACTCTTGCAGGGAAAACAACAGATTTCTTAGGGTTCTTTCAACTTCACTTGTTTACATCTTTGCCATCTTCCGATACCTTGTTATAACATGCCAGCATTTGTTTAGAGATTGAAAAACTTAAAATATTGAGACCGACTAGTAAGTTAATGTAGAAAAAAATTAATTCAAGGATAATTAAAAAAGAGAGTGATAGAGAGAAGGTTACGAGCTAATAATGAGCCGAAAACTAGCTCTTGCAAATGGGTACAAAAATGACTTTTACTCAAGCAGGCAATAAAGATGGGTAAGAGAGAGACTATGTATGTTGAAGACTTGTCTCTCTGGTAGAAATGTGAGGTCAATTTTGTTTGAAATTGGGAAATAAATGAAGTTACCCACTGGTCTGAAGTTTTTTTCATGCAAGAGTGGTCATGTGTGTGTCACATGACCACTTTCTGTCAGCTTTAACAACACAAGCAACAGCAAGGATGGAATTCATTAAAAAAAATGGCAGTTTGAGGACCAAAAATATAACTTGAAATTATATAGGGACGAAAAGCAAATAAGTGACTATGTTCAAGGACCAAAATTATAATTTTCCCAGTCATGTGCATAGCACGTGACCAAATTCTGTTAGTTTTGACGCTTGAAGTAATGGCAAGGACGAAAACTATTCAAAAAGTATCAATTTGAGGACAAACGTGTAACTCGAGATTGTTTAGGGGCTAAAAGCGAATAAATGGTTATGTTTGAGGACCAAAATTATAATTTTCCCACCACAAAATATGCATAAGTATTTTGTTGGATTGCATAGATGTGAAAACACAACTTATTAAAACATTGTTCAAGGTCTAAGCAATTAGACCCAGGTCCAATATGAAATGGGCTTTTGCTGTTAAGGTAAACGTGAGAGAACAATAGTATTCGTAGTGGTTAATAATTCTCAATGGGCCAGTATTGTATCAATACTGGCCCATTTTGATTAGTAGTGGTTAAGAATTAAAAGGGCCCCATGTAAGACAATAGTATCTCATATTTAGAACATTGATATTTGTAATTGGTAATAAATATGGAATTTAGATTTGAAGAAAGTTATTGAGGCTTGTAGTTTCCAATTACTATCTTAAAAAAAAAATTGGAAAATACTGATAAGGTTAGTGACGGAATTCATATAAATGGTGTAGATGCAATAACTTCAAATAAAGTAGCAACATATATTTGAAATTAAGGTTTTATAATTTTCAACAAAACACGGTATTTCTACAAAACAAGGTTTTCATGACCAAAGCACACAATAAATTTGAAAATCAATGAATTTCTTATCTTTTAGAGATATAAATTTTAAAATAAGCTTATAGTTAATGCTTTGATTTTTTCATAATACTCATTCATCGTTAATTAGTTTATAAAACATGTTTACATCCTCATATATTGTAGAATTGACTAATAATTACACATAATTTAAATTTTTATGCTTGTCTTTTCCAAATGTAACTTTTTTTTCCTGCAAACGCCTAAACAATTTAATTAAACAATACATTATTTACAAACATATAGACTATTCATCTTATGAAAACCTTGTTGATATTTCTTTTTCTTTCAACCTTTTTGGCTTATTTTTATTTATTTTTTGTAAAAGGATGCCAGACGCGAGGACAAGTTATTTATATTTAGTAGCCTTTTTAAATATAAGTTACCTTTTTAATTTTTTTAATTATTTACAGACAGTATACTAAAAGTTACATGCTAAATCTAATTGCTGTCCTGGATAGCGAATATTTGGATATTTTCTTTTCTTAAACATTAATATAATTAATATACTTATATCATTAATGTATTTCATGAAATAAAAAAATAATATATTTAAATATATGCATTTCTTACTAAAACTACCCGCTATATTAGATAGTCATTGCTTGGTTTTATTTCTTTTATTCAAATATTAATATATTTGTTACATTTTATTTTTTATGTGTTTCATAATAATAAAAATTAATATTATTACATAATTGTCATTTTACGTATCAATTACTTGCATTTTTATTTTAATGAAATATTATTATATTCATTAAATTTTATTTATTAATTTCATTCATAATAACATAATGAATGCATCGGTGCTACTTGTGTCGCCATGTCAAATAGCGATTAGTTAATTTTTGTTATTAAATTAATTATATCTTATTAAGATACAAGGCGTATGTATAGCTTAATAAGACAAAGAAATTGCTAGTTTGACTAGCCGGATCGCTGCTACTAGTTGCTATGTCAAATGGCAGTTATTTCATTAATATTATACTAATTACATGTAATTTTTAATTGAGTTTCACAATATTAAGAAATATTATATTTATTCGAACGCGTACAACTTAATTAAAACAAATAAATTGCTAGTTTGACTAGCTATTACTTATTTTCTCTAGGTGTACTAGTCGCTCTTTCAAATGGTGATTAGATGATTTTTATTATTTAATTAACGTTATACTAATTACATTTAATTTTTAATTGAGTTTCATAATATTAAGAAATATTATATTTATTCGAACGCGTACAACTTAATTAAAACAAATAAATTGCTAGTTTGACTAGCTATTACTTATTTGCTCCAAGGGGACTAGTCGCTTTTTCAAATGGGGATTAGTTGCTTTTCATTAATTAATTAATATTATACAAATTACATTTTGTTTTTAGGATAATTATAATTATTTGAAGGTGTAAAATAAATCGCTAGTTTGACTAGCTATTACTTATTTGCTCCAGGAGTACTAGTCGCTCTTTCAAATGGCGATTAGTGGTTTTTATTTAATTAATATTATACTAGTTATATTTTATTTTTAATTGTGTTTAATAATGTTAAGAAATATTATAGTTATGTGAAGGCGCAATTCTTAATCAAACAAATGAATTGCTAGTTTGACTGGCGATTACTTGTTTTTTCATCAGTTTTCGTGCAAGGGTATATATGTATTTTACTATTCTGACTGTTCGTACCCATTAAACGGTGTGGATTTTATTAAACTAATTTAATGGTTGGAAATGGTCAGGTAGGTACGACACCTACCTGACCGTAGAAAGGCCGTACAGACAGAGGTAGTGTACTTGTATTTTAAGGTTTCTTGCTTCTAGAAATACGGGAAATGTCGGGAAGAGAGAAAAAAAAAAGACCAGTTTTTGAGCTGTGGGATGTGCTAGCTTTTTTGGCAAATTTACATATTACAAAGAATTTGAAGTTTCAGTTTTTACGACAAGTTGGGGCCTGGGAGAGCATCATACGAGTAGACTAACGTAGTCCACACCTGTTATAGTTAAAGCTGACTCTTGTTAGGAATCATTTATTTCCAAGTATTCACATTGCGTGTGGAAGACTTTATTTTTGACTTTGTTTTTTCTTTTTCTTTTTTCTCATTGTAGAATCTAGAATTTGTCTTCTTCTGCTAAGCTCATTCCATTTGGAAGTGAAAGAAAACAATCTGTTACGGGTAAATTAAATATGCTGTGAAGAATTATAATATTTTATATTTCATTTGAATATGGTCCAATTTGTTAAAGAGTTACTGTCATTCAAACCAACCTGTCAAAGAGTGTTCAGCAAATCTCTAGAATATTAAATAGTTAGAGTAGAACTACGTTAATGCAAATATATACCGAGTGACATCATTTATAAATACTATCATTTTTTTTATGCAATCTATATATACACATTTAAATAAATATTCCCTAAAGTTCTAATTAATTGTTTCATCATTATAAATATATATATATATATATGTGTGCAATCTATATATACACATATAAATAATTTTAAAACATTCATTTCACTCCACCAATTCAACAGAAAAAGTTATTGATGTGACATCTTGTTTCCTCCCAAAACACAAACAAACAAACAATTTTCTCCCAATTCATTCTCTATCTATCACCAAAAACACAAACAAACAACCATTACATTACCCAACCCCACTTCCCGAAAACCATTTTGGGAATTTAAAATTGAAAGAATACCCCAATTCACATCCAAACAAAGCCTAAACTTCTTGAATTGGTCAGGCTGAAAAAAATGGTACCAAATGTCAGCTCTAAGATTCAAAACAACATAAAAGTTTTCATGTATTCACCCAATAAATATTGAAAAGGAAATTTAGATGTTTTCTTTTCCTGATGTAGTTTCAAAACCGAGCATAACATTTTATAGATGCAAATGATATTTTCTTAGAGTTGAACACCAAACACTAATGTTCCTTCAAACACAATTAATGGTGGTGCATTTGAAACCTCTGCATTTTTCTTCTATCCTACTGAAATTTGCAGGTCCTCTTTTGAATTTCGAAATATTATCTATAGGCTCCCAGTGATTTTCATTATTCTAATTTTGACAGAAATACCGTGTTGCATAACTTAAAATAATGATGTGGTACAATATTTACTTATTTATTTTAATTGCTGCATCTAAATTTTATTCTAAGTTAGATCAGATATTCAAAAATATGATAAATATTAATCAACTCTTTAAGTTTCACGGGAACCACCCACCCACCCCACCCCACACCCAAAAAAGAAACTCAAAGGCATATTCAATCAAGGAATTGGTTATACAATTTATATGATGTCATGGGATTGATGTCATGGCAAGAAATTCTAATCCATTTACGAGATATCCCAATTCTTTTGCTATCAAACATTATTTTTCACATTCCACATAAGTGGTGGGAAAGAAGCATCAACAACTAACATGAAGAAAGACACGGCTCGGAAAGAAAAGGAATATTTGTTCAAAGCTACTTTTCTACATTGTTTCCACACTCCAAATTAAGCAACAAAGACTTCTCATGCACCTCATTTTTAAGGGTCGCTACAGAGAATTTGTACTCTCTTTCTTTCTTGACTTGCAAATATTTGAACTACAAACAAAAATCCAACAACATAGTAGCATTATTAGGGAACAAGTGGTTAATCTAGATTTTCTAGATAAGCTTGAATTAATTCTAATGGGCTAAACTTCAAATATGCCCTTGATAAGCAAATATGTTATAATATCCTTTAAGATTTGGGTCTTTTTACTTAGTCGGGCATCATACTTAGTCGGGCTGATGTTGTTGGATCTAATTCGTAACATGACGAATCATATCAGGTAAATCAACTTTGTAATGAGCTCGAAATGCTATCTCATTCAAGGCCTACTTGCCAAATGTTAAATACTTATAAATATCACATACTTTTATATGGACGCAGAGTGGCTTGTCGTCAGCGGTAAAAGTCTCTTACATAATGTGGGACGTCAGGAGTTTGAATCTTATGGACTCTGATGTGTGCGTGTGTTTAAATATATATAAAAATAAATAAATAAACCCTGATATGGACACCTACATAGTCTAAATTGAGTGGCAGAATTTCAAGTCAAAATTTTATCTGGCTTTTAGATAGGGGAAAATGAGAAAAGAGTGAAAAGAAGTAAACTATGACATGTTCACTGTGAAAAATCCATTTGCTGCCAATCATCTATTAAGAAAAAGAAAAAGAAAAAGGTAAAAAAAGCACACTAATAATAGCTTGGTCTCATGTAGGGGTACAATCGAGTCGAGCGAAGCCGAGTTTAGGCAAAATTCTCGAGCTTGAGCTTGACAAGCCTAAAATTTTAAGGTCAAGCTCGACTTGACAAAAATTCGAGCTCGGCTCGATAACACTCAAATTGACAAATAAATTGTAAAAAACTGTAGGCTCAAGCTTGAGCTCGAGTTTGAGCTCGAACTGGAAATAAAAATACAGTAATATAATAAAGAAGATAATAGTGCAAATTTACATATAAAAAATAAAGAAGATCATCGGGTATATATATATACATATAAGTATGAATATATATACATTTACATATATGAAAATGTTAACATTTTACTAGTTAAAAAGTTGTAACACTTATGTTTACAAATTTGGTTAAACCAATTATCGAAATAATGAATTAAATTTAATAAAATATTATTTATGTTAATACTAAATAATTCATTTATTCAACAACATATTAAATTAACTAGAATTACTATATAATTAAATAATACATTAGTTATTTTTAATATTTAATGCATTAATAAAATATTACATTTATTCATTTAATAATTAACTTAAGATGTTTTGATTTATAATAAATAAATTAATCTTCTTCAAAATATATTGTTCATTAATTTAATTAATTATTTTATACATTTCTATATTTGAGAATTTCAGTAACTCTTGGTGTAAGGAGGAATAGACTGGGCTTGGTCCGCCCTTGTTTTGCAAATAATATAAGCTATGTTCTCCTATGATTTGGGCATTTCGTAGAAAAAAAATTAGTGAATGGGATTTTGGGGGAAAGTTGGAGAATGTACCAAGTGTTTCTTTTTATTTTGGGGAAATACGGAAAATATTTTGAGAATGAGTTGTTTGTTTATTTATGTTTTGGAAGGAAATCATCTTTATTGTTGATGTCAAATCAGTTACTTTTTTTTTTTGGTTTGTAGGACGAAAGTAATTTTTTTATGTAATATATTATATGTGTGTATGTGTTTATAATTGGACGATGTGTGTGTGTCTATGTATATATATATAATAATTGATATATTATTATAATAAAATGATGTGTAATTAATTCAATTGGTCCTTTATTTTAAAATTTATATTTTTATGATTTTAACATTAGCAAATGATGTACTATTTAGAAATATTTATTAATAAATATAAATTATTTATGAAATTATAGATAAATCTTGATTATAAAACATCGGTTGATATCATAATTGTTGATATCAGCTTATATAAATTTTTTTAATTATAGTACATCAACTATAAACTATTATTGCTTATTCTTAAAATATATTTATTTAACTATTTATTATTCACAATTTATTAATAAACAAAATTTTGTTATTTATTTAAATAAAATAATATATATATATATATATATATAAGATTTAAGAACGATTCATCAAATTAAAAAAATAAATAATTTTATATTATATACAATTAAATCATCTTAAATTGTTTATTAAACAAATAATCATAATATTTAATTATACGTGAAATATAAAGCATAATTAATATATATACATAACAAGTTATTTAAATAATTAAATAAATTAATTTAATAAGTTATTTATTTAGTTTAACAAATTATTTAATTAATACATGATTAATTAAATAAATAACTCAGTAATAATAACAATATTAGTTAATTTTAATTAATTTTTTCAACAATTAATTTAATTGTATTAATATTAATTTATTAAAGTGAATAGATTATTAAATAAATATCATACTATAATAGATTTTTTATAATAATTTTCAATATATATAAATTTTAATATTCAATGAAGGTTAATTTTTTTTTCTTCTGAAGATTAATTTATTTATTTTCTCAAATTAAACCATCATAAATTATTTATTTAATGCATAAACACAATATTTAATTAATACTTACGTATTAAATATAACAAATACATTATTATTTAATAATAAATGTAATTAATTTAATACGTTGTTTACTATATAAATTATTTATCAAACTTAATTAATTTTTTCTATGATTAAATTAATTAAATTTGTAAACATAATTTTTAGAATTTTTAAGTAGTAAAATTTTAATATTTTCATACATATTTATTTGTGTATATGAGAGTGAAAATTGAATGAGTTACGTGAAAAATGAACTGAGAAAATGAGGTAGGGATGCTTTTTAGAGTGTATAATTTTTTTGGCTGAATTGTGAGGAGTTTTTTGGATAAAAAATTAAAGTATTTTGGGAGAAAATTTGGGAAATATGCCTGCATTTTTAAACCAAGCTTGAAGTTAATGGTTTGATTTTTTTAATAAAACTCATTTATTGTTAATTACATTTACAAAACTCTTAAAGTTACATGCTAAAGGCGTGATTTAAATTTTTGCACGAAAAATTTGGGATTTTTAGATGTTTTTAAATTATTATGAAATAGTTTTGACCATAAAAGGAATAATTATAATTTTGGTCCTCAAACATAACCAAATATTCGCTTTTAGTCCCTTAACAATCTCGAGTTACATGTTTGTCCTCAAATTGACAATTTTTTAATAGTTTTCATCCTTGCCGTTACTTCAGGCATCAAAACTAACGAAACTTGGTCACGTGCTATGCACGTGATTGGGGAAATTAAAATTTTGGTCCTTGAACATAGTCACTTATTCACTTTTCGTCCCTAAATAATTTCAAGTTGCATTTTTGGTCCTCAAACTGCCATTTTTTTAACGAATTCCATCCTTGCCCCTACTTGTGCCGTTAAAGCTGACAGAAAGTGGCCATGTGACACGCACATGACCACTCTTGCAGGGAAAACAACAGATTTCTTAGGGTTCTTTCAACTTCACTTGTTTACATCTTTGCCATCTTCCGATACCTTGTTATAACATGCCAGCATTTGTTTAGAGATTGAAAAACTTAAAATATTGAGACCGACTAGTAAGTTAATGTAGAAAAAAATTAATTCAAGGATAATTAAAAAAGAGAGTGATAGAGAGAAGGTTACGAGCTAATAATGAGCCGAAAACTAGCTCTTGCAAATGGGTACAAAAATGACTTTTACTCAAGCAGGCAATAAAGATGGGTAAGAGAGAGACTATGTATGTTGAAGACTTGTCTCTCTGGTAGAAATGTGAGGTCAATTTTGTTTGAAATTGGGAAATAAATGAAGTTACCCACTGGTCTGAAGTTTTTTTCATGCAAGAGTGGTCATGTGTGTGTCACATGACCACTTTCTGTCAGCTTTAACAACACAAGCAACAGCAAGGATGGAATTCATTAAAAAAAATGGCAGTTTGAGGACCAAAAATATAACTTGAAATTATATAGGGACGAAAAGCAAATAAGTGACTATGTTCAAGGACCAAAATTATAATTTTCCCAGTCATGTGCATAGCACGTGACCAAATTCTGTTAGTTTTGACGCTTGAAGTAATGGCAAGGACGAAAACTATTCAAAAAGTATCAATTTGAGGACAAACGTGTAACTCGAGATTGTTTAGGGGCTAAAAGCGAATAAATGGTTATGTTTGAGGACCAAAATTATAATTTTCCCACCACAAAATATGCATAAGTATTTTGTTGGATTGCATAGATGTGAAAACACAACTTATTAAAACATTGTTCAAGGTCTAAGCAATTAGACCCAGGTCCAATATGAAATGGGCTTTTGCTGTTAAGGTAAACGTGAGAGAACAATAGTATTCGTAGTGGTTAATAATTCTCAATGGGCCAGTATTGTATCAATACTGGCCCATTTTGATTAGTAGTGGTTAAGAATTAAAAGGGCCCCATGTAAGACAATAGTATCTCATATTTAGAACATTGATATTTGTAATTGGTAATAAATATGGAATTTAGATTTGAAGAAAGTTATTGAGGCTTGTAGTTTCCAATTACTATCTTAAAAAAAAAATTGGAAAATACTGATAAGGTTAGTGACGGAATTCATATAAATGGTGTAGATGCAATAACTTCAAATAAAGTAGCAACATATATTTGAAATTAAGGTTTTATAATTTTCAACAAAACACGGTATTTCTACAAAACAAGGTTTTCATGACCAAAGCACACAATAAATTTGAAAATCAATGAATTTCTTATCTTTTAGAGATATAAATTTTAAAATAAGCTTATAGTTAATGCTTTGATTTTTTCATAATACTCATTCATCGTTAATTAGTTTATAAAACATGTTTACATCCTCATATATTGTAGAATTGACTAATAATTACACATAATTTAAATTTTTATGCTTGTCTTTTCCAAATGTAACTTTTTTTTCCTGCAAACGCCTAAACAATTTAATTAAACAATACATTATTTACAAACATATAGACTATTCATCTTATGAAAACCTTGTTGATATTTCTTTTTCTTTCAACCTTTTTGGCTTATTTTTATTTATTTTTTGTAAAAGGATGCCAGACGCGAGGACAAGTTATTTATATTTAGTAGCCTTTTTAAATATAAGTTACCTTTTTAATTTTTTTAATTATTTACAGACAGTATACTAAAAGTTACACGCTAAATCTAATTGCTGTCCTGGATAGCGAATATTTGGATATTTTCTTTTCTTAAACATTAATATAATTAATATACTTATATCATTAATGTATTTCATGAAATAAAAAAATAATATATTTAAATATATGCATTTCTTACTAAAACTACCCGCTATATTAGATAGTCATTGCTTGGTTTTATTTCTTTTATTCAAATATTAATATATTTGTTACATTTTATTTTTTATGTGTTTCATAATAATAAAAATTAATATTATTACATAATTGTCATTTTACGTATCAATTACTTGCATTTTTATTTTAATGAAATATTATTATATTCATTAAATTTTATTTATTAATTTCATTCATAATAACATAATGAATGCATCGGTGCTACTTGTGTCGCCATGTCAAATAGCGATTAGTTAATTTTTGTTATTAAATTAATTATATCTTATTAAGATACAAGGCGTATGTATAGCTTAATAAGACAAAGAAATTGCTAGTTTGACTAGCCGGATCGCTGCTACTAGTTGCTATGTCAAATGGCAGTTATTTCATTAATATTATACTAATTACATGTAATTTTTAATTGAGTTTCACAATATTAAGAAATATTATATTTATTCGAACGCGTACAACTTAATTAAAACAAATAAATTGCTAGTTTGACTAGCTATTACTTATTTTCTCTAGGTGTACTAGTCGCTCTTTCAAATGGTGATTAGATGATTTTTATTATTTAATTAACGTTATACTAATTACATTTAATTTTTAATTGAGTTTCATAATATTAAGAAATATTATATTTATTCGAACGCGTACAACTTAATTAAAACAAATAAATTGCTAGTTTGACTAGCTATTACTTATTTGCTCCAAGGGGACTAGTCGCTTTTTCAAATGGGGATTAGTTGCTTTTCATTAATTAATTAATATTATACAAATTACATTTTGTTTTTAGGATAATTATAATTATTTGAAGGTGTAAAATAAATCGCTAGTTTGACTAGCTATTACTTATTTGCTCCAGGAGTACTAGTCGCTCTTTCAAATGGCGATTAGTGGTTTTTATTTAATTAATATTATACTAGTTATATTTTATTTTTAATTGTGTTTAATAATGTTAAGAAATATTATAGTTATGTGAAGGCGCAATTCTTAATCAAACAAATGAATTGCTAGTTTGACTGGCGATTACTTGTTTTTTCATCAGTTTTCGTGCAAGGGTATATATGTATTTTACTATTCTGACTGTTCGTACCCATTAAACGGTGTGGATTTTATTAAACTAATTTAATGGTTGGAAATGGTCAGGTAGGTACGACACCTACCTGACCGTAGAAAGGCCGTACAGACAGAGGTAGTGTACTTGTATTTTAAGGTTTCTTGCTTCTAGAAATACGGGAAATGTCGGGAAGAGAGAAAAAAAAAAGACCAGTTTTTGAGCTGTGGGATGTGCTAGCTTTTTTGGCAAATTTACATATTACAAAGAATTTGAAGTTTCAGTTTTTACGACAAGTTGGGGCCTGGGAGAGCATCATACGAGTAGACTAACGTAGTCCACACCTGTTATAGTTAAAGCTGACTCTTGTTAGGAATCATTTATTTCCAAGTATTCACATTGCGTGTGGAAGACTTTATTTTTGACTTTGTTTTTTCTTTTTCTTTTTTCTCATTGTAGAATCTAGAATTTGTCTTCTTCTGCTAAGCTCATTCCATTTGGAAGTGAAAGAAAACAATCTGTTACGGGTAAATTAAATATGCTGTGAAGAATTATAATATTTTATATTTCATTTGAATATGGTCCAATTTGTTAAAGAGTTACTGTCATTCAAACCAACCTGTCAAAGAGTGTTCAGCAAATCTCTAGAATATTAAATAGTTAGAGTAGAACTACGTTAATGCAAATATATACCGAGTGACATCATTTATAAATACTATCATTTTTTTTATGCAATCTATATATACACATTTAAATAAATATTCCCTAAAGTTCTAATTAATTGTTTCATCATTATAAATATATATATATATATATGTGTGCAATCTATATATACACATATAAATAATTTTAAAACATTCATTTCACTCCACCAATTCAACAGAAAAAGTTATTGATGTGACATCTTGTTTCCTCCCAAAACACAAACAAACAAACAATTTTCTCCCAATTCATTCTCTATCTATCACCAAAAACACAAACAAACAACCATTACATTACCCAACCCCACTTCCCGAAAACCATTTTGGGAATTTAAAATTGAAAGAATACCCCAATTCACATCCAAACAAAGCCTAAACTTCTTGAATTGGTCAGGCTGAAAAAAATGGTACCAAATGTCAGCTCTAAGATTCAAAACAACATAAAAGTTTTCATGTATTCACCCAATAAATATTGAAAAGGAAATTTAGATGTTTTCTTTTCCTGATGTAGTTTCAAAACCGAGCATAACATTTTATAGATGCAAATGATATTTTCTTAGAGTTGAACACCAAACACTAATGTTCCTTCAAACACAATTAATGGTGGTGCATTTGAAACCTCTGCATTTTTCTTCTATCCTACTGAAATTTGCAGGTCCTCTTTTGAATTTCGAAATATTATCTATAGGCTCCCAGTGATTTTCATTATTCTAATTTTGACAGAAATACCGTGTTGCATAACTTAAAATAATGATGTGGTACAATATTTACTTATTTATTTTAATTGCTGCATCTAAATTTTATTCTAAGTTAGATCAGATATTCAAAAATATGATAAATATTAATCAACTCTTTAAGTTTCACGGGAACCACCCACCCACCCCACCCCACACCCAAAAAAGAAACTCAAAGGCATATTCAATCAAGGAATTGGTTATACAATTTATATGATGTCATGGGATTGATGTCATGGCAAGAAATTCTAATCCATTTACGAGATATCCCAATTCTTTTGCTATCAAACATTATTTTTCACATTCCACATAAGTGGTGGGAAAGAAGCATCAACAACTAACATGAAGAAAGACACGGCTCGGAAAGAAAAGGAATATTTGTTCAAAGCTACTTTTCTACATTGTTTCCACACTCCAAATTAAGCAACAAAGACTTCTCATGCACCTCATTTTTAAGGGTCGCTACAGAGAATTTGTACTCTCTTTCTTTCTTGACTTGCAAATATTTGAACTACAAACAAAAATCCAACAACATAGTAGCATTATTAGGGAACAAGTGGTTAATCTAGATTTTCTAGATAAGCTTGAATTAATTCTAATGGGCTAAACTTCAAATATGCCCTTGATAAGCAAATATGTTATAATATCCTTTAAGATTTGGGTCTTTTTACTTAGTCGGGCATCATACTTAGTCGGGCTGATGTTGTTGGATCTAATTCGTAACATGACGAATCATATCAGGTAAATCAACTTTGTAATGAGCTCGAAATGCTATCTCATTCAAGGCCTACTTGCCAAATGTTAAATACTTATAAATATCACATACTTTTATATGGACGCAGAGTGGCTTGTCGTCAGCGGTAAAAGTCTCTTACATAATGTGGGACGTCAGGAGTTTGAATCTTATGGACTCTGATGTGTGCGTGTGTTTAAATATATATAAAAATAAATAAATAAACCCTGATATGGACACCTACATAGTCTAAATTGAGTGGCAGAATTTCAAGTCAAAATTTTATCTGGCTTTTAGATAGGGGAAAATGAGAAAAGAGTGAAAAGAAGTAAACTATGACATGTTCACTGTGAAAAATCCATTTGCTGCCAATCATCTATTAAGAAAAAGAAAAAGAAAAAGGTAAAAAAAGCACACTAATAATAGCTTGGTCTCATGTAGGGGTACAATCGAGTCGAGCGAAGCCGAGTTTAGGCAAAATTCTCGAGCTTGAGCTTGACAAGCCTAAAATTTTAAGGTCAAGCTCGACTTGACAAAAATTCGAGCTCGGCTCGATAACACTCAAATTGACAAATAAATTGTAAAAAACTGTAGGCTCAAGCTTGAGCTCGAGTTTGAGCTCGAACTGGAAATAAAAATACAGTAATATAATAAAGAAGATAATAGTGCAAATTTACATATAAAAAATAAAGAAGATCATCGGGTATATATATATACATATAAGTATGAATATATATACATTTACATATATGAAAATGTTAACATTTTACTAGTTAAAAAGTTGTAACACTTATGTTTACAAATTTGGTTAAACCAATTATCGAAATAATGAATTAAATTTAATAAAATATTATTTATGTTAATACTAAATAATTCATTTATTCAACAACATATTAAATTAACTAGAATTACTATATAATTAAATAATACATTAGTTATTTTTAATATTTAATGCATTAATAAAATATTACATTTATTCATTTAATAATTAACTTAAGATGTTTTGATTTATAATAAATAAATTAATCTTCTTCAAAATATATTGTTCATTAATTTAATTAATTATTTTATACATTTCTATATTTGAGAATTTCAGTAACTCTTGGTGTAAGGAGGAATAGACTGGGCTTGGTCCGCCCTTGTTTTGCAAATAATATAAGCTATGTTCTCCTATGATTTGGGCATTTCGTAGAAAAAAAATTAGTGAATGGGATTTTGGGGGAAAGTTGGAGAATGTACCAAGTGTTTCTTTTTATTTTGGGGAAATACGGAAAATATTTTGAGAATGAGTTGTTTGTTTATTTATGTTTTGGAAGGAAATCATCTTTATTGTTGATGTCAAATCAGTTACTTTTTTTTTTTGGTTTGTAGGACGAAAGTAATTTTTTTATGTAATATATTATATGTGTGTATGTGTTTATAATTGGACGATGTGTGTGTGTCTATGTATATATATATAATAATTGATATATTATTATAATAAAATGATGTGTAATTAATTCAATTGGTCCTTTATTTTAAAATTTATATTTTTATGATTTTAACATTAGCAAATGATGTACTATTTAGAAATATTTATTAATAAATATAAATTATTTATGAAATTATAGATAAATCTTGATTATAAAACATCGGTTGATATCATAATTGTTGATATCAGCTTATATAAATTTTTTTAATTATAGTACATCAACTATAAACTATTATTGCTTATTCTTAAAATATATTTATTTAACTATTTATTATTCACAATTTATTAATAAACAAAATTTTGTTATTTATTTAAATAAAATAATATATATATATATATATATATAAGATTTAAGAACGATTCATCAAATTAAAAAAATAAATAATTTTATATTATATACAATTAAATCATCTTAAATTGTTTATTAAACAAATAATCATAATATTTAATTATACGTGAAATATAAAGCATAATTAATATATATACATAACAAGTTATTTAAATAATTAAATAAATTAATTTAATAAGTTATTTATTTAGTTTAACAAATTATTTAATTAATACATGATTAATTAAATAAATAACTCAGTAATAATAACAATATTAGTTAATTTTAATTAATTTTTTCAACAATTAATTTAATTGTATTAATATTAATTTATTAAAGTGAATAGATTATTAAATAAATATCATACTATAATAGATTTTTTATAATAATTTTCAATATATATAAATTTTAATATTCAATGAAGGTTAATTTTTTTTTCTTCTGAAGATTAATTTATTTATTTTCTCAAATTAAACCATCATAAATTATTTATTTAATGCATAAACACAATATTTAATTAATACTTACGTATTAAATATAACAAATACATTATTATTTAATAATAAATGTAATTAATTTAATACGTTGTTTACTATATAAATTATTTATCAAACTTAATTAATTTTTTCTATGATTAAATTAATTAAATTTGTAAACATAATTTTTAGAATTTTTAAGTAGTAAAATTTTAATATTTTCATACATATTTATTTGTGTATATGAGAGTGAAAATTGAATGAGTTACGTGAAAAATGAACTGAGAAAATGAGGTAGGGATGCTTTTTAGAGTGTATAATTTTTTTGGCTGAATTGTGAGGAGTTTTTTGGATAAAAAATTAAAGTATTTTGGGAGAAAATTTGGGAAATATGCCTGCATTTTTAAACCAAGCTTGAAGTTAATGGTTTGATTTTTTTAATAAAACTCATTTATTGTTAATTACATTTACAAAACTCTTAAAGTTACATGCTAAAGGCGTGATTTAAATTTTTGCACGAAAAATTTGGGATTTTTAGATGTTTTTAAATTATTATGAAATAGTTTTGACCATAAAAGGAATAATTATAATTTTGGTCCTCAAACATAACCAAATATTCGCTTTTAGTCCCTTAACAATCTCGAGTTACATGTTTGTCCTCAAATTGACAATTTTTTAATAGTTTTCATCCTTGCCGTTACTTCAGGCATCAAAACTAACGAAACTTGGTCACGTGCTATGCACGTGATTGGGGAAATTAAAATTTTGGTCCTTGAACATAGTCACTTATTCACTTTTCGTCCCTAAATAATTTCAAGTTGCATTTTTGGTCCTCAAACTGCCATTTTTTTAACGAATTCCATCCTTGCCCCTACTTGTGCCGTTAAAGCTGACAGAAAGTGGCCATGTGACACGCACATGACCACTCTTGCAGGGAAAACAACAGATTTCTTAGGGTTCTTTCAACTTCACTTGTTTACATCTTTGCCATCTTCCGATACCTTGTTATAACATGCCAGCATTTGTTTAGAGATTGAAAAACTTAAAATATTGAGACCGACTAGTAAGTTAATGTAGAAAAAAATTAATTCAAGGATAATTAAAAAAGAGAGTGATAGAGAGAAGGTTACGAGCTAATAATGAGCCGAAAACTAGCTCTTGCAAATGGGTACAAAAATGACTTTTACTCAAGCAGGCAATAAAGATGGGTAAGAGAGAGACTATGTATGTTGAAGACTTGTCTCTCTGGTAGAAATGTGAGGTCAATTTTGTTTGAAATTGGGAAATAAATGAAGTTACCCACTGGTCTGAAGTTTTTTTCATGCAAGAGTGGTCATGTGTGTGTCACATGACCACTTTCTGTCAGCTTTAACAACACAAGCAACAGCAAGGATGGAATTCATTAAAAAAAATGGCAGTTTGAGGACCAAAAATATAACTTGAAATTATATAGGGACGAAAAGCAAATAAGTGACTATGTTCAAGGACCAAAATTATAATTTTCCCAGTCATGTGCATAGCACGTGACCAAATTCTGTTAGTTTTGACGCTTGAAGTAATGGCAAGGACGAAAACTATTCAAAAAGTATCAATTTGAGGACAAACGTGTAACTCGAGATTGTTTAGGGGCTAAAAGCGAATAAATGGTTATGTTTGAGGACCAAAATTATAATTTTCCCACCACAAAATATGCATAAGTATTTTGTTGGATTGCATAGATGTGAAAACACAACTTATTAAAACATTGTTCAAGGTCTAAGCAATTAGACCCAGGTCCAATATGAAATGGGCTTTTGCTGTTAAGGTAAACGTGAGAGAACAATAGTATTCGTAGTGGTTAATAATTCTCAATGGGCCAGTATTGTATCAATACTGGCCCATTTTGATTAGTAGTGGTTAAGAATTAAAAGGGCCCCATGTAAGACAATAGTATCTCATATTTAGAACATTGATATTTGTAATTGGTAATAAATATGGAATTTAGATTTGAAGAAAGTTATTGAGGCTTGTAGTTTCCAATTACTATCTTAAAAAAAAAATTGGAAAATACTGATAAGGTTAGTGACGGAATTCATATAAATGGTGTAGATGCAATAACTTCAAATAAAGTAGCAACATATATTTGAAATTAAGGTTTTATAATTTTCAACAAAACACGGTATTTCTACAAAACAAGGTTTTCATGACCAAAGCACACAATAAATTTGAAAATCAATGAATTTCTTATCTTTTAGAGATATAAATTTTAAAATAAGCTTATAGTTAATGCTTTGATTTTTTCATAATACTCATTCATCGTTAATTAGTTTATAAAACATGTTTACATCCTCATATATTGTAGAATTGACTAATAATTACACATAATTTAAATTTTTATGCTTGTCTTTTCCAAATGTAACTTTTTTTTCCTGCAAACGCCTAAACAATTTAATTAAACAATACATTATTTACAAACATATAGACTATTCATCTTATGAAAACCTTGTTGATATTTCTTTTTCTTTCAACCTTTTTGGCTTATTTTTATTTATTTTTTGTAAAAGGATGCCAGACGCGAGGACAAGTTATTTATATTTAGTAGCCTTTTTAAATATAAGTTACCTTTTTAATTTTTTTAATTATTTACAGACAGTATACTAAAAGTTACACGCTAAATCTAATTGCTGTCCTGGATAGCGAATATTTGGATATTTTCTTTTCTTAAACATTAATATAATTAATATACTTATATCATTAATGTATTTCATGAAATAAAAAAATAATATATTTAAATATATGCATTTCTTACTAAAACTACCCGCTATATTAGATAGTCATTGCTTGGTTTTATTTCTTTTATTCAAATATTAATATATTTGTTACATTTTATTTTTTATGTGTTTCATAATAATAAAAATTAATATTATTACATAATTGTCATTTTACGTATCAATTACTTGCATTTTTATTTTAATGAAATATTATTATATTCATTAAATTTTATTTATTAATTTCATTCATAATAACATAATGAATGCATCGGTGCTACTTGTGTCGCCATGTCAAATAGCGATTAGTTAATTTTTGTTATTAAATTAATTATATCTTATTAAGATACAAGGCGTATGTATAGCTTAATAAGACAAAGAAATTGCTAGTTTGACTAGCCGGATCGCTGCTACTAGTTGCTATGTCAAATGGCAGTTATTTCATTAATATTATACTAATTACATGTAATTTTTAATTGAGTTTCACAATATTAAGAAATATTATATTTATTCGAACGCGTACAACTTAATTAAAACAAATAAATTGCTAGTTTGACTAGCTATTACTTATTTTCTCTAGGTGTACTAGTCGCTCTTTCAAATGGTGATTAGATGATTTTTATTATTTAATTAACGTTATACTAATTACATTTAATTTTTAATTGAGTTTCATAATATTAAGAAATATTATATTTATTCGAACGCGTACAACTTAATTAAAACAAATAAATTGCTAGTTTGACTAGCTATTACTTATTTGCTCCAAGGGGACTAGTCGCTTTTTCAAATGGGGATTAGTTGCTTTTCATTAATTAATTAATATTATACAAATTACATTTTGTTTTTAGGATAATTATAATTATTTGAAGGTGTAAAATAAATCGCTAGTTTGACTAGCTATTACTTATTTGCTCCAGGAGTACTAGTCGCTCTTTCAAATGGCGATTAGTGGTTTTTATTTAATTAATATTATACTAGTTATATTTTATTTTTAATTGTGTTTAATAATGTTAAGAAATATTATAGTTATGTGAAGGCGCAATTCTTAATCAAACAAATGAATTGCTAGTTTGACTGGCGATTACTTGTTTTTTCATCAGTTTTCGTGCAAGGGTATATATGTATTTTACTATTCTGACTGTTCGTACCCATTAAACGGTGTGGATTTTATTAAACTAATTTAATGGTTGGAAATGGTCAGGTAGGTACGACACCTACCTGACCGTAGAAAGGCCGTACAGACAGAGGTAGTGTACTTGTATTTTAAGGTTTCTTGCTTCTAGAAATACGGGAAATGTCGGGAAGAGAGAAAAAAAAAAGACCAGTTTTTGAGCTGTGGGATGTGCTAGCTTTTTTGGCAAATTTACATATTACAAAGAATTTGAAGTTTCAGTTTTTACGACAAGTTGGGGCCTGGGAGAGCATCATACGAGTAGACTAACGTAGTCCACACCTGTTATAGTTAAAGCTGACTCTTGTTAGGAATCATTTATTTCCAAGTATTCACATTGCGTGTGGAAGACTTTATTTTTGACTTTGTTTTTTCTTTTTCTTTTTTCTCATTGTAGAATCTAGAATTTGTCTTCTTCTGCTAAGCTCATTCCATTTGGAAGTGAAAGAAAACAATCTGTTACGGGTAAATTAAATATGCTGTGAAGAATTATAATATTTTATATTTCATTTGAATATGGTCCAATTTGTTAAAGAGTTACTGTCATTCAAACCAACCTGTCAAAGAGTGTTCAGCAAATCTCTAGAATATTAAATAGTTAGAGTAGAACTACGTTAATGCAAATATATACCGAGTGACATCATTTATAAATACTATCATTTTTTTTATGCAATCTATATATACACATTTAAATAAATATTCCCTAAAGTTCTAATTAATTGTTTCATCATTATAAATATATATATATATATATGTGTGCAATCTATATATACACATATAAATAATTTTAAAACATTCATTTCACTCCACCAATTCAACAGAAAAAGTTATTGATGTGACATCTTGTTTCCTCCCAAAACACAAACAAACAAACAATTTTCTCCCAATTCATTCTCTATCTATCACCAAAAACACAAACAAACAACCATTACATTACCCAACCCCACTTCCCGAAAACCATTTTGGGAATTTAAAATTGAAAGAATACCCCAATTCACATCCAAACAAAGCCTAAACTTCTTGAATTGGTCAGGCTGAAAAAAATGGTACCAAATGTCAGCTCTAAGATTCAAAACAACATAAAAGTTTTCATGTATTCACCCAATAAATATTGAAAAGGAAATTTAGATGTTTTCTTTTCCTGATGTAGTTTCAAAACCGAGCATAACATTTTATAGATGCAAATGATATTTTCTTAGAGTTGAACACCAAACACTAATGTTCCTTCAAACACAATTAATGGTGGTGCATTTGAAACCTCTGCATTTTTCTTCTATCCTACTGAAATTTGCAGGTCCTCTTTTGAATTTCGAAATATTATCTATAGGCTCCCAGTGATTTTCATTATTCTAATTTTGACAGAAATACCGTGTTGCATAACTTAAAATAATGATGTGGTACAATATTTACTTATTTATTTTAATTGCTGCATCTAAATTTTATTCTAAGTTAGATCAGATATTCAAAAATATGATAAATATTAATCAACTCTTTAAGTTTCACGGGAACCACCCACCCACCCCACCCCACACCCAAAAAAGAAACTCAAAGGCATATTCAATCAAGGAATTGGTTATACAATTTATATGATGTCATGGGATTGATGTCATGGCAAGAAATTCTAATCCATTTACGAGATATCCCAATTCTTTTGCTATCAAACATTATTTTTCACATTCCACATAAGTGGTGGGAAAGAAGCATCAACAACTAACATGAAGAAAGACACGGCTCGGAAAGAAAAGGAATATTTGTTCAAAGCTACTTTTCTACATTGTTTCCACACTCCAAATTAAGCAACAAAGACTTCTCATGCACCTCATTTTTAAGGGTCGCTACAGAGAATTTGTACTCTCTTTCTTTCTTGACTTGCAAATATTTGAACTACAAACAAAAATCCAACAACATAGTAGCATTATTAGGGAACAAGTGGTTAATCTAGATTTTCTAGATAAGCTTGAATTAATTCTAATGGGCTAAACTTCAAATATGCCCTTGATAAGCAAATATGTTATAATATCCTTTAAGATTTGGGTCTTTTTACTTAGTCGGGCATCATACTTAGTCGGGCTGATGTTGTTGGATCTAATTCGTAACATGACGAATCATATCAGGTAAATCAACTTTGTAATGAGCTCGAAATGCTATCTCATTCAAGGCCTACTTGCCAAATGTTAAATACTTATAAATATCACATACTTTTATATGGACGCAGAGTGGCTTGTCGTCAGCGGTAAAAGTCTCTTACATAATGTGGGACGTCAGGAGTTTGAATCTTATGGACTCTGATGTGTGCGTGTGTTTAAATATATATAAAAATAAATAAATAAACCCTGATATGGACACCTACATAGTCTAAATTGAGTGGCAGAATTTCAAGTCAAAATTTTATCTGGCTTTTAGATAGGGGAAAATGAGAAAAGAGTGAAAAGAAGTAAACTATGACATGTTCACTGTGAAAAATCCATTTGCTGCCAATCATCTATTAAGAAAAAGAAAAAGAAAAAGGTAAAAAAAGCACACTAATAATAGCTTGGTCTCATGTAGGGGTACAATCGAGTCGAGCGAAGCCGAGTTTAGGCAAAATTCTCGAGCTTGAGCTTGACAAGCCTAAAATTTTAAGGTCAAGCTCGACTTGACAAAAATTCGAGCTCGGCTCGATAACACTCAAATTGACAAATAAATTGTAAAAAACTGTAGGCTCAAGCTTGAGCTCGAGTTTGAGCTCGAACTGGAAATAAAAATACAGTAATATAATAAAGAAGATAATAGTGCAAATTTACATATAAAAAATAAAGAAGATCATCGGGTATATATATATACATATAAGTATGAATATATATACATTTACATATATGAAAATGTTAACATTTTACTAGTTAAAAAGTTGTAACACTTATGTTTACAAATTTGGTTAAACCAATTATCGAAATAATGAATTAAATTTAATAAAATATTATTTATGTTAATACTAAATAATTCATTTATTCAACAACATATGAAATTAACTAGAATTACTATATAATTAAATAATACATTAGTTATTTTTAATATTTAATGCATTAATAAAATATTACATTTATTCATTTAATAATTAACTTAAGATGTTTTGATTTATAATAAATAAATTAATCTTCTTCAAAATATATTGTTCATTAATTTAATTAATTATTTTATACATTTCTATATTTGAGAATTTCAGTAACTCTTGGTGTAAGGAGGAATAGACTGGGCTTGGTCCGCCCTTGTTTTGCAAATAATATAAGCTATGTTCTCCTATGATTTGGGCATTTCGTAGAAAAAAAATTAGTGAATGGGATTTTGGGGGAAAGTTGGAGAATGTACCAAGTGTTTCTTTTTATTTTGGGGAAATACGGAAAATATTTTGAGAATGAGTTGTTTGTTTATTTATGTTTTGGAAGGAAATCATCTTTATTGTTGATGTCAAATCAGTTACTTTTTTTTTTTGGTTTGTAGGACGAAAGTAATTTTTTTATGTAATATATTATATGTGTGTATGTGTTTATAATTGGACGATGTGTGTGTGTCTATGTATATATATATAATAATTGATATATTATTATAATAAAATGATGTGTAATTAATTCAATTGGTCCTTTATTTTAAAATTTATATTTTTATGATTTTAACATTAGCAAATGATGTACTATTTAGAAATATTTATTAATAAATATAAATTATTTATGAAATTATAGATAAATCTTGATTATAAAACATCGGTTGATATCATAATTGTTGATATCAGCTTATATAAATTTTTTTAATTATAGTACATCAACTATAAACTATTATTGCTTATTCTTAAAATATATTTATTTAACTATTTATTATTCACAATTTATTAATAAACAAAATTTTGTTATTTATTTAAATAAAATAATATATATATATATATATATATATATATAAGATTTAAGAACGATTCATCAAATTAAAAAAATAAATAATTTTATATTATATACAATTAAATCATCTTAAATTGTTTATTAAACAAATAATCATAATATTTAATTATACGTGAAATATAAAGCATAATTAATATATATACATAACAAGTTATTTAAATAATTAAATAAATTAATTTAATAAGTTATTTATTTAGTTTAACAAATTATTTAATTAATACATGATTAATTAAATAAATAACTCAGTAATAATAACAATATTAGTTAATTTTAATTAATTTTTTCAACAATTAATTTAATTGTATTAATATTAATTTATTAAAGTGAATAGATTATTAAATAAATATCATACTATAATAGATTTTTTATAATAATTTTCAATATATATAAATTTTAATATTCAATGAAGGTTAATTTTTTTTTCTTCTGAAGATTAATTTATTTATTTTCTCAAATTAAACCATCATAAATTATTTATTTAATGCATAAACACAATATTTAATTAATACTTACGTATTAAATATAACAAATACATTATTATTTAATAATAAATGTAATTAATTTAATACGTTGTTTACTATATAAATTATTTATCAAACTTAATTAATTTTTTCTATGATTAAATTAATTAAATTTGTAAACATAATTTTTAGAATTTTTAAGTAGTAAAATTTTAATATTTTCATACATATTTATTTGTGTATATGAGAGTGAAAATTGAATGAGTTACGTGAAAAATGAACTGAGAAAATGAGGTAGGGATGCTTTTTAGAGTGTATAATTTTTTTGGCTGAATTGTGTGGAGTTTTTTGGATAAAAAATTAAAGTATTTTGGGAGAAAATTTGGGAAATATGCCTGCATTTTTAAACCAAGCTTGAAGTTAATGGTTTGATTTTTTTAATAAAACTCATTTATTGTTAATTACATTTACAAAACTCTTAAAGTTACATGCTAAAGGCGTGATTTAAATTTTTGCACGAAAAATTTGGGATTTTTAGATGTTTTTAAATTATTATGAAATAGTTTTGACCATAAAAGGAATAATTATAATTTTGGTCCTCAAACATAACCAAATATTCGCTTTTAGTCCCTTAACAATCTCGAGTTACATGTTTGTCCTCAAATTGACAATTTTTTAATAGTTTTCATCCTTGCCGTTACTTCAGGCATCAAAACTAACGAAACTTGGTCACGTGCTATGCACGTGATTGGGGAAATTAAAATTTTGGTCCTTGAACATAGTCACTTATTCACTTTTCGTCCCTAAATAATTTCAAGTTGCATTTTTGGTCCTCAAACTGCCATTTTTTTAACGAATTCCATCCTTGCCCCTACTTGTGCCGTTAAAGCTGACAGAAAGTGGCCATGTGACACGCACATGACCACTCTTGCAGGGAAAACAACAGATTTCTTAGGGTTCTTTCAACTTCACTTGTTTACATCTTTGCCATCTTCCGATACCTTGTTATAACATGCCAGCATTTGTTTAGAGATTGAAAAACTTAAAATATTGAGACCGACTAGTAAGTTAATGTAGAAAAAAATTAATTCAAGGATAATTAAAAAAGAGAGTGATAGAGAGAAGGTTACGAGCTAATAATGAGCCGAAAACTAGCTCTTGCAAATGGGTACAAAAATGACTTTTACTCAAGCAGGCAATAAAGATGGGTAAGAGAGAGACTATGTATGTTGAAGACTTGTCTCTCTGGTAGAAATGTGAGGTCAATTTTGTTTGAAATTGGGAAATAAATGAAGTTACCCACTGGTCTGAAGTTTTTTTCATGCAAGAGTGGTCATGTGTGTGTCACATGACCACTTTCTGTCAGCTTTAACAACACAAGCAACAGCAAGGATGGAATTCATTAAAAAAAATGGCAGTTTGAGGACCAAAAATATAACTTGAAATTATATAGGGACGAAAAGCAAATAAGTGACTATGTTCAAGGACCAAAATTATAATTTTCCCAGTCATGTGCATAGCACGTGACCAAATTCTGTTAGTTTTGACGCTTGAAGTAATGGCAAGGACGAAAACTATTCAAAAAGTATCAATTTGAGGACAAACGTGTAACTCGAGATTGTTTAGGGGCTAAAAGCGAATAAATGGTTATGTTTGAGGACCAAAATTATAATTTTCCCACCACAAAATATGCATAAGTATTTTGTTGGATTGCATAGATGTGAAAACACAACTTATTAAAACATTGTTCAAGGTCTAAGCAATTAGACCCAGGTCCAATATGAAATGGGCTTTTGCTGTTAAGGTAAACGTGAGAGAACAATAGTATTCGTAGTGGTTAATAATTCTCAATGGGCCAGTATTGTATCAATACTGGCCCATTTTGATTAGTAGTGGTTAAGAATTAAAAGGGCCCCATGTAAGACAATAGTATCTCATATTTAGAACATTGATATTTGTAATTGGTAATAAATATGGAATTTAGATTTGAAGAAAGTTATTGAGGCTTGTAGTTTCCAATTACTATCTTAAAAAAAAAATTGGAAAATACTGATAAGGTTAGTGACGGAATTCATATAAATGGTGTAGATGCAATAACTTCAAATAAAGTAGCAACATATATTTGAAATTAAGGTTTTATAATTTTCAACAAAACACGGTATTTCTACAAAACAAGGTTTTCATGACCAAAGCACACAATAAATTTGAAAATCAATGAATTTCTTATCTTTTAGAGATATAAATTTTAAAATAAGCTTATAGTTAATGCTTTGATTTTTTCATAATACTCATTCATCGTTAATTAGTTTATAAAACATGTTTACATCCTCATATATTGTAGAATTGACTAATAATTACACATAATTTAAATTTTTATGCTTGTCTTTTCCAAATGTAACTTTTTTTTCCTGCAAACGCCTAAACAATTTAATTAAACAATACATTATTTACAAACATATAGACTATTCATCTTATGAAAACCTTGTTGATATTTCTTTTTCTTTCAACCTTTTTGGCTTATTTTTATTTATTTTTTGTAAAAGGATGCCAGACGCGAGGACAAGTTATTTATATTTAGTAGCCTTTTTAAATATAAGTTACCTTTTTAATTTTTTTAATTATTTACAGACAGTATACTAAAAGTTACACGCTAAATCTAATTGCTGTCCTGGATAGCGAATATTTGGATATTTTCTTTTCTTAAACATTAATATAATTAATATACTTATATCATTAATGTATTTCATGAAATAAAAAAATAATATATTTAAATATATGCATTTCTTACTAAAACTACCCGCTATATTAGATAGTCATTGCTTGGTTTTATTTCTTTTATTCAAATATTAATATATTTGTTACATTTTATTTTTTATGTGTTTCATAATAATAAAAATTAATATTATTACATAATTGTCATTTTACGTATCAATTACTTGCATTTTTATTTTAATGAAATATTATTATATTCATTAAATTTTATTTATTAATTTCATTCATAATAACATAATGAATGCATCGGTGCTACTTGTGTCGCCATGTCAAATAGCGATTAGTTAATTTTTGTTATTAAATTAATTATATCTTATTAAGATACAAGGCGTATGTATAGCTTAATAAGACAAAGAAATTGCTAGTTTGACTAGCCGGATCGCTGCTACTAGTTGCTATGTCAAATGGCAGTTATTTCATTAATATTATACTAATTACATGTAATTTTTAATTGAGTTTCACAATATTAAGAAATATTATATTTATTCGAACGCGTACATCTTAATTAAAACAAATAAATTTCTAGTTTGACTAGCTATTACTTATTTTCTCCATGCGTACTAGTCACTCTTTCAAATGGTGATTAGCTGATTTTTGTTATTTAATTAACGTTATACTAATTACATTTAATTTTTAATTGAGTTTCATAATATTAAGAAATATTATATTTATTCGAACGCGTACAACTTAATTAAAACAAATAAATTGCTAGTTTGACTAGCTATTACTTATTTGCTCCAAGGGGACTAGTCGCTTTTTCAAATGGGGATTAGTTGCTTTTCATTAATTAATTAATATTATACAAATTACATTTTGTTTTTAGGATAATTATAATTATTTGAAGGTGTAAAATAAATCGCTAGTTTGACTAGCTATTACTTATTTGCTCCAGGAGTACTAGTCGCTCTTTCAAATGGCGATTAGTGGTTTTTATTTAATTAATATTATACTAGTTATATTTTATTTTTAATTGTGTTTAATAATGTTAAGAAATATTATAGTTATGTGAAGGCGCAATTCTTAATCAAACAAATGAATTGCTAGTTTGACTGGCGATTACTTGTTTTTTCATCAGTTTTCGTGCAAGGGTATATATGTATTTTACTATTCTGACTGTTCGTACCCATTAAACGGTGTGGATTTTATTAAACTAATTTAATGGTTGGAAATGGTCAGGTAGGTACGACACCTACCTGACCGTAGAAAGGCCGTACAGACAGAGGTAGTGTACTTGTATTTTAAGGTTTCTTGCTTCTAGAAATACGGGAAATGTCGGGAAGAGAGAAAAAAAAAAGACCAGTTTTTGAGCTGTGGGATGTGCTAGCTTTTTTGGCAAATTTACATATTACAAAGAATTTGAAGTTTCAGTTTTTACGACAAGTTGGGGCCTGGGAGAGCATCATACGAGTAGACTAACGTAGTCCACACCTGTTATAGTTAAAGCTGACTCTTGTTAGGAATCATTTATTTCCAAGTATTCACATTGCGTGTGGAAGACTTTATTTTTGACTTTGTTTTTTCTTTTTCTTTTTTCTCATTGTAGAATCTAGAATTTGTCTTCTTCTGCTAAGCTCATTCCATTTGGAAGTGAAAGAAAACAATCTGTTACGGGTAAATTAAATATGCTGTGAAGAATTATAATATTTTATATTTCATTTGAATATGGTCCAATTTGTTAAAGAGTTACTGTCATTCAAACCAACCTGTCAAAGAGTGTTCAGCAAATCTCTAGAATATTAAATAGTTAGAGTAGAACTACGTTAATGCAAATATATACCGAGTGACATCATTTATAAATACTATCATTTTTTTTATGCAATCTATATATACACATTTAAATAAATATTCCCTAAAGTTCTAATTAATTGTTTCATCATTATAAATATATATATATATATATGTGTGCAATCTATATATACACATATAAATAATTTTAAAACATTCATTTCACTCCACCAATTCAACAGAAAAAGTTATTGATGTGACATCTTGTTTCCTCCCAAAACACAAACAAACAAACAATTTTCTCCCAATTCATTCTCTATCTATCACCAAAAACACAAACAAACAACCATTACATTACCCAACCCCACTTCCCGAAAACCATTTTGGGAATTTAAAATTGAAAGAATACCCCAATTCACATCCAAACAAAGCCTAAACTTCTTGAATTGGTCAGGCTGAAAAAAATGGTACCAAATGTCAGCTCTAAGATTCAAAACAACATAAAAGTTTTCATGTATTCACCCAATAAATATTGAAAAGGAAATTTAGATGTTTTCTTTTCCTGATGTAGTTTCAAAACCGAGCATAACATTTTATAGATGCAAATGATATTTTCTTAGAGTTGAACACCAAACACTAATGTTCCTTCAAACACAATTAATGGTGGTGCATTTGAAACCTCTGCATTTTTCTTCTATCCTACTGAAATTTGCAGGTCCTCTTTTGAATTTCGAAATATTATCTATAGGCTCCCAGTGATTTTCATTATTCTAATTTTGACAGAAATACCGTGTTGCATAACTTAAAATAATGATGTGGTACAATATTTACTTATTTATTTTAATTGCTGCATCTAAATTTTATTCTAAGTTAGATCAGATATTCAAAAATATGATAAATATTAATCAACTCTTTAAGTTTCACGGGAACCACCCACCCACCCCACCCCACACCCAAAAAAGAAACTCAAAGGCATATTCAATCAAGGAATTGGTTATACAATTTATATGATGTCATGGGATTGATGTCATGGCAAGAAATTCTAATCCATTTACGAGATATCCCAATTCTTTTGCTATCAAACATTATTTTTCACATTCCACATAAGTGGTGGGAAAGAAGCATCAACAACTAACATGAAGAAAGACACGGCTCGGAAAGAAAAGGAATATTTGTTCAAAGCTACTTTTCTACATTGTTTCCACACTCCAAATTAAGCAACAAAGACTTCTCATGCACCTCATTTTTAAGGGTCGCTACAGAGAATTTGTACTCTCTTTCTTTCTTGACTTGCAAATATTTGAACTACAAACAAAAATCCAACAACATAGTAGCATTATTAGGGAACAAGTGGTTAATCTAGATTTTCTAGATAAGCTTGAATTAATTCTAATGGGCTAAACTTCAAATATGCCCTTGATAAGCAAATATGTTATAATATCCTTTAAGATTTGGGTCTTTTTACTTAGTCGGGCATCATACTTAGTCGGGCTGATGTTGTTGGATCTAATTCGTAACATGACGAATCATATCAGGTAAATCAACTTTGTAATGAGCTCGAAATGCTATCTCATTCAAGGCCTACTTGCCAAATGTTAAATACTTATAAATATCACATACTTTTATATGGACGCAGAGTGGCTTGTCGTCAGCGGTAAAAGTCTCTTACATAATGTGGGACGTCAGGAGTTTGAATCTTATGGACTCTGATGTGTGCGTGTGTTTAAATATATATAAAAATAAATAAATAAACCCTGATATGGACACCTACATAGTCTAAATTGAGTGGCAGAATTTCAAGTCAAAATTTTATCTGGCTTTTAGATAGGGGAAAATGAGAAAAGAGTGAAAAGAAGTAAACTATGACATGTTCACTGTGAAAAATCCATTTGCTGCCAATCATCTATTAAGAAAAAGAAAAAGAAAAAGGTAAAAAAAGCACACTAATAATAGCTTGGTCTCATGTAGGGGTACAATCGAGTCGAGCGAAGCCGAGTTTAGGCAAAATTCTCGAGCTTGAGCTTGACAAGCCTAAAATTTTAAGGTCAAGCTCGACTTGACAAAAATTCGAGCTCGGCTCGATAACACTCAAATTGACAAATAAATTGTAAAAAACTGTAGGCTCAAGCTTGAGCTCGAGTTTGAGCTCGAACTGGAAATAAAAATACAGTAATATAATAAAGAAGATAATAGTGCAAATTTACATATAAAAAATAAAGAAGATCATCGGGTATATATATATACATATAAGTATGAATATATATACATTTACATATATGAAAATGTTAACATTTTACTAGTTAAAAAGTTGTAACACTTATGTTTACAAATTTGGTTAAACCAATTATCGAAATAATGAATTAAATTTAATAAAATATTATTTATGTTAATACTAAATAATTCATTTATTCAACAACATATGAAATTAACTAGAATTACTATATAATTAAATAATACATTAGTTATTTTTAATATTTAATGCATTAATAAAATATTACATTTATTCATTTAATAATTAACTTAAGATGTTTTGATTTATAATAAATAAATTAATCTTCTTCAAAATATATTGTTCATTAATTTAATTAATTATTTTATACATTTCTATATTTGAGAATTTCAGTAACTCTTGGTGTAAGGAGGAATAGACTGGGCTTGGTCCGCCCTTGTTTTGCAAATAATATAAGCTATGTTCTCCTATGATTTGGGCATTTCGTAGAAAAAAAATTAGTGAATGGGATTTTGGGGGAAAGTTGGAGAATGTACCAAGTGTTTCTTTTTATTTTGGGGAAATACGGAAAATATTTTGAGAATGAGTTGTTTGTTTATTTATGTTTTGGAAGGAAATCATCTTTATTGTTGATGTCAAATCAGTTACTTTTTTTTTTTGGTTTGTAGGACGAAAGTAATTTTTTTATGTAATATATTATATGTGTGTATGTGTTTATAATTGGACGATGTGTGTGTGTCTATGTATATATATATAATAATTGATATATTATTATAATAAAATGATGTGTAATTAATTCAATTGGTCCTTTATTTTAAAATTTATATTTTTATGATTTTAACATTAGCAAATGATGTACTATTTAGAAATATTTATTAATAAATATAAATTATTTATGAAATTATAGATAAATCTTGATTATAAAACATCGGTTGATATCATAATTGTTGATATCAGCTTATATAAATTTTTTTAATTATAGTACATCAACTATAAACTATTATTGCTTATTCTTAAAATATATTTATTTAACTATTTATTATTCACAATTTATTAATAAACAAAATTTTGTTATTTATTTAAATAAAATAATATATATATATATATATATATAAGATTTAAGAACGATTCATCAAATTAAAAAAATAAATAATTTTATATTATATACAATTAAATCATCTTAAATTGTTTATTAAACAAATAATCATAATATTTAATTATACGTGAAATATAAAGCATAATTAATATATATACATAACAAGTTATTTAAATAATTAAATAAATTAATTTAATAAGTTATTTATTTAGTTTAACAAATTATTTAATTAATACATGATTAATTAAATAAATAACTCAGTAATAATAACAATATTAGTTAATTTTAATTAATTTTTTCAACAATTAATTTAATTGTATTAATATTAATTTATTAAAGTGAATAGATTATTAAATAAATATCATACTATAATAGATTTTTTATAATAATTTTCAATATATATAAATTTTAATATTCAATGAAGGTTAATTTTTTTTTCTTCTGAAGATTAATTTATTTATTTTCTCAAATTAAACCATCATAAATTATTTATTTAATGCATAAACACAATATTTAATTAATACTTACGTATTAAATATAACAAATACATTATTATTTAATAATAAATGTAATTAATTTAATACGTTGTTTACTATATAAATTATTTATCAAACTTAATTAATTTTTTCTATGATTAAATTAATTAAATTTGTAAACATAATTTTTAGAATTTTTAAGTAGTAAAATTTTAATATTTTCATACATATTTATTTGTGTATATGAGAGTGAAAATTGAATGAGTTACGTGAAAAATGAACTGAGAAAATGAGGTAGGGATGCTTTTTAGAGTGTATAATTTTTTTGGCTGAATTGTGTGGAGTTTTTTGGATAAAAAATTAAAGTATTTTGGGAGAAAATTTGGGAAATATGCCTGCATTTTTAAACCAAGCTTGAAGTTAATGGTTTGATTTTTTTAATAAAACTCATTTATTGTTAATTACATTTACAAAACTCTTAAAGTTACATGCTAAAGGCGTGATTTAAATTTTTGCACGAAAAATTTGGGATTTTTAGATGTTTTTAAATTATTATGAAATAGTTTTGACCATAAAAGGAATAATTATAATTTTGGTCCTCAAACATAACCAAATATTCGCTTTTAGTCCCTTAACAATCTCGAGTTACATGTTTGTCCTCAAATTGACAATTTTTTAATAGTTTTCATCCTTGCCGTTACTTCAGGCATCAAAACTAACGAAACTTGGTCACGTGCTATGCACGTGATTGGGGAAATTAAAATTTTGGTCCTTGAACATAGTCACTTATTCACTTTTCGTCCCTAAATAATTTCAAGTTGCATTTTTGGTCCTCAAACTGCCATTTTTTTAACGAATTCCATCCTTGCCCCTACTTGTGCCGTTAAAGCTGACAGAAAGTGGCCATGTGACACGCACATGACCACTCTTGCAGGGAAAACAACAGATTTCTTAGGGTTCTTTCAACTTCACTTGTTTACATCTTTGCCATCTTCCGATACCTTGTTATAACATGCCAGCATTTGTTTAGAGATTGAAAAACTTAAAATATTGAGACCGACTAGTAAGTTAATGTAGAAAAAAATTAATTCAAGGATAATTAAAAAAGAGAGTGATAGAGAGAAGGTTACGAGCTAATAATGAGCCGAAAACTAGCTCTTGCAAATGGGTACAAAAATGACTTTTACTCAAGCAGGCAATAAAGATGGGTAAGAGAGAGACTATGTATGTTGAAGACTTGTCTCTCTGGTAGAAATGTGAGGTCAATTTTGTTTGAAATTGGGAAATAAATGAAGTTACCCACTGGTCTGAAGTTTTTTTCATGCAAGAGTGGTCATGTGTGTGTCACATGACCACTTTCTGTCAGCTTTAACAACACAAGCAACAGCAAGGATGGAATTCATTAAAAAAAATGGCAGTTTGAGGACCAAAAATATAACTTGAAATTATATAGGGACGAAAAGCAAATAAGTGACTATGTTCAAGGACCAAAATTATAATTTTCCCAGTCATGTGCATAGCACGTGACCAAATTCTGTTAGTTTTGACGCTTGAAGTAATGGCAAGGACGAAAACTATTCAAAAAGTATCAATTTGAGGACAAACGTGTAACTCGAGATTGTTTAGGGGCTAAAAGCGAATAAATGGTTATGTTTGAGGACCAAAATTATAATTTTCCCACCACAAAATATGCATAAGTATTTTGTTGGATTGCATAGATGTGAAAACACAACTTATTAAAACATTGTTCAAGGTCTAAGCAATTAGACCCAGGTCCAATATGAAATGGGCTTTTGCTGTTAAGGTAAACGTGAGAGAACAATAGTATTCGTAGTGGTTAATAATTCTCAATGGGCCAGTATTGTATCAATACTGGCCCATTTTGATTAGTAGTGGTTAAGAATTAAAAGGGCCCCATGTAAGACAATAGTATCTCATATTTAGAACATTGATATTTGTAATTGGTAATAAATATGGAATTTAGATTTGAAGAAAGTTATTGAGGCTTGTAGTTTCCAATTACTATCTTAAAAAAAAAATTGGAAAATACTGATAAGGTTAGTGACGGAATTCATATAAATGGTGTAGATGCAATAACTTCAAATAAAGTAGCAACATATATTTGAAATTAAGGTTTTATAATTTTCAACAAAACACGGTATTTCTACAAAACAAGGTTTTCATGACCAAAGCACACAATAAATTTGAAAATCAATGAATTTCTTATCTTTTAGAGATATAAATTTTAAAATAAGCTTATAGTTAATGCTTTGATTTTTTCATAATACTCATTCATCGTTAATTAGTTTATAAAACATGTTTACATCCTCATATATTGTAGAATTGACTAATAATTACACATAATTTAAATTTTTATGCTTGTCTTTTCCAAATGTAACTTTTTTTTCCTGCAAACGCCTAAACAATTTAATTAAACAATACATTATTTACAAACATATAGACTATTCATCTTATGAAAACCTTGTTGATATTTCTTTTTCTTTCAACCTTTTTGGCTTATTTTTATTTATTTTTTGTAAAAGGATGCCAGACGCGAGGACAAGTTATTTATATTTAGTAGCCTTTTTAAATATAAGTTACCTTTTTAATTTTTTTAATTATTTACAGACAGTATACTAAAAGTTACACGCTAAATCTAATTGCTGTCCTGGATAGCGAATATTTGGATATTTTCTTTTCTTAAACATTAATATAATTAATATACTTATATCATTAATGTATTTCATGAAATAAAAAAATAATATATTTAAATATATGCATTTCTTACTAAAACTACCCGCTATATTAGATAGTCATTGCTTGGTTTTATTTCTTTTATTCAAATATTAATATATTTGTTACATTTTATTTTTTATGTGTTTCATAATAATAAAAATTAATATTATTACATAATTGTCATTTTACGTATCAATTACTTGCATTTTTATTTTAATGAAATATTATTATATTCATTAAATTTTATTTATTAATTTCATTCATAATAACATAATGAATGCATCGGTGCTACTTGTGTCGCCATGTCAAATAGCGATTAGTTAATTTTTGTTATTAAATTAATTATATCTTATTAAGATACAAGGCGTATGTATAGCTTAATAAGACAAAGAAATTGCTAGTTTGACTAGCCGGATCGCTGCTACTAGTTGCTATGTCAAATGGCAGTTATTTCATTAATATTATACTAATTACATGTAATTTTTAATTGAGTTTCACAATATTAAGAAATATTATATTTATTCGAACGCGTACATCTTAATTAAAACAAATAAATTTCTAGTTTGACTAGCTATTACTTATTTTCTCCATGCGTACTAGTCACTCTTTCAAATGGTGATTAGCTGATTTTTGTTATTTAATTAACGTTATACTAATTACATTTAATTTTTAATTGAGTTTCATAATATTAAGTAATATTATATTTATTTGAAGGTGTTTATCCTAATAAGACAAATAAATTGCTAGTTTGACTAGCTATTACTTATTTGCTCCAAGGTTACTAGTCGCTTTTTCAAATGGGGATTAGTTGCTTTTCATTAATTAATTAATATTATACAAATTACATTTTGTTTTTAGGATAATTATATTTACTTGAAGGTGTAAAATAAATCGCTAGTTTGACTAGCTATTACTTATTTGCTCCAGGAGTACTAGTCGCTCTTTCAAATGGTGATTAGTTGGTTTTCATTATTTAATTAATATTGTACTAATTATATTTTATTTTTAATTGTGTTTAATAATTTTAAGAAATATTATAGTTATGTGAAGGCGCAATTCTTAATCAGACAAATGAATTGCTAGTTTGACTAGCAATTACATGTTTTTTCATCAGTTTTCGTGCAAGGATATATATGTATTTTACTATTCTGATAGTTCGTACCCATTAAACGGTGTGGATTTTATTAAACTAATTTAACAGTTGGAAATGGTCAGGTAGGTACGACACCTACCTGACCGTAGAAAGGCCGTACAGACAGAGGTAGTGTACTTGTATTTTAAGGTTTCTTGCTTCTGGAAATATGGGAAATGTTGGGAAGAGAGAAAAAAGACTAGTTTTTGAGTGGTGGGATGCGCTTTATGAAATGGGATTGGCTAGTTTTTTCTACAAATTCACATATTACAAAGAATTTGAAGTTTCAGTTTTTCCGACAAGTTGGGGCTGGGAGAGCATCATATGAGTAGACTAATGTAGTCCACACCTGTTATAGTTAAAGCTGACTCTTGTTAGGAATCATTTATTTCCAAGTATTCATGTTGCATGTGGAAGACTTTATTTCTGATTTTGTTTTTTCTTTTTCTTTTTTTCCCATTGTAGAATCTAGAATGTGTCCTCTTCTTCTGCTAAGCTCATTCCATTTGGAAGTGAAAGAAAACAATCTGTTACGAGTAAACTAAATATGCTGTGAAGAATTATAATATTTTATATTTCATTTGAATATGGTCCAATTTGTTAAAGAGTCACTGTCATTCAAACCAACCTGTCAAAGAGTGTTCGACAAATCTCTAGAATATTAAATAGTTAGAGTAGAACTACGTTAATGTAAATATATACCGAGTGACATCATTTATAAATACTATCAATTTTTTTTATGCAATCTATATATACACATACAAATAAATATGCCCTAAACTTCTAAGTAATCGTCTCATCATTATAAATATATACATACATATATGCAATCTATATATACACATATAAATAATTTTAAAATATTCATTCCACCCTACCAATCAAACAGAAAAAGTTATTGATGCGACATTTTGTTTTATCTCAAAACACAAACAAACAAACAATTTTCTCTCAATTCATTCTCTACCTATCACCAAAAACACAAACAAACAACCATCACATTACTCAACCCCATTTCCCAAAAATCATTTTGGGAATTTCAAATTCGAAGAATACCCCAATTCACATCCAAACAAAGCCTAAAGTTCTTGAATTGGTCAGGCTGAAAAAATGGTACCAACTGTCAGCTCTAAGATTCAGAACAACATAAAAGTTTTCATGTATTCACCCAATAAATATTGAAAAGGAAATTCAGACGTTTTCATTTCCTGATGTAGCTTCAAAACCCAGCATAACATTTTATAGATGCAATTGATATTTTCTTAGAGTTGAACAGCAAATACAAATGTTCCTTCAAACACAATCACAATTAATGGCGGTGCATTTGAATCCATTGTATTTTTCTTCTATCCTGCTGAAATTCGCAGGTCCTATTTTGAATTTCGAAATATTATCTACAGGCTCCTAGTGATTTTCATTATTCTAATTTAGCCCCTTAAAATTTTGACAGAAAGATCGTATTGCATAACTTAAAATAATGATGTGGTACAAATTTTATTTTTTTTTTAAAATGCTACATCTAAATTTTATTCTAAGTTAGATCAGATATTCAAAAATATGATAGATATTAATTAAGAATAAGAATAAAATTTCAAAATAAGAAAAATGGAAACCCCCCACCCACCCCACCCCCTACCCAAAAAAGAAATTCAAAGGCATATTCAATCAAGGAATTGGCTATACAATTCATATGATGTCATGGGATTGATGTCATGGCGAGAAATTCTAATCCATTTACGAGATATCCCAATTCTTTTGCTATCAAACATTATTTTTCACATTCCCCATAAGTGGTGGGAAAGAAGCATCAACAAATAACATGAAGAAAGACACGGCTCGGAAAGAAAAGGAATATTTGTTCAAAGCTACTTTTCTACATTGTTTCCACACTAAAAATTAAGCAACAAAGACTTCTCATGCACCTCATTTTTAAGGGTCGCTACAGAGAATTTGTACTCTCTTTCTTTCTTGACTTGCAAATATTTGAACTACAAACAAAAATCCAACAACATAGTAGCATTATTAGGGAACAAGTGGTTAATCTAGATTTTCTAGATAAGCTTGAATTAATTCTAATGGGCTAAACTTCAAATATGCCCTTGATAAGCAAATATGTTATAATATCCTTTAAGATTTGGGTCTTTTTTTACTTTAGTTGGGTTGATGTAATTGGATCTAATTCGTAATATGACAAATCATATCAGGTAAATCAACTTTATAATGAGCTCGAATGATGCTATCTCATTCAAGGCCTACTTGCCAAATGTTAAATACTTTTAGATATCACATACTTTTATATGGATGCTGAGTGGCTTGTCGTCAGCGGTAAAAGTCTTTTACATAATGTGAGATGTCGAGAGTTTGAATCTTATGGACTCTGATGTGTGTGTCTGTTCAAATATATAAAAATAAATAAATAAACCCTGATATGGACACCTACATAGTCTAAATTGAGTGGCAGATTTTCAAGTGGAAATTTTATCTGGCTTCAGACAGGGGAAAAACTGAAAAGAGTGAAAAGAAGTAAACTATGACATGTTCGCTGTGAAAAATACATTTGCTGCAAATCATCTATTGAGAAAAACGTCAAAAAAAACACTAATAATAGCTTGGTCTCATGTAGGGGTGTAGTCAAGCCGAGTTTGGCCAAAATTCTTGAGCTCGAGCTCGACGAGCCTAAAATTTTAAGGTCAAGCTCGGCTTGGCTTGATAACGCTCGAATTGACAAATAAATTGTTAAAAACTGCAGACTCGAGCTCGTGCTCGAACTAGAAATAAAAAAAAAAAAAGTAATATAATATATATTTATTAATAAAATAAAATAATAATATTTAATTATATACTGGCCTCGAGCCTAGATACAAACGACTCGAGATCAGCTCGAATTAAAACTCGAGCTCGATTCATGAAGCTCGTGAGCTGACTCGATTCATTTGCACCCCTAGTCTCATGCACCTACCAAAGGATAGGATTGGACACCCAAACCCGAATTCAGTCATCTTGCCAAAAGAATATTTTCTCAAACTCAAAGTATATATATCCTGCATATATATATATATATATATATATACACACACCTATCCATGTTGTTGCGGTTAAACAAGTAGTTCATTTGAGACTTGCAGGTTGGGAACTTCCTAAAATGCCCCATAAAAACCGACAGAAAGACAAATCTCTGTGTGAGAAATCAATGGAGGTGATGGTGAATATCATCAAACTCTCATCATTTTCTTTGGCAACTCTTAATTTGGGTGAAAAGCCCGACTCAATCAAGCCAGCCATCAGTTCTACTCCTATTGCAAATTACTCTGAGTTCGACAGGAGCAAGAGGTCCCCAGCCCAAGTAAGTAATTCAAATATGCAAACCTATGTGATGGATCATGATGATGCAGGGGATACCAGCTTTTCTAATTACATCAAATTCTTCCACGAGAGGAATCAAAATGAGGTGAAAACCGAAGTAACGGATGGGAAGGCTTCTGCTTACATCAGGAGGTTCCATGAAAATATTTCCCGTGATAATACATTGGCTGCACCAGCTGCTACTCCTTTGCTTCTGCCCCCACCACCTTCTTGTCTCAATAAGTGAACTCCTCAAGTGAAAGTTGTAGCAACCTGATGGAGCATGGGAATTTCCTCTTAATTTATAGCGGATTATTGGGTGGTCAGATCACTAAATTTAATCCAACTCTGAAGTTGTAGAGCAAAAATCTTGGACGCCCATATCAATAGTTATTATAATCATAGCATATCTAAAAATATGTAACTATAAAAGTTATTTATATTAGTATCATGGGTATATCACGTGGTCCGCATGATCATATCTAAGCCTGTTATATTGCTAGAATCCAATGGTATTAAAGATTTGAACTTCAAACTGATAAATGATCCTACATCTTTTATATTTTCTGCATTTTTATTTAAAATATTTCATATTATCGATTAAATTGATGAAGATTGACCCATTACGTGTTACTCTGTAAAGAAGAGTTCTACCTAATTCACTAATTCGTGAGACGATACTCAACTTTTATATTTGAAAAAAGGTACTCCACTAATAAAGACACGGCTCCCCAGCCCATCGCTAACAACTGTAGCATTTTGGTAATACCAAGCCACATGGCATGGTAAATTTCTAAGGATATTGGACAATAATAGGGACTCTATGTACCACGGGCTTTCCTTTTGGTGCAAGTCAAATTTAACATTTCACAACTGGGAACTCTTACAATCACATCCAACAAGGACAAAAAGTACTATACTGGTCGCTTCTCCTCTACTTTTTATTCACAAAAAAGCAAAAAAAGGAGGGAACAAAAAAAAAAAAAAAAGAGAAAATGTCTACAACATATGGAAACTCTAGCCAAGAGGTACGTTTACACAACTAATTTAAGATGCACTTTGGTTTCACGGCTAGACTTGTGGCCAAATAACTAAAGTCTACTAAAGTTCAAGGGTTCTAGTTGTACAAGCCAATTGCAGGCTGCACCCAACATTGGGGCAGCTAAAAATAATCAAACACTGATTCATCGAGCCTCTAGCAATGTGATGCTCATATCATTTGCTGAACTTACTGTATTTGAGCTGGCTGAAGTTTCAGTTTCTAGTACATCTCTTTCTGTGAAGAAGCCGGGCTTCTTAGCTTGAGGCAGCAGCACGCCTTCATTGGCCAGCATAAGAACCACCGAGGACATGCTTGGTCGATCTTCTGGAGATTGCTGAACGCATAAAAGGCCAATGTGGATGGATCTCAGTACTTCTGATGAAAAGCATGATTTGTCAATATAAGAATCAACCAATTCCAATGCCCTTTCTTCTCTGTAAAGCGTCCATGCCTGTTACATATGACCTCATAATCATGATCCTTAAATGGTAGGTGGAACAATATGACATCAGTATATTTATTTCGTTGGTTGAGAGGCCAGCCCGGTCCTGGGCTCGGGTCAACCTTGAATAGTCACTTTCCTAGGTTGAATTGTATAATAAGAGTTGGTTACAATCAGATCAAGTTATTCAATTCAATTGAAAGACTTACGAAAAAAATAGGAGGTCTAATAAGTTGAGAGTAGTGAAGGTATGTCATATTATGGGGTTATGATCTCTTTTCACTAGGGTTCTTGCGTTTAATAAGTGACTATCTATAGTTATGTGCTGAGGTGTCAAGTATTATTTCAAGATGGCAATCCAAGATTTGTACATATGTTTGAATTCAAAGATAACAATTGCGGGGCTGTATTGGTTTCAGGTCAGGTCGAGGTCCAACCCGAACCAAAAATGCGTCGATCTGATGGAGTATTTGGTCATTCTTGGCTGACTTAGAGGGCATTCCAGTCTTTTTATCTATTATTCACATCAATATAAAAAGGTTTCTCCAGGATGCAAAACTTACATGTCCAAGAAGGTTGAGAGAGTGATCTCTATGAGAAAATCCTCTATTTCTCTTGCCACTCACAATCTCCAGTACTAGAACGCCAAAGCTAAAGACATCTGATTTCACTGAGAACAGGCCATCTACTGCATATTCTGGGGACATATAACCGCTACAAGAAAAAATTCATCAGAAAGTTAAGTTCCAGTGCAAAGGGAAGTTGCTTGTGGTCTATTATGGGATCAAGAATCTCACTATGTTCCTGCTACTCGGCTTGTGTTGGCTCCAGTCTCATTGCCTCCAAAACTTCTAGCCAGTCCGAAGTCCGATATCTTCGGATTCATATCACAATCTAGTAATATGTTACTGGCTTTGAGGTCTCTGTGGATGATTCTAAGACGAGAATCTTGATGAAGATACATAAGGCCCCGAGCAATACCATTGATGATATGAAAGCGCTTAGGCCAATCAAGTAATGTGCTTTTCGCTGGATCTGCCAAATAAGTCAGGACATAGTTGATTTTGTAATATGATGCTCAAAAACTAGAATTCATTCTAAATATGTGAATCTTAATTTCTGAAAACTATAAAATCTTACCAAAAAGAATCAAGTCCAGACTTTTATTGGGCATGTATTCATAGATCAGTAGGTATTCTTCTCCTTGAATGCAGCATCCCAGAAGCTTCACAAGATTGCGATGCTGAAGTTTGGTGATGCAGATTACTTCATTCTTGAACTCATCTATTCCTTGGAGGGAAGTTCTTGATAGCCGTTTGACAGCAATTTCCTGCCCCTCTTCTAGCTGGCCCTATATCAGAATTTACGCATGTAAGAAAAAGAAATGAATGACAGCTATCAAAAAGGTAGTAAGTTTTATTCAGAAGAAGGTTTACTTTTGCTTGAACTATATCATCTATCTTTACCTTATAAACAGGTCCAAATCCACCCTCTCCAATCTTATTGTTCATTGAAAAATTATCAGTAGCTTTACTTATTGCATCTAAGTCAAAAAGAGGCAGCTCTAGATCATTGTTATGGCTGTCATCATTATGATTATCAGCATAGTTGAGTCTCAGCTTGCCTGCAACATGAGCAGTACGGACAATGCACTTGGTGTAACAGAGAAAGAATTAAAAGCCATTCATTTGCAGAATATGCAGAAGAATGGTTATACTTATCAATCTCATCTTGCATACCTTTTTTTCTCGGCCAAAGACGGATCTTCTTCCTTCTCTGAGAATACAGCATCAGGGTCAGGCCTAGCAGAACTAATCCCATTACCAGAGTCAAACTCACAATAAGAATTTCCCGTTTAGTTCCTCCCGAATCTGCAAAACATTTCACTCAGACATACTTTATATGATGATGTATTCTTCAAGAAACTGTTATAAACTTCCAAGAACTAGTTTGGTCTTTAGCTCTTACCTAACTCAGAAGAAGCCATCCTAATGTAGATATCTTGTCCTTCTGCAGACAGCTCTTTAATGTCAACAAGGTCACCAAACCAAAGTAAACATGTATTTCCCCCTGTACTTATATTTATGTTGGTATAAGCCATGCAAGAACAGTTCTTTAAACATAAGACCTTGCATTCTTCAAGGTTCATACTTTCTTTATACCAAGAATGTTCTGTGTCTGGCAATTTGATGCCCGGATACTTCAAGAATACATCTCCCTTTCGACAATTCAAGGGTGTCCTAGGAACGCACCCTTTTGACCATTCTGCCCTCTCCCAACTTTCTGGATCTTCCGGCACAAACTTATCCAAACATCCACAAATAGCCATATTACAAACACCATATGCACCACACAAGTTATAAACATCACAGTTATCGGTAGGGGCGGTAAGGTAAACTACCCAACTTTGAGTTTTATTAATCCATGTCCATCTCTGGGCAAACCCACTAGGACTCAAAGTAAACCTTGATATAACTGAGCTGTTGATGAGCTCATAATGATAGTAAACTTCATTCTTGTTCATAACTAATCCAAATTTGAAAATGGGATTTCTCCTTAGGCCTGGTAGCCCACTAAAGCTAAGACCATTCCAAGGTCAATAAATATACTCCTTAACTGCACCCTTTCTTAAGATATTTTGTGGATAACCAGTAGGATCACAATGGTAAGTAAAATCTCCTGATGCTGGATCATCATTGTTCTTCCATGATGAGATGTAGACTTCTAGATGAGCCCTAAAGTTCCAACCAAGCTTCATCCCTGGTAAAAGTGTATCAGTTGGATGATCAAAGCTCTGCCAGAGGAAATTCTCTTGATATTCCTCCTTTTCATCTTTGATGACAAGGTTTCCAGAGTCGAGTAGTTGAGCAACTGGAGACCTCACAGAGGTTGATGTATTAGTAGACCAAATTATCACATTAGCCTCATTGAGAAGAACTAAAACTCCTGGTTCAATGACTTTCAAGATCCCTGATGTATTTGTGAGTGGGATCTCTCTATTGGCAACCCACACTGCGATTTTAACTGTTATTTTCTTGTACCATATGCCCACATACCGATTCTTGGAATTTCCAGGGCTGAAAAAACCAATCTCAAAGTTCCCACCAGATGAAACTATTGTGTCACCATCTCTAATGATATGAGTAGTGGTTATAGTATCCATTGCATGAGACATCTTCTGGATGGACAATAAGGAGGATATAATAATAAGAAGTAAGAAGGTACTTCTATACAATGTTTTCATGGTTTTAATTCTCTGATTCCCTTCCTTTTAATCACCAATCTAATATAGAAGCCTAATGCATATATAAGACCAACTATATCTCATTCCTTAACATTGACCTTGTTTCTTGACTTGGTCTATGGTCTTGATGGTCGGAATTTGCCAGCACCAGCAGGGTATCAGATTGTTAATCTGCATTTTTGTGAAGTTAATTTTGTTCATGAAATTGCTTTCTGTGTTCTGGTTAGTCCTTATTTTTATGGCTGAGAAAATTTGGAAAAAGCTGTTATTACAGAGTAATATGATCGGACAACTGGACCCATCTCCTGTGTCTTTTTTTCCACGGATGTTGACCTGAAATCATTAGGGCATGACATCAGATCTTCTGGCACAATTCTATTAAAACATCCATGTAGACAGAATTCTCAATTCTATACACTAGGCTTCTACCAGCCTATGTTCGGCATTGTTAAAGCAAAGATCATCTTGAGTGCCAGTTCTATGTTGCTGACCAACTTAACAGCGTCTTAGCTTTCCTGTGATCATCCAACAGGAACCAACTCATCATTTGTGACGATATTGGTCACTTAGTCTTATCCCACATTGAAGTAATTATAGGAGTCAAGAATGTAATGTATAAACTATTCTCCTGCTCTCAACTTTCGATACTTCTTTCGGGAATTTTTAAAATGACAAACTCGACTATATCTTGACATGATTGGCCTCCAAGTCTAATGGTGGATGTGGTCATCATTATTGATTTCCTAGGTAGAAATGACGATCATGTATCTTTCCAAGTTTCAGGGAACTATAATAATATTTTGTCGTATCCCACATTAGTGGAGTTGAGAATTTTGAGCAAACTTTTTAGTTGTCCTGTCTCTCATTTTAAGTGTAACCCGATTCATATATTGGTGATGTAATCAAAGTGATTCCTAATTCTGTTCAAGCATTAAATCTTCTCAATTAGGATTCATGTAAAGAAAAAGTTCAAAATTACGATCAATCCCTTTTTCCAAATCCTGCAACAGCTTCACGTGCCCTTCCACATGTCATAAATGACCTTTGAAGAAGAAGAATCCTAAAACAAAATTAAAGATCCTTAGGGGCTATTTGGTTTCATTTTTAGAGGCCATTTTCATTTTCTAGTAAAAATATATAGTGAAAAGTTAGTTAAAATAGTTGAATTTAAAAATGAAGTTTTATTTGAAGTGTGTTGTAGAAAATTATAGGTTTATATAGGTATAAAAATGATATGTATTTGGATGTTGGGTGTTTTTGTATTAAAAATTGTATAGTTTTTGAATTTGAATTGATGATATGATGTGTGATTGTTTGAAAAAATAATATTATAATTTTAATTTTAATTTTAATTTATAATATTTTTGTGGTGAATGGTGTATGATAAGTATTGGGAAGATCAAAAATAATTAAGATAATGATAAGGGTTGAAAAAGAGATGAAAATTGAGAGAGAATATAATAAAAAATGTTTTGAAAATGAAAATGTTTGAGAAAATAGTGTAGATAGCGATAGTTTTCTATTTTCATTTTGAGGAGAAAATGAAAATAGGTGTAGAAAAAAAAAAAAAAGGGCTCTTATGGGCCGTTTGGTTTTATTTCCAGATGCCACTTTCATTTCCAACCATTTTTAAAAGTTGGGAAGTTAGTTATAAAATGAAAATAAAAATTGAGATGTATTTAGAAGAAATATTGGAAAGTAATGATTATATACGTTTGGAAATGAAAACTGTTTGGTTGTAGTTGCATTTCCACCTAAAAAGTCGTGCATTTCTAAAATTTGTATAATGGATGATGAGATGTAATTGAAATACATTAATAAAATATTATTGTATTTATATTTTATTTATTTACCATTGAGGGTATATGGGAGTGGGTGGGATGAGATAGGTGTGATTAGCTGTAGTAGCATGTAATAGGAGTAAGTATAGGTTTGGGAAGGAAAATGTTGGGATAAAAATGGGGTTTGAGAAGCAAAAGTGTATTTTTTACCAAAAACATTGGGAGAAAGTGATTGTTTTCATTTTTCATTTTAAGACAGAAATGAAAATGCTCCATGGTAATGAAACCAAACAGCCTATTAGTTTCTTAGCCGTTGTTTTCAAATTCATTTTTCTCTAACTTTGAGAAAGAAGAAATGCTCTCGATCAAACATTTTTTCCTAAATTGAGACTTCTTTTCATAAAGATAAAACTTCAACAGCAATGCATGTTGATAAAACAAAACCTCGATACTACTGAACTTCAATATATAACAACGAATCTGATCATCGCCAATTTATATTAAAATTATACATGAAATGTGAGCTAATTCTAGTTAAAGGTCGCCGGAAAGACACTAGTCCATGTATCCTTGATCCTTTGTGATCCTAATGGCCCCCCAATTCTTGGAATGAACTGTGTTTGCCTTTTTAACTACTGCCTTAGCTACCACGGCAAAAGTCTAGGAATCTCAAATTTCATCAAGTCAATCTCGTGTTTGAAAATTGTACACTCTCGGACCTTTGAGAGGGACATTGCTTTTTTCCCCATCACATCAAACACTTTAATGAACCACCACTTGGCAGATGAGTATTAAGAATGACAAGTGAAATAGCACAGGTATTCATTTTCTTGGTACATTGATATGGCTTTTGATCATCCAAATTTGTTTATCCATCAACTCTTTATGTTTTATCTTGTATTCTCCTACATGTTAACTGATACTCTTACAAGTTTCTTGATTTTGTCTCATCTTTTCCCTCAAATTCTTGCATAAGCCCATTCTGTGAGGCCTTTTAATTGTATCTTTTCTTATTTTTGGTATAATGGAGTCTAGTCTTGTAAACAAGTTTACAATATTAGTACAAGAATAAGTTCGTAGAAAATGACAAAAATTGAAGCGGTTCTTTCCTCACTGGAGTTAGAACTATGTAAAATTCCTGTATCACAATCTATGCCCTTTTTCATCTATTGTCTATAAAAAAGAAAAAATGAGATACAAGTGGTGAAACTATCAATTAATGAATGACTATTGTGTGTGATTTTCTCTTTATAATGGGCATATGAGCCTCAATGCCTCTCCCATGGCAGCAAGCCGGTTGAAAAATCAGCCAAATTGGCCAAAACAAAGTCTCTCAGCCCTGTGTCCCATACCTCACAGAACTTCTGTGGCCAATCAGGCGGCTCAATGGCCTCCGTTCCCAACCCTGGTGCTCTATCTCTAGAACCTTCGTTTTGGTTTTCTTGCCAATCCGCTACATATGTAGCAACTCTTCTGTAAAACTTTGCTCTAAAAACCTCCCACACCTGGTATTTATAGTGATTGATTATAGCCGTACTCTGAGGCAAATTCCGGTATTTGAATCCTTTCTTCAGATGGAAATGGTGCACCACGTTGAGCAGGGTAGCATCTAGTGCATCTGGTCTAATGATCGATTTATGCCTCTCAGGACTTTGGAGACGACAAGTGTAGCCCACGGTGACTCCTTGTGAGGGCGGTGAGTTCAGCCCGGACGGCCCAAAACTATGGCAAGACGTTCTGATTTCTGGAAGAGTTCTTGATGAAGATGAAAGGTTTGCCACCAAGGCACGAAGTGAATTCTGAGCTGCATATCCTAACGTCCTGAATCTATGGTGTCGAGGTGTGGAATATGGAAAGTAGAAATACTCATCCACATCCATAAAGGAAACCCAATCGCATTCATCCCTTGCTCTCAGAGCACAATGTGAGAATCCGGCTTCTTGAGTCTTAATCCATGGCCATGCGTGTCTAGTAACATTATAGTTTTCATGATCAAGTATTTGAATAACCTCATCAATTCCATCATCACTATTGTTATCATAGATAAACCACCTCTCCACTCCAAGCCAAGCATGATACATAATCCACTCCTGGATGGCTGAGGCCTGATTCCACACCATTGTACACACACAAAGCTCGTATTTCCCCTCACTTCTCTTCTTACCAACAAAACCTGGATTGAAAATCTTGGCCACCAATGGCATACGTATGCTCCCCTGAGCTCGAGGATGATTCACCCCAATAGTCACAGGAATCCCCTGAGCCTTATCAAGATTCTTACCAATGCTCTTTGGCAAAGAACACCTCACAACTTCCTGGGCCACAGTCAAAGCCTTCATCTTGAGCATAAACCTTGTATTCCTCTCCCATTGTCCTAATCCAAAATGGCAACTGAATTGACTAGGATCAGACTCCCTGTCAGCCCTCAAATTCAATCCCTTCACAAACACCACAACAGTGTCCCCATCCAGAGTAGCTGCATATGCCACATTTTCCCAAGAATTGACAGTCTGATTATTCAACCAGAACCCATTTTTCTCCCCCAAGATCCCATTTTTACCACTCCTCTTCAAATTCACTACAGCTGAATAATTCTCAGGTGGAAGTGGACACCTCACAATTGACCTAAACCCATCATATTCATCTAAAGACAGAACCTTTTTCTTAGCAAAATCATCATTGCCATTCCTAAGTCCATAATAAACACACTCAAGTTCATCAGCACCATTCTTCTTCACAACCCAATCTTTCTTTTCACCACTCACCAATAACAAAACATGGTCAGGGAACAAAACCCGGTTCTCAATTTTCAACGGTAACAACAAATTATCAAAATCTTGAACTGATTTAACTGTTCTTGAACTAGAAGAAGACAATAAAGATAAGCTTGAAACCACTAAAACCGGGCGAAAAGCAGAAGAAGCAAACGGACTTGTATAGGATAAAAGAAAAAGAAAAGTGAAGAAGCCAAAACATATAACGACAGATCTTACAGACAACAAGTGTACAGGAGAATATGAAGATGAATAAGATTGTCTGAGAATGCGTTTTCGCTTACGGCGTTGATCTGATGAATCCATTTTCCTTTTTCTTTCTGTTAACAATATTAAGGATCTGTTGACGAAGTTCCACCAAAGAATATATCGAAAATTCTTCCTGCAGATCTATCCATATACAGACAGAGGTAGTGTACTAGTATTTTAAGGTTTCTTGCTTCTGGATACGGTAAATGTCGGTAAGAGAGAAAAAAAGACGAGTTTTTGAGCAGTGGGACGTGCTTTGTGAAATGGGATTTGCTAGTTTTTTTCTGCAAATTTGCATATTACAAAGAATTTAAAGTTTCAATTTTTATGATAAGTTGGGACTTGGGAGAGCATCGTATAGTTAAAGCTGACTCTTGTTAGGAATCATTTATTTCCAAGTATTCCCATTGCGCGTGGAAGAATTTATTTCTGATTTTGTTTTTTCTTTTTCTTTTTTTCCCATTGTAGAATGTGTCCTCTTCTTCTTCTAAGCTCATTCCATTTGGAAGTGAAAAAGAAAACCATCTGTTATGAGTAAACTAAATATGCTGTGAAGAATTATAATATTTTATATTTTATTTGAATATGATTCAATTTGTTAAAGAGTCACTGTCATTCAAACCAATCTTTCAAAGAATGTTTGGCAAATTTTTAGAATATTAAAAAGTTAGTAGAACTATGTTAATGTAAATATATATCAAGTGACATCATTTATAAATACTATCATTTTTTGTTTTTTTATCTTATTTATTCTTTAATATTGCACTTGCCCTCATATTCTTTTGACAGAATTCTTCTGATTCAGTGACAATGTTTGAGAAATTGAACCGATGATCGAACTGGTGACCTTATTGGTTATTGATTCAACCAGTTTAACTATCGGTTCAACCGATATGACGTGATAATTATATTTAATATTATATAAGTATATTAAAATATAAAAAATGTAAATATATATACGTAACGAGAAAAAAATAAAAATTACCTAGTTTTATGAAACTTTCTCCAAACTTTAATATATAATAATATCCATACATTAATTTAAAATATTAACTCATGAAATAAGATTTGTTAGAAAATATCCTTATAGAATCTATTGCAACTTATAAAAACAATAAACACCAACTCAAATAATATAAAAGTTTTAAATATAAATAAAAAATATTTATTTAATTAGTTTTTAATTTTTATTTTTAAAAAAAAACCCTAGTTTTTTGAAAAAATCGATTCACCGGTTGAACCAATTTTTTAACAAACTAATTTTATATATCAAATCGGACCGGAACCTTCGTCGGTTCCCTATCGAACCGGCTGATCCGGTCCTGTTTCTTAATCATTGCTTGGTGAGAGGGTTCTTTTTTAAGAATTCTTAATTTTTTTTTTTATTTATACGCACATCTAAAACTTGTTAAGAATCAAAACGCAAACTTCACGCATATAAATGTGATGACGATGTCATTGGTTCAATTGACCACTCATCCCTCAACATTTGAAGCTTATATTTAATTAATGGATCAATTGTGTGGCTAGAAAAAAAACATTCCAAACTCATGTCATTATCTACTAATTGCTTATTCAATTTCGGTTATAATAGTGACAAATTATCCAATAATTTTTTTATCATCTAATTATTTTTTTATGATTCACTATCTTAGGCAAAGAAAAACAAGGGAACAGAACAAAAGCATTTTGGACCAGCAATGTAGGCACAGGCTGGTTAGAATTATTTAGATAAGCTTTGCCCAACTATAAGTACTCTTTTAGGGCAAGCATCTCTTCAACTTTTAATTATTTAATTTTTTACTTTCCTTTCGAAACAAGTCCGAATCAGTTGGCCTTTTTGCTGTAGATGAAGATAATGAAACCAACTTTTTTTGGTTTCTTCATATATATGTAAATAGAGACATAGATACATGTGTTAGTACATCTTTTGCCTTCAATAATACACAAATTATTATTCTTCGGTCGAAAGTCATAATCTTGAATAATATATGATTCTACTGAGATGGACCTAATACGAAATAATTTAAGATTTAGTCTTGATCGAATTAATTAGAAAAAGTTCAGGTCGAGCTGATGCGGAAAAATTTACAAGCATTTCTTTGGAATATGTACATCAAGAAAATTTATGATCACGTTTTTCCTTTGTGAAGTATGGGAAATTCTTGGAAATTAGAGAAACCCTCATGAAAAAGATAAAATCATGAAGAGACTTCCCATGGACATGCTCTAAGTTCCGATAATGTCACGTGGATTTTGATTCTCCACATACATTTATTCAAAACATGTGATTTGGAATTCCTCCAGCCAGAGAGGAAGAATAGTAAGATAATGCCTAAATTGTCGGAATGTTAGTTCTTTTAGTACCCGTTTGGTTTTGTTTTCAAACAGCATTTTTATTTTCTGTTAAATATAAAAATAAAAAAAAATTATTTTTTATTTTTACAAGTATTTTCATTCTTAAAATATTTTTCAAAATACACTATTACATTCTCTCTTCATTTTCACTTTTCATCCCTTTTTATTTTTTTCTACTAACATTTGCACGATTTTTAATACAAAAATACTTTATTTTTCAAATATAATTTATTTTTAACCATACATAATCATTACATTTTAAATAAAACCTCCAAATAATATTTTATTTTTAAATTCAAATTTATAATTAATTTTTTACCATTTATTTTCACTGAAAATGAAAATGCCTCTGAAAAATAAATTCAAACGGCCCAAATCTTTGTTTTTTTTCCTTTTTCTTTTCTTTAAAAAAAATGAAAGAAGGAAAAATTGGGTTTCGCCTAATGCATAAAGTTTGGTCGGCTAAAGCGAAGAAAGAGCTGGCGTTCGACAGCTGAAAGGTCTATTATTAGTGTTTGTGGCAGCCTTGTTGAACACGTACATCAAATTATTTGTTTAATTCTTGATGATTAATTAAAATGATTCAAATGTCATGTACCTTTTTTTTTTAATTTATACATACGCACACATATCAGGAACACCCATATCAAAAGCTCGTTCAGACTCGAACTCCTAGCCTCCCATATTATATGAAAAACTTATGCTATTGGGACATAGGTCATTCGACATTCAAATGTCATGTACTTTAAATTGCTAAGAAGTTAATCCGTCATGTTTTATAGCCCTCACAGTTATATGTGTGAAATTTAAAATTTTTAAATCCTAAATCTGTATATGTATGAATTTTAACAGATAAAATTTGTTTACTTTAAGTTAAATCGTTGTGGATTGCCATGCACCGGTAAATGCGCCTAATAATTAGGGGGAAATGTGGGTTTTTTCCCAGAAACGACATAAGGTTTAGGAAAAGGGCCATTCTATATTCAAAGATATTCATTATCCTAAGACATACGAGGTATAACGATGTTTCGTAGATTTAACCACACTTTCAAGGGATGCACATGGTGATCAAATCCCACCATCCTTTGAAGGAAACTAATGATTGCTTATCTTGAAATTAGCGTAATTTTAAATAGAAATTAAAAACTCAATAATAATATTTATTTTTTTCTGTTTCGATAGTTGAGATGCATGATTCTTACATAACAGCTTCTGTCTCAACGAAACACTTTTTTATTAAAAACAAAAATAAAAAATAAACACCTCCCACCCAACCACATATTTCAGCGGACAACACGTTGGGGAGTTAAATTCTTCTGGCTAGTTTGGTTAGGATGAAAAAGTAAGATACAACGTTTTTATCCTATCTTATTATTTGTATGATTGAAGTAATAATAAACACTCAAATCCATATAAATATCCAAAACTCGTGTTTATATGTGCAATTCTCATGATAAATTAACATATCACCACACATAAATTTATTTATCATGCCAGTCAAACAATATCATAATGATAAAAAATCACATAAATTATTACATAATAAATAATTATGAGATAACTTAAAAATCCAACCAAACTAGCCCTTCATGTATAGCAACTAATTTGAAGATCATCAATAAAAAATACTTAGCCATTTTTACACTACAATCCTAGACAGTAATGATTGGAGGAGTCTATTTGGGGCTCGGTGCTTTAACTAAAGCAATTCATAGAAAAGCTGAAAAGACACACTATTTTCTAGAGTCTATGCAGTGGCCAAGCATGTAAGACTCTGTGTCAGAAGGATAAAGCCATCTGATTCCCTGGATATATAGATTGTCCCCATACAACTCACTTTATGTCACAAAGGAATTATATTGGGCCATGAGTTGGCCCTGATTCCTTTACCATATGGATCAACTATGCCAGAAGAAAAAAGGCAATGCCCATAGGGAGCTGCTTTCTACAAAGGCCAAAAGTACTATAGTGAATTGAGATATGTTACTACATTTCACCAATTCAAGAATATATAAAAGAGCTACCACTTAGATTGCACCATCACTTCATGAGCTCATATCATAGCCTCAACCCAAATGTGCCAGGATTTATTCAGGTTGCTACAGCTAATAGTGCAACGGTGCATGACAAATGCAGAGAATAACACATTTGCATATATATTTAGTTCAACAAATAGAAAAGAAAAAGAAAAGGAGATTGGGATGATTAATGAGGTGCTAGGATTTTATATAGATAGTGAATTTCAACAATTTTTCCTCAGTTGTGACTCATTTTGACAAAGAATGAGAGTTAAATTGAGGCTTTTATTGAACTAAGCTGAAGTACTTTGCCATTTCCAAGAGAGTATCGGCAGCCAAGAAACGTTTAACTCACAGAGTTAGGTTTACAGCAGCTTATGTAGAATCAATATAGGCTTTTGAGACTCCGTATTAAAGCATCTGTATGCTCTGGCTTGCCAACAGAGATACGAACATAACCAGCCAATTCTTTGTTGCTGTAGTGACGAATCATCACACCCATTTTTGCAAGGTCTTCCTGTAAGATGCATGAGTTATTATAATGTGTTTTTTCAAGCAAAAGCACAGGGGCAAGAAAGAGTGAAACTACAAAAACATCAAAGATGCCCTATGGAGAGTGTGAGATTGACTCTCATGGTTCTCATGGACGAGACATTGAAGAGAGAGAGAGAGAGAGAGAGAGAATGCTAGATTGTAGGCTCGTGTTAGTAAGGGGGTTGAGCCGGCATTTGCTGGCAGTCCAGTTCTGCAGTAGCCCAAAAGGGCATAGATGAGGCAAGTAGATTTCTTGCAGGTATGGGTGCCCTCACAATGGCTGTGGAGGTTTTGTCAAGAGATGTAGGTTGAGCCTTTGAACCTCAGAGACAGACTAGCTAGTATTCCCTCAAAGGAACTATCAAGATTAGCATGTAATAAACCATACCATTATAACCAAACTGATATCATGCAACTAAACAAAGTTTCAGCAAATGATGAGCATTTAGGAGATGTAAACACAACTTCTCAAGCCAAAACTTTCTTCAACAGATCCTGAACAGTAAAAACAAGCCAAGTGCATACCTTCAACTTCTTAGCATCCATTCCTGACGTAACCTCGCAAAGAATGAAATTAGAATAGCTTGGATATGGATGAAGAAATGGTACTTCTTTCAAAAGCTTGAAGAGCCTCTCCCGTTCTTGCACCAAAGCCACCTTCACATTCTGGCATAAACAGCAGATAGTATAAGCAATATTTGGAGATATTTATTTGAAAGCCAATGGATTACCACAGTCAATTAGATAATGGCCATAGGTAAAGCCAAAACAGTTGCTCCTGGTACCTCTAGATAATCAGGATTCTGTAATGCTGCACATGCTGCAATTTCAGCAGCAACAGAGACATTATATGGTTGCTTAGCCCTCCATAGATATTCAATAATGCTCAAAGGAAATGCTCCATATCCAACTCGGAGCCCCGCTAAAGCTGAATCATCACAGTATATAAATTATACGCAGGAGTACAAATTCATATGCATGCACCATCTAAACCGATTATAGGCATTTCCAGTCTTCAGAAAGGAAAACCTGTAGCAAAAATATTAATTAAGCATAGAGAAGATTTAATTTGGGAAAGCTAAATGAGAAGTTCTACATTGAAGGTTTGAACTCAAGAAGTTGGTTCAACTTCTCACGTAAATGAGAAACACACTTAGTCCCATGGAGGATTAGCACCATAGCTACAGAGGACTCTTTAATTCCAAAGTATATAATGTACCACGAACTTCGTCGAGCATCAGGACATGTATGATTTTACCTTGAAGCCCATAGCTTTATGGAATGATATGTGTTGGATTCATACAAGGAAAGCATCAATAACCAAACAAGTCTAGAAAGTTCTATGGTTCCGAAGGAGTGCAAGTCCCAGCTGGTGTAGGGAGTTTCATGAAGCCCATTTGAAAATGTAATTCCATTTCTGACACTTCTGAATTTGAAGCTACATTATGGATTAGGTGATGCAAATTGTAGTGACAAAGTTTTGTGGTAATGCTTTAGCTGTTCATGTAAGGAGAAAGGAAATACCAGCTCTTTTGCTGAATGTGCGAAGCACGATTAGGTTCTCAAACTTCTTCACCCAACTCATCTTAGACTCAATTCCTGAAAATTCAATGTACGCTTCATCCAGAACAACCAATACTGGCAGATCAAGTATTTTCAAAAGGGTTTCATCATCAATAATGCTGCCCCAAAAGAAACGAAAAAAGGTGTCACAGTACAGGAAACTGAAATCAAAATCAAAACTCAGTTCTCATAACAAAAAATGTAGCAATAAACAACCGCAAGATATCAGTTTAGCAATGACATGATTCTAATTAACATGCCACTTGAGTTCACTACCACCCATGTTCCGTAGAATTGAAGTAAACACAGACATAAATAGAACTGATCATTTCACTTTGTTCAGTGTAGAAGTGCACATTTTACTAATAATCTAGAATAAGGTCCATGTAGAACACTTTGGTCATTGCTCAAAAGTTTTTCTCTTACACAACTTCCTGATTAACAAAACCTATATCCCTCCAATATTTAATTCAAAAAAGAATGACTATGGCCAACAACAACAACTATGTTGCATCAAGGACAATCTTTTAGCACTAAAAAAGAGAATGACGGAAAGCTTGGCCTCAAAGACAAAGTACCTTCCATCGGGATTATTAGGTGAGGTCAGGAATATACACTTTGGTTTCTCCTGCTCAACAACTTCAACAATCCGTTTTACATCCAAGCTGAAGTCTGACTTCCGAGGTACTGCCAAATGGAAGTAGGTTAACTAAGCATTTGAAGATGAAGGTGGGGCACAGCGACGCATGGATTTAATACCAAAGACTGTAGACATCTTAGTCAAGGGAAAAAGACATTCCACGAGAAATTGAAACATGTAGTTGGTGTCATACGTGATGCTCAAATACTTTGATCAACAGCACAGATACCTAATCATCTTGCCTTCAACCTAATTTTTGTGTTAATTCATTACAACTGGCTGGGACTTGTGGTTTAGCAGAACTCATAAAAGTAACAATATCAAAAATTGCTGAGAGAGCAACTTGCGTAAGGAATAAAAGTAATCCACATAATAATCAACAAGCACAAAGTTGAGTCAGATGTGTATGGAGGTAGCCAAAATGAAAGAAGGAACAAGCATACCCTTGATAACAATGGCAGCATTAACACCCGCATCAAATTCATACATTGTAAAGGTTGGTGGACAGTCCACAATTTTGTCACCAGGTTCTAACACACATCTGCAGGATTAATTAAAAGAATGAAATACAGATTACCCATAAACACATCAAATAAGAATGAACCAACACAAGTTTCAGAAAGGACTATGCCACGAACCGCATAATCAAATCAATTAGTTCATCTGCACCACACCCAGCTAGAATATGATCAGATTCAAGCCCAGAATCTTCAGCAAGCGCAGCTCGCAATCTACGGCTCTCAGGATCAGGATAAATGTAAGGGAACCTCATGGAGCCCAAAGCCTCAGAAACCTACAAGAAATTGTTAATTTGTTAGTATGTCAGCAAAACCATCAAACATGCAAAATAATGCCATCATAACAATAAATGAAATTGTATGCAATAAAGAATCATATCAACGAAAAAACATTTAAGAAACATTAGCCTCGCCTCTGGTGGTGGACCATATGGATTTTCATTAGCATCCAGTTTTACAATATCCTCAGGCTTCCTACCAAGGCGAATGGATAGCACCTGCAAATACATCACTAACTTTCAGAAATCTGTGGGGAATCACGATAATCGAGCCAAACAGAAGCTGCATTCTCTTGAATGAAAAAGTCAACTAGAAACAATTCAAATAACATGTCAATCCAGTCAAAAAGAAATCAATTAATTATTAAAGTATAAATTGACATATCAGACGGTTCCTAGTTTGTTTCTTCTATGCGGACACAAGAAAGGAAACATAAGCATATAAAGAAATTCAGAAACCAAAAAACAGATCAATAGGCATCGGTGGGTTAGCAATGTTGAATCCCTTACACCATAATTTTTCTTCATGCTCATATTTGATCCTGAATTACATTAATGAGAATAAAATAAGTAAGCTCGTGTTTTTTTTTTAAGGACAACTTTGAGTTAATGTACAATATTTGAACTCCTTACATTGGTCTCCTGGCATTAGTCACGATACTGAGCTGCATTGCACAAAGCATAGACTTGATTTTGAGAAGATAGAAGGGTTAATTACACTTTGCCATCCGAACTATTCGATTTTTTACACTTTGCCTCCTAAACTTTTTTTGGTTACATTCGACCATCTAAACTTCGTATTTTTTTATCGATGCCATATATGGGCATTTCCGGCGGAATATTCCACCGGAAACAACTATATATGCCACCACAACGCATGTGATGAAATCCCAGTGGAATATTCCACCGAAAACGCCAATATATATCCCCATGTCGTCACACGTGACTGAATTCTTGTGGAATATTCCATTGGAAATGCTCATATATGCCACTGTGTAAAAAAATACGAAGTTTAAATGATCGAGTGTAAACAAAAAAGGTTTCGGAGACAAGGTGTAAAAAATCGAATATTTCATATGGCAAAGTGTAATTAACCCAAGATAGAAATTAAAAGGAAAACATTTTAGAAATTATCTAAAAACGGCATGCATTACAACAGCTCAGATATTTAATCCCCATTTTCACTTCCACCCAAAAAATAAAAATAAAAAGATGACTAATTAAAGCAACTTCACAGCTGATGAAATACTTCAAAAAATAAAAATGATGGAAGGTGAAAAACTGACCTCAAATGGTAGGATTGGCTGATAAGGGGATAATTTACGAAGATGAGGTCGAATAAAAGAATCCCCAGTCAACGAGCGGCCGCAGTCCTGTTGACCATCCTCTTCAACTGGCACGGAGGTGGAGGCGGAGTTGGAGGCAGCCGGCGGGAGCATAAATGTAATTCTACTCGGTCTCAATGAACAAAAATTGGGACGGACCTTTGGTCTGTCTAAGCAAAGAGATGAAGTGTTGCAGCACAAATCAATTACGCCCATGTAGAATTAATCTCTCTCCCGCTGCAGAACATAAATTCAAATAATTAAGCAAAAGAAGGACAATAAAATGATTTCCAAAAAGAAATTGAAAGGGAAAAATGGCCGCATGTAACCTTGATTTTGACACAGTACGTCTGAACCCTAAGTCCAATCAAGAGTACGGCTGCTGGCAGAGTTTGACGACAAAATCTATGTGGTTTCGGCCTTTTTGGGCAAGTAGCTGACAAAATAACGTTCCTGATTTCCTCCCTTTTTCAACTTGGGCAATTTTCTCAAATGATCGTCGTTGTGTACTTTATATATATCATTTGACTACGGTCTTGTCGAGTTTATATTTTTATCTTATTTTATTTAATTTAATATTCGTATTCTATTAATTTATTATAAAATTAATTTTCTTGATTTTATATATAAATTTATTGTAAATGATATTCTCTATAAAAAAATATATATATATATATATATATTGGGCAATTTTCCTAATTTCTGGAGCAAAATTATCCTTCATGCAAGATTACAATTAGGATTGCAAATGAGTCAAACTTGAGTTTAGTTTGGCAAAAATTTTAAGTTCAAGTTCAAGCTCATCGAATTTTTAATTTTAGTCCCAACTTCAAGCTCGTTAATAAATATCGAACTATAATTCAATAAGATCATCAAACATCCAGTCTTAATCAAGCTTGAACTTGAATTTGAGCTTATCAAAAATATTTAAAGGGAAAAAATTTATAAAAATAATATTATATTAGATAGGCGTAGGTATATTATATACTTATACATATTTTTGTAAAATTATTTGAACTTTTTTTTTCCATTTTTTTTTCAAACCTATCGTGTTATTATTTTTTATAAATTATAAAACAATATCTTATAAGTTATTATTTATTATTTGATAAGTAACATATAAATGAATAAACAAATTATGATTTTATAAATTACTTCAATATGTGATACATAATTTTATAGTTATTGTTGTCATATATTATTTAATATTTATGTATTAATACACACACACACACACACACACACACACACTTGAGCTTGCAAACGTTTGAGTCATTATATTAAAGCTCAAATTTGACTTGATTCAAATTCGAACTTGATATGCTTGGCTTAAGCTGAACCAATTCAACTCAACTTGTACCTCTAATTATGATTATTATTGCTATTTCCTAAGCGAGTAGTTGCATGTGTATTCACATCCACGAATTTTCTTCCAGAACAAGTCAAGTTGGCTTTACGAGGAAATTTTGAGTTGAGTTTGATTTGGTTTGAGTTATGTTTAACTCGATTTTAGATCTTTTTATTTTAGTTATATATAAATGTATGTATTATATTACTTATATATATACATAAAATTATTTATGATTTATGATGTCTGTGATAAATTACTATTTTGATTTTTTTAAAATTTTATCAAAATTAAGGTTTTAATTTTGAGTTCAAGCATAAGCTCAAAAATTAAACTCGTCAAATCCAAGCTTGATTACTCAAACTTCAAATTCGTTTCAAAATTTAGCTCGACTCAACCTAAATCCCACTCATACCTTTCAACTAGGGGATTAGGGGTGCGTAGTCGATCGAACAAGCTGGGCCAATTTATGCTGGCCCAACCTATCACTGTGGGCTAACATGATTTTACTGTGGGCCAATTTCCTTAAATCTCTCATGAACAAAAGGGCCCAATGTTGTTCTTTTTTAGTTCGACTTCTCTTGCTATTTGGGCCTGCCTTATGCTCTTTGCATGAATCGTGGGCTAGTCGAAGCCCTCTACCAGATACCAGCTTCAGCCACCCTGTATTTACCTTTATACCCTCTCTTTTAGACTTAAAGGGCAGTTTTTTGGCTATTGTCAAGTCTTTCCTTCAGCCACCAGCACCGCCGCTTGCCAGCCAGCCAGCCAGAGACCCCTGCTGAAGCCTAAACCACTCTAACAATCTGCAATTACCGTTGCATCTTATGCTTTGCCCTAACCCTAATTTCCCAAATTACACTAATTTTGGTATATTAATTATTACAAGAATCTCCCTCGGTTCATTTTCTTTCTTCTGTATACATAATTCTAAACACTTCTATTAAAAATATCATAATTGCTCCCTTCAAATTCATATAAAATTATGATATATATACACGTACATATATTTTTTATTGATAGCGCTGAAATAATAATTAAAACTTTATTTATATTTTATAAAAACTTAATTTTATCCTTTAAATTAAAATTTATGACCCCGTCATACAACCACTTATTTTGAAAATTTTACAATCAGTAAATTTTGTTTTTCAATAACGAATATACAATCTTATAAGGGCTCGTTTGCTTGGTATGTTTTGATTAGGCATAATACGTATGGTTAGGATAAATAATGAATTGTTATGCATCCTATCTAATGTTTGTTTGTATATTTTAAATAACTTGATATCCAACTTTAATTGTTTGTTTGGCATGATTATCTTATTTGATAAATTATAATTTATTTATAATTTAGATTGAAAAATATATCATGCCCATACACAAGTCAAGTTTGACCTTAAATGCATGCAGAGCCCTAACTGTATTAAGGGCTTCTAAAAATTAACCAAACATTAAAATTGAATTGAATTGTGTATTTATCATGTAATATCAAAGCAAACAAATGAATTCTACAAATATTAAAAAATGTTGATATATTCATTCACAGTAATCATTGTACCTACAATTATAGTCAATTGAAAAAAATTAGTAAATAAATTTTTTTATAAATCATAAAGTGAATATCTATAATTTAATTCATGTTTAATTTCCAAATTTACCCTCCAAAAAGACCTATATTCCAATTCCATCATTCATCAAGTGTAACTCCTTCCACACCTTGATTTCTCCCTCTCTCCCATTTGCCCATATATATATATACAAAAAACACGAGTAGTGTTTTGTATCCATCCCCATAATATATATATCAACATCATAAAACATTACACACAAAAACATTTTTTCCAGAGTAAACGAAACCACTTCGCAAATTTTCTCTTCAAAATCTATGTATCTGTGTGTGTGTATACATAAGCATTATACACACAAAATATGCATACGGACTCTACACACATTCTTTCGCTCGCTGCTGCTGAGATAAACTGTTCTGCTCATTTGTTCGTTCGTTTGGAGAGACGCAAAAAGATCTCTTGCTGTAAAAGCTTCGAAATCCTTTCAATTCTTTTGTTAGATTATGCCTTTCTTATAATTCAAGTAATGTGATTTCAGTGTTTGCAAATTTTGTTTATTTTTTGTAGGATTTTTTGTTGATGATACGGTGATTTGGAGGTGATCTGCGTGGAGGCATGGATTAAGGTTAACAAGTGCTGTTTGTCTGTGCTTAATAGATCTAATTATCAATGAATTAAAGGTAATTAAGTTTAGTAGTTTGGTAATTACTTTCTGGCAGGGCTGTTGGATCGTAATTCTTTTTCAATTGGAGTGAATAAAGCGTGTTTTTTATGAGGATTAGCTGAGATTATTAGAATAACGAAAAATACTAGAGAATTGGATGATGAAGAGGTCGCGAGATGATGTGTTCTTGAGTTCTCAACTCAAGGGCCCTGCCATTCCTTCTCTTGCTGAACCGTAAGTTTTTGTCTTTCTTTCTTTCTTCATCTTCCTTTCTCCCCCTTTCTAGTTTCAAAATTTGGCGGTTTAATTGTTGAGTTGGTTGTGGTTTTGTGATTGGATAGTTTTTGTTACAAAATTTAATTTGTTTTTAGTAATGACTGATCTTGCTTTAGCCATTCTTTAATTTTGATACGTTTAAAACACCCTTACCATTGAGTTGCATGTATTATATTGTCAATTGTGTGAAAGTTGAGAGCTTTTCAATTTTGATATTTATATGCTTCTGAAGATTGCTTTCTTTTTTCTCTGTTTTACCCTTTTTTTTCTTTTTTTCTTTTTTTGTTGTTGGGGGGGGGGGGGGGGGGGGGATGAGATGTTATATAGTTCATATTATGTCCCTATTGATTTGAATTTGCTTATTGGAGGAAAAGAAGCTTGTCTTCTTTTACATTGGGTATTATATGTTCTTATTGGTTTGAAATTTGCACATTCGGGCAATGAAGATCTGGGCAAGCCCAGATGTCTACTGCAAGCAGTGCACAGAGGCTGACAACAACTGATGCCTTGTCGTATCTGAAAGCTGTGAAGGAAAAATTTCAGGACAAAAGGGATAAATATAATGATTTTCTGGACATCATGAAAGGTTTCAAGGCTCAAAGGTAGAACTCTGCTCCTCATTTTTCATCGTTAATGAGAGTTTGGTCACCTAATTCAGGTTTGTAATCGTAACATGATTATTTCTTTTCTCTGCTGTGCTCGTAGAATTGACACATCTGGTGTTATATTGAAAGTGAAAGAATTATTTAAAGGGGACCGAGACCTAATTTTGGGTTTCAATGCCTTCTTACCCAAGGGATATGAAATCACCCTTGAACCAGAGGATGAACTACTTCTGAAGAAGAAGCCAGTGGAATTTGACGAAGCAATCAGTTTTGTAAACAAAATCAAGGTGCGGTGGCGAAAGTGTTATGCCACTACAGTCCTTTGTTCTGTATTCTCCATTAGAATTTATTGTCTGAACGACTGCTAAACTCATTGCAGACTAGATTTCAAGGTGATGATCGTGTATACAAAGCTTTCCTTGACATTTTAAATATGTACAGAAAAGATAATAAGTCAATAACAGAGGTTTATCAGGAGGTATTCTTCTATGAATTTATTTCTTAAAGATTGATATTAGAAGCAGGTACAGTTTAAGAGGTGTGATTGCTTAACATTTGTTTGTAGGTCTCAATTTTGTTTCAGGGCCATGCTGACTTACTTGTAGAGTTCACTCATTTTCTACCCGATGCTTCTCATGCTGCCTCCGTCAATTGTGCTCAGCCTGGTAAAATTCACATCCTGCGCCAGGATGATAGAGGCTCTCCCATGACCACGACGAGGCCCATTCAAATTGAAAAGGTAGCTACTCTTTTGAGATTTTTTGGTTATCTTTTTGCTAAAACTCATATATGTTTCTGCTTCTTTTTTCTAGAAGCCTGCTGTCTCATATGCTGTTGGGGACCAGTATATCGATCATCCTGATCCAGAGCAGTGGAATCTTGTTGAAAAAGAACAGGAGAAAAGGGAAGACGGAGATAAAAATGAGTGGGAATATGATGATAGCTTGGATCGCAAACGAAAATCTGCTCGCAAAGATGATTCTGTGACCGATCAGTTTCATCAAGGTAGGACTGCAAGATGAGAGTCTATTTATCCTCCTTGATATTGTATGTCAAATGTGAAATGATAAAGTATTATCTTTGTTTTTACTTTTCATTGTAGATTCATTTTGTTGAGCAATCACCGTTTAATTGAGACCAATATTAGCAAATTCTTTTTTCTTTTGTTTTATAAGCAGTTGAAAATCTATCAGTTCTGTTCGTACTCCTGTCAAAAGTACTCACAAGACTGTATGCCCATGATAATTACTTTTGGTATTTCCATTTTGAGATTCTGTTGCAGGATACTATGGGTGGTCTACCTAAATTCAGTTAGGGGCATCCATTGATAGCTAACTTTAAATCAAATTATATTTGCTCAGGGATGCCGGATCCAGTGTCAACTTTCTGTGAGAAAGTGAAGGAGAGATTACAGGATTCCAAAAATTACAAGAAATTTTTGGATTGTGTTCGTTCCTATGGAAGCAAGTTTGTTACAACACCTCAATTTCATATGCTGGTAACCTTTTCTTCTTTGACCATTGACTCCTTTTTGTTAACTGCAATTTATATCTGTTCCCTGGTTTTATCCAATTATGTCGTATAAGTAGTGTCTTCGTCATCTTATTGTTGAAATTGGGTGTTTCAATACTGTCCTCTCTAAGATATGCAAACTGTGCTCTACTTCAATATTAAAGGCTAAGCACTCTTTCCAAATTATTCCACTTATAGGTTGAATTATCATTTAATTCCGGTCAAGTATCTTGCATCTGAATTGGATTTTAATAGGTTTGTGGGCTTCATAATCATGATTTGCACCTCTTAAAACCAATGAGAGGAACGCCTTTCACAGTTCTTTCCCTCTGAAAATATTTTTATTGGATTTCTGGGAATACACATTTGAAAGATATATTGGGAAAAGTTGTACAACTAAGTTAAAGCATATTAACTTGATACTAAATCAAGATAAATGAGGTGAAGTTTTTCGTAAGTTGGTATCAAAACCTGGCATTAGCTTAAAATCTTTCCTTGTTGATATTGAAAATGTGCTACATGCAAAATCAAGTACGTTTTCCCCCTCAAAAAACTTCTTTGTAAATGTGGAACATGAGATAGCGAACTCAAATTTCATCCCCTCTCAAGGTCCCACCTTTTATCTTTAGTTTCTTGAAATTTTTAAGCGAGTTCTCAATGATCTTTCTAGAATAGCTATATGAATTTTGTGTCTCTATTCTTGGAAAAATGACATTGTTGAAGACATTGTTAGATATAACTTTATGATATGCCATTTCCTTTACCGAAAAGTTTATATCAGGTTATCATGCTTTGATCATTCCATACATCTCAAAGGCTAGCACTGACAATAAATCTGAAAATTATGATACTAAAAATATGACTTACACTCTAAACACTTAACAAAGCAGTTAAATGCAAAAGAATCGCTATCCTCAATTCATAGAGTGTAGATTATTTCTCTAATATATTTGGTAGGGTTACTAATCAGGATGAACTTTTCGTTGTGTTAGGTGAACAGTTTACTCGGAACACATCCGGACCTTATGGAAGAGTTTGAAGATTTCATAACTTATGTTGAGAAGACTGGTAACAATGTGATAGATGCTTTTGTGTGTATTTCTATTTTACTCATGCATTTGTTAATCTGGACTTCTATTCAAGTTCTTGATAGGATGTCTCACATCTTGTTAAGGTTCTTCCAGCATGAATTTCTCTCTCTATATTTTTTTAATGGATATGTATTATAATAGATTTCTATTTGTGATTTTTGTTTTTTATTCTTGATGACTTGTTGGAAAAGTGGGGGACACTTTGATGCTGATGGATTATGCATAAGTTTGTGACTAGTTCAATAAATTCCAGGATGCTTGCAGAACAATAAACATATTTCCAGATCTTTAAAGGTAGAGGACCGCAATGGAGACGATCATGCTAGGGAAGTTAGAGATAAAAATAATGATCACGATAACAGAGAAAGGGATAGATATGACAGGGGTCTTGCCTACAACAGTAAAGATGTCCCAGGACAGAAGCTGTCTGCTATTAGAGAGAAGTTTATGGCAAAGCCCATTCAAGAACTTGATCTTTCTAACTGTGACAGCTGCACTCCAAGTTATCGACTTCTTCCAGAAAATGTAGGTTTAGTTATTTAATTTCCCATATCTGAAACTTCTAGATTTTTTTCCTTATGCATTGGCATTCTACAAAACAGTATCCGATTCCGTCAGTGAGCCGTAGAACAAAGATTGGTGCTGAAGTGCTTAATGATCACTGGGTGTCTGTCACTTCGGGAAGTGAGGATTACTCATTCAAACACATGCGCAAAAACCAATATGAAGAAAGCTTGTTCCGTTGTGAGGATGATAGGTAAGAACTTCTCAAGAATCTTACTCAGATGACTTTGCTGTGTCTCGGATTTACACCTGTCTATCTTTACCTTCTCTGTGACAGTTGTTTGTTTCCTATGTTGTTCCCACTTGCTATAGAGAATGTTGTTAGTATAAACCAACTATGTAGTAGGAACAATTGTCTTCTGTTAGGCGCTTCTTTTCTACCATTTTGTTAAAATGGAGATTATATGAGGTCCTCCTGTATTTATGTGCATTGCAGTTGTCAATTGGTGATCTGTTTAATGTTACAGGTTTGAACTTGACATGTTGTTGGAATCTGTGAACGCAACAGCAAAGCGTGTTGAAGAACTCTTAGACAGTATGAATGCTGATACAAATACAACTGACAGTTCATTTCACATCGAAGATCATTTGACAGGTCAGGCCAACAACTGCCTGATGATTACTCAAAATATGTTTTATGCTATCAAGTTAAAAGTCCATTTGTCTGTTTTCTTTCAGCTGTTAACCTACGGTGCATTGAGCGTTTATATGGTGACCATGGGCTTGACGTAATGGATGTATTGAGGAGAAGTGCACCTCTAGCACTGCCAGTTATATTAACCCGGTTGAAGCAGAAACAGGAAGAATGGGCAAGGTGCCGCTCTGATTTTAACAAAGTTTGGGCTGAAATTTATGCTAAGAACTACCACAAATCACTTGACCATAGGAGCTTCTACTTTAAGCAGCAAGATACAAAGAACTTGAGTGCAAAAGGTAATTTAGTATTATATTAAACTGGCTAGGCTTCATACTGCAATGCACGAAGCTCTGTTTTTCTGCACTGTAGACATTCAGTTGATCCCATGTTGCAGAAATTGCAATTTAAGAAATAGCAAAAACTGTGAAGAATGTTATTCAATTGTTTATAATCCATGTATAGATAGAAAATTGTGTCAACTTTTTTCATCAATGTAGGCATGCTGGTTTAAGCATCTCAAGTGAATTGCCCTTAAACATGCTTTCGTTGTGCTTACATTAAGGATGCCCTTCTTCTTTCTCATGGTAATTTGTGCTTTTGAAATGCTTTGCATCCTTTAAGAACTTGCCAGGTCTTGGTGTTCTGCTGTTATAATGTGTATTATTTGCGGTGTTTGATCTTTGGCATCGTTTTGTTTTCACTTTTCATATGTTTATTCTGAATTGTTTTAGCTATTTCTGGAAGATCTAAAATTTATTTCCCCTCAGGGTTCTTTTTTTGGAAACATTTTCGGATAACTATCGGCCAGTTTGGATCTGTTTGCATTTTCATTTTCTATTTTCAACATTTCCAAAAGCTGAAAATTTAGTTATAAATTTGGAAATGAAAATGATTTTGTATTTGTATGTTTTTTCTGAAAACAATTATTAGGGTTGGTATAAGATTGAAATTTAGGTTATTTGAATTTTTTAATAACTAGAAAGACGTGTTTTTTGAAAATATATGCATATTTTAATTGTTATGAAATGATAGTGGATTTTTTATGTCAAATCGAATTTAAATTTGATTGATGTGATAGTAGGATGATAGAGTAGGTTTAGGAGGAAATTGAAATGAAATAAGTAGTATTTTTAATGAAAATATGGAGAAGTTGATGGTTTTCTATTTTGAAATAATAGAAAGTTGAAAAGGATCTTTGAAAATGAATCCATACGGGCCTTATGTTTTTAGTAGACCAAGTTTCAATACTGCCACAAAGTACTGTTTTTTGTTGTTGTTTCTTTTATTCTTCTTTAAAATGCAACAATTTGTTCACTGACCATAATATGATTTCTCTCCATTCAGCATTATTAGCTGAAATCAAAGAAATGAGTGAAAAGGATCAAAATGAAGACGAAATGATTCGCTTGATTGGTGCTGGATACAGACCACCCATTAGACCTCATATGAAATTTGAGTATCCCGATCGTGGCATCCAAGAAGATCTATATCAGCTCATGAAATACTCTTGTGGAGAAGTTTGTACACCTGAGCAGCATGACAAAGTCATGAAGATTTGGACATCCTTTCTAGAACAAGTGTTTGGTGTTCCTACCCGTCCTCCAAGTGTAGAGGGTGTTGAAGATGTTGTTAAGGTTAACAATGCAACAGCCAAAAGTGTGGCCAACATAGGTGAAAGAAATGGAAGTCTTGTTGGTGAGACCTCAGAAAACTGCAAACTATCAGATATGTCTAAAAATGGAGGTGGTGATATTCCAACTGAAAAGTGTTCCAGCAGAGTGCTGATGGCAAATGGCAGTAGTGGGGCTAAGAGTGATGGTTCTCCTGATGCAGATAATGTCTCTTGTAAGATTGATATATTATTATGTAATGCTCCCCAAAATGGAGTGATGCAGACTGATGCCAGTATAATGTCTGCTATGTCGGGGGTCAGCAAACAAGCTGGTCTGTTAGAGCAAGTTACTTCAAGTGCTGTTGCAGAAAAGAGCGTCAACGAGGAAAATGGTGCAGATCAAAAAATGAGTTTCAATTTTATATTTTTAATCTTTTCTTTTGTTGCATCTAGTCCTTTTGCAGATTTGACGGTTAAACTTTGAGATAATTTTCTATTTTGGTCTATTTGCTACTCCTCCAGGGCCAGACAGCGCCAATGCTGATCGTGGGATAAAATTTATGCCTAATGAAGAACGACAGGTACATTAGAGTTGTTGGGTTGATTGCTTGTTGAAATTTGTTGATAACTGCCTGAATGAGCTGACTTTGCAGCTAGTTTTTCATGCTTATATTTTGCTCTAAAATATGCTCCTCATTTAGACTTTATCCAGCTGGAGGCAAAAACCTGTTGGAAAGTATTAAGAAGAAGATGACATTGAAAATAAAGAAAGGCATTGGAAAGTTTTCATGTCATTCAGATTTGTTTATTAAGACAATTGCTGTCAGTTAATGTACGGAGTTGTAAATATACTTATATTCAAATTATTCATGCATAAAAATAGATAGCCAAATAAGGATGAAGAAGACTTGATAATGTGATTGTGGAGGATATAAATGAATATTGTAGAAAGTGTCCAAAATTTCTTTTCAGATATGAGAACAGGAAACATTAACATCATACTTGTGCAGCAATGATGCAACTGTAAAATTGAAAGTGGAAGGCTTAGTTACTTGGGACATAAACCGTGATTGATATTTTTTAGCAACTATTTGAAATATGCCTCACCTTGATTTATATTATAATTTTAGAATATTATTAATATTTACAAGATTTTTCATGAAATCCACATCTAGTTTTCACGCTTTGTATTTCTAATGAAATGCAAAGTATAAGGATTATCTGCTTTATTGGTTACTCCATTTGGAAATTCCAAATATTATGTGGGCAATCAACAGTACATCTGGAAAATGCTCTGGTAATTTCTGATTACAAGTGAATAATTTTACTTTCTTAATCTGAATGATAAAATTGAATTGCATATCATTATTTATCTGCATCCATTTCTTCTTGAAGAATAGGGTTTTGAAGTATGTAATGTTTCCATCACTTTTAACTGATGAAAAATAGTACTTAAATTCTGGGGACTTGTTTCTTATTGGATATAAGGGGAGATTGAGATTGTAGTTATCTTTTTGGGAATAGGGACTAATGATAAAAGAGTCTTGGGACATATAAGTCAAGGAAAACAGTTGGTCAATATTTTTTTCATGGCCCATTTTCCTGTCTCTTTTGATGGTTAGAGTTCTGCAGGAAACTTGGTCCCTCAAGTAAATCTAATGTGTGTTTTCATTTCTTCCTATTTTCTAAAGTTTCTCTACTGTAATACCTTTTGATGATTCAGGATGGTGTTACTAGAAAACTTACTGCACCTTCAATTGAAGAGATCAAAGCTCAGAAATTCCCTGAAGAAATTGAAGGTTGCACTAAAAGTGAACGAGAAGAGGGTGAATTATCTCCCAATAGAAATCTTGAAGAGAACGGTTTGGCAGCATTAGGAAATTGTGGTACCAAAATAGTGCGCAATGCATGTAAAAGTGCTGATGCTAATGTTGATGATGAAGGTGAGGTAAGTGCTCAGGGCTCATCGGACAGTGAGAATGCTTCTGAAAATGGTGGTGTTTCAGCAAGTGAGTCAGCTGATGGAGAAGAGTGCTCCCATGAAGACCCTGATGAAGATGGAGACCATGATGAGAATGATAACAGGACAGAAAGTGAAGGAGAGGCTGAAGGTGTGCCGGATGTTAATGACACTGAAGGAATGATTTCATTATCTGGTCGTCCTTTACAGACTGTGAAGCCTCTTACGACGAAAACTCCAGTGACCCTACATGTCAAGGAGAAGAATTCTGAGATCTTTTATGGAAATGACTCCTTCTATTTGCTTTTCAGGCTTCACCAAGTAAGTATGTATATATTGGTTTATATGTCTTACTAAACTTATGGCATTTCCAGTACAATCATTAACTATCCCTTTAACTGATTGTCCTCATTAAACAGATGTTGTATGAAAGAATGCAGAGTGCCAAGCTGCACTCTTCATCTTTCGAAAATAAATGGAGGATTTCCAATAATGCAAATTCAACAGATTCATATGCTAGGTAGTTCATCTGGATTTTCTTTTAATTTCTTTTTGTCTTTGGATGAAGCTACATAAGCGCTACTGCACTACTGATAAGCATGAATTCATTACTTGGAACAGATTTAAGGATGCACTATGCAGTTTGCTGAATGGGTCCTCTGATAACGCGAAATTTGAGGATGACTGCCGAGCTATTATTGGGGCTCAATCTTACATCCTCTTTACATTAGACAAGCTGATACACAAACTTGTCAAACAGGTAATACCATAAGATTTATTTTTCTGTCGTTCTTTTAGTGCTTTTCTATTGTTTGAGCAGTTTGACGTGAAGATTTGCCCCTGGCCTTTCTACAGCTACAAGCAATTGCAAATGAGGAGATCGACAACAAACTCCTTCAATTATATGCATATGAAAGATCAAGAAATCCTGGAAAATTTGCTGATGCAGTTTATCATGAAAATGCCCGTTTTCTTCTTCATGAAGATAACTTGTATCGAATAGAATGTGTATGTCATTTGTTGCTTTTTCTTTCTGTTTTTAATACAAAACATTGGTAAATTAAGTAATCTTTCTTGCTATATAAATAGGCTGATATGGAAATAACACTCCCAAATATGCATACAAACATGTACTGCAGGTGTCTTCTCCAACGTGTTTGACCATACAGCTTTTGAAAGATGAGCATGATAAACCTGAAGTGACTGCTGTCTCCATGGACCCCAGTTTTGCAGCTTATTTGAATGATGAACTCCTATCAGTTGTTCCTGAAAAAAAGGAAAAACCCGGGATGTTCTTGAAAAGGTATGGCCAAAGAAAGTTATGTTAAACTTCCAATTGTTCCAGATATGTTAATTCTATCTCAATTTTGCAGAAATAAAAGGAAATTTTCAACTCAAGACGAAAATTCTGATACTTGCAAAGCCATGGAAGGACTAGTAACTTATAATGGTCTGGAAATTAAGGTTGCTTGCAATTCATTCAAGGTAAGTTTTTGGGAAACCTTTATACTGTCCCACGCACGATCCTTATAGAATCCCCTTCTGCAGTCCAAATGCCCTTGAGTCTTCTGCTATTAAATTCTGGCTTCCTATGTGATAGGCTGCTTATGTTTTAGACACAGAAGACTTCTTGTATCGCGTAAGAAGGAGGAGGAAGACTTTGTATCAGAATGGCTTTTGCAACGGTGCTTCCAATGGTTATCCCCAAAAAGGCAGACGATTTCGCAGATTGATGTTTAGTTGATAGTAAAAGTTTTTCTGCCGTAGAATTGAAGATTGGCGTTTCTCTTGACATTTCAGTATTTCTTGGCATTCTTTTAGTGGTGAATGAACTTCACTTGATATGCAGGCGCAGGAAATGAACCGTAGTTGAGCCCAGAAGTAGGCTGGCTAAAATTTCATTTAACTGTAATCTAATGTAGTGCTCTCTTTCCAGTCCAAATAAAGGTTGATAAAAGAAGAGAATTTTATCCCCATTGGTGTAGACTGAGTTTACATTTGATGTAAAATGCAGAAATATTTACTTTTCATACATTGTAATTCAGACTAATCTTTCATAATGCAGTTCATATGCTCTTGCCTATGTCCCCTCTGGCAGTTAGAAACATTTTACTCAGTTGTTGGTTGATGGAATCAGGTAGCTGATTTTTTAGCAAAATGCGTTTTCTATGCTATTTTTGAGGCGAAAAAAGGATTGCATATTTTCAGGCTTCAGCACGACTTTTCACTTTCAGAATAGCTAAGGGCCTGTTCTTGTGGCTTTTGGGTGAATTGTACAAAATATTTTGGGAGAAATGGCTTTTGGAAAAAAATTTGAAAAATGTGTCATGTATTTCTTTTTGTTATGAGAAAACATTAAAAATAAATTGAGAATGAGTTGTTTGTTCTTTTGTGTTTTGATGGAAGATAAATTTTACTGTTGATGTGAAATCAGTTGATTTTTTGTTGGATTTGTAGGGTGAAAGTGATTTTTTTATATATATATTTGTAATGATTGAAATATGGTTGTAGGGTAATTTGTAAATAAATTGTAAGGGTTTTTGGGATATTGAAATTTTAGTTTTCTTGGAGAAGAATTAAAAAATATATACCTATTTTTATAATTATTTTGAGAGAATGAAATTTTTTTGAAAAAAACCAAAAGGAAATAGCCTAAAGTTGCTCTAAATTAAACTGCGCTGGTGCAATTATTGACCAGAAAGTTGAAGTTGTCTCCTCTTTTTTTTTGATTGGACATAAAGAAAGTTACCATTATTGGCATAAAAGTATCATAACTTTTCCTATTTATGTATGGACAAACATATTTGTACACTATATGATAATAATTTTTGTATCACGACAAAGATGTTTTTGATAATGTGAGTATGAATTATGTAAGGGAAAAGATATTGTATGCTATATGATCATAAATTTTTTATCACCAAAAAAATAGATTTTATTATATCAATAGTGTTATGGTTCGAAAAATCTATATCTATATTATTATATATAGTACAACGGTGTGGGACCCATAATTACTCAATTTTGGCCAAGTGGCAAATTTTTAGAATTTTGAGTTTTTTAATTAAATTTAAATTTTTTTATTAATAGTTGATTATTATCTCTAACTGATATAATTGTATCTTACCTCTAATTTTCTTTCATTTAAAATTTAAAATATTTCTCTCTATACTATTAAGTAAGAACTTAATTCAAATTTAAAAATATAATTTATTTTATTTATTAACAATTAGATATTAATACTAGATTATAAAAAATTAATAAAATATTTTTTCTTTAATAGTTTAAGATAAAGTCGCTACATCTCCCTTGAAAAAAAAATAAACAATAGTCTTTAAGATAAAGTCATTACTTTTTTAGTTAATTCGCACTAAATTTTAAAATTTTAAATTTTTTAATTAAATAAAAAAAAATTATTAGTAGTTGGTTGTTGTATTCATATTAGTTGAACACTTATCTATTCCATATAAATATTTCTAAAGTTTCAAAATTGCTTTCTTGGTTGAATAAATAATTATTTAATTGATCTTTAATATCATAAAAACGATTATCTATAAAATTTGTTTCATCTCGCGCTTAGAATATATCAAAGATTTCTTAATTTACAATTTTTTTAAAGATCTTTTTTAAGTTTTCTCTTAGCTTTAATAACTAAATTTATTTATACTTGATTGTTTATGATGAAAACTTTTTGAAAAAAATATTAATTTTACGACTAATTACAAGAGGCTATGTGTAAAATAAAGTACTAATAATCAATTTAATGGTTTTATTTATATATTGAAGTATCAAATTCAATTTTAAATATAATAATTAATTTAAATAATATTCTAAATATTTATTTGGTCAATAAATCTGATATAGCTAAATATAAAGTTGAGATTTTCAACCAACAAAATATAGTCTAATAAGATATAACAATAAAGCTAATTTCATCAGACGACATCAAATCTCTATCAAATAAAGATTTAATATTATCCTTTAATATTATATATAATAATAAGACAATATCAAAAATGTTCCAGTAGGTTAAGAATCTTCTACTTCATACACCTATATAAAGGGGCTATGTGATTCCATGCAATCATAACTGGAAGAAATAGAAAAAATTCAAATTTCAAAAAGCTTTGCCTCGGTCTTTCAAATCTGAAAAAAGGAGAAATAAATAAATTTTTCCACAATAAATTCATTTTCTGCTAGAATTTGATATCTATTGAAATTTTGATTTCATATATATAATTAAACATAATTTATCTTTTCTTGATTGTTGAAAACTTGAAGTTCTCTATGTTAATATGACAGAGTATGACAAATGAGCTTGCCACAAGACATGGGTGAGCAAGAAAATTTGCATCCAAAAATTATTCTTTTTTGACTTATTTGTAAGGATTCAGGTGGTATTTTCTTTATGTTCATTTTAAGTATAAGATATATCGAATCATATAAATGTATTTCTTGCCCCCCTCCCCCCCAACTAGAGTACTACTACAACCTTAATGTTTTAAGGATCATGAGAAATATTGATCATTAATTTATTTTACCTTTTTTATATGAATGATTAGGAGGTTTGAACATGGATGATTTTTGATGGAACAGTAATAGAAATTATTATATTAATAAGAAGACGATACGATCAAGTTGGGAAATGGAGGTAAATAACATGTGAAAAAAATTGTTATTTATTATTAGTCCACTTTCAATAATTATTTGGAATACAGATTTTTTTTTTTATCATAATGCAATTTCAGGTTGAGAAGGTCTCAAAGCATATTGAAAGGTGATCAATTTCTAATGTAGAGTATCACAAGTGACAAAGGAATTCAAGATAAAGACGCATCATGTCTTAATTTCTACTTTAAAAGAAAACTCATAACTCGTGTAATGTGATTTTTGTTTTTATTGATTGAGTATTTGTAATACTTGGAAAAGTATATGATGTTACTTTTGTTTTATCAGTAGTTCCTCAAAATGTGATTAAATTTTTGCTAGATTTAGTATTTCAAAACGTGGTTTCTAATACTTTTGAGGAGCATTTTCTTCCGTTAATGTAATGCTCCACTTGACTTAGCCTTTTAAAATGTGATATCAAAACTTTCGAGCTAGTTGTATAAAAATTTGCAACTACTCATGTAACACCCCAACTAGGTAATTCTTAATAATCAAATTTTAATTCGATTAATTTACCAAACGCAATTGGAATTTGAGTTTAAACCTGATCTTGATATGAATTAGGATCGTTAAACCATAATTTACGTCAATTTCTAGATTAATCTTAAAAACTTATATAGTCTTGAACTTAATTGACTTGGAGGGATTATCGGATTTCCATTAAGATCTTGAAAAGATTTTAACAACCAATTACCGACTTGCCGAGTTAAGGGCAATGATACACGATTGCCTTGAACATTTGAGTGTAATAGGAAATTTGAGAATTATGATCAAACAGTTATAATAATTAGGGAACTTGGTAAGAATATTTAAGTGCATCAAGAATTATAATTCAGAAATCTAAATGATATTTGTTTAGGTTATTTATTCTGAACTTTGCCTTGATTAAGAAACAAGGTCATGAACTTTCCCAAGCGTCTAAGGATTATTGAGACTGTATCAAAGCAAACTTAAGTTTGATAAAGATATTAGTGATATTTATCCTTAAGATTCAGATGACTACTAGAATGATAACCCGTCTTATGACAGTTCTCGGATTGACTAGGAAGCCAGAACCTGAGAGACCATATGATTAAGAATTCCTCTGCATTTTTCAGGTGAGTTATATTAGCTTTCTTTGCTGGGGGAAGAACATAAGTACTTGTTTTTATGTCTTGCCGCTTGGTTCTATTTGTGCTACGATTTGACGATTGATGCTTGCACGTTCTGTGCTATTCTTTGGCTTTCATATTTGATCTGTTAGTCTGTTGAGTTGTCCTCTCTATTTGAAATCCTTGAGTTACTATTATCTAAACTCCTATTTTTAATTGATACAATTTCTGCCTCGTATGCTTACACTGATACATGTATATTAGCTTTGCTTGGCCGCCCTTTTGCTAAAAATTATCGTTCATCTATATAATATTGACGTGCTGCCCTTGTATTCTCTCAGTAGTTAATTGGACCTCTCTTACCCTTATCTGTAAGTCTTGAACTATTCATAACTAAGTCCCCTCACCCATTTCACATAATTGAATCCTTACACTGCAAATCATTTCCACCCAAGTTTTGATAAAGTTAACAGTTTATGAAAATAGTACTCCGCATCGCCCCTTTTTCACTGAGCACTACTATTGATATTTACTGATGTCACTTTATACAAAATTTGCGATTGTGTTAAGGAAGCTGAAAGTGATGTCGAAATATATATCACCATGTTTCCTTGGAATGTGCCTTGTGCTTATTCAGTAACGATTAATTATCATGGCAAGTGACGTGTTAAATTATATGTTGTTGGATGTACTAAACATTATCAGTGATCATATACTTAATACCCTTGGAGGTGGGCCTTGGGATCGGTTACGAAAGATGGCTTGGTGGAACGGTCCACAGTGACAGATCTTTCGGCTGATACCCGTACAAAATTGTACAAAAAATCTCTACTCAATAGGCCAACTGGAGGTAGCCGCCTATGAACGAGATCAGGCATGCGGCTAGCCATGCCTAGTGAGTGATTAAGTATCCGAGCTTATCACTCGGTACTTTGGAGGAATAAGGATTTATATATTTTTGAAAGTGGAGTGACAAGGTAAGAGAACCACCAACAGCTTAACAGTGAAAATGTTTTATTAAATTATGTTTAGTTCATTCAGTATGAACGAACTTATACTTTGAATCTCAATCATTTGATCGAAATCTAGTGAATGTTCAAATGGCATATCGACCCCTTTTCTAATGATAGTTGAGGTTTAAACTTCTGTGAGAGACAGGAAATTTTGTGAAGTCTCATCACTGGTATGGGACGGTGCTGAGATGGATCACCTGAAAACTTTGACTAAAATCTTCTCTCACAACTTTTGAAAATATTTATGCTTCTATTTGTCTCTTATGCCATAATTGTGAAATTGTCATTTTGTTGTTATTGTTATCCTATCTCACTCAGTCATTCAAACTTACGTTGTCTTGTTGTTTCTTTTGTTCCTTACCCCAGATAGGATCGAGCGATATAGATAGACTAACCTAGGCCACACATGAGGCAATGAGGGTGATAGAAGTGCATATTTCAATTCAGACTAAAACATCTGATGAAGGTCGTTGCAGAAATAAAATATTTTGGATTTTCGAGAAATGCATTTTCTGTTGTAGAGAAGACTTGTGTGGTATTGTTGAGTGGCACCTCGGCCGGAAGCAGACGACTCCCGATCGGGGTGTTACAACTCATTTGGCTAGATAGCATTATCCTTGCATTTATATGTATAAGATTTGGTATTCAAACTCAAAATAGTCCCAAATGTATTCACATTTTGTTTGAGATTTTTTTTTTTAATTGTGCAGTAAGTTTTTTATATTATTAATATTGTTTATCATTCTTTCATATCTTTGCAGGTATTATACTTTTTATTGTTTTGTTCAATTTCTTTTAAATTGACCAAGTTGTCTTGGGTTATGGAAAAAAAATAAGAGTCTTTGCATTTTCACATCATACTTTTTTAAATTGATAATAATGTAACGAGCTTAAGTTTTCATTGCTTTTTATTGATATTAATACATATGATTTGGTGGGAAAAACTGTTTAATTTTGATATTATTTATCTAATTTTAAAAAAAATCATGCATTAAACTTACTTTTACATAAAATGAAAACAATACTAATATATTATATTTTCAATAATAATTAATTCCATCCGTGCATAGCACGTGGTACATGCCAGTTATTATATATAGCACAACAGTGTAGAATCCACAATTATGCAATTTTGATTCTAATTGTTCAATTTTGGCCAAATGTCAAATTCTTAGAATTTTGAGTATTTTAATTCAGTTGAAAATTTTTCATTGGTTGTTTATTTACTTTTATATTTTATTTTAGTACAATTAGCTTATCTATTATAACTAAAATATCTTGTTGTGTTTATCCAAAATTGTGATATAGATTTCTATCTCATAAGATAATTCAAAAAATATGTGTAATCATATTTTTATCTCACTAAATAAGTTTATAATTTAAAAAATATTTTATAAGTATCATGTTAAGTACTCTTATCACAAAATTCTATCTTATAAATTTAATTCATCACAAGATTAGTAGATAAATATTTTATTATATATATAAATTTTATTATTCTACAATTATTTTATAGTAGAACGGTGTGGGATCCATAATTATGCAATTTTGATCAAATTCTAAATTCTTAAAATTTTGAGCTTTTTAATTAAATTTAAAAATTGGTTTTTGATAATTAAATTGAAAGTATTTATTCATTTTAAAGATATCTAGATTTTTGAAATCATTTTATTGATTAGAACAAATTTTCTTTATTTATCTCAAATACCAAAAAAATGATTTTATTTTATCTACAAAATCTCTTTCATTTCTGCTCTCAGTATGTGAAAGATTTCTTGATCATTTGAACTCTACAATTTGATAAGTTTTTCATAATTTTTTCTTATATTTAATAACTAATTCATATCTATACCAATATATAAAGTGTTTCAAAAGTCACTTTATTAATACTTTCAGTTTCTATCATTTTTTCACTCTATTCTCTGTGTGCCTCTTATTTTCTAGCATTTTTTCCCCTCTATATCTTTGTGTGCCTCTTTATTTTATTCTTCAAATTCTTTATTGATTGTTTGATTTTATTTTTCACTTTTTTAATTTCATTTTTTTTTTGTTTATTTTAGGGATGTTACGTATATGATGGAAGAGATTTTTTGAATTTTAATACTATAATTTTCTTTTCAAACATAAATAAAGTCTATCATTTAGCTTTTATTGTTATTAACTTTGTAGATTTTTATTATCTTTTTTATTTATTACTTAGTTTAAGTTATCAATTCATTTTTTAATTTTTAAATTCCTTTTTTTTTTTTTAATTTTGTAATTTTACGAGATGAGATATATATTAATTGTTCTTAATATTTTTAATTTAATTTAATTTTTATTAATTATATTTTTCTCTTCGATTATTGATAAATTTTGTCAATTAATTTTTATTTTATTTAAATTGTCATACATTTAGTATCCTTTAATTCATTCTTTGAATTAAGTTATTAATTTATTTGTTAGAATTTGTAATTTTTAAATTCTCTTATTTTTATTTATGTAAGTTTATAATTTTATAGGATAAGATCTATTTTTTGGTTTTGGTATTTGTAAAGTTTGTTTCACTTTTTGAATATTTATATTTTAAAAGTATGTCATTTAATTTAATTTTTTATTCAGATATATGTAATTATTTATGTATAATTCGTACTATTTTTAAAAAAATTAAATACTATTTTATCAATATATATATTCTTAATTCTTTTCTTCACTTAATTATTGGATAACTAAACTGTGAATCAATAAAAGGTTTAACTTATATACTAATATTGATTTTAACTTTATAATTTTTTATATATTTATTTTATTTTTTGAATTTTTTTCTTTACTATCATAGTTTTGTCTTGACTTAATTGATTTTTATTCAAAAATTGAAATTAAATAAGAAATTTATTAAATTCTTGGCAGCCAATATATTATCTAATTATTTATATTTTAAGTTTTAACTTAATATATACTCATTATCTTTTAAATCTAACGTAATTTTAAAATATTATAATTTTAAATTTTTTCCGACAACTTCTAAGCCAAAAATCTTGTATTTTATATCCTTCTCATATACTTTTATTTTTTAATGCAATTATCTATTAGTTTTTGGTTTCATATTATTTTTTACTTTTTAATAAAATATGTAATTATATTCATAGACTTTTATTTTTGGAAATTTAGATTTTTTTTTTTAAATTCTCACTGAATAATTTTAAATTTACTTTTTACTAATATTTGACCTTTTTTGAGATAATTTTATTTTTACATTGTTATTTTTAATTATATTTATAATTCAATAATTATATTAACATATAGTATTTTTTAAAAACTGTGCATAGCATAGGGATAATGCTAGTTTATGTATAGTGCATATCATTTGCTCGCCCAATTTTAAGTCTATAACAAATTGAGGAAATCGAAAGTAAAACTACGAAGTCCATTTAGGAGATATTTTTTTATTCAATTATATTATTAACAAAAAAGAAAATTGCAATGCACGCACATTTAAAATTCATATAATTTTGAATTTTAAATTTTATCCATATACGAGGATCAATTATTTTAATACTATTCCATTAGTTAAGTAATAACAAATGAAAAAGACAAATCAAATCAAATCAATATATATATATATAATGCTGGTTTTTTTAATATATATTTTTGTTTAATTTTTTACATTCTATAATGTAGAAAAAGAAATATATATCAAAGTAAAAATTTGTAAATTTTTTTTCCTTTTTACGATTTTTTTTGGAAAAAAAAAGAAGATAAAAACTAAATATAATCTTCTCTAGTTCTCTTTATAAGGTCTCATCCTTCCTCTAACCTTCCACACATTTATTCACTTCTCCAACAAACACATTCTCTGCGGCTTTTCCCATCAGAATTTGCACCTGAATCAATGGCTCAGTTAACTCACCGTTCCTCCAATCTCCTGAAACCCATCTCCGCAGCCGTCTTCGCCACACGCAGCCTCACCACCGCCTCCGCTACACCAATCACCGTCGAGACCTCACTCCCCTTCACCGGCCACAAGATCGACCCCCCTTCCCGTTCTGTTGAAACCACTCCTCAAGAACTCCTCTCCTTCTTCCGCGAAATGGCTGTCATGCGCCGCATGGAAATCGCTGCAGATTCACTCTATAAGGCGAAACTAATACGCGGGTTCTGCCACCTTTACGACGGGCAGGAAGCTGTTGCTATTGGAATGGAAGCAGCCATCACGAAAAAGGATTGTATAATCACTGCATATCGTGATCACTGCACTTTCTTAGGGCGTGGAGGAACACTTTTGGAATCGTTCGCTGAGCTTATGGGAAGGAAGGACGGATGTTCTAAAGGAAAGGGAGGTTCGATGCATTTTTACAAGAAAGAAAGTGGTTTTTACGGTGGGCATGGAATTGTTGGGGCGCAGGTCCCATTGGGGTGTGGATTGGCTTTCGCGCAGAAGTATAATAAGGATGAGAATGTTACGTTCGCGATGTATGGAGATGGTGCAGCGAATCAGGGTCAGTTGTTTGAAGCGCTGAATATAGCTGCGCTTTGGGATCTGCCTGCAATCTTGGTTTGCGAGAATAATCACTGTAAGATTTTTGGAAAGATACGAACTTTGGTGCTCTTTTTCAGTGCTTGCAATTTCTGGAATGATAAGCATTGTTTTTTTTTTTTTTTTGGTTAAACATGAGTTACACATGATTCCATTGAGCGTCAATCCAGATACCTAAGCATGGAAAACTGTTTATTTTTGTTAATAAAAAATATAACTAAAATAGTGTGGTTGCAGATGCTTTGCTATGAGTTACGAATAGTCCAGTTCTCTTTATTGTAGACATGTGAGTATTTAAGAGGGAAGATATGCATGGTTATATGTACATGTGGTATATAATGTTATTTTGTTATCTGCTTTAGAAAGTTGTTTGAGTTACTTGGATGTGTAGAAATATCTATAATAGAAAATTCCACCAACATTTCACTTTTCCTTCACTCTCATTGGGGATAAGCATAAGAAAATTGGATACTGCCGCTTTGGTTTTATTTTCATTTCCATCGTTTCTAAAATGGTGATGATTAATTATGAGATGTGATTTGAAAATGAAAATATATTTGGATGAAATGTTTGGAAATGTAATGATTATATTGGTTTTAATAGGTTGTAGGTGGAGAGAGATAGAAATAATGAAATAGAGAGAGAATATATATATACGTTATTGGGAAAAAATATAAAAATTATTAGAGAATATATTTTGAAAATGAAAATAAATATTATATTGGGTGAAAATTTCTAAAAAATGATGATTTTTATCTTTAGAATAGTAGAAAATGAAAAAAGTGTGTTTGAAAATAAAACCAAATGGGCCTAGTTAATGCTTTAAATCTCAGAACTTAACTAGACTTCGATCAAAATATATTTTGTCTGTATATGTTTTCTAGTACGGTATTTGGCATTTTTTTTTTGTTTGTAATCGCATGTGGGTAAATGGATATTTGAGTTGCTCAATTGGACTGGTGCATAGATGGAATGGGCACGGCAGAATGGAGGGCAGCAAAGAGTCCAGCTTATTACAAGAGAGGAGATTATGTTCCAGGGTTGAAGGTGAATGGGCGTTTTTCTTCTCATTTACATTGATTGATAAAAAAGTATATATCTTTGTTTTTGTTTCAAATAGCTGGTATGCTTTTCGGGATGCAGTGGACTTGGAAAATAAGAGTATTGGAGAGACTTCAATTCAAGTATTTACTAATTTGTTTCTTCTCCAGAGATATTCCAATGCTTCCTTTTAGGCCAGGCAAAAGTTCACCTTTATGCATGATGAAATGCTTTATGTAGTAAATATACTGGAGCTTAATCATGTTAAACGCAATGAAATGCTACAGAGAGGGTCACAAGTTGTCGAACTTGATCTTTTGTTTGGGAGACTATCCTTCTACAGATAGTTTTGGTAATGGTAGTTGACAAGAACGTTGTTTTGCAGATGACAATATCTAGAGAAGTTAAATAAATGAATATGATGGAATCATGAAAAATTTCTGCCATTATCACTTTCTTGCCTTTCTGTAATCTTTCTTCGTCCCCTGTGTTTGAATTTGATATTGTGTATGCAACTTGTTTGTTGGGGCAGTATTGATATCAAAGCTATCTTAGTCCCTTATTGTTTTCATTGTTGAATCTTGAAGTTGGTCCGTTGAGATAGAAACTAGCAAATCCACTTTGAGCTAAAAAACCTAAGTGTATGGATTCTGAATATTTGATGACCTTAGGAGATACAAATATACTTATCTTGGTAAAACAGCTTTCCGTTTCATGGCATATATTTATTAATCTGAAAACAGGTTGATGGAATGGATGCCCTCGCGGTGAAAAAAGCATGCAAGTTTGCAAAGGAGCACGCCCTAACGAATGGACCCATTGTAAGTGCATATAAATGTTTCTGGCAATTGTATGTATATCTATATATCTGAAATATATTTTTCTGCTGTCCTCCTCTGGCTATTTGTTTCATACTTAACCATTCAAAAAATTTGTTCATGTACATGTGGAATAGTGGCAGAATGCACTTTTAAGGTTGTATAGAAGGTAGTAGGGAGTTCTTTTTCATCATGATTAATTTTGACATATTGAAAGGAAAGCAACAAAATTTCAATTCCTTTTTCATGTTTTTATGGAAGAAAAATTCTCTTCCCATCTATGTCATTCTTGTCTTTAAACAAATGAAGATGTAAAACCAAATTTATATTCTAGAGGAACATGATTTTGTGTAGAAATGCCTGTTCTCGTTTTGAAAGTTGTAAGTATGCCCTAGAAGCTCGGCTCCTCTACATTATTCTTTAAATGTAATGGCCTTTTTCATTGACAATACGCACTGTGTGCTGCACGATTGTGTCTGCAAAAATATTTAAGAATATTTAAAGACAATGGCTCTGTATTGGCTTTCTACATATGAACTGCAATAACATTGACTTTGTTCCCTCTTGAATTATGTTTAGATCCTTGAAATGGACACCTATAGGTATCATGGACACTCCATGTCTGACCCTGGAAGCACATACCGTACACGTGATGAGATTAGTGGTGTTAGACAGGTGAGTATATTTTGAATGTTCTCTCTTCATGATTAGATACTTGTATATTCATTCTATATGTTCAATTTGATCTATTTTGTGCAGGAACGCGATCCCATTGAAAGAATCAGAAAGCTTATACTAGCTCATGATCTAGCCACTGAAAAAGACTTGAAGGTAATATAGTAATATCTCTGTCAAATGAAAAGCTTGGTTTCCATTTTTTTGGCTAAAGAATCCAATTGCGTGATGAGATTATCTGCTGTATTCTTTTCCATCTTAGGACACTGAGAAAGAAGTGAGGAAAGAGGTGGATGAAGCCATTGCAAAAGCTAAGGTTTGAACTTTGCATTTATGATTATTTGCTTCAGACGAATCTAACTTTGATTAATATTTACTTGCATCTTGGTTTTGCAGGAAAGCCCCCTGCCTGATCCTTCTGAGCTCTTTACTAATGTATACGTGAAAGGCTTCGGAGTTGAGGTAGAACTGTTTCATCATATTTACTTATTTGCTGGGGAATGCTGAGAATATATAGGTTCTATGACTTCCACCTCCAAGTGCTAACTATTATCTCTGGCCTAGAAACTATCATACACCATTTCATTGGCTTGTTTAAGCTTTAATAGAGGACAAATATGGTGTACTTTTCTCTTCCCAATCTGGAGGTGTCAAATGGTGCCTTTGCCTAGAGTCTTTTGAGCATGCTGCTAGTGTCTGTCTTTGCTAGCAGTTTTGGATAAACACTAGTTTCTCCAACTCCATAATTTTTCCTGTTGGGTCTGGTTATATTCAATCTGATAGGAGAGGGACTGATTTTTCATTGATATTTGAACTCCATGTGACTTGAGAAGTGTTATGTGCCAATATGCCGGTGAATGGCCTGCTTAAAAATGATCACCGGTATTTTATCAGAGGGATGATCTGCTCCCCAAATGCATCTAAAAGATTACAACTTTCATCTGGAGCTATAACATGTCATACTCTGATTATCTGAACTTCTGATATGATATCAAACTAATTGCTGCAAAAGATGTCCTGAATTGAACACCTGCAGGATTGTTTCCAATATTAAGAGCTATGTGGTATTTGTGCAGGCTTTTGGAGCTGATAGAAAAGAACTGAGAGCTGTGCTCCCATGAGGAGAACATCAAGAAACCTTCCATTTGTGCTCAGCCTCAGTCTAAAAGGCAATAAAACAAAGAGAGCTTGTGACAATAAGATTTGCTGTGTGTAAAAATCTTGATATTCTGCTGAAAGGTATCTTCAGTTTATATTTTACATATAGATATTATTAAATATCTTCGCAGTTAGTGTTGTAAGTTGCAACTTTGTGGATGGTTTTGGCAGTGAGACTCAGACTATATTTTGTCAATGTATCAACATGTACAGTGCCCCTTTTGGGGGCAGAATATAGATAATTTTTGCTGCTATTTGTTGCAAACTTTATGAAATCTCAAGAGACACTTCCACTGCAGTTATTATTTATTTGACAGATGGCTTTATATTGAAATCTAATTGGGAAAATGGGTTCTATTCTGAATCAGAATTCCTATTTTAGTAATTGAACTGGATTTGAGTTTAGGGGAAGTATTTGAACTTGAAAATTTTAAGTGATATCAAATTCAAATGTAGAGGATTTTGAAATTTTACTATTAATATGGGTATAGCCCACATGCCCAACAAAAACGCCGGGCCAATATCAAGTCCAAAGAAACCAAGTCCCTGGCCCTAATAGGTTCACCTGTGTCAAAGTTTTTGAAAGTTTAGATCGATCTCAGAGGTCAAATCCTCTACTAGACGAGGTCAAATCATATTGACGGTGAGGACCTCTACTAGACGAGGTCAAACCATGTAGACGGTGAGGCAATTGCTTGGCCACAGGAACATTAATGACAGTGTCCGCCATTTATCGCATCCGCATTAAATACAATCTAACCACCCTCCTATCCGCATTTAATGGCCCAGACGGCACATCACCTTCACATTAATAGCGGTAAGGGCACTCCTTATGGCCGGCCGCTCACAAACATGCTAAGTTAGGTCGAAAAGACCTAGATTGCCCTTACCCAAGGAAGAGACAGATCTCACCCATGTCAGGCCGAAGATTGTCTTTTCCACTTCTCACCAAACACTATAAATATTCTCTTCTCAAAGACAAAGGTACGTTTTTAAGACATTAGCCATTAGCCGGGAACCCACTTGACTAATCTAACGTTCGTTCACTAATTGCAGGATTCTACCCACACATTATACCCTCAACTCCTCTTTCTAGTCAATTTGAACCTCTAAGTCGAAACCAAGAGACTTATCTCGTCAAAAAAAGAATCAATTATAATAATAAAAAAATTAATTTGTTGAATGAGTTAAAATATTAATAACAAATTAAAAATTATCCAAATCTATTTATAGGACTTCTTTTCAATTTGGGGTCATTGTCAATATTAAGATTGTCAATAAATCAAATTTTAATGTGAATTTGATCTAAATTCAATTTAAATTTTAAAATTTCTAATCGATGAAAAAGAAAGTGGTCTCAACTCTCAAAGTACAGAAAATTTGCAAGTTGGAGACATATTTAACCAAACAAAAGAAAAAGAAATAAATAAATAAATAAAAGGACATAACGGGGCACTTCAGCCAACTTTTATTCCCATCCTGGCATGGCAGTAGATACAATTCAAGAAAAACTCGTGTGCAGACAAACGACACCGTCTGACAGGTTCCATTAGTATATCTAAAACCACCACTTCTTACAGTAATGGGGCCAATGGCAGTTTATCTGAACCCGTGGGCCTTGTTAATTAAAGGATTAATTTTTTTGCTGATGCCGATGTATATTATTCAGGGAATCCTATGCACTGCAACCACAACATAACAAATATGCACCTGTTCTTTCTTTCTCTATCAATACAATATAGTTACAACCTATTATTCCCACTTCTTTCGAAAGAAAAGGGCAAAATTGCTCTTACATAAATATACGTACATTTAGAGTTCGCAGAGTTCGTTCCTCAAATTTTATATGTGTAACTGTAAAGATTGATCAATTGATGACTCAATGAGATTAAAATTATCTTGATAAGAGGTATCAATATTTTCTTTAATTTCAAGTTATGAACATATAATTTGATCGCGTTAAAAGTAAATTTCCATATTCATATTTGATCAAATTCTTGAAAAGAATCGCATAAGTAATTGCTAACAATAAGCTAAAATATCATTAATATATCGTAGCCTTAAGTGCCAATTTGGTTTTGGTTTCAAATACACTTTTCATTTTCAGCAGAAAATGAAAACAGAAAACTATCAACTTTTCTCCTATTTTCACAAATATTTTCATTCTCAAAATATTCTCCAAAACACATTATCTCCATTTTCACTTTTCATCACTTTTCATTTTTTTCCTATTCATATTTGCATGACTTTTAATACAAAACACTATATTTTTCAAATACAACTCATTTTTAACCCTACATAATCATTATATTTTAAACAAAACCTCTAAACAATATTTCATTTTCAAATTTAAATTTATAATTAACTTTTCACAATTCATTTTTACTAAAAAATAAAAATATCTCCACAAAACAAATTCAAACAGACCATTTTGACACACATAGATATATGTGTGTATATCGAAATTACTTTATCAAACAATGTTACAACATGGTACTTGTTTAACCATTAAAAACATGTATATTTTAATCATTTGTATTAGTTAATTGTCACAAGTTGGTGTTAGAATCTTAATCAAGCAAATAAACAACTCCAAAGTTTCAGTCACTCGATATTTCTCAATGTGTTGCACTAGTATTCATAAAACTTGTTGCATGGTTCTCTTGATTCTATGTTAATTATTCAACCAAGAAATAAAGACAAATGAAATTTTTTATATAACGTACATCTATAATTTATTAGGTTCGAATTTCACACACATTTAGACTTTATTAAGTTCGAATTTCGAACTTCATATATGATAGTATGAGGGCGACATTGTTGGGTTAATTGATCACTCAACACTTTTGAAAATTCAATTATAATTTTTTATTTATGCCCACACGCACACTAGAATTCATTATGATTCAAATTGTGGATCCTACACTTATATGTGTAAGAACAAAGTTACCGAACTAATTGAACGCTCAACAAAATTCAATTAAAGCTTGATACTTGAACTCGCTATATAGTCAATGATAATTTTTTTTAAAATATTTTTCTCACTAAAATTCAAAATTCTACCGTAGCATTAAGATATTGAACACTTTTTCTTTTTTTTTTTATTTTCATTTTTCATGTATAAGTATCAAAATAGAAGAACTACCGATAAATGAACTATCATCCTTAAGTATGATTATATCAGTCTTTGTCATGTCGATATTCAAATGAAATTATAACTACACTCCAAACGAACAAGCCCATCTTCACAATCTCCTACAAATATCAATCAAATTATATTTTTTAACTATGAAATAATTAATTTATGAACTGGTGATATAAACAACTAAAAAGAATAAAATTATCATAAAATATGGTAAGACCAAACAAATTGGACTACCATTAGTAGCGAATAGTCCCCAAGGTTACCACAAGCCCCAAAAATTAAACCAAAAATGATCACTTGTCTAGCCCAATACTATTTTAATTGCACATAATCATTTTTATCGAAAAGGGGCAAAAAAAATATATATATATTTGGGCTTGTTTGGTTTCATTTTCAAATCTCATTTTAATATTTTTTACTATTTAAAAAATAAAATGCATTATTTTTTTTATATTTTCACTCAGTATTATTTTAATTTTAATTTTTAAAATAATTTTTTCAATAACCTATATATTTTTCTCTCTATTATATTACTTATATTTCTCTCTACTTATGACCTACGACTTATTACAATCAATATAATTATTATTTTTTCAACAATTTATATAAATACAAACTTATTTTTAATTTATTTTTACCAATTATTTTTCAACATTTTATAAATGATGAAAATAAAAATAAAACCAAACGGCTCTTAGCTACAAATTTACAATATGTCCAAAAATAGGAAGAGGATTTGAAAATGCGACAGATGTGTATGCAGTGCATTGCTCCAGCTGACAGACTGCCGTCAACATCAAAAACTCAGCTTTCACAACTCACCATCACTAAGCTAAGCTGGCACAAACCTCAATTTCCAACATCATATATTTTATTAATTTCCAGCTGGCTCAGGCAGTCCACTCGTATTTAATAATTAGTGCAAGCAATCAATGGTATTAATTCCCCTTTGCCCTAAATGCCCTCTCCAAATTTTGACTGCCTATGAAGTCATTTACTTTATCATTCCTCCTTTTATCCATTTTTCCTTTTTGCATGCTAATCACAAATTGAAAAAAAATAAAATGTTCTAAAGTAATAATTAATAGATAATACATCTTTTTCATTCAATAATTGATTCTTATCCTCTATATATATGTTCTTATTTGACTCTATATGTGTATAGAGCCATAGATAATATACAGTTGAAACGTGTGTATTTAATGTATTTTTTTATGTTGTTGTCAAGCAAAAAATACTGGTTGAAAATTAATATCGGATACCAAATCAAAGATATGGCACAATATAGAGATATTCATTTTTTTTTCAAATTTTTATAAAGCTAGATTATATAATTTTTTTATTAAAATTTAAAACTTTAATCCCATGAAAATAACAACATATCTCATCCTCCGACATCACATTTTTTGGATTTGTTCCTAATAAGTGTTATCACATTATTGTTTTTACTGAAATGATAATTTTTTTTTAAAAAAAATATTATACATTTTAGAACTTATAGTTAGTATTCCATGCAATTTGAACCAATTTCAATTGATTCTTTCATCACTATTAGGTAAGAGCGTAAGATGAGTTGAACCGACTCGATTATAGCTCGACTCAAGCTTGAGCTTTAACAAGAGTCGAGCTCAAACTTTACTTTAATTGTTCAAAAGCTCATGTGAGCTTTTTTCTATTTTTAAATATTTTTATATAATAATTAATATATATTAATAATTTACTTTTTTTTCTTTCTAATTTTAAATATTTATTATATATGATTAAATAGTTATAATTTAAATTATTATAGTAACTAATATAGTATATATTATAATTTAATATATATTTTATTTAAAATTATTTTATTAATTATTATTAAATAATTATGATATATTAATAATTTAATATTTTTATTTAATTTAAAATTTTCTGATGAGCCGAGTTGAAGCTCAAACTTGTAATTTGTGCCTAACTACTCGATTTATTTACACCCCTATTGTTAGGTAGAGATGATTTGATTTAAACCCACCATATTCTGTTTCCAAAAATAAACATCCTATCAAATTGCGTCAAATCCCTTTAGTTGTTATGTGATGTGTATAGAGAATTCTTGTCTTATTTTTCATATTACTATTCCCTCCATTGAAAAACACAATTTTTCTGTCCATTTTGTATTTTTGTCTAATTCACCACAACATATAAAGATAAGTAAAATAAAAAAGACTTATTATAAATACTTTTACTAAGCTTAAAAAGAACATTTACTTTTTCATAGACTTTCAAAACATAACACATGCTCAACATTATAGAATTTGGTAAGTGCAAGCTTGCAGCTTTTATAACCAAAAGCATAGTATATTCTTTGCCCACCTATATGTCCAAAACACCAAACTTTCTTTAATCCTGAAAAAGGAATAAACAAGAAAATATACCCCTTTTAAAAATTTCATATTAGGTGAAAATAAAACCAAAAGGAATGTTTGGTTATGTTTTTGTATGGTTTTATTATATGTTTTGGAAGAATGAACTATTGAAAAATGTGGAAGTCGTATTTTGACATGTTTGTTTATGATTTGAGGAGATATTTTTTACTGTATCAGATAAATCAATATTTTTTTATTGAATTTTTTGGAGTAAAAATAAAATTGAATAATTTTTTTAATAATATTAAAAAATAAAAATTTTGGAGAAAAATTAAAAATATATTTTGTTATGTTTTTTTAAAATAATTTTATTTCGAAAAAATATAACCAAATACTCCCAAAATCTTTAGAAAAATGGCAACCACCACAAATTTTACCAACCATACAACAGAAATTCATGGCATTTTGTTGTGAAAATCCTCCACGTATTAATACATATTAAGTGCTCAATTTTTTAATTTTTATTTCCAGCTGAATTTAGCAACAACCAACTGCTACAACCATAATTACCAAAAACCAAATATTAACCCTTTTTACTTTCCCAAAACCCGCCGTGTATTTAGCGCGTGATGTACCACTCTCAGCCGTGCCTTGTAATCCCGGTCAGCTGTGCCCCACACGCGCCACCAAATCAGGTGGCAACAGATCGCGCACACTGTTCTTTCCTTGCATAAGCAGTTTTCTGCCCATTCTCCACTAAAGTTGAAGGAAACAAGAAAAGGTGAAAAAGACAGCAAATGGGGTGTTCGGATTACTCAAGTTTTACAGTTATTATGGTAATAAAATCACGTACTTTATTGTTTTACTGATTCGTAGCGGAAAAAATATTTTCTTTGTGTCCCCTCTGTGGAAAAAAATGAAAAAGAAACCGCGTTTTTTGTTTGGAATTTACTGTACATTACTAAACAAATACGCGTTTACTTGTATATATACTCGGTTTAGATGTATATATCGCCATTGATGGGATACTTTTTGGTAGCATCTTCTTCTCCAGAACTCTCCTCGCTCCCTTCTACGCTCTTCTTCAAAATGCGTTTCCGTTAGTCCGTTATTCAGATATACAATCAAGAGAAGACCGAAAATCCCGTTCCCTTTTCTTCTCAAGAAATCCCGTATCGTTTTCTTCTCAAGAACCATAATGGTTCTTTCAAGATTTTGTGCGGGCTTAGTCCCAGCTATTGGCTTCTTTTTTCTCCTCCTTTACTGGCCGTTCTTGTGTCTTGGAATCCGTTCATTTCCGAACAACGGCGGCGGCGGCGTTATTAGGGGCTCAGACGACATAAACACCCTCTTCGGATTCTCCGAGGCTCCGGACTACCGGAACGGTGTCGGCTGTCCGTCTAAGATGACGTCATCGTCCCGGGATCTTGTGACGTCATGCGACCCGTCATTAGTCCACGTGGCGATGACCATCGACTCCGAATACCTCCGTGGTTCAATGGCGGCCGTGCAATCAGTCCTCCGCCACGCGTCGTGCCCGGAACAAATCTTTTTCCACTTCATTGCGGCCGAGTTCGACTCAGTGAGTCCCCGTGTTTTAACTCGACTGGTGCGATCCGTTTTCCCTTCTCTTAATTTCAAAGTCTACATCTTCCGTGAAGATACCGTCATAAACCTCATCTCCTCTTCAATCCGGTCCGCGCTGGAGAACCCGTTAAACTACGCCCGGAATTATTTGGGCGACATTCTTGACCCATGTGTGAAGCGGGTCATATATCTGGATTCGGATCTTGTACTAGTCGACGACATTGTAAAGCTGTGGGAAGTAAAAATGTCCGACGGAAGAATAATCGGAGCCCCGGAATACTGCCACGCGAATTTCACAAAATACTTCACCGATAATTTCTGGTCCGACCCGGTTCTGAGCCGGGTTTTTTCCTCGAGGAAGCCGTGTTACTTCAACACAGGGGTGATGGTAATGGATTTGGAGAGGTGGAGGGAGGGGCATTTTCGGAAGAAGATAGAGAATTGGATGGAACTGCAGAGAAAGAAACGGATATACGACTTGGGTTCTTTGCCTCCGTTCTTGCTCGTTTTCGGTGGAAATGTGGAGCCGATTGATCACAGATGGAATCAGCATGGGTTGGGAGGGGATAACGTGGCGGGATCCTGTAGATCGTTGCATCCTGGTCCAGTGAGCCTGCTGCACTGGAGTGGTAAGGGGAAGCCCTGGGTCAGGCTGGATGAGAAGAAACCGTGCCCGCTGGATCATCTATGGGCGCCTTACGACTTGTACAAGGGGAAAGTGAAGGTACAACATCATCAGCGTCAGGAACAACAGTTGGCTTTGAATAGTAATTTGGTTGGATATTCCATTTATTTCTTTTAATTTTTCTTTTTTAAAATTCTTGGAATATTGATTCGTTGATTAGCTAGCTTGTACAGAATGGGAAGAAACAAACAGGTCGCGGGTTTTCTTTTTCTTTTTTTTTTTCTTTTTTTTTTTTAGGGGAAAAAGGGAAAGTCAATATGTTGCTACAATTTCATTTGATTCATTGAGCTGTGGTTCCTTTGATTGAAGGAACCGATTTTGGGTTCACATTCTTATTGTATCTACCGAGATTATGAATAACATTTAGTTGTTCATTTGACATTCCTCAACGAATTGGATTTTTTATTTTATTTTTTTAATTTTTTATTCCAACTTAATCTATATATATAGATCAAGTATATTTAATTTTTAATCAATTATATTTATAAAAAAAATATAATATATATGTTATATAAATTTGAAATGCAACAAAAAATGAAATATAAATTGAAATAAATAATCTAAATTTGATAGAGCAATTTTTATGAAATTTGAAATTAGCCCATCTTTGTGGGTATATAATAGAAATTAGTGTTTGAAAAATTGAATCATTCATTGAATCAAAAAACTTATTAGTTCACGGTTTATTGATTCAACCGTTAGTCGGACTGTAATTGAACCATGATGTTATAATTACAAATATATATATTATATTACTTAAAAATTAATAAAATATCAAAATATAAAATATAAAAGTTTAAATGATATTGTCTAACATCATAATTTATATTATAAATGATCACAATAATTTAAAAATTAAAGTTGAGAGTGTGTAAGTTAATTTTAAAGTCTAAACTCTAAATCAAGTTTTTTTTTTTACTTTTAGATAACTTGTAAGGTGTACCTTAACCTTCAAATTTTGTATTTATATATAAAAAAAAATTAATTTCATTAAAAACCAAATAAAAAATCGTTCTAGTGCAACTGAACCATGAGCGGTTCACCAGTCCGACCGACTAGTCTGAACGATTTTAACAAAATATGATATTTTTTTGAGTTTTTAAAAAAATCGGACCAACCGACCATTTTTTAAACCGTGATAGAAACTCTACAAAATAGAATTTACAATTTATCTAAAATGCTGATTGATAACTCAGCTACGTTATGAACAATTGGCTCATATATGATATATCAGCATTTTAAATTTATAATATTATTATATTTTTATTTAATGATTAACAACTCATTCGAGCATACATATTTAATTGGATGACATGAAATTTCTTTTCAGTTAGTTAGAATAAAGATAGTCAATTATAACTTGTAACGTGGACGATTGTGTTTAAGAAAGTTAGTTTAATAAGCAAGTTGTGGTTGATAAGCACTTTAATCATGGAATGGCTTTACGCGGTTGACAATGATTTATGATTTAAAGCTAAGATTGGAAAAAGGGGCAAGTGTTAGGAACATAGCCCACCTCATTAAGCTTCCACCAATATATATATATATATATATATATTTTCTTTTTTTGAGGGGTACCATCTACAAAGTTTACGTGCTTGCCTTGTTCTTTCTATCTAGAATTTTCCAAATTTTCATTTCCTACACGTGTTTATCTTTTTCTTACATTCTTGAAAATTGACTTGATGAATTTGTTCCACATTTGACAGCTGGAAAAATCAAATTTGTGACTGCTAAAAGTGGTGCATTCAAATGTAGCCACCATAGTATGTACATGTGGTCTTATAGATTACTTATGTTGTTCATATTTGCTCATAGGAAAAGCCGTAGCCGTTTTGGGTTTTCCGTTTTTTAAATTTTTGGGTGAGGGAGGATTCATTTACAAGCAATAATTGTCTATAGTAATACATCACGGGCAACGAATAAAGTCACGAGATGACGAGAGTTACTGAAAAAGAGGGCTTGTTTGGTATTAATCGGGAGAAGATATTTTGTACATATTTTTTGGGGAGTGAGGTCGAATATAAAAGAGTCGAGTCAGCTCATGAGTGGATATGAGTTTGATGGTTTTGGAGAAAATATTTTGAGAGAATGTATTTTGGGGAGTGATGTTGGAGTGGGGTATTAATGAGTTGAGCCGGTTTGAGCTTTTGAGTTGAATTAAACTCAATTTTTGTTTCGAATTAATTTCAAATTGTATGTATCTATGCTCGACTCGTGAGCTAATATAATTAAATGTTATTTTTTCTTTTATTAATAAGATATATTATATTTTGAAATTGAGTTCAAATTTGAACTCAAGCTTGCAGTTTGAGTCCAAACTTAATCGAATTGAGTTATCATTGGGTCAAGCTTGAGCTCACGGCCAAAAACTCCCCCTAACTTGTCTCGACTTGATTGCACCTTTAAGTTGGAGAATATGATATATATTTGGTCAATATGAGTGAAATCTTGATTTTGTATTAGTATATGTGTAACGGTAATATAAAATACATAGACGTATATATGTTATGTTTGTTTTAGAAAATAGGAATAGAGATATCTTGAGGATGTTTTGGAAAGTGCACTCTTGATGAACTAACCCCACTTTGTTTAATTTCATTTTTTCTGTTGGAGAATGATATGATAAAATAAACCCAAACAACCCGTAAAATTAAAACGTTCATATATTTGAATTGCTACGTTCGATTAATATGGTCATATTCCAACTTGGGAAATTTCAATTATTTAAAGGAAAAATGAGGAAAAAAAGAGAAAGAAGTCACATGCCACAACCTGTCCTTCAGGCTGTTGTCTTATTCAAATGGGCAAACACCCCACAAATGTATTTGAATTCCTTTCATCACATGCTTTCCAGAATAGTTAAACTAGAATAATTTAGTTCTTAATTTGCCAATAACAGAGGGAATCGGATTCCAGTGGTGATGATTGGAATTATTAGAATGGGATTATGAAAACTTGGGAGTATTATATTCCTGAATTTGTCTTCAAGAAAGGATCAAAGTCCCTTTGCCACATTTGCACATTTCTTTTACTGTCTTAACACTATTTTTATTGACAAGAACAAAGAGTTGAACAGTCCCAAACGGTTGAAGATGTGTTCTCCAAAATCTAAGCCCAACTTCTGTGTTATGACAAGAACAATTTCCACTTTATTGCCCTAATTAGGACAAAAAATTGTGGTTTTAGAAAATAATTACTTTTGTCCACTAATTATTTCCTAATCAATTGATAAGTTAACCTACAATTATTGGATAATATTAATTGGATGCGACTAATTATCCTCAAAACAATAGAGTTGTGACAACAAGGTAGGTATTCCACTTGTAGTGGGCTGGTAGCAAATTCATCCCAAATACAGTTTATAAGATGTTAGTAAGAATAAAATCAGAAACTTTATTTTTGGAAGAAAAATTAAATTTTTAAAGAACATATAAAGAATATTTTTATTATTTTTATAGAGAGGCAAAATTTTAAACTTCAATAAAATATACACAATATAATTATACATAGATTTGAGAGTGGGGACGATTGTTCCTACCAGCCCATTTTTTCGCTTCTACCAGCCTCCTCTCACTCTGACTGTACTTGATTGTCACTTATTTGAATGTCATGAATAACAAATTTCATACAGACTTTGACAAGTGCAAAAACATAATATGTTTCTTATTAATATGTAAGAAAATTTAAAGAAATTCCATCAAATTGCGAGGTTGGCATGTCCTAAATTCATATTATTCAATTGGTCACCATGCTCCCCACCCTAACCAAACTTGATTCCTTAGAATAAATAACTTAAGGGCAAGTAAAATTTAAATAAAAAAGATGTAACCCTTTCAATCAAAAGGCATTAATATATGTTTTATCCTCCAAGATTCCTCCTAATCCTAATGACATCTTGTCCATTTACCTTGAATCCTTTCTTCAGAACTTCAATCGGCATGGGAGGATTGGTCGCAAAGGTGGCCAGGGATGAAATTTGTGCACCGGGATTCTGGCTGTTGAGCCCTGATACAGCCAAAGCCGGCTTCTCCAAGTCTCTATTGTACAAGAAATGAATAAGTCCTTTTGGAAATACGAAACAATCACCGGAACTTAGTTCTTGTCTATAGAGACGATTTGAGGTGTCCACGAAGCCCACTAAAAGTGATCCCTCGAGCAAAATCACCACTTCAGAAGCCCTAGGGTGGGCGTGAGGTGGGACGAGACCGTCAACCGCGATGTCTATTCGGGCTAGGACTAAGCCAAGAGTGTTGAGACCTGGAAAGTTGTTGACATTAGTGAGAGTGATACTGAAATTGAATTGGTTAAAATCACCGGATTTGGATAGCACAGAAGTGGCAAAATGGGAAGCCAATGTGTGGTCTGGGTTGATGCATGGGACCTCATTCAAGAAAATACCACAAGAATTTTTAGTGTCTGCGACACAATAATCCTGGAGAGGATCCGGGTCGGATCTAACGAAAGAGAAAATACCCAAAATGAGTTGGAGTGAGAATACTACATAGTTGATTTCCATGATAACAGGAGGAAATTCTTGTTTCAAGGCTTAAGCAAATTTCATTTTACTATTTATAACTACAATCCACACCCACTTGTGAATGCTTTGAGTAAATTTAGAGCATCATAGGATGAGGAGAAAATAAGGCAAGTCATTGTTGTTTTGAATTGACAAAAAACACAAAATGAATACAAGAAAATGAGATTAGGACATGTATGGGCCATAAGATAGTAGTATTTTTCACAATTTAATTGGCTATTTGCCAAGAAAGTTGACCAACTTTAATGTTTGATGTTAACTATTGAGCTTAAAGATTTCAATTTTGCCACTCTTTAATATGTTATTGGGCTATGACCCATTAGTTGCCATATTGATAACTGATCTTTGAAGCTAATCTTGGGCCATGTTGCCATTAATTAGCAGGCCAATAGTTGCAAGTGAAAATTGAGAAGTTGAAAAGTCAGTCAATGATAAGTAATATATATCCGTAAGTGAAATGACATGAGAAATCGACCCTTCAACTATTACCATGATGAATCAAAGACTCTTAAGTGCAAAGAACCAAGGAATACTAAAATCCAATTTTATGGGGTAATTATGTATATATTCCTCAAAAGTATGAATAATTTAAAATTATTTATGGACATGTGAACTTTTTCGATTTGAAACTTATTTTCGTTCATGACTTAATAAATTACACATGTTGATTTGAATCGTAATTAAGAATTCAGATGATCGGGTCATCCGCCTGTTTTTTTTTGTTTTTATTTTATTTTATTATATACATATATGTATACTTTGAGTTTTACATATTGCACACGTAAAAGTGTAAGGACAATATCACTAAATTCAGGCCACATTAATTAAAACCGACTGAATAAGTGATATATATAAAATATTATTTTTTAATATTAATATGTGTATAGTCCAAATTATTTTCTTAAATTGCATCAAAACAGTTATACCTCTTTCATTAAAATATTAATTTGAATCGAGAATCTTATTCAACAAACTCCAAGAATCATATACTGTGTCACACTATTTTATCACAATTCATGATTTTTTTTTATAGCTAGTTTGTTTATGTTTTCAAATCCATTTTCACTCACTCTCGCTATTTAAAAATGAATTACTAATAACTTGTTACCATTTTCACTAATATTTCAACTCATTTTCAGTTCAAAACACATTCTTCAATAATTTACATAATTTCTCTTAATAATCTATATATTTTATATCTCTTTTTCATTATTACTATCTCTCTCCACTTACAATCATTATTTTCCCAACATATAATCAAAATATAAACATATTTTTAACCCATTTACTTTAACAACTTTTTCAAAATTTAAAAATATTGAAAATAAAACATAATCAAACTTACTGTTAGTTTTTAGTGTACGAAAATGAAAAGTTTTTATCACAAAGCCGCAGACTTTTAACTGAACTTCGATCATCACTAGGATATCAGATATCTGGGTAGATACCCATTCCTACATCATATTCTCAGTAGATGGCATTCTTTCCAGGACCATTTTTTTCAGTTTTTAGCCTTCTAGATTGGCTTTTGTTCTACCTAAAAAGAAAGAAAACGATAAAGTTGTTCATACAATTAAATTCCAAAGGCTCCACACGTGTCCCACCTCCCCCTGTATTATTGAGACAAGAAGATTTGACGCGTGCGAGTCCATCTCCGTGTTTCTGTCTTCGCTGCACTGCACTTCACTCCATCTTCAAGTGGGCCTTCAGACCATCTCTAACTTCATCATTATCTTCAATCTTGACAATATTTCTAGATTTCTTTCTAAGAAAGTCCTTGGTTACATAATATACCCGTTTTCTATAATTTGTCATCATTTTCTGTGTTAAATTTTTTTTTTTTTTTTGGGGGTGAAATGGGATGTTCTTCTTTTTCTTTTTAATCTTTTTGGCTTTTTCGACCAAACCCATCTGATCTTTTGTTTGAACTTTTGAGAATAATCACAAAGGTTGCATCTTTTCAACTTTTGCTCACTCTAGAAAAGTGGATTGGCAGTGAAAAGAGATAAAAAGCAAAAAAGAATATGTTTCGTACCCTCTGATCTGAGTATTATGTTCAATTTTTAGTAATTCCAATGCACTTGTTTAAGGTTTTGATGATTAAGGTATTCATTTTGGGACTTTCCCGAAGAACCAGAAACAGACAAATATGTTTTTAACTGTGAAAAAAGCTGTAATGTTGTGGGTAACTGTTGCAGTGGAAAAACACAGCACATGGGTTTGCTTTAATTGGCTGCATTTTCCTGTCTTCTCATTGTCTTGATTATGACCTCTTTCTTATTCTTGGTTGGTTCTCTGTATTGATGATTTGCTCATTCTTGCCTCAATTCATGGTTTCGTCTTTGTGATATAGCTTTCTGGTTAGTCCTCACTGATATTGGAGAATCAAATGGGTGAATCTTTAGTTGAAACTCCTACTGTTGAAAAGAAGGTAACACCAATTATCTCCTTTGAATAGTTAAGAGTGGCCCATTTGATTAAATTTTGCTCCCAATGGTTTGTTCCTTTAATATGTTATGGTTGATTCTTGATATTTTACCCATAATTGAAAGATTCTGTTGAGAATTGCCTATCTTTCGATTAATTTAAGTGTTGAATAAAGTTAATCTTCTGTATGATCAGATGGATGAGTCAGTAGAGTCTGGTGCTAGACTGGAAGTGTCTGTTTCATTTGGTAGGTTTGAGAATGATGCTCTTTCCTGGGAGAGATGGTCGTCGTTCTCACCAAATAAGTATTTGGAGGAAGTTGGAAATTTTTCGACGCCGGGATCAGTAGCGCAGAAGAAGGCATATTTTGAAGCTCACTACAAGAAAATTGCTGCTCGGAAAGCTGAGGAATTGGAGCAGGAAAAGTCAATGGACCCTGCTACTCCGAGCTTAGATGAGTTGAAAAATGAAGATCATGGTGAAAACTCTTCTGGGATTGATACAGAATTTGGTTTGTCCAATGGTGAGGGATTAATTGAAGAAGTTGCACAGGAAGCCTATACGATATATTCGTCTAATGTAACATTTGCTAATGAGGCAAAAGATGATAATTTTGGGTCTAATGAAGAGTTTGAGCTGGAAGTCCATGCTAACAGTTTGATGGATGGGGTCGTTTCAGAGGAGGTAAAAGAGGGTGTTGCTATTCCGGTGGACTGTGGAAGCTCTACGGTTGAGGGAGCTAAGGATGAGTTGAATGGCAATATAGTTCAGCCCGAATTAAATGTCAGATCAGAAGCTGCTTTTGTTGGGGTAGAGACTTCTCGGATGCACTCTCAGCAAATCGCCGGAAAAACTCCAGGAAGGAACAACTGCTTGGAACAATCAAAGGAGAAATCTAAGTTGAAAGCACATGAAACAGCTCAAAAGGTAAATATTGGAACTTATTTTCTCTTGTGTGTTAGTGTCATCAATTATCTGATTCATGCTTAACTTTTGGTTGATCTAGTAAATGTAGTTAGTTGATTCTATGGTACAGGTAACTCCGACTAAAAAGGAAAGTAATTTGGCCGGGACTAGGAAGAAAGTTGTGCCACCTGCAGCCAAGCCTTCGCCAGCTTCTACTCCTAGACAGGCAAAGACAACTTCAATTTCTATGCCTATATCTGCATCACAGTCCTTGAAAACGAAGGTAAATGGGTCATCACAGCCCAAAAGCAATAATTTTCCTGTGGGAGAAAGCAAGAGAGCAGGTCCTACATCCTTGCACATGTCTCTTAGTTTGGGTCCTGCAAATTCTTCGCCTGCTCTGTCTATGACTAGGAAGTCTTTGATAATGGAGGAAATGGGCGATAAGGACATTGTTAGGCGAGCATTCAAGACTTTCCAGAATCGTACGATTGGTCCGTCCATGGATGAAAAGTCTATTACACCAAAGCAGGTTTGCAAATAATATCGAACTATCCATACCTGTCATGGACCATCTATTAATGCTATTGTCTGAAGTGCATATGGCAAGTTTTGATTTTGTACTAGCGTATGCTGGCAGGTGACATCTACGACAATGCCAAAGATCTCCACTCCTCTCCCTCGTAGAAAGGGAAATGAAGGGTAATCTATATTCTCATATGCCATGCTTCCAAAAGTAAATATTATGCGGACATTGATGGCTTTATTAAATTCAGATTGATATGAAAGAAATTCTATGAGAAATTGTTCGACTCACTGGAATTCCTCTTTACTCATTAGAGTTTAGATCAGGCATTGAGATATTAAGGAACTCATCTCATATACAAACATAGTTCTAGACTTCTAGTGATGCTCTTCTTGAGATTTCACATCTTCAAATGGCTCTGCTTAATTTGTTCCATGCAAATATACCAGACAGATGTTCATGTTTTCTCGCCGAGTTCTTCTTGGTCCAGAAGTTCTGTTTGGCACTGTATGTATTTAACCAAGACCAGATTTTCCATATAATTGGCTCTCTAGACTGAGGTGTCTTCTTTTGATGCTTTGAAGAATCTATCATGAAAAAAGGACCATAAACCTCAATGCATATTTATGATACACTTGCTATTAAGAATTTTTACCTTGGACTAAAATCCTATGAACAAACTATTTGTATTTCCCACTAACTGGTTCTCAAGTTTGAATGCATCATCATTTTATCTTCTGTATTGTAGACTGAAGAAGGATGCTGAAGAGAAGGCTGCTCAAAGGAGTCAATCAGGAACTAGATCAAAGCCTTTGCCCTCAGGGTGAGTTGTGGTACTATCATAATGCTTAAGCATTAAAACCTATGTGTCTTGTAGCTCTATGCATTTCTGATCTTTTGCTCTCTTCTAATCACCAAAGTCCATGCAGACATTTTTTATTTCTACCTTTAATTTTGGATTTGTAGTTATAATTTTTGCCAATTTTGTTTCTTTAATTTTAAGGGTTTTTTCTTGTAACCTTTATAGTATGCATTCTTCCTACAGAAAATATAGCTTCTGCAGATTGAAATTTATAAGTTATCATCAATGGGAAAAATGTTGGATGTGATTAAAGTTGTACATGTACTAAAATCCTCTCCAAAGTTGTTTTCAAATTTTTCTCTATTATATAACTTTTGTTCCTTCAGCTTTCCTTATTTGATTTCTATGGTTTGATTCTGAAGTTTCTGAGTTTATAACAGATCATATAAAAGTTCTGTGCTGGATAAGAAAAACACAATGGCCATCTCACCATCCATCGGTTTCAGAAGTGATGAAAGAGCTGAAAAGCGGAAAGAGGTATTTCAACAACCCTACCCTTATTCCTATATGGCTTCTGCATTTATGTGTTGTTTTGTATCTATAAATCTTGTTTCCATTAGACTCATTTATATAACTAATTTGAATTTGACAGTTTTTAAAGAAATTGGAAGCAAAATCGATTGCCAGAGAAGCAGAGAATGCTCAACTTAGTGCGAAATCAAAGGTATCCTTCTCTTTTTCGAAACAGTCTAGAAGTTACTCTCAGTATTAATGTATTTGACCTTTAAACAATTGATGTCTTATTACGCTTGAAGCGTAACTCAGCAAGGAAATTTTGATCCAGGAGGAAAAGGAGTCCGAGATTAAAAAACTAAGGAAAAGTCTCAACTTCAAGGCCAAACCCTTGCCATCTTTTTATCGAGGTCAAAGAAAAGTACATGGGGATAAGGTACACAAATGATCCCTCCCTCTAAGACATGTCATCCGGTTGACATAATCAACATATTACCATCAGAAACGAATTTTTCTTGTGTCAAAGCTTATCTTGAAGTCAAGAGATAGTTCTGCTGGCATGTTCTTAACATGTTTACGAGCAATTTGCATTATTCTTCCATTTCAACTCATATCAACCGCATAATCACAGCTTCATCGTTCAATTTCAAATGAATTTGCAGGAGGTTGCTGACAATGAGGCACATCAATGACCTACATGGGGTGGGTGAAGATTGGTTTTCTTCACATTTGCAGGTTGAGTAAAGTTAGTTTTACCAGAGAACGTCGATGAAATGGATGTTGATTTGTTATATATGCTAGAAAGTCAAGCACATTAGAAGAACCACACTAGAAGTTGCTGATAAGTTGCAGCATTTTTCACAGTTGGTAAACAAAGATTATATCATGGTGCTGTTGAGATCAGTATATATTGTAGAGGAGATTAGAAGAGCTTAGAAGGTAGTTTCCTTATACTGCAGAGAAACTTGAATTTGTTCCTCTTATCCTTCAAAATTCATTTGTACATAGAGTTTTATATTTATTTTTGTCGTAACATAGAGTTCTGTAATCAAAGACCAAACAACAAAAAGCATACGTAGTGTAGTGTCAATTTCTTCCTCTGTCTATGTACAATACTCAACTTCCTGTGAGATTATCACTTTCCTTCTAAATTATTATCCGAGTCGAAGGAACTGCTCTTCAAATTGTCTGACATGGAATTAGCCGGCAATTTTGGAAATCTGAAGATCCTTCGAGGTCCAGGTGATGCTTATCCAACAACAGAAGACGTTTCTTGCAATCTGAATATAGACCTCTGATGAACCATTCCCAGGAAATGTCTTAACAATTACAAAAATTTGAGGGGGGGGGGGGGGGGGGGGGGGGGGGGGGTTGCCCCTTTATCCTTTGAAAATCCTGGTTGATAGTAATCTGTTGTTTTCTTCACAAGTTCCTTTACTCTTGTTTGCTCTTCCTTTGGTAGTTTTATCTCCAATTCAGCTGTATCAAGAAACCCATATCATCTCCCCCGCAAATCCTTCATCTCCTCCACATTTCTCGCTATCTTTTGTACTTTGACCTTGTTTTAGCAATGGGATCAAAGTCTAATTGGCTGCTTTTTTCATATTCGAGTATTCAGCACTTAAGCCACCAATGACTGGCAATCCGAGCAATCATATACTCCCTTTCTGTATCATCTTTCGACACGGTGCTATCAGGGCTTTGGCTCCCAGGACTGCTGCTCTTGCTGCTACTCCTACTCAAACTACAGTTTCTTTTAAGTACACAGCGTTTCCCTTCTGCCCGGCCCACTTCTTGGACGACAAATTGAAGCAGAGTTAGCTTTTCAGTACATCAGATAGTTTTCTCAGAGTTGTAAGGTTGAAAGTTTGTGCATTTCCTCTCAATGTCCCTTTGTTCAAATGATTACGAGCCTTAAAAACTGTTTCCAGGAGTTTCGAAAAGAGCCCACGAGCTCTTAGTTCCTTGCCGTCTGAAAGAAAAGGAGCCATGATAAGACTAGGCTGCCTGCAGCGGTTATACCGATGGCTTTTCCCACCGTTGCCCTTATCGACGAATTTTGTTGACCGGGATGGTGGAATAGGGGTTGTAGGTGGAGGGACATTAGCTGGAGATGGTGGTGGAAGAAGAGTTGAGAGTGGAGGAGAAAATGGATGGAAAGTCTGTATGTTTTGTGGAGAATTGGTTGAGAGAACGACTAGGGAATGGCTGAGATGATGATGAAAAGAATGAACAGACAAAGAATTGGAGATGGGCAGGATTTAGCAGCTGTATGATGATCTCTTTGGTAGAAATTAAGGAAGAGTTGGAGGTTGAATCAATCTTTTGATGAATTTGGATCATTGTTTGACGTTCTATTTTTCTGATGATAGTGTTTTTTTCTTCCTATTTTTTTTCCGCTTTTTTCTTGGTTTGGTAGCTGAAAGTTTCAAATGAGAGAGTTTGGTGCTGTTCTGGTACATTTAGGGTCCGTTTATTTTATGATATGGGATGTGTAGAGGTGTCAAAATGGGCAGAGCCGACCGACCCAGCTCAGCCCAGCTTGCGAAAAAGACTAGCCTAGCTCGAGTCATTTAATTCTTTAATATGGGTTCGATTGGACCGGCTCAGTTGAAAAACTATCCCGAGCTGAAATTTTGTAGCCTGGGACTGGCTCGGTTGGCGGACTGTGAAGGACTATGGGTGGCTCAGCTCGCGGGCTAAGCAGGCCGGCTCGCTGTCTAGCCTACTTAGCCCACAATATTTTTTTAATTTAAATTATAAATTATAATTTTCAAAAAATTAGGAATTTATACTTACAAAATGTATGTTGGGGGAAGAATAACGTTAAAGTGTATCCAATTCTTTCACGCATTGCTCGAGACATACTCTCACCTCAAATGTCGACGGTGGCATCCGAGAGTGCCTTTAGTGCGGGCAAGCGCACATTCAATGATACAAGATCGCGGTTAAAATTCGATTCGATCAAGTTTTGTATGCTTTGGAAGGATTGTCGAGACCAAGAGTATAGAAACAAAAATTTGAGAAAGATAAAGACCATATTGCCTCCATTTGAAGAAGACGGCGAAGAATGGCTTGAAACTGTCTCCACCACTGCATCTCAATCCGAAAGCGATTTAAATCACTTGAGTGAACGATCAGTTTATCATTGGGCATATTTAGATATTTAGCTATTACAAAGTTATTTGTTTCTTTTTGTTATTATTATGCACTTTCATTTAGAGGTTTGGTCATATCCACCTCTATGTAATTATTTTTTCTAAATTAATGACGAGTAGAGGGGTTCATGCAAAATCCCTCACCACCTTATTTGGTAATGTTTTGAAAAAATATAATTGATACAAAAAATTAATATAAGTATAAATTTCTAAGCTTTTATAAAAATTTAAGTGTTGTAAAATATTAAAAATAAAAAATCACATAAATATAAATTATTAAGTCTTTTAAAAAAGTATAAGTGTTGAAAAAAACATTAATAATCACATAAATATAAAAACATGAAAATTTTAAATTTATTTTAAAATAAAAAATAAATAAAAATGCAGGCCAACCCGCGAGCCAGCCCGCCTAGCCCGGCTCACCTATATAGTAGGTTAGTTTTGAGCCAAATCGAATTTCTTAAGTTCCAGCTTGTCACGGTCCGGACAGTGAACGACCCGCGAGCTGGCCCAACTCGGCTTGGGACCGCCGTGAACCGTCTGTCAAATGGACCAGGCTGGCTTGGTCGCATTTGACACCTCTATGGATGTAGGGTGATAGGATAAAATGAGAAATGGAGAATGGAATTAGGATAATTTTATATTTTTGAAATTATGTTTACTTTGTGGGATGATATGAATGATAAAAGTGGATAATTATGTTGAATGTTTACTTTGATGAATTATAATACTGGGATAAATTTTTAAAGACTAAAGTACCCCTAATTAAAATATTTTTCTATTTAGCATAAAGAAATTAATTTTTCTCCATTTCAATACAACATCCAACTATTTCTTCTATTTCCCAAACATAAAGAAAATAGTTTTCCTCCATTCCAATACAACATCTTTATACATGAAAAATAAAATCTTATAATTCAAATAATTTAGGGTAATTTTTTTTCCATATTTTTTTTAATATCATTAGATAAATTATAATTATATATGTGTGTGTGTGTGTGTGTGTGTGTGATTTTTTAATTATTTTTAATATAAATATTTGTTAAAATATTTTAAAATGTTTTTAAAATATAAATATATATTTTTAAAATGAACATATTTTTAATTATTTTTAAACTATTTGGTTGGCACCACAACCAAAAATTCTTTGAAGCTGCGACACCATCTAGATTAATTGTAAATAGCTGGAATAAATTTGTAATTTTATATCATCATTCCACTTTGACAATTCTTGAGATTAAACTGCCATACCTTTGGGGTCGGATGGGCCATCCTCCATATAGTCAGCACAGTTGCGGGCCTCAGCAAATTTACAGGGCCTTGGACTTGCAAAGTAAACATAGGATGATGTGGGAACAACCCCTTGAGGATTCCCGGGTTTTTGTGTAGAATGACTAGTTTAACCTTAACTGATTATAAATTATGATAAACCTTAAACATAAGATTAACTGTTATGTAGGATTAAGGAGTGGTAATGATGTCTTAACACGAAATAGTCAAAAGGAAGACTTCATCAAAAGATTTACTCAGCAATTTTATGTCATATCAGATATGCCATGAAAAGTGTCTTTTGTTGTCTACAAGGAAATAATATGGAAGGTGCAAGGAAATGATCATTCTGTTAAAAGAGGACAAGCAAGCCCTTTTAATCAAATTATTTAAAAGAAATTTAGGCATAATTATCTTGTAATCATAATTAGAAAGGCAACGGGAAAGCGACACTTGTTACTTAAAAACAACGGATTATCTATATATTCTAAAAAAATTAAAGAAAAGAAAGTAATAAATAATTCAAACGCATATATTAAATTCAAAATTTTGAAGGTTATTTTAGTCATTATATGCATTTACCACAAATTGCACTGTGAAGTGGTTAAAAAGAGAGTAGTGCTAAATGTTGGGAATTGAAATTTCTAATGCTTTTTTAGACGTATATATAGTTAAAAAAAAAGTCAACCAAATTAGTATCCTCAATTTGGAGTATCTTTTGACTTTTGGAGGGCTCATTTAATTGTTATTATGACTCCATGTTCAAGCTTGCATTAGTTGGTGGCAATTTCTTTTCATAATTTTGGTTGGTGGCATTCCACTTTTGGCTGTTAAGACTTTTCTTGTACACATAATTTATTTTATCAATTGAAAAAAGGCATTAAATTTATAATAATATTATAAATCTTTAAAATAAAATTGCTTTACCTATTTATTTATTTGATTCAATGTGATGGAATAGAGGGCTGAGATAATTGGGTTCGAATTCAAAACTTCTCTCTCCCAAAGAGGAGTAGTATGCTTTGGTGGCAAGTAAATGTTATGTTTGGTTATGTTTTTTGTTTGACTTTATTATGTATTTTGAGAGAATGAATTATAGGAGAATGTGAAAGCTGTTTTTTGGTATGCTTTTTTATATTTTGGAAGAGACATTTTTTCCTATAGCAGTCAAATCAATATTTTTTGTTGGGTTTTTGAGGAGAAAATGAAATTAAGTGATTATTTTAATGTTAGAATAATAATAAAATATATACGATATATATATAAAATATATGTATGTATTTATTGGAAAATGTGCGCTTTAGAGGAAAAATAAGGTTAAGTTTGGTTATGTTTCCTCAAAACAATGTTGTTCTAGGGAAACATAACCAAACAAAGCCAAAGTTTATTTTTAATCATATTAATGGTGATAAACTGTTCGCAACTAAGAGGACGTCGAGCAAACTTATATACTCCTAAAAACATCTTGAAAAATTATAAAATATCCTCTTAAATTTTTTTTTTTTAAAAAAAAGCTTATAAACTCTTAAAATAAGATGTTAGATTTTTATGAACTTTTTTAGAAAAAAAATAAGGAACTTTTAACTTATCTAGTTATCTTCGAAACTTTAACAGACTCTATTGATCTCAATCATTTTAGTTATAGAATTGACATTACAAATATATTATAAGCTTCAAAATCTTTCTTCGTTCAAAATCATCAAAAGCTTATTTTTAAGATAAAATCTGCAAAAATATTTCAGGAGATGTAAAACCCTCTAAGTTACACAAGCCCTCTTTGTTAAAAACTAAAATGGCCAATAATTCATTCATCAAGAACCAGGGTCCCATTATAAATTTTACAATGGAAAAATGCACAAGAAAAGGAAAAGGAAAAAAAAAAAATTATAAAAAAGAACATCTGAAACGAAGACAAGTATTATCAATGAAGATTGTCATGGATTTGTATATTTAGAAAGGGGTAGAGATATGCCATACTAGCTGCCCCAATAATAAAGGGAATAGAGCTGTTCATGATCTTGCTGGGCAGCTGTACCCAAAAATCTTTAAACTGTCCAGTGTGTTGGCCTTGACAGCAGGGCAGATTTTGGTATATAGCACTCTCAAGGGCAGCAAACTAGACAGACATAGCAGCTGAGTACAAGGCCATCCAATAATACCAAAATACCCAAAAGGGAACACATCAAGTATGTCTAATTCAAATCCAAATCCAATATTCCTTTTAACAGACAAGAATTGACATTAAATAAAAAACCCGTATCAGAATCAAATCAATCTAAATCCTCATATATTCAATTCCAACCACAATGTCTTAACTTGTATTGACATATTCTATCCAAGACTTGTGATGTTGTTTCAACAAAGTTAATTAATAGGGCCAAGAAAATTAACCTCACATCATATTCTTGAAGCTTGTCTTAGTCATGATTGCTCATTTCGAACCGTCTTGGAGGAGAATCGAGAGATGCAGGTGAAGGAGGCGTAGATTGTCTGGAGGGCAAGGATGAAACCGATCTTGGAGAATATGGTGAGGAAATGGACGGTGATGTTGGACTTGAGAATGCATCATCGGGTGGTGGGAATGGTGATAGAGATGGCGAGAGTGAAACATCTAATTTTCTCTTGTTAAACCCTCCATCTTGTCTTGGTATCCTTCCTTCGCCAAACAAATAGCTCTTCAGCCGTTTCACATCAGACAATTTCACCGGCTTCACAATAAAGTCCTCTGCACCTTCTTCCAAACATCTAATGTTCAACAACAACTCATCAGATATAGAGAAATCATTCTTTTGAGCACCAAAACAAATTTAGATTATATCCTTTTATATTACTAATTGCATTCCAATCTCAGACTCGAACCATAAAAGGGGGGCCAAAACCAAAATCATACATTATGGAAAAGTTGTTCCCACCAATGTATGTACTAATTAAGGTTGCTCCAAATATTTTTTGCATACTCTGCCAAAAGGATCCGATGCTACTTTTCATAACACAATATTACAGATTGTCTCTCAGAATTGTTTAATACTTTGACCCGGACAAGATCTCGTATTATGCTTAGTTGTAAGGATTTGGTTGTCGAGGTAGGTTAGTTACACATGAACTGATCAGCATGCCAGCACTGAGCATCGGTCAAAACTCTTAACTAAATTATTATCAAAAACCAAAATGTTATTAACCAACTAATAACTATAGGAATAGAAACAGATATACTTGTTAATCTATTACTATGTTTCTTGTATGTTAGAATTCTATCAAGGAGAGTTTAGCCAATGAAAAACTTGAGTAAAGAGTGTGCAGGCAATGGAGATATATGAGATTACCTGTCGATTCGAGCCAAAACATTTTCAGAGGACATGATCACAACAGGTATTTCTCTAAAAGTAGAAGAACCCTGTTCAGAAAACACAATTTTGGAAAGTTTTAGCTTATCTAATCCTTAAATTAAACAAAATTCAGACAGTTAAAGGAAGTTGAAGAAAACTGCAGATAACCTTGATCTTTTTCAACAAATCATAGCCAGTCATTCCAGGCATGCAATAATCTGTAATTATCAGATCTACCTTTAAACCCTGAAAACCAAATTAACTATCTAGAATCAACACCAGAAAATCATTACCAACAAAAAAAGTAGTGGAAAAATCAAATATTTTCCTCACATACATCAAAACCAACAGAACTTTTCTCCTCATCCAATCCTAAAAACTGCAAAGCCCTTCTCCCACTATCCACGGCTGTCACTGTAATAGACTCAAAGTTGTCAACATTCATACAAAAAATGGAAAAACTATCTCCCAACCCACATGAAATTCTGCAGAAATTTTCTAGAACAGCCATTCTTACCTTTGCAAGAAGTGATTTTGAGCAATCTCTCAATGACTTTCCTATCAACAAGACTATCATCCACAGCAAGAACATGAGCTTCATGAGAATCAATGAATGAGGACAAATCATCCATGCCTTCACTCTTCTCCACCTTTCTTAATCTTGAAAAAACACCATTTTTCGCCATTTTTCAAGAAAATCTCAACAGCCCAGATGAAGAAAAGTCCAAGATTTTATAATGAACAAAGAATCTTCAGCTCGTACACGCGTTACACACACATCTATATAAATGTACGAGGGACAAAAAAACAAACAAAAGAAAAAGAAAAGTATAGAAGGAGAAATGTGTTAGGGATGTAGAGAGAATAATAGTCAATATCGCTGATGAAATATAGTCCCATTGTAGGAGTATTATGTACCAAGAAATAAAAAGTCTTCAAAAATCAAATCTGATGAAATCTACTTTTTAGTATATAAAAAAGCAAACGGCTGAGATTCTGAAATCCCGAATTTTTCCATTCTACGCTAACTGTATCTTTCGCGGGATTTTCAGTAAACGGCAGGTCAATTGTGAATTGGCGCCGTCAGAAGTAATGGGGAGAAACTGGGGAGAGTTAACTGACGCCGTTACGCAGAATTAAAGTGTACTGGAATTGTTACTAGCTGTAATAATAATGTACTTTGCTCTTCAAATGTTGAAAGCCTGGAGGGCTTAATTACTTAAAAGGGCAAATAGCACTTCAGTCCTCCAAAAATAAGGTATCAAATTCGGGTGAGTTTAGTAGGTTCGGATTGAATTACGGTAATGGTATAACATAAAATTATTAAACTTAAACTCAATCCAACTCAATGTTAAACTCAAAAGGTTCAATCCTAATTCGATCCACAAAAATCGTGTCAGGTTCGGGTTGACTTGATTTTTAGTCAAGTCTACAAAAATTGTGTCAGGTTCGGGTTGATTTGATTTTTAGTCAGATCACCCAACAACCTTATAAATCTAACCTAACTTGATTATTTATTTTATTTTTCATATTTATAATTCCAATATTATAATTCAATAAAGTTTGATTTACAATAAAATCTAAAATTCAGCATAATCATTAAAGTCAAAAAAATATAATAACTTTTAAAACTTGTCATGTCTATGAGTATTTCGAATACAAAAAAATAACAAATCATTATTCAGTAATTGAATTTTTAAAATTTTGATTCCTGGATATATATTATTTAGATTTTATTTTAATTAGTCAATTTTTTTTCAGGCGGGTTAGGTCTGCTCGGGTTGAGTTTATTAAGTTATTGAGTCATCCACTTGTTTTTTTCATGTTAGGCGGGTTGACCTGAGATCAACCCAAACTTTTTTCTTTTTCTCGGGTCATTTTCGGGTCCGACTCAATTTGATCCAAACCCAAACTTGATTTTTTTTCAGGTGGATCATTGTCAGGTCATTAGGTTGGGTTTGATTTTGATACTCTTATCCAAAAGTTACGAATGTTTGTAATTGCCCCTCCCCAACAATAAAAAATAGCACAATTCCCCCATCTTTCACTACTTTTGTTGCATTTCCTCCAACGAGTGATGGGCATGAGATGGGAAAATAACATTTCCCCCCTCAAAGTTTATTTTAAACCAAAAAAATTAATTAAAATTCTTACGTGTAATTGTTAGATAATTTTCTTTAAGGTTTCATCGTATTTTCCCTTTGTTCTTAATAAAATATACCTATATTTTTCTTTATTTTGGTGTCAAATTGCATCTTATACCGTAATAACGAAGAATGAATTCTTTAATTTTTTATGTATTCTAAGTCAGTATTTCTACCATAGTAAAAGAACAATCTTTTAATTATATTGCCATTAGGATAAACAAGTCATTGGCTAGTGAACTAAAATTCCATGAGAAATCCTTGATGCAAGAGATAGAGTTTGTGTCCTCAAATAAATTAGAGTATTAGGGTATTTAAGATTTGGTCTAGGATTCACTATTTTCCCTACATTTGTACATATCCTTAGCATTAAATGGTTATCTTTTGCTCATCCTAGTTTCACTAGTTCAAGGATCTTCATAGAATGAAGCTAAAGATTTACTAAATAGTTAATCACAGACTATATAATATACCCATAATTGACTTTGTATTATGGATCTCATTTAGTACAATGAAAATAAAAGTATATAAAAAAAATAGTTCATTAATTCAAGAATCTCTAGAGATTTAAGCTAAAGATTTTACTAAAATAATTGACCGCAAACTATTTAGTATACGTGGATTTTATACAATTGATGATACTATGAATTTCATTTAGTATTGTGAAATAAAAGCCTCCGAAAGAAAGAAGAAAAAAAATAAAATAAATTGTTTATACTTCATTTTAGCTTCAATAATTTTTTTTTTTAAAAATACGTCAAAATAGTTTAGACTCATGCTCATTTTCAATTTTACAAATAATAGAGGTTTCAAATTCGAAATAGAATAAAAAAAAATGGATGTCGTGTAAAAAATTTATACGGAATCATACATAATATCAAGGCAATATTTGAATGTTAATTTTGTTTATTGCATCTTTATTGCCGAAATTTAAAATCAAAACCCAGCATAAAAGCACTTTGAATCCTCTATTTCACGTTGTGTTTCATCTCCTATTCCAACTTAATGCATATATACCAAGTATATTTGATTTTTTATCAATTATTTTTATAAGAAAATATTTAATACATATGTCATATATCTATGAAATGAAATAGGAGATGGAATATAAATTGAAATAGATGATCTAAATCGGCATAAAAGTTGCTAATAATTTATAATAGTAAAAAGACTGTTCATAAATTTATATAAAATGTAACAAATCCTACCATAACATTAGCTCATTATAATATTAATAAGACTAAAATTAAATATTAGTAAGAACACATTATTAGATTTGCGTCGTAAAATAATCAATTTCTTTTCAATACATGATTCGTATCTTACTATTCAATTGACTACAAATCGAATAAATCATAATTTATTAAAGTATACATAATAACATCAATATTTCATTCGTTATATTATTAAACTTTTATTCAATATTGAACAATTCATTTAAAATACATATTTAACTACACGACAAATCATCTTTCAACCAATTCCCATAAAAAAAGGATAGTTAAATAATCCAAATTCCATTCCACAGGGGTAAGTTAAACAGTTTGCATGGGTAAATCCCGGATGAAATAATTACTAAGCCCGTTTCTTTTTATTTTTTGGATCTATTTTTATTTTTTATTGAAAATAAAAATAGAGAGCCATTAATTTCTTTCTCATTTTTACAAATATTTTCATTCTCAAAATATTATTTCAGATAAACTCTTACATTCTTTCTTCATTTTCAATTTTCATTACTTTTTATTTTTTCCTACTTATATTTGCACGACTTTTAATACAAAAATAGTATGGCCCTATTTGATTATATTTTGGGAAAACAATTTTGTTTTCACAAAATGTAACCAAACATACAAAACTTTTTTTCTCGAAAATGCCAAATTAAAATTTCCAAAATCCATTTTCGATTTTTCATTATTCCTAAAACTTTCCCATTTTTTAATATATACATACATATATTATATATATACATCATACATATTTTATTATTATTCTAACAATAAAAAAATGACTCAATTCCATTTTCACCTCAAAAATTCAACAAAAAATATTGATTTGACTGTTACAGTAGAATCTATCTTCTCCTAAAACATAAAGAAACATATTAAATTTTTCCAAAATAATTTTCTTACTATTTTCAAAATATAAACAAACATACATCACATTCTCCGACCCCGCTCCCAAAACTCATTCTCTCAAAATACATAATTCATATCCAAACACTACCTATATTTTTCAAATACAATTCATTTTCAACTCTACATAATCATTACATTTTAAACAAAATATTCAAATAATATTTTATTTTTAAAAATATTTTTATAACTAACTTTTTATTTTTTTTATTAAAAGATAAAAATACCTCTACAAAACAAACCAGGCGGCCTATAAGAGAGAACTCCAAAATTGGGAAAGCATAAAGCAAAAACAGTGGAGTCCAATCCAATCCAGATAAAGAAACAGAGGAAGGGAAGATCTGAGGGCCCCCATGGAAATCTTTTGGTGGGCTCCACAAAACATATTCTCCCATTTCTTTTTGGGTTGGACTTTTGCTACCAAATCAATGTCTCGCGAAAAAATACGAAGTATTTCATCATCTCGCCGATACTTTGATTTTTTCATGACTCGTGCGAGTCAGTATTGGCCATTGGCCATTTCTATTTTTTGCTGAGACAAAATCTAACTGAACGCACTGCTTTTTGCATTTCTACCACTTTTTGCCTTATCCGTGTAAAATTATGAGCAGGTTAATTTAAGAGATTGTTGGGTTTTTTTTTATGGAGGTATTTTTATTTTTGTTGAAAAATAGTAAAAAGTTAATTATAAATTTGAGTTTGAGAATGCAATGTTGTTTGGATGTTTTTGTTTAACATGTAATGATTATGTAGGATAAAAAATTAATTGTATTTAAAAAATATAGTGTTTTTATATTAAAAATCATACAAATATGAGTAAAAAAATGAAAAGTGAAAGTGCAATAGTGTTTTTAGAAAAATGTGCTGAAAATAAAATATCTGTAGAAATAAGGAAGAAGTTGATAACTTTTTATTTTTATTTTCAAGAGAAAATAAAAAGAGGCTTTGAAAACAAAACCAAACGGGCACTAAGTATTTTTAAATCTAAAAAAAGATTACGTGAGACAAAACTACAGTGCAATTCTAACATTTCACCACACTAAGTGTCCGTTTGGTTTCGTTTTCAAAACTCTTTTTCATTTTTTCTTGAAAATAAAAATAAAAAACTATTAACTTCGCCCTTATTTTTACAAAATTTTTTATTCTCAACACATTTTCCAAACACATTCTTATACTATCTTTTCATTTTTACACTTTATTTTCTTTTACTCATATTTACACAATTTTTAATACAAAAACACAATAATATCTAAATACAACTCATTTTCAACAATACATAATTATTTCATTTTAAACAAAACATCCAAACAATATTTTATTTTCAAAATCACATTTATAATTAATTTTTTACTTTTTTTTTTCACTAAAAAATAAAAATGACTCTAGAAAACAAAACCAAACAACCCTAAGGGATCTAATATTGCACTCGAAGAAGATTAATATATGGGCCACTCTTTTTTATTTGTTAATTATTGTATACATAAATTTGGTAATTGTAATGCATGTTCTCCCTGCATTGACATTTTCAACCCACCAAAAGATACTGATTATTTATAAATATTGGATGGTCGTATGTACAAAATTTGAGTACTTCAATGTTGAATGGTTATGTAAATAAGGTTATTTACATATAGTTATATATACCTTAATTCTAGGTGGTTTTCAAGGTATTTGTTGGGATCCATTTATTTAGAGTTTTTTTTCTTTTTTTTTTCGGACGTTTTCGATCACTTATTAACACATTGAGTCTTAAATTAAAGTGAGAAAGAAGGATTGGACGAAAACTCAACTAAAACTCTTTAAATTTAAGTCAAAGAATGGGCATTGAAGTAAATAGGTCCAATAGTATAAGCTGGTAGCAATTAAGATATGTAATTTTATGTTATTATGATTGATGTATTTATAGTGAGAAATCTAACATATATCCGTCCAGTTAACATTTTATGATGTGAATTCGTATTTTTGATCAACACTTAAATTATGAATGAATAAGTAGTCCGGTCCAGCCCAACTAAAAAATAAACAAGTTAAAAATTTAATTTTTAGTATTGAGAACAACAAGGTTCTTTTGCTGTGTGGGATTCATAATACGTTTTGAGATTTTAATGATTGGTATTTCCCTTTTTTTGGGGGTTAATTGTAGTCAGCCCCTCAACTTATGGTTTCCTTTGCACATTGTCTCTCAACCGTTGTTGATGTACAATTTTACCACCTGAACTAGTTAAAATGTGCGCCAACACCATATTTACTCATTTTCGGTGGAATATAACAAGAATATTTCGTTTCCTTCAGCCCACGTGCTTAATGCTCATTCGAGGGATTTCACTGGAAATGAGCAAATATGGTGTCGGCGCACATTTTAACTAATTTATGTGGTAAAATTGCACATCAACAATAATTGAGGGGCAATGTGCAAAGAAAGCCATATGTTGGGAGCTGATTGTAATTAACTCTTTTTTTTTTTTCAAATCTAATATTCAATAGATAATAAAAAAGGGGGTTACTAATTTCAGCTAACAAAAATGTCAATTATTTAGAAAGACGACCCAAATTTAGCAGTCAATCTTTTAACCTATTTTACCTACGATCTTTTCCACTTTCTTTATCCCCCACAGTAGAAGTAAATATTCACCCTCGTCCTCCACAAAACACAATCAAGTTGGACATCCATGGCTGTGTTCAAGCGAACTCACCGATTATCCCATGCAATTACTCCAAAATTCCAACCCCAATTTCATCAAGTCAACTCTTCTGTCCTTAATCATAGATGTGGTCATAATGCTGCAACCCTCGAATTCAGATTAAACTTGGGATTAGGGTTGGGTTTGAATCTGCGGATTCATTGAAACTGACGGTTCCGAGTGAAGGACGTGCTTCCGGTGTTGCCACTTCAGATATCGTGGCCTGTGCTGAGAACAATATTCACAGTGCTGTGGATTTCTTGCCGCAGTATATTGGATCACTGGCACCCAATAACGGGACAATTAAGTGGAAAGGAGCTTGCTTTTTCGATAACGCCGCAACAATCGAGTTCTCTGGTGCCGGTGATCGGGGGGAATCGGCGGCGGCTGCGGCGGCGTCATCCATCGTTGGGTCTGTGATCTTGATTCCAGGCTCAATACGTGTTTGTAGAAAAGCTAAAAAGACCCCCACCCTCCCCGCCCACCCCGCCAAAAAAAAAAATATATATATGAGAAAAGGAAATAACTGGTTCCCTGTTTAAGGCTAATCAATTGATGAAAAATTCTGCAAAATATTGGAATAATTAGTTTGGTAAAGTGAAAGTTGAATTTGGTTACATCTGTTGTTCGCAAGAGTGTTTGTTCATGTTTTAACCTGTTGGAAGTGTTGGTTCTTTATGATAATTTTTTGTATGTGATGTTTATCCTCTTATTTTGTAAATTTGAACTTCATATAGAAGATTATCCGTCTTTCCATATGGATGCCTATGAATAAGGTTCTACGACTTGTCTATGCATAAAGCAGCCGGTGTATTTGTTCCAATTTCTAATTCAGTATAAGTAACTGAGTTTACCGTGAGTATTTACCCTTAGGTCGTCTTCAGGGATGCATCATTTGTCTTCTCAAATCCCTTTGTTGTTACTTGCAGATCAGGGATGCCTACGTGCTCAAAATTTTCAAAAATAATATGACTCGCTTATCAAATTGGTGCAACAATGGCGATGATCAGCTTCCGTTCTGCCAAATATTGGGTAAATACAGAATGGAATTGCCTTATTATAACCCGTTGGAGTCATTCACCAATATGAAAGAGGGGCATGTTCGCTGCTGAATTCTCCAGTATTTACCTTTACCAGGTAGGTTCATATATATCCCTATAAAATGCTTCTCCATGTTGCAATTCGTGAGGCTTACGAGGTAAGCTCGAACTTGAACTATTGCAAGTAGTTCAATCTCTTTTTCGAATCAATCTCGAACTACTAATATCTGAACAGTTGGCAAACTAGCATGTTATGTATTATTTTTTATTATCAATAAATATATTATTATTATTATTATTATGAGTTCGAACAAAATTTGAGGTTAATAGAATTAGGTGGGGCTTAAATTTTCATTGGGTTGAGTTTGATGTCAAAATCTCGTTGAGCTCGAACCCAAAAATTTGTGCCAAACTCTGAATCGATTGGATTGAACCCTTAATTGAAAAATGCTAAGTATGCTCTTTTCCAATTTCCACAATCAAATACATGCATAAATATCATTAGTAGTATATCATTTGATTAATCCTTCCTCAAAATAGTATCTGTATAACACATAGACTGTCAAATTAAAGAGGAAATCAACAGGAATTATCGAATAACTAATTTTTAGAAAAAAATTCATAAGCCCCAATAAAATTACAGCATATTTCCCCTAATCTAGAAAAGTCTGCTAACGAAAAAGGAAGAGGAAAAGATAATTGATAAAATTAAAACCTCGTTTCAAATTAGGGTAGAACTTTTCTCTTATTTCTTCTGGAAGAGCTTGCTTTTGTTGGCCGATGGATGCGCCTTCTTTGACTTTCTTGGCCGCCACCTTCGTTTTCTCAAACCCCACCGCAGCGACGACCTTAGTTTTCTCCACGCCGACGGAAGCCACCTCCTTACTTCGCTCGAACTTCTCGCTTACTGTCTTCGACAGATTGGACGCTCGCCCCGGGCGGTTGGCGGCGCTGCTTCCCCCCAGTGGATTTCCCTGCGACGCCATCGGGCTTTAACCTGATTTTGCTGTCCAAAAGAAAGATTTGAATTTTTCCTAGACTTGGAAGAGATAAAAGAGAGACTTTATGTAATAGTGGCGATATGTTTGTATATGAACTTACACTATCCTCTTATCTTTTCGTTTTCCTTTTCAAAAATTATAGGCTTTGTTTGGTTATGTTTTCTCGAAAGAACATTGTTTCGAGAAAATATAACCAAACATATCTTCATTTTTCTCTAAAACACATATTATATATATCATTATATATATTTTATTATTATTCTAATATTAAAAAAAATCACTCAATTTTATTTTTACCCAAAAAATTTAATAAAAAAATATTGATTTAATTGCTACAGTAAAAATTTTTTCCTTCAAAATATAAACAAACATACCAAAAGTAACTTTCACATTCTTCAACAATTCATTTTTTCAAAATATATAATAAAAATATAATAAAATCAAACAAGAAAATATAACCAAACTTTCCCATACTGAGCCTGGAGCAGCTCCTTTTTTTTTTTTTTTTTATAAAAAAAAATATTTACTATGCGCTTTTAAAATGTATTAAGATTAAATTTTAAGTTTCACTTTGAGCCAATTAAACTCAGAACAATATAAAATTTCAACAGTTAAATTATAAAATGATGAAAATATAAATAATAATAGTTTAAATGTAGACCACGAGCCTGGTCATTCTTAAAACTCAAGCCGAAATGATGCCCGCTTGCTATATATCTTTTTCTAACATTGCTGGTGTTCCAATCTTCTGACTGAAATCATTACCTTTTTCTTTGACTTGGGCACCCGTATTAGATCTTGATCTGAATTTAAAAAAAGAAAAGAAAAGAAAAGAAAAAATTACCTCAAAAAATTTCTATTTGTGTTTGAAATAATTTGACGTGAATTTTGATTGTCTGAGTGATAATATTATCCACTGAAGGTTAAGGTGGGAGATCACATAAAACAGATATTAATATTTTTTCCCCTGTAATGGTAAAAAAAAAATTGTTCTATTTATTCTTAGTTCTTATTTGATGCCAGATAAAATAGGTGCTAATTTTCTTTTTCCTTGTGATGGACTTAAAAATGGGGTAAATGTCAAGCATTGCTTGCGTAAAAAGTACTATTACATGGTTTCGTCCAATTCAAGGCAAGACAAGGATCAAAAGTATGGGTGTCAATTTGATTTAGGATCCATGGGCTCAATCCAATCCACATAATTTTGAGTTGGGTTGGTCTCAATATTTCAAAAATGGGTTTAAGTGGGTTTGGTTTTAAATGAATTGTATCAAATTTCGGTTCAAAATGAGTGTATTCAAAAAATTTAATTAATTTAATAAATTATCTCATTATGTTGTACAATTATACATTAAATAGAGTGTAGAAGACATAATAATATTATTATGATATTTTGAATTAATTTTTTGAAATAAGTAAATTAAATTAATTTTTTTATTTTCTATTGGAACTATTTTAAAACTAATCCAACCAACTTTCAACCCATCTATCTTAATTCACATAGAACCCAAACCGAACTCAACCCAACCCATCCATTTGTCATTACTAATCGGAAGTATCATTTCACCGTATTGGTGACAAGTATGAGGACAAAATGTTAATTGATACCTATTTGTGGATATATCTTAATGGTTAATAATGAATATTAAACATAGTTATAGTTACCCTAGTAAAATATGAAATAGAACATATAATTATTTTACATATACATACCATTATCATATACAAAAACAATAGAACCAATGCTCCTATACATTAACACACATTATAAGACTATGTAGAAGATATAAAGAATAGCTAGACCTAAAAATTATAAACACATATCACCAAGAAAGTAGTATTTTCTCAGGCCAGCCAGCTAGTGCTTGTTTGTTGTCTTCTGGTACTTATGTTTGATCCAGTGGATTCCGGCGGTGGCGCCGGCCTTGACCTTCCTCACGCCGGTGGTGGCCACAGCCTTCGTCTTGTCGAGCTTGCCGGAGAATTTGGATGATGAATTCTTGGAATTTGTCTGGGGGGGATAGCTGTAGAGTGGCTTAGGGTCCCATTGATCAGCCCAGGAAGTCTCATAAGAACTATCCGGCGGAGCCATAATGAGATTAGCTAGAGAAAATTAAGAGAGGAGATTATGTGATTTCAGGGAAGTTGTTTGTTGATATTGAGATGAGATAAATGAAGAGGGAAATGCCATTTTTATATTATGTAGGAAAGTTCAAGAAGGGGATGGGAGTCAAATATTTCCAACCAAGAAAAGCATACATTCTTGGGTTACCACCAAGGACTACTATAGATTCCAGGAAAGGCAGCTCTTTTGAATTTACATGACTTAATTCTATATGTTTTTTTCTTCTGGATCAGTCAATACGTATTGATTCATATCATGCTATCCAATTGAATATGTATTTAATTGTATTATGAAGTACTATTTTACATCATAAATGATGATACTGTTATTTCAATTAATGACGTCATTATATTCTGATCAATACTTAATATTCAAGGGGACAGCATGAATTTTTTTTCATATATTCATGATTTTTTTATTAATATATTTATTCAATTTACTTAGAGCATGATCATAGAAGGGATACTATATATCATGAGTGCATCTTCAAAATTATTTATAGATTAAGGAGGCCAATGTTCTGTATTGAGCCTTAGATTTTGTCCCTCATGTATTATCAAAAAGGTCACAAAAATGATTTAACTTTAGAAAGGTTTCCATTATTTTCTTCGTTGTTTAGTTGAGCAAGAGGAATTTAGAATTGACTCTAGTGCGTTCCGTAGTATCTAGAAGAACAAGTGCTAAATGTCAAAAGTTGTTTCTAGAGTAATCTAGATGCCTGGTTATATAAGGTCCAAAGTCCTATGGAATCATCTCGAAGGTTGAAATTCTACAGACTCTATGGTGGCTACAAGAATAAGATGTTAAGAGATAATATCAAAATTATCATTAATTAGATATATATTAAGTTATGAGAATTTTTATTTTACTATAGTGATGATTTTTGAGTTCTATTAGAGATATCGATTTAATAATATTTGATATGAAGTTGTGAGTGATTTATTGAACTCGATGTCAATTCGGGTCACAGGTTCTCTAAATGTCCTCGGGTCTAAAAACCTGAACCATATTGCTAAAGTTGCTGGAAGAGATCTGGGCAAAAATCTTCCAACGTCCAAGTTAATATATGAGGATAGGAAAGATGAAAAAGTTTGAAATGAGAGAATGTTTTGTGTATATAGTGATAGCACACCTTTTGAATAAAGTAAATGGATATTTTATATTTAAACTTGTGCCAATTGTCAAATAGGGAAGGATGATGTGGCAAGATCTGGACGCTTCTTAGAGGAAAGAATGAACGACCTAGATAACTGGGGGTTGAGGGTCAGGTTGGGTGACTCGAGTTTAACCTGTCTTAAAAATGTGTGAATCCTCAATTTAATGAGGGTATTTTGGATATTTTGGGTACTTCTTAGGCCAACATAGTATTTCTTGGGCCAACCCCATGCACCAATACTACACATAAACACATACTTATGTTTTCGTGATAATTTTTCTATAAGAACTCCTTAATTCTCTCCAATTCATTAAACTTGATTTTAAGTATTAAAAGATTTTAATTGAAAAAAAAATCTCCTCAACACACCCCACCTTGTTTTAGTTGTCCAAAGTTGAAAGAGTAAAGTTTGTATAGAGTTTATTTATATTTGTTTAGACGAGCATCAACTAATCTAATGGTGATAAGAATATTATATAATTTATTACTATTAATATTTAGTAACACATACATGGTGAAAATTTTGTAACATGAAAAATTGTTGTGCTAGCTTTATGACAACATCTGTTTTGTAATTAATTGTCAACCCTAAGAGTTTATCCACAGTTTTTACTATTATTAAACTTTTAAAAGTTATTATTATAATAAAATAAAAAATTATAGTCACTTTATACATATATATATATATACACACACACACACACACACCAAATCAATAATGGCAACTTTGACCTTATTATTTAAAATTTTATCACTATTATTAGTTTTCTCTAGTGGTGAGAATATGTGTGTGAATGAATGGTGGTCCAAGATCGTAGATGAATTGTTTTGTCTCCTGACTGGAAAATGAGGTTGAAACCGGTCCTAAGGTTTTGTTTTTATTTTCAATTTTCATTTTCATCATTTTTAAAATTTGAAAAGTTAGTTAATGGAAAATAGTTAAAAAAGAGTTTGTATTTAGATAGATCGCTGGAAAATTAATGATTATGTTGGTTTTAATAGGTTGTAGGTGGAAAGAGATGGAAATAATGGAATAAAAAGAAAATATATATAGATTATTGGGAGAAGATATATAAATTATTGGAGAATGTGTTTTAAAAATGAAAATAAAAATAATGTTGGCTGAAAATGTATAAAAAATGATGTGTTTTATTTTTAGAATAATAAAAAATACGAAAATAAGCTTTGAAAATGAAACCAAACAGGTCCTTAGTAATTCATTCATAAGCATCATCTTTATTTTATACGTATTTGAAGGGTTATTAAATGATTAATTGGTCTAACAATATCGTTCTCACCTTTTTATATACTATATCTAAATTTAATATGCGTATTTCTGTATAAATTTTATCATTATAAATTACTACACCCAAAAACTTCCATAGGCTCTTTTTTCTGAAAATTAATGAAAGAATACATTCGTCAAGATCTTCATTTGATAGACGAAAATACTACATATAATCTTATCATGTTTGGTTAAGATCGAACCAACAGGATCTGCCCATTTGTATGGTCCAGATCTGGCAATCCGAACCCGAAGGACTCAATCAGCTCGATCCTCATCTCGGACCGGCGTTATTACTGAATAGTCAGTCAAAACATCCTGGAAAGTGGAAACCGACCAACCAACATTAATTTCACAATTTTCTTCCATTTCTTGTTAATTGTCCAAATATAGAAAACTACGAATCTTGCCCCAGAACTTCAACTTGTTGAAGTGTTCACACCCTCAAAAAGATGATGAAATATCATAAATACCCCTAAAGAATTTAATGAATCTCCCAGGACTTCAGGATTCAGACGTTTTGTTTTATATTTTTTGAAAAAGTTATTAGATCGATTTGATCTAATCCAAAATTCGAATTATCTATTTGTATTAGTACATAATCTGACTTATGCTGATTTTTTAGAACTGCGGTGTCTTAGGACCCAGTTTGTTCGATACTGTTTATGAATTGATTGCATAGCGAGGATTATTAATTAATAAAACTAATACTCACTATAAAAAATTAGAATATTAGTTATGATTTTTCAAAATCTACGTTGAAAATTCATAACTTTAATTACAAAGTTGAACATAGTTGAATTTGAAATTGATGCTCTCATTCTTAATTCTTACTAGTTAATCATAGTCCAATTAGAAGCATATTATGACGCCTCGGCAGTATGAGAGCTTGTAAGGGACAAGTTCGTGACAATATGCTCTGGTACCTAAGCTAGCTTAACTCTCACTAGTTAACCATAGTTGAATTCAAAAGAGATACTCCGATCTTAACTAATCATCGCTAGTTACTCAAAGCTGAATTCAAAGCAAATATTCTCGTACCTAACCCTCGTTACGATTAATTTGTGGTTGATGATTATCTTTTTTATATATTAATTTTTGTAAAAATAATATTTAGATAGCCTATTGTGCTTGCAATGAATGTAACTTGTTTATAGCTAATATTTTTTATTACTTATTATTTTAATAAAAAATAACATATGCAACAAAGATTTTTTAATCGTAAGTACGAAATTAATTTTGTAGCAACTTTGTTTACAATGATACCTAATTTTATTGAGGGTTTATAAACTAAAATTAAATTTAAAAAGAAAGGAGAAAAACAAATAAAATACTGGTCGAGGAAGAGAAGTGGTGAAGAAGTTGCCTGGTCTTGGCAGCATTCTGTACTTCAAAGGCGACCTGGTCTTGAGTCCTGAGTGTTGGGCCTTGGCCAGGCTCTCTCCACACGTTAAATCCAACCAAGTTTTTGTACTATGTTGCAAGAAACCTGGAATATCTACTGCCGGCGGAAAACAAGAAAAACTCAAACCCCTTTAAAAACTTGGATCCAGTACTCTAATCTTCCTGTTCATTCAACATTCATCTCTCTCTCATTCAAAATGAAGCTCCAATTATGCATAATCTCCATTATACTACTCATTTTTTCCATTAATCCCACCCCAACTTCTGCGCATTTTTTCCCGAATGTCACTTCGATCCCATCTTCTTTAATCCCAAACGCTACAATCTGGGATGCTTTCAACAACCTCGTCGGCTGCCGGAAAGGCCGGAAAGCCGACGGCTTAGCTAAACTTAAAAAGTACTTCCAATACTTCGGCTACCTCAACAGCTCTTATTCTGATTTCTCCGACGATTTCGACGACTACCTCGAATCCGCCGTCAAAATCTACCAGCAGAACTTCAACCTCAATGCCACCGGCGAATTCGATGCACCAACTTTGAAGCATGTGGTACTACCCCGATGCGGCAATCCGGACATCGTCAATGGCACTTCGACCATGAATTCAGGCAGACCCAGATACGGCGGCTACAGTGCGAACTCTACGATTCACACAGTGGCGCATTACTCGTTCTTCCCCAACAGGCCGCGTTGGCCGCCGAGCAAGAGTCAACTTACCTACGCATTCTTGCCGGACAACCAGCTGTCCGATGTTGTGAAGGGCGTGTTCTCACGCGCGTTCGAGCGTTGGTCGGAGGTGACGCCATTGACTTTTACGGAGACTTCGTCGTATTATGGAGCGGATATTAAGATCGGGTTCTTCACTGGAGACCACGGGGACGGCGAGCCGTTTGACGGCGTTTTGAGGACGTTAGCTCACGCGTTTTCACCGCCGTCCGGTTGGTTTCATTTGGACGGCGATGAGAACTGGGTGATTGACGGCAACTTTCTGAATGGGTCGCCCGTGTCGGCTGTGGATTTGGAGTCGGTTGCGGTTCACGAAATCGGGCATGTACTTGGGTTGGGTCATAGTTCGGTTGAGGAGGCGATTATGTACCCGACTATTTCTTCGGCGACCCGGAAAGTGGAGCTTGAGAATGACGATATTTTGGGGATCCAAGAGCTTTACGGGTCTAACCCTAACTATACCGGGTCGGTCGCGAACTTGACTCCGAGAGGGCAGAACGATCAGAGTGGGGCTCATCGCGTGGACCATCCGTTGTGGATGATTGCAACCCTTTTCGTTGGATTATTGCCTTCCCTATTTTTATTTGCTTAGAAATTTTCAAATATTTCTTTATTTTATTTTATTTTATTTTTTTGTTTATGGATACATTTATTATGTTATCTTCCAATAGACATAAATATATAAAAAAAATTAGTAATTAGTAATAGATACATTTTTCTTAAAATAATTCTATGATAATATTTTTATTATTACTGTCAATAATATGTATATTTTATTTTTTTTAGACATGCACATTAGGATTTTGTTCAGATTCGAATTTCTAACTTTCTATATTATGTGAAAGATTTGTACCTTTGGACCATATGTCATTTGACCCTATCAATAATGAACAACGTACATGGTATTAATAATTCAAATAGTTTTTATTGCTATGTAATTTATAAAATTATTATTATAATAAAATAAACTAGTTGCGCGGAGAACGAAATGACATTGGTAGATCTAAGACCCCTTAGCTAATGGGCCGAGCTGTGATATCTAATGGGCCAATCGTTGGCTCAATTAGGAGTTGTTACCTTTTGCGGCGGATAAATCATAGTCCAATGTGGAGTTTGAGCCGAATTAATGATGTCAGTTAGGGCAATATCGTCCCGAGGAATTTATTTATTTATTTATTTTATAATTATTCATATACACGTCAAGAAAATTTATCGAATTCTAAATATTTGAATAATATATTTTGATAATCGACATTGATTTGAAAAATCGAATACTCCACTTGTTCAAATTTGAATATCATAATTAACACTAGATAAACTCCAAGAGCAATCGAACTTAGTCATAACGAAACACAATGCCAGTTCGTAATTCTTATTGGAAGGTAGATGATTTCTTACAAAGGATATAATTATTCATATACCCATGAGAAATCTACAGAAATTTACTATAATTTATGATTGTTAATGGTACAATAGAATGTTAGTTCTATTTCCATTTCTATAAATATTTTTATTCTCTACTTATTTGAGACTTTCATTATTTCTCCATTTCTATATACATCCTTGATAGATTTAACGTTCTTGCTGCGAATTGAAAACTCATATTTAAAAATCAACCTTCATAGGACAACCGTCAATTCAAACACATCATAGTCATTCCTAACGACACAAATGAGTAACTTGGGCATCCCATATCCAACTTTGGGCCTGTCAATGGATAGTCATAGGGTATCATCCTACCCAAATTCATACCCTAAAATATCCAAAATAATAAGACCCTAATCTTATCTTATCCTATCTAACCTAAGACCTATTAAGTCTAGTTTATTGAACTTATGTTTCTAATATATTGACTAATTCTATCATTATATACTAAAAATATTATTTGGCATACAATACAAAAAATATATATTTTCTATATTTAACTTAATTTAATTAATTTTTATTTTTAGTATGATTAAAATTATAAATAAAAAGTTTAGATACCAGAGCCGCATTTGATTGTCTTACAATTTGATTTGCAATTATCATAATTAAAATTTACCTAGCTAGTCGAAGTTTGGTACTAAATGAACTACAGAAAAAAGATATTTTTTATACTTAATTTAATTTAATCATTAAATTTAATTTAGTTTATTTTTATTTTTAGTATAATTAAAATCATATATAAACAGTTTTAATTAAAATTTTATATTTAAAAAGCTTATCATTAGTATATATTTAATTTTGGCATAGATAACTTTTAGATTAATAGGTTAAATTTAAAAATAAGGTAATGCGTAATTTTTGAGCATGAGTACATGAGTAATCTTTTGGTATAAATCATACTCATATCTATTATATTTTTTTTGATAAATATAGATATGTGTATGAATACGGACATAATTTTTTGAACTTGAATAGGATATTATCCTATCTATTGACAGACCTATCCAACTTGCGTCCGTGATTTTGTATGGGTAGGTAGACTAGGTATTAACAAAAGAAAGCCTATAAATTGTTGGATTGGGACCATTACAAGATAGCGCCAAAAATTGATGATCAAGTCGTTTTGAAATGCAGCAATCACGACTTCTATGGTTGTCAATTAATATCTAGGAAAAAGGAAAAGAGTGTGGCCAATTTCATATGAAGAATGAAATGTCCAAAAGTGTATGGAGGGTTGTATCCAATTTGCATTATGATTGAACAATTTACTATATAATAATATTGCAACATTTTTAAGACATGATTTTTCTCTATATCACGATTCGTTTGGATTAGATATTAAGCTAGCTCATCAAGATTTATTGAAGAGGCAAATTTATTAATATATTATTTATAAATAAATCACAAATAAAAGAACTTATATTTACTTCAATATGATGTAATTTTAAGATGGAGGTCAATATATCTCTTATGCAGATTTAATAGTCCGATGTAGGTCGGATTCCAGTAAATTTTACATTAGTCTGCCAGTATATCTGTTTATGGTACTATAAACACAAGTAATATTAATTTTACAGGTATGCTTTATTTATTACACAATTTTCACTTGATGTTATTTCATCTTTACCCTTTTTTGAAGTAGGGCTTGGAGAATTTTCATTAGAATTCTCATGCAACCGCAACCCTACCCGACTTTGTTTTCAGGTTTTGCTGAAATTTGCAAACTTAACCCTAAAAATCGATCATAGTAAAAAAAAATTAAAAAAATCAACTACTCAAATTAGATATTAGTGAATTTATGAATTCGTAAATGTTTTATTTAATTTAAACGCAAAACCTTAGAACGAACGAAGCATATAAAACTTTTTCAATGTCTACTTCATTTATTTAGGATATATGCATTTGTTCCACATTTATTTGGACTTGATACATTTGTTCCACATTTATGTGGGCATTGATAATGATAAGGGTAGAATTCGTTGGGTATCGGATTAAGTTGATATTTTGATGAGATTCGACCTCTCTGGTCGATATGCAAGTAGTGGTTGGTTGAATCCTGCAATCACTAGCAAACGTCAGGTTAGCCGAGGAGCCCTCGGTTTAGGCACTCCGACGCTCAAGTCAATACGGGTCGACTATATAATGTGAGCAATAGAGTATGGGCTTTTGTATATATGAGAGCATACTTTTGAAAGGTTGGAGTGAGGGTATTTATAGCCTTCTCTCCTTGGGAATTTTCCAGAGATATCTTTGGTGTGTAGAGAGGGCTTTTGTCCTTGCCTGAAGGGCAATTAGTCATCTCCCATCCTTGTACTATTCCAAGTGGTTGTTTTCCCAGGTTTTAGGAACAAGATAGAACACTATTGACGCGCCTGTCGCGCCAGGCAGTAATGGGACGGCATGCGCCATTAATGCGGAGGCGTGCCGCCTGTCAGTGCATTTAATGTGGCAGGGATGGTACTGTGTCCTTCCGACCTCTCTGGTCGGAAGGAAAATCGACCTGATAATGCACAGGAGTATGGATCAGCGGTGCGGGTCGACCTATCGACCCCCGGCCTTAAGCGAGTCCTGGTCGAGTGCTCATTTACTTGGGTACACCGTCGATCATAGAGGTCGACTTGGGTCAAGAGCGTTGTTGGGCCCCAGAAGTAAGATGGGCTTGGTATGGTGCCTTTGGGCCCACATGGTTTGGGCCGAGCCACTTGGGCTATCCTATATCACATACTTTTGTTCCACATATGAACTTATGAAAAGTTGATGGAGATTGACATTCATGCTCCATTTATGATTTTTACACAAAAAAAAAATAAAAATTGATAGAGAAGTCCATATACATTGGTTTTCTTGTGGACTTTTTATTTTAAGAAAAAACATTAGCGACTCAAATGGCACATCCGCAAGCTCAGAGCGGACCACAAGTTCAATTATACAAGAAAAGAACATAAACCTTGTACCCTTTTAATTTTTTCTTTGTTGTTGTCTAGCCAGTGCCTTTTTTGCTTTTGTTTTGATAATTATCTTTCTTATTTTTCTATTATCTCAAACAAAAAAATAAACTAAAATTGTGTGTTTTTGTTGATTTCTAAATAGAAAGACCAACTATTTCTTTTTTTATATATTTAATTAATTCTAATTTCAGACCTACACACTTATTTAGTCAAAATAAATCCATAATACTAATATTTTATAAGGTGTATTACTCGTCTTAAAATAATTAATATTCATCCATTAATTAAATAATTTTTCTTTTTCTTTCTATACAGGGTCCAGTCCTGGGGCAGGATTAAGACAAGGAAAAACTTGTCCCGGCCCCCATTTTGATTTACAATTTCTTTGCAATTGTTCGATATATCCCAAGTAAATATTGTAGAAAAAAAAACCAAAAATTTGAAAACAAAAAAAGTAGTATTAGATTAAAACAAGTAGAAAAATTATTGGCGATCTATACAACAAAAAATACCTAAGTACTATATATATATATATATATATTATATCTTGATTTTCTTTTAAATTTATAAATTCTTCAAAATATTTTATAAAATATTTAAAAACTTATAAAATATCATAAAATATTTGATAATTTATATTTTTTTTGAAGAAAACCTATATACTCTCTAAATAAGATACTAGAATTTTAATTCTAAGTTACTTTTAAAAAGTAAAGAATTTATATATATATATATTTAAGGTCTTAATGAATTTTTAATCTTAACTATATTAAGTATAAAATTGTCAATATTTTATGAATTCAAAATTTTATTTTGTCTAGACATTTTAAAATTTTAGTTTAACATCTTATAATTTTTTCTTAAAACTAAACACCCTAATGGAATGGCATATAAAGTCAATGGGTTTAATTGAATATAATAAAATTTATAATTGCACAAATAGTTGAGACCACTTTTAGAGAGTTTATTAAAATCATTGAATTCGATATATAGTACGTAAATATATAGCTCCTTCAATTGAGGTTTTATATATTTATTTATTTTTTATACATATATATATATTAAGAGTTCATTAAATTTAATCGAACCTCAGAATCACATGTAAAAATATGTGATTAATAATACTGAATTAATTGACTACTCAACGGCTCCTTCATTGAAAATTGTGGTTGTCAAAATAACTTTATTCTCTATAATTTTATCTATAATTTCGGAGATGTTTGAGATTTAGTTGGAAATTATGTAGGTTGTCTCCTTTCAATTCTGCCCGTTACTGTTTACCAGCTAATTTCTGGATTTTCAGAACTACAAAGAGCCATGCAATTGGTCAGATCAACAAGAAATTATTGAAAAATCTAACTTATCTGTATGCACTCTTTTTCACTTTAAATTAAATTCATCTGTCTTATCATCTTATCAATTTGCACAACCATTCGTTTCTTAATTCATCAGCCCATACATAACAGAAATTCTCAAATCAGAACATCCAAAAATAAGAAAAAGAAATAGTATTGTTCGACCATTCGTCCCCGGCAGGTTACATCAGAAAAATAAATAGGTAATTAACTAAGTAAAATAGTGACAAAGGGAATAAATAACTGCAAAGTTTATTAGCAATTCCCACCTATATATCTCTAAAAAATAATTAAATACTTCTGAATTTAAACTACTCAAATTGTACAAGAACCGTGCCAACGTCTATAGCTTGTAGTATAGCAAAATTTGAGTCGAAAGACTAAAGCGAGCGAAGAAGGACTTGATGTGCCCAACCATATAAATCAATGTTTATTTATTATCGATCATTCAATTCTACATCAAATTTGAGTCGAGTTTAGAAATGCTAACGAGTTAAACCTAGTTGGGTCTTGATCTTTTTTTTTTTTTTTGTTGGCTCAAGCTCGAGGAACTTTATGTAAGAGTCGAAGCACCAAAAGGAGAATTGATACTTTTTTTAATAGGAGATCAGAGTGTTATTCCTTGGAGATGAAAAATTGAACCACTGGGTTTTATCAACTTGCAAATTCTGTCTCAGTTAGTTAAAAGAATGAAATTGATTGATATTATGACGATACTAGGTAGCATAGATATCATTATGGGAGAAGTTGATCATTGAAATGATAATTGAGACAACAGAAATACAAGGTATCAATTTTTTTTCCAGATAGGAGTCCTTAAAAGAAGTATATGGGATCATATCGATGCTTGTACCTATTTTCACTCTTGTATTAGGAATCACACTAGGTGTACTAGTAAGTTTGAGCTCTACTCAGGCTTGAGTTTGAGTTCTCGGTTCGACTCGGTTTGTTTGTCTCCAACTTTTAGCTAAGTCATAGACTCAAGTTTGATGTTGAGCTCAAGCATGAAAAATTGAGTTATTTTATAAAATTCCTAAATTAGTATATTACAATAACTTCTATGTATAAATACTTGTTTAAAAATAAAAAAATAGGCTCGAGAGCTTGCTCAAGAATTTGCCAACAAGAATTATTTATCTCGAGTCAATAATTTGAAACCCTAGTCGAGGAAAGTGAGTGAAGAAGTATTTCTTGTAACCAACTCTATGAATCAGTAAAAACTTGTTTTGAATCATGTTCTGTCATTGATAAAAATTATCTCCATGTGAAATAATGCTATCGAGTAAAAATATAATAGATTTTGACAACCTTAAATATTTCACATTCAGCTTTAATCATAACAAAAGTAAATTATTAATTACCTTTGAAATATCTAGAATTCTCACCGCATGTCTCAAACAATCTTTTGGGTAACAATGGAGATTAAAAGATGAGCAATTTGACCAGATAAACCTCTAACTTTAGATGGTAAAGAAGTAGTGGTAGGGTCAACACAAGTAAAAAAAATAAAAAAAACCCAAAATCTGATTGCCCAATTGATGTGAAATCAATCCAAATTGCACAAAACCAAAAAGCTAAGCTGAGATAATTAGGCTTAAGTTGAATCCAGACCATCCATGGAACTATCTGGTTTTTTCTCTAACTGCAAGTGGTCCTTTAAAATTAAGGATGACAATTGCAAAGTGTACAAATAGATAATTGTGACTAATGCATATTTGTATCAATATGCCCATGCACTATGATGCAACCATTCTATCCAATATGACTCCACTATTCACAATCAACAGTTCATTGGGGCCCATTTATCTTGTCCACACTATTCACTTCACTTTTTGCTAACGTGCGCGGTTGTGCTAAAGTACGCCCACACCCTCCTTGTTGGAGAGTAAGTGAGTATATTTATCAAGATTTATTAGGATTTGAACATCAAATTTTATATCGTATAAATATAAGGACGATGTCGTTGGGCTAATTAAACTTTAGGCCCCCGTTGTTCTAAAATATGAAGTGTGTATATGAAACTTAGTAATTAGGAATTTTTTTATATGGATTTGTTGCATATATATGCTCAACCCACATAGTGGGAGAAGTAGATTTTCTCAAATTATAGAATGAAAAGACTAAGACTATGTTTCCTCAAAATGAAAATTTATTTGATTTGTGATATTATTGAAAAATATTTTTTAATATATATCTTTACAAGACAACCCTATTTTCATACCTTACAACTTAATCTTTAATTATATATATTTTTTTGAAAAAAAATAGTTTTATATACTTTCTAATCCTATACTTGATGAGTGGTTAATTGGTCTAGTGACATCGTTCTCAAACTTATATACGTGAGATTTGGAGTTTAAATTCTAACAAATTCTATGTGTGCGGGCATAAATAAAAAGAAGTCCTGTCTATACCTTGATCTTCAATCATTTGTCAGAGACGTAAACCCTATTTTTCAATAATTTATATCATATTTTCAAAAAATACTTTTTGTCTTACTTTAGAAATGTCTAAGTCGAATTCAATGACCCCACTCGTTCAAATATTTTTTTATTTCTACATATAATTACCCCTAAAGCAATTATCTCAAAATGGTTCACAAAATAAATCTCCAAAATATTAAAGGAAATAAATCCAAACATAGTGTGAGATTCTTGGCATTAATATTGTTAGCAATGATTGAAATTGTTACAAAAAGGGCATAAAAAAAGAACCTTAATAGTACTATACTACAAGGCGCCGCATTAATGCTAAAATGCGCCCACCACCCGGCCCCACCCCTACGAGCTGATTCTTTATATACTTGTTCCTTTCATGTTTCAGCTCTCAAAAATCAACTTCCAAAGAATATACACCTTCCACAAGCATTCTTCCACCTCACTTCACCCCTCAAATTTTCTCTCAAGAAAATTTCTTAAAAAAAAGAAAAAAAGGGAAAAAATGGGCAGATTTCTCCCATGTCCTTTGCCTTGCAATCCCCAAAACCACCAAGATTCTGATCAATCACAGAACAATCTCCATTCTGATTCATTTTCAAATTCATCCCTTACTTCACAATCAAGTCTCCCTTCTGTTCCTTCTTTGACACCAAATTCCCAAACCCTCGAACACGCCACCACCGTCGCCACCGCCAACCACCACTGCTTAGCCACTCTCAAGGGCCACTCTTCCTACATATTCTCCCTTGCTCTCGCCGGAAAACACCTTTACAGCGGCGCTTCTAACGGCGAAATCCGCGTCTGGGATCGTAACCCGAATTCCCACAATTCATCCTATAATTACACCGTCGCAGAAGGCTATAGCGGCGTGAAGTCCATTGTAGTCTTGGCGGACAAGCTCTTCACCGCCCACCACGATCACAAAATCCGCGTCTGGAAAATTGATAGCTCCACGCCCTACAAAAAATACAAGCTTATTACAACGTTGCCAACTGTAAACGACCGCTGCTTGAGACTTTTCTCCGCGAGAAACTATGTCGAAGTGCGCCGGCACAAGAAGTGCACGTGGGTCCATCACGTGGACACCGTCTCGGCTCTTGCTTTATCAAAAGATGGCTCTTTGCTCTACTCTGTTTCGTGGGATAGGAGCCTCAAAGTGTGGCGGACTTCTGATTTCAAGTGCGTAGAATCAGTGCAGAACGCGCATGACGACGCTATAAACGCCGTCGTCTTATCCAACGACGGGTGTGTTTACACGGGCTCGGCGGATAAAACAATCAAGGTTTGGAAAAAGCCCGACGGAGAGAAGAAACATTCACTCTTTTCCACTCTGGAAAAACACAAATCCGCTGTAAATGCGTTGGCTTTAAGCACTGATGGCTCTGTTTTGTATTCCGGCGCCTGCGACAGGTCAATCATTGTTTGGGAAAAGGGCGGCGGCGGCGGCGGCGGCGGCCGACATTTGGCGGTGGCGGGGGCGCTGAGAGGTCATAAGAAGTCTATTCTGTGTTTGGCTGTTGTCTCTGATTTGCTATGCAGTGGATCAGCTGATAAAACTGTTAGAATTTGGAGCAGAGGGAGTGGAAATAGTTATTCTTGCTTGGTAGTGCTTGAAGGGCACAGAAGTCCTGTCAAATGTTTGACAGCAGCTTCGGCTGATAACCATAATAATACTAAGAGTGGTAATAATGATTCTGGGAGTTCTTATCTGGTTTACAGTGGCAGTCTGGATTTTGATATTAAGGTTTGGCAGATTTGGGTTCCCTCCTGATTTTCAGATGTTGCTTGGTTAATTACAAAGTCTTGTACAAAGACAGAAGAATGTTTTGTTTAAGATTTGGAAGAGCGAGTGTTGTATTTGTATCGGTATTGGAAAGATTACACTAAAGCTTATAGATAATTGGAAGGATTGCTTAATTTGCTGACCTTTGTAAAATTTTTTTTCCATAGTCATATGTTCGTCAGCGGTTACTAAGAATTATGAGTGCAATCGAGTCAAGTCGAGTTTGAACAAATTTTTTGAACTTGAGCTTGAAATACATATATTGGGCTCGAGTTCGAACTTGAGCTCGACGAGCCTAAAATTTGAAGCTCAAACTCAACTCGACGAAAATTCAAGCTCGGCTCGATAAAGCTCGAATTGGCAAATAAATTCTAAAAAACTGTAGGCTCAAGCTCGAATTTGAACTCGAATTCGAAATAAAAAAAATATTAATATAATATATATTTATTAATAAAATAAAAAATAATATTTTATTATATATTGGCTTGTGAGTCGGCTCGTGAGCCTCGAGTCTAGATACAGATGACTCAAATTAGAGCTCGAGCTCGATTCAGCTCGAACTGTTTTGAGCTTGAGTCGAGCTAACTTGAACTCAGTTTGTGAAGCTTGCGAGCCGACTCGACTCGTTTGCACCCCTATTAAGAACGGACTCTGGAAGGAGCTGACCTTTGTAAAATCACAAATTTTGTATCGTTACAACATGTATATTGTCCAAGGTATGATAATTTAACGTGGTATTTACTTTTTTCCAACTTATTATATATCAAACACAAGATTATGACATTTGATTTGTATCTGCTTAAGAATGGAATATGTCCTGAGGTTGCCAATAGTCTGTAATGATTGCTTTGCTCAACTTGCTAAACAAACAAGTAGCTGGGCTGGAAGTTTGAATTCATGGCAGTATTTTTCGACTCCTTTTGATTCTTGAATTTTGATCAAGGTTAATATTGTATAATAAATCCTAATTACCTGTCTTATCTCCTGTTAACCTTTGAAAGAAGTCATATGTCCTGATTTGTCTAGCAATCCACTTAATTCCTTGTTTCCTTGCCCCGTAAAATCTCTATTGATTATGATTAATCACGATTGCACACCAAACAGCTTTGAAAAAATTAAGGAGCCGTTTGGTTTTATTTTTTGAAGGCATTTTCATTTTCGGATAAAAAGGAGTAATGAAAAGTTAGTTATAAATGTGTTTTTGAAAATATAATGATTATATATGATTAAAAATGAGTTGTATTTGAAAAATATAGTGTTTTTTATTCAAAGTCGTGCAAATGTGAATAGGAAAAAATGAAAGTAAAAATAGAAAGAGAGTGTAATAGTGTATTTGAAAAATGTGCTGAAAATAAAAATAAATATAAAAAAAAATTGATAGCTTTCTATTTTCATTTTCTTATGAAAATGAAAAGGAGTTTTGAAAACAAAATCAAACGGACACTAGGGCCCAGAAGAAAAAGAGCCACTTTTTTTCTGAAATTCTTATGCTTGATTGTACCTTAAGAATATGATGACAGAATTGACAGAGAGAATTTTCATTCTAATACTCTTCCAAAGTATCATTATTTCTATCTTTAAGTAATCTCTTAAAACTAAAGTCATATCTTTTCAGTTAAATGCCGACATTTCGACAACATAATCCACTAAAAATTTCATTTTTTTTTCCCCAAGCATTTTCTTAACTAAAGACAAAAGTTATCACTATAAAAAACTAAGGTATCAGCTACAATTAATTCATAAATAATATTAAAAATTTATAATTTTAATTATAAATTGATATAACCAAATTCGAAATAGATGATCTTGTAAGTAAACCCTCGTGCGATCAGTCTGCAACTGATGATTATTCTTTTTTTTCATATATGCTAATTTTCTACGGAGCTAATTTTCTACGGATAACTAATCTGTTGTGTTTTAAACATGCAAGGCTACAAATTGATACCTAACAATATTTGTTGCTTATAATTTATAAAAAATTACATTTTTAACAAAATTATGTAGCTACATATATTATAACTTAACATTGTATTAATCAAATTAATTATGGTCAGTAAAGCTTCAAAGATTTGATTAACTAAATTAATTAAAGTGGATTGATTTGGGAGTTAGGCTGAAAGGTGGTGTGTGCCCATCTCCCACTTTCAAAAACCATTATATCTGGGTCCTTGCCCTTTTCTTTTAGCCAAACATACAATTTTTTTAATCTACATTTTTCTCATATAGATGGAACTTTTGGAGACAAGAAGCAAAATTCATCAAAATTTACAGAAAGTTAATTAATATTGTTGATTAAGATAATCCACCTTTTTCTTACATGTGGTACTTCGTGCTACCATGTTAATGTGCCACGTTAAAAGGGGGGGGGAAATGGTAGTTAAAAAGTCCATTAATAATCTCACTTTGACTTAAAGAGTTTGGATTAATGTTAACACGAAAACATATGCTACCTAATCGAGGACATACAATTTGTTCATTAAAAGGCCAAATTTGCATCATCAATTTGGACTTTAGCTCCCGTTTGGTTTTGTTTTCAAACATCATTTTCATTTTTTTTCCTGAAAATGAAAACAAAAAGTTATCAACTTCTTCACTATTTTCACAGACATTTTCATTCTTAACGCATTTTCCAAACACACACTTACACACACTCTCTCTCAATTTTCACACTTTATTTTTTTCTATTCTCATTTGCATGACTTTTAATACAAAAACACAATAATATCCAAATACAACTTATTTTCAACTCTACATAATCATTTAATTTTAAACAAAACATCGAAATAATATTTTATTTTCAAAATCATACTTACAACTAGCTTTTTACTATTTTTTTCACTAAAAAATGAAAATGTCGACAGAAAACAAAACCAAACTGCCTCTTATATAGAGATTTATCCAAAAGAGTATTTTTTTTAACATTGATAATGGACTGCAAAAAACAAGCTTATTTCTTGGTTTTCATGGCAAAGGAACAAGTGTACTAGGTATGACTTAAGAAAACATAGAAAATCTTGCAAGATAGTTAGCTCTTTCGTAAATTATGTTTTAATGTCGTCATTAGTGGTAAACGTGTAAGTGTAAGATTGCTACTTTAACTCTTACTTCTACGACTATTAGAGATTAAAGATGAAGCCAAAATGTCCTGATCTGTAATGCTGATGCATGCTATGTAATTCTTTTGTTTGTATATATTTTATTAAAATTCAATGACAAGATATAATGTAAAGTATATTAAGTATAAGATTAAATAAGAAGGTACGTAGCACAAAGACATTGATTATGGTTGTAAGATTTGGAGATTATTATAGTTTGCTGATATCAAATTGTTAGATCATATGTGATTATGACTTGTAGTTGATTATTGGTATCTAAAAGTTCATGACTTTTAGATATGGTCACGGTTTCATGTAATTTTAGGGGGGGGGGGGGGGGGGGGGGAGGAATCTAAGAGGAAGATACAAGATTTAATGATAGATCTATTTAGGATGTCACCAGTGTTTTTTTTTAATGTTTTTATTTATACACACTAGCAGTTGTTGCACGTAATTTTTGCGCACATAAAATTACTTATTGAATCATTTAAAATTAATACATGAACTAATTTTAATTATGAGTAAAGTAAAAATTGTGCTAGATGTTTTGATATGATAAAGAAAACAATGGAAGATAGAATTTTGAAAATACAAATTTGTAAGTTTGTGGATTTTTTGAAAAGTACAATTGTGATCTTATTAAACCATCACTTCTAAAGGACAACTTAAAGGAGAAATTTGAAATATTAGTAAATTTGGCATCTAAATCACCTTTTTGTACTGAATTCTCCATTTTATCCTTCAAACTGCATTATTCATTTTAGTTGCTGGAACAATTAAAGGGTAAATTATGTAAAAAACCACAAATAACTTTCATTTTAAACACAAAATAGCATTTATTTTTATAATAACATAGATATATATATGTTAAAAGTTTGTTAGGATTCGAACCTCTAATCTTATACTGATTGTGTGAGGATAGTATCAGTGAACCATTAATTGACCATTTAACGAGTTGTCTATAGATTAATTAACGAGGAATCTTAGCATTTTAAATCTAGATCAATTATTATTTAGGTGGATTAAAAATTCAAATTGCCATCTAATAATCCTTATTCTATAAATCCAAGTATGAAAACATAATTAACATGATTTAGGATAAAACTTGAGGTATTTGTATTTTAAAATAGATTATATATGAAATATAATAATTTTATGAGAAATTTGGATATGAAGTCTAAGTCAATGAAGGTATCAAAACCTCACCACGCTCGAGATTGAGATAATTATTATTTAGGTGGAATAACTCAAATTTCATATTCTGGCCATTCATATCATATATGGATCTCTTCATGAGATCAGATCGACCCACTCTTTTATCTATGTGGGAAACTATTGGACCATATTTGCATTAAGATCGACCCATTAATCACAACTATATCCGATTTGTTTTGTAATCTGCACAAGGCAAGTCTATAAGTGAGATACGTGCGGCCCAACCAATACATATCTACTGAACTTTTAGTAGCTAGCATGAATTAGCTGGTCCCGTGGCAACAAACATTTTTTTTTAATAGGACAGAGGAATCATTTTCAATCTGATTTGAGTACTCACCCTGCTTCGAACTCACTCCCAATTTAAGATTAGAATTGGTGGAACCGAGATTGCTTCAACCCCACGTCGCCCGCAGCAACAAACTCACTCTTGTATAATGTAAAATCAACTAAATTAAGATCGTAAATCAGCTTTTGTGCAATTCGGGATAAAGATAGCAAAGCAAAGGCTAAGGGGACAAAATGCATGAAAGACTAGGTCTTCTTTCCTTCTTGCTAATGGGGTTTTTAAATTGAGGAGAGTGAAATAATAAATTTTAATTAAAATGTTCAATGTAATTATGATATAGAGTTCTCTTGTCAATTCCACTAATTGATGTCATCTAAGATAATTAGGCTACAATAACTCTTTGACTCTCAAGTTTTTTTTTTTTTAAATAAAAAAGGAAGGAAGCAGTAGTAGCGACATTGCCTCATCCTGCTATGCCATGTTCGGGCTTTCATGTTCAGTCACGAACATATCAGACACCTAAACAACCTATGCAAGCAAGGGTTCCGTCAGCGTAGCATCACCAAGAAACTAGTAAAGTCTATAGAAGCCGGCATTAATCCACACCCAAGCCGAACAACACACAACTAGCAAATATTTTTGACAAATGCATAGAATTAGTCTTTGACTCCCGAGTTGAAGTCATCGTTTTTCAATTCCTCCGATACTACAAGGCCTATAATCGGTTACCAAAAAATTACAGGACATAATTGTATTATTAAGAGGTATTCAAATAGGTAATTAATTTATTGAAACTCCCTTCAATTGACTTAATAGCCTAAATACTGTTTGGAGTGATATAGAAAGCCAAGAATATGTATATATAAAAGGATGTTGAGAGGGTTGATAGTTGATGTTGCTCGGGTTTCAAGTCCACGACCTCAACTCGAAGTCCCGAACTACCAAATATAACCCTGGCTACGACCCTAACCTCGACCCGGAATAGCACAAGTGTTTCTGGATCTCTAATTTGACCACAAAGAGAGCTCGTTAGGCTAGCTGAGATTGCCCTCAGCTAAAGACCTTCAATGCCTAAGTTAGTGAGGTGATTAGATGTGTTCAAGGTAAAGAGTAGAGATTGGGTGGAGATGAATAATGATCACTTGACCTGGAACTGTGCTGAACTTACTTCTTACAAGTGACAAATTGTCCTTCACGTACGGATCGAGCTGGCATAATTCTACGCATTGGATCCTCTCTTGATCAACAAACAATGATTTGGGTTCCAACCCGAATCGGGTTGGGTTCATTCGGGTCGTGACCCGACCTGAATAGAAAAGACGCGGATCCCGTTATGTTTCGGCAATTAATCCAGTGTCCCAGGGGCAAAATGGTCTTTTCAAGCCTTTCAAGTAATAATTACTATCAATAGTATAATGGGAAAAAATATTTTAATAGCATTTTTTTACTTTTCTGGGTAAGGATATATATATATATATATATTATTGGATCGCCTCAGATTCCATTAAATGCACCGAATGTATTTGCAGTGAAAATTCTCTAACAAATAAATTATAAGTAAAAAAAAATATAGTCAAAAAGGGAAATATTAAAGTTCAAGGAAAGATCAGGAAACTGAAATAAAATATACCTGAAAGATATATCAGGGGGCAGAGTTCAGGAGCGTTGTTTACTGGGAAAGTGCCCAGTGAGGCAGAGGTAGAGAATCTTCCACTTTCCATGTTGGGTAATAATGCAATTTATAGTTTTATAACCGGCTGAGAATCATAGGTAGGTAATCCATGCAACTCTTGTGGTACCTTTCTAGATGTTAATCCACCATATTTATAATTAATAATTTATTTTCTGGTAATTTTTCTCATTGATGCCTCAAACTGTATTTTTTGTTGAACTAATTTTTCAGCCCCAAAGAAAAGCCCAATACAAGTTTTGCCCTTAAATTTTGGACCGAGTCTGAGTACATGTAATTCAAGTACGACTATTCAATTCGTGCAAAGTTTTTCTTTTCTTTTCTTTTCTTTTCTTTTTTTTTTTCATTTTTATTTACACATTGATATGGGAACAGCTCATTAGGCCCAATTAGTCCGTCAGGCCCAATAAGCCCAAAACTTTATTCGACCATAGGGGTTGAAGCCCAAGCCTTTGCTCGACCCCGATCCCAGCTTTTGTGAAGCAGAGGCGTTGATGACCAATAATGACAGTTCCTGTCACCCATCGCATCCGCATTAAATATACCTTAATCACTGAACTGTCTGCATTAAATGAATTGACGGTGGTCACCTCCACATTAATGACGGTAAGGATCCCCTCTCTGGCTAGCCGGATATTTGTGCACCTCCAAGATAGGTCGAAAAGATGTATCCTGCCCCTACTTGAGGAATCAACACATGGAATATATTGAAGGAGATATTAGTCTTTTACCCTTATATGAACACTATAAATACTTCATCATCCAGAAGCAATACTAACCACACATACACTCTTTGAACTGTTATTCTGTCCGAATATTTTCAAGTCGATTCACTGACTTAATCATCGAAGGGTTTTAGCCGAGGACCCTCTTGGCTAGCCTGACGTTTGTTTCTTCGTCGCAGGTTCCACCCAACATCCACACAAATCATCTTTTTGGTTGGAGGACCGTTCAAGTCGAGACCCAAATCCACCACACTAAAAATAACCTCATCACACATGCATGGACACCAAATATTAAAGTTCGTTAGGGTTTGAACCTTAAACTTCACATATACCATTTTTTTTCCATTTATATATACATACTTTAGATGTTCAGTAGGTTCGAATCTCTAACCTCGTACTGTATATGTGAGACTTATAGCAGCGTATTAAATGGCTACTTATAATTTCTTATATATATACAAGTGTGACGATAATATCATTAGGTCAATTAAGTATTTGAACAAAAAAATTCAGATTAATTATTATATAATAAATTTTATTTATTATTGAATTAGTTGATTAAAGTCAAAGAAGTTGAGGCAAAAATCACAAAAAAGTAAGGGTGGAGGTGGTGGGGGGTTAGGTTTAAGAAAGAAGAAAAGTAATAGTTACACTAAAAAGCTTATGAATTTGGTTTGCCTTTAGCACAAGATAACATAATGATTGCAATGAGAATGAGGGGACACCACCACCACTACAAGTTTCTATTGATAACAACAAATTAATTTCACTTTTCACTGAGGGGATCTCATCAAATAATGCATGCTTTCTCCACCATGAATCAAGGATATATAGGTATGCCCTATATATATATATATATATCTTCTCTTCATTATATAATATTAGAGCCACACTTGTAAATATAGGAAAATTAGGTATACTAATTTGGGGTCATCCAATGAGATTAGTTAGAGAAATTACCTAAAGTCAGAGCCAATTGATTTATGGTCATTAAGTTATTATTCTTTACTATCGAATATCGAATTTGAATTCTAATATGAAATCATGTATCTTAAAATTAACATTGGGGTGATTCCATCCTTTTAAACGTATGCGACTCATGGGAATTAAGTTATATTTTTTTGCAATGAATTAAATTCGATCCTAAAATCTTGATCTTGAAGTGTAAGAAAATTATTTTTTCATTGAATGGACCTAATCAGAGATGGAGCCAGGGGGCTGGCAGGGGTAGACGCCCCCCTCAAAATATTAAAATTATTTTTTACATTAAAAATTTTAAAATATTACACTTTTACCCCTCAAAATATTAAAATTATATTAAAAAATTTAAAATATTACACTTTTGCCTCCCTCAAAATATTAAAACTTCATTTTTTATCTTAAAAATTTTAAACTATTACACTTTTGCCATCCTCAAATTATAAATTTGTCCATCCTCTTATTGAAAATATGCATTTTGCTCCATTGTACTTCTTTGTGTATATGTGCAATAATAATAATAATAATAATAAAAATTATATTTTTGATAATTCAGAATTTCGCCCCTGAGAAACAAAAATTCTGGCTCAGTCCCTAGACATAATGGACTTTTTCTTTATTCTTCATATCATATATCAAGAGAAAAGCAAACATAGAAAGCCAGTTAAGTAAAAGGGTATAAAATTTTCATTTAGCTTGTCTCTGCAATTGATTTATTTTTATTTATTAATATATGTAGTTAATTTTGCTTTTCTTAATTTTTCACGCTGTCCCCGATGGCTAAGTGAATTATTGACGAGACATTTCTAAGTTGAATCTACGAAGAAAAGAATGTAGGAAGACAATAAAAAGTGGTCTCTTTTTAGAGAGTCAAAATAGGGAATAATTGGTGATTTTCTTGGATAAGTGATCAAAAGTCAAACTTTTCCACCACTTAGATTAACCTTTGTCTTTCTTCTCAACGAGGGAGAAATTTTACCACCTCCTCCCCCACCCCACCCCACCAATATATACATACACACACACATATATATATATATATATGAATTTATTACGAAGGCTTGGCTGTGGTAAATTTTTTGTACAAACTACTAGTTTATATCACTGTCTTAAGTTTTTTAACTTCCTTTTATATATTTTGTCAGGAAAAAAAAATGAATTTATTATTCAATATATATATATGTGTGTGTGTGTGTGTGTGTGTTGCGTGTGTGTACGATATTACTTGAAAAAGGAAAAACTTTAGTCAAGATCATTCACAGAAAGAAAATAATGTTAGTGATATATAAAAATTAAGTAATAATGTAAGAATTATTATTTACAATTAAAAAGTATTAAGTAAAAATTGTAATTTTTTATTTATCGTTAATGACTTGACATGTATATTAAATGACATTTTTTTGGCCACAATAACGACAAAAAATGATATATTATACTTTTATATTATTGCAAATGATATATATATAATGATAACAAAAATTATCATTATAATTTGTGATAAAACATTTTATTAATTATCATTATATATTCATAATTGTTAATAGCAATAGTTTAAATTTAATTTTTGTTACCTTTAAATTTAAAAATTATTGTTGCGACAGAATAATTTAATTATATTACCTAATTAATATGTGATTGATGCTTATTAATACATTTTCATTTTATTAATTTTTTTTCTTATAACAAATGAAGTATATATATATATACATATATATAAATACTACAATTTCTTCTTTTTAATACAAAAAGAAAAAATAGGTCTTTTTGAAGGTGTGAACATGTGCAATCTGGAGAAGCCAACACAGTAATTTACGTCATAATTATTACATATATACACACTCCTAGACACACAGTACATATATCTCAAACGGTCAATTGATTTAATGATGACATCGAACTTATATAAAATTATAAAAAGTATTTAAATCTTAATAAATTTTTGAAATGTACATATATATATATATATATATATGTTCCAAGTTCATTAACTGCAAAACCACTCACAGCAATAATGGTGTCCACAAATTCATCATTAGTCCCTCACTTTCACCATCACACCAATATGAGTACCCTCTTTTCCCCTCCCCCGATTCAACCAATTACACCCTCAAACATCAGACCCCGAAAAAGAAAGAAAAAATTCAAGCTCCGATCCAAAATGAAGAATAAAATAGCTTACAGTTCCTTCATTCAAGAAGAAGAAAACCCTAATTCCTTTCCCTGATGATCTTCCTGGAAAAGGGCCGCTGAGTATGAGATTTTCTTCTTCTTCTTCTCCTTTCTCTCCGGGGAATTGAAGCATAAAGGTCCGATCTTTCAATGAATTCAACAGTTCTCATATAATCACTATATATGTCAGATCTGTGTTATATATATATATATATGTGTGTGTGTGTGTGTGTGTGTGTGTGTTATTAATTTATGTTGCGGATTATGTATTACTTCAAGATGACAGTGTGCTGGTGCAAGTTTTATGTTTAAGATTTTGAGTTTCTTGTATGTAAGAATAAGTATATGGATCTTGATTGTAAGAAAAATATTTCTGTGAGTTGAGTTCATGTAGTAGTTTGAATAATATTCTAGCTAGGGTTTGATGTCTCTTTCAGATTGTTCTTGTAATTTCTTGTAATTTCCCTTCTGTGATGAAGTCGATTAGATTTAAGATCACGAGGATGTAATTAATTTCATGCTTATGTCTTGAGAGGTTTACAAATCGACACAACGAATGGATTAACCATGACTAATTCATATATAGTGATGCAAAATTTTGTAATTTTGATTATGAAATTAAACTAATTAAATTCAAAGTAAGCGTTTTTATAGTTAATCCTCGTTATTATTAATCCGTAATCAATAATTATTTTTTTTCCTTATATATATATATATAGTTTGCGTGGATATTACATAGCTAATGCATGATTAAGCTTCGTTTCAAAAATAAGATCACGAATTAAAAGTTAATAATTTTTGTGGTTTGTTATTTTAAAAATATATATTTGTTATAAGAGTTTAATTTATAGTTATAAACTATCATCATAATTATGAAATAATTAAAATTTACTTCTTAATAAAAAATTTTTTATAGTAGATAATTAAATTTTTGGTTGTGTAAAATTAAAATTAATACAAGTGTTGTAATTAACTAACTATTTTTCATAATATATATGCTAAGATGAATTAAAAATAATAATAATGAAAAAAAAATTTAAGACAAGACATCGACATCGGGGCATGTGTTTTTGTTTGGAGGGGCGTGGAGGCTGGGGTTTATCATATATACATACATATATATATATATTATATTGTATGGTTTTCTAGAAGCATTTCAAATGAAAAGTTCAAAGGGTTAATTATGTTGTCGATCGTCCCTTTGGTGAGTACTGTTTGTAGGGGGTCACTGGTTGTCCCTTACAAGATGGAGATTTCTTTGATGAAATCATTGTGCCTGCTGGCTAGCTAGCTAGTTCATATGTATATATATCAGACCACATGATGATTCATGAGTGTGAAAATAAATAAAATGATCAACTATATGAAATTAATCACATGTAATAATGTAGCTAATTAATCCAATGTTTCTGCTGCTAAATATGTTTGCATGAATTAAACAGGCATGCATGATGAAGGATATGATCATCAATATCTACGAACTCAATATTGATTACTTTTGATTACCATTAATTATCCCAACTTGTTTTTCACGGATTAAGTTTGTCTTAAATTCCATGTTCGATCTTGAGAAGATTATCATAATATTTATATATATATATATATATATATCTGTGTGTGTGTGTGTTTTCATAAGTTTGTAGATCTTATGTGTCCTTCAGATCACTTAAAATCCTCTAGACATATTTCAATTCAAAAATATGTATGTAATACGTAATCAAATATTTTTTGAGAAATATTTACTATACAAACCTCGACACAAAATGAAATAAAAGAATGAACACCTATTGAACTAAATAATTTAAACTAAACTTTCAGCGAATCAGGTGGCTCATTGCATTGCTAGGGCCTCTGTTTCTATGCCTGTATCAGTTGTGCAGGAAGATCATTTTCCTGCACATTTTAACAATATAATTCTTTTTGAGATGCAATGAAAATTTCCTTTTAGCGTAAAAAAGAAAGAAAAAAAAAAAAAGCTTTACCTTTAACCAAATTAAGAAGGTATTTGATTAAACTTATTTAAAATGTCTTATAAGTTCCTACATCTTCTAAAATATTTTTGGAGCTTAAAGATTCTAGATCTTTTTTTAAAAAATAAATTCTTAAAGTGTTTGGATAAAATAAGATATTGGAACTTATAAGATGTTAATAATGACAATTTTATAATTAAAATAATTAAAATTAAGAGAATTTGTTAAGATTTTCAAAATAAATTAGGAACTCCTTACTTTTTTAAAAAGGGCTTATAAGCTCTTAATATCTTATTTTTGGAGCTTATAAACTCTCTTTTAAAAAAATTTACCAAATACTCTTTAACATTTTATAAGTTTCAAAACATCTTATTTGGGTAGCGTATAAGCTCATCCAAACGCCATCTAACTCACCAATAATCTTGATCATAGGTATTTCCAACGGATTGCTCTTATCGTTTCTACAAAAGAATTGATCTACTATATATATTCATATATACATACATTGTATGTATGTATGTATGTATATGTGAATACATACATACACATTGGGGGGGTGGGGGGTTGAGATCAATTTATCGCACTAGTTTAGGTTGTACAGTCTCCAACAACTATTCACACTTCTCTATATGTGAATTTATTCAACTTTGTACCAAAAAGAAAAACTAAAAATGAATCATGATATGTATTAATATTAATAGGTAATATTTATATTAGACAACTAATTATTCTCATGAGAAAACTTTTTATTTTAGGGTAAATTTCTGTTTTATTGCATTAATGGGCCAAATCATGACTAATCCATGACCAAATATAGTGGGCCCATTTCTAGATTGGGCTAACCCATAGTGTTTTTCACATCCCCACCACAGCAAAGGATGAGTATAGGGCTATCAATTGGTCAGATTTGAATCGGATATGTAATATTTGAATTCGAATCTGATTAATAAAATTAATATTCTAATCCAACCCGAAATTCTATAGGATCTTTGTTAATCAGTATCATATCCGAATTCGATGGATATCCGAAAATCGATTAAAAAATCAGACTCGATTTATTTTTTTCTTTCTTTCTTTTTTCTTTTAAATTTTATAAAAATATTGTTGTAACAACAAATTTCTTTGTTTGCAATATAAAATTACAAGACAAGAAAATTTGTACAAATAAAATAAAATTAAAACTTATCAATCAACTGTGGATTCAATCTCTAATCTAATCATTTGATTCTTCCTTTCCAAATATGATCTTGAAATTTGATGAACTCCACAAAGAACTCCTTGAACACCATGAATCTCCTTAAATTTGATTTGAAGAAATAAAGCCAATTCGAGGGCTTCGCATCTTAATTTCGAATCAAACGCCAAAATATATGAGCTCCGCGAATAATGCCTTGAACGCCATGGATCTTCTTGAATTTAAAATAATGCCAATTTGAGGGCTCCGCACCTTAATCTCGAATCAAACGCCAGAATATGATGAGCTCTGTGAAGAACGCCTTGAACATCGTAGATCTCCTTAAATTTGATTGAAAGAATTGCTGGACTCCTTCAAAGTTCATCTCACTTTTTGGAATTTGTGTTGTGTGTTGAATGAGCTTTGGTCATCCCCTTTATATAGATGCTTGATGGGAAACTTGTAGATTGACTTGAAATTCTTTGATAGTTATCTATTTGATAAGATAATATCAAATATCAAGAGATAATATCATATATCAATAGATAATATCAAATATCTTCGATTTGATTGGTCCAAAAACGTAGACACTCATCTTTAACACTTGTCAATATTTGATTTGAACATAAAATAAATACTAGAGTATTAATTAAAATTAACTATTTATCTTTTGAAATTAAATTTAGTAAATTCCAAAATATAAATAGAAATTTTTAAATTAATAACTATCATATTATTTTACACATGTCACTTCTCAATTGGCCAAAAATTAATATGTCTACAATTGTATTTGTAAAATAAATATATGTCATATTTGAACTTTTAACAATTTTTTTATTATAAAGGTTAAATATTTTAATACTGAACTCATTTTTCACATTATATTAATGTTGATATAGGGTGGCCCAAAATGCCCAACGATTAGACAACGGCCCAGGGCCCATGAGCCACGTCGACCCTGTTCGACCAGGTAGTGGCCCCAAAAGGCCCAGCGATTAGACAACGGCCCAGGGCCCATAAGCCACGTCGACCCTGTTCGACCAGGTAGTGGCCCCAAAAGGCCCAACGTTCAGACAACGGCCCAGGGCCCATGGGACACGTCGACTATGTTCGACCAGTCTCCCCCAGGCCCAAGCGGGCGCCTCAGAGCCCTCGGATAGTATCGACCCTATTCGACCCCCGTCAGGCTGATAGGAGGTCGAATTCTGCACAGTACTCTGCCACCGCATTAAATGTGTTGATTGGCACCACGCCACCGCATTAATGGCGCATGCCATCCCCTCACTGTCTGACACGGCAGGCGCTACCCAGTATACCGTCCCGTCCTGTAGCATGAAAGGACATCTAGCTGGCAAAATTCAAACGGGGGAATAGACTAATTGCCCCTTTGAGAAGGCTGAAGACCCCAAGGGTAAGCCGAGGGCTTACCTGTCATTCCCTGCGAGGGGAAGAATATAAAAACTCCTCTGTCTTGCCTCACAAGGTATGCACCAATACACTCTGAAACTACCTTACTCCATTGAAAAATATTTCAAAGACTGACTTGAGCGTCGGAGGGTCTAAGCCGAGGGCCACTCGGCTAGCCTAACGTTTGCCTTGATTGCAGGATTCTCAAACATCATCAACGGAAGATATCTACCTTTGGGGTTAAACCGCATATAGATCGGAATTGGAATACCTGTATTACGATTCGGACCCTCATCATTTGGTGCCGTCTGTGGGAAACACGGAATCCTCTGTCGAGAATGGTGAACACTAGGCGAGCCCCTTCCGGGAGGGAAGAGAACAGAAGATCCAGCTCCTCCCCACTCCGCCAGAACGAAGAAAGGACTGCTCTGGGTCCCAGTATACAGCCTGAGCCCGTAGTCACCCTCACTATGCCCCAGTTGATGCAACTCATCAGTGAGCAGATCTCCGCGTAGATATCAGCCCAGCTTTCAACCGCCTTGAACCGGCAAGCCGCACCGCCGGAATCGACAGCAAGCGCCATGCCCCCTCCGACGGGGCATGAGCAAGCACCGCCTGTAGACTACTCACGGCGTCCGGGGTCCCCCAGGCATCTGGCTAGGCGAGAACTAAGCCAGAGTCGTTTTCACCGGGAGGCACCCCGCCCCCCGCCGAGGGAAGAGGTAGCAGACTCCGTGGACCATGACGTTGGGCCCCTTCGAGCCCCGCAGCGCGATAGGACCGAACGTTCCCGAGGTAGAAGAAAGCAGGATCAGCAGGAGTGGGAGGAGGTATCCCACCAGGTGCAGCAACTAAATAAACGCCTGGAGGAGCTGTCGAGGGGGAACGTGGACAGGCCCCTTCAGCCGGAGGTGCCCTCGAGATTTAGAAGGGAACGGGACTCACCCTTCACATAAGAAATTATTAATGAACGCATTGCGGTGGATGCCAAGATCCCCACTAGTCTCCCACAGTACGATGGGTCCACAGACCCGAGTGAACATTTGCTGCAGTTTGAACACATGATGCAGCTGCATGGACACAACGAGTTTATTCATGCAAAAATGCTGGTAACCACACTTCAGGGGGTGGCCTTGGATTGGTTCGTGAAGTTAGAGCCGGCGTCCATCTTTTCGTATGACCAGCTTTGTGACAAATTTCTGCACCAGTTTGCCAGCAGAATGAAGGCGAAGCTGCCACACACCCACTTGCACACGGTGAAGCAAGCCGAGGGGGAGTCTTTGAGAGATTTTTTCACCAGATTCAACACAGAGGTGTTGAAAATTGACAGTCCGAGGATTGAGTTCTTGATTGATGTGTTGTTTTTGGGATTGAGGCACAAAGAGTGCGCTAACGCTTTGGTGCGCGTTCAGCCCCGCACGATGGAAGAACTCCTCGACCTCGCGGAAAGGTACATGACCCAAGAAGAGATGAACAAGATGAAATACGGCAGCATAGAAACTGACAGGAAGAAGGGCAAAGAGAAGGACGACAAACAGAATAGGGAAGGACGTCGGTCCCCGATTAGATGCTTCCACGACTATACCCCGCTCTCCATGGCGAGGAAAGAAGTGCTCTTTGCCATTCAACATGACAACCTGCTGAAAAAGCCCCGCAAAATTACAGAGACGGAGGCCATGAGGAAGTCCGGGAAATTCTGCCACTTCCACAGACAAAAGGGGCATGACACCGAAGACTGCTTCAACTTGAAGGATGAAATTGAGAGGTTGATCAGACAGGGGCACCTAAAGAAATTTGTTGAGGACAAGAATCGACGAGAGAAGGGCTCGGTCGACCGGACTCCCCGTAGAGAAAGGTCGGCCAGTCTGCGAAGAGACGACAAAGGGAAGAAGTCCGCCCATGAAGCCCACCCACCCATCAGATGGGTCATCGACATGATCGCTGGGGGGCCCACGGGAGGAGACTCCCGAAATGCAAGGAAGCAAACCCAACGGCAGCTCGACTCGACCAAGCCATCCAAGGTCGAGACAGTTTTTCAGCTTACAAACAGCACAGAGCTAATATCCTTTTCAGACGCAGACCTCAGCCACCTCGAAAGCCAAGGTATGGACCGAAAGGTCGACTGTCCTATGGCGGTCGCTCTCGAGATCGCCAACTTCAAAGTTAGAAAGGTCCTGGTCGACAACGGTAGCTCGGCCAATATCATATTCTCGTTGACACTAAAAAGGATGGACTTGGGCAAGCTAAACTTTGATCCAGTCAGAACGCCCCTAGTAGGATTCGGGGGATCGGAGATAATGCCGCGAGGGTCCATCTCCCTCTCCACGACTTTTGGGCAGGGCCATCCCAGCCGAACCTTGATGATTAGCTATTTAGTGGTCGACGCCCCGTTCGCTTACAATGTTATTTTGGGAAGACCGGCCTTAAATGACTTCAGAGCCGTCGCGTCCACATATCACATGAAAATAAAGTTTCCAACCCCTGGAGGAGTTGGTCAGATTTTATGCAATATTAAGGACGCTTGGCGCTGTTACACAATCTCCGTGGACTCCGGTGAGCAGAGAAGGAGGCCACAGTTGAAGCCCTAGGGGGACGCCCCTGTAGCGAAACCCGATGAGGGAACTTCATCGAAGAAGAGAAAGATCGAAGATACCAGGGTCGAGCCGACGGGAGACTTCAAGACAATTGAGCTAGAGCCCGGGAATCCTGACAAGACAACCAAGATCGACGCTGATTTGGGAGATCGACTAGAGTGCCTCATGGTCGACTTCCTCCGGAGGAACATTGATGTCTTCGCTTGGAAAGCGGCTGACCTGCAGGGCATCGACCCGGACATCATCATCCACAGGCTCAATGTGGACCCTGCCCATAAGCCAGTCCGCCAGAAGAAGAGAGTTTTTAACGCCGAACGGACACAAGTTATCCAAGAAGAGGTAAGCAAACTCCTAGAGGCTGGCTATGTTGTTGAAATTCACTATCCTTCTTGGCTATGTAATGTTGTCTTAGTCCCCAAGAGTGAGGGAAAGTGGAGGATGTGTAACGATTTCACAGACTTAAATAAAGCTTGCCCTAAAGATCCTTACCTCTTGCTTCGTATTGATTTACTTGTCGACTCCACCGCTGGATGTGAATTACTTAACATGATGGACGCATTTCAAGGATATTATCAAATATTTATGGCACCTGAGGATAGGGAAAAAACCTCTTTTGTTGTTTCCAACGGGGTATATTGCTTTTTGGTCATGCCGTTTGGACTTAAAAATACCGGAGCAACTTATCAAATGCTTGTTAACTTCATGTTTAAAAATGAGATTGGGAACTCAATGGAAGTTTACGTGGACGACATGATTGTAAAAACAGGCAGAGCAGAAAATCACTTGGCTGACCTGAATCACACATTCTCTATTCTAAGAGCCTTTGGTATGAAACTAAACCCCGACAAATGCACGTTTGGCGTGCGGGGTGGTAAATTCCTCGGTTTCATGGTCAGCCAGAGAGGCATCGAGGCCAACCCTCAGAAAATTCAAGCAGTTCTCGACATAGCCCCGCCGCGCACAATGCGGGAAGTTCAACGCCTCATTGGCAGAGTGATTGCTTTGGGCAGATTTGTGGTCAGGCTGGCAGACAAGAGCTTACCTTTCTTCAAAATCCTAAGAAACACAAAGAAGTTGGGATTCAGATGGGATGAACAGTGCGATAAAGCCCTCATCGACCTCAAGCAATATCTCTCTTCACCATCTCTGCTCGCCAAACCTGAGCTCGGGGAAGTCTTACAGATATATCTGGCTGTCTCTTCAGCCTCCGTTAGTTCGGTGTTGACTGCAATAAGAAATGGAAACCCTTGCCCCGTTTACTATTGTAGCAAGGCTCTCCAGGGGCCAGAATATAACTATTTGGAGATCAAGAAATTCGCTCTAGCCCTCGTCTCATCAGTAAGGAAGCTGCGACCTTACTTCCAATCACACACAATCTCGGTGTTAACGAATCAGCCGCTGAAACAGGTATTGTCGAAGCCGGACACTTCAGGTCGACTCACTAAATGGGCCATCGAGCTCGGAGAATTCGACATCCAATTTCAACCGCGAGCAACCATCAAGGCACAGGTCCTGGCGGATTTCATCCTCGAAAGGATCGACCTACCGTGTCCGGGTGTCGAGAGCACGCCCTTGTGGACTCTGCACGTTGATGGCTCTGCGACGTCGTCGGGGGGAGGGATAGGAGTTTCTCTTTGATCCCCGTCAGCAGAGGGTTATGACTTCGCAGTGAAACTCGATTTCCCGGTTACGAACAATGAAGCTGAGTATGAAGCCCTCAATGCAGGAATGCGCATGGCTGCCGACCGTGGGGTCGATAGGCTAGCGGCTTTCAAAGACTCTCAGCTCGTGGCTGAGCAATTCGAAGGGAACTTTGAGGCAAAAGAGCACAAGATGGCGCAGTACTTGGCAAAGGTACAACACTTGAAATAGATGTTTAGCCACTTCTAGCTAAGCCAGATCCCTCGATCAGAGAACGAGCGGGCAGACGCACTCTCCAAGCTAGCCAGTTCGGCAAAAGGCACGTAGGCTTGGCAATTTCTACCCACCCTGCGAGTACCCGCTCCGACCCACCCCACACGGGGCGGGTAAAAATCCGATCTGGGCGGGGCGGGGCGGGGCGGGTTTTAATATAAAATTTGTGCGGGGCGGGGTGGGGTCGGGTTCAATACCAACCCGCCCCACCCCGAGTATTTATAACTTAATTATATATATATTTATATTATATTTTATTATTTTTTAAAAATACAAAAGAAAACTAAAATTGTTATGTTAAATTATTTTAATTTTTTTGATATTGTTGTGAATTGACATATTGCATGGACTATTGAAAGATACCAAAATATGTGTTTGATTTTTGTGGCTATGATATTTATAAAGACAAAGTTATTATTTTGTTTGAATTGTATTAAATGGTTGTGAATTTGGCAGAGGCGGGGTGGAGCGGAGCGGGTGTGGGTTTTATATATTTAATGCGAGGCGGGTTGAGATTTTCAAATCTAAAACCCGCGGGGCGGGGCGGGGCGGGTTTGGGTTTAACAAAACCCCGCCCTACCCCGCCCCATTGCCAAGCCTAAAGGCACGCGGGAAAGAACAATAACATTTCTTGTGGCCGATAAGCCCTGCGTACAGTCTCCCGACCGGAGCTAGATCGGATGCCTCGACGAATCAACCCCATCCTGGAAAAATCCAATCAAACTCTATCTGAGTAGAGGCTCCCTACCAGACAACATTAAGCAGGCTCGAAAGTTGAAGGGCTTGGCGCCTAAATATGCACTAGATGAGCATGGGCAGCTGTACCGAAGGTCGATTGCCGGGCCGCCACTCAGGTGCTTAGATCCCGGCTAGGCGAACGAAGTGTTGCAAGAGGTGCACGCGGGCATTTGTGGCAACCACTCGGGTGTAAGGTCTCTGGCTCACAAGATTACCCGCTACGGATATTTCTTGCCCACTCTGCTCAACGATTCTGTGGATTTCGCTAAGAAATGCCCATCCTGCCAGGTACATGCGAACATTCAGCATCAACCAGCCGCACCAATGACCAATGTTAGTATCACATGGCCGTTCGACCTGTGGGGCATCGATATATTAAGGTCGCTCCCCAAAACCTCTGGCCAGCGGAAGTTTATCATAGTGGCTGTCGAATATTTTACGAAATGGGTGGAAGCAGAAGCAGTCCCTAAGATCACCGACACGGCTATTAAGAGTTTTATATGGAAGAACATCATGTGTCGGTTCGGGCTGCCTAAGATCCTCATTTTTGATAACGGCACTCAATTCTAGAGCAAAAACACCAGAAGATGGTGCGAAACTTTAGGCATCACGCAGCACTTCACTTTAGTAGGGAATCCGCAAGCCAATGGCCAGACCGAGGTCACTAACAGAACAGTCCTAGACCACATTAAGAGCCGGATAGCAGGGACAGGAGCCAGTTGGGCAGACGATCTCCCAGGCATTCTTTGGGCTTATTGAACGGCCACAGGCCACAGCCCCTACAGTCCAGTTATGGCTCTGAAGCAGTGATACCATCCGAATTGATTCAGCACACAGCTAGAGTGATTCATTACAATCCAATAGCGAATACATCGGAGAGGACGCTGGATTTAATTACCGTAGACGAAAAGTGCCAAATAGCCTACAACAAGATGCAGAGGTACCGCTCAAAAATGGCGGATCGCTACAATAAGTCAGTCCGTCCGAGGAATTTTAAAGTGGGCGATCTAGTCCTAAAGAATGTGGAGATTTCAAGACCAGTCGGGAAGCTTGACCCCAAGTGGGAGGGACCCTATGCAGTCATCAAAGTGTGCAAGAACAACGCCTACCAATTAGCAGACACTGCAGGTCGCGAGCTACCTCGACCATGGAATGCGGTAAACTTGAAAAAATTCTTTGTGTAAACTGTTTAACTGACATATGTTGTATTGGTTATAAAAAAATAAGGCACATCACAATTGAAAAGTTGAAAAGATTTGACATCTAAGTCGAGGCCACCGGATGAGACCACCTTAGTCGACCTCGAAGTCGACGAAAGGATTTGGCATCTAAGTCGAGGCCACCGGTCGAGACCACCTTAGTCAACCCCAAAGTCGACGAAAGGATTTGACATCTAAGTTGAGGCCACCAGCCGAGACCACCTTAAGCGACCCCGCAGTCGCCAAAAGTTTTCAATACAACAAAGTCGACACCTTCGGTGTATATTTATCGGCTCGGCTACGCCGCCAAATTTAGGAGACCAATGCTTTACATGGTGAAAAGACCCTTAAAGCTGGAAGTCGAGCCCCGATCGCAAACGTACGCTAGCTACAAAAAGGTAGCGAAACCATTTTATATTACAATTGCAAGAAGTATTCCGCAGCAAGCACTATTTGCATCCTATCGACTTACATAAGTTGGCCATACAAAATTTTAAACCAAAGAAGAGCAAATAACCATCCATTCGATGAAGGGGACAAGCACAAATACTAAATGCACTAATTCTACTCGACAAAGCAGTAGACAAACGACAATATAGAGCGAACCACAGCAGTGAAAGGGCAAAGAAATTTCATTTCATAAAGCCTCAGTGAGACATATATATAGAATAAAAACTCAAAAATACAAGGCAATGGCCTAGCTAGAATTGCCAGACCCTTCGGCAGCAAGCGCTGGAGCCGAAACAGATGGAGGTTCCGGTGGCGCCTCGGCAACGGGAACGGCCGCAGTAACCGCATAGGAGGGACTGGCAGCAGAAGGCATAAACAGCCGTGGAGCAGCTGGGAAGAATGCGGCGGCATCTGCCATGTTCTCAGAAACTTCATAGGCAAGGTCGCCAGCAAACTCGAACTCTCGGCCCACCGCATTCAGCTTCTTCTCGAGTTCTGCCTTCTGCCTCTCTTCGGGGCTCATGTCGACAGCATCGGCAGCTTCGACCTCAGCAGCATCTGCCTCGTTGACATATTCCTCGACCAGCGGGCGCAGTTGCTCATCGAAGCCAAGGCCCATCTTCGAGCGATCCTCATCGCTGATGCCGTAACCCAGATGTTGCAATTGGACGATGGCCCTCTTAAACGCATCCCGCGCGTCATCCAAAGCAAGCACAATACTTGCTTCTTGGAAGGCGGGGCTCACCATAAATTGTTGGACAACCTCCTTCCGCACCTCGGGCATCACCGGAGCAAACTCCTCCCTGGCTTCGACCAAGCGCTCGCTTCAGCCGGCCGCACGACCAAACTCGTAGGCGACTTGAATATCCAGCTCCAGTTTTTTCAACTTCGCCTCCATCCGGGTCTGCTCCGTTACTGCCAACACCACCTGACGGTCTTTCGCCTCCATATCTTTGGCATACTGGGCGTTTGCCCTCTCAAGCTCCTCGACCCGTATCTGGGAGGACTCGAGCCGAGCCTTCAAGGTCTCAGCATCCTCAACCCCCTCCAATCGCTCCTGATCGGCCAGCGCCACCTCGGAACGGCGAAACATGTGATAGCCCAGCTACTTGACCTGAAACACGAGACTATGTCAAAGGGAAACTAAACGAAGGAAAAGAAGAATTAAACAGGTAGACATCCAGGTTTCTAGATCTTACCATGTTTGCATGGTAGGCGAACTTACACAGCAGCCCAGGCTGGGTTAAACCCAGGAATTTATTCTGGTCAGCCAGGAACTGCGCAGCCATCAGCACTTTTAAGGGATCCAACCCAGCCGGCCCTGAGGATACCATGCTAGATGAGTTGCCCACAGCTACACCTGGATCCGACCCAAATCGAGGAGATGGGAACTTTCGCAAATTAAAGAGGGCCTCGGGGCTTCGATCCACGAAGAGCTCTTTTCCCGTCGGCACGTTCAGCCCCGTGCCCTTCGACTTCCCTTTCCCGATAGCTGCCTTCTTCGGGGGGGAGCAGCCGGCTCGCCTATGGGTCTCTTTGCCCGACCCGCGGTTCTCTCGACCTCTTCTTGTCGAGCAGGCGAAGGTGTTCTGGAGGGCGCGGGGGCAGCAATTAATCGGCGTGGCTCGTCGGCCACCGATGACTCTTGTCGAATCGCGCCGCCTTGTCGGCGCTGCTTATTCTTTTCAACGCGAGCCAGCTCACTAGCCCTAGACCTGTTCATGATTTCGTCGCGGTCTGCACAGAACAAGCAACAGAAAATGTCAATTACAAGAATGTGCATAAGCAAACAACAGGGTACGGCGTACGCAGTTAGTCTACCTATCTCATAATCAGCGGAAAAATTTAATGGGGCTTTCGACAACCCAGCCAACACCAATTGCCTCTCCTCGAGGAATACAGTAGCTTCGATGGGACCAAAATCGACCAGGTCCCTCATGAATGTGCTCGACCAGGTTGGAGCATGATTCCCTGGTACCTCGACCGGACCCTTCGCCCACTCTCGAGGAATATCGAATCCTCCCTTTACCCGCACAAAGAAGTGGCGTTTCTTCCACGCCTGACCATAGGACGAGGAAGGCGCCACGAGGAACCTTCGACGAGGCCGAGTGCTCAGATAATAAAAGCCTGTTTCCTCGGTGCTACCGAATTTACGCGACACGCAAAGATAAAACAGGTTTGAAAATTTTTCAAAGGTCGGGGGTTGGTTGTACAGGCACATTAGAACTATAAAGCTACACAACGTCGAGAAACACTTGGGCAGCAGTTGCGTGATGCACACTCGAAGACCCCTAAGCAGACCTATCATGCTCTCGCTCAAGGGAAACTTAAGACCACATCTAAGTGCATCCTCGAAAACAGTTATGCAATCGGTAGGGGCACGGTGCATTCGACCAGGAGGCCTAGGGGCTAGCAACTGGAATTCGCGAGGAATGTGGTAAAGCTCTTGAACGCAGGCCAGTTCCAAGGGGGTGATGGTAGAGATTATCTCGCTATAGTGGTTTGGGGTAAATAATTGCCCGCGAGAAGAAGGTACCCGGCTGGGCCCAGTTTCCCCCTCCCCCCTTGCGCTGCTCGAGCCGCCGGAGCTTGAGCTGCTTGAGTCAGAAAACTCCCTATGGCCTTTAGACACAGTGGCTTCACTACCCCCACCGGAAGTACCACCAGAACTTAATAGCCCAAACATTTTCTTCAAAGAAAGGTGGAAAGAAATAGAGGGGGAAGAGTACTTACTAGATTGGAAAGCTAAACCCAGAAAATCTCTGAAGAAAGCGCAAAGGTTAGTGATTCTCGCAGCAAGGAATATCTGAAGTGGTAAAGGTGAAAGCAGGCTGAATGCCAGTTAGTATTTATAAAGAAAGAGGCGCGGTTATCCAAGCGTCCGCATTAATGGGGGAAACTATAACGCCGCCCCACGCGCGCCACGATGTAACCGCTCAGTAGACACGCAAAATCCTGGTCGATTTCTAAAATCCCTGGTCGAGGCACGTTAGTATTCGCTACTTCCCAATGCCGCTCGTCGATTCCCTCGATCCGCATTGCGAAGTGGGGGGACTCATGATATAGGGTGGCCCAAAAGGCCCAGCGATTAGACAACGGCCCAGGGCCCATGAGCCACGTCGACCCTATTCGACCAGGTAGTGGCCCCAAAAGGCCCAGCGATTAGACAACGGCCCAGGGCCCATGAGCCACGTCGACCCTGTTCGACCAGGTAGTAGCCCCAAAAGGCCCAGCGATTAGACAACGGCCCAGGGCCCATGAGCCACGTCGACCCTGTTCGACCAGGTAGTGGCCCCAAAAGGCCCAACGTTCAGACAACGACCCAGGGCCCATGGGACACGTCGACTATGTTCGACCAGTCTCCCCCAGGCCCAGGCGAGCGCCTCAGAGCCCTCGGATAGTATCGACCATATTTGACCCCCGTCAGGCTGATAGGAGGTCGAATTCTGCACAGTACTCTGCCACAACATTAAATGTGTTGACTGGCACCACGCCACCGCATTAATGGCGCATGCCATCCCCTCACTATCTGACACGGCAGGCGCCACCCAGTATACCGTCCCGTCCTGTAGCATGAAAGGACATCTAGCTGGCAAAATTCAAACGGGAGAATAGACTAATTGCCTCTTTGAGAAGGCTGAAGACCCCAAGGGTAAGCCGAGGGCTTACCTGTCATTCCCTGCGAGGGGAAGAATATAAAAACTCCTCTGTCTTGCCTCACAAGGTATGCACCAATACACTCTGAAACTACCTTACTCCATTGAAAAATATTTCAAAGACTGACTTGAGCGTCAGAGGGCCTAAGCCGAGGGCCACTCGGCTAGCCTAACGTTTGCCTTGATTGCAGGATTCTCAAACATCATCAACGGAAGATATCTACCTTTGGGGTTAAACCCCATATAGATCGGAATCGGAATACCTGTATTATGATTCGGACCCTCATCAAATGTATAGATGAACTATTATATGTTATTATATTTGATATTTTATCATTTTTTTTTTATTTTTTAGGTTAAAAACTCAATATTAATAATATAATATAGACATTAATATAGCTATTAGGTCAATATAATACATAGATTTTATTTTAAAATCTTTATTAATATTATATATAAGAGTATTAATTTAATAAAAAATATTAAGGTTCGATTCGGATCTTTCCCAGATCGGATTGCTTAATTCTATATTCGATCCACTTATTTTGGATTTTAAATATTATAATCGGATCTGATCCATCGAATATTTTAATTAGATAAAAATTCTAAAATTCGAATTGGATTCAGACCGGATTCAAGTTAAAATCCAATCCATTGATAGCCCTAAATGAGCAGTCTGTGAAAAGGATAGAACTTTGGATTTTAACTTTATCCCTTGATAACCTATCTCATGATAAGTTGTGTGATTATTAACTATTGTAGTGTTGTTTGGTTTGCATGATTATTTGTTAATGTACCTACGTGATTGTTGTTTGGTTGGAGATATAATAATTATTGTCATTTGATTGTTTTATGAAATGACAATGCTATCCTTTAGCTAAAAAACAAGCAATTATTTTTCTTCTCTTTTTTTTCACAAATTATTTTTGTAATGAATAGTTGCAGAGACACCTTCACTTTTTTCAAATTATTTTCCTTCCCTATTTTTATTGATTTAGTCACTTCCCAAAGTCTCTACAGAAGGAATCTAATCCATAATTTTTAATTTGTTTTTATAATTTTTCACAAACATTAATTTATAAAATTAATAAATTAGAATAAAAATAAATTAACTTTTTGATAGTTATGATATGTGTAAATATAACATTTGGATCAGTTTAATAATTTTCCAATATTAATAGCTTGACTTATTTTTTTTCAATTTTTTGAAATTACTAATTCAAAATAAATTAAATTTGTTTCAATATTATTCAAAATTATTAATTTTAATTTATAATGTAAGTTCAGAATCATTAATTTCATTTCATAAAATTATAATATATAATTCATTTTGTTAATTTTCTTAAATTATTAATTTAAAATAAACAAGTTATTACTTTTAATTTCCAAAATCATTAGTTATTAATTTATTTTTATAAATTGAAAGGCCTTATTGATTATTAATCTATAATTTACTCTCACAATCCTTAATTAATACACATATCATATATTCACGAAATGTAATAATAAATGGAGTAGGGAATGGAATAGATTATTTAAATAGAAATAAAAACACTTTGAATCCTCTATTTCATTCCCTATTCCGTCTTCTATTTCAACATGTTGTATTTATATCAAGGATATTTGATTCTCAATCAATTATTTTTATAAAGAAATAATTAATACACATATTATATATTTATGAAATAAAATAGAATATGGAATAGAGAATAGATTAGAGGATTTAAACAAAAATAAAAAAACTTTGAATTTGCCAATTATGTCAGTTTGAGTGATGATAGCGTCATTTGCGTCATCCAGTACTAAGATTTCTTCCGAAATGCCCCATTGATATATATTTTTAATTACATTCAATCGGCCCAATCAACATCGTTGAATAAAAAAAATAACAATAAAAATCATCCGCATTCTCTTAATTCAATGATGTATAATGAATCGATGGGTTGGCTTTATGCTACAAGAGAAAATAATTTGGGAACTAATTTGAAATTATCACAAAATCATAATCGCTAGAAGATCCTCTAAATCTATCAGAATTGAAGTCAATAAGGTCGAAAGATTGGAGAAAAACATAGAAAATTAGAGAAATATATATTTTTGGCTTCAATGTGAGTGAAGGCAATTATATGGGACTATATATGGAAATGGATTCTATTAGGTGATCTCTCAGGCCTTGTTTGCTTGTCTTGATTAGGTGTGATACATACTTAATCAAGCATCTTTTAATGTTTGTTTCAATTGATAAAAGCCATTGATAAATCCCAGGTCCTACATTATTTATTGTTGCTTTTGAAAAATGGATCAAGGGGGGAAGACTTGATTAGGTGTGATAAGAATTACAAAGATTTAATAAGGTCTATTTTTTATCTTATATCCAATTAAATCATGATTCTAAAAACGGGAAAGAATGAGAAAATTATGAAAACTTATTAAAAAATATAAATGATATAATAGTAAATTTATATATTATAATTTATTTATATATTAATCATACCAACAAAACATAAAATTAAAATATTCTGTCCTAATGGGCTTAAAATGTATCATTTGCTTATATATTATTTCTAATCACATCATTCCAAGCAAGTGAGCCCTTAGAATGATGTCGCATATCTCTAAGCAACGATTGAGATAGTGAATCGTGATTAGATTTCATTTTAGGTCGAAAGTGACCTACAAAAGAGTGCGAATTTTAAAATTTGAGGAATTACTTTTTAATGATAAGAGTAGAATGGACTTTTCATTCATTCGCATGTCCATACCAATTATACTTGAAAGACACTGTAAAGTTAAGAACCTACCTCTTCTCTTAGATTTTGTTTGGTTTTCTTTAGAACTATCAACGGATCGGATTTGAATATGACGGATTGGACTTGCATCGGATCAGCTATATCCGAATTTGAATTTAATTATCAAAATTTATATCTAAATCCGACTGGATATCCTATAGGATTTTTTTTAGTCAGTACCATATTCGAATCCAATAGATATCCAAAATTCGATAAAAAAATTCAACCTGATTTAATTCTTCTTCTTCTTCTGAATTGTATTTATAAAGTAAATTTATGTTATATTTAAATTTTTAATAATTTTTTATTATATATTAATCCAAAAGTTAAATATTAGAATAGTAGACCCATATTTTACATTATATTAATGCATAAATAAACTATTATACATTATTATATTTGACATTTTATCAGTACAACTCTTATTTGTGAGGCTAAAGACTCAATATTAATAGCATAAGATAGATATTAATATAGATATTATGTCAATATAATATATATTATTTAAAATCTTTATTAATATTATATATAAGAATATTAATTTTATAAAAATTTATTAAAGTTCAATTCATATCTTTAACGGATCCAATGGCCCACATTTGTTAATTGATTAAACAATTTTTTTTTTTAATTTCTGATAAAATATTACAGTTGGACATGGCTTACAATCTCAAGGATGCACAAGTCATTTCTTATTTTTGAATCTTTTTTCTATAGCATATCATTGTAACTCCTGAATTGTCCTAAAAGCTCCACCACATCTCTCATGAATAAACATAATCAAGATATGCAGATATTTAATTACTCCTTTCCACTTTTGCCCTAACCCTATTCATCTTCTTCTCTTCATTTCCTAAGAAAAATAAAGATTGGTCAAACTAAATCTGAGAGACATAATTTTATTCACTCACATTTCAGCATATTAATAAAAATTATATTCTTTTTTATTATTAATTTTATAAAAGTTGGTAATTTATTAATTAAAAAAATCAATACAATTCAAAGATATTCATGAAGTTGACAAAGATTTAAGCAATATTTACCTATGGGTAGAATAAAACTATTTCACCAAACATTAACAAACACGATAGTAGTTTTGAAGGGGAAACGCATTGTGTAATTTACCTAAAATACCCCTTAATGTTTCTTTCCGAAGACAAAAACCCCTCAACTCTCTCACAATCATATTCGAATTCCAATTATTATATGTACATATATATTTGCTTTTATATGATAAATAAATATTGAAATTAATATTTAATTAAAATTTCTCCCCATTTACAAATAAATCATTACTTCAATCCGTAAAATATTTCCTACCCATCACCCAAAACATAAACAAAAATCCACTACATTCTCCAAACTACTATCACATTTTTCATCTCACTCTCACTTTATTTCTCTAAAATATAAGAACCAAAACAATACAAAACGTCACCAAACATAACCTTAACTTTTGAAAATTATAAAAAAGAATTATGGATTATGAGAGTAAATTATAGATTAATAATCAATAAATCCTTTCAATTTATAAAAATAAATTAATAACTAATAATTTTAGAAATTACAAGTAATAACTTGTTTATTCTAAATTAATAATTTAAGAAAATTAACAAACTGAATTATATATTATAATTTTATGAAATGAAATTAATGAATCTGAACTTACATTATAAATTAAAATTAAATAATTTTGAATAATATTAAAACAATTTAATTTATTCTGAATTAGTAATTTCAAAAATTGGAAAAAAAAAAAGGTCAAGCTATTAATATTGAAAAATTATTAAACTGATCCAAATATTATATTTACACATACCATAACTATAAAAAAGTTAATTTATTTTTATTCTAACTTATTAATTTTATAAAATAATGTTTGTGAAAAATTATAAAAATAAATTAAAAATTATGGGTTAGATTCTTTCTATTCAGACTTTGGGAAGTGATTAAATCAATAAAAATAAGGAAGAAAAATAATTTGAAAAGCGTGAACGTGTTTATGCAACTATTCATTGCAAAAATAATTTGTGAAAAGAAAGAGAAGAAAAATACTTGTCTTTTTTAAACTAAAGGATAGCATTGTCATTTCATAAAACAATTAAATGGCAATGATTATTATACCTCTAATCAAACAACAATCACGTGGGTACATTAACAAACAATCATGCAAATCAAACAATACTACAATAGTTAATAATCACACAACTTATCATGAGATAAGTTATCAAGGGATAAAATTAAAATCCAACCAAACTTGCTCTAATTATTCAAAATAGTAATAAAAAATAATTAATTTTATAATAATTTTTCTTCACATAACTATTCAAAAATAGTTTCATAATTTTATAATTACAGAAAAATATGAAATTATTTATAATAATTTAATTTCTCAAAAAAACTATTTTATAATTTAAGCATTCTAGTAATTTGCCAAAAAAATTTAAGGGCCAATTGGACATTTTGCAAAATGGCTCAAATGGGATAAATAATCCAAGGGGGTGAGGTGGGTTTATTAATATCAAGAATTGAGTTTATATATACGGGCTTGATGATAAAATACGGGCCGTGTGTATACAATCATACGAACCAAACATTGAATTGAGTGTGATAATTTTCCCTAATCTCACCTAATCCCAACAACCAAACATGGCCTAAACGGCTGCCTTTGGAAAAAATTAAAAAGACATTCTCATCCCTAAAAAGTGCTTGTGTTTTGAAAAAGGGCAAGAGGTGAGCCTTTTGTGTCTTTATCTCTATTAACCAAAAGATTAACTAAAATTAGAAGGTAAATAAGAGACTATTCATAATTTTTAGTTAATCTTTTGTGCAAAAGTTTTGGACTGTTGATCATGAATTCTTGATTTAACTTTGTTTTATCCTTCCAAGTTAGTTTCATATTTTGTTTACGTAAATTTCACTATAAAAAATTTGAGTATTTATTAAAAAAAATTATTATGAAATTAATTTCGTAACTATGGTTATAAATTATAGTTATAAATTTTCCACAGCAAATATAATTTTTAAAATAACAAATAAAAAAAATTATTAGTTATTTGATATGTAGCTATGTTCATTACAAGGGCAGCAGATCAGCTACGCATTATTCATAAAAAAAATTGATATATAAAGACAAAATAATGATCAACTATATAGCATCTATTTGTGTTTTTCTAATATTTGAATGACTCTTTTAGTTGAAGAAAATAAAGTTCAACTTGTCACTTTATCAACAGGATGGTTACAATTAAGATAAAATACATAATTCAATTAGTGCAAAAATAACAAAATAAACCATTTGACTTGTTTTGGTTGATGCATGAGGACTAGATGTAGTGTTTTAAAAATAATTCTATGTTTTTCTAAAAAATAATAATTAAATATTGGAGGATTAATAATTCGTGATAGATGGTTTAGAGAACCATGGAAGACTTGAAAAGTAAACGAACAATAAAAATCGAAATACCGATACATATGTAGATATCTTCTTATAAAATATAGAAGAAATGGAAATTTATAATATCATATAAATGTGTATATACAATGAATAAATATAAATTTATTTCGGGGAATATTAGTATTAATATAGGATAAGATAGTCGTCTTAGGCCTTGTTTACTTGACTTGATTAAATGTGATATATACCTAACTAAGCATCTTTTAATATTTGTTTCAATTAATAAAAGTTCTTGATAAATCCTAGGCACAATATTATTTATTGTTGCTTTTGAAAAATGGACCAAGGGAGGAATGCTTGATTTGTTGTGATTAAAATTACAAAGATCAAATAGGTTTTTTTTTTTTTTTAATCTTATTTTCAATTAAACCTTGTTCCTAAGAATGGGGAAGAATGAGGAAATTGTGAAAAAATTATTAAAAAGTATAAAGGATATAATAGTAAATTTATATATTATATTTTAATTTATTTATATATTAATCTTACCAACCAAACATAAAATTAAGATTTTTTATTCTAATGGGCTTAAAATGTATCATTTTACTTATAAATAACTTTTAATCATATCATTCAAAGCAAACGAACACTTAGAAAATATACATAACCTATATAGAGGCTAGTGTTATAGGCTATAAGGAATTGTTGTCATAGAAGCTCCCAATGTTGATTATTTCTAAGAATTAGGTAAGTTGATTGAAATAAAATTCTACTTATTAATTTGAAATGCTTGTACTTGTGCAGACCATGTTCTAGGAATGAGGTACAAGGTTAGGTACCTACTATATATGAGAATCGTACCAAGATGATCTTAAAGCACGTGTAATTATAAGCCCATATAAAATTAAACCCATATTAATATATCCCATACCTACCGCGATTAGATAATTTTATCAATTAGCAAGAAATGTAGGCTGCTAGGAGAATATTTTAATTTGGGACTTACCAACTATTTTTCTTTTTAATTGAAGAAAATAGGAGATGAGCTTTGAATCATTCTCTTGAAACTTATTCTATTCGTCATGAATGATTCACTTGTCGAGAAATGACTTTCTGTTTCGTTCAAGTGGATCTGAAGTATTGACCTTATTGGTTAGAACGCCTTCCACCCACTCTAATATCGAAATAAGCTTTTTACAAGAAAGAATTATTTTTATCAAATTTGTAACAGTTTATGTAGTTGCAGACAATTTGATCAATCCTGCATATCTTCTTGAAAAACAAATGGACTATTTCCCATGTTTTGAAAATCGGATTGGATCGGCCGGTCCGACCAGTGACCGATGGTTAGTCTGGTCCGATTGAGGCTTGGAAACTGGTGCCAGTGAAAACCGGTTGAACTGGTATCGGTTTAATAGAGTTTTTACCAATTCACTCCTTTGTAAAAAAAAAAAAATTAAAAATTATTTTTAAAAAAAATGAAATTATGAATTGAAAATGATAATTAAAGATTTTGGACATGCAATTTTTGAAACATGAATTTATTTTCTTAAAATTTAATAAAATGGTAGTTATATGTGAATGCTTATGTTTAATTTGTTATTTTATTTTGTTTAATCTGTCTTAAATTATGTTGAATATTTAGCGTAAAAGAATTTATTTTTACTTAGAGTTGAAATACGAAACGAATGATTACTTATATTAATATGAAATATTAATTTTTATTTATTTATAGTTAACTACTTGTGAAATAGTATTATTTTCTAAAAAACATACTTAAAAATAAGGAAGTTGAAATTTTTTCAAATAATATTCTTTCTATATCAATTGGAAGTTTTATTTTTTATTAATATTAAAATATTATATATTTTTATAAAATTAAATATAATTATTATGTCATTATGACGTCATACCGATCGAACTAGTTGAACCAGTAACCAGTAAGTTCACCGATTCTTTGTTCGGTCCGATTTTGAAAATATTGGCTATATCTTTATAAATTTGCATATGGTAGAAAATTCTTTCTAAATATCAAATGTTCGTCTTTGGCGCAAAATTAGTGCTTAAATTAAGGGTGAACAGTGACCACATTAATCTCGTTAAAATACCAATAAGATTGAAGTTTTTTCACTACAAAGATTTACGAATTATTACATAATTGAGTCTAAATTAATGATTTTTTTTTCAATATATATACATGTAAAAGGCAAATTCAATCTTCCAAGTTGAAGATGACTAAGCGCAAATGTGGACAATCCGTATGTTTCTACATAAATTTGGACCCGATAACCGCTATTAAAAGTCGCTTAAAAAAAGCAACCTGAAGTTCCAAAATTTCAAAATCTCTTCTAACACTTGATTCGCTCATGTGTCCAAATACTATAAAAACGTTTTTTTTGTTTTCGCAATTTTCTAACTTGGAATAATGTCGAAATCTTTGAGCAGATCGGATTGACTTTAATTTGATCTTTCAAACTGCTTTTCTGCCTACGCATGATGCCGCAGTTCATGTAAACAAACTTTAAAAGCCTCGAGAGTGATATTGGAAGTCAAGATGAAGGACTACTTTTCAAGTCTTTACAACCATTTTTTTTTTTTTAAACTCATAATGACGAATTTATACTTACAACAAGATAATATTATTCTAGTATTGAAATCGAATTAAGTAATTAAAAGTATAAAGTGCACATTTTTTTATACATATATGGAACCTATTTGGATTTGAACTTCTGACTTCTCAAATAATAGGAAAGACAAATGCTATTAGGCCACAAGCCACTTGACAGTCTTTAGAAAGTTTGAATTATCTTGAGGGTAAATTGCAAAAAATAGGATTGTAAATAAAGCCATTTTGCAAAATATGACAGAAATTAAGGTAGTGGCAAAACTAGGACTATAACTATAAAAAAAAAAAAAGAAAAAAAAAGGACAAGGCTCCCCAAAAAGCACAGTTAGCGTTGTATTGTGCTTGCATGACGCTTGGTTGGCACAGGTTTTGTGCCTCGTCATATGTCACGTATACTTTGATAAATAAAAAATTACAAACTAAGACCATAAGTAAGATCATTTCCCAAAAGAGGACCAAAATTAAGGAACAGTGAAAAAGATAACCAATCTTAATAAGCGGAACAACAAAAAAGGATAACCACAACACATAAATATTAAGTAGCAAAAAGTCGGGCAAAGATTGATGACATCAGAATACGATGAAATTTGCCCGATTTATCATAAATGACTACTGATACAAAATCGAATGAAAACTTAACGATTCATACAAAAATGACTAATATGCAAAATTGGATAAATTGACGAGCTTGCATAAAGTGAAAATTGATGATATTACTCCTTATTTCGTTTTTATGTGTTATCTTTTATTCGCTCCTTAAGTTCGGTTCTCTTTTTTGTTGCTCCTTAATTCCGATTCTCTTTTGCAAAATGACCTTACTTATTGTCCTACTTATGCAATTTTTTCTTTGTCGAAATACACATAGCATATGACAAGACATGACGTTATGCCAGCCGAGCGCCACACAAGCACATTCCAGTGTTGACTGTGCTTTCCAGCGAGCCTTGTCCTTTTTTCTTTTGATTTTATTTTATAGTTATTGTCCTAATTTTGCCACGACATTAATTTCGATCCTCTTTTATAAAATAACTTTATTCACAATCCTATTTTTACAATTTATCCTTATCTTGATCAACAGTTGAACCATATATAAGATTATTAATTCCTTACTTAAGCCTCCACATCCCAAATGTAAAATATTCTTTCCATAATTCTTTAATTTATCATAAAAGATTCCCTACAAATCAAATCTATATATTGTTATTTTTTGTTAATTGTGATAATAAGTCAAACTTGGCTAATTTCCGTGTCTGGTTTTGCCTTTTAGAAAAGTATATAGTTTTGAAGTTAATTTTCAAACCAACATAATTAAATTTAAAGTTCTTTACACTCTACATACTCGTGCTTAATTAGATTAATTAATATGTTCATGTACAACATCTGAAAATAAAATAGAATTAAACCCATTTATTAAGTGACGAGTGTATTTCATAAAAATAAAGTTTTAATTATTTTATTGGTTAAAATTCAAAGTCAAAAATAGGATAAATGCAAACCAATTAATTTTTCCAAAAAACCATCGAAACCAAAATCAAATGGGCTGGCTCTTATTCACTCAAGTTCTTTTGTGACAACGCCTAAGAGAGGGAAAATACAGTGGATGGGAATGGGATTCTTGGAAGGTGACTGCAAATTATTGGCCCACCTTTTGATCCTCTTGTAATCCCTATCAAAGAATTTATAGATGAGAAATCAATCAAGTAACTAAACACCCCCACACCACCCCACCCCACCCCACCCCACCCCACCACAATATATCCAATCCTCCCTAGATTGCCCTCAATAAATTCCACGTGTCAAACTACTGTGAAAAATGAAATTCTTGATGATGGCATGCTTATTTGGAATTCTCCTCCCAAATTAAGTAGGAAAGCAGTTGGAATAGACTGGAAACAATAGGAGGATGGTCCACCAAATGAAGATATAGTAAGAGACAATGGGATATTAAAATAGACTATATAATATAATATCAATTGAAATAAATGATTCAAAATATTTCAGTTAGCCCAACATATTTTTCTTGGTAGAAAAATGTGTTTTTAATTTAACAAAATTTTAATTTTTACAACAATTTCATGAAATATTATAAAATGATTTTGATATAAGACTATATATGATCCCAATACAGATAAATACGTCACTAGTTTTATGCAAATTAATTACTTTTGAATATAAATTCTACCAAATTCATTAAAATTTCATGTATCAATTTTTGAATATATACCATTGAAGTAAAATATTCATGGAGAACATTTTCACATTTCAAATGTTATACATGTTCCTTCTATTTTTTGGGATTTTTTTTTTTTGTGCAAAAGCTCATCGTATCACAGTGCTTATTGCGTCGACTTGATTTTTTCATGAATAGAAATAGAATAAAGTATTTAGAATAAAAATATTCACAATATATTCTTTAATCAACTCATTTTTGTTGTATTGTTTGAATAAATACTGGTACTTTTTCTCGAATCATATAATAATATTTTATTTATATAATTTCACACATCCCCAAAAGCTAAAAATTAGTGGGACCAAATTTCACCAACCGTCCAACAAAAATGCATTTTATTAGTTCTAAATGATGACTAGATTCTCCTTAGACATATGCTCTTCTGGTATAAAACAATAGGCTTTGCATCTTCTAGGAAGATATGCCCAGATCTGATTGAAGACCCTCAATATGATTGCTATATTTTATTACATCATTGTCCACTTCTTAATATTCCTTTGTTTAGCAGCTAATCTCCCTAATAATAGTTTTTTAATTCATCCATCCCAAGGTATAGTCAAGATTTTTTTATTTTTTATTTCGAGAAAATATTACAAATAATGAATTATTATTTTTTTAATAAATTAATATTTTTCTATTATCAAATCAAATAAACCAAAATATAAACTACACATAATGCATATAAGGTGTACAACGTGGTCATTTCGGGTTAAACACAAGACATCCCACATGATAAGAAAGACGGATGCCACTTGAACTACAAATGACTGGACTGATCAAGATTAAAATACACACACACATGTATATATATTTTAGCTATTATTTTTTTAATTCATATTTATACGTGGAGGATGGTAATTTCGACCAACCTTCAAAGAAGTGCTGAATAATCAAAAATCCACAGCACTAAAGATTGTATGAACTTGATTTGAAGTACTGTAGGAGATGGGACTAAGCACCAGAAATATTTTTTTTTTATATATATTATCAATTCTTTTATAGATTAATAAAGAATATTCAAATACATGAACCCACTAATTAGTTGGTCAGTCAAATTAAAGTGATCTTTATTTTTTTTAAAATATTTTTTAGTACTGTGGTAGACTGTTGCAAAAGTAGATCGCCTCCTTCCAGGTGATTATATCCCCATCTTTTGACTTTTGTTGATTGCCATTAGTATTAAATTAGTTTCTAACATATTTCCTTTACCTCCATTCTAAGCATGGAATATTTATAGGGTAAAATCCATTTACCCCCTTATACTTAAATTTCATCTCATTTTATTTTTCTATACTTTTAATTGCATAATTTTACCTCCTTATACTATCAATTTTACTTTACTTACTTTAACACCTTTAAAGCCTTTAACACTAACTTTAGCACAAAGTAGCAACAAAACTACGTGTAAGTGAGATATCTCATGGGCATTTGAAGTCAGTCTTTAAGAAATGCATTTCCATTATACATCTTTGGTGATTTTATATTTCTAAATCTTCAAATATAAATTTTTCTTTTTTATGGAGAAGATGTGTTTTATTTGTTAAATGGACAATTAAAAGTTATGAGCAACTTCATTTTTTAAAAAGAAAAAGTTAACGGTATTAAGGAGATGAAGAGAATTTAGTGGAATTGAATAATTTAAGTAAAACTGAGAGTACAAGGAGGCAAAGTAATGCAATTAAAAGTATAGGGGGTAAAGTAGGACGAAGTTTGAGTACAATGGGGTAAAGTAAATTTTACCCATCTTTATATTCATTTGCTCAAGTGGTCTTATAATTACATATTTTTGTAATTTAAAGTGGACGTTAAATTTTTATTCGAGAAATATCATAAAAAAAAGCCCATTTAAGAAATAATGTTCACTTAAACCTACAAAAATAAGATCTTTTAGGCCAAACAAAATATAAGAATTATTAAAACTCATTATAACATAAAAACCACCTATCGTACAATAATATTATTTTCTCTATACAATTCCTATAAATATCTTATACCCATTTTTTCGTTTCCAACTTTTCGAATGGATAAAAAGAAGGATTCAAATGTATCATTAGAATTTCCCTATACTCTATTAACTATGATATGAAAAAATAAGATTCTAATGGCAAAAAAGTAAAAGACAGATATGAAGTCAACATAATAAATAAATCGATAAGATAAAGGTCAACGAGCCCAACAAATTAAGCCTATCAAGATGAGTATTCAAACTCAAATGTGTTGATCAAAGCGCACCAATGATCAATCAATATAAATATCAACTCGTAACTCTAAAAAGTCATCTAAGCAATCATTTGCAAGCTCGAACTCTGACTCTATGCAAATACATTCCAAAAGTAGAAGCCCAATATATCTTACTGATTGTCGGAAATGACCCCAACTTCATTTTCATGCAATATCAAACTTGCTTGCCCATATTAGCAGCAAGATGAATACATATTCAATTGAATTATCAACCCAAACAAATAAACCAAATACACATCAAGTCCTCTTTGGAGGGAGAAGTTCATAGTGTATCTATATAAATATGAGTTAATTTATCGCATGAGACAAACTTCTTAATCCCCATATCTTGACTATTCCCTTTTTATCCTTTTTTTTTATTGACCTTTAATACGTACTTTCATGCTGCTGATCATGTACAACTATTCTTGCACAATACATAGTCAAAAACCAATACTATCTTCTATATATAAGAAAGAGAGGCAAAACAAAATCCGCCCATCACTTAGAAAGAAAAAAATAAAATTACACTCTCCAATTCAGATTGATGGAAAGAAATAGCAGTGCTTCATATACAGCAAAATCCGGCCCGGAGAAGAAGCTCAAACTATTCGGAATCGAGCTCGATCCTTCCCACGAATCGTCTCAAATTCTCGAGACAGGTAGAGGATTCCTCCCCGACGGCGGCGATGAGAGCGTCAATTCCTCGTCTTCTTCCACCGTGACGGAGAAACCAAGCTCGAACGGCGGCGGCCCGCCGCCGGAGGACGTCAAGAAGTTTGAGTGCGAGTACTGTTTCAAGGCGTTTGGTAACTCACAGGCGTTGGGGGGTCATCAGAATGCCCACAAGAGAGAAAGGATGAAGAAAAAGAGGATGCAGCTTCAAGCAAGAAAGGACAACATCAATTATTACATTCAGACCTTTAAAAACAACAACAATTGTCGCAGGAATAATAAGAATATTTCTTTCAATTATTATGGCTCGAACGGTTCTACTTGGTTCTTTGATCCATCTCTTCATCCTCCTGAATTTTGTCGACGTCCCAACGAGGAGGTGCAGATCAGCTTCTGTCCTAACCGCACAGATTTTGTTACGGATGATCGTGATATCTCGAAACTGTCTTGTAGCCCATTTCAACAAAATATGCACAAGTTTAGTCTAACATGTGCGGAATCGTCGAAACTGCCTTGTAGCCCGTTTCAACAAAATATGCACACGTTTCAACAAAATATGCACAAGTTTAGTCTAATATGTGCGGATTCATCGAGGGAGAAATCTAGGGCTATTAGCCATAAGCTTTCATCTTCACCTAATTCAAGTAGTAGAAAAAGTTTGGATCTTCAATTAGGGTTAGGTTTACAATATTCCTCTACTTGAATAGATCAAGCTATATGTGTACTTGTTCTTGGCTAGGGCCTTGATTTTTTGTTTAATTTTTTAAATTTTATTTTATTTTTTTGATTTGAGAGCATGAAAGTGAACAAGTTCATCAAAAGGGGCACTAAAGGGCTTAATTTGTTCTTTTGATTCACTGGAAAATTTCACACTTATTAATCAGTTAACTAGAGCAATTATATCAAAAGATAGCTGAATCCATGATTATTTCCTTATATTAACATTATGAATATATAGTTTTTTCAGTTTTTTTTCCAAATTATTAATTTCATTATATATTAATTTTTATGATTTAGTATTAGTGTCTTTGTTATAAAATTTCACATTAAATTGTATTGGGATGACAAAAAAATTATTATTACATTTAATATTGATTAACTTTATTATGATGAATAAATAAATACGTGAAAAATACGTTACACTCAAAAAGTATTTATAGGTGCTAGAAGCATGCAATAGGCCAACTAGTGATATACAAATAATTCAATTTCTCATTCTAAAAACTAAAATATGAAGAAAAAGATTAACCAACAAAAAATACTAGTACAATGATGCATTAAATTTAGAATTTGTCACCATAAATTTCAAATAGTAAACAAAGTATCATATCTAGTTTCTTTTGCCATACAAAAGATCCAATACATTTAAATCACAATCTTAAAAACGAAGAATATATAACTCCTTCAATTATTTTAGCTAATGTAGAACTTTAAATCTATTTTAGCCAAAGAATTGTTAGCTTAAAAGGTAAAATTGCTCAGAATCATGTATAGATACCATGACTTTTTTATTTCATCAATGTGGGACACTAATACACCCCATGTGTGCTTATGAATGAACATTTGGAGCGTAAAATAACATGAAATAGGTGATCTAACAACACTGGATAGCTCAATATCAGAAATGAGCAACTTCGATAGCATGTCAAATAATGAACCTTGAGCCTAACTCACCCAAAAAGTTAATTCAAAATATAAAACTAGCCCAAAATTATATATAAATACCAACTCCTAATTCAAAAAGTCATATAAGCAATCATTTGTAAACTCGAGCTCTGACTCTATGCAAATGCATTCCAAAAGTAGAAACCCAACATGTCTTACTGATTGTCAACAATGACCCCAACTTCATTTTCATGCAATATCAAACTTGCTTGCCCATATTAGCAACAAGATGAATACATGTTCAATTGAATTATCAACCCAAACAAATAAACCAAATACACATCAAGTCCTCTTTGGAGGGAGAAGTTCATAGTGTATCTATATAAATATGAGTTAATTTATTGCATGAGACAAACTTCTTAATCCCCATATCTTGACTATTCCCTTTTTATCCCTTTTTTTTATTGACCTTTAATACGTACTTCTAAAAATACTGATACAATGATGCATTAAATTTAGAATTTGTCACCATAAATTTCAAATAGTAAACAAAGTATCATATCTAGTGTCTTTTGCCATACAAAAGATCCAATCCATTTAAATCACAATCTTAAAAACGAAGAATATATAACTCCTTCAATTATTTTAGCTAACGTAGAACTTTAAATCTATTTTCGTCACAGAATTGCTAGCTCAAAAGTAAAAATTGCTCAAAATTATATATAGAGACAATGACTTTTTTATTTCATCAATGTGGAACGCTAATACACCCACATATGCCTCGTAATGAACATTTGGAAAGTAAAATAATATGAAATGGGTGGTCTAATAATACTAGGTAGCCAAACATCGGAAATAAGTAAATTTGATAGCATGTCAAATAATGAAAATTCGGCCTAACTCACTCTAAAAGCTAGTTCAAGAGGTAAAATTGCCCAAGATAATATATAAAGACCATAATTTATTTATTTCACCGATATGAGATGCTAACAAAAAGTTATAGAATTATCCCAAACCGCATGAAACCGCTCCTACGAATCTTCTCATCAATGACCTTTAAAATGAAAAAACCAAAAAGCATGCATAGACTTTTATGGTCTTGTTTTCTTTTCTAAGTGAGGTCATCTTTTTATTTTTATTTTTTCTGTGAATAATGAAGTATAATAAGAATTTTGACCATTTCATATTCTTTTCTTTTAATTGTTTATTTTGATAAAAATGAGAGAATGAAAAACGTGAATGCACTTTCCACATGAAAGACAAATTTGGGTACATTATTTTCCGGGGCAAATGATTTTGTTGTAGGAAAATTTGTAACATTTGGTACATTTTAGTATTATGCATGATATAATTAAATATTAATAACACCAAAAGTAAAGTTGGTTGAGTTAAAAAAAATCGAATGGTCTTTAAATTACAAAAAATAATTCAAAAACATATATGTTGCTTTAAATAAAATACCTTATGGTGAGAAATTAAATGATGGGTGTTATATAATAATCTTGTAATAAAAACATGTTTTGAATATGTTCAAATAAATAATTTTATTAAATTATATATGCCAATAGCACTTAAATTGGAGGTGTGGGCCTAACTTTTATTTCAATAATTTCGTAATGTTGGGCGGCAACCCTAACTTTTACTCAATAATTTCCTAGTATTGGGCCTCAACCAATTGTGGGCACACGTATTATGTATGCTTTTGGGCTCCATGAGACGATCTCGATCCAAATTTCAAATGGCCCAATTATATTATAATTAATTAAAAGATTTTGTATAAATTGACTCAATAAAAAAATTCGACATTATCTTACTTCTTTGTCCATTGGATATACCTATAAACCCAATATAATCATATTAATTTACAATTTTCAACCCTATGTTTTTATCTAATGAGTTTTAATATTTTATATGTATAATACTAAATAAATTTCGGACTCGTATTATTAATGAATCGGATCGAGCCATATCCATATTCACTCCATTTATTTTAGATTACAAACTTTTTTAATCAGACCATATCCATCGAATTTTTTATTGATTAAAAATTTTAAATAATCGAATTGAATTCGAATTAAAATACACTCTATTGACAACCCTAATTGCATGCACCAATGTGCTCATGGATGCGATATTGTTAATGGGTTGGGCCTGTGTTGAATTTTTCTTGGGCCTCTTGGCCCATCATGATTATATATTATGTAAAACAAATTGTAAAAAAGGCTTAGATATATATAAGGAGAAATATTTCTGTGGAAGGAGACCTACGCATGAATCCTTGTACCTTCAGAAATCTATTTACCTAAAAGTCCTTCCCAATCTACAACACTTTGCCCTTTAAATCTCCGTACAACTCTCTGTTTATTTTCGCTACTAATTTTTCGTGATTGTCTCTGCACAAATTCAGGTCGGCTGCCTCTAAATTCTTTCATTCTCTCCAATATTTAAAAATTTCCATTTAATGCAGTTATTTTTTGTGTTTTTGAATCTTTTGTTAATTTCTTGATCTGCATGAATGAGATCGCTTGATCTGCTATTAAATTGTTGAATTGCATCTCTGTATTGATTTCAATTGGAAAAAGATTGGATTTTTGGAAGTCCGTCCACGGATTCTGTCTGTCTATTATTTATTAATTTTTTTTATTTTTTTTTAAGATGAGTTTGTTGTTCATGTTTAGCATTGTAGACGTCAGTTGAATCATTGATTGCCCGAATTATGATCTGATTTTTTTCAATCTGAACTGTGTGTTGTAAAAGAATTTCAGATTTAAGTTGAAGAAAACCATAGTGAAAGGAATTAGGTTAAATGCTCCAAATCTGGTTTCTTAGGAATGTAAAATATTGTTGAATTGGAAGCGGATCAATAGTTCAAAGCAGAATAATCTAATTTTTCCTACATTTAGTTTGGGCTCTTGGTTTCTGCTGGTTGATCTTTGTGTTTTATAATTCTTAAGTCTATTATCATGTCAATATCTGTGTGAATTTAGATATTCTCTCTAATATTTTATTAGATAACATAATTAATTCTGAGGTGTATTGGATATTTTTCAGAGTCAAATAACAAGATAATTTTTGGTAAAAGAAAAATAGGAAATGGCTGACCAGAAGAAGCAATTCACTAAGGTCAACCAGCTGCGCCCATTAGATACTGGGCTTAATTTGACTGTAAAGGTTGTCAACTCCAAGACAGTTGTGCAGAGAGGTCGAGCACAAGGACGTTTTGCTGAATGCTTAGTGGGAGACGAGACAGGAATTATAATTTTTTCTGCAAGGAATGATCAAGGTTAGCGCATATCCTCTCATAATTTCAGGTTATCCTTTTACTGTATAGATGGTCATGAGTTTATCTGTTGCAACTATATATTAGGATTATAACGGGAATTACTTTTGATGATGTTGGTTTCTTGAAATAGTGCGAAGCTGTTACCTTTTCAATTGATTTTCCTTGCTTTAATTTTTCTTTTCTTATGATTTCGTTTTATAATCTCTGGAAAGCAATTCGTGTGTGTTTCTCATAAATTCAAGTGGGTAAATGGTGTTGGTACCTGATTGAACTTGAGAATGTTTCGAGCAGTAATTGTTTAGGCCCTCTTTGTCTCTAGCCTGATTTCGAGCAGTAGGTATTTAAACCGTGCATCCTGACCCTAAATCCATCTATCCTGATCCTTTGATTTGAAAGTTGAATCCTTTGTCGAGCTGAATAACAGCATTTGGAGTTTGCTTGGTGTGTTAATATCTAATGCTCCAATTGTACATGCTATCTGGTCATTAGAGCTATATTGCGGAATGTGCAGATGAGATTATGTGTTCTGATTATGAGGAGAGATGCTTTTCTGCATTTGAATTTGCTGCTGATTAGAATGCATTCTCATGCTCCTCCACTTTAACACACTTAAGATTTTCATATAATATGTATGTATGTGAAACCATTTGTGGTAAACTACATAAGATTGATACTACATGAAACATATATGTTCAAATGATTCTTATACTCATTGTCAGTGATCCAGTAGCTGTCTACTAGGATTCCATTCCCACAAATTACAGTGATCTATGCTTCTGCTTATGAGTAACATTGAATTCTTGCCATACTTATGCTGATCAATTGGTCTGTATCAGTGGACCTGGCGAAAGAGGGTAACACTCTTGTCCTCTCAAATGCAAAAATCGACATGTTCAAGGGATCAATGAGGCTAGCAGTGGACCGAACTGGTCGTGTTGAAGTTGCTGATCCTGCCAATATCTCCGTGGATGAAAGCAACAATCTGTCTTTGATTGAGTTTGAACGTATTGATGTGGTCGTTTGAGTAGTTTGGAGACCTAGTCTTTCAATTTAGTTGTGCTACAGTCTTAGATGACTTTTGCTACTTGTACGATCGCAAGCCAGACTAGGAGAGGCAGCTGCTGAGACTTGAGCTCATATTTATAACATTATGTTTTCATTATTTCATATGAGTCCTTTTTATCCTTTTTATTTTCCTTCTCTTCTCTTTCTTTCTTTCTGTGAGTTGGGACGAGCAGGAATTTTGCAGTTTTCGCTAGTATTGGATGCCCTTTGTTTTACCATATTTACGGTGTTTGATCAAGCTTGTTTGAAAGATCTTATAAGTTTCTGTACGTCATGAGATGTTTTTGAAATTTATATGATGTTAGATATCATTTTCAAAATAAGTTTTTGAAATGATTGCGTAAGGTAAGATTTTAAAATTTATAAGATCATGTAGAATGTTTGTCATGATAATTTGTGATTAATATGGTAAAATTAAAGAAATTTATTGGGATCTAAAAATAGATAAGGATTTTTTTATATTTTTTTCAAACATTATTTAAATGATTATGTATTTTATTTTGATAATTTATAAACTCTTTGTTAAAAAATTTATCGAACATATTATCAAAATATTTATAAGATATTTTGAAAAATTCACGAGTCAACCAAATTTTGTGCATCATTTAGTATGTAGGATATACTTCTATTTTTTTGCTTTTATTTCATCTATCTTTCTTGATCTTGGAATGAATCAAGAAGTTTTTGATATTTAATATATACACACACACTATGTTATCAATTTCAATCTTCGAACCAAGCTAATTTAATTATGTCATTTTCGCACTTAAGTTAACACATACATGCTAGGTTTGAAGTTTGAATTTTGGCCCAAAAAAATTGAAAAATGAAACATAAAATAATATTATTGAAACGAAGAAAACTATAAAAAAAAATTAATAAAATTCAAAGATCAAATATAACCATAGTAAACTTTTTTAGTTTTTAAAAGAAATAGTTCAATAAGTTAATATTTGATCATTCGTTAAAACAGGATTAGTCTAGTTGGGAGTTACAAGAAGTTACTTAGGGGCCAAAATATAATTCATGCTAAAGATTTGGATGCTTTCGTACTATAATATTGAAGTACAAAAAAGAAGTACAATATTTATGTCAATAATTTATTTGAAAGTGAAATATTTCAACTTGCTTAACCAATAGAAATTGGCCATGTTAACACATATTATGCGTGTATTTAAATATAAAATAAATAAATATATATATTTACATAATGTCATTATATTTTTATTTAAATTATTACAAAAATACGAACAAAAAATTATTGAAAAGGTAAATAATAGGATATAAAATGAATAGGTTGTAACTGATGAGTTATAGTTTTGAGATTTGCATTTTTTTTTTTTTTTTGAGAGAGTATCCTTTACAATAAGTTTAGATCCAATTATTAAATTCAGAAAATTAGTCTTATGACAAATTAATAGAATATAAATATAAAATTAAATAAAATGAAAGTATAAACTTCACAAGACCACAACTAAGAGGTACATATAAGGTGCACACAAAAATACCCATTCGGGTCGAACACGAGACCTCCCACATAATAGGAGAGACTTGATGGCATTAGGCTACAAGCCACCGAACTATAGTTTTGAGAATTAAAAAATATATAGCTTATGCATGTCAATCATAAACAAAAAAAAAAAAAAAAAATACTTTATTTATAGTATAAATAATCAATACACTCAAAATTATAAATCCACAAGATTAAATATTCCACATGATTGGAATAATTATTCTTAAACTTCATCCAATTGCACCACATATTGGATGAAAAATACATAAAATAACGCTAGAGCAAAACACAAGTTACAACCAAAAACAAGCATATATAAATAAATAAAAATGCAAAGAAATCTAGAAGAGGAAATCAATTTATCTCAAATCCTTTTTCCGGCCACTCCCAAAAAATAAACCACCAGGGCCAAGAATCCCACCACCGCAGATGGAGAAGAACTGAGGGCAGCGGAAGGCGGCAGAGGAGATGCCGGCGACTGCGAGGGAGCCATGTTGTGGTGGTCGTGGCCATCATGGGCGGCGACAACGGCGGCGCCAAGAAAAACAATGCAAGAAAAATATGTTATAAGCCGAAAAGCCATCTTCAAATTGGAAATTAATGATATTCTAAGCTTTTGTGGGCTTAATTTAATTTCTTGAATATTTCCTCAAGAAAAATTATTTCATGGCTGCCATCTATTTATACGCAAAATTTGATAATTTTTTAACTAAGATATTTGACTTTGCTATAGTTGTACTAGCCAATGTTACAAGTTGTACGATCAGAATGGTCGTCGTTGATTTTAATTTTTAAATGAAGTATATAGTTAGACTTAGTAATTAATCATAATTATTGAGAGATAATTACGTAACGCGAAGTCAAAGGGAGGCTCTTAATGCAAACGTAAAGCCTTTAATTTGTGGTGACTCTTTGTATTGCTTATTAGTCTCCGTTGATTATGAGACTTTTTTTAAGTTAATTTTTTGTTTAATGAGACAATAACTCTTGTTTTCTTTTATTCAGTATGTCCCTAAAATAAAGAAATGAGAGGAATTTTGTTGGGGGGGGGGGGGGGGGGGGCTTGGATTGGGTGGGGGGGAAGAGTTGACATTTTGTGTGATGATCGTGCTTGGAGATAATTAAAGTGGCTACAAACAAGAATGATCAAAGTGGAAGACAAAGACCGAGTGCAATTTTATGTCTCTTTTTTTTTTTAATTTTGTTTTAAGAAATTACTTTTTGTTATAAAAACAAGTACTCATTAATTGGGCAAGTCAAAATGTCAATTTGCATCCCGTGGAACAATGTTTTGAAAATCGGATCGAATTGACTAGTTGAATCGATCGAATTGAGGATCGGAGGCCAATCCAGTTCAATTAAAACTTCAAAATAGGGGACCTATTAAACCGGTCAAAATCGATCAAAAATCAGTTCAACCGGTGGTGGTTCGATCACTTATTTTTTATTTTTAAAAAAATTTAAAAATATAAAATATAAAAATAAAAAAATGAATTATGAGTTGAACATGATGACTAAAGATTTTGGCTATATAGCTTTTTGAAACATAAATTTATTTTTTTGAAATTTAATAAAGTAGTAGTTATATGCAGATGCTTATATCTAATTTGTTATTTTATTTGGTTTAATCTCTCTTAAATTATGTTGAATATTTAGTGTGAAAAAAATTATTTTTACTTGGTTTTGAAGCATAAAGCGGACGATCACTTAATTATTATTAAACATTCTTTTAACTAAATTATTCATTTGTAGCTAAATAATTGTGAAATGGTATTTTTTTTTCAAGAACAACTTTAAAATGAGTAAGAATAAAAAAAAAATTCAAATAATATTTTTTCTATATTATTGAAATTTTTATTTTTCATTAATATTAAAATATTATATATTTATAAATTAAATATAATTATAATGTCACATCAATCAAATCAGTGGTTCAACTAATCAAATCGATCGAATTAGTAATTAGTAACATTATCGATTATTTGCCCAATTCAATTATAAAAACATTGCTGCGGAATGTTTCAACGTGGTGCATGCCGTTTCAAGTTTAGCCCTTTCTTTTTTTTAAAAAAAAATAAAAATCCATTGTGTGTGTGTGTGTGTTTTGCTTCCTTGGAAGATTCACAAAAATGATAACTATGGATAACAATTAACGATCTCAAAAGTTAAGGTTATGTTTGGTGACGTTTTGTATTGTTTTGGTTCTTATATTTTAGAGAAATAAAGTGAGAGTGAGAGTGAGATGAAAAATGTGATAGTAGTTTGGAGAATGTAGTGGATTTTTGTTTATGTTTTGGGTGATGGGTAGGAAATATTTTACGGATTGAAGTAATAATTTATTTGTAAATGGGGAGAAATTTTAATTAAATATTAATTTCAATATTTATTTATCATATAAAAGCAAATATATATGTACATATAATAATTGGAATTCGAATATGATTGTGAGAGAGTTGAGGGGTTTTTGTCTTCGGAAAGAAACATTAAGGGGTATTTTAGGTAAATTACACAATACGTTTCCCCTTCAAAACTACTATCGTGTTTGTTAATGTTTGGTGGAATAGTTTTGTTCTACCCATAGGTAAATATTGCTTAAATCTTTGTCAACTTCATAAATATCTTTGAATTGTATTGATTTTTTTAATTAATAAATTACCAACTTTTATAAAATTAATAATAAAAAAGAATATAATTTTTATTAATATGCTGAAATGTGAGTGAATAAAATTATGTCTCTCAGATTTAGTTTGACCAATCTTTATTTTTCTTAGGAAATGAAGAGAAGAAGATGAATAGGGTTAGGGCAAAAGTGGAAAGGAGTAATTAAATATCTGCATATCTTGATTATGTTTATTCATGAGAGATGTGGTGGAGCATTTAGGACAATTCAGGAGTTACAATGATATGCTATAGAAAAATGATTCAAAAATAAGAAATGACTTGTGCATCCTTGAGATTGTAAGCCATGTCCAACTGTAATATTTTATCAGAAATTAAAAAAAAAAAATTGTTTAATCAATTAACAAATGTGGGCCATTGGATCCGTTAAAGATATGAATTGAACTTTAATAAATTTTTATAAAATTAATATTCTTATATATAATATTAATAAAGATTTTAAATAATATATATTATATTGACATAATATCTATATTAACATCTATCTTATGCTATTAATATTGAGTCTTTAGCCTCATAAATAAGAGTTGTACTGATAAAATGTCAAATATAATAATGTATAATAGTTTATTTATGCATTAATATAATGTAAAATATGGGTCTACTATTCTAATATTTAACTTTTGGATTAATATATAATAAAAAATTATTAAAAATTTAAATATAACATAAATTTACTTTATAAATACAATTCAGAAGAATTCAGAAGAAGAAGAAGAATTAAATCAGGTTGAATTTTTTTATCGAATTTTGGATATCTATTGGATTCGAATATGGTACTGACTAAAAAAAATCCTATAGGATATCCAGTCGGATTTAGATATAAATTTTGATAATTAAATTCAAATTCGGATATAGCTGATCCGATGCAAGTCCAATCCGTCATATTCGAATCCGATCCGTTGATAGTTCTAAAGAAAACCAAACAAAATCTAAGAGAAGAGGTAGGTTCTTAACTTTACAGTGTCTTTCAAGTATAATTGGTATGGACATGCGAATGAATGAAAAGTCCATTCTACTCTTATCATTAAAAAGTAATTCCTCAAATTTTAAAATTCGCACTCTTTTGTAGGTCACTTTCGACCTAAAATGAAATCTAATCACGATTCACTATCTCAATCGTTGCTTAGAGATATGCGACATCATTCTAAGGGCTCACTTGCTTGGAATGATGTGATTAGAAATGATATATAAGCAAATGATACATTTTAAATCCATTAGGATAGAATATTTTAATTTTATGTTTTGTTGGTATGATTAATATATAAATAAATTATAATATATAAATTTACTATTATATCATTTATATTTTTTAATAAGTTTTCATAATTTTCTCATTCTTTCCTGTTTTTAGAGTCATGATTTAATTGGATATAAGATAAAAAATAGACCTTATTAAATCTTTGTAATTCTTATCACACCTAATCAAGCCTTCCCCCCTTGATCCATTTTCCAAAAGCAACAATAAATAATGTAGGGCCTGGGATTTATCAATGGCTTTTATCAATTGAAACAAATATTAAAAGATGTTTGATTAAGTATGTATCACACATAATCAAGACAAGCAAACAAGGCCTGAGAGATCACCTAATAGAATCCATTTCCATATATAGTCCCATATAATTGCCTTCACTCACATTGAAGCCAAAAATATATATTTCTCTAATTTTCTATGTTTTTCTCCAATCTTTCGACCTTATTGACTTCAATTCTGATAGATTTAGAGGATCTTCTAGCGATTATGATTTTGTGATAATTTCAAATTAGTTCCCAAATTATTTTCTCTTGTAGCATAAAGCCAACCCATCGGTTCATTATATATCATTGAATTAAGAGAATGCGGATGATTTTTATTGTTACTTTTTTTATTCAACGATGTTGATTGGACCGATTGAATGTAATTAAAAATATATATCAATGGGGCATTTCGGAAGAAATCTTAGTACTGAATGACGCAAATGATGCTATCATCACTCAAACTGACATAATTGGCAAATTCAAAGTTTTTTTATTTTTGTTTAAATCCTCTAATCTATTCTCTATTCCATATTCTATTTTATTTCATAAATATATAATATGTGTATTAATTATTTCTTTATAAAAATAATTGATTGAGAATCAAATATCCTTGATATAAATACAACATGTTGAAATAGAAGACGGAATAGGGAATGAAATAGAGGATTCAAAGTGTTTTTATTTCTATTTAAATAATCTATTCCATTCCCTACTCCATTTATTATTACATTTCGTGAATATATGATATGTGTATTAATTATTTCTTTATAAAAATAATTGATTGAGAATCAAATACCCTTGACATATTAAATCCTCTATTCCATTCCTCATTCCATCTCCTATTCTATTTCATGAATATATGACATGAGTATTAATTATTTCAGTATAAAAATAATTAATTGAGAATCAAATACCCTTGATATATTAAATCCTTTATTCCATTCGCTGCTCCATCTCCTATTCCATTTCATGAATATATGACATGTGTATTAATTATTTCTTTATAAAAATAATTGATTGAGAATTAAATACCGTTGACATAAATATAATAAGCTGGAATAGAAGATGGAATAGGGAATGAAATAGAGGATTCAAAATGTTTTTATTTCTGTTTAAATCCTCTATTTCATTCCCCATTCCATCTTCTAATCCATTTCATAAATATATGACATGTGTATTGATTATTTCTTTATAAAAATAATTGATTGAAAATCAAATACCCTTAATATATTATATCCTCTATTCTATTCCCTACTTCATATCCTATTCCATTTCATCATGAATATATGACATGTGTATTAATTATTTCTTTATAAAAATAATTGATTGAGAATCAAATACCCTTGACATATTAAATCCTCTATTCCATTCCTCATTCCATCTCCTATTCTATTTCATGAATGTATGACATGAGTATTAATTATTTCAGTATAAAAATAATTGATTGAGAATCAAATACCCTTGATATATTAAATCCTTTATTCCATTCGCTGCTCCATCTCCTATTCCATTTCATGAATATATGACATGTGTATTAATTATTTCTTTATAAAAATAATTGATTGAGAATTAAATACCGTTTACATAAATATAATAAGCTGGAATAGAAGATGGAATAGGGAATGAAATAGAGGATTCAAAATGTTTTTATTTCTGTTTAAATCCTCTATTTCATTCCCCATTCCATCTTCTAATCCATTTCATAAATATATGACATGTGTATTGATTATTTCTTTATAAAAATAATTGATTGAAAATCAAATACCCTTAATATATTATATCCTCTATTCTATTCCCTACTTCATATCCTATTCCATTTCATCATGAATATATGACATGTGTATTAATTATTTCTTTATAAAAATAATTGATTGAGAATCAAATACCCTTGACATATTAAATCCTCTATTCCATTCCTCATTCCATCTCCTATTCTATTTCATGAATATGACATGAGTATTAATTATTTCAGTATAAAAATAATTGATTGAGAATCAAATACCCTTGATATATTAAATCCTTTATTCTATTCGTTGCTCCATCTCCTATTCCATTTCATGAATATATGACATGTGTATTAATTATTTCTTTATAAAAATAATTGATTGAGAATGAAATACCGTTGATATAAATATAATAAGCTGTAATAGAAGATGAAATAGGGAATGAAATAGAGGATTCAAAATGTTTTTATTTCTGTTTAAATCCTCCATTTCATTCCCCATTCCATCTTCTAATCCATTTCATAAATATATGAAATGTGTATTGATTATTTCTTTATAAAAATAATTGATTGAAAATCAAATACCCTTGATATATTAAATCCTCTATTCTATTCCCTACTTCATATCCTATTCCATTTCATCATGAATATATGACATGTGTATTAATTATTTCTTAATAAAAAAATTGATTGAGAATCAAATATCCTTGACATAAATACAACAAGTTGGAATAGAAGATTGAATAAGAATTGAAACAGAGGATCAAAAGTGTTTTTATTTATGTTTAAATCCTATATTCCATTCTCTACCCCATCTCCTATTTTATTTCATAAATATATAATGTGTATTAATTATTTTTTTTATAAAAATAATTAATTAAAAATTAAATACGCTTGATATAAATAAAATAGAGAATGAAATAGAGGATCCAGAGAGTGTGCTTGCTTATGAGATTTTCTCTCACAAGTCACCCTCGAAAGATGTTTTTCTTGCAAATGTGTGGTTGCCTATGAGAATTCTTTTCATCTTATAGGCTGACTTCATTAAGATTTCCTGGGCCATGTTTTCTCCTCCTCACCTACTCTTCCCCCATCTTTATTTTTCACATGAAAAATTGCGGTTTTCTATGTGAGATTTCTTCTTCAAATTTCCCAAAAATTTGAGAGAATCTTTGAGAAAAATCTTGAAGGTTGTCTTTTGGGTTGTCAAATTACGTAAACATACATTATATATATATATATTTAATAATATAGATCAGTACATAGATAAATTTAAGTGCAATGTATTTGTTTATATATAATTACTCTACAGTAAATAATAAATAGGTGTATTAATATATATTTTAATATTAAAAATAATTACGTGCATAATAAAATTAAAGTATACGTATATACATTGTTTTCATGAAATTATTTCCACATTATAATTAGTTGCACTTAATAATTTAATATTCAAATATAAATTGTTTCACAATATAATTATTTATAAATATAATTTAATATTTAAAAATTAATTCAATTTCTTATTTAATTGTATAAAAGTGTGTAATTTTATTTACACTTTAATTTTTTTTAATGTTAATAAAATAATTTATTATATTAAATTTTATTACAATACAACACAGGATATTTTAGATTATATTTCATTAACGTTAATTTATTCTAAAGAATATATATAAACAATATTATACAATATTTATATAAATTTACTCAATAGTAAAATAATAAATATATTATATATGCTCGTATTAATATGAAATTTACTATTAAAAATCATCATCTGCATAATAAAATTAAAGTATTATACGTTACATTGTTTATAGAAAATTATTTTCATATTTTATAATTATATTTCCACATCATTTTTTAATATTTAAATGGAAATTTTTTCATATTATAATTAGTCACAGTTGTGTTTTAATATTCAAAGATAAATTATTTTACAATATAATTAGGTAAACATATATTTTAACATTTTTAATTTAATTTGGTTTCTCAATATTTCATTATATAAAGGTGTAATGTTATTTACACTTTAAATTATTTAAAATGTTAATAAAATAAATTATTCAATTAATTCAATATTAAGTTTTATTATATTTTACAGAATATTTTAGATAATATTAAATTAATATTAATTTATTCTACAATAATGTATATATAAATATATAATATTCCTTACATAAGAAAAACTCATAACCAATTACCATCTTTTAAAATTTTCTCATAAAAAATCTCACAACCAAATACCTTCTTACAACTTTTTCTCAGAAAAAAATTACCACCTCATAACTATCACTTGTCACGTCAACTGTAATTATTATATTTTTACCTCACAAACAATCACTCCCTCATAAAAAAATTCTCAATCTCATAAACAAAAAAAAATCACTATTTCCTCTAAGAAATGAGAAATGAGAACACAAGCAAACAGACCCAAAGTGTTTTTATTTCTGTTTAAATTCTCAATTCTATTCCCTACTCCATCTAAAATTCCATTTCATGAATGACATGTGTATTAATTATTTCTTTATAAAAATAATTGATTGAGAATTAAATACCCTCGACATATTAAATCCTCAATTCCAATCTTTACTACATTTCTTATTCCATTTCATGAATATATGGCATGTGTATTAATTATTTCTTTATAAAAATAATTGATTGAGAATCAAATACCCTTGACATATTAAATCCTCAACTCCATTCTTTACTATATATCCTATTCCATTTCATGAATATATGACATGTGTATTAATTATTTTTTTATAAAAATAATTAATTGAGAATCAAATACCCTTGATATAAATATAATAAGTTGGAATAGATAATGAAATAGAGGATCCCAAGTGTTTTTATTTATGTTAAAATCCTCTATTTCATTCCCTACTCCATCTCCTATTCATTTCATGAATATATGACATGTGCATTAATTATTTCTTTATAAAAATAATTGATTGAGAATCAAATACTCTTGACATAAATACAACAAGTTGGAATAAAAGATGGAATAGAATGAAATAGAGGATCCAAAGTGTTTCTATTTTTGTTTAAATCCTCTATTCCATTCCCTACTCCATCTACTATTCAATTTCTTGAATATATGACATGTGTATTAATTATTTTTTTATAAAAATAATTGATCAAGAATCAAATACCCTTGATATAAATATAACAAATTGGAATAGAAAATGGAATATGGAATGAAATAGAGTATCCAAAGTATTTTTATTTCTGTTTAAATCTTTTATTCCATTCCCTATTCCATTTCATAAATATATGATAAGTGTGTTAATTATTTCTTTATAAAATAATTGATTGAGAATTAAATACCCTAGACATAAATACATTAAGTTGAAATAAAAGATGAAATAAAAAATAAAACAAAGGAAGAAACTGTTTTTATGTAGCTTTCAGAAAATTGTGAGAGAGGATCAAAGTGTTTTTACGTAGCCTTTCAGAAAATTGCGAGCCGCCGTTGCCCGTGAGCTGATGACGCAACAGTACTATGCGCTTTCATTCATAACTTACATATGAAAAATGAAAAAAAGCATTGATGACATTTGGCAAATGCAATTCTGTCGGTACTGAAAAACCGAAAAAGAAAAAAAAAAAAAAAAAAGGAAATTAGTGAGGGCAAAAAAACGTGCTTTTAATCTATTAAATGACGTAATTGCATATGTTTTTCGTCGAGTCTAGTTGTATGGGTCTGTAATTTTAATAAATGCGACATGAAAGCCAAAGCAATCTTGATTGTACCAATCATAACCCTAAATTGGGTTGTATTCTAAGCCGCGAGTATAATCAAATTAAATTTAGGTCGATCTCCTACCCACAAGAGAGAGAGAGAGAGAGAGAGAGAGCTACTCTAATTGACCACTTATATCACGCCAAAATGAAACTGGTAAAGAAAAATAACATTTTAATGAATTTGACCAGATTATTTCAGTAACATGCAATCAAATTGTTGATTATATGATTAACATGCAATCGGGTTGTTGATTATATGAATAGAATTGATGATGGCATGTTACTAATTCTCAAACCAGATTATTTCATTAAATGCAATCATATTGTTGATTATATGATTAATTCAGTACCCCATAGAATTCTATATGTGTTTATATATATGAGATCGAATATGAAATTCTATTTATTCACTTTAAATTAAGAATTCATTTTTCTTCCTTTTCTAGTAGGATTGAAAATTTTGTATTTTGCATATCCATACCATTGAGTCCTTGGATTTTTGAAATAATGTAATTAAGGAATTGCTTCGAGTTATTGCTATTTGTGTTAGATATATAAAATCTTCTTAGTCTTACTAACCTCACAATACTCAAATTAAAATGTAAGACTAGATAGGAAATTCTGTTTAAAGACTAAACTATAAAAGAAATCATTAGATTAGGAGGATGTCTAAAAATTTCAAAGTAACTATTTTAGACCTTTGAGTCCACATTGAACCTTTGATTATATGGTGGTGGAAGTCTAATTTTGTGAATAGCATACCAAAGTCATTTTGTCTGGTTGATATGGTGTATTAGTACCCATGATATTAAGATCAGTACTTTGTCTGGTAGCAGTAAAAATTACTGCACATTTGCCTTTTCTTGAATATGTTGATGCTCTATTGATATGTCTCATGATATTCTTTGAATTGTTGTTGGTCGAATTTGAATTTAACTCTTTTCGTATTCTCTTAGCTGTCACATGGGTCGACTTTTGAAACAAGTTGGATGGTGGAGCCTAGGATCTAAAACACAATACGGATAATCCTTCTATACTTAAATCAGTTATTGTAACTAAGGTATACATAAAATAACAAGAAAAAGCATATCTAAATCATACGGTCTTGGAGAATTTATAGTCGTAAGCTGACATGATCTTATTACAATCATGCTTCGATAGACGAGTGAGATGGCATGGCGTGTAGATAATGAATAATAGGATTGATTATCGTGTCAGATTTAATCCATAAAAAAGATAAGAATCTCCGCGTTATCTTGATATTTTGGCTATATCTGAGGGCAAATTGGTAATTTTGGCTTCGCCTATATCAATATGCATATTGTAACTGTTACAAAATCAGATTATAAAATGTGCTTGTTTCCATAATCCATTATCTAATAATCATAATCTGTCCCAAACCGGCCCCATCCATGAATTTCATCACTACTTCACAAGGCATTTGCTGCCTATAAATTGAGACCCTACACAACATCTGATCCATCCACAAAAACGAAACATTTCATGTATTAGCAAAAGTTAGAAAAAGATCAAGAAATGGAGAATGAGGAAATCTTTGTGAGAACTCCCCATGTAATAGTCCTCCCATACCCAAGCCAAGGCCACATAAACCCTCTCCTCCAATTCGCCAAGCGTCTCGTCTCTAAGTCCATCAAAGCTACACTAGCCACCACCTACTACACCGTGAACTCCATTCAAGCCGAAGCCGCCATAGGCGTCATGGTGGAGCCCATCTCTGATGGGTTCGATCACGGAGGATTTGCTGATGCACAAAAGGAAGAAACCTATCTTAAGTCACTCAAAAAGAATGGATCCAAAACTCTGTCACAACTTATCGAGAAGTACCAAAACACTAACTATCCAATAATTTGCATAATCTATGACTCATTTCTGCCGTGGGCTCTTCATGTTGTCAAGCATCATGGCGTACTTGGGGCCTCGTTTTTCACCAACTCAGCCACCGTCTGCGCTATTTTCAGCCACATACATGACGGTACGGTCATGTTGCCGGTGGCCGTAAAAGATAAGCCCTTGGTGTTGCCTGGTTTGCCGCCATTGAACTCTTGTGATTTGCCAGGCTTCATCAGGGAACCCGAGAGCTACCCGGCTTATTTGGCTATGAAGTTGAGCCAGTTCTTAAACCTGGAAAAGGCTGATTTTGTGTTTGATAATACCTTTGAAGAACTAGAAGGCCAGGTAATGTGTAAGTATGTTAAATTTTCATGTGTGCTAGGAGTTGAGTTTGTGGGCTTGCAGTGTTCTTCATTAGATTTAGAGGGAATTTGACAAAATTTACTTAAAAATATTTTATAAATATTCCACCTTTTACTTTTAAAAATAAAATTATTAAGCATCTGGTTAGATAAAATTTTGGAGTTTATAAAATATTAATCATGATACTTTTATAATTAATATGAATAGAAGGAAAAGAATATGTTGAGATTTTAAAAATGTCAATAATTCCCTACTTTATAAAATCTTACTTTTTTACTTTAAGGGTTTATTGGTGTTTCTTTTAAAAACTTTATCATACATTTTATATACTCTAAAAATAGATGAGAACAACCTATAACATCCTCCAAAACACCCTTAAATATTTAGTGCTTTGTATTTGCAAAAATGGGATGCTTATAGCTAATTAGTGCTATGTCTTTGGAAAAAGGAGGCCAGAGGCGCGGCAAACTCGTGGCGAGCAAAGCTGATAGGGCCAATGGTACCATCAGCATACTTGGATGGAAGAATTGAAGGAGACAAGGCGTACGGAGCCAGTTTATGGAAGCCACTAAGTGAGGAGTGCGCAGAATGGCTCAAAACGAAGCCACAAGAATCAGTTATTTACATTTCATTTGGCAGCATGGTCTCATTGACCTCAAAACAGATGGAAGAATTGGCATGGACACTAATAGGCAGCAACTCACACTTCCTGTGGGTCGTCAGGGAAACCGAACGCAACAAACTTCCTCCTGCGTTCGTAGAATTGATAAAAGGAAAGGGCTTGGTTGTGTCATGGTGTAACCAGCTCGAGATGCTGGCAGACCCGGCAATCGGTTGCTTTGTGACGCATTGTGGGTGGAACTCTACACTTGAAGGGTTGTCCATTGGCGTGCCGATGGTGGCAATGCCACAGTGGGCTGATCAGATGACAGATGCAAAGTTCATTGAGGAGATATGGGGAGTGGGGATTCGAGCTAAGGAGGATAAGTTTGGGGTTGTGAGCAGAGAGGAGCTATTGTTTTGTCTGAAAGAAGTGATGGATGGAGGGAGAAGTGAGGAGATAAGGAGGAATTCAAGAAAATGGAGAGAGTTGGCTAAGGAAGCAATGGATGAAGGGGGTAGCTCAGATAGATGTATCAATGAATTTGTAGAGCAGTTGAAGATCGCAAGCAATAAAGGAGAGCAAGGGATTTGAGAAGCCAACTTCATTTGCAGGGCCAAAAAGAGCAACCAATAAGTGGCATGGAATGAGTTTTGCTATATCTACGGATTTCATTTCATTGTAACTGTGACAAGCTTTCTTTATTGGCACAGGAAATGAACGCATTATATTGCTAAAGAGAAGTTGTTTTTGAGCACCTAAAAAGTGAGTTTTGTTGGGAAGCTTTCAAATTCAACCAAATGTAACCAAACGTGTGGAGCAACAGAGAGAAGCAAACATTATCAACTTTGAAAAGCTATTCATTGAGCACTCTAATTGGTAGATTTCAATGTCAAATGAACATGACTCTACTAAGGTCTGTGAAATCCTAATACATCGGTCGGTTTAAAGGACAGCTAGAGTTAATAGTAAAATACCATTTGCATGACGGTCTATAATCCTAGTGCATCGCGGCAATCTAGTAGTTTTTCCCTGTCAATAAAGCAGTCGAGCAACTCTGGTTCCCTTATAACTATGCAATCATCATCTTTCCCAAACACTTCGTATCCTTAAAGGAGTTGGAATGATCATAAGAGCGCTCAATGCAGAATAAGGTTCAGGCAAGTAAGACAAAACCCTCAAACCAGCTGCAGAATAATAAGCAGAAGAAGGAAGAAGAGAACTATCATTACTTTTTTCCTTTCCTTTCTTTTTCCTTTTTTTTTTTTTTTTTTTTTTTTAAACAATGGGCAATTGCATGACTAAACTAATGGCAAGAAAGAATAAGAGAAAGGAGTTACCAGCAGAGCCTTGGTGATTCAAACCAGGGCCTTCGTAAAACAAGAAACGTTTAAGAACGTCTCGTCGGCGTAGCCCACAAATCGTCACGTAACGCTCAGCAGCTTCTGATTGCAGACAACAGAATAATTTTCTTAGCTTTGTCAGCCTTAATCAACCATTTCACTCCTGCATGTTGCAAGCATCTACAAAAACATTAAACAAAGCAACAATAGTAAACACATAATTACCGAGCACAATTCTTCAACATCCCACCTTAGTAACAACGCAAAGAACACAACTCATAATATCCCCTTTATAAATTACAACATCAAAGATTAATGATCATATTTCCTATTCCTGCTCGAAACTAAAAACATTTCACAATCTTACCTCACTCTGAAAAGGAAATTTCACAAAAGCCAGCATTCGATTCAAAGGACATGACTGACTTAAATCTCCTACTTCATGTTTCGCCATTTGTTGTTCACCTCCCATTGTGCGGTTCTTATGAAGACTCTGAACTCATCTCATCATGTTACAAGTAATCAATATTAGAACCACTACTATTGATTCTCAGGCTGAATTTTCTAAAACCTCCAGTTAAGACTATAGACTGTAGACTATAATAAGTAAACAAAGATCAATCATACAGAACATGCAGCTGCGCAATTTATAAGCATGAAATGTAACAATTCAAATACTAGATGAAAGAACTTCAAATTACAACATTAAATTAATCTAAGTTACTCCATAGCACATTGATGTACCAATAATCAGTAAAATTGCGATAAATGCAGTGGAGATATTAAGACGCGGACGTTAAGTTGTGATTACAGAATAAGGAAATAAGCACAGCAATAGAACGCATATACAGCAAGAAAGCCATGAACACATAAACAAAGAAAATGAGAAAATTACCGATGTGCCAGAGGTGACGGACTCCATCGTACACGACTACACGTGGCTGTGTTGGATCAGATTCGGCCTCAAGTACGGCGGCAGGTGAACTAATCGAGAGGTCAACAAACACCTTGTGACCGGCCGCCGCTCACTTCTCCGACGATGGATCGGCGGTGCTGGAAATCGAATTCAAGATCATCGTTCTCTCCCTCAAAGCTGTCACGGTTCGTATTCCTCGCCTCAGCACTGTATGTAGCGATACACTGATGCTGGTAATTATGGAGTGGGCTTATAATGAGATAGCGAGACTTACGGCCCATAGATCGCTTAAGCATATCGAATATGCCCAAGAAAGATTTATGAGGCCCATATATGTGGGAGAGCCCACTTTGGGCCCAATATGTGGTTGTGTTCCGCATATTTTTCATATTTTTTAAAGTACATTATATTTCTATTTTTTTTTTCTTTATAGATTGATTTGTCCATTGAATGATTTTTCTTGGGTCAAAACTCAATGTTCGGAATTCATCTTAACGTATCAAAGATTAATTATAATTAATTTTGAAGTTATTTCTAGGAATTTTATTTTCCATATCTTGGGTTTCAATGTTTTAATTATGTTTCTTCATAAGTCGGTTTGATTTCTATTTATATGGGTTTAATATATATTTATATGGAAATTAATAAATTTTCATAAATATGATTTAATTTACTGAGTCTTTTTTTAAAAAAAATTGCTGAAAATTTTCGAATTTTGTATGCTGAAGTTGTATGGTTTTCTGCACATTAAGCACTAAAGAATTAGCTACAAATTACTGAAATCATATAATGATTATCTCAAAAATAAAATATTTTAATTTTTTATATTCCCTCTGAAATTCACGAATGTTGTACTGAATTTCTTGAAATTTTCAGAATTTTGTTGTGATTTATTATTTGGGTTGTTATATTCCATAGATTTTGTTAAGAGGTGTGCCCATTATATATATGATATATATATATATATAGGACTTTTGTCTATGGCTTTGTGAACCATGATAATGATGTTGATAAGACTTGTGTATTGTACCTAAGGTTTTGTCAACTATTAACATGAAATATGCAAAGATGAACTATATGCTTTGCATCAACCCAATAAGTTACTAATATCAGCTTGTGGAGAAGGAATTTATAGATATATAAAAATTCTTAATTTTTTATTCTAAGTACCACAATACAATGAATTTTATATATAAAAATTCGTTAAATAGAATTCAATAAAATCGTGATATTGATCTTATTAATCAATTCAATATAAATCACAGACTGACTGCTGGTCCAGTAAATTTGATGATTCATGAATTTGTGTTGAGTTTAAGAAAGAGAGCAAAGCGCATGTGAGGATAATAAATAATTTAAGTACTTTTAGATGATATAAGAATTACAATTATATTTTATAAGTTATATATTATTATTCGACATATCTAAATTGATGTTATAAATAATAAACTTATATTAATTAGAAAAAATTATGCTATCCTCTTCACAGAGTGGTGAAAAAAGTTATTTTATCTTTTATATTATTATACAATAATATTTTACATTGCCATAGATATTTTAATATTATAATATAATTAACGAGGGAAAATCGAATTCGTTATATACTCCTCTCTCTACACAATCAGTTCTTTGACTCAGCCTTCGTGTGAAGATGACTATATACTCATGAGAGAAACACAGTCTAATCTATCTTAAGTTATGCTAAATGCAATTTCTTTTTATACTTAATTATTCATTAAATATTTATATAAATAAACCCAATGCTTACCATCTCAATTTTCTTAATATGTAAATCTATGGACCTTGATAGCAACTAGTTCTATATGTGAAGAAAAACCATACTTCTCAAATTTGGTATGTTTTCAAATATGAGTAGGGCTAAAAACATGGCAACTTCAGATAGTAAAAATCAAGTTGGGCTAAAAAGATCAGCAAAATTTTACTGTTATTCCATTACAAAACTTAAATATCACAACTTGCTAATTCAATTCATTATTTTCCAAATGAAAACTACTCTCCAATTGGTGAATACTTATGGAGACCTTACATGCCAGGGATAACTAAGAGCCAACAGCCTAGGCAACTTTACAGCCACTTTGAACAAATTGAAGTGTTAAAAATTCCACTAGTATCAATGACACAGCAACCGGCTGCTGGTACCAATGAAGAAGAACATTAAATCAAAGATACCTTTCAATTGTAGAATTATGATCTTCGTGGAGTTTTATCGACACTTGAGACTAAAAACCTTAGAGATGAAAGAGGCACACAGATTCTCAACTATGCAGCTGTATATATACTTCATCAGTCTTCACAGCTACCTCCCCCACTAACGAGCTATTTATCAATTTCCTCCTGAACCTGTCCTTCTGCAGTTGTATATAGATCCAAATGAATTGATAGATACAGCTTTAATAACAAAATACAAATTGGTATATAAGAAAAGCCTTAACCAGCAAGATCGACAGCCAAGTTAGCTTGAGCATCAGCCTCGGAGTTTAAGTCCTTCCAGAAGATAATATAATAAGTTAATAGTGCCAAATAAATCCACATAAAAGTGATGTAGTAAAGAGAGGCAATGGTGCCAAATAGGTTCTAAGGCCATTAATGAAGAGAAGCATATGATATGTTTGGGTCCAATGTGCAGAGAGAATGTTTAGCTGCTTGGCTTACCCTCAGAACGTGCATAATTTCGAACGAAAGAAATCTATCCTTCAATTTCTTTGCCTCCTCAAACAAGGTGGAGATGTTTTGGTTTTTAACCTTCCATTGACCCTGAATCTGTCATGGAATTATGAGTTAGAATGCAACATTTTGAGAAGGTGAAGAAGCCAGAAAGAATGACTAGAAAACATCATTAAAAGATTGCTCTCAATTGATAGACATAAGGGATGCTAAAGGGAGTATGAGTTGAGGAGCACCAAGCATCAATAAGTTGTATCCAGCCAAATGTGATTGCAAAAGGGATTAGTTGACTACAAATATAAATACATATAAAGTAAATTCCTTTCCTAAAAGGGGGGATATACCTGCATGCAAACAAGTTTTGAGTCGCCTCGAACTCGAACATTTGTAAAACCCTTTCCAAGTGCATGCTTCAATCCTAAAATAAAGCCACGGTATTCGGCTACATTATTGGTCGCTATGCCTAGGCCTTCACGCAACCTACAAATCTAACATGTAAAAAGTATTAGAGACATATTTATGACAAGAGCAAAGAAGATACAGAACCTCTCAAAGAAGCATGATGCTTACAAAACTTCCATCATCAGATCGCAATATAGCTCCTGCCCCAGCTTGTCCAGGATTTCCCTTTGAAGCACCATCGAACTCAAGAGTACAGGATCTCTGCTAACGGTTACAACAAGGATCAGCTTTTTAGAATGAAAAGTCGAATTCATCTCTTTCTGACATATGTTACCTGAATCTTGCAGGATATGGTATAGGTTAAACTTTTCCAATTAACTCAGCTGCAGTCGGAAATTTCTTCCTAGGTGCAGCTCCTAAGGGACTTTTACTCCTTAACTAAGAGAGAAAGCACTCCAGCAAAGTATAAAGGGTTGATAAACTAACTCTGTGCAATTGATACATCCAGAGACATCCTTCTAGGCAAATAACCCTAAACAGCTGGAATTATAATAAGTTCGTGTTGACTCGGTGACTGTTTACAGACCACTGAATACTGATGGCTAATGGAACAGTTGATTAATAACAAACTCACAAACTAATGCAGCAGAACTTCTTGCACATGTAAAGATGTTCCATACAATGTTTAACTCCTATTTCAGTTTGTAGAGCTAATGGTGTAGGAGTTTTCCATGTTTTCTCCATTTTCTTTTAATGGGAGTTGGGACAAAGCTGACATACTAATTAGGAACATGGTCTTTATCCTTGAAAATTATTCGCCTTGATGACCCATCAGACGTGTCTGGAAAAGAAATACTGGCAATACTTTTTTTATCATTACATTTTTCTTTACATATGTTGAGGAAGCAGTTCTTCACTTTATCTTTTATGTACCCCTTGGTATTAGACCTCACTCTCAAGCATCTGGAAACTATGTTCTGGAAAAATTCTGTTCAACAGAAATAATAGAGATGTGGTAATGATCTCTTACCCCGTAATCTGACCATAAAGCCTCCTGTGACCTCTTCTTTGCCACGGGCTCAGTAGATGTTTCACCTCTAGACGAGGAAGGCAGCTGTGTAAAAAATTAGATGCTTGTAAATCATGAAACAACTAAATCAAAACAAAAAATGGAGTAGATACAAGTTAGATAGCTCGCCTCACAATATATGCATATGCTAAGTATTTTAATTAGTCCTGAGTTTGTCGTATTTAAAAATTTAGAATTACATAACCCAATACACCAGTATAAGCAAAAGAGCTTAAGAGCATGACACTTTGACAGAAGGCCCAGCAATTTAAGTAAACCAACAAAATTATACACTTTATATCTAGAGATCAAGTACAATTGACAAGAGAGATCTGTTTATCCCCAATCTAGAATATATTGACCTTCTGTAAACAAACTTTTGGATAGAATAGATACAAACATAATGTTACGATTGTGATAAGTACACAGAATACAGTCATATGTGTCCATAAATCCTGCCATACAAGATTCAAAAATGCATATTGATGTGAACAAAGGCATTGGGCCTTTGTTGGACTAGGGATGGTATTGATCAGAGCTTCGGAGCCAAATAGGTCTTTTGGAAGGTCTTCTTGAAGTGGCTAAGTTATCGGACTGAGCTAAATTGTGATGAACTGTATGGATTAAGCTTTTTTAGCAGCCTCATAAGCCAGGAGTGTTAGTGGATCGACCTGGACAAGATGGCCCCCACTGGAAAAGCCTTGAGTAGAGTTAGGCCGCAAGGCCCAAGCCAAGAAACTTAAACAGTTCGGCTCGAAAGCCCAGATCAGGTTGAGGCTTGAGATTGGGCAATGTGCAAATCTGAATAGGATTATAAAGTTTATCCGGGCAAGTAAATAACTGACATGAGGATTCTCTTTTCTTGAGAGCTTGAGTTCTACTAAGGAATTGAATATGTTGAGGTATAAAAGGTTTAAACCATAATTAAGGTACATTTTCATTCAACAAGAAAAACCAGTACTCTGACTAAGCAGCATTAGAGGAGGCCAAAACCCAACACCCCTAATTTACTTTCCTGAAGATATCGCAGTTGAGGAAGAAGGTGCTATTCTACTAAAACCACATTTTACAGAATTCTAACTGATGGACACATACTGTATCAAATAAGGGAATTTTAAAAAGAATTATTATATATGTAATATCAGCTGACCTGCAAAGGACATGACACAAGAGTGCCAAAAAGTTCTTCAGTTAGATCGGCAGCTCTGATGGAGTACAGAGCATTTTTAAGCCCACAAGACAGAAGATACTTCTCTGTGTCCTTGGGCATGTTGCAACCTTTGTAGACACTGACAGGTGGATCACAAATCTGCCAGGAAAAAAGGACAAGAGTCGAACAATTTGAACAATTTGATTAGTGTATGGCAATTACGTTTTGGTTTTCCATCAGAACAAAATGATATGAATAAACATGTGACAGAATAACAAGGGGAACTAACAGTTTTATATGCCAGTCATGACAATACAATAATCAACAATTTAGATTATAAGATTTTCAAGATAAGACCACTTTAGATAGGTCAAATGAACAACAATCATAACAGCTTCCTTTTTTTTTTTTGTTTGGGGGGGGGGGGGGGGGGGGGGTAGACTCAACTCATAGAAAAGTATGATTTGAATCTTAAAGATGGAATTATGAAGAGAGTCCTGTCAAAAACTAGCATTAACGCACAAAAAAGGAAGAAAAGAATAAGAATAATAGGAGGTGAAGCAATTTAAAATGAATCAAAGGGAGTAACAATTTTGAGAAAAATTGCGCATAGAAAGTCGGGTTCACATATCTATTAATGATGAGAAGAACGTACTTTGATATTAAAATGGAGGAAAAAGGAAATTGACATATCAAAATTTCGAAAACAAGTGATTACCGAGGTTCCAACTTGAGCCTGACAATCACTTAAGCTTTTGTAGACACCAATAAGATCACCCTTGCGAACAACAAAAAATGCTTCCCTGTCGTCCTTCATTAGTGGTTTAGGTTCAATTTTTCGCTTACGAGAACTACCTCCACCAGACTTCTTTGAAGAGTAGCACTGAGCTTGAAATCTTGTCACCAACAATTCCAAATTTACTCTTCTAACACCTGACGGTTGGAAGTTTGTTCTCCGTGTAGGATAAAAATATCCGCAAGATGGGCTCCTCGTAACAAGACAGCCAGTCCTTGATAATATATTTGAACAACATGCATGAAACAAACTGATCATTCCAGAGTTATCTCCCTCCAATTCCCCAATTTTCTGAAATGATTCTTCACTCATCATTCAAGAAATTCATACAATGAACAAAAAATAAAGAAAAAAGGGAGACACGGATGATTCTATCAGCTTCTTCTGTCATTTCCATTAGCCGAATCTTTCAATTTACTCAGAAAACAAACAGCAGTAATCAAATAAGCTTAAAGATTGAACCTTTTGACCTAATTTGTTAAGCCAGGTTTATCTGTTTAACAAACCAAGTGTCAATCTTTACCACCTATCTAAATGTTCTCCATTACTACTCTATCAATTGCAATTAAAAAAATAAAAAAAAAGGGATAGCAAAAGGAAGCATAATTAACTCTTTCAGCACTAGAGGAACTTTACAGATTTTATTAACCAACACTTTTTATTCCCATATTTTCTACTCCAAGCAGTGAGCCTTTGAACAACTTTTAAAGGATTAAAACATCCCATCAACCCAAGTAGTTCAATAACAGAGAAAACCACATTCCCAGCCGCATTTATAGGACAAGAAAGTCCATCAACTTAAGCAGTTCTATAAGAGAAAAAACCACAATATTCAGCACAAAAGAGTAGAAACTAAATACTAGTTCAGCAAGCAAGTATAAAGAAAAAATTGCAGAACCCAATTCATAGGAGAGCCAGATAAGTGATCAACTATACCTAAAAGATAAATTGAAATACAAAGAAGGTAAGCATACCCGTAAATTACTTCTGCAACTCCACAGAATTGCAAAACCCTTACTGTATGTTCTGTGTGTGGGTGGAGGAGGTTGTTGGGGGAGGTGGGGTGGGGGAGGGGGGCAGGTGGGTTAGGAGTTTAGGTGGGAGTTAAATGAAACGGGTCAAAAAGTATTTGTTTAATGGGTTTATCCTCCAGTCCGGTTCATGTTGAGTGTATTTGTACTTTCTTTTCTTGTTTTTCTTTTACAAGGTAAAATATAAATTAAAAGTGTAAATGAGTCGAGTCGAGTCGAGTCGGAATATAGCAAACTCAAACTCAATTCATTGAATAGGCGAAGGCTTGAGCAAGCCATATCGAGCTTTATTGAGCTCGATTCAATAAGATTTGTTATAAGTTAGCAGAAGAACTCGATTTGTATAAGTTCGAAGAAACTCAAGCTCGTATAGGATTGAATTAATTCAAGTCATTTAGGCTCAAAATAAAATCTATAATTATAAACTTTTTTTAAAAAATTGTTATTTTCTTAAAAATAACACACAAAATATTAATAATATTATTATTATTTACTTATTTTTATGGACTTTATTATATATAACTATATGTACAAAATATAAAAAAACTTGTTTGGGCTCGTCAGTTTTTCGAGTCCAATATTATTGAGTTCGGTTTGACTCCTTTGACTGATGAATTCGAACTGTTCGCGAATCGTTTTATCTTATTTATACTCCTAGTATAAATTATAAAACCATTTCTATTTGTTTTTCATTGAATGCATTTTTTATAATATATGAATATGCGAATTAAGAATTCATTCGTATGTAAATTTTAAAATTTATATATATAAGTATAAGAGTAATATCACTCAATCAATTGAATGTTTAAATATAAAAATTATGTAGGATATATTAATTGTATTAAATTTTATTTTATATAAAAAAATCCTAAATTTTAATATAATTTATAAATTATTCCTATTTTTATACATTAATATATTTTTCTAAAAACAAAACTTCAAAAATCACGTGCATTAAGTCGATAGTAACTCACAAAATTGAATTTTTGGCCTAATGATAAATTTGGGATAATAAAAAACTTCACAAATTTTCCAGCAAGCATTGCCAATTCTCCTTATTTCTAAATTGGGTGAAAGGTATATCCCAATTCCCAGTTACAACTCAAATGGAGGCCCAATTAAGTTTTCAAAAAGGGTCCAATTGAAGCCCAATTATAATTTATATTGGTTTTCTTGAAAACATAAGCAAGTCCAATTGTATAATCTCAAACTTTAATGCCAGTTTGGTTGGATTTTTAACTCATCTCATAATTATTTATCATGTGATAATTTGTATAATTTTTTATTATTATGGTATAATTTAATTGGCATGATAAATAAATTCATGAAAGGTGATAGGTTAATTTATCATGAGAGTTGTACATATAAACACGGACTTTTAGTATTCATGCGGGTTTGAGTGTTTACTGTCACTTCAACCAAACAAATGATAAAATAGGATAAAATACTAAAAAAAACATAATTAATGTTTGTTCTTTAATTGGACACAAGACCATGTTAAAAAAAAAAATTATTGTCACTCCAACCAAACAACCAAATGAATGATAAGATAAGATAAAATTACTAAAAAAAATAATTAATGTTTGTTCTTTAATTGGACGCAAGACCACGTTCAAATTTTATAAAAAGTAGAGAGGTCATTTCAATTAAAGAAATTCAACTCTATTTTATGTCACAATCACTTTTAATTAATTAGAAAAAAAAAATTATTTGAACTCAATCCTAAATTCATTCGACATTATTCAACATGGTTTTGCATTAATTTGACATATCAATATTTCACTTTCTTTAACTGTGGATGGTTCAGTTTCCGTTGACTTAAACAATCCAAATCCCCACTTTTTATGTTACACAAAGACAATCAATGAAAATAATGGTCCCTTTATTAAACTCCTCCCATTATTTGGAAACAAGTTCGATGAAAATATGGGGCGTGTTTGATTTTATTTTCAATTTGATTTTGTATTAGGAACATTTTTAAAAATTCAAAAATTAGTCATAGTTTTAGAAAATAAAACTGTATTGTATCCGGATAATTTATCTGAAAATAACGATTAGAGTATGTGTATTGATATAAATTATGTGGTTCTTATTTTTATATGCACAAAAAGGTGTATTTTTCAACCTATATATACTAATTGTTTTGGAGAGTGGGTACTTATGTCAAAAATCAAATTCGAATTTGATTTAATATAATATTAGAATGATAGATTAGATTTAGAAGAAATTGAAAATAAAACTAAATGGTGTTTTCAGTAAAAAATGTATATAAGTTGATATTTTTTTTATTTTTAAATAATATCAAAAATAAAAATGAGTTTTGAAAATAAAAATAAATCGGAACCTAATTATCTAGATGGCTAATCACCATGTGAAAGTTGAAGTGACTTTATAATTTTTTGTTGTAATCCTTCAAATTCAAGCGATATAAAATTGAAATTTTTTATGATGTTTTTGAGTTGTTTATTTTTCCTTTAAATTGATTTGGACAAGATTGGTCCTTAAGACTTCTTCCTAGTATTGTTACATCTAAGATTACTTATGCTTGAAGTAAACCCCAATTCAATCAACTTGACTATATAAGGATAAATGTCATTTTCTATGTTTTCACATAATGCAATATCTAAAATGATACAATAGTTGTTTGATTTGATGTTGGCATAAAACAATGTAGCCATAACACACACCAAAAAAATAAAATAAAATGAATGACCAAGATAAATTAAATTTCATGGAAGAGGAAATACTATAGCCATTTGGCTCTAAGCCATAATATATTGCCATAAGTATAATTCATTAATTTATGAGCTTCATGTTATAATCCCATAAATGCCAATAGAACATGATAACCAACAAGTAAGGCCTAAAAGTCTTTTTTTAGTAGCTTGGAAAATAAACAAAAGGAACATATTTATTTTATTTCATGGTATACTAGCACTAATTATTGATTAGTAGTTGAGTTGGTTTAATTCATAAAAGGTTAAGACTTTAAATACGTTCCTAATAGAGTTCAGAATCAGTTAATTTTGTGATAGAGGGTTTAATTTGATTGAACACTTTAATATGATTATGATAACAGACTTACTTTTTAGATAATATAAGTTATGACTATAGTTTAAATTAAATTACTACGCCGATCGTCTTATTTTATTTATTAATTATAGAAAACAAAAATGCCAGACATGATTTTCTAGGTGACTACAAATTTTATAATTGATTGTAGTTAAGTCATCATTAGTGAGCTTCTTAATAATTATTTCCTTAGCATATTCTTGATTTCAATATGAAGAAATGTTCCTTTAGAATATCTAATATCTATATGCGAATGACATATTAAATATATCCATACATACCCCAAAAGTATATATATAAAGTCATTATAACAGACAAATGGATCATTAAGCATAATCGTCCAGCCCATCAACATCTCAATCAGTATAAATATCATAATTTATAGTCAAAAATGCTTCGAATGACATTTTAACTAAGTCAAATACTCTATCAAGGCAAGTGTGTTCTGGAAGGAAAAAAAATCTACAACTTCAATTTTCAACTCATAATCAATTCATTTTTTAGAAAATCCTCGAATCCAAAGTCGGGCAACATCAACATATTAGGCATAATATTTCAGTTGTATAAGAAATTAACATCCTTCTTTATATCATTTTTACAATTAAATGAATAAAAATGCATGTCAATTAATTGACAGTTTTTGCAAAAGGTTGAGAGTTAAGACAACGTTGTGCCCAAACAAAAACTTAAAACATCATCAGCTCAGCATATTGGGTATAAGTTGGATATATATATATGTTGTAATTGGCAATAATTACAAAGTTTAATTATTTGGATGGATGCCAATTTTGGTTGGAATCCAAAGATAATTAAAGGGTAAAATGGAGGATGTGCAAATGGTTAAGTGTTGGATTGTCCCACATTGATAAATTGAGAAAGGGGAGACTTGCTTGTGAATTATAAAACCAAGTGGAGGAGTTAAAGGGTTATTCCAACCTTCACTTGTCCCACATTGGTTTTATAAACTAGTGTGGACTAGTTTATATTGAACTCTAGTAAGAATGCTTGATAAAGTGTTCTTTAGGGGGTTCATATGAGTGGACCACATGCGTGCCGCCGTTGCCCGGCTCCGGATCCGGGTCGCGGGCGTTAGGGCGAATGTCTCAGTCTCAGTCTTATCTTTTTGGACAAAATTCAATTAAAAGTTTTTAAATTTTGAATTTTTAAAATTCAAAATGCTTAACGATTAATCAGATAGGGCTGAACCCGTTGGAGATTACCTTGATATCCAGGATTTGATGCAGATCATGGGATGATGCTGATGGAGACGTGAGACACGTGGCGTGATGTTGTGAACGTGTGTGACGTGTGAAGGCCAAGTTGCAGAACACCATTGGCTGTTGGTGGACGTGTGTGGGTGACGTGGCAGAATGGTATTGGCTGGGGTGACGTATTAGAGGCCATTAACTGGCGGACTGTAACCCTAATCCCGCCTATAAATAGACTGCTTCTAGCAGTCTGGTAAACACACAGAATTCGCCATCGTTCTCTTGATTAACACACTATTCACGTCTAAGCACACTGCCCACGTTCTTGATCCCGCTCTCAAAAATTCCTTCCCTTCTCATATTCTGATATTCTCCCCACAAACATTCCCTTTCTCGAATCTTGATATACGGCTGTCTCATTCTGATCCGGGCAACTGAGTACTATTCGAGGTGAACGAGACGAAGTGCACCTGATCGTTCTAGACCATCTCATCCTGGGATGAGCTACGTTGTACCCGTTGCACTGGTGAGTCAGGGGGCTCATTTCTTCAAGGCAAACAAAATTTCTCTGTGATTTGGTCGTCCTATTGATTCTGTTACGATACAGATCCTTAAGATAAGTTTACTTTAAAACTAAGTATTTATTAGATAAATCTGACAACATGTTTTTATTGTTTTATTGCCTCGGTTGATATATGAATTTTGGCTTTCCCTGAACTCGTATCTGGTTAATTACATGAAATTTTGATTTGCCTTGAATTTGACGTATATTCTGATCACGCATGTTGTATGTTTAATTCTGATAACGTATGCTGTATGTTTAATTCTGATAACGCATATTGTATGTTTAAATTCTAATATCGCATGCTTTATTTGAATTTTATATTGATGAAACGCACGTATTGCCATAACTGTGATTATCTGATCCATTCCTAATAATCTGACTTGCAATATTTGTTTATTGCTTTGGATTACTGCATGTAGGCATAAATCCTGGAAACAAGAATCTTGAAGAAACGAATTTTATTTTGTGCGTTTATTATCTGTTGAAATTCTGATTAGATATCTTGTCTACGAATCTTGCCTAATATTTCTGAGTAGATATCCTGTCTAGGAATCTTGCCTGCATATCTTGCCTAGATATTCTATTATAGGACTTTTATTATAAAAATCTGTGATGGCTTCAACTTCGCATGCTATTGGTGATATTGTGTCAGGGAAAGTTGACCTTTCCTGACTGCCGAAAAAATTCACAGGCCAGTATTTTAGGCGTTGGCAACAGCGCATAAAAATCTGGCTGACGATGAAAGGTCTTCTTTCATTGATTCAGTTGACCATGCCAGAACCAACTAAAACTGATCCCAAAAGTAAAGAAATAGTTGATTGGAAAAGTAAGGATTAGATTGTTCGAGGAATGATTATGTCAGCTCTATCTGATACACTCTTTGGTCTATACTGTTCTTATTCCTATACTGCTAAATCTTTATGAGATGAACTGGATAGGAAATACAATACTAAAGAGCAAGGGCTCGAAAAGTATTCGGTGTCCAAATTCGTGAAGTATCAGATGGTTGAGGGCAGGTCTGTATCTGAACAGACACATGAATTGGTCAATCTAGAGCATTCCCTAGCTGATGTTGAAATGAAACTTCCAGAAAAATTTATGGTCATGTCGATTGTCGATAAGTTCCCCAAATCTTGGGAAAGTTTCGGCATGACTCTGAAGCATCAAAAAGGGAAATTGACTCTAGATGATCTGATGATTGCCATAAGTATTGAAGAGGAGCACAAAAATCAAACACATACTGTTCCAATTGAATATCATCCTAAGGCGAATGTAATAATAGGAAATAAGAAAGTCAACATAAACTCAAACTCTAAATCTATCGATAAGGGAAAAGCCAAAATGAATAAGAAACCAAAGGCAAACAGGCCTTGCTGGAATTATGGACAAAAAGGGCATTGGGCTAAGGAGTGTCCCTCCAAGAAAGCCAAGGCTAAAGCCCAGTCTACTGGACCAATGGTCAACATGGTTGTTGGAGACACCAGCGAAGCTGGAATTCCTGATGCATCCATTGACGAGTATGTTTCTTGCAAACCCGAATTATTCTCTATCTATGAACCATATGATTAGCTGATAGACACTGGTGCTAATGTGCACGTTTGTGCTGATAAATCACTATTTGTGTCTTACCATCCTATTAGCGGAAGGACTGTGACGATGGGGAACTCAAGTGTTGCCAATGTGTATGGGATAGGATGCGTGGACCTGAAATTTCCTTCGGGGCGCACACTGTCTCTGGTAAGGGTGCATCACGTCCCAGCAGTTCGAAGAAACATAATAAGTGGTTCTGTAATAGTTAGGGAGGGTTATGAAATTTCTTTCAAATCAAATAAAGTTGTAATTTTACATTACGGCACCTTTATTTGTAAAGGCTATCTTTCCGATTGTTTGTTTAAGTTGCGAGTTGAGAACATTATTGATTCTAATAAAGTTGATTTTTCTAATTCTCTTGTTATTAACATTATTGAGAATTCATCTGTTTGGCATAACCTTTTAGGACACTTGAATTATAGTTCAATCAAAAGAATGATGAACTTAAACTTAATTCCTAAACATGATATTGAACGTGGTCAAAAATGTCAAATCTATGTTGAAGCCAAGCAAGTTAGAAAGCCTTACCACTCGGTTGAAAGGCAAACTGAAATTCTTGACTTAGTACACATAGATATTTGTGAGTTCAATGGGGTCTTAACAAAAGACAATAAAAGATACTTTATCACCTTCATAGATGATAGCAGTAGGTATTGTTATGTTTATTTACTAAAACATAAAGATGAAGCACTAGATAAGTTCATTATGTTCAAAAATGAAGCCAAAACACAAACTGGTGGAAAACTTAAACGGTTAAGGTCAGATAGGGGTGGAGAGTATGGGTCCAACCCATTTCATGAATACTGCTGTAATTTTGGCATAATTCATGAAGAAACTACTCCTTACTCTCCCGCTTCGAATGGGATAGCTAAGCGAAAGAATAGAACCTTTGTAGACATGATTAATAGTCTGCTTTTGAATTCTGGATTGCCCAAGTACATGTGGGGGGAAGCTCTGAATGCGGCTTGCCATATTCTGAATAGAGTTCCCTTGAAACATAAAGAAAGCACTCCATTTGAATTCTGGAAAGGCAGGAAACCTAGTCTAAAATACTTCCGAGTATGGGGCTGTCTTGCAAAAGTTCTAGTCCCTAAACACAAGAGGAAGAAACTAGGTCCTAAAACTATTGATGCGGTCTTTCTAGGCTATGTAGAAACATCTTATGCTATGCGATTTTTGGTTATTAAATCAGAAATTCTGGGCATAGATGCGAACACTATAGTCGAATTTCGCAATGCTACGTTCTTTGAGAACGTGTTTCCCATGAAGACTGGGATACCTCAAAATGTTTCTTTAGATTCAACCCTTGAGTCTACATCAATTCCGGATCATATGGAAAAGATGTCAAATGTGGGGGTTGGTCTTAGTAGTACCGACGCAGTTCCTGAAGAACTGGACGAACCCAGACGGAGTAAAAGGGCTAGAATCACTAAGGACTTTGGAAGTGACTTTGTTACTTACAATGCCGAGGGTGATCCTGTTACCTTCAAGGATGCTATGGCTTCCCCTGAAGCTAAGCATTGGAAGGAAGCCATTAAGAGTGAGATGGATTCTATTGTCTCGAATGGGACATGGGAATTAGTCGATCTCCCTCTGGGGTGTACTACTATAGGAAGCAAGTGGATCTTCAAAAAGAAACTTAAGTCTGACGGAACTGTTGATAAGTTTAAAGCCAGGCTAGTTGCTAAAGGGTTTAGGCAAAATGAGGGAATAGATTACTTCGACACCTATTCCCCAATAGCTCGTTTGACTACTATCTGAGTGCTAATAGCACTGGCTTCCATATATGATTTCCCAATTCACCAGATGGATGTGAAAACAACCTTTCTGTATGGTGATCTTGAGGAAGAAATTTATATGGATTAGCCTGAGGGATTTGTAGCTTCTGGAAATGAGCGGAAAGTTTGCAAGCTTGTTAAATCACTTTATGGTTTGAAACAAGCTCCTAAACAATGGCATGAAAAGTTTGACAAAACCATATTGTCATTTGGTTTCATAGTTAACGATAATGACAAGTGCGTCTACTGCAAAGTTAAAGGTGATAATTGTATTGTGTTATGCCTGTATGTAGATGACATTCTGCTGTTTGGATCCAACATTGAGATTATCAATGAGACTAAATGTTTCTTAAAGAACAAGTTTGAAATGAAAGATATGGGTGTTGCGGAAATGATTCTTGGACTTAAGTTAACTCGTTCAACTGAAGGTATAGCAGTCTCTCAGTCTCACTATGTTGAGAAGATAATTGAGAAATTTGGCTATAAACAAAGTAGAATCGCAAAAACACCATATGATCCTTCAGTGGCTCTCTTTAAGATGAAACTGGTGTACCAGTGTCTCAGTTGAGGTATTCTCACATAATTGGTAGCTTGCAATATCTTGCAAACGACTCAAGACCAGATATCTCATTTGCAGTCTCTAAGCTTGCTAGATATACAAGTTGTCCTAATCGAACTCATTGGGAGGCTTTGGATAGGGTACTTAAATATCTAAAGGGCTCAGCTTCACTAGCCTTGCACTACAAGAGATTTCCTGCAGTACTGGAAGGGTTTAGTCTAGCTGGATAGCCAAAAACTCCGGGAGTAATGGGTGTACAGGGTATGTATTTACCTTGGGTGGGGGCGCTGTCTCCTGGAAGTCTTCTAAACAGACTTTGATAACTCGGTCCACATTTTAGGCTGAGTTCTGTGCTTTGGACACAACGGGGACAGAGGCAGAATGGTTATATGGGCTGATAGTACAATTGCCCATGGTAACCAAACCTCTTCCAGGAATTGTTGTACATTGTGACAATCAAACCACAATTGCAAAGATCAGTAGTTCAAAGTTCAATCAAAAGACTAAGAGACACATCCAAGTTAGATTAAAATCTATAAGGGAGTTAGTGTCTGATAAGGTTATTGCAATTGATTTTGTCGGATCCAAGGACAACATTGCAGACCCTTTAACTAAAGGACTTGATTTGTCCTCAGTTCATAAATTCAGGTTGGGGATGGGACTGGAAACCTATCAGTGATATACCTGCAGTGGCAACCTAACCTACTAAGTGGAGATCCCACAAGGTAGGTTCAATGTGGTATAAACAAGCTATTGAGCATATCAAGATGCACCTAAAATTTAGATTGATACTTAGTATCTGGTGTCTCTCCCCTGATTGCCTGATAGGTGCTGATTACTGCTGATACAGTAAGAGTTTTAACTCCGAATGGGGTCAAGTCATTTTTGGACGAGATGCGAGCAGTGCATCCCTGGAGACACCCAACTAAGTGAATGTAGTCCTTCGGTCGGGACTAAAGGAATTGGGTTATTCCTTGATAAACATTCATGAATCAGGATCGGGACACATGGCCTTAATGTGTCAACCCTAAAGATCAGTACATAGCCTTTAGTTCGTTGTTACTGATGGACGCAATCACAATCACGGGTACAAATTCAAGGCTTAGATCCATTTGTCCTAGTGATAGCAAAAGTCGGATAACTTAGGGAGTGGTTCAAACCGGAAGGTACCATCTATGTTGAATCTGATAGCCATTATCTATGGATTTGTGGAGGATTGTTGTAATTGGCAATAATTACAAAGCTTAATTATTTGGATGGATGCCAATTTTGGTTGGAATCCAAAGATAATTAAAGGGTAAAATGGAGGATGTGCAAATGGTTAAGTGTTGGATTGTCCCACATTGATAAATTGAGAAAAGGGAGAGTTGCTTGCGAATTATAAAACCAAGTGGAGGAGTTGAAGGGTTATTCCAACCCTTCACTTGTCCCACATTGGTTTTATAAACTAGTGTGGACTACTTTATATTGAACTCTAGTAAGAATGCTTGATAAAATGTTCTTTAGGGGGTTCATATAAGTGGACCACATGCGCGCCGCTGCCGCCGCCCTGCCCGGCTCCGGATCCGGGTCGTGAGCGTTAGGGAGAATGTCTCAGTCTCAGTCTTATCTTTTTGGACGAAATTCAATTAAAAGTTTTTAAATTTTGAATTTTTAAAATTCAAAATGCTTAACGATTAATCGGATAGGGCTGAACCCGTTGGAGATTACCTTGATATCCGGGATTTGATGCAAATCATGGGATGATGCTGCTGGAGACGTGGGACACGTGGCGTGATGTTGTGAACGTGTGTGATGTGTGAAGGCCAAGTTGCAAAACGCCATTGGCTGTTGGTGGACGTGTGATGTGTGTGGGTGACGTGGCAGAATGGTATTGGTTGGGGTGACGTATTAGAGGCCATTAACTGGCGGACTCTAACCCTAATCCCACTTATAAATAGACTACTTCTAGCAGTCTTGTAAACACACAGAACTGGCCATCGTTCTCTTGATTAACACACTACTCACGTCTAAGCACACTGCCCACGTTCTTGATCCCGCTCTCAAAAATTCCTTCCCTTCTCATATTCTGATATTCTCCCCACAAACATTCCCTTTCCCGAATCTTGATATACGGCTGTCTCATTCTGATCCGGGCAACTGAGTACTATTTGAGGTGAACGAGACGGAGTGCACCTGATCGTTCTAGACCATCTCATCCTGGGAGGAGCTGTGTTGTACCCGTTGCACTAGTGAGTCAGGGGGCTCGTTTCTTCAAGGCAAACAGAATTTTTCTGTGATTTGGTCGCCCTATTGATTCTGTTACGATATAGAATCCGTAAGATAAGTTTACTTTAAAACTCAGTATTTATTAGATAAATCTGACAACATGTTTTTATTGTTTTACTGCCTCGGTTGATATATGAATTTTGGCTTTTCCTGAACTCGTATCTAGTTAATTACATGAAATTCTGATTTGCCTTGAATTTAACGTATATTCTGATCACGCATGTTGTATGTTTAATTCTGATAACGCATGTTGTATGTTTAAATTCTAATATCGCATGCTTTATTTGAATTTCATATTGATCAAACACATGTATTGCGATAACTGTGATTATCTGATCCATTCCTGATAATCTGACTTGCAATATTTGTTTATTGCTTTGGATTACTGCATGTTGGCATAAATCCTGGAAACAACAATCTTGAAGAAACGAATTTTATTTCTTGCGTTTATTATCTGTTGAAATTCTTATTAGATATCATGTCTAGGAATCTTGCCTGATATTTCTAAGTAGATATCCTGTCTAGGAATCTTGCCTGCATATCTTGCCTGGATATTCTATTATAGGACTTTTATTATAAATATCATAATTTATAGTCATAAATGCTTCGAATGACATTTTGACTAAGTCAAATACTCTATCGAGGCAAGTGTGTTCTCGAAGGGAAAAAAATCTACAACTTCAATTTTCAACTCATAATCAAGTCATTTTTTAGAAAATCCTCGAATCCAAACTCGGGCAACATCAATATATTAGGCATAATATTTCAGTTGTATAAGAAATTAACATCCTTCTTTATATCATTTTTGCAATTAAATGAATAAAAATGCATGTCAATTAATTGACAGTTTTTGCAACAGGTTGAGAGTTAAGACAACGTTGTGCCCAAACAGAAACTTAAAACATCATCAGCTCAGCATATTGGGTATAAGTTGGATATATATATATATATATATATATATATATATACTTTGTTTTCTATTTGGTTGTTGGATTATTGACCATTAAAACTGCGAAATTTTGTTCAAATCTTTTTAGTTATTGGTCATATTCACATACTAAACTAGGTATAGAATTGTCTCTTATATTCTCTTTCAGAAAAAGACATGATTTTGAGCCTCGTAGCTCTTAAAAAGTTCTCTATTGTCCATATATAATCACACAATTTTGTTAATTGATCATTATCCTGGCATCTTGATGGCTAACTCACTGTTTTGCTTAGCAGCCACCAGGGATATAATTGTATAAAAGAATAGACAAAGATGTATACTAAAGGGGGTCCTCCTTATGATATGCTATAGATGCTGTTCGAAGTGCAAGGGGTAAACTCGGATTTGGATGGGATAGGATTGTGCGTTTATTAGTGCCAAGTCATAGTTCTTTTCTTTTTTCTTTTTATAAATTTCTTGTATACTCTAATTGTATATAATTAAAAAATACCTCAATATTTCATGCCACATGATTATATATTCAACTGAATTATGAAATGTTTAATTGCAACGATTTTTACTTTTGAAGAAGTAAAAAATTGTAGAAGTGGGAACAAGTAATGAAAGTTGGAATTATTTGAAAATAATATTAAGAAAATATAGAAGTTGGAATATTTGGGAAATAGAAAATAACAAAGAAAACATATCCAACCGGGCTCTTATTTTTTAAGCATTTGATGGTATATTAGTTATATTTTAACTTTTAAAAATGTTAACAATGAAAATGAGATTGTATTTGGATATCTTGTTTGAGAATAATGACTGTACATGATAATATCTGCATCTGATTTTATAACATCAACATATTCTTATACAACAATTTATAGAAAATACATTCACAATTGGACAACACAAAAAATCCATTTAAAAAATATAAAATATTGGTGCATTTATTTGAAAAATGAATGAATTGTTCAATGTTGACTAAAATTTAAAATGTGTAACATTGTTATCATACTGCTAAAGAACTAATAAGATAGTAATGGAGATTTGAACAGAAGAATATAAAATGAGATTATATAATATTTTAGTCTGCTTGATATTGAATATTCGTTGTATATTAGCTGCTATTATTATCTCCCATAATTTTTTATGCTTATTTGATATGTAAGATTAGCTAGTTAAATGACAAAATTGTCCCTAAATTGGGGAGATCTTGTGTGTTAAAATAAGAGGAAAGAATTGAAATAACATGAAAATTAAAAGGACAAATATGGAAGTGAAATTGTAATGGAACATAATCGCACCCCTCAAGCTACTATTATAATAGTCTCTTATCTCTGCTATAGTAACGGGTTGAACCAAAAAAATGGACCGGCCTGCTTCTATAATAGTGGATATCAAACAACATATCAAGCTAAATTAGGGTCCTTGGGGCTTGTTTGCTTGGACATATAGGATTGTGAGAGATTAATATGTTAATGATACATAAGCTAGAAATAGTATCTAAAATCATGTAATACATTGTTTGCTTGAATTTTAGAAATTAGTGATATCACATGCTTAATACTATCTAATGTTTAGCTGACAAGATTGCCCAATTTGATTACAATTTGTAATGTCCAAAATGTTCTAACTTCTAAGAAGGCAAATTTCCGAAATTTGACAGAAGACGTTGAGGATAGGGTTTTTATGAGAGTAAGAATGTTATTTTCATTCTTTATCAAATCAAGTTTGAAATGATGAAAAATTGATCAAGCCAAAATGACTTTATCCATAAACTAGCCTGACCCATGATACCATGTCGGGCCGCAAATGTATCATGGGCCATAAAAATGTGAAGCAAATATGAGAAAAAACTTGAAAATAAATCTATCAAAATTTATCCAATGAAGCAAACAAGCCCTTATCCTATCTATTAGCTCCAACCAAAGCCACCCAAAGTGCATTAATGGACTTACCTCTCGAGTCTTAGTGGATTGCATATAAATTTCAAGTGACACACATAGGTATGAGTACCATTTTGTGTAGACCATAGAAAGTCAACAGAAGAATAAACGACACTAATGTAAATTATTAAACAATTCCTTAAACTAACATATAAAATTCCAAAGTCATGACTTTGAAAGAAAGCTAAATATATAATAATTAATAGCCTACAACCTTAATTATGATTTAGGGTTCCAATGAAATGTGAAATTAATGATTCATCCTAATCCAATTCGATAATAATATATTCTTACACATAAATAATTAATATCTAAACATTAGGTTACGCATGGCCTAGTGGCTTGTAGCCGAAATAACATCCATTTTCCCTATTAAAAGGGAGCTCATGTGTTTGATATGTAATGGACGCGTTGTGTGTTTTATATGCTTTGTGTATCGTTTATACTTTAATTATTCCATTTGAGAATAAGAATATATTGCTTTGTTGAAAGGATAATATTTCATCATTTGTAATGTTTTATTTTAAAAATAAATAAATAAATCTTGAGGAACTAATAAATTATTTTGAATTGGACTTCGCATTAAGCGCATAATCAGGACATTTATAATTAGTATCGGTAACATTTAACATATTATTGAAATATAGTAAGATTAGAACATTAATTAAAGATAGGATGAAAATGATGTTCCACTTAGCACTGCCTAAATAATAAATGGGCATGGAAAGGTGCCAAAAATACATGGACCTATTGATGTTGTTCAATAGCTCAAAAAATTGAATTTTATCTATATATAGAGAAATATATTCCAATCAGCACAAACCCTTATCTCATCCTCAGGATGGGCAACAGTGCTCTGTTTATGAGATGTTGACTAAGATTATTTTCTATAAATAATTATATAATAATGGATTTCTTCAAGTTTGGCATAATCATCATCATTGTGATACAAATTTGGTGGCAATATTTTGAGTCCCTAGACATATGATTTCCCTAAATTACAATTTAATTTTAGAAAAGGTATGACAAATTATACACTTTTTTAATATATATATATATATATAGGTTAGTGTCTCGTATCGGTGAAATAAATTAGTTATGGTCTCAATATATGGTATTGGGCATTTTTCACCTCTTGAGCTAACTTTTGAGGTTGAATTAGGCCCAAAGTTCATTCTTTAACATGGTATCAGAGCCACCCATTCCCGATGTTGGGTTACCAAGTATTTTTGGACCACCTATTTCATGTCATTCCACGCTCCAAATGTCTGGGCATGTGCAGGGGTGTGTTAGTATCCGACATCGATGAAATAAATTAGTTGTGGTCTCTATATATGATTTTGGTTCATTCTCACCTCTTGAGCTAGCTTTTAGGGTTGAGCTAACCTAAGATCCATTCTTTAACAAAATAAAAAGCAGGGAAGAGGGACCGATTTCCTAACACTTCAGACGATATCATAGAAGTCCCTCATTAATTATTGTAAAATATTTTATTTGGGTCACAATTATTTTTACGTAAACAAATAGGATATTACTATATTTTTCTTTACCTAGGATTAAATACAATATCAAAAAAGCTGAAACAAACGATATCTTATTTTTCTATATAATAGTAACAATCATTTTTGAAGCAGTAATATAAACTTAAGTATATGTACTACTTATATCCGCTGCATTAAAAGTATCCCTGTCTTCTTGAATTATTTGATATCAATTACATGTTAATTCCCAAAATAAGAAAAAAAATAAGGATTGAACATCTCATAAATTAGGAAAAAAAGGTTTTGGCTTAAAAGAATGGTATAGTTTGCTGGCTGTATAGGTGAGGGCAAAAAAGGGGAGAAAATAAAAGAAAAGAATAACTTAAAAAAGAAAAAAAGAAAAGCCCTTTATCTTGGCATTGTGGGGGGTCACTGGTCAGCAGGACAAGAGCAACAGTTCTAAGGGGGCTGGATTTTAAGTTTATTCCAGAAATAAGAAATCCTAAGGGCCAGATTTGGATTTGTTTTCTGGAGATATTTTTATTTTTTAGTGAAAAAAAATAGGGAAAAGTTAGTTATAAATATATTTTGGAAAATGAAATGTTGTTTTGATGTTTTGTTTAAAATGTAATTATTATGTCGGGTTGAAAATAAGTTATATTTGGAAAATATAGTATTTTGTATTAAAAGTCGTGTAAATATGAGTAAAAGAAAATGAAAAGTGAAAATGGAGAGACGGTGTAAAGAGTTTGTCTGGAAAAATATTTTGAAAATGAAAATATCTGTAAAAACGGGGGAGAAATTAATGGCTCTCTGTTTTCATTTTTAGCATAAAATGAAAATGAGTTTAGAAAACAAAAACAAACGGGTTGTAAGAGGAAGAAATGAATACCTTTTATTTTAGTGAAAAGTTGAGGCTATGTTTGGTTACATTTTGCATTTTGGCAAAATGTAACCAAACATATAGTTTATTTTTTTGCCAAAACAATCATTATTAATCCCAAAATACCCTTCCAAATCAATTAACTTATTACCAAAAACTCCATATACATACATATCATAATATTTTATCATTATTTTACAATTAAAAAATCATATTCAATCATCACATATACATATTATATATTTTATTATTATTTTTACAATAAAAATATTATTCAATTCCATTTTCACACCAAAAATACAACAAAAAAGCATTGATTTGACTGTTACAGTAGAAATTGTCTCCTCCCAAAACATAAACAAACATACATCACATTTTCCAATACAAATTTTACATTTCCCAACCCTATTCCCAAAACTCATTTTTCCAAAATATATAATTCAAAATACATAATTTATATCCAAACATTACCCGAGTTATTTGGATATGAGTCAAGCATGAACTAGCCATGTGCATATTTAATGGACATAGCCCATTAACAAAAAAAAATTCGAAAAAAACAATTCTTTGCATAAACTTTCCTTTATTGCCTCATTTAATAATAGTACTTTTTAGTTGAATAAAAATAAAGGAAACCATATCTTCTTTTTGCTTTAAAGCTAAATACAAAATTTATATATATTTATTTTAATTTTCAAGACTGATTGGCCACTTGAAATTATTTTTATTTCATTTGGGGGAAAAAAAAGCAAAGAAAGCAAACTGTATGATGATATTTGATTTTATTCTCAATGAAAAGAGTTGAATTCTTTAAATAATTTATAATTAAGTTCCTCCATCTCTTCTCACATTTAAGAGTGTTCTTCGAAATAAAACTATTTTATCAATATTGTGATGTAGAGCAATATCTCATCGATATTGATTTTAAAATCTATCCACACAAATGATCGTGATTACTGTATATTATTGTATATCTTTTTAATTTTATTTTGTAGCCGAACAAATCACCAAATAACATGATCTTGATATATATAAAAGTGAAACATGAAATTTATATCATAACAAACTTTATATAAGTGCATGTATAAATTTTAAAAAAATACTTTATATTATCAATATTTTGTTTGATAGGATATGATATCCGATAATACATCATATGAGGAAGATACTTGATTTGCATTTAATTGAAATGACAAAGCACGTTCTAGTAGGTTAACACCAGTTTGACAAATGTCACATGTATTTATTGAATAGCTATAGCCTATAGGAATAGAAAATACTTGCTAGTGTCCCTATTTGAGGGGGCATATTTCTACAGTAGCTTTGCTGAGACATGTCGTTCAATTATTGAAGAATGTGAAAATTATTTTTTAGTATGTCTGTTTATATTTCAGGGGAGACATTTTTTATTGTAGCAGTCAAATCAATATTTTTTTTATTAAATTTTTTGGGTGAAAATAAAATTGAATGATTATTTTAATGTTAGAATAATAATAAAATATATAATATATATGATATATGTATGTATATATTGAATAATGTGTAGTTTAGAAGAAAAATGGGGATATGTTTAGTTATGTTTCCCCAAAATAATGTTGATCCGGGGAAATATAACCAAACATTCCCTAAGATTATTCTTTTCTCCCAACAGTATGATAATTCATAAATTATATTAATAAATATCTAAAATTGCAATCTATATAATTGCTTTCCTAGAATATCCTTATTTTATTTTTTAAATCCTTATGTCTACGTAAAATCATTGTCAACCCCCCACTACCACAAAATAGTTCCATTAAAGTTATACATGGTTATACATATATATACATTTTTATTTCTCTGCAGCTTCTTTCTCTTCATATTTTCAACTTCTTTGTACAAATATAATTTCTCCCATCTAAAATATTTTTTTTATTATCCATAATTTCTTTTAAAACTACATAAATGAGTTTTTAATTTGTATTAATTAATTAATTTTTTTATTATAGTAATTATTTTTAAATTACTTAGAGGCCTTTTGATTTTATTTTCTAAAGGCATTTTCATTTTATAGTGAAAAGTTAGTTATAAATATAATTTTAAAAATAAAATGTTATTTGGATATTTTGTTTAAAATGAAATAATCATGTAGGGTTGAAAATGAGTTGTATTTGGATATTATTTTATTTTTGTATTAAAAGTCGTGTAAATGAGAATATGAGAAAATAAAGTGTGAAAATGGAGAGAGGGGAGGGGGGGGGGGGAGTTTGGTTGGTGGGATTACATGGAATTAGAAAAAATACTCATTTTCAATTCAATATTTGATTTGTAGGATTGCATACACACAGACCCATGATTTATCATTAGGCCCGTGTATATAAACTTAACATGTGGTATTATTAATCTCACCCCCTACCAATGAGATAAATTATCCCATATTCTCATGAGATAACTAATTATGAGATAAATTAAAATCCAACCAAACTTACCTTAAGAGTGTGTCTGAAAAAATATGTTGAAAATAAAAATGTCTATGTAAATATGAAAGAAGTTGATAACTTTCTATTTTCATTTTTTACAGTAATATTTAAAAACAAAACCAAACGAATACTTAAATTTTAAAGTGTGCACCGACCGCCAGTTCCATAAAATATTTGTATTGCTACGTTGGTGTCCCTCGTCATAAATTTTACCTTATCCGAACTGGCCCAACATTTTGGTTAAGTTAAAGTTAAGAGCAATTACAACCTTATAATTGCTATAGACCTAGAATGGGTTTGGAAGGCGCAGTCCAGTCATCTCAACAAGGCCCATAAATAATTTAACTGTTGGTTAGATTTACAATTGCAAAAGTGGTAAGGGGTGATTAGAAAGGATTATGAGGTGGATTATCTACTAGAAAATTGATTATTACTATTATTACATATAACTATTTACAACTTTTTTGCGCGAGTTCAATTAGTCAAATCATGTCCACGCTCCACCAAAAGCTGAAACAATATTATGGGTTCGGATTCACAATCATACGCCTATTCTATGTTTTGTCCGGCCCAATCTAAGGTTGTTAATGTAATTAAAGTAAGTTTTCCTTTTGCCACGTACTATATTTTATTTAGCATGATAGCATCTTTAATTGGCATAGTGGGTGGTTCTAGATCATTTATATTCAAGTTAGGTACTAGGATTGTGATTCAAATTTAATAAATTAAATGGTTTAGATCGATTATATCAAAATATAAATAAATATTCGTTGAAAGAGATTATAAATTTCTAATAGAAAATTTTCGTTGTATGAGTTAATATGAATCAGATGGTCGAATACAATATAGAAGAAGCAATATTATAGCAATAATGAATATTGAACGTACTTTTAACAATGTTGATGTGCACGTCTTATATGGACCATCCTATGTATAAAGTTAATATATTATTGCATGTTTTTATTAAACAGTCCAATAATGAATGTACTTTTAACACTGTTGATGTGTACGCCTTATATGAACTATTCTATGTATGAAGTTAAGATATCATTACATGTTTCTATTAAACGGTCCAAATTAGTCTGTGTCGCATGGGGTTGTACCTAGCTAATCCAAACAAAGAATTACGAATTTTATTTGAGTGTATGAACATTTTGGCTGTGGATATTTTTAATATTGGGTCTATTTTCGATATCAATTTAGAAGGTAAAAGTTCTATTCAATAAAAAAAGAAAAAGAAAAAGAAAAAGAAAAAGGAAAAGAAAAAAAAAACTTTAATAGAGAAGATAGCAAAACTAGGCTCATTAGGTGAAATGGGTACGAGGATTTTCTTTAAGAAATTGAATTAATGAAAATATACCCTAGCTATAATTTTTTGTAATTAGTAAAAAGACATTGATCACCAATTGTAAATATTTGTATATTTAACGCGTGATTAATAAGACAACTTACAATAACAAGATAAATGCAAATGAACCTAAGTAGAATTTAAGTTGTTTAAATATGTTAATGCTCAATTAATTCAATTATATTGTCCTCATATTTTATAATTAAAGTTTTCAGTTCGAACAATAATAAATTTTAAAATGTGTGTGTAAATAAAAAAAAATTAAATATGAAAAAAAAAACAAAAAACAAAAAAGTTGTTTAAACATGAGTACGTATACAACTTATAAATCAGGATTAATTTGACTTAAATTGGAGGAATATTAAAAATCTATCTTTGGATTTGTGTAGAATCCTACCTGTTTATGAATCTCAAAATAAAGTATTGGCAATTTCTCTAATTGGAAGAGTATATATTAATATTTGATTCGTGCATAAAATAATTAATTTTGCTAATTTTTTTGTAATTCGTGCATAATTTTTTTTTGAAAATGCGCAAAAACTTTTTTCTTAAATATTTTTCAGATATTTTAGTATATGAAGAACTAAAGTTATTAAAAATGAAAAAAAAAATAAAAATGGAAAAGCCTTATGTTAGCTATTTATATATCCAAAGCAAACACGTAGAGAAGTGAATCCAAAACTGAACAAAACCTACAGTCCCCACTCTCCCTCACTCACTCTCCCTCACTCACTCTCCCTTCACCCCCCACATTTCCCGGCGTATATTCCGACCAATCTCCGGCGATATCGAAGCCAAAAATCCATTAGAAATGAACAGAAGAGAATGACGAGTGATCGTCGGCGTTCAAATTCGCCATGTCAGTCTCGTGCTCCGACTGCTTTTCCGACCTTCTCTGCGGCGAGGACTCCAATATTATCTTCTGCGGCAACGGGGAGTACTTATCTGAATATTCATCCGACCTCGAATCTCTGCCGCCGGACGTCGAGGAATCCATCGCCGTACTCCTGCAAGACGAGAGAGATCTAGCCGAAATTATTTCTCGTTCCAACCATCAATCCATTGATGCATCTGTTAGAGTGGAATCTGTTGCATGGATTCTCAAGGTATATTCCTTTTTTTCCAGATTCCGGTTCATGATTCCTGCCTTTTCTATTATCATGCGCAGGTGGATAATTTCGCCTTCAACAAGCTCCGAAAAGACTAGATTCTTCTTGAATGACGCCCTTGGGCAAGTTAGATTAACGTCAGATATCACATACTGGCGTACTTCAGCATGATATTTCTACTATGCGCCGGCGGCTACAGGAACGAGTTTTTGATGGACTCGGCGGAGGTGAATCGCAGACGGCGATGAAACAGTGATTTATGGAGCAGTACAGACTTAAAAGCGCAGTCTATGGTTCGGGGAAAGTTGACTAGTTCTCGTTTTTGGTGCAGGTGCAACGATATTACGGTCTGCAGCCATTAACGGCGTATCTCTCCGTCAACTACTTTGATCGTTTTCTTTACTCCAATATCTTGCCGGTAAGACTCCCGTCACCGTTAATACCACCCCTGTTTCTTATTTTATTCTTTTTTTCTAACTCCTCAGTGTTAAAAATGAATTTCTTTTCTTAGGTAAGTAATACTATCGGATATTTTACTTATTGTCAGATCAAGCCATCTAAATATGGACAAAGAAAGAATCCTATAGTTGATTCGAATGCGCTATTTTACCCTTCTGGTCATTTCAAAATCATTTTCATCCAACATATGCATATTGACTTTTAAAAACAATTGAAAAGGACCATTGATCAGTGGTTGTTTATATTGTTATCTATGATTTAATTTAAGCAAGAACTGTAAAAGTGGTTAAATTGCTATGATTTAACCTAGATCCATTTATTAATCATTTATAGATGTTCACTTTAATTGGTAAGACAATTAATAGAGCAAGATATATACCATTATTAGTTACAAACTTTATCATCTGTCTTTTTGTTTAATTCTATGTGCATTCATTCTTTGCCTACCCACTTAAAGTCCATTAATTATAATGTAGTATTAGTGTTATTGAGTATAGCTGTCACACAAATGGAATACATGTAATAAAAGGCGCGTTCCATGAATTAAAGGCAAATAAGATGGAGACTTGTACTCATTAATTTCAGCTTCATACGGTATTGGATTGACATAAACTTACAACTAACCCAATTATTGAAATGACTTGGCGAAGAATGTAATTTATTTAATTATTAAAAAACTTTTCCTTGATATTTATGTACTACAATAGTCAAGTATGTGAATGATGACGAACAGAACTAACTAGCATGAAAATTAATAGATTCTAAGCATGCTTCTAAATAAAATAGACTAGCAATATTATCTTCTCTAAAAGTAGATGTTAGGAAGGTCCATTTGTCTTGTTAGGTCTTTAACAACTTTAGAATGCATTGCAATATAGTATTATTATTTGTTCATATATTTTGTTTATTCTAATTCGTACAACTAATCTTTTTTTTTATTTTTGTCAATGGGATTTAATATTAAAATTATTGTAGAAAATGAATGGATGGCCCCTGCAACTATTATCCGTTGCATGCTTGTCATTAGCTGCTAAGATGGAGGAAACTCTGGTTCCTTCTCTTTTGGATCTTCAGGTATTTTTTTTCTTTTCCCCAATCCGACAATATATCGATATCTTAAATTAAAGTGGGTCACTTTAATATCATAACAGATCTTAATGCATGATATTTTCTCAAATTACTAGGTTGAAGGTGCAAAATTTATTTTTGAACCAAGAACTATACAAAGAATGGAACTTCTTGTTCTAAAGGTCTTGGATTGGAGACTTAGATCCATTTCTCCATTTTGCTATCTCCGCTTTTTCGCACTCAAGATTGATCCCACTGGAACTTATGCCGACTTCCTTACATCAAGGGCGAAAGAAATTATTCTCTCAACTATTCAAGGTACGTACTTATAAATAAGTGCATACCATTCTATAACTTAGTTATATATTAAAAAGCCCTTTTTTTTTTTCACTTTCAAATATTTTATTTATTGAATTTGTTTTATAACGACAGAGACCAGCTTCCTTGAGTATAGACCATCTAGCATCGCTGCCGCAACAATACTTTGTGCAGCAAATGATCTGCCAAATTTCTCATTCATTACTGCTCAACATGCTGAGTCATGGTGTGATGGACTCCACAAAGTAAGAAAATAAAATCATAAGTTAGGTTGCGCGTATGTTTAAAAAGAAATATTTTGCCAACTTGGATAGAAAAATCGGTTATTTTGCAGGATAATATTATGAGTTGCCACCAATTGATTCAACAAATCACGTCCAATATTAGGCCAAAGAAGCAACCAAAGGTTTTACCACAGCTCCGAGTCATGCCTCGGCCAGGTATTACCTCGAGTGATTCATCATCCTCTTCATCCTCCTCCTCACCTTATAAGAGAAGGAAATTAAATAACAACTCGTGGGCGGATGATGAGAATGGCAGCTTTGATTAAAAGAGTGGAAAAGTTGTCTAGAATCCTCAGTATTTTTCCTCAAGAGGGTAATGAGATAAAAATTGACACGAGTGATGTAGATATAATAATGTATGTACAAAAGTTTGAATAGTTTGGGAGATTTAATTATAACCCTATCTTGGTGGGCATTGGCATTCATGAATGGCTTTGCAGATTCCCAAGGGATCAAATGGGGTTTTGGTACATATATTACTCCTATTTTTGGTGTGCAAAAGTGAGAAAAAAATGTAAAAAAAATGTTGAATACTTAGTGGAGTCATGAAGTATGAATGGGAGTGGGGGCTGCAGATTGAATTCAATTGTAGCATTGATTGTTGAATAAAAGGGAAAGAGATTAGTGGGACCAAAAACCGGCTGTGAAAATCAATGGAGTTGGCAGAATTTGAGATTGGAACTTTGAAGTTTGGAGCAGCCGTTAGTCAAGCGGGGGTGGTATTCACATAGGGCTGCCATCATTGCTCTACAAATGGATTCAGAAGTGAAGAAAAAGGAGTAATTAATAAGGTTACATGGCTCCAGGAAGACTTTTTTGGATTTTTCTTGAGTGATGTGTATGCGCGCACATAGCGTGTTGTACACGTGTGCATGTGTGCTTTTTTGGCGGGAAAAACGTCCCTTTTTTTATTTCTTTCTTGTCCTAACTATACACTGGACTTATTTTTTTGATTGTGAGTGTTGTTTTGATTGTACCAGCATGTGATGGATACATACGGTACAATTCTTTTCATCTATTTTTTTAACTATATAGAAGGTCTTTGGGGCCTTCCCATAAATATATACTTTTCTTTTTCTTTTTCTGTTGTATTTGGATGTAATAAAATCAGATATATTACTTTATACTGAAATTAATTTCTACTCTCCCTTGGGACCCCATCTATCCGTGATCTGTGCGCAATGCATGTGAATGACAATGAAGATTTTGTAGCTTTGCCATTTGTTTTATTACGGAGTATATATATAAGAAAAAGTTTTTAAGAAAAAAAGCTGGAAACTTTATGAAGCAATGGCTCCATTGGTGATGAGTCTGATGACTGGTGAGTGATGACGGGACTTGGAGTTGGTCCCTCAAGCAATAAAAGACTGATTCAATCAATGAATATGGCTCTCTCTCTCTCGCCCCACTTAACCTGACCCATCTGCTGTCCCGTCTCCCCTAGATTTCAGACACTTATGCCTCCTCTTACTCTTACCCAAAACCTAACGTTCCGAGTACCCATAATTAGTACAGCTTGGTCCTAAACTTCTGTACCCGTTGCACCAACACAGTCACCTAATTCCATGCAATTGCCAAACAGACTATACAGTTGCATTATTGTGTGTATATTTCACAGAGTGGCGCATATATATATATATATATATCATTCTCAATTATGGTTTGTAATCACACATAACGAATTAGTACTGTGTGATATATCAGTGCAGCTAAATTTGTTTTTTAGCTGTTATCTTTCAATATGATTTAATATATATGGTAATTGTAGCTTGGTTGCCCATGTAACTATATATAACTTAGATTTTGCCAAATCAATGATGCAAAATTTCGGGAAAATTGCAAAATTAGGACCGTAGCAATGGTTACTTTGCGTTTTAGGATCGCAATTTGGGATGATGTTAAAGTAGGACCAAAACTCATTAAAAATCGATAAAAAAAGACAGCGATCACCAGAAAAACACAGTTGGCGCTGGTGATTGTTTGTGTGGTGCTTGCATGGAGCATCATTATAATGCAAGCAATCACCGATGCTGATTGTATTTTCCCATGGTCGCTATCCTTTTTTTCGATTTTTAACCATAAATTTCAATCCTATATTATGAATTAACCATAGATACAGTCCTATTTTTACAATTTACCCCAAAATTTCCCTATCAATTGCTATATGGATCATTTATTCCATTATGCATTTCATCTCTTATTTCAATTTATGGATACTTTAGATCCTCCATTATATTCTTATTTTATCTTATATTCTAACTTGATGTATATATGCCAAGTTTATTTGATTTTCAATCAATTATTTTTATAAGAAACTATTCAATGCACATTTCTTATATCCACAACATGGAATAGAAGATGATATAAAGGATTTAAACTGTTTCATGGATATATGCCAAATGTATCAAATATTTTCTTATAAAATAATTGATTTAAAATCAGGTGCACTTTATATATATACATCAAGTTGGAATCTGAGACAAAATAAAGAATATCATAGAGGATTCAAACTAATTAACACACTTGATTCTCTTTGAAAAATATTATATTTAGAGAATTGTTTTTCATTAAATAACCATCTCAAATTTAAGATGTATAATCGAATATGTGAAAATTTTTCTCTGTTGTGGTTCTTTCTTATTTTTGAACTAATCATATAATTATAAAATAAAAATAAAATATTAGAGAATTAGAGTGAATTATTACAAGCATTCTAACTAGCTTGCAATTAATTAAATATAAAGCACCAACCGCACAATTGATATTTGTGTACTAAGTTGTTCGAAACACGAAATTGACATTTTTGATTTAAAAACAAGGGTAGTGTTTGGTTATGTTTTTTGTTTGATTTTATTATATGTTTATTGTGAATTTTGGGAGAATGAATTATTGAAGAATGTGAAAGTTATTTTTTGGTGCATTTGTTTATATTTTGAAGGAGACATTTTTTACCGTAGTAATCAAATCAATACTTTTTTGTTAAGTTATTGTGGTGAAAATGAAATTGAATGATTTTTTTAATATTAGTATAATAATAAAATATATATGCATATATTGAAGAATATATATTTTAAAATATATATATATATTTGATTATGTTTTCCCAAAACAATGTTGTTCCGGAAAAACGTAACCAAACAAAGCCAAGGTTTGTGCTCTCTAATATGTATAGTTCTGTAAAGTAAAAATTGCCACTCCCGACAGTACTACTTTAAAACCCGTGCTATATTTAAACGGATCCTAACAAACCACTGGCCTGGGTACTAAGTACGAAATAATGGGAATTACTCAATCATCTTCGTGTAGCTTGGACATCAAACAGCTGGTTTGGTGGTCCACATTGAGGAAAAACTAAATGGCTCGTGAACAAGTTTTCGTTACTTCGTACAGTTTTATAGGTTACCTGCTTGGACCGGTGTCTCTTCATGTCTGCTTTTCAATTTTGAAAATCCTTGTCTATACATGTAGATTGAGGCTTTTATTAGCTAATCTACCAATGAAAATTGTGAAGAAAAAGTCTTTAACGAGTCCTCAGGACCATGTGACTAACATTAATTCAAATAGAAGTTAGTACATTGATTTTGGCCTGTTGATATTGTTGCATCATTTTAATTATATTTAAGAACTGTTTAGTTTATTTCTACTATGTAGTTGCAACAGTCCAAAAGGTTGGAAGCTTTTCTAATTATTTGATGATATTTGATTTATGTTTGTTGGAAGAGTCGCGGGTATTGAAATAGTTTATAAAGTATTTGATGTCGCAAAAAATGACAAATAGTATATTTGTCGATGGTCGAGAGGGCGACCAAGGATGGGAGCTCGAGTGAATTTTTTTTTGGGTTGTAGGGTCAATCCACGGTTAGGTGCGAAGGTTGTTAGGTAGGATTATACAGTGTATAGGCAAGTATTAGACATCATTAATTGCCCTTCTAGCAATAAATGAGGGGGTATTTATAGCTAACGTTTTAGCTGTTGAGTCCGCGTGTCCTCCTCCTTTAGCATACAGGTGGACACTTTATAGGGCTAGAATCTTTCTTAGATATGGGTTTGGGTTGGGCTGACGTTTGAAAAAGACGTGGATCCTGGGGTTATTTTAGAATTTTAACTAAACGTAAGGAGAGTTTGATCTTTCAATAATTCTGCCTCATCAATATTCCTTCTCTCTTACCTTTTTCACCTTTTGAGGAGTATTTTCTTAGAAAATCCCCATCAAATGTGTGTTGGGGGCCAATACCTCGAAACGATAGGATCTCCGTGTCAGTGGTGGCCATATTTGTGGAAACAACAACCATGTATCTTTTCTCAAATTCATTGATCGAGAATTATGATAATTTTTTATTTATCCTATATTAAAGGATTCAATAGTTTTAAGATAGTTTATTAGTTATTTTTTTTCTCACAGCCTTTAACACACAATCTCAAAACAAAATTTTCCATAAAACGAGGAATCCAATCATCATAACTTTTAAGATGAAGAATTCTGTGTGGTTAATTACCCTATGGAAAGGATACAATAAATAGATCTTTTAGGGTTTGTTAATTAATTGGGTGAGCATTAATTACCACCAATAACATTGTCTTTAAATTACCACCAATGGCTTGTAGGTAGTATATATGTGGGTCTTGTGATGTTGTTTAGGATCCTATTTCAAATAGTGTTTTTATTATATACTTTATTTTATAAATATATACTAACTGTATTAAATTCAAAGTTAAATCTAGGGGTATTGGCGGTTTGGTTTAGATCGATTTTGGGACAAAAAGACAATTAATTCAAATTATATAATGTATATTTGATTAATTTGGATCGGTTAGATTTTTATTGTAAATTCGATTCAATCCAATTCATTTTAATCGGTTTGGATTGGATCAGTTAATTCAATTTTTCAATTTAAATATTTAATTAAAATATTGGACAAGTTACTATTAATAACTAAACTAATTTAATTAATTAATTTGAAATTTTCATTTAGCTATCATATCACAACAATCTTGTGAAATTAAGTTAAATTATGTAAGAACACACAACTATAAAGTTATAAGTTCACAATAATTATTCCTATGTATTTGATTTTTGAAAGTGAAAAATCCTACGTTTAGTTTATTTTAATTTATTTGTGTATTTTACAATTAAAATATATATTTTTTATACTATTAGTATATAAATTTCGATTCGGTTTGGATTGGATCGGTTTTTGAGATTAAAATCGAAAACCAATCCAATCCAATCCAATCGATTTTCAAAAACCAAATCCAATTCAATCCAAAAAATTCGATTTTGATCGGTTTTCAGTTTTTTGGATTGATTCGTCCGTCTTTTTTTGAATTGGATTGAATTTGAACACCCCTAATTAAATATGTACTTAAAAAATATTTAGTATATATGATATAAGAACTGAAACATTAAGGTAAAAAAAATAAAAATAAAAAAATCTCAACTGCCAAGACATAATGCAATGCTGATGCCTGATAAGATATAAACCAAGGTAAAGTATGGAATTTTTTTTTGGCCCAACAATTAGACTTCCACTAAGATGCCCCTTTATTAGTGGCATGAGAAAAGTGTGATAACTTCACTATTCATGGTTGATTAGTTGCATGCATGTTCTTGCTACCCATACTTAGTGACAGAAAAGCCAAAGATTTTGTACATGAGAACAAGAAAGAGATCACCCTCTTGACATTCTTCCTCTGAATATATTTCTCAACAAAATATTATATCAAAAAAGAGAACACCATATATTCTTTAGAAAAGAGAATCCAAAGTATTCTCCCCTAAAAGCCAAAGGAACTTTTCTGTGTTCATGAAGGGTAGAAGTTAATTGGAGCCTGCAGGAGGGGTATAGAGGAGCGTTTCTCCCTTTCTCTTTAACACAAAATCACAACTTTAATTGCCCATAAAGAATATGACTCTAAAAACTCAGCTTTTGATCCTTATTTTTTTTGTCTTGTGAAAGCCAAAAAGTGTAGTAATTGTACCATGGGCTAAAAGAATTCAAAAGATGGAATCATTCTCTTACAGTTTGCAGAATGCGAGACAGCAAAACTTTCATTAGTTTCCCCAATATACATAGGACATGCACCATTGATGTCCCCATTTTCAATTTCATGGAGGTAAATATAAGATAAATAAACTAAAAATCTTTCTATTTTTTTTTGTATCAACAATGTTAAAAATGTTTTCTGGTCAAAATGTCAGAAAAATAGGGCTTGGGAATAAATATCTGATGATCATCATATACTATGTAGTAAGTACTTTGATGATTTTTAAGGAATGTTAGTATAGTGAAAGAGAAATTTAAGATAAGCCATTGATGATTTGCATTATACTTAGGATAGCAATCCTAAGTAATTATTATCATATATAGGAGGAGTCATTTGATTTAAAAAAAAAAACAAATGAATTCTCACATTTTTTTATCTTGTAATTCTGCAACCGACAGTTATATATACCCCAAGACACCTCCCCCCCACCCCAACCCACCCAAAAAAAAAAAAACAATTCAAAGAAGGCAGGAGAGGATAATCAGCATAACAATCCGGTTAAGCACGGTTCAAATCCTCTACTCCATCTTCTATTTCATTTCATGAATGTACGATACATGTATTAAATATTTCCTCATAAAAATAATTGATTAAGAATCAGATATATTTAGCATAAATACAGCAAGTTGGAATAGAAGATGAAATAGGAAATGGAGTATAGGATCCAAAGTGGTTAAGCAGCATGATAAGAATTTTCATCCATATGAAATTGTTCGATTTGAGTAATAACTATTGATCAAAAAATGAATTTATCACCACAACCTGTTAAAAATATCAATTATACCGAAACGTCTTGTGATTGATTTTCAGACTACTACTGCAATAGGTTCAAAGACATATATTTTATCACAATATAGTGATTATAGCTATTATTTTATCTCAGGAAAACGTATGTCTTGAACATGTTCTTTCGTCCCTCTTTCCAACTCATAATTTTCTCTTTGGATGCCAATTTGCAAGCATCAAAAGTGGCCGAAAAAAGAGGGGTATAAATGGAGAGGAGCGTGGAAATGGCATGTTTCGTTTTCTTTTATTGCTTTTGTGATAGTGCCTGGACCTCTCCATTTTATTTTTTCCAAAGAGTGGAGACAAAAGAGTCACCTATATAATCATCAATGAAACCATTGTATATATATTGTTTGATCTTTCCACATGATGTAAATTATTAATTTCCCTGTCTTAATCAGAAAAAAAGCAAATAGGGAAACCTTTTTGGGCTGTTTAAAGTTGTCTGCTTGTGAGATTTTGCATTTATGGGGATAATTAGCAGATTGGGATAAGTGTAAAAGATTTAGGCCAAACATAGATATGTAAATTTTTTACCTGTCCAAATCTGGAAAGGAATGAATGGAATTAAGAATTGGGATAAAAGATTTTGCTATTTCACCTAAAGCTTCAAAAGCTGATCACATCAATAAAATGCTTGACTAATCAAAAGGGCCCAAAAAAGAATATTAGGGAAGTCAGAAGGCATCTATGATATCATTTTCATGTTTTATGTGTTTTGATATCTTAGGCGTGATCAAGAATAAGATAAGTATGAAAGTTGTGATTTAAAATCCGAATGATCTTTAAAAATGTTAAAGGAAAACCGTGTGAAAAATAAAGATCAAAATTGAGTATGCATTTGATATTGATGGGCTCTATTGACATAGATTCCTTAAAGGACAAATATATATTTAAATTAAGGAAGAATGATGTCATACGACAGGATTTGTGTCTTTTATACTAATTTGATCTCAATTCGAATTGATACGGATCGGACTTAAAAGAAGAAGTGTAGATCTCAATTGCATTCAATCATGATAAATAGGGACAGCAATGGGGCGGATCAAAATCCAAACCTGAGCTTAACCCGTTCGGGATGAATACGGGGTGGCTAAATGTGGTATGGGTCAGCGTATGGGGCGCGATTTTTAAAACCCAAATTATTTGTATGGGGTTTACCTAAGCCGCCCCGCCCCGCCCCGCCCCGTATAATAATAATAATAATAATAATAATAATAATAATATTATTATTATTATTATTATTATTATTTTATATTTTTTATTTCAGTTTACTGTCATTAACTCACAATGTATAAAAATTTAGATGTTGTACTGGTTATTACTTTAATTCTACTCTTATATCCTATTTTCCTTCTAAAATCTTATTTTGTTTGCATGAATTTTTCATTTTTGTACATGAAATTAGAATTTTAATTACTGTTAAGTGGTTTTGATTTGATATTTTCATTGATTGATTCCAAAATTTCTAGTTCTTTTCAGATTGGCGGGTTAAACCCACCAACCCGATGAGATGAGGCCGGACGGGTATTTTTGGGGTGGGGTGGGATATGGTCTCGAAGGGCGGTATACGCGGTATGCCTAACCCGCCCCACTGCCATTCGTAATGATAAAAGCCACGTGACACCATACAATACCTTCCACTTAACCTGCTATAAATAATGAAGGTTGGCTATAGTAAAGGATAATTTGGACAAACCAAATCATTCTTACTTTCATTTTCTTGTTCATAATTACCTCCTTTTAGTTTATATTATATATCTTCTTTAAATGCTAATTTAAGCATTAGAGGTCTTAGTTAGGAATTATTCGATCCCCATTAGCTTGACATGTGTTCTTATGGATAGATTAGTGGATCCAATACTTGTGCAAATTGAATTCGAAATCCTAAAAAACGTCCCTCTCTAAATAACTTGGAGATCAAAATTTCCAGTGAATCAAATATAATTTAGTGATATAAATTTTTTTCTCATTAAAATTTAAAGTCCAAATAGCATAATCCAAGAAAATGCTATTCATAGCGCAAGGCACCTCAACAGCCCACTGTTTTGCAGTGGGTAGAAAGTGCATCACTACACACACAAATACACATACATTTACATCTTTTTTGTTTTTTTTGTTTTTTTAACAATTACATCTTCCTAGTTATTATTTAGTACTCCGATGATTAAAGGCCTGTTTGGTTTTTATTTTTTGGAGCCATTTTCATTTTCTAGTGAAGATGTATAGTGAAAAATTAGTTAGAAAAGATGTTTTGAAAATGGAGTTGTGTTTGGATATGTTGTTTAAAATTGTAGGTTTATATGGTTGTGAAAATGAGATGTATTTGAATGTTGGGTCTTTTTGTATTAAAACTTGTAGTTTTTGAATTTGAATTGATGATGTGATGTGTAATTGTTTGAAAAATAATATTACAATTTGAATTTGAATTTGAATTTATAATATTTTTGTGGTGAATGTTGTTTGAGAAGTATTGAGAAGATAAAAAAGTAGATATAGGTAATAATAGGGGAAAAATAGGTATGAAAATGGAGAGAATGTAAAAAGGAATGTTCCGATAATGAAAATGTATGAAAAAATAGTGTAAAAATTGATAGCTTCCTATTTTTATTTTCTACTGAAAATAAAAATGGGGTTTGAAAATGAAAACAGACTGGCCGTAAGTTTATTTGTCATCGTATCTTGAGTTATTTTAAGATTAGATATAATATTTAGAGTTTGCTTCGATTTAATACTGCTGAAATATTCCAAAATTTTGGGTTAGTTTGATTTGGAGTGTTAAATAAAAGTTGAAAAAGTATTATTTTTATATATTTCTATCTTATTGCTTTACAAAATTATGATTGAGAGTTAATCGTGTCATATTATATTTTTAATTGAAAAAAATAATTTGGGAAAAGATTTGGTTATGTTGTTAGGGTTCAACAATGATCCATAATAAGTTGCTAAGCCCAAGATTCTACCCAAATAAGGCCCAGAAGAGCTGTAGACTAACCCAATTTATTAGGGTATTCAGCCCATTTTGTTTGTTTTCCAAATGGGCCCAGCCCAACTAGCTGTCGGTCCATTAAAAATTTCCGCAGGCGCACCCCGGCGCACATTAGCCACCAAAATGGCGTCACTCTGCAATCCAATCCTCCGCCCACCTGCGGCGATTCCCGCCAAAAACCCAATCTCCAATGGCGCTATCCTGCGCACCACCTCTCTTATCCTGCGCTTGCCTCCGCTCGTTCTCACTGGAAAAACTTTTTCAAGACCTCCAAAAGCAATCCCATCTCAGAAGTACGTTTATCCTGACCCCATCCCTGAATTTGCTGAAGCGGTAAGTCAAAATGTGATTCTTTTTCCCCCTTAAAGATTCTATTTTTTTCAAACGATAAGTATGCTTTCAAACAATTGAGTGTTTTGAGGAAAATATATAGGAGACCCGAAGTTTAGAGCTGAATTGATGAAGAAATTGTCGAAGGAAAAAGACACCTTTGGAGATGATCTTCAAACGGTCGTTAATGTCTGTGCGGAGGTAGTTTCTATGATTTTTGTTTTTGTTTTTGTTTTTTTATTAATTATGTGGATTATTTGATATAGGACTGATATGATTAATGGTTTTCAATTTCTGATTGTTAGTTTTTACCATGAAATTTTGGACTAAACTGTTCTGTAAAGACTCTAATTTGAAATCACTGAATAAAATTTCCTCAAAATAAGGTTGTGCTAGTACCACGTAGAGGCACACTCACATGAATCACGGTCTTCTCTTCTATCACAGTATTATTTCTTGTATTCAATGTTGCAGATTGTCAAAGATAGCAAAACACTGGTTTTTGTCCTTAAACACATCACTTGTTCTTAAATGGAAAGAATTCATTGGTCGAATCTAAGTCGAATACGTCTTCTTACAACAGAGGGACGACTAGTGAAACAGCTTGTTATATTTGACATTTTTTCTTTCCAGGCATTCTGCTGCAAAATTGCCTATTTGCTTGTTGCTTTTAAATAGATAGATAAATTTGTTGAAGTGAACATTAATTTTCTGAAATATAACCTGTTTTAACACTTTCTGTTGTGATACCAGATTTTCCGTGAATTCCTAAGTACAGATTATGGAGGACCTGGAACATTATTGATTGAGCCTTTTACAGATATGATGGTGGCACTCAAGGAGAAAAATCTTCCTGGAGCACCATTAGCTGCTCGAGCTTCGTTATTGTGGGCACAAAATTATGTTGATAAGGATTGGGAAGATTGGATCTCCAAATCCCACAAATAATATCCACATATTTTACGCCTTTCTCGACTTATCTTCAGGCTGTTCAATTAGTTGAGAATATGAAAATGTGTTGGGATATTGAACACTTTACTAGTAAAACTGTATTAGTCAAAAAAAAAAAAAAAAAGACTAAACTTTGCCAGTCTTTTATATTAGCTATACAAAGGAATTATTGCTGGACATGTTTCAAGTTGAAGGTTTTGAAATGCACGGTGTTGCAGAAATGTTTTGACCATCTTCCGCTGACTCAGCTGCTGGACTCAGAAATGCTTTGTAGAGATGGCCGCCATGATTTGGGTCTTACTGCAGCTAAATTCGTCGGCCCTGATCTCTGCCTGTGTCTGTCAGGTCTTGTGGCCTGAAAATTGTCAATGTAGTCATTAGTATGATTGGGAAGAAGATGATCTTGAAATGTACCTAACACACTCTGCTTGTGAACTTAGTGTCAAAATGAATTAAATTTTGTGTTTCTCTTTCTGCCCTGATAGCTGCTGTTTTAGCTGATGCAAAAGAAAAATGGAGAACCTTAGGACGCCAATTATTGTTTACTGTCTCCATCGGGTGTTTTTGAGTTATAGAAGCAAACTTAATTGTGATTTTTTTGTTCTGAGAAAATGCCATTCTAATCTGTCTTACTACTGTTAATCTACACTTAGTAAAAATATTTTCTGACACCCACTTTATTATATATTATGAACTTAACTTCTTTGTCTTTGCAGATGAACGGAAGTCCCTATATGAGAACTCAAATGGCCCAAGATTACCTGATTGTTCCTCTCTGCTGCAGATTTTCCTGCCTCAAACTCAGAACTGGTGCTCTGCTTTTCCGAATTCATCTGCAAATTTTCACCCGATTCTGACTGATTTCTCTTCATTTTTGCATGCTTTTTGGCTCTCAGCACTTTCACAACCTCTGCAACAAAATATCTCACCACTTTCAATTCAAATTTTCACAAAGCAAATCACCTCTCAGACCTCACAAACTTGAAAAGTCACAATTTAACTTCTTACAGGAATCTGAAACATGCAAAGAAAGCTGACCTTGAGTGGTGACAAGCCGATAAGCCCGGCCAAGAACTAAAGTGTCAGTAGGCCGGAGAAGCTTTACACGAGTGAATCTCACAGTCTTGTTGTCGTCTGAGCTCTCACCGGAATTTGGTAATGGAATTATGAGAGAAACATAGTGGCCCGGATTCATTTTCATCACCTCACTAGCTGTTACTGGCCAGTACATCCTCTCCTGCTTCCCACTCGGATGCTGTATCACTAGTGCTGCAGCATCCACTGCCTGGCAATTCCCCATCTTTCTCTCTCTAAAAAATATTTTCCCGAATAGAAAAACACTTTTGTTCTCTTTGTCTGTTGGGAATGTTTTGTGAAGAAGAGATGGAAGATGATGTGAAATAGTAATGGATAGATAAGGGAAGAAAAACAAGGAAAAGAAGGAAGGAGGTGGGATAATCAATGGTCCCTTTCTAAGGAGTACCCACCACCATGCACCCCACCCCTTTGGTAAAAATAGGTCTTCTCAAAACCTTTAGCCTCTTTATGATTTACTACTATACTAAGATACTCTCTTTATACCTTACTGAGAGTTTCTTTTTGCATTATTGATATGCTTCTTTACATAAAAATGCTTCATATTTATGCATGATATTATCTTTATATTTTAGTGTGGGCCGGCAGCGTTTTTTGATCATATTCAGGTGAGACTGCCACGTGCTTGGCCGTCAAAGGTGGTGATCTTGGAAGATATTGTCGACGCGGTCAAGATTCAGATTAGGAGATCTAATATGATGGTTTTTTTTCATAACTAAACCATGTAGATCATTTTATAGTTGAATGCTGTTCTTGAATCAGTATTTTGACAAAACACTTTTGATGGATCAGTTTTGTTCTTGAGCTCTCATAGTTTCCACATGGCATTATGATATACAAAGCTGTTTATTGCAATTTATTGCTCTCTTTAAGCTCTTAACTATGTTAGAAGCCACTTGGCTTAGTTTTTGTATGTATTACTTCCCAGACTTTGAAAATGGAGAAAAAAATTTGTAGTAGCTGAAAACATGCTGTTGACAAGTTACAAGGTTCCATACCATACAAGAATTGAGTCATTTTAACAGTTGTCTGCTACCGGCCAAATAATTATGGTCTCCATATATATCTTCTATTTATCAAATAATTGTTGTGTTTGAGTTCCCATACAAGAATTTAGTCTTAAGACATCAGGTCAACTCTAGGTGTGTGTATTATTGGCCTTCGGTTTTAGAATACCTAGGGTTGTGTGGGTGGGTGGGTGGGTAGTTGCAAAATACCCTTAACACCCTAAATATTAAGCAAAATACTAAGGGCCCGTTTGTTTTCATTTTTTTTCTTCAAAATGAAAATAGAGAATTATTACTATCTACACCATTTTCTCAAACATTTTCATTTTCAAAACATTATTTATTATATTCTCTCTCCATTTTCATATTTTTTTCAACTCTTATCATTACTTTAATCATTTTTTATCTTTCCAATACTTCTCATACACCATTCACAACAAAATTATTATAAATTCAAATTTAAATTCAAATTCAAATTATAACATTATTTTTTCAAACAATCACACATTACATCATCAATTCAAATTCAAAACTACATTACTTTTAATACAAAGACACTCAACATCCAAATACATCTCGTTTTTACACCTATATAAATTTGTAATTTTTTACAACACATCCAAATAAAACTTCATTTTCAAATTCAACTATTCTAACTAACTTTTCACCATACATTTTCACTAGAAAATGCAAATGGCTCCAAAATCCAGAAAATGAAACCAAACGGGCTCTAAGATACCTCATGACCGTTTTGATTCAACATAACCATTTTGATTCAATTCAACTCAATTTAAAATTTCTTGGGAGTTTGATTTTAATGACAAAATGTTTCAAACTGAGTGATCTCAATAGTACATTCTTCGTCAACTGACATAACTCTGTAAATGTTCTTAATTTGTTCATTCATAGGTATGATTTAATTTAAGTATAATACATTGCCTTTAAATTTTTCATTTTGAATATTATATTGATTTGGACATCGCAGATTTTTGAGCATTAGTGGAGCATCATAGTATGTATTTGTACTTTTATGATCGGCTCTTGATTAAGAATCGAATTGTTCCGACGTGAATCACACCTAACTTTTTTGTGGGATTTAAAAAAAAAAAAAAAAAAAAAGAAGCAAAATCAAGCTCATTTTTAAATATAAAGTTTAAGAAGTTGCACCTATAACACTAATCTGAATTTCTGAAAACATTAGCACTTACTTTTTAATAAAAATGTACAAATTAATTATTTTCCTAATGCAGGCCAAGCCAGCAACATCTAGTGGTATATCCACTGCTTAATTGTTCATTCTATATTTTTAACCTGTAAAGCAAACAATATCTCCATAATTAATTAATTGGGGTATCAACAACTTTTTCCCTTCTTTTAATTATCCATTAATTGTGTTCTTTAAATGCTCTAATTTTAATTATGATAACTTAACCACTAATGTGGAATCTGTGATAAACTCAAAAGTGGCATAATATTTAGATTTCTGTGAAGATGCTCCAGTAAAATATTAAGCAAGATTAATTAAGAAGCTTCACTTTATTAACATGCTCCATAAAAACATCTTTTTATGTGCAGTGTGTGGGAAGTGATGTCCAATAATTATTAAAAATCAATTAATCTTAATTTTTTTTTGGGTTAAATTCATTCTACCCCCTATACTGTGGGGTATATATCAAATACCCACCATCTATTTCCAAAATCTTCAAATACCCCCATCAAAGTCATCTACCATTAGTAAAATAGCTGATGGTGTCAAAATTCTATAACAAATTACTGATTTAACCTAAAAAAATAACTAAATAGTTTAGAAACTTAGGATACGTTATTTTTTTTATCTGTGTAGACAAATCTATCCTTGATACCCGTACTACCAAAATCTTTAAATACCCTACTCAAACTTCTTTGCCGTTAGAAAGTAACAGTTGTTTGGCTGATGTAGAACTACAATTATCTTCTCTTTACACACAAGATCATTGAAAAATTTTATGTCCAAAATACCATTGTAATTTACTATATAATGTTCAAGTTTCTCACTTTAATATTTAAAATATCATCTAACTCCTAATCCAACAAATACATTAAATTGTTTCATTTTTTTTTAAAAAGAACATTAAACAACTTCATTTTAATACGTAACATATAGGACCAACAAAATAGAGACTGTTTCTGCGGAAAAAATACATGGGACCATTATACGTATTTCTATTTCGTAACTGTTTGTCTAAAATTTTTTAAATCTGCATTCGTTTTGGAATATAAAAAATGTATAATAATATGTAGGATTTTGTTATATTTCACTTATAATTTATCAATACTTTGTAAAAAAATGCCACATATCTTAGGTTTTTATGCTATTTAGTTATTTTTTGACGTTGAATCAATAGTTTATTGTAAAATTTTGACACCGTAAGCTATTTTACTAACGGCAGATAACTTTGAAGGAGGTATTTGAAGATTTTTGGTAGCACATGGGGGTATTTGATACCCTTAAGGGGGATATTTGAAGATTTTGAAAGTAGAGGGGAGTATTTGATACATACCTCATAGTACATGGGAGTAAAATGAATTTAACCCCTTTTTTTTTTTTGGAGAAATTAATCTTAGTTAATTAATTTAGAATTAATAATTGCCATGATGTGGAGAATAAACTCTCAAGTTGGCTACGGGTCCCAATTAAGACCTCATTAATTCTTTCTTTGGTAACTAACTCTACTTCCAAAACTTAAGAGAGCTTAAACGCAAAGCAAAGTTCGAACATTTTCTGTTGCTCTTGAAGTTTAATTGATTTTAATTGTTGGATTATGTGCTGAGATTTTTTCTGAATTTGATTAATGCAAAAGCCTTACATTTTAAGCAAGAACCTTTGACTTTTGTAAACCTAGCTAAGTTTGATGGGTTTTCTACAGATTTTATGATATTCCCTTGTGTATGTATTTAGGTAGGGTTGAGCAATTAGAAACCCTAGCTAAGGTTGCACTACAAGAAAACATCCCTTCACTAATAAAAAATTTGTGATGAAAAGAATTTTGTCACAGTTTAAACACAATTATGATGATTACTAACGAACTTACTAAGATGAGCAAAAATATATATTAATTATGATACTTGTGATGGATATAAAGAATATATATTGATATGAAGATTTCGTCATAAATTTTTCAACTTCAATATGATTTTTTGACCCGTGATAGAAATTCCATCATAAAATTAATTTTATAACGCACTTTATTTTTGTCACAAATTAATCAGTGACAAAGCATATAGTAATGGATTTGTGAAATAAGTCCGTCATAAATTTATGAGACCTATCATTTCTGTGATGGATTTATTTACAAATCCGCTAGTATATGCTTTGTCACTGATTAGTTTGTGATGAAAATAAAGTGCGTCACAGAACTAATTTTGTGATGGAATTTCTACCACAAATTGAAAAATCATATTTAGGTTATAAAATTTATGACGGACTCTTCATATCAATATATAGATTTCATATCGATCCGTTATAAGTATCATAACTAATATATATTTTTGCTCATTTTATTAAGTTCGTTAGTAATCCATCAAAAATCAATCACAATTGTTTTCAAACAATGACGAAACTCTCTTTGTCATAAATTTTCTGTTAGTGAATGAGTGTTTTCTTGTAATGTTGAAAATCTCTCAGAAATTTCATGTCATATGCTTAAATATGTATTTAAATAGAATGCGATTAGTTTATCAAGTTATAATGATGTTATAAAGTGAAATGCCGGTATCATTATGTTCGTGAACAATTCATAATCCAATTGGATGGCATAACATGGAGCAAGATTTCCAATTATATAAATTAAACCATAATTCACGGACTGAAAATATGATGATATTATAAAATGAATATATGTTCATATAATTGTTCAAAATTCAATTGAATAACATCATATGATTCAGATTTTCAATTATATGTATGTATATATATGACTCACATGTCCAAACATCTAAGAATTAAATGTCAGTGTAGGTAAGCCATGTGAGGTGTTTGGGATCTTAGTTCCAAAAACATTAAATGATGAATTGGACTATTTCCTATTCAAACATGGCCTAAGTTGGGGACTACAACCATTTTTATTAAATGAAATCTTCTCAACTTCTTATAGACAGCTAAATAATATTAAATGCTGAGAGCCTCAGTTTTCTACTGTTGGGAAGGCTCTTAAATTGGGGTGGAATTTTCAAAATCAAGTATTTTTTTTTCTTTTTCTTTCTTTTTTTTTCTATGGATTTTGGGGGCAACATTAATTGTAAGGACTTGTTTGTTGTTTCTGGGATTTAAAAACATTCTGATTTCTGGTTTACACCTCTGAACCTAACAAATGGAGATTGATGGGGGCAAGTCTAATATACAACTACTACATACACTATTACTATATATATATATGTAGGCCAATTTTTAGATGGATTTTCAAAGTAGCTTTCTTTACATTCTTTTATCTTTAAGAATGTCCAAAGACAAGAGGATAAACTAAATTCTCTAAGTGTTGGTGAAGATCATGAAGATACTATTGGAAAGAATAGGACAAGAAGTTTGATGTCACTTGGATATGTAGTAAACAAAAGTTGAAGACTTGGTACTACTTAATTAATCTTTCTTTCGTTTTCTTTATTCTAAATTGTTACATGTATATAATATGACCTAACTCAGATATCACATCATAAATATTTAAAATTTTAGGCAGCTCCAACATATAAAATCGCGATCCAGGACATTACAAAAAAATATAATATTAATGACAAAATAATAAGTGATAAAATAAAAATTATCACTAATACCATGTGTTGAGTGGCAATAGCTTTTATCTTGTTATTAATGATAATTTTTAAGTGACAAAATTTTTTATCTTGTTACAAAATGACTTAATAGTGATAAAAATCAAAGTTTTAAGTTGTTACCATTAAAAATTAGTGACACCCCTATAGTGAGAACTTAGCCACAATTTTTATTGTCACTAATGACAAGATTTTTATTGTCACTTACTATTTTGCCACTAATTTATCTTTTTCCTATAGTGGAAGACATTGATTAAGATATCGGACTGGACTGGCCGGTTCAATTGGGAACCGGCCAAGGTTCTAGTCCGATTTCATATATAAAATCAGTTTGTTAAAGAACCGGTGCGAACCAGTGTAAAACGGTAAAAAATCGGTTCAATGACAATCATTGAACCGATTTTTCAAAAAAACCTGTTTTTATTTTTTTTATTTTTAAAATAAAAATTAAAAACTAATTAAATAAATATTTTTTATTTATATTTGAAAATTTTATGTTATTTGAGTTGGTATTTATTGGTTTTATAAGTTGTAATGGATTCTATAAGGATATTTTCTAGCAAGTCCTATTTCATGAATTAGTATTTTAAATTGATGTATGGATATTATTATGGAGTACAGTTTGGAGAAAGTTTCATAATACTAAGATATTTTTATCTTTTTCTCTTTACATATATATATTTACATTTTTTTATATTTTTAATATATTTATATAATATTAAATATAATTATGATTTCACGTCAGTTGAATCGGTGTTTAAACCGATCGAACCAGTAACCAATAAGGCTACCGATTCGATCACCGGTCCAATTTTTCGAACATTGGTAGAAGGAGATATTTGAAATCATATTGCCGGCCTTTTATTAAATATCATTTATAAATAAACTGCACATTTTTGTGTTGATAAAAACGCTTTATGAAGAATATACTTTTAAATTTAAGCGAAATTCTCAGTTATCCAAAGAAGCATATTATGAACTATACTAATTGTCCTTAATTAACAAAACAATGCACTATATATATATATATTCCATTCCTTGTAGAAAAAGATGAATATTTAAATTAATCTAATCGAATCTAAACTTTAATTATATCAGCCGGGGCTAGGCTAGATGAAAAAGGTAAGGCACATATTTTGGTGTGACATAAACTAATAGGAAAATAATTAGAAAGAGATTTAGGTCTATTAGGTCTATTAAAGCAAATCCAATAAAAATGCCACTATTTAAAAAAAAAAAATAATAAGTGTGTGGTATTAATTCTTCTTCGATTTGCTTTGACCAAGAAATGATTATCTTCTGATTTAGAAATAATTATTTGTGATTACTTTGCAAGCTTTGAAATCAGAGTGTACTGGTCAACTTGCAGGCGATCAGCTCGAGAAAAGATTCCGAAGATTGTGATTGCCAATGTTGCCAATTATGTGCAGATTAATAATTTGAAATTAATACAATGTAATAAAACATGTGAAGTAGAATACTACTTTTAGGATACATATTCAAGTTAGGTGTGAAGAGGCAGAAATTGGGTTTTGGTCCCATAACTCCTGGGGCGTTTGATTTGGCAAATTAACTTATATTGATAGGTTAATGGAGCTTAATTTCATTATTTGATATCGAATATTCAAGTTACGAGTCGGTGGAGATTAATATTCAGCCCACAACTGTTCACTATATTATTGTGTAATGAAATTTTGGATGGAAAAGTGTGATTGGTAATAGCATCTCTATGGACAAGTGAAAAATTCAATGAAGATTACTTTTGTAACCTTGTGAATTAAAAAAAATTCCCAATCAACCTTCAGAACAACACAAAACCAATTTTAGTATTGGGGGCAATAAGGTCATTTTATTGTTTAGTATCATGTATCAAACAAGAGGATAAAGATTAGTAGAGATTGAGTGGAAAGAAATATATGTGTGCAATCTTGGAAATCAAATGAGAATGTCATATTGTCAAAACACATGTAATCTTCATATATTGTAATTCTCACCACTATTTAATCTTATGAATCAAACGCCTCCTGCAATATTAGATTAGCTATATATTATTTATATGCATTAATATGTATGTATTTAGGGTTAACTAGTATTTGAATTTGAACTTCACACATATAAATGTGATGATGACATTAATGTACTTAGATTTGTATATATATGTATATAGTTTTATATTGTTATAAAGTGAAAAAGTTTATAAAATAGTAATCTCTTACTAAGAAAGTTGAAATCAACTTGATCCTAGGTTGTTGATAGGTCAAGTTCGAATAGGCTACTTTTATTCTCTTGGTATCATAAATAAGCTGAATTATGAGATCTAGAACCTAAAATATAAGAAAGAGATCATAGGATTATTGGGTAGGTCCCAGTTATAATTTTTCGATACTTAAATCAGAGATCGGATATTAACTCGAGTTAAATATATATGATAAGGAACTATGAAAAGCATATCAAACCAATCTAAGTGAGGAGATATTTATAGGTGAGGACGAACGTTTTGTTATATTGAGATCATTTGGAGGATGATATGCTTCCACGTATTTCGAGCCAATGGACACAATGTTAGGTTGTACAATGGATTGATCCATAGGTAGGGTCGATCCAAATAAAAAATATGTGGATTTTTATCCTGTATTGGTATTTTTAGCTTAAGTAAGGAAAGAAGAGTCCTTTTAAAGCTTTTCTCACATCACAACTATATAATATTATTCTACTTTTAGGATTTATGGAATCAGACTTATACAAGCATGATTTTGAGTTGGGAAATTTTTTTTGATACGAATATATTTAAATTGTCGAATGGTCAGTTGGCTCAATTATCACCTTTACATGTATAAATGTAAGGTTCAAAATTCAAACTCTTTGTCCCTTAGTGTGGGTATGTGGATAAATAAAAAGATTACAATACTTAAAATTACATATTTACCCCACATTCTTTTAAATGGACATAATACATAGGATTGAAGGATCTAACCAGATTATGTTATTCCTATATAATGATCGATTAATCCTACTTTTTTAAGACCTTTTCCTTCTCTTTGGGATTGAATATCAATTGCAACGATTTGATAGACGGCTCATTGAGATAGATGTAGATAAACAATAACCCCCCTAGAACGTATAGGAAGTTTTCTCCTCATATGCCTCGAGAAAAAAATAATTTGATTCAAAAGTTTGTTTATGTATGCAATTCGAATAAATTAAATGACAAATGGACCTCTAAAATCAATTAGACTATGATTCAATCCTTTTTTTTTCTTCTTCCCAAAAATGACCACAAAAAAAAAAAAAAAAAAACCATTCGTACTCATAACTCAAGTTGGATAACTCCCAAATAGCTCAAAGGAAAAATCTTTAGTCAACTTCATTTATTGTCAGATTATTTGACTCATCAAGTTGATTATTTTGGATGACTCATTGGGGACATTTTCATTGATCCTAACCTTAATAATGTGATTTAAGAATTTAAATAATGTGAAATATCGTTCTAACTCCTATTCCAAAATAAAAATATATATAAAAAACAACCGGACCAAATCAACAATCCTATCCTCAATATTGTACATTACACCTTTCATCTTGACAACATAGTCCATTACCAACACTTGCACAAAAAAGGATAAAAGCATGAGACAATTCGACATCCCTTTTGAACACTTCACCCTACTTACTCACCCACTCAAACAACTATGCAACTTATTGACAACATTTACAATCAACTTTTCTAACATTTTTGCACGAAGGAAAAAGATGCATGAATGATAAAAAAAGCCTTCACTTTTTGTGCACTTTCCACTCTATGACAGTGATATTTCAATTGCATGCAAACGTTAAGGAAAAAAGAAAAAAGAAAAGAAAATAAAAAAGGGGAATCTTGAATCAAAATTATTGGTTAGGCAGGAACATGTCTATGAAACCAACTAATGGGGAGCCAACAAGCTTGGGAGCTGGTCTTCTTGCCTCCTAACTGACGAGGATGATTTCATGGCAATTTGCAACGTTGCCTGTATGTTTGCAGACAGTAAAGTATGATTATTTGGATACATTTTACTTGCCTTAGCAGAAAATAATGTGACCGTAGTGTCATTTTCATGGAAAATGGTGGTTGCCCATGTAAAATTTGTTTGTTTGCCTAGCTAGTGAAAGAAATTATACTAGCAAATGAGCTTTGTAATACTATTACTACTATATTTACTTAGTTCTTGGATGGTAAAAAGGATTGACGATACCTCATCTTATTTTACATTTGAAAATTCTTAATTGATTGGTTGTACATAGCTTCATGAGAAGAATGAAAGGAACATCCAGGACCACGAGATGTTGACGTTCATTTTGATATTTTGGCAAAATGAATTGATTAGAAAAAAGTAAAAATAAATCAAAGATAAATTTTTATTCTAAATGATTAAAGTAAGCTCGTCATTCTGAATTCGTTAATTTAAAATAAATTAGACGGTGTCGAATTTTACACCCACCATTCAAAATGTCTTGTCAGAATAAGATCTCTTATTAGTACATGCAGACAGAACAATATTCAAATATGATTCAACTCCGATGAATTTGAGCATCATTAAAGACTATTATATCAAATAATCATTCCTAGACACTTGTCTCCATGATGCTTCTTATTGACCCCATTTTTAATAAATATAGTAGCCAACTTAGACTCCATAATAATGTATTCCACACCTCTTCTGTACCCCAAAAGTGAAAAACAGAAGTCTATTGTAGAGATCTGTACTCTGTAGTCTAACTGGACTTGGTCGAAAGCCCAGACCATTATGGTCTAGCCCATTAGTCCATTAATTTGTATTATTTCTTGAGTTGGGCCTTAATGGGCAGAAAAATTCTCCACTTTTTGTTTTCTTGGGCTTTGGCCTAATCGTTCGTCAACTTTTGGCCCATCTTCGAATGGACTAAGTGGATCCGATTCGAATCCAACCAATGAAAACTTGTTGACCCCTTTAGCCATATAAACAAATCAAGCCTAAGGTCAACAATATACCGATATAACAAACTATTAACAATATATCGATGGAAATCAAGATTTCCAGGCAGGAATATGGCTTAAAGTGTGTCCTAAAAAAAATTTAAAGCCAGAATATAAGTATAATTCATTTGAACATTTAAACATTATAACCAAGAAAAGACGAGGTTTTCTACAATTCAAAGGACATGTTGCCCATATTTGAGGCTCTTGGCCGGGTTCATTAGTCTCAGGAATCAAAGTCATCAGAATTGGCTGTGGATGAAGACAAGCTACAAAACATCATTAGCCAACATTCCTAGATTGCAACCTTTTCTTCTCCATCTCCAGCTGAACAAAGTAACACATGGGACAAAAGAGTTAAGTCTCAGACAAAAAATTTCAACAAACTCAAATTTTCTGAAGTTTCCCAAGTATCTTACCACTTTCCGCACCCTATCGTTGGCAATAGAAGTTCCTCCAACAACTGATTCAGGGAGATAAGGGCTGCTAACACGCACTTCGTTCATCACAACTATGGTGGTTTTATCCCACCGAACAGGAAGCCTGTTTAGATTGCCAACAGCATCAATATAGGAGAGAGTTGAAAAAGCCCATAACAAGCCATTGATCATAGGATGGATTTGCATGTCAAGTAATGTAATAGTTCAAAAGTGTGACGGCTGTAAACTTAAATGGTGATCGATATGAGTGAAGTACATACTAAGACACAATGTTCTCCATCATGTGTTTGCATCATTCAACATGGAAAAAGTAGGAGGGAAGCACATACTTCCAGCTACAAAGATTTATACTAAGGAAATAGAGCAATGCATGTGCACATCATTTATTGAAATGAGGAGGAAATTTGAAAAAAGGTGAAAAGAAAAAAGAAAAAGATAATCATGCTTAAGATGGCGAGCAAATATTCTTACAGAGATCAGCACGTATGTCAATCAGTTTTCCAACTACCTTCAGTTGAGCATAAATAGTACACAAAAGTCAGCATCCAGTACTAGTCAAATTTTAGCATTCCATCATCCTCCTCAAGTGACCATGAGCAGGTTTGGTGAAGTTAATGAACTAACTAAGGTCCGGTTTCAACTAATTTATCATTCTCTTTCGTCACCTTGGTGTATATCCAGTTTTTTTCTCACACATTTTCAAATGGCTAGTGTCTATGGATATACACATTAGCATATATAAGCAAGGGCAAAATGAAATTGTTTCTCTGAGAAGCATATTTAGCCAATAGCAGAGGCGAGGCAAGCAAACTTTAGCACAAAGGCTCATTTATGGATTAGTTGGTCAGTTCAAGCCAAAAGTTACTTCAGCCAAAACCAACTATGTACTGGAATAATAAGTTTCAGTACGCCCGTGTCTCACAAAGTATCAAGTTTTGAACTTGCCATTATTTAGTCAACTCTTGTACAGCACAGACTGATCTCACTAAATTGACAATACACACCATCAATCAACTTAGTTCTGCAAATACTTAAAAGAAATTCTCCTAAATGCTTAATATGCGTAAATTCTCTAAATCTGATACACTTTATAAAAATGAATGAACAAAAAGTAAATGATTAAGGGCCCATTTGTTTTCATTTTTAAACCCCATTTCACTTTTTTTACTATTTGAAAATTGGAACACATCACTTTTTGCACATTTTCACTCAACATATTTTCATTTTCATTCTAAAAACACATTCTCCAATAACCTATATACCTTCTCTCTCTATTATCATTATTTCTATTTCTCTCCACCTACAACCTACTAACCCAACATAATCATTACTTTTCCAACAATATATCCAAATACAAATTTATTTTCAACTCATTTTCATTAACTATCTTTTCAAATTTTGGAAATGATGGAAATGAAAAACGAGAAGGAAAATTAAACCACACGGGCCCTAAGTGAACAAAAGATAAGGTCATACTTAATGGCATAAAGTATAATGCATTTACTATTGCTAGGATGCAAACAATGTAAAAGCAACCACACTCCTATTTCACAGTAGTAGAAACATTTTGATTGGAAAATAGCACTAAATAAAAAGGAACTTATAAAGCATGCCAAGATGAACATCAACAAACCATATTAAGGTAAACCAAATGAGATGCTAAGATAAAAGTGTAACACAATGACAATCTTAAAACAGAAAAGATTAAGATCAAAACATATCTAGATCAAGGCCCGAGAAAAAGAGGCTTACACACAGCCAAGTAACGTAAGGACTAAGGCAGAGTTCAAATCATTTGTCCAATACTATTTCCTTTGATCATCATAAAGATCAAACAAGGCAGCATCATTCAGCAATGAGAAAACCTATATTTGATGTGCTCATAAGGGTGAATTAGCAATCACTTTGCCTTTCTTCATATTGAACTAAATAACTACCTTTACATGTTATTTTGGCTCTCACATTACAGCAGTCTCTTTGCTTATTTGGGTTATCATTGTGCTGTGTGGTTATCACTAAACAGAAATCAGAATCATATAAAGTTCTGCACAATCATATTATGTAAAGGAGATATTAACTATGCAAAATCACCTTTTTACATCAAGCTAAAGGAAAAGCATTGCACTAAGGAAGAACTCACAGAAATTTAAAATTAAGCAAAAGGCACATTACGTTTTAGCCAAAGCATCAAAAATACTCTGCGCCTCAGGAGTAACACCCACCCCAATCCTCTCAGCATCAGCCCCCGCTAGTCTGCAATTACAACCCATAAAACTATAAAAGGAAAAAAAAAAAGCATCCCTCTTAAAGTCCTAAAAACTGCAAAAAATTTACAACCCAAATTAAAACACACAAACACTCTCTCTCTCTCTCTCTCTCAAAATTCAGAGTTGGGTAAATTCAAAATTTGATACTTCACCTAACAGCAGACTCTTCTCTGGCCTGAAGAGCGTTGAGATCAAGAAAACTCTTCTTGACATCAAGTGGGTCTTCACCATGACCCAAAAAGGCGAACTCTTTGATGTAATTGGCCTTGAGTAGCCTTATATTCCTCCTTGGCCCTGCCCCAGATTTCACTCCCTCTTGTGATTTCAAAGCTAAAGTTAAAGAATTTTCCAAGAGAATATTACAATCCGAAAACCTAGAAAAAGTTTAAAAAAGAAAAAGTTGAATCTTTACGCATGCATAAATCTATAAACCAGCAATGCGAACATTTAAAGATTAAATTATTGCAAAGGATATGAAGGATGAGGAGGTTGGAGGGGCGGTCAAAGGCGACGACTTGGGCTTGGAATTCTTCTCCGAGAGTGGTTTTGATTGATAGTATGCAGCCAACTGCAAATTCTTCGCCCTGACTCGGACCCTCCATTGCCGCTGCCGCACTATGCCTTTTCCGCAGTTGATTTTCTACATATGGGGTTGGCCGGTTGGGGTTTGTAGAAATAAAAATTATTATATTTTTCTTTCATAAAAATAAGCTTATTACTTTGCTAACTAATGTACTAAAATGATAACAAAAAAATTATATTTTTCTTTTTAAAAAATAAGCTTATTACTTTGCTAAATAATGTACTAAAATAATAATAGTAATACTATTGGAATTCAACATATCATTTGTCAAAATTGTGAAAAACAAAATATATCTAACAAGAGCAAACAAGTTCAAAAAATACCCTAAAAGTCAAGTTAAAATCAAGTTGTATCAAATTAACATATGATATTTTATGATTAATCTTAAGATGAAAACTTTTTTAATTTAAACCATGTAAATGAAAAGATTATAATCTCTTAATACATAGATAATGTGTTTATTGAAACTTTAAAAAGAAGTAGGGTATTAAAATAATTAACATTAGAACTATAAGGAGAATTATACACTATTAATTTGTTAGTTATTACTTTATTATTAAATACATAAATAGACAAAAATAAAATGTAGAGGAATATTTTAGACAATTAATTAAAGTATTGAGAAAATTAAAAAAATAAAAATAAAAAAGGAGTTAAAATCAAAAGAAGTGGTGAGACTAAATTTTTTTCCTCGTTAGATGGGTTGATGGACAATTCACATATTTTGTCATCTCTTATACATATATCTTTTTCATAAGAACAAAATAACTCATACACACCTCAAGACTTTTTGTCAATAAATTTAATCACCATCATTAATATTAATTATAAAAATGAAGATAATTTATATTCAAACGGAACAATTATTTGAATAAAAAGTTAAGTATTCACTCAGTGCCTAAAAATAATCATGCCAATTGTATGATTAAACAATGGTGAAAATTCACACCACATTAGTATAATATAACTACTATCATTTAATAGTATTTTGCCCAGTGACTGGTGGTCCAACAGCATAAATTTTTGACATAATGTGGAAAGTTAAAAATTCAAATTTTAACGGACTCTTGATGTGTATGTGTATTAAAAAAACACACACACACATTGTTACGCACAATGGATCAAGCAATCAATCACCCCAAAATTTATTCATTAATTCTATAGTACAAAAGATAAAAAGGAAAAGGACCCGTGACATTATCACATTCAATTTGATAAAAACTATTCAAGAAATGTTTTCCTTTGGGCCTCCAACTATGTATTCAACCTAAAAAGATCCTAAAAAGGCAAATTTCACCACATGTTTCAGCATGCTACCAATACAACTGCACTCCTCCAAAGCCTCACCACCAATAGCTATGACAATTAGTTGGCCAACCAAATATAATGGGATTCTTGAGATCACTTTGACTCAATCACCCCACAAACTTCTCTTTTTACAAATCCAAATTCTGACTCATTTTTCTAACATCTCTGTCCCAATTTTCAGATCCATGGGAAGACAGAAAGATACGATGAAATGGGAACATTAGAAAATCCTCTGTTAAAGAAGTTATTGTCTTATCCTTTGTATGCCCTCCTTTCTTCAATCCTCATTCTCTTTTATTTTAATCCCCTTCTTTTCTCTCCCACAAACCCCAGCACTATCATCGCTCCTTCACAAGGTATGTTGAGATTTTCCTATTAAAAATTAAAAAAAAATTCCAAGATTTCTTTATTTTCTTTTCCTTTTCCTAATGTGTGCTGACAGCGTAAGAACATTTTCATGGTGTTAATGTACATTCTTTTGCAGAAGTTTTGAGAAATAATAGCGTACTTCAGACATCATGCGACTACAGCAATGGAGAATGGGTGCCAAGTAAGTTGTCCCCTTTGTACAATGGCACAACTTGCGACACAATCAAACCGGGCCAAAACTGCATGGCTTTTGGCAGGCCTGATACAGATTATCTCCACTGGAAATGGAAGCCTAAACAATGCAAACTCCCAAGGTTTGACCCCAAAAGTTTCCTTGAACTCCTCAGAAACAAACACATAGCCTTTGTGGGGGATTCTCTCGCAAGAAATCAACTTGAGTCAATGCTTTGCATGATGGGCACTGCCTCAAAACCAACACTTTTCTATACTGATGGAGAAGACAACAAGTTCAGAAAATGGAAGTTCCCTTCTCCTTACAACATCAATGTCTCGATTTATTGGTCACCTTTTCTTGTAAAAGGGATTGAGAAAACACCTGAGAAGAACTTCAACACATTGTATTTGGATTCAGTTGATGAAAAATGGGCAGCAGATTTGAAGGACATAGACATTCTTGTTTTGTCTGTGGGGCATTGGTACTTGCATCCTGCGGTGTATTACTACAGAAATTCAGTACTAGGTTGTCATTTCCTTGAAAACTGCACAGAAGTTGGATTCTATGATGTTTTTGGGAAGGCATTAAAGACATCATTTGAATCAGTAATAAAGAGAAAAGGGCCAACTAGAGATGAAATAACTGTATTTTTGGCAACATTTTCACCAGCACATTTTGAAGGGGAATGGGATAAACTGGGTGCATGTCCCAAGACTCAACCTTACAGGCAAAGTGAGAAAATTCTTGATGGGACCAATGCAGAAATGAGGAAAATTGGAGTTGAAAAATTGGAAGAAGCAAAATTAAGGGCTCAAGAATTTGGAAATAACATAAGATTGGAGGCATTGGATATCAGTAAATTGGCTTTCTTGAGGCCTGATGGGCATCCTGGACCTTATATGAATCCATTCCCATTTGCCAATGGGGTTTCTGAGAGGGTGCAGAATGATTGTGTGCATTGGTGTTTGCCTGGGCCAATTGATACATGGAATGAGATTTTGTTGGATGTGATCAAGAGAAGGGCAGGTGAATACAAGGGGAAAAGATGATATTTATTTATTTATTTTATTTTATTTATTTATTTTGGGTGGGTATTGTAAAGGGATGTGGAAGTATGTTTCTTGGTTTTGTCTCGGCGATGTTCTTAAATTTGCAGTAATTAAATTCAAGAATGCAATCCATCTCAAAGCCTAATCCTGAGCAGATTGAATCCCTATTTTATTTTATCTTTCATCTCCTATTCTATTTTATGAAGTTGTGTCAAATGTATAAAATATTTAATTTCTTATAAAAATGATGAATTAAAAATTATATACACACGACATATATTCATTAAACTGAAATAGAACATGAAACATAAAACAAGAGATTGATCATTCAAAGATCAATCTTGTCCATTCTCTTTCTCCATTCGACCTCCTTTATTTATTTGTTTTCTTATTTATTTCAATAGAGTCTGATCTAGCTACTTATTGGAGTACTTGACAATCTTCCTTGCCAATAAGAATTGTCAAAAATCCAAAGTCTTGCAAAATCAATTGAAATTATATGTAGTGGGCCAAGCTTTCTCAAAAAATTTATTGCAAAGTCTCACAATTTTTTACCACATATCTTGAAATTTATACTCACTCCATACATTAATACAATACATAAGATCAAAAGCAACAGGAGAAAGAAAAAAAAATATATTAACTCACAATACTAATCCACATCTATATACAACTTATAGTTGAATATGACCATGGCTGAGACCTATCGTCCCTTTGGTCGAAATCCAGAAGCTTTGAAATATTATTTTCGAGCACCAGAACCAAATAACTCTCCTAGTAACTCATAATTTAGTACTTTGCAATAAGTACTAAAATATTACTATACACATAAACCTATGATAAGATTTCTTAAACCTCAATGGAGGGTCCTAAAAAACAAACCCATCCAAGTTCCAAATCCTATATACAACCAAATCCTTCTTGGTGAACGGTTATTCACAAAAGAAATCCAGAATCAAGAAAATTATTTTTTCCAGCTGGTGAGTGGTGGCTGATTCATTTTTTCTTTCTGTTTTGAATTGTGATCTCATACTTGAGAGTCTTCTTGCAGAAGAGGGACCTTCTGATCATCCATGGTAGAATTCTTGCCCCTCTCATCTTCGTCTTTTATCTGTCCCCACAGGACGGTGTAGTAGCCCACTCCACAGATGAATGCTCCCATCATGCTACATATGTATAATATTTCAATTAGTTGGATGTAAAACAGCAATAGAATTAATTTGTGGAGATCAAATGAGGAATTTTTACCTTCCATAATGGAAAGTATCAGCAAAAAGCAAGCAGCCAAAGGTGCTTGCATATGGAATCCCAAATGGCTTGAATATGGGCACGAAATAAGGGCCCTTCAATCTTGTGCACCATATCTGAACACTGCTACGGATCAGACTGCTGAAAATTGCCTGTTGGTAAAATATCATGATCAGCTTGATTTCAAGACATAATCTGATGTTCTTTTAGTTAATTTCCAAGATTTAAGAATAATATTGTCTATGTTACTTAAAATTTAATAATCTTACTGTTAGAACGATGACCAATAGTTGAAAGTTAAGCTCCAGTCTCCATGCAGAAAGATCTCTTTCTACAAACACAGCAAGCCCAGCTGATTGGATGGTCCCAAATAAGCTATAAAAAGAGATTATTTTCATCACTTGTGGGCACATTTTGACAGTTCCCACCTGACTCGGACAGAGTAATTGACAATACAAGTAATGGAAAAAGTTTCAATATTTTTGGAAATTTTAATGATAAGATTAAAGAGACAACATATGCATATATAGATTATGGATTATAAGTTTCAAGAGTATACCTGGACAGTGTTCCAGATGGCTAGAGTAATTGAAGAAGCTGCAAATAAAATACAGCCAAGAACCCAGTTTTCTTGTGGTGAAGAGAAGACTAATAGCCGTGGCGCCATAGCCCGCAGGGCTAGTGCGGGAGAAGAGTGGTTTCTAATGGTGGGGCCTTCGTAGAGAGTGAGGGAAATTGCTCCCACAAAAGATATCAAGGTGCCAATTAGTCTTGCTTGGCTACCTGAGCTTTTCCAATCAAATTTTGTTGTCCTGAAACCACAACAAATAAATTATTTTATTTGTTTGAATTCGTGAAATTTTTTGATAAAAAATTTAAGATATGTGCTGTTTTCAGTGGGTCAAATTCATTAAGTTAAGACTCGAATGCTGAATACTAACTCAAGATTTGAATTGTTAGTTCGTTTTATCCATACGACTTCATTATATGAAGACATAAAGATTTGATATGAAAAACTACTACAAAAAAAAGGTTCTTGAGGCAATTTTGTTTTGCCTTTAAAAGTTTGAAAATTGCCTATAATACATATGAAGGCATTTGGACAAATAGCCTCCATAATTACAATCGCAAATTATATAGAGGTCATTTTATAAATTGATTGTCTTTATATAAAAGAACAGAGACATTTTTTTATTCTTTAGTGGTTATTTTATCTTCTTTTATGGGTTATTCCTGTATATGCATCGGCATATAGGTCTTCAAATAGTTAATGAGGACAATTAATATTAAATTGTCCACTTAAATTATTATTTATAATTATTTTAAAATATACTTTCTATGTTTGCCTCTAATTATATAATTTTGTTGTAGTGAAAGTTACTCGTTATGATTATCTCAAATTTATCGGAAAGCAAATAATAGTAAAAATGAATTAACTTTTTAGTTGAGTGGAGATAGCTAGCAAAGTAAGCAATGAAAGGAACTACACACCAATAAATGTGGAGATGAATATAAAACCATAAAGATAAGACATAAAAAAGGCAGCTGATATTTTGATGTTCAGCTCCTACATAAATATAATGAATTATTAAATAAACAGGCCAACCAAGATCCAATTGGTTCCACTACAAGCAAAGTGTGGCCTACACACATTAAGAATCATAATTGATTCCAGCCTTGTGGTTCCAAGGTACTCAAGTAGAAAATCATAGGCTTTGTTTGGTTATGTTTCCCCATAACAAATTATTTTAGAAAATATAACGAAACATATCCCTATTTTCACTCAAAATCGCACATTTTCTAATATATATATTTTATTATTATTCTAATATTAAAATAATTATTTACTTCCATTTTTACCCCAAAAACTTAACAAAAAAGTATTGATTTGACTTCTATAATAAAATAATATTTCCCTCAAAACACAAACAAACATACCAAAAAATAATTTTTTCATTCTCCTACAACATATAATAAACACATAATAAAATCAAATAAAAAAACATAACCATAATAGTAAAAATCCTCTGTTTATATTTTCACATCCCACATAGATATTATATCAACCACAAAGTCATCCCCTCGTTAGTCAATTAAGTAATCATTGATGCAGTTGAACTTAATTCTTTTGCTTAATTTTCTGTCTTTTTTATCTGTTGAAATCATTCATTTCAACTTTTATTTTTTATTTATAAATGCAAGTTAAATATATTAAATATCTTTTTAAATTAAAGAACATTTGATATAGGGTAAATTATATATTCTTGACATATATCTGTAAAATAAAATAGAAGATGAAACACTAGACGAAATAGAAAATTTGTAAGCGAGATTTGGTGCAAGTGGAGTGATAAGAATTAACTGTTATAAATTGAATAAAGCTGAGATTCAGACTATATGTGTTAAGTACAAGAACCTGAGGATGATTCCCAGAACGAAAGAGAAAGCAGGAAGCTGGTTGGCCATGCCACATGCAACTATAGGGGAGCTGTAACTCAGACCAACAAATGCAAGATTCTGAGCTATGGTCACCCTGCAAATTAATTACAAATATTACTTACCTTAAACCATCAAGAATATTCATTACATATATATTAAACACTTCTGAGATCTTGAGGAAGTAAGAAAACAAACCCTATCAAACCAAGGAAGAAGACTCGCAGGAGAAAAGGGAAGGTCACAAGTGGCTCTTCTGATCTGAAAATATATATAGGATTAATGATAACAACAATTAGTTTCCCAGATGGGCTAATCTCTTAGATCTTCAAAGTTTGTGTTTGAGTTTTAGAAGTTTAAACATACCTATTACTATCATAGGAGAAGGAAAAGGGAAGTAGAATTATAGATCCAAGAGCATTTGTATAGACAACAAAGACAAAAGGGCTCATCCCTCTTGCAATGGCGGTGCTAGCCATTATAGTCAATCCTATAATGCAACCCTCCACCACCACCATGGCGGCGCACGGCACCACGTCTCTTAACGCCGCCTTGACGTCACTATCACCCATATTCTCTCTCATCTCTTCCTCCCTATTTCTCTCTCTCTCTGATCTGTGTGTGTGTGTGTTGGTAATTGGTTTCACTCTCTTTTCTTGATCAATTTATTAATAAAAATCTCCTGTTTTCAAATGAGAGGAGAGAGAGACAAGAAAAAGAGGAGAGTAACCCTTCATGGGAGTGTGAAGCTACTTGGACGAGAATGAGCAACTCGGGTGGTGTCCCATGCATGCTTAGGGAAGACAATATATCATATATACTTTATGTTTATTACATGGTTTCAAGGACGGAATCAAAATTTATAATTTCGGGTATGCGAAGTTGAACTTTAATAAAATATGAAGAGTAATACTATTATCTATAAAGGAAATTTTTTTTGTGAATTTTAATAGAAATATAAGTATGATGTAGTTCTGTACAAATTTAACGACACAATTGCCTCTACCACTCCTCCATGTCGATTCATGGTATTTTAATGGGAAAATTGCAAAATTAAGACTGTAGCTATAGCCATTTTGCATTTTAGGACTGAAATTTGGGATGATATTAAAGTAGGACCAAAACTCACAAAAAAACAAGAATGAAAAAGAAAAAGAAAAGGACAACGACAACAGGAAAATACAGCTAACGTTGGTGATTGCTTGTGTCTCGCTTGCGTGAAACACCTACGCAAGCCTCACGCAAGTAATCACCAGTGCTGACCATGCTTTCTAGTGATCGCAGTCTATTTTTTTTCGATTTTTAATGAGTTTTGGTCATACTTTAATACCACTCCAAATTTTGATTATATATTGTAAATTAGCTATTATTACAGTCCTATTTTTGCAATTTACTCTATTTTAATCTATCCGGGAAAACTAATACACATGTTTTCATATTATTTGTCCCTTTATTTGCAAATTAAAAACTTGATTTATCCTACTTGAATTATTAAGTTTTGGTAATAAGTTAATGTTAGAATCTTGGTTCTTGCCTCTTCGTGGCTGATATCGATTAAGGACCTACCAAGAACTATAATTAATTAAGGGCCCCTCTAATTACGTATGGCTCACAATTAAAATCCAACTCCTGCAGTTGGATTCTTTCAATATATGCTAATTAGTTAGGCAGTCGTAATAATTTGATCCTAAATAGTTTTTTATTTCTAAAATCAGACAGTGATTAATGTTTGATTATATGCATTGTGTCCTTTTGTTTTGCGTCAGCAGAACTGGTTTATACTTTATAGCAGTAATAATTTATCACGTCTCTGGCGACTGATCAAGACTGTCTGTGTACGTGGATTCTTGTCAAGTTGTTTGGTGATCTAAGCCTTAGTCTCAAGTAGGCATCATCTGACCACTTATGAAATGGGAAATTCTCCCAAAAAATATGAATTAATTGATCAGATTCAATTAATTATGAGATAACGCAAGCTGCATCAGTTTCTCCTATTATATGAGATGTCTTGCATTTAATTAAAAATGGACGCATTATGCGTCTTATGTGCATTGTGTATAGTTTATATTTTGATTTGTTGAATTTAAAAATAAAAAAATATTAATTTATTAAAAGAATAAATATACTAATCATAAAATAAATATAACACATATACGAAAGAAGTGAAATATAAAAATAATCAGCAACTAAAATAAAAAATCTAAACTGTAAATATGAAAATCTAGAAATTGCATTAATTTCAAAGAATATTTATTTTAAACAATAAGTGGCAGGCCAAGCCGACCCCCCTGGGATCAAGTGCCTGTAGGGATTGATGAATTATTGATAAGCAGTGCCTGTGGGTCACATCTAACTTTTAAAAAATCTGTCATATTTTTTCTTTGAAATGATCATATGCTAATGAACTTATCAATTTGAATATATCAGGCTTCCCTTCAACAACAATCTTTGCACATTTTATAGTGACATGTACTTTTGAGAGCATATGTTTCCAAGAAAGAAGAATGTCAATCTACTGCTTTCTGCTGGCTTGTTAGGTTGTGTGGTATTTTACAGTAAGGTATATATCAGATTTGCATCCCAATAGTACCAAGTGTAATACATTGGGGTAATGCTCCCCATGTTGAGACCGTCCTCTCTTGTGCTTGTCTTAATGCCCTTTTGACTTCTTCCATCCTGCAGCCATGGGTGAGCTACTCAGCAGAAATAATCACAATAACAAGTAAAACAGGCTATGTAGAACTAAATTAAATATGAGATGCAAAGAATATTGTCAATGGAAATGTCCTTTTTGCATGAGTGTGACATGAATGTGAACTAGTCTGAGAGAGAGAAAGAGAGACATTTTGAACTTTCAAAAGTGTCTCCTCCCGCGCAGAGACGTCGGATATGTTAGCAGGTCTAGGAATATGAAGTGTTGACCTTTAAAAGAAAAGGGCAGAAACAAATGTAGCTCCCAGAGGTGCTAGAAGACACCACACAGCAGTCTCCTAAAAGAAGCCAGGTCTCACACTTTGATTATCCTTAAAACATTTGTCCAACATCAAGGATAACAAGGAACTAAAATGTTATGATGGTATGAGGACACTAGAATTTTGTAGTAATCCGAAAGACGAAGAGGAAATGATAGCCACACACTTCAGATGCTATTGTTATAATGACAACCCCTCCCATTGAATGGTTCTAGGAATCCTCTAGTTATATCACGACATCTTTTGGAGATGTTGAGAAGTTGAGATGGTTTCTCCCCCCATATATAATATCTCTTCATTTATAACGTATATGTACAGAGTTATAGTATACATCATTTTGGGCAAGCATATCTTAGAAAGTCTAGAGCAAGACTAATTAATACATTATGAGAATAGGCATTTAGGATGTTCTTCATTTGAGTTGGGAGTATTCACTCAATTTTATCTTTGTGGCTAGAGGGAATTTATCATTATTCACAGATCCTAAACTAGGTAACTATTACATGGTAGCTTTTGAGTTGTTTAAGATAAATCTTCTAGATTTTCCACGAACATGTCATGTCAGAGAGTCAAGAATTCTCTAATTACTAAAATTCATCTTGAAAAATCATTAAACACTAGATATTGGTAAAATTAATAGCATAGACTTGTGCTTCTTCTTCTGTTGGTTTCAGACATTTATTTTGTTTCTTGTCAGTTCACTACTTAAACTACATAACTTAATCATCCGCATTGTCAAATTTCTTAAGCATAAAAATACATAAAGAACTTGCAGGACGTTAGATAATCTGCTTAGTCAAGGTGACAAAGTTTCTCCAAAGAAACTATCTATTCCTTAAGCGTCTTTGATCAAATTTTCTTGCAATACATTGCGGATGTGTTTTCACAATGGCTTTCTTTCTGATTTCAGAAACTTCCATCTAAGAGAAAAGGGCATACCTTTTTTTTCTATTAGCAAGTAAAGGGCATGATGCTCTGGCTTTCACCACTAAACTTTCGTCTGCTCATCCTTGATTGGCAAAAGGGGGGCTCTTTCACTGGTTGATTCAGAACTTCCGGCCACACTGTTCTCAATGACCTTGACTTCTTTCGCCTTGCCCCACATCACCGAGTAGAACCCAATAACAATGATGATGGAGCCCACCAAACTATATGAAATTTATGCATTGTGATAGCCTCCTCGAAGAACATCATATGAATAGAAGATACAAAAGGAATGGAACCTAGTGCAGGATTATAGCACTTGAAGTGCTAACACAATTCTCGACAAACAAACTTTAAAAAAAGTGCATGCACCTTACCTTCCAAGATAAAGCATATCGCCCAAGAAGATAATACCCAGTGCAGCTGCTATCACAATGCCCAGTGGATGAAACATGGCAACAAAAAGAGGACCCCTTTTATGCAGACACCATGCAGTTACACTCACCTGGAATGCAGAACCAAAAACTCCCTACGAAAAAGAGTAAGTGATCTGAATTATATAGTCAAAGAGGAAAATAGCGCATGAAACACAGTAGAGTAGTTCTCTTGACACTGGAGCAATGCATCACCTAAAGCTGAGAGGGGGTTAAGTTCAATTGCAATGAATTGATTCACTTGAATATTAATTGCTTTTTTGTATTATGAAACAGCCGTTCTATTCACCTACCGAATACAGAACAGCAATCAGTCTGATATTAGGTTGCAATGCCCAAGCACTTAGGTCTCTATCAACAATCAGAGATACTACCGTGGACAGAATAGCAGCAAAGAAGCAGTAAAAGAAGACGATAATCAGCTCTGCTGGGTAATTCTTAAGAATTGATGCCTGTAAAAAAAAAATAAAAAAATTTACCAATGGTCATTTATAATACATGAAAATCAGATTGTAGCGGGTATTATTATCCATAAAAGATTTCTTTTCCATGTTTTCTCTTGCTAACTTGTTTATTTCTCTTCCTTTCTTTAGATTCTTTTACAAAGCGGTACCTGTACAATTATGTAGCCCGAAGTGACTGCACAGTCTGCCGCAAGAAATAATCCTCCGATTATCCAGCTTGATTGTGGTATATGAATATACTCAGAAAGCAACTTAGAAGACGATTGGAGGGTCAGGATTTGAGGGCCTTTGTACAGAGTTACAATAAAGGCACCAGCAATTGACACTACAGTTCCGATTGTTTTTGCCAGAAAACTTGAACTTCTACAAGCTAGCTTTTCCATCCTAACAACCGCCCAATTGGAATTTAAGCAATCATTATTCCCTTTATCCACACATTTTGATTCCATTACCTTCAACAATAACTTGAGCAGGTTCTAACTCACCAATTATTGCAAGTTTGTGTTCATAATCCAAATGAAAAACAAAGAGGTAAAAACCTGAACAAAACTTGCAAGAGGAGAATAAAGAACCTGAATATCACGGCCAGTATAAAGGTAAATCCTGGAATGAGATTGAGCATTGCTGAGGCAAATGCAGCAGAAGTGAAATTAATTCCAGTATACCCAGTCAGCTGTGCCAAGCACCTACAAAGAGATTGCACACATTTATACACGGGGAATTAAAAACCAAAATAGAAAAAAGATTAACTTGTTAAGATTTTTCTTTATAGTTCATATAATCACGAGGCAAAACCTTTCTTAGAATCCAAAAATGCATCAATTCAGAACACTAGCCTTTCTTCCCAAATTTGATGAAACCCAGACTAAAATGTCTCTTCACGACATCAATTTCATAAAATTTTCTCCAAACTAAGACCTTTTCCCTTCAGAATTCATGTTCTTTGCAAAAATTATCATTCAAAAACGATCCAATGAGAAACATACCCAAGAACACCCAATGAGAAAAACCCACAAACCAGCAAGAAAGTGAGTGGAGGCCGGTTAGATGACCTGCAAAATCACAATTCATCACATACTAAAAAAGAAAAAAATAAATAAAGAAAAAAAGGAAATCCCAAGAAAAAGAACAATCTAAGAGATGATTAATACCTGTGAACTAGAAGAGATATGGGGAGGAGCAGAAGGGCGGCAAGAGCATTAGAATAGGCAACAAAGGTGTAATTAGTCATTCCACTGGCCATGGCTCTTTTGCTGATAATAATGAGTCCCACCTGGGCAGTTGTGGCCAGCACCATGCCCAGATACGGAGTCGCTGCACTCTCCGACAACCCCATTTCACCAGCTCTCCACCCCTAGCGCAAGAATCTCAACTGGTACTAGCAACTCTACTATTTTCTTCTTTGACTAGCTTATGGATATTCTGGGTCCACAAATAAACGATTCCTCGACCCTCAGAAAGTTATATATATGGTGAGTGGTGACAAGAGATACATCAATGGTTTAATGTAAGCTATTGTTGATTTCCTGGGATTTGGGCTCACTGTCCCGAAGCTGACTTCAAACCCCCACCTTTCTGTACCAGGACATGTTGTTGCACTAAATTCAGCAGTAAATTTTACTTGGTTTCTTTCTGCTTCCGCCGCCAAAAAAAAAAAATAAAGAATATTCCTCAAATACAGTGTACAGATGGTTCTTTTTCCAATTTAGAGATGGGCCTAAAAAGTGGAGATACGACCATAAATTGGATCCATCTACATGGGTATAATCCATATTCAGTTTTGGCCTAGTGAAATGATCCGATCCACTTTGCCATTTAGGCACCAAGACTTGTGGGTCTCAAAGCTCGGGGTCCAATGGGCCTATTAACTGGGTTACTAACTCAGTTATCACATGGCCTGGATTTGTATCAAGAACTACAATTGTCAAGTCTACTTAATCTAAAGCCCCAAGGTACCACGTTAATGAAGTAATATTTAATCCCAAGATGTAATAATTTTTATTGTATTGTGATAGTTTATATTCTCTAGTCTAGTACATGTTTTTTCTCCTTTTCAATAGTTCAACTGCATGCACATATGTCAAGTGTATTTAATCTATAATTGATTCTTTTTATAAGAAAGTATTTAATACACTTAACAAATATGCATAATGTGAAATAATAGATGAAATATGTAGCCGTCAAAAACACCCATCAACTGAATAATAATAAAGCAACCCAGCCTTTTCCTAATTCTTCAAATCCTTTCCTGGAATTTATACCCTCACTGTAATTTAGGGATACAAATTAGTTGAACAAGCTCGCATGTCTGACAAGTCAAGGTCGAGCTGTTTCTAGCTCAATTGCTCGAAGTCAAACTAAATCAAGCTCAAGCTCTATTTCAAGCTAAGTTCAAGCCATGTGTATCTAAGTTTAAGGCTTACAAGTCAATATATAATTAAATATTATTTTTTTATTTTATTAATAAATATATATTATATTATTATTATTTTTATTTCGAGCTCGAGTTCACAGTTATTTTCAATTCATTTGGTAATCGAGCCTTATTGAGTTGAGTCGAGCTCAAGTTTAAAATTTTAGACTCGTTGAACTCGAGCTATATATATCGAGCTTAAAAGTTTTTCTCAAATTCGACTCAATTCGCTCCCAATAAAAGAGAATTTCTAAAAGACTTAAATGCATTTATTTTTAATCAAAATCTTAAAAAAGCCCAAAGATCCGTGTCTTTTCTAAACGAGTTAACCCAACAATCCAACCCCTAGCCCATTGGATGAGATAATCTTCACCTTCCATTCCGTGGCACGTGTATGTTGGAGATGTTGTCCACGCCAATCCAATAGCACCAAACTAGTCCCATGATCAACAATAAATATCCTATCGTTTGTCACTCAGGAGATCATCTAATAACACAAGATACCAAGCCGAGCCCCCATCTTTGATCAACCTTTCGACTATTGATAAATATACTATTTGTCATTTCTTGTGATATCAGCTCGATTGCACCCCTAATATAACCCTCTCCAATCAAAAGTTGGATATTTGAACTTCAAATTGCAAAGATACATAAGAAATACACATAAATCAATATTGTGGTATGTCTCGATTGGTCATGATCATTTTAGTTGGCAAACCACATGCCCTAGTATGGGCCGAAGAGTCGATCTTGTCAAATAACTTCTGCACCAAATAAATTAACCAATATCCTATCCCCTCTTCCATTATAAAATTAAGATGTCACGTCTATGTGATGAGGGATTATGCTATATCAATTTTTTTAATTTCCCTTCCTATAACTTAAATTTTTAAATAATTTCACCTATCCACATATGATATATTAGCTAAATATAGAATGGAAAACTATAAGGGCTCGTTTGTTTCGAATGATGTAATTGGAAGTGATATATAAGTAAATAAATATATTTTAAACCTATTAGGATAGAATGTTTTAATTTTATGTTTGGTTGGTAAGATTAATATATAAATAATTAAAATATAATATATAAATTTACTATTATATCTTTTATATTTTTTAATAAATTTTTCATAATTTCCTCATTCTTTCCCATTCTTAGGAGCAAGGTTTAATTGAAAATAAGATATATAAAAAAAAAAGAGGGCCCTATTTAATCTTTGTAATTCTAATCATATCAAATCAAGCATCCCCTTTATCCATTTTTTAAAAACAACAATAAATAGTGTTGGACCTAGAATTTATCAATAATTTTTATCAATTAAAATAAATATTAAAAAAAATTAATTAAGTATATATCAAACCTAATCAAGTGAAGCAAATAAAGCCTAAAAATATATAGAAAAGCCCAGATCAACTGATTTTTGTTTGTTTTTCTGCATTCCCAACGCTGAGTAGTAAATGTGTTCACGATATATCAATTATTATGATCTCATCGATCATGCACGCGTGGGTACACTGCTTTCCTATTCTTGTTATTATTATCATATGTCATATGTGTCCTCAACTTGTCTGTGTTGTATACTTTTCTCTTTATTTCTATGTATGTGTAAGTGTCTTCATTTATGATATTGAATACTTATATTGATGTGTGGTGGGCTGAAATCATGTGTTGTCAGAAACAACTCAATATTTTTTGTCTTTTTCTTTTTTCTAACAACTAATTTTTTTAACATAGTGAAGTCACTTAAAGGGGACTTGATTTAAGGTTGGATTTTTCCTTTTTCCTTTTTTCTTTTTTTTTTGCTGAGAGTGCATATGGAAAAGGTTGGGTTATGTTAATTTTTCCTGTAATCAAGTCATTTAGAGCAATAGAGTCAATCAAAAAAAAAAAAAAAAAGTCATTTGGAGCAAGACTTGTTGATTGAAAACAATCGAAGAATATAGTTGTTGGGATTAATTAGCCTCCAGCGAAATATCTCTGACGTTTAAATCAGTAAAATAATTGAGCGAGAAATTGAGAATATATTATAAATTAAAGAACGGAATAAGTTTTACCGACAAACTAATGAATTGAGAATTTATTAAAGTGATACTTTACATTTAGTGTCTCATTGATGTGTTTAAAAGGTCATGCTTGATCAAAGGCGAGTTAGGTCAATTTAATTTGAACTATCTAAAGTAAATAAATTATAAAGTATTTGATTATTTTTAAAATAATAAAGACAAATAAATCGAGATTATACTCGTATCAAAACCAAATGAGATTTGAGGTTGAACTCTTGCTGCTCCCATAATTAGTTCTTAGCCTATTCATATTTAATGATTTTTGAATAATTCAAATTGACTATATTTACACATTTTGGTCCAAGTATTCGAAGTCGTAATCAAAACTCACATGGGATTGGGTTCTAATGTTCTAATAATCCCTCAAGAACAAAATAGGGGACCTCTTTTTTTTTTTTTCACCATTGTGCATGCATATGAGCACAATATCCTCTCATCAATCTCTTTCCATGTTATATCCCATGGGGTTCGACCCTTTAATTCGAACCGTTGACATCAATCTCTCCCTATAGGTCATTTCGTTTTCAATTTCACAATCTCAAAATCGACAAGGAATTAAAACCATGCTTGATGATTTCACGACAAATTGTGTGTGTGTGTGTGTGTGTGTGTGTATTAACCAAACCCTAATTTAATTAAATTATTACAACCTTGATCACTTACTACTAGATTTTCATCGTATTATTGTTGTTCTTGGAACATTTAAAACTAATTAAGACAACAAAATAAGTATTAATTTCATGTAACTATTAACGGCATATATGTTGAAGAATGAATTTTGGGTTTTACTCAATCCCAAAAGCTAGTTCAAGAGGTAAAGATTGTCCAAAATCATTCTTCAATATGATATCGGAGTCACTCATTACCGATGTTGAACCACTCATTTCTTATTATTCAACGCTCCAAATGTTCATTTCTGGACGTGTGAGTGATATATTTATGTCTTATATCGATGAAATAAATAAATGATAAGGGATTTCATTCCTTCATAAAATTCTTGCTCTTTCATTACAATGTCCACAAGTCGGGTTGGTTCGGGTTTGAGGAAAAAATGAATCCGAACCAATTATTTTTAATTGGTTCGGGTTTTACAATTTTTAATTCTTGAACCCAAACCAAACCAACCTGATCTAGAGAATTTTACAATTTTTAATTCTTGGTTTGGTTTGGATAATCGGGTTCAAGGGGGAAAAAAAGAAAGAAAAAAAAAAGAGAGAAGGAAGAGAAGGAGAATAAAGCACCGGTTGCAATTCCTTCAGTTCTTTAAATAAGAAATCAAGATAATCAAATTATTCTCAAAATATTCATCAAAATTCAAAAGCAAATAGTATTGCACCAGAGCACCACAATTTATAATTGTTATAAATTATCTCCTTCTTTACCACAAGCCACCATTGATAATATAAAATCTCAAATCCAAATCTTAATTGAACATTAAATATAAATATAAATATAAATAATAAAAATCATAATTTTAAAATAAAAATTATTTTAATTAAATGGTCTGATCGGATCAGATAAATAAGGATGAAATCCGAGAACCAAACCAATTGTAATCTGGTTTGATCGAATTTTACCTTATCAAACTCAATTACCTGATCCAAACCGAACCAATTAAATTGGTTCGATTTGAATTTTCGGGTTCATCGGATCGGATTGATCCGATGAACACCCCTATATACACACACACCAAGTCTAGGTCATGTGCGTCCATGTTCTCATCACGTGTTTTACTTATATTTGAGTGGTGCTATTATTTTGTCTTTCTTTGTGCTAATTTAATTGTTATCAAATGGTGCCACCAATGTTAGACTGGCCTAATTAAGCCTCCCCCATGTTTTCTCCTTCAATTAGGTTATTAATTATTTAAAAGGACTCCTAATTAAATAATGGGTTTGTTTGGTATTATTTTGGCTATTTTGGAGAAAAATATTTTAGAAATGGAGTTGAAGAATGTAATGAATATTTGATTTGTTTTGGAAAATGGTTAGAGATTATTTGCGAAATTAATTATGTTTTATATTATTTTTTTGATACGTGGAGATGTATTGAATGTGAAAAGATATATATGTATATATGTAATGATTAATTTTTGAAGGAATAGAATTAAGGTTAATTGGGAGAAAATATTTTAGGAATAGTTTATTATATTTTGTAGTGTAGTCTTGAGGACTGAACTATTGTATAATTTGGTATTGTTTTACTTAAATAAATTACCCCTATTGAATATTTGGTAACAATATATTTATATATTACCCTATTTATATATCTTACAAGTGTACTATAATTGTCAAAGCTATACTGCTCTATACAAAAATTGAGAGATTATTCACAAATTCATAATTATATATAAAAGAAATTTATAAAATACTAAGCAGCAAAAGATGATCGATTTATATATCATATTTTAGAGTATAGATGCTTAAGACTTTCTATTTTTATATGGTTATATATAGCCCATTAAATATTTTATAGCACAACATATAATAATATTTTCATCCAATCCATATATATTTATACTAACTGAAAATACTTTCTTTGGGTCATATATAATATTAGATTTAAGTTCCTTATGTTGCTAGAATTTTTATTATAATATTGGATTTTAAACATATATATATATATATATGTTCCTTTTCTTTAATCAAATTCAATCTAATAGTAAAAAAAATTAGAACAAAATATTATACACGTTTTTTACTTGGTTTAATTTATAAAATTTATCTATGTTTAACAAATTAAATTTTCACCTTGTTACTATGAAAAAGATTTACAAGAATAAAATATAGCTCTAAATTTTATAATATCCAAACCTAAACAATATCAATTGGACGTTTTGCAGTGCTAGCTAGCTAGACTTGTAAGATTTGCCATATTATTCCTGTAAGGATGGATCGATCAGACGATCACTATGTATGAATGTAAGCTTTAAGCAAACAATTAATTAAGGCCATGCAACTATGTTTCTTAGCTCTTAGCTGTGACATGTGATTTTGCCACCTACATATATAATTGTTGGCCCTATATATATATATATATATATATCTTGCGAAAATTTAATTGAATTGCCATCAAAACTATATATATTTATGTATGTATGTATGTATGTATGTATGCATCCTCACAGCTCTTTATTAGCAATTAGATGCATCAATTGACAATTCATTTTTCCAAAATTAAATTCATATACATATGTATATGATTTAATGGTTTGTGGTCCGGTGGCATAAGTCTCTCACATAATGTGGGAGGTCAGCTCTAACTTCTAATGTGCGTGTGTGTATATATATATATACAATTGTTACATTGATTTATCAATTAATATCGCAATCTCATTTAAAACTAGTCATTTAAAAATCAACTTATTTTCTTGTGTAAATCGAACCCTAAATTGTATTCCCATTTCACAAAGGATGTCACAGTTCGATTTTATCTATCACAAACTTTTGAGAATCAATGCGTTTTATTTCTTAAGCCCCTATTACACCTTCAAAATTTAATTTAATTTAATTAGTTATTTTTTTCATAAGATAACAGTTTTAGATATGAATAGATATTTTATATCACTTCGAATTCTCTATCCCAATACATATTTCGTCTCCTATTCCATTTCATTGTATGCATATCAAGCGTACCAAATCCACAATTAATTATTTTTATAAAAAAATATTTAATACACTTAGCATATATATATATATATGAAGTAGAATTAGAGATATCGACGAAACGTATATTAGAATAGAAGAACTAAATCAATTTTATTAAAATTAATACGAATCTTGCCTTATACTTTGGAAGGTCTCTCTCTTTCTCTACCCCTTGAACTCCAATAAATTTCCATATATAATTTAAGAGGTTAATTATATGGCTGTGAAGAATTTAATTTTTTTTCTTTTTTCTTAATATATATATAGATAGATAGATAGATAGATAGATAGATTATGGACGAATTTTTTATTTTTTCAATTCTTAGAAGCAAAGAGAACATCTTTGTGAGATGGAGTATTATTAAAAATATTGTCCTAAGTTGATTGTCATATAAGAGATGGAGCTGCAGTTGGGAAGAACAGCCATAATTATGATGGCTGGCTGATACGGACAACAGGCATTTTAGGGTTCCCAACAGTGGAAAAACTACTTGTAGTTATGGCCATCCTAATCCTGTCATAAGAGCCTGTCAGATACATAACAGATATCATATATATCACTTCACACACACACACACACACACACAATGACTAGATTCATCATATATACACACACATATATATATATGACCAAATTCATCGCCTAATAATGAAAATTTAACTATGTCGAGATATTATTTTATCGATAAAGAGATCTTATCCTTGAAAAAATGCCTCAAAAAATGAAAGAAAACTAATAACTAAATAAACTATTTTAACTCCTTAACTCCGAAATATATATAAATATTTTTAAAATATATATATTTATAAAGTAAATTAGAAAATATCAAAAGAAAAAGAAAATAAAAAAAGGAAACAGGACAAAAGGGCTCATTAACTGAAACAGCTCAAGTGTTCAAAAGGTCTCAAAACCAACTCTGGCTAAGCCCACATGGCCAGTGGCCACTCCACCACCACCCCACCCTCCAACTCCTCCTCTCATTAATTTATACCTCTCATTTCTTCCATTACAACACTCACCACAAACAAACTTCAATATTTCATCAGTTCTTTTCTACATTCTTCGATCATTTCTGAGGAATTAACATATATAATTATGGGATATTGCAATAGAGGCAAACACATGAAGAAGAAGATGTCGACAAGAAGAAATGGCTGCGGAGAAACAATGGCGAACCGGTCGGTCCAAATGAAGGTGGAGAAGCTGCAGAAAATCATACCGGGTGGCCGAGGCTTGAAACCCGACCCCCTTTTGCTGAGAACAGCAGATTATATATTGCTTCTGAGGCTGCAGATTAATGTCTTGAAAACCCTTACGCAGTTTTATATTCCATGACTGCAGCATTAATTTTCTTTGTTTTCCTTTTCCTTTTAATATCTCTTGGGCTGTAGGGTTTGCAAGAACCCTTTACTATAATTTTACCATTGATCAGTTTTAAATTTGACGTTATGATCTAGCCAGCTACTGTCTGTGTATTACAGTTAAATTCTGGGAAATCAAAGGTTAATTTGTAGTGAGTTCACTTTTCTTCTTAATTTTCCCAATTTCTCTTCTTCCTAGCTGGCTAGGATTCGATTAATTTGCTATATGGAATACACACACATATATATATATATATTCACATTTTGAGTTTTTTCTTTTTATTTTTCGTTTTATTAATATTGCCAGATATTGGAAAAATGAAGATGAACTAATAAGGTATGAGTTAGAGCCACGTCTATTGATATTATATTATGGTTCACATAAAGTTATGAATCATTAAACGCAATTTTGTATTCTAAACAACCTTAGAATTCTCTTATGTAAAAAATCGTCTTTTATATATTTGGGCACTTTGGATTCTCTGTTTCATTTTATATTCCATCTCCTATTTTAATTTGTTGTGTTTATGCCAAGTGTATATAATTTTCAATCTATAATTTTTATAAGAAAATATTTAATACACATATCATATATTCATGAAATAAAATGAAAGATGTAATAGAGAATGAAATAGATGATTTAAACCAATATTTGGGTGGGTTTTCAGGCAGGGTTGTATTTATCAATCTTAATAAGTGAATCGAAATGAGAGTTCACATGAAACCATATATATATATATATGTGTGTGTGTGTGTGTGTGTGTGTGTGTGTGTGTGTGTGTGTGTGTGAGAGAGAGAGAGAGAGAGAGAGAGAGAGAGAGAGAGAGAGATTCACTAATTCTTCATCACTATAAATTAATGTCATTTGGAAGTATTCAATTTTGAGATATTTCTATCTTAATTCCTGTTGTGTTAATTTACTCTCATTAGCAAACTTAGTACTAATTTGAGTATTGAAAAAGTTTTTGCTTGACTTTGAGCGATCCTAATATTTTATATATTTGGGAGTAGATTTAATTAGAGATGAAGCATCCAATATGAATCATTCTAATGGATACTCCATGAAGGATCGACTACTAAAATGTTATCTAGATTCGACTGTTATATATAATAAATCAAATTTAATTATTTTTTCATTGATTAAATTTAAAATGCAACTCAAAACTCAATTTGATTAGTTAAAAAGTGATATAATATATCTGAAAGTAACTCATATATTAATTCAGTTAAAACTCGTCCGAATTTGATGTTCTTATATATATATATATATATATATATATATAATTTTAATGAAAAATTCAAATCAATTTTAACAATATGGAAGAGTTGATTTGCTTTACCAATGGCATAATTCCACACAAATTTCATAGCAAACAGTTCACAACAATGATATATGAACCAGCTGAAAATTGATGCACATATCACCTCAATCAATATGCAACAAATAGTGCACTTTAAATTTGATCAAAAACTTTTTGTTCTTTAATTTGATAGGAAAGTAATTTTGGCAGACTTATATATCGTATTTAATTCTAAAAATAATTAATCAAATTTCAAATTTTTTTTTAAACTACTTTTTAACTTAACCAAAAAAATTAGGTTTTGTTTGGTTATATTTTCCTAGAGCAACATTGTTTGGTAAAACATAAAAAAACGTATCTTCATTTTTTTCTCCAAAACACACATTTTTTAAATATACATACATATTATATATATATTATATTTTATTATTATTCTAACATTAAAAAAATCACTCAATTCTATTTTCACTCCAAAAATCCAACAAAAAATATTGATTTGGCAACTATAGTAAAAAAATATCTTTTCCAAAACATAAACAAACAGGCCAAAAAATAACTTTTACATTTTTCAATAATTCATTCTCTCGAAAGACATAATAAACACATAATAAAATTAAATAAAAAACATAACCAAACATTCCCTTAGTTAAATTCAAAGAGTGATTAAATCAACTTTTCAATTTAACCAAATCAAAGGGGGGAAAAATATATCCAGCTAAAACCAAGCGGGCTCTGATGTCGGGCCGCCCAAACGTTTGAACCATCGAAATTGGCCTATGGCCCATCAAAGAAGATAACAAAGATTAGTGAATTGGGCTCAGACAATAATAAATATTTGACAAATAAATTTAGCCCAATTAGGTTTTAACAGTTTTATATATATATATATATATATATATATAGGATAATGATTTTTCAAATTATTGCCTAATTACCTTCACAGGGATGTGAAGTATTAATTCTCTCGAATTTGAATTTATTTTTTTTTATAATTTGAATAATTCTTTACTTGTTTGTTGATCTTACTTAGAATTTTGTAGAGGGGACAACAATTATTTACTTCTTTGTCGATCTTACCTAAGATTTAACAAAGAGAATGGCATTTCTTTTTATGCACTTCTTTCAAAATTTATTTTTATTATCTTTGTAATTCGTATAATGGCAAAGTCCACATCAACCCCACCTAAGTACACGTGGTGCTTAGTAAAAGGAAAAAGAAAAAAGAAAAAAGAAATATTGTTTGAAAACTTTAATGTTTTGACGTGTTAATCCATTTCAAATTCTCAACCTTTTTGTCTAGCCGCTTGAAATTCAAGTGACATTTATCTTTCTTATTATGTAAAAAATCTTGTATTCAACTTGAAATAGGTGTGCTGTACACCTTATGTGCACTAAATATAATTTATACTTTAATTTACTTAATTTGAGAATGAAAATAGAAAAATATTAATTTATTAAGAAGATAATAATTCGTTATTTATAATGTTCTCTTTTTAAAAAAAGAAAATTCTCAATTTTTTTTGTTCTTTTTGTATGGAGTTAGGTGGTGTGCTCCGGATTATTCCATCCACGTCCAGACAGGCAACTGATATTGGGTATTCACAACTATTATGCAAAAAGAATAACATAATTTTTGTCTGAGAATAAAAGTGATTAGTGGCTAATTAAGCCTAAAAGCATCCATAACTAAACCTCTTCCCACTCTCAAAAAAAGAAATGAACTTTTTGGATAAACAAGTTTCTCCAAATTTCTAAGCAAAAATGCAATTTAGCATTGCATTAGACCAAAACTAGAGCAAATCAGTATCATTAATTCTTAATTCCAACTTTTAGCCTTAATCTGTGTGTGTTTAGAGGACCCCCATAAAAGATGGTAGCCCCCATAGTTTTGAGTGTGAAATTTTCTTGCCCCACTTTAGCCTTGACTTCAAGAAGCTCAAAAAACTAGTCCAGCAAGCTAAAGAAACTAGTCCCAAGTTGCCATTTTCCTCCATTGCAAGCCAAAGAAACTAGTCCCAAGTTGCCCACTTTCTTGATTCTTGAGTCCTCATTTGATTTCCCCCTCCCTTGTAAGAGAAAATTTCACCAAGCTGCTTCCTCCTTCAGGGCTTTTTCCAGCAAGAGCACACAAAACCTGATTTCAGGCTATATTCTTGGCATATGAAAAGGGGACTTTGGTTTCACCACATCTGTCTAAGCAAGTCAAAAGGGTGCCATTCTGAAGTGATGAGTCTTTCTGTATCAAAATATCTGCTAAAGATTTGATTTTGCTTCTATGGTTCTAGATAGTAAGTATTACTCATACTATTGAGTTTGGTTTCTTGAAATTACAAGAAAAGAATATGCTTGGGATTTGTATCACTGGTTTGATGGTTTGATTCAGTTGTTGCCAAAGTGCTAAAAGAAAAGATGTCTTGGATTCAATCAGCATTTGGAAGCAAAATTAGCCCTGTTATTCTTTTCATCATAGTAGTACTAGCTGTTGTTTTCTTCATTGCTGCTCTTCTCCACTTGCTCATAAGGTTCCTCTTGAAGCAGAGATCTGCACAATCCCATAATTACCCAGAAATGTCCACTCCTGGTGCTTTTCAGAGGCAATTGCAGCAGCTTTTTCATTTACATGATTCTGGTCTAGATCAAGCCTACATTGATGCTCTCCCAGTTTTCCTTTACAAGGATATTATGGGCTTAAAGGAGCCTTTTGATTGTGCTGTTTGTTTGTGTGAGTTCTCAGAACAGGATAAGTTAAGGTTGTTGCCGGTGTGCAGTCATGCTTTCCACGTTGATTGTATAGACACATGGTTGTTGTCAAACTCAAGTTGCCCACTTTGCAGAGGGGTAATCTTGTCACCTGGATTTTCTTTTGAGAACCCTGTTTTTTATTTTGAAGATTCAAAAGAAACTGAGGATGGGAGTTCAGAAAATGCAGGTTTTGTTGGGGTGTTGAAGCCTAGAGAAGATGATAATAGTGCTGTTATTAATGAGACAAGGGTGTTTTCTGTGAGACTTGGAAAATTTAGGAGCACAAATATTGCTGCAAATGGAGAAAGTGAAGTTGGAGAGACTAGCAAAAGCAATTTGGATGCTAGGAGGTGTTATTCCATGGGTTCATTTCAATATGTGGTTGCTGATTCAGACCTGCAAGTTGCCTTGTGCCCCAGTAGAAGAGATAGAGAAAATGGTGTTGAGGGTAGTGAATTGAGGGGACCTGTGAAAGGGAGAAGTGGGCAAATAGGGAATTTCACAAGTGAGGGGGATGCTGCTGCTGGTGATGCTGATGGGAAGAGAATTAACAATGGGGCTAAAGGTGAAAGCTTTTCTGTTTCCAAGATTTGGCAGTGGTCCAAGAAAGGTAAATTCCCAAGTTCCACAACTTCACATTATTCTAATGCTATTAATGTAAGTTTACCATGAAAATCATTAAGTTCAGGCTATACCAGATACAAATGTAGGGTATAATCAGTAGCCCTTTTTGGCTCTGAACCTTATTCAGTCCAGTAATCAGGCCATTCAATTGTTAGGGCTCTTTTGCTTGTTTTTCTTGCTTTTGTTTTCACTTTTCTTTTTGGTTTCTTTTTATGCAACTCAAGTTGAATGATGCTTATTTTTCACACCACACTTTGTGGATTGACAGATGGGCCACACTTTCTTTTATCTTCAATTCAAATTCCATTATATTTTCTTTGGAAAAGTTGATTCCCACTAAATCTTTACTGTTATGATTTGTGTGACCATCCTTTTCAAATTTCTTGGTAGCTCCCAATTCTCCCTGCAAATGCTACAATTCCAAAATGCCATATAATGTATAATGAGCATTGATCTACACAACTTCCCAAGCTCCCCACTTCTCTTTTCTTGGACTTTTGATTCATTCTAAACAGATTATCTAGTATGTTCAAAGAATTTAAAATAAAAGAAATGAAGTGGTTGTTGCTGTATAATGACAAGATGCTTTTTGGAAACTTTGGGTTCCTAGTAATGAATTTTGGCACTTTATTCTCTGCCCAATTGTGGGATGAAATTGATGGTGGTGGGATCAGTAAAAAGTGGCAAGAAGGCACTCTTGTGATAATGAGTAAACTTGATTGGAAAAAGTTGCCTTGAGGGCACAAATATGGATACATGGGGTCTGTTGTGAGGGTAAAATCTCAAGCTTATTATGCAACCCATGTTCCCTTCTGATCTTCACCAGTAAAAGCAACACCCTGGTGGGAATATTTATGCAAAAATTTCTTCTTATGTTGGGTGTGGTTGTAGGCCTAGCATAATAGTACTTCTTCCAATTTTCTCTTATTTCTTTTTTGTTTTAACACATCTTTTTGAACATGTATTGCTTTTCCTTTCTTGGTGAGAGGGGATGTCTTGGGAAAAAGAGGGTATGGGAGAAAATTTGAAAATCATTTTGGGAAGGAACAAAGGGTTTGGCATTAGGATAAAAGGGATCCAATCACAAGGAAAATTGAAATGCTTACTCAATTGGTATAATGTGCGCGAAATACACAACGATGATCTTTCTATTTAATGAATATATAGGAAAAAATATATATTTTTTAATAATGTTCCGAACTCCAGCCTAAAATATATGTTTCTCGATCTAATGCCCTCTTATAGAGTAGGGTTGATTCAAATATTATGTTACACCCCTGAAAGAAGAGGCCAAATGTATTAGTAGAAAAAAAAATCTTTCAAGAATATCTCAAACTCCAGCCCGAAGTATATTTTTGAACAAAAATTACACAAGCGATGTTCAAACTATCTAGTAATATAACCAACAATCATCAGGCAGTAAAGCTCATTACAAGATCCAAGGACAGACTTTCCAAGAATCCCAAATATTATTAGATTATTACAATCCCTTTTAAAGTTTAAGGTACTGGTTCCTAATACTTAGTTACATGCTGCTAGAAATTTGTGGGGTTCCTAAACATAAGCTCTGATACAATTTCACTCTCCAATCCAATGGGATGAACTATGAAGTACCCCAAATCCCATTTGTGGGGATGGAAAATGATAATATTTGGGATTAGATTAAAATAATGGGAGCACTGCACTCTGTCCATGATTAAAAGAAAGGAAAAATGTGAAAAGTTGATGAATTTCTTGAGAGTCAGTAGAGGTAGGGCCATGGAGTGTTCTCTTAAGCTTATGATATGGTGCAATAATTCATGTCCCTTCCAACATATCACTGTATATTCTGTGCTCCAACAGTTAAAGCTATGAATTGGTCCAATAGAAAAAGAAAAAGAAAAGTGAAAGCAATCTGGAGGGAACAATTCATGCAAACTTAGCAGTATTTTTCTTTTTTGTTTTTTCTATTATTTCTTTTTCCCTTTTTCATACATCCCTTTTGTTGCTGTTTCATTGAATAGATGCTGTCCAAATATCATTAATTTTAGAGTATAAATTGCTGCTGTACTTTTATCTTAGTAAGTGTATATACATATAAAAGGTGAAAGTATACATTTATGTAGTACACATAAAAAACCATTACATCATAATTCTCTTGCAAGCAATGGATTTATATAGTAAATTGATGGCATAGAGAATATATAGACTTAACTTGAAGACCATTTTGATGATGATCTTTAACTCATTTGTTGTCGTTATACACGATAATATTAATATTTTACATTATGATATTATAATGTACGTTTACATCAACTAGAGAAAATAAATAAATAAATAAATAAATTTATTGCATCAGACTGCTTGAAAAGAGACTGTAACTTTGAACATATAGATTTTTTTAAAACTCTAAAAGATTAAGCAATGGTTTTATGCAGGGGGCTTACCATCCACATAGATAGAATGGATTATACGAACCAGACAAGGGAAATGGCGTGGCCCATCTCAAGTTAATGCAGTAAAAGGGATTTATAATTCATTTTGGATCTTCTATTTCGTTCCATATTTCATCTTTTCTTTTAATTTGTTGTTTTTATGTTAAGTGTATCTGATTTTTAATTAATTATTTTAAAAAAAATATTAATATACATGTTACATATTTATAAAATGAAATAAGAGATGGAATAGAAAATGATTTCTAAAAAAATTATTATTAATTAAATATCCAGTTGTTTTACAGGGGAAACCCACTCGATTATAATCTATCTAACATTGATTAGTTTTACATTAAGTATCAGAATTGACATGAAAATACATGGACATCAGCGAAATCTTTTAATGTTTAAATTAATAAATATTCATGTCGTGCGTTCATTTAACCCAATAACATCAATCTTACACATAAAAGAGTGTGTGGTCAGGGATTCGAACGGAACGAATTCTTGATGTATATGTGTATAAATTAAAAATAAGAATAATAAATGTTCGGGAAAGAGCAAGGAAGAAAGAGTAAAAGATAGATGCCAAGGAATTGAGATGGATCCGATACCTATGATGCAGATTTTGAGATATATTGTAATTTACTAACCTTTGTGGGTGCTTTTCACAGTATCCGAATCATATTAACACAACCTTATTAATTAACTTTTGGTCTTGCAATTCAAGTGGTCAACTTATGTTGCCTCATAATCCAGGCTGATCTCTTCTCAAATAAATAAATAAATAAATTCCAGACTGATCTATCCCTAAGTTTATAAAGAATTGAAAATTCGTAGTGGTACAGGGAGACAAACGAATCGAGTTGGCTCGAAAAATGTACGAGCTCAAGCCAAGTTCGTATAGGTTTTGAACCGAGCTCGAGTCAAATAACTCTTGTTCGCGATTTCGCGAGCCTGTATTTTTTTTAAAAAAAATATAATAAAATATATTAATTTTAGAATTTTTTATAAAATAATTTAACTTTTCGACTTCGAGCTTATAGTTTGTTGACGAGTTCAAACCAACGAATCAAACCGAGTCGATCCAAACTCAAATCTCAATTTTCTTAGCTCGTCAAGCTTAAACTTGAGCCTAAAAAAATTGTCAAAACTTGACTCGACTCGTTTGCATCAGAAATCTAAATTAGGAGTTTTTATAAAATACTATAGTTGCATTGTCCCTTTTGTCATTCACATGCAGTTGCAGAGGGAGCAGAACCGGTAATAGTAAATATTTGCCATTGGTTCAAACTATGAAAAAGTTAAAATTTTCATGTGAAGAGAAAGTACGATATGGTCGCGTTGAGACAAATTGCATTTATTAGCGGATCATTTTTGTGGTTGCACAAAATCATTGGTTCCCCCATATTTCCCTCCTTTGTGTTTTATTCACTTCTGGATTCATTTAATAGTTTCCATTATTTCCTTAACTCGTGGGGTCTCTAAACCCATTAATAAAAAAAAAAATGTTACTATTCTTTTTCCCCTGTAACAGCCCATGTGACTATATATTTTCTAATAGATTAAAATCAGCATATATGATAATATCATATATAAAAGTTGACATCATCGGTTGAACATATGATATTATAAATTATAATACTGACATCATAACAACCTATAACACATTTAATTACATATTGAAATAAATGGCATGATACAAACCTCATGTGAATGATGGTTTATGACTCATTCAATATGAAAATACGATGAGATTATAAATTATAATATTGATATCATCATTTATGATTTGATAATTTATAATTCATTTAATTACATACTGAAATAAATTAATTTGAATTTTTTACTTCATGAATCGAGTTGACATATGCTAAGTGTATGAAATATTTTTTTATAAAAATAATTTATTGAAAATCAAATACACGTATCGTATATTCATTAAATTGAAATAGGAATTAAAAATATGAAATGAAATAAAAGATTCAAAGTAAAAATAAGGGCACGATATGAACCTTATATAACTGAGACACACAATGCATGAGTATTTCTTGTTTATATGCTATTAGTGAAAGAAAACTCGAGGTATACAAATATTCGACTTAATCAAGAAATAAATTTGAAACTGTATATTACAAATATACCTTTAGAATCGAGTACAATGAGTTTTGTAGTAAATTAGGCTTACAAAATCGAAAATAAAAACTCAGCAACGCAGGGAAAAAATTGGCAAGATCTCATTTCTATATTGTGGCTCATAAGGCAAAGTTCGACTCCAACAAAAGCTTGCAGTAACTTTTCTTATAACAATGTACATAAACTACCCTCAAAGGGAAGAAATGAGAAGTAAAGAGAGGCATCCAAAGGGTACTGTCCTGGTTGAAGCCAGTCAAAAGTCCAATTGCTGTGTGAGATTGCCAAAACAATATAACAAAATTTTGCCTGAAACTACAAAAACCGAAAAGATGCCTTCTCAACTCAACGATGAGAATTGACAAGAATTTCATTTATGAACTATCAAGGGCCGATATTCATTCACAAATCACGGGGGAAGTTGCTGATTTGTCCTTCCTCCAAATCATCTTTGTCGTTCACCTTGTAATTTATCCTTATGCGCATGACAAGGGATTTCTGAAAGTTTCAGCAAAAGCATAATTTTATATGGGGCACAAAATGTAGATGAATTTGTAAAATCTTCAAGATAAACACAGAAGGAATTGCAAACATATTCCCTCTTATGGGGGGAAACCAAAAGGCTACAACATCAATATCTACACAGATTGCATCAATCGGTTCTTAATGTCTCTAGGAAAAAAATTTCTGTATAACTGCGGTTATTTTATTAAAGGGAAGAAAAAATGTTAAACTGTGTACATCACTTTTTGCACTATGGACATATGATGAAGCTTCTAAAAGAGATGGAAAAGGCTGTGAAGGAAGAAAGAGGTGGTTCATCTACGAATTTCTAAAAATATAAGCATACTGGAACTTGCATACCTTTCCATGCTGGCTGTTTGAAACTCGTAACTTCTGTGTGATGGATCCGTTACCACTTGCAGGAAGTGTATTACCGCTAGCTGGATCCAAGTGCAACTGAAGAAACTGCAGATAATAAACAAAATGATATCAAAACATGGAAGAAAATGCCCCCTCTTGCCTGATACAAGAACGAAAAGACATATTCTAGGTGCAACAGCAAAATTTTGCCATCCAAGTAATATCTAAAGCCCATGGAATCAGAACACCTCAGCACAATCTTCCAAGGAAGCAGACACAAAATAAAAACCATTACATGTTAAATAATCAATACCAGTTCTGTAAGCTGCAGAATACTGATAGCAAAAAGAAGCATAAATTTTCCTCAAGATCTTTCTGATTCTAATTTCAAGTAAGTTAGAGATTGCAACAAGTGAAAAGATACATGCATCAATATCAAGTGACAACAACTCCACTTCACACAAGAGAACAAGAATATGCAAGAACGTATTTTAGTTATTGTGAGCTAATAATGACCTGGAATCATATCTTACCAAAACTTACACCTCCCAGTGAACAGAATTCGACTAAGATGAAAAGTTAAGACGATAGCACCCTTAAATTACCTTGGGGACAGCAGCCTGGAATACAAAATTCGAGTAGATATTGGGTGACTTGTTCACAAATTGAGCCTCGATTAGTGTGGTCTGTGGACTGCCAGGCTCCTTTGAGAAGTTGAAAGTTATTTTTAAAGAGCTGCTTTCAAATGCAACAATTGCTGGATAGGAAGGGCCATTCGTCTCTGCAACTTAAAGCAAGGGTGTCAAAAATTTACCGAGAACATAGCAATGAAACTAAAAAGGTACATAAATTAATGAAACATACGAGGCACTGATGGGCTGGTTCCAAAACCATCCAACAAATCCATCATTGACGAACTTCCAACAGGGGATGAGGTTTGAGCTGAAGGCGAGGAGGAGGCCAAGTTGCCTAACAAATCCACTGAACTTTTGTTATCTTGACTGGCAGATAAAATATCAAGCGTGGATGAGCTACTTTGAGCTGGAGGAGTTCCAATTGACAAAAGGTCCAGCAACACATCAGTACCACTCTTTTGGGCCTGATTGGGTCCTGAAATATTAAAAGCAAAAATAAATGGCTTTAAATTTCATGCATAATTGGAAAGAGCTTCTCTAATATTAAACTTTGCTCAGGTAAACTACAACTACCAATCAAAGAGGGAATATTACAACAGAGATCAAAACATCAATCAACTTATACTGTAGAGTATTTGGTGTCTTTTGGAAGTAATAATAAGGAAATCAACAGTATAACTCTCTGCCATGTACTGTCAGGATAAAACCAGCAACATGTACTAGAATCTCTCTCTTACTTTTCATGAGTAGTCAAAAGGAAACAATGAGAGACATAAGTGGGGAGTATCTTTCTAGGCAAATATTTCATGAGGCTTTGGCGTGATCTAAGGCACAAAAAATACCAGATAATTGCAAAGAATTCCTATATAATTATCATTTATTATTGGTTCACTTCTGTGCAAAGACAAAAATCAACCTTGTGAAGCTGCTGGGGACAAATCAACCCCAAGAAGATCCTGAAGAAAATCTCCGCCAGAGGAGCCTGGTGCTGGGGTGTCATCTGAACTAAGATCAAGCAAATCAACAAGAGGAGCTGAAGCGGGTTTGGCAACTCCATTAGGAATTTTAGGTGGAGCTCCTTGTGAAGAAGAAACAGCAGCCGGCACCGAACCAGCCCTCCTCCCACTAAAGGTTGCCTCATCGAGCACTGGCATCCTTTCGACCAAGGCAGACCTGAACAAATGCAATAGAATCATGTAATAAAGAACCAAAAGAGAAGACTGTGAATTTACAAATCACAGACTCTATAACTGTACCTGATTTTCTCATGCTTCTCGATAATAGAATTGAACTCAATCGCTCTCTGTTGCAGTTCAAGAACAAGGCTTCCTTTATGATGACGGACAATTTCATTTATCCTCCTGTGATAGATTAGAAATGTTTCCTAACTTAGTAAAGGAAATTAATGTAGCAAATGGAAACATTTAAACATACTATCACAGAGGCAACATACTTCGAACACGAGGGGAAACGATTTGATAGCTTTAACAAAGCAACCAAGCACATAGCTCTAGTTGTGAGATCTGATGAATGACGTCCAATTGCAGTTTCTACAACATCAACTGCATCAGCCTCTGTCACCTGCTCCAGACAACAAAATTGTCAAAGTTGTCTATGAAATGAACACTTTTGAAGCACAACTGGAAAGATTAACGGTAGTTCACGATGATAACAAGAATGATGGGAAGAAGTAATTTTAGATGTTAGGCTTAATTATTCAGCTCTCTGTAAACCTGTAATTACTATGACTTCTCAATTAGCTGAGAAATTATCAGTCTTCTTCACATCATCATCACACTTAATTAGTATGCTTGAAAACATAAAAGTAATTTAAGATTTAACAACCAGAAAAGGCTGTGTAAGAGCACAGCATTAGAGTAAGAAGTTTTAAGCTCACATTTCGAGCAAGATAATCTTTCTATCCTCCACAAAGCCAAGTTCAAAAACTAAGGGCCCATTTGGTTTTATTTTCACTTTCATTTTTCATTTCCATCATTTTCAATTTGAAAAGGCAGTTAATAAAAATAAATTTGCATTTGGATAGATTGTTGGATAATGATTACCTTGGGTTTAGTAGGTTGTATACGGGGAGAGATAGAAATACTGTTAATAGAGAGAGAAGATATAAAGGTTATTGAGAGAAGATATATAGGTTATTAGAGAATATATTTTGAGAATGAAAATGAAAATATAGTGAGTGAAAATGTGTAAAAGGTAATATGTTTCAATTTTTAAATAGTAGAAATGTGAAAATGGGGGTTTAAAAATGAACACAAATAGGACCTACCTAACTTATAATTAAGAGTATGAGATTCTTACCTATTTTCTATTCCAACTAAGAGGTTCAGATGGTTGGAAAGAAGCTAAAACGAGAACTAATTACCTCATGGCAAAGTGTAATGTGGATTTGATAAGACATGGGTGGGTACTCCTTCAAAAGGAGAGAAAAATAAAGAGAGAGAGAATTGCAGCCTTTGACTTGTCCCATTTGAAATATCCTCGACAAACTACATATTGCATCATTCTCAAAGAAGACAGAACTTGGGTTGGGGGGAGCATGCATGATAAAGAGGGAAAAACCGTAACATTTTTCAGGAGAACGCAACAATTGCTGGAGTTTCTAACCTAGTTTACTAAGGGTCAACATATGTTCGTATTATAAAGAAACTTATTCCCTCCTTGGCTTCTATTAGGCCCAGCTGACATACATTCAACATTAGAAACTGAGGGATAACTCCAATACCCAATTTGTACAAAAATCTGGACGAAATCTGATATGGAAAATTAAGAAAAACTTTAAAAACGCTGAACTCACAGTTACTGGATCCTCTACATCAAGCATTCCTGCATTACTAACCAACAGCTCCCCATATTCTCCGATGCACCAAACAGCAACTCGAACAAGAGTTTCCTGGTGAAGACATAGCACAGTTTCTTGAAGTGAGGACAAGTAAGACTTTCCAATAACTTATCCTACAACAGCTACATTATACCTGTTCACCTGCTGTTTGCACAGCCTTGTACAGCGATCTTACAGCATACCCATGGAGGTTGGGAGCATTAGTGATTACAACAATAAGGGCATGCCACACGTCGTCCTTCACATAATTTCCAGCCTGCATCGCATACAATAATCAGCTCTGAAGTAAAATAGGCCAGGTTCAGATTTTCATTGACACTACATATTAGAAAATATAGCACATTTTTACAAGAACTCACGAGGGACAGGATAAACATCACAGAAACGTGCCTGGTTGAGTAGAAATCAGATAATATAACTTCTAGAAGAAATCATTAGCAACAAGATACACGTATGGGAAATTTAGGATTCCTAATAAAAATGTTGGCATACTTTTTTCTGTGACACAAGTACTTCAATGGTTGATAATATAGCATCTCTTATGCCAAGAATGCCTCTTGAATTTCAGTTGTCCAACCATTTGAATTAATAATTTCTTATTTTTTCCACCAGAAAGTAAAATTACTCGTTACTATGAGGACGGATGCCCAAAAATATTCAAGTTACATATGGGCTAAAATCCCAAAAGCAGTTACCATCAAAGTAATGCATGGCCACCACCACAACAGAACTTGTGTATAACCAATATAACAAGCATCTACTAGGTCTTTTGCATCAAAATGAGATATCATCCATTTTAACTTTGTGATCCAGAAAGCACTTCCCACTTGCGAAGTTCTAGACTTTTCATATACCATATTCATCTTTATAGATAAACTTTTTTCCTCTAGGTCTTGTAAAGGCCATGCTATGCCAGTCAATATACCAAAATAATGAAAAGCTGAACAACATTAAATTTCTTATTTTTCACATCTTAGCATTGCAGGAATTGATACAATAGACACTACTGGCATCTGAAATAATAAGCAAGACATTAATTTTTGTCAATTATCAATAGGACCCCAACTTTAAAGCCAACTAAAGTATTAGCAAAAACTCCGCAAAATGTTAAGCATACCTCCGATAGAACCTTGCGCATCTGATCAATGTACCATATTTTCTCAGGGGAAAACCTGGAGCACCACACAGCAGATGATATAAAGCTATGAAGAACTGCAATAAACTAGAATATATTTAATTATTCATGTTCAACTATGTTAAAGGTATTGTCAGTTGATGATATTGCAGTTGAATGCATCTAATTGCTGCTAGGATGGACGAGAGCCCACAAAAGATTGATGAACAAATTGCAAAATATCTAATTCCTTTCTAGCTATAATGAAGTCTACCAATGAACTTACTTCTCCACAATAGAGCATATTTTTTCTGTGAGGTCTCCCTTAAATTCCGAGTCACTTACTTCAAGATAGTCAACAAGCTCTTTTGTCAAAGACTTCACATTGTTTTCATTTACCAGAAGATAAACAAGCTCAAGGGCCCTTTTACGAATTGAAGCATCTGAATCCTGACATCAAATAAACATTCATGAGTTGCTAATGTAGTATAGCCAATATGTTATCCTAAAAAAATAAGTTTTAGGAGATAGTGGGAAAAACAAAAGACAGAAAAACAAAAAATAAATATATTTATGGGGTTTAAATTGGAACCATAGGAACTTCAAAAACAATTACGGGCACAAGATTGTCGGGTAGAGTTGGGGTTTTCTAGGGGGATTGACTTATCTGTTGTGAATACAGCCGCTACCCAACCAAGCCACTACATATTATTTACCAAAGAACTATAATCCAGAAGAACTAAAGTCAAAAGTAAAGATAACAAGTGTTTAGTAACATCTCTGACAAGCATAGTATCATGTTTTGCAACAGATGAACCCAATAGAATCAAAAGAATTTTGGAAAAGCAAAGAAACAATTTCAGGGAAAATAAACTAAGAGTTGGCTCCATCACACCTTTACACATTCCAGAATAGTGGCTCGATGCCTCTGCACTGCTTGACTATCTAAGGCAATAGCTTTCATCAACATATTCAATGCGACATATCTGAAATAACACCCTTTAACTTCATTAGAAAGAAAAGCATGAGCCAGAAAAAATAACAAACTCTTTACCAGGTGAATACAGAACGATGAAGAAAACTTTAACAATCTGTTTCAGATCTCTAAATAGGATCAGCATAGATTCGAACAATTCTATAAAATTGAATTAATTATGAACAGTTACACATGAGTGAGTGCTAATGGATATCATTAGGACTCCATAGGAGTGTCATACAAATTGCATACTACAACATTTGAATACTTAGTTTGGTTTCATAAGGAAGAAGTGTCTTGAAATTTAAAAGATTTCCAGCTTCTATTTTGATTGAAACTGAATCTGTACCAGGCCCAATGGAAGAAACAAAACCTGGAGTTGCAATCATATCACTGTTGAAAAACTAGGATCAGATACACTAAATTAGATCAGTTTCAGACAATGTGTGGAAAATGTAAAATGTTGGTTCACAGGGATATCATGAGTATTTACAAGATACTGAAAGGCCTTAAGTGGAAAGTTCTGATCTGAATAGATGATTTGATCTTTCCAGATGCTGCTTCTATGATTTGTCCTTTACTAGGATCAGAAAGAAAGTGCATACTATCATCATTTGATAGATGCTTGACTCTAAGAGAAAAATTCTGCATGCAAGACATGTCTGGGCCTCTTTGAGAGCAAGGAAAATTACAAATATGAGCTCTCAATGTTGCATACATTAAGCTAAAAAGGTTAAATTAAATATTGCCCTGAAATCATCAGTTTAACCAGAAAAACTAAATAAAATTACTACATTTGTGAAGCACAAAAGTCTGATAACAATTTTCATATTCAGAAACTAAAGAACGCTCTAATTCGACCCCTAAGGCAAACAGATGGTGTTCCTGATGATTTATATGAGTGGTCAAACGAAAATGAACGAAGATGACCTGATATTGTTGTCGCGGCTGGACAAAAATCTTCCCAAGATGTTGACAGCAAGTACCCTTAACCCTCCATTATCTTCAATGCTCATGATTGTAGCAACACATTCATAGAGGATGGCATTCCCTGCATTTTTGTTTGACTCAGTTTTGGTTGCCACCTACAATAACACGGAAAGGAAACAAGTGAATTCACAGTATCCCGACTCCTAATTAATGAATTCCAAGTGCCAAAACCATGTTTCATGAAATCATCAATATGAACAATTCTAACATTTGAAAACAAAACCATATTCTATTTTGTTTTCTTGTTTTGAATTGCCAGAGGGGATGGGATATCCAAGGTGCCAACTGCCAAGGGATTTACCAAAATTATTTATCTCGAAGTATGATTATTAAATGTCAAAGAATGTGCAAGCAGTATGATTATGAAATATGGAAAAATGTGCAAGCAGCATCAGCCCATGCAATGGTGCATTATCTCGTGAATATATATATCAATGCCAGTAAATCAGAATTCAAACTTAAATTCTACACCTCTAACTCTGTAGTTACCAGCAATTTTTTCCACATAAAACTAGCTGCACATTCCATAAAAATTGTCAAATATTTTCAAAAGAATTCAAAGAAAAGGAAGATCAAGAACAGTTCGCGGACAATTAAGATCATCTCCTCCATTATAGACAAAGAATTTTGACACACTAGCTGATAAATACAAAGTTGAGATGTGATATCAATGATAATCAACCTGAGCCAGTCTACTCCGGGAGGCATGTCAAGTTCCTAGCTTTAAGAACTGGAACCATCCACAAAAGATAGACGTGATCCATATGACAGAACAATCATGCAAATTAATACCACAGATCAAGATAGTAATGCCTTGTTTTATTAAGGCATTAATTAGCAATAATATAAGAAAACAAGTAAAATCTTGGGAAGAATGAAGAAGAGTGTCTTCTTGTTCATTTAAAGCTCAGACTTGCAATGCAAGTTGACCCATGTCAGGAGAGAGCTGAAATTACAAATTAACTTCAAACATTTAGAATTCCAGCAGACAGAAGAGATATGCCTTATTCAAACCTTTATTCAGAACGCCATATGGTTAAGATGGTACACAAAGAAGAAATCCTTTACAGTGGGTACACATATTGGAAAACCAGTCATGATTTCATTCAGCAATGTCTCTGAAATTACTGATTTGCGAATTACATTCTCACAAATAAATTTAAAAGCAGCATCTGAACATACAGAGAAAGCAAGTGGTGAATTGGAAATGCCAAGTTACCTGGGCAAGAATATCATTCATAGTATCACTAGCATCAGCATCTCCTTGGCCCAACACACGCAAAAGCCTGAGCAATCTAATATGAAGAAAAGGATCTGTAATCCCAGAAATGTCATACTCAGGTGCGTATGGACTGTTAGCAAGATCCTTTAGAAATCTGACTAAGCCGTCTATGGATTTCTAGAACCACCCAAAGAAAAAAAGAAAGGAAATCAATCAAAATCTTCTCAAGTTGGCAGTTTTGTCATATGTTGGCTTCTAATGACAACATCCAGGAAATACATAGAGTTCAACATTGCGAAAAATACCTTTTTGAAATACTCAAGAGCCTCAGTACTGACTTTAGACAAATCTGTACAAAGCTGGACTCCAGTTAACAGAACTCCATGGTGTTTTTCTTTCAGTAAGGCAGCTGCTGAATTTATAAAATTCTCTGCCAGGTCGGGAACTTTCCTTATTATCCTTATAGTGCATAAGGCTGCCTACATTATATAGAAACTAGAGTTATTAAAGGCAACGAGATGTTTCAGGTCTCGCATTATACCTATTTTTGGATAAATAAATTAATGTGAAAGCATGGATGACAAAACCATAATTTTCTCCTATCTTTTGCCATTTCAATGACCCAAAAGCACCCAAATTTCTGTTTCCTTGGAAAGTAATAAACCAGAATCATCATTAATCCAAATGGTACCACTAGAAATTACAATTGGCCTTGAACTTGGAGCACATGGCAGAAGAGACTACAAAGGGGAAAATCTTGGCATCAAGGTAAGCACACAAAAATCAAATAAAGCAATTCTGCACATCCTTTGCATTAGATACGGCTCAGATTGAAGACCATTGGTTTCCAAATGTCCTAAAAAAGTAGAACTTGCAAAATGCTCTTAATCTTCCCCATCTATTGCCCAACCATTTGAAACAGTGCTAAAACTCCCATCATCAACAACTCAATCCGTACAACAGATAAAAGAACTGTTTGAGAAACTATGATACTCCAATTATTCAGCAACATAACACTTGATAAGTGAAACAAAAGCACAAACCATGGCGACAATATACTAAAGAAAATATAGCTGTCTCATCAAATGTTATCGTCCCAATTGTTCTTTGTAATTTTTTTCTTGAAAAATGCATGACTGTGAATATTTTATGTAAACAATTTACATAAAATGCCTTTGGAGGTACCTAATACTATCTTAACATAAGTATACCCTTACCCATATTCTTATCATGGGTCACGAGAAAGACTTACTTTCTTACGGATATTAGGATCTCTAAATTGAAGTAATCTTTCAACTTCTGGAGCAAGATCACGAGCCATTTCTGCAGAACAGATATTTCCCAAGGCACAAAGAGCAAGTCCAACAATATACTGGTTGGTGTGATTTAGATCTCTGTTCACAAGTTAAGGTATCTGGATGTGATTTTATAGAAATAAAAAAACCATCAAAAAAAAAAAAAAAAAAAACTTCACTAAATATAAAATGACAGGAATTGTAACTTTGTCTTTCCTATGCTCCCGTGGGTGTTCAAAATGAAGTTACTTGTTTCAAAGAGAACAAATGTACAAAGAAAAAGTCAAGTAGAATGGATACTGCTTTATTGAGTTGGTAACAAGCATAAGAACTTCCTGTCTTTCATCAAGAAGTAACATAAGGCCAAGATATCCTATTCTCTTCTCTGGGAATCCCGGTGATGCAATTAACTTCAGGCATTCCATTTGACCAAAATGTGTGGGGTAACCAAGCATGTGAATGAACATGAGCTTCGCCAAATTCCGATGCCTATAATCTTGGTCATTTTCACTAATTGCAGATCGAATTGAAGCACATTCTTTTCTTACAACAGCTCGTTCCTCAGCTGCAGTTTTGCAAGCCCGTATAGCCCGAATCATGTCCCTGGAAGAAAATAGTCAGGTTACTGATAATTTGTAACCTAAAATCAACAATCAACACAAAGAAACAGTTTTCACACAAAAACAGGAAAAACCAGAATAATCAGAAGGATATAAATGAAGCTGTAGTGATAAGATGGAGGATAGTACAACAGATAACATGAAGAAAAAAACAGGTTTCTTAGAATCGGGGGGGTTGTCACATTCTGCTATGCCATGATTCCAAACCAGAAGAATTCCATTTGACCAAACAAGCTACCAATATTGGCTAATAGTGGAGTTTTGACTTTGCAAAATTCTTTTCTCTATTACTTCAATTATTTAGCAATCAACACAACGAAGCAACTTTTATACAGACAACGGGAAAAAGCAGAGTAATCAGAAGGACATAGATGAAGCCATAGTGGCGAGATGGAAGATGGTATGAGAGAGAACGTGAAGAAAAACTCAGGGCTTGTTCACTAGCATTTTGGCCATTTTCTAGAAAAAAATTTGGGAGAATGAGTTTTTGAAAGAAAACTCGAAAAGAGTGTCAAGTGTTGGTTTATGTTTTTAGGAAAATAGAGAAAATGGATTGAAAATGAGTTGTTTGTTAGTTAATGTTTTGATGGGAGAACAAATTTTACTGTAGATGTTAAATCAATTACTTTTTTGTTGGGTTTGTAGAAAGAAATTATTTTTTTATGTAATGTGTGTATATATATATATATATATATACTTGAGTGTTAGGCAAGGTTAAGGTAGGGCTACGGTAATGTGTAGGATCTTTTTGAGATTGAATTTTGAGGGTTTTTTTGGGTATAAATTTTTGTGTTTTGGGAAAATGATTAGAGAATGTGTATGTTTTTGGGAATTGTTTTGGGAGTTGGGAAAAATTTTCCCAAAATGCTAGTGAACATAGCATCAGGTTTCTTAGAATTGGAGGGGTTGTCACTTTCTGCTATACCATGACCGCAAACAAGAGAAGAAGGAATTTCATTTGACCTAACAAGTTCCCGAACTTGGCTAAGAATAGAGTTTTGACTTTACAAATTTTTTTTCCTAATTCCTATCACTTCAATTTTCACACAAACAAAGTCCTTTCAGCTTTATCCATTTCTCATAAAAACCATATTTTATATTTAAAATTCTCAAAATCGATTACATTTTTCATAAATCTATCCCAGACTTGTGCTCATCCCTGTCCTCTTAAATGCATATTTCTTTCCTTCTAGTAACGACAAAGTAATAATAGATCTCTCTACTTCCCCTTTCCCTCCTTCCAACACTCCTTAAATACATGCCAAACACAATAGCACCAGCATCCGGCAACTCCTCTTTAACTTCCAGTCATGCAAAAGAGTAAATACTAGAGTATCTAAAATATACTAACATGAGAATTATGTCGTTTTCAAAATAAACAAAGACCAATTCAGTAAGCGCCAAACCACCTTTATCAACCATCCTCGTGCGACAACATAAATCCTTTTCTATAATGACATCATTTTCTTTCTCAGCATCATAAGTACTACTTCATATAACCAACATCCCACGTTTAGAATTAACAAAATCAGTGCTTGACTCAACATAGGTTCCATAAGTGGCCTGTGACTCTTCACCAATCAGGGCTGCCTTCTCTCTGTTTAAATTATATACTCACTGTCCTATAACAAATACTACATCCCAGTTCCCCTACTTTAACCTCAGAATCCCATAAAAGGGGGCTGTGATTACCATCCTTACAATAATTCCAGCTATTACCAACAAAGGGCATCATGCTTTCATGAAATATAAATCCTAGATCAATATTGTATCGCCACTGTGTTTTCATCATTTCTTTGATCAATGCGTCCATTCACGCATACAAAGATTTATGTTCCTAGTCCTAAGCAATCATACAACCATTTACAGCAATATCTTTGTTAACAACGCCAATCCACGTAAGTTACGTTAGAATGCTACAATATCATATATCCAATAGTTAAAACGAAAAGTTCAAATAAAATCATTTCAACTCCGCCAAAGCACTGAGAAAATTCTTACACATGATCCACTAACAGTAGCATTTAACACGAATATACAAAAGAAAAAAACGACGATGTCTGAGTACTAACCTCAGCCGAGTGCCGGAAGAAAAGGGATTCATGATTGGGTCCGTTTTGAAGCTCCGAGATAGCTCTACTAGATCCAGCTGCAATTACTATTGAATTTTCCTCACACTAACAACTCCGCTGTTTCAGCAGAATCCCTAAACGACAGATGAGATCACGAACAGAGATCTGGACAAGGTAGAAAATACATCCCGAGGGATCCAAATTTTGGATCTGCAACTTGAGAAGAGGAGAAACAGTGGCAACCCTAATTGGGAGAAATCAGAAATATGCAATTGAACATTTAACAATCAATTTTAATGGAGGAAATTCTATGTGGGTGTAGAATGTAATTGAAGGAGAAGTGAAACTCAGAAAATGCGCACTGCAAATTTTCTTTCAAGGGAGGAATTATTGTGTGTGGTGCGGTGTGGGAATAGTCGTGTCAGCGCACGTGCTGATTGGACATATTATTTTTCAACTTTGAAGTGGGGCCATGTGGGAAATTTTCTTTATTTTTTCCTGGTAAGTTAAGTGCTTCACTTTTAGAATTTGTTTGTTTATGTTTGATTGCAAATTATCAATTTATTTTTTTAATTCTCAAAATATAATCAAATAAATTATATGCATTCTTTAATTTTACTTTCAAAACACATTGAAAAAGGTTCAAAATACCCTTCTAATTTATTTTTTATCCATTCTTCAATGTCCAGCCTCTCAATTTTTGTTCCCCCTACCCAATCTATATACACACATACATAAATAATTTTAAAATATTAATTTCACTCTACCCACCCAACAAAAAAATTATCGATGTGGCATCTTTTCTCCTCCCAAAACACAACAAAACAAACAATTTTCTCCTAAAATATTCTCCATCTATCACCCAAAATACAACAAACAATCATCATATTCCCCAACTGTAACCTCACTTCCAAAAAACATACGACCATCACATTCCCCAACTCCACTTCCCAAAAATTATTTTGACAAAATGCTTCAATTTACAACCAAACATAGCATTTCTTTTTTCTTCTATTCCAAGTTTTAATTTGATTGAAGCACAAAAAAGAATTATAAACAATTTGAAATATTTTGATGGATTTATATAAATGTACATAAACACAGTACCCTTTTACTGTTTGATATTGTTTCCCTTTCCATGATGAGGAATAAAATTTTCTGAGAATCTCCCACATGTCCATTAACTAATGATATGATAGAGCCAACTAAGGTTAAATACAATATGTCCTTTCAAAAATGAAATCTTTTTGTATATTTGGTAAACATTCTTTACAAATTTCAACCAAAATATGACAAGTTGTAAACTGGGCATCATCCTAAACAGATTCCACTCTAAAGATGCAATAATAACACTGCTATGAATTTCATTGGATCCAAAAATGTTACATACAAGAATTGTTATCCTAATATCAATAGATTGATAATTTTGCTCATGTATCTTCTAAAACGGGGGGAAAAAATTCTCCCTGACAGATTTCCTGAGTCTGAAACAGTCCTTAAATTCTCCAAACTTAATAATTTGCACCTAAATATACTCCAAACTTTGAATTCAAGCCATCATCAACAAATCTTGAGAAAATTATGCATCAATATCCAAGAGAACAAATACCATGTGGATCATAAACAGGAATACTTTGGTCAAGAGGCTTTATCACCATGGTGTCTCATGTCTGCCTTGCTCCTATGTACTGCTCCAAACACTATCTCGTTGGTCATCTCAGAGCTTTGCTGATAGTAAGTTTGTGGAGCTAATGAATGAAATTAATGATGATGTTGATGTTCCCTTGTTTGCTGCTGCTGTGGATAGTCTCCATCCCACACGCTATAAAAAGCATGGCTTTGTCGGAGGTCCTGCATTTTTTCAGAATCTTTGGACATGAAGGCATAGGTTCTTTGTGGAGTCCTGGTTTCAGTGGAAGGAGGCTCGTCTTCATCTGGGATAACAAAGGTCTCCTGCACAGGCCAAGTTTTTGGATACTTCTGCTGTTGTTGTCTATTCAAGGTTTTCTTCGGCAATCCAGGAAATAATCCTCCCAAAATTTCTGCAGCAGATGCTCCAGTTTGTGCAACCAGTTTCCCAAAAGATCCAAGAAAATTTTCTTCTTGGTTTTCCTGCTCATCTTCGGTTGGGATTAGTGGTGGCCAAGATGACTTCAATGGCTTTTGATATTGATAGGGCAAAACGGTTCCTCTCAGAAGCTGCATATGGATATGTTCACAGTTGAGAGAAAGCATTGACCGACGAGGATCAAGAAATAGATCTACTAACACACTAATCAGGGCACGGGCACTCCTATTTAGATCTTTTTATTGTCATTGTTATAAGAATACTTGCCAGAAGAATTAGGGGAGTAGCATGCAATGTTTAAACTAAGTTCCAATACAAACATGTAATCTTCAGATAAGCTTTCTTTCAGCAGAATGCAGCAATTTATTGAGAGTAATAATCAGAGGATTGGAAGTGGATTCACCTCTTGAGAAGATACAATTGAACCAATCCTTCTTTGCAGCAAAGCTAGCATATAACCAAAGAATCCAGCTGCTATAAGCACAGCAATTCCTGCAGCATGTTCAACTTATTAATTCGTCCACTGGAACATATAGAACATAAGAGAATGATGCCGATATCTTACCCAAGGGAAAACCACTTCCATATTGATAAGCACAATCATCAAAATGGAGTTGTATCTCACGAATTGCCTTATTTCCACGGTCAATAACGAGGGAGCAACTGCTCCCCATGTAGACCACGTCAAAATCATTAGAAAACTTTGCATCCTCACTTGGTCCATCCACATGTGAACCTCCACGACCCCGTTTGCCTCCAGCAATGGCTGAGACCCCTAGAGAAAGAAAGTTTACCACAACCCAAAATTCATAAGAGATAATGTTAGAAAGGTAGGGTTGCAATTCCAGGAAACAAGACAATGATGAAATACTCAATCATGTTCGGAGACTGAAATTGTTCAATCTTGCCAAAAAAATATCAAGATAACAAAGAAATACAATGAGTATGCAGAACTATCCATCTATTTTTGGCTCAATCACGAAGCAAGAAAAATCACCTGGATCACTTATCTTCCTGATTGCCATATTATCCGTGTCGGCAATGTAAATGTTTCCTCTATCATCCACTATGAGCCCTTTTGGCGATTCATCCTTGCTTCCCTCAATCTCCCATCAACATGCCCAGAGTATCCTTCTGCAGACCCCGAAACCAACTTCGGCCTGCTATCTGCAATTTCTAGGAATTACCAAAGTTAGTCCCACAACAATAGCATAAGGAAAAAAGGTGAAGAAAGAAGAAGAAACACATCCCTAAGTTGTAAAACAGATGAGCCTTTAATCAAATTCATAGCACTTGATCAATGCAAGTAAGTTCACACACTTGAACAACCAACCACCAAAAGACACTTTCAAGGATGCTCTGTTTCCCTCTATTAACCCCCATTAACTCCTACACAATCTTACTTTCTAATGGAATTGCTGAAACTTATGTTACACAAAAGAAGCAACACTGCAACATATTTGGCATCTGAAAACAAATGAAACATCCCAAATTAATATAACTCTAAATCCAGAAAAATTTAAAATCAACCATTTCCTAACATAAAAAAATGACATGGCAAATAACAAATTTAGCTTATTGACGCACATAAGTTTCAGCAATATGCAGCCAAAATCACATCATTCAATTGTGGGATGCAAAGAAGGCCCAACTCGCTATCAACATTGGCAGTTCAAACCATAGTTTTGGACAAACACATCAAATTCCATTCAATTCCCAACAATTGGCAATCACTATAAAGAGAAGCAAAAACTATAGAACCAAAAAAGACATGAGCTAAAGAAACACAAAAACACATAAAGAAACTAATTCGAATAACACAACAAGACATCAAAATTGGATCCCACAGCAGAAACTTACACAGGGACAAAGATGAAGAAATCGTGTAAAGATTACTATTAGCAGAGTCCAAGATCAGAAGGTTCCCATCAGATACAACTTCAACTGAGTAAGGCTCAATGCCAAGCTTGCTGCCATCAAACACAGTCTCCACAAAATACCCGCTCTCAAACTTCACCATTTGACGCCCTGATATTGCTGCAAAAACACGTGCACCACCACCACAACATCATGTCAGAATTCCAGTAAATTAATAAAAATAAAACAAAATATCAACTGCAAAGAAAATCTAAAATAAGGACATTCCAAGAAATCTTTCATCTGATCAGAACCAATCTTTACCAGTTTTGGTGGTCCTTGAGTGATAAAACCCATTTCATGAGCATGGAAAATGCATTTGACAAAAACCCATTTACGATTCCTGCTCAAAAACACACAGAACAAAATGGTTCGGATAAATTGAAAAAGCTTCAAGCACTTAGAAGTAAAACCATATAAACAATACAATGGGCGTGCATAAATACTTACTGGCTGGTGAGGACGGAGCTGAAACAGAATGGACACCACCAATGAGGAGTAGACGAGCGAAGAGCACCACAAAAACGTTTTTCCCCATTTTAAACGACAGTTTCCAGATTCTTCCAACACACACCCAAAAAAAAAAGAAAGAAAGAAATGCGGAATACCGAAATGTGTTCGGAATGCTTGATTGGAGCTCGGCATTGCTTGAAAGCAAAATGCGCTCTTTGGGCTTTGAGATTCTTGGAAGAGCGAAAGAATCTGAATCAAAAGAAGATGAGTGTGATGGGTTTTTCAAGGGCAGTGAGGCTCAGCAGAGTGAGAAATGGCTGAGGAGAGATAGGAAAAGAATGAGAGAGACGGGTGGACAGTGACTGGGTAACAGTGATTGGGTGATGTGGAGATTACCCTTTACATAATCATACCCTGCTATGCTGTGTGTGGAGCAAAATCTTGTAATAGTAATTATCAAAAATGAATAAATAAAATTTTAGTCTTTAATAAATCTTCTGTTTCAGATGAATTTATAATAAGTTCATAACTATTTGGCTATAATTAGACGTCTGAATCACAGATTATAATGCAAAGAGAGCCAATAAGATTACGGAAATGCATTGAAGTGATAGAGAAGATTCAATAATTTTGTTGGTGGAAGCTAATTTTAGTATTTCTGAGCATCTATTTGGCAAACAGTCTTTAATCAATCAATGGTGATCTGTCAGAATTTAAGATACCATTTTTGTCAAGAAAATAATGGGCATATTTGGTTACATTCTCCCAATTTGTTTTTTAACTCACAATTCATAAACAAACAAACAATCACATTCTTCAATTCCACTTACCAAAATACACAATTTATTTTCAAAAAATCCCTACTATTTCCAACTCCATACCATTCCCAAGGTACCACATATTCTTTCATCATTATAAATATATATACATACTATCACTCACACAATCTATATATACACATATATAAATAATTTTAAAATACTCATTTCACCCCACAAACCCAACAAAAAATTCATTGATGTGACATCTTCTCCCCTCAAATGTACAAACAAACAAATCATATTCTCCCAAAACACAAACAAACAACCATCACATTTCCCAACCCCACTACCCAAAATCCATGATACCACCTGAGACACTCCACTCTGGGTAACCCAAAGCTGAGATATCAAAACGTTACATTTAATAATTCTGAACCAAAAATTACAATTCAATAGGCCCATAATCAGACATTTCATGCTCATCAGAAATAGCAGCGGATTCAAACTTAAACAAACCTGTAATATACATCACATAACTAAAATGCATGCCACCAGATTTCCAATTCAACTTATCAAAAGCAGCGGAATTACAACCTTACCAAACTCGATAATCTATAAAACGAAGGCCAAGATTCATGTTCTTATATAACGAAATATTTACAACCTTTAAGTCATCCATATCATCATAACGTATCATAGATCTCAAATCCATATTTAGCAATCAGACGACTTCCATATATACATTCAACATCTGATCTATTACAAAACATACTCTTATCCAGCATGGAGTCCAAATCCCTTGCTTAGTCCCTGTCTGAGAGAATCAAAATAAACGGGGGGTTAAGTCCAAAGGACTTAGTGAGGGATAACTGTAAGCATAACAGAAGGAATCTGTTGAGGGAGAATCAACTCAACAGACTGTAAATCAATAGTCAGGCAGAACAGATCAGAATACGGTCAGACAATCGATCAGGCAGGCAGGCAGTCAGTCGCATTCAGTCATTCAGTCAAGCATGCAATCAGTCAATCAGTCCGGAAACAATCAAAATCAATCAATAAACAGATCAGATCAATCGAATCAATCTAACAGATCATATCATAACAATCATATCAGTCCCTTAACAGCTCGTCCCGCTTTACAGCTGGGAACAACATATCAGCACGTCCCGAACTTAACAGCTGGGAACAACATATCAGCACGTCCCGAGCTTAACAGCTGGGAACAACATATCAGCTCGTCCCGCTTTACAGCTGGGAACAACATATAAGCACGTCCCGCTTTACAGCTGGGAACAACATATCAGCACGTCTCGAGCTTAACAGCTGGGAACAACATATCAGCACGTCCCGAGCTTAACAGTTGGGAACAACATATCAGATCGGTAACAGATAACAGACAATCGGTTATCAGATCAACAGATAACAGTATAGACGGATAACAGATGTCAATCGAAGGATAACAGTAGATGCCCAAGAATAGCCCTAGCACATCGCTCATACCTAGGAATAACCCTAGCACATGGCTGACAAACTGAATACCCAGGGAATAGCCCTTCGCGTATTGGACTTACAGAACGAATACCCAGGGAATAGCCCCTAGCTTATCAAACGTACAGACAATTCAGAACAGTATAGAAGTGAGACAGGGCAAACAGTAACAATACTGGACAATACAGATATCAGAACAAACAAAAACAAAATAAGAACAGAAATAACCCGCGCAGGGGTGTCCGAATCAGATAACAGAATATCAAAGATCTTAACAGATCACAGATTTCAATAACAGTACAGTCAGTTCAGAAACAATAACCCGCACAGGGGTTTATCACAAATACCGATAAATGAAATGAAGTGCCAGATTGGCAAACCCTCACCTCCATAATCTCAGAAGTGCTATCACGGTCAACAGCCTATTGGTCCGCAGGACCCACTTCGTTGTTACCTATCCAAAAAGTAATATTTATAATCAAAATTCATACTTAATTCAATTAATCACAATTATACCATTAACAATCCAGAATCACTAATTTATCAATTAATACAGTATCTCATTCCTATTTCAAGGTCATGAACATAATCCTTACAAAATAAATTCCTAATCAAATGCCATTTAATCTTATAATACAATCCTTAATACTATAATAAGTCCAAGTTGGCATTATGCATGAGTCTAGCTCCACTAAATTCATATTCCATAGCATGGGAAACCAACACACACACATATATATATATAACAACTCTCCAATTCTCTACCACAACTACACAACGAGACCTCGGTTTCACGAACCAACCATGCCACTGCGTTCGCCACGTCGAGAAGAAGAAACTGCCCTGAGGTCGCCGGAGCACCACCGGAGCGCCGCTGCCGGAAAAATCCCCAACGTAGCAATCTTGCTCATCTCGAGCTCCTGAGTCCAAATATGTTATTAGTTTTCTGTTTTGAGTTTCGAGGCCGCCGGAAAACTCAATTTTCAGTCCAAAACCCAACTTTCTTCTCAACTCCGATCACCGATTTTCTCTCCACTTCCACCGAGCCTTAGCCACATGCAACCACCCAGAACTCTTCCTCACACCTAGAACTTCCAAAACCAGCCCTCAAACACCTAAACCACCGCCGGAAAAGTGAAAACCCATCACCACCCAAAAATCGGTCTCCCTCCGCCGGAAAAACTCCGCCGACCGATGAGCTGCATGTTGGAGGAAATGGAAATAATGTTGGTGGGGGAAGAGATTGGTGGGGTTAGATTGGGGTTTAGGTCGCCGGAGATAGGGTCACGGTGGTGGTTGACTCTCGGTTGAAGAAAAGGAAAGAAAATGGAATGGTGAAGAAGAAAGAAGAAAAAAATGAGAAAAAATAAGAAAAGAGGAAGAGAAGAAAGCTGCTAAATTTCCAAAATCCAATTTTTTTCATTTTTCAATTAAGTCCTTGAATTTGTGAGACTCCTCAATTGAATCCCAAACTTTTGAAAATTACTCCCAAGCCCCTAAGTCAAGAAAATGTGTCAATTGAATCCTTAAAAATTGCAATTCTCACCCCTAAACTTCTAATTTCCTTGCAATTATGTCCTTTTATTATTAATTCTGAGCCCTAAAATCCGATTAACCGAACTCTTAATTGCTAAATTCCAATTTTCTGAAATACTGAATTTTAGGGGTGTTACAATCTTCCCCCCTTAAAAGAATCTGCCCCCAGATTCTCATCTGATTAACGATCCAACTGACACCCCACTCTGGGTAACCCAAATCTGAGATATCAAAACGTTCCATTTAATAATTCTGAACCCAAAAATTACAATTCAATAGGCCTATAATCAGACATTTCATGCTCATCAGAAATAGCAGCGGATTCAAACTTAAACAAACCTGTAATATACATCACATAACTAAATGCATGCCACCAGATTTCCAATTCAACTTATCAAAAGCAGCGGAATTACAACCTTACCAAACTTGATAATCTATAAAACGAAGGCCAAGATTCATGTTCTTATATAACAAAATATTTACAACCTTTAAGTCATCCATATCATCATAACGTATCATAGATCTCAAATCCATACTTAGCAATCAGACGACTTCCATATATACATTCAACATCTGATCTATTACAAAACATACTCTTATCCAGCATGAAGTCCAAATCCCTTGCTTAGTCCCTGTCTGAGAGAATCAAAATAAACGGGGGGTTAAGTCTAAAGGACTTAGTGAGGGATAACTGTAAGCATAACAGAAGGAATCTGTTGAGGGAGAATCAACTCAACAGACTGTAAATCAACAGTCAGGCAGAAAAGATCAGAATACGGTCAGACAATCGATCAGGTAGGCAGGCAGGCAGTCAGTCGCATTCAGTCATTCAGTCAAGCATGCAATCAGTCAATCAGTCCGAAAACAATCAAAATCAATCAATAAACAGATCAGATCAATCGAATCAATCTAACAGATCATATCATAACAATCATATCAGTCCCTTAACAGCTCGTCCCGCTTTACAGCTGGGAACAACATATCAGCACGTCCCGAACGTAACAACTGGGAACAATATATCAGCACGTCCCGCTTTACAGCTGGGAACAACATATCAGCACGTCCCGAGCTTAACAGCTGGGAACAACATACCAGCACGTCCCGAGCTTAACAGCTGGGAACAACATATCAGCACGTCTCGAGCTTAACAGCTGGGAACAACATATCAGCACGTCCTGAGCTTAATAGCTGGGAACAACATATCAGATCAACAGATAACAGTACGGAAGGATAACAGATGTCAATCGAAGGATAACAGTAGATGCCCAAGAATAGCCCTAGCACATCGCTCATACCTAGGAATAACCCTAGCATATGGCTGACAAACTGAATACCCAGGGAATAGCCCCTAGCGTATTGGACTTACAGAACGAATACCCAGGGAATAGCCCCTAGCGTATCAAATGTACAGACAATTCAGAACAGTATAGAAGTGAGACAGGGCAAACAGTAACAATACTGGACAATACAGATATCAGAACAAACAAAAACAAAATAAGAACAGAAATAACCCGCGCAGGGGTGTCCGAATCAGATAACAGAATATCAAAGATCTTAACAGATCACAGATTTCAATAACAGTACAGTCAGTTCAGAAAACAGTAACCCGCACAGGGGTTTATCACAAATACCGATAAATGAAATAAAGTGCCAGATTGGCAGACCCTCACCTCCGTAATCTCAGAAGTGCTATCACGGTCAGCAGCCTATTGGTCCGCAGGACCCACTTCGTTGTTACCTATCCAAAAAGTAATATTTATAATCAAAATCCATACTTAATTCTATTAATCACAATTATACCATTAACGATCTAGAATTACTAATTTATCAATTAATACAGTATCTCATTCCTATTTCAAGGTCATGAACATAATCCTTACATAAAAAATTCCTAATCAAATGCCATTTAATCTTATAATACAATCCTTAATACTATAATAAGTCCAAGTTGGCATTATGCTTGAGTCCAGCTCCACTAAATTCATATTCCATAGCATGGGAAACCAACACACACATATATATATAACAACTCTCCAATTCTCTACCACAACTACACAACGAGACCTCGGTTTCACAAACCAACCACGCCACTGCGTTCGCCACGTCGAGAAGAAGAAACTACCTTGAGGTCGCCGGAGCGCCGCCGTCCGCCGCTGCAGGAAAAATCCCCAACTTAGCAGTCTTGCTCCTCTCGAGCTCCTGAGTCCAAATATGTTACTAGTTTTCTGTTTTGAGTTTCGAGGCCACCGGAAAACTCGATTTTCAGTCCAAAAACCAACTTTCTTCTCAACTCTGATCACCGATTTTCTCTCCACTTCCACCGAGCCTCAGCCACATGCAACCACCCAGAACTCTTCCTCACACCTAGAACTTCCAAAACCACCCCTCAAACACCTGAACCACCGTCGGAAAAGTGAAAACCCATCACCACCAAAAAATCGGTCTCCCTCCACCGGAAAAACTCCGCCGTCCGATGGGCTGCATGTTAGAGGAAATGGAAACAATGTTGGTGGGGTTAGATTGGGGTTTAGGTCGCCGGAGATAGGGTCACGGTGGTGGTTGACTCTCGGTTGAAGAAAAGGAAAGAAAATGGAATGGTGAAGAAGAAAGAAGAAAAAAATGAGAAGAAGGAAGAAAAGAGGAAGATGATTGATCAAATATGGATGGCTGAAGGAACCCGCCGAACTTGGGAGAATTTCACCCGAGACTTATGAGAAAATTTGTGCCAGAAGTGGTGAAACAGGCCAGGGAAAGGGAATTTATGGCCCTTGTACAAGGGGCACAGTCTGTAAGTCAGTATGAGGCTACTTTTAGCCGATTGATGCAATATGCTCCTTACATACAAGATGATGAAGGTCGACAAGTTCGACGATTCTTACAAGGGCTGCGGCCAGAGCTTAGGCAAGGATTGGCCATTTGTGACTTGGCAATTGGTAATAGAAGATTGATTCCTCTAGATAGATAGGGTAGTCAATCAGACGAGACCAGAAAACATGAGTGCCGGAAGAAGTAGAAGTGGGATTGCTAGATATAGCACACAAGTCGAGATATACGATGCATCCGAGAAGCACGAAGATGTATCGAGACTTGAAGAAGTAATTCTAGTAGAATGTAAAAAGAGAATGTAGATCGACAAACAGGCTCTACTCATTTACTGTCAGTTGGATCATTAATCAGATGAGAATCTAGGGACAGATTCTTTTAAGGGGGGGAGATTGTAACACCCCTAAAATTCAGTATTTCAGAAAATTGGGATTTAGAAATTAAGATTTCGGTTAATCGGATTTTAGGGCTCAAAATTAATAATAAAAGGACATAATTGCAAGGAAATTAGAAGTTTGGGGGTGAGAATTGCAATTTTTAAGGATTCAATTGACACATTTTCTTGACTTAGGGGCTTGGCAGTAATTTTTAAAAGTTTGGGATTCAATTGAGGAGTCTCACAAATTCAGGGACTTAATTGAAAAATGAAAAAAATTGGATTTTGGAAATTTAGCAGCTTTCTTCTCTTCCTCTTTTCTTCCTTTCTTCTCATTTTTTTCTTCTTTCTTCATCACCATTCCATTTTCTTTCCTTTTCTTCAACCGAGAGTCAACCACCACCGTGACCCTATCTCCGGCGACCTAAACCCCAATCGAACCCCACCAACATTGTTTCCATTTCCTCCAACATGCAGCTCATCGGACGGCGGAGTTTTTCCGGCGGAGGGAGACCGATTTTTGGGTGGTGATGGGTTTTCACTTTTCCGGCGGTGGTTTAGGTGTTTGAGGGCTGGTTTTGGAAGTTCTAGGTGTGAGGAAGAGTTCTGGGTGGTTGCATGTGGCTGAGGCTCGGTGGAAGTGGAGAGAAAATCGGTGATCGGAGTTGAGAAGAAAGTTGGTTTTTGGACTGAAAATTGAGTTTTCCGGCGGCCTCGAAACTCAAAACAGAAAACTAATAACATATTTGGACTCAGGAGCTCGAGAGGAGCAAGACTACTAAGTTGGGGATTTTTCCGGCAGCGGCAGACGGCGGTGCTCCGGCGACCTCAGAGCAGTTTCTTCTTCTCGACGTGGCGAACGTAGTGGCGTGGTTGGTTCGTGAAACCGAGGTCTCGTTGTGTAATTGTGGTAGAGAATTGGAGAGTTGTTATATATATATATATGTGCATGCATATGTATATTTTCCTTATTGAGTTGTATCCATGCCAAGAATAGAATTTGAGGATGTTGAGATGTTATATATATATATATATATATGTGTGTGTGTGTGTTGGTTTCCCATGCTATGGAATATGAATTTAGTGGACCTGGACTCATGCATAATGCCAACTTGGACTTATTATAGTATTAAGGATTGTATTATAAGATTAAATGGCATTTGATTAGGAATTTATTTTGTAAGGATTATGTTCATGACCTTGAAATAGGAATGAGATACTGTATTAATTGATAAATTAGTGATTCTGGATCGTTAATGGTATAATTGTGATTAATAGAATTAAGTATGGATTTTGATTATAAATATTACTTTTTGGATAGGTAACAACGAAGTGGGTCCTGCGGACCAATAGGCTGCTGACCGTGATAGCACTTCTGAGATTACGGAGGTGAGGTTTCTCCCACTCTAGGTTGTTGCTTGTATAAGCTTACTCGTATTTGTTGGGAACCCCTGTGAGGGTCTGCCAATCTCGCACTTCATTTCATTTATCGGTATTTGTGATAAACCCCTGTGCGGGTTACTGTTTCTGAACTGACTGTACTGTTATTGAAATCTGTGATCTGTTAAGATCTTTGATATTTTGTTATCTGATTCGGACACCCCTGCGCGGGTTATTTCTGTTCTTATTCTGTTTTTGTTTGTTCTGATATCTGTATTGTCCAGTACTGTTACTGTTTGCCCTGTCGTCACTTCTATACTGTTCTGAATTGTCTGTACGTTTGATACGCTAGGGGCTATTCCCTGGGTATTCGTTCTGTCAGCCATATGCTAGGGTTATTCCTAGGTATGAGCGATGTGCTAGGGCTATTCTTGGGCATCAACTGTTATCCTTCGATTGACATCTGTTATCCGTCCGTACTGTTATCTGTTGATCTGATATCCAACTGTCTGTTATCTGTTACCGATTTGATATGTTATTCCCAGCTGTAAAGCAGGACGTGCTGATATGTTGTTCCCAGCTGTAAAGCGGGACGAGCTGATATGTTGTTCCCAGCTGTAAAGTGGGACGAGCTGTTAAGGGACTGATATGATTGTTATGATATGATCTGTTAGATTGATTCGATTGATATGATCTGTTTATTGATTGATTTGGATTGTTTCCGGACTGATTGACTGATTGCATGCTTGACTGAATGACTGAATGTGACTGACTGCCTGCCTGCCTGATCGATTGTCTGACCGTATTCTGATCTGTTCTGCCTGACTATTGATTTACAGTCTGTTGAGTTGATTCTCCCTCAACAGATTCCTTCTGTTATGCTTACAGTTATCCCTCACTAAGTCCTTTGGACTTAACCCCCGGTTTATTTTGATTCTCTCAGACAGGGACTAAGCAAGGGATTTGGACTCCATGCTGGATAAGAGTATGTTTTGTAATAGATCAGATGTTGAATGTATATATGGAAGTCGTCTGATTGCTAAGTATGGATTTGAGATCTATGATACGTTATGATGATATGGATGACGTAAAGGTTGTAAATATTTCGTTATATAAGAACATGAATCTTGGCCTTCGTTTTATAGATTATCGAGTTTGGTAAGGTTGTAATTCCGCTGCTTTTGATAAGTTGAATTGGAAATCTGGTGGCATGCATTTAGTTATGTGATGTATATTACAGGTTTGTTTAAGTTTGAATCCGTTGCTTTTTCTGATGAGCCATAAGCCCAGCTTGGTACAAGAAACCCATAAACAATTTAACAAGAAAAAGAACTCGGTCCAGTATTATTAAAGCCGACATTTACATTTAAACTACAATTAGAAGAAAGAAGAAAAGATTATTAGCAAAATAGATATTCAATTTGCTGTTCGGTCTATTCCAAAGAATGTATATATGCTTGATCCAGATGATGAAAAAAACTACATATTGAAAAAAAATTATCAGAGTTGCTCTGTTTTTAGATCTATAGAGAGAGAGAAGCTAAAACCATGGGATCAAACAGACATTACATGTGAAGCAGAAATGTTAACTATACAAAATAATGGCGCCTTATAATCAATTAGAGCAGCCATCATCAACATCTCCAAAACTACAATTTTTTTTCGCCCAAAAGAGGCTCTCTGTACTAAAAGGTAAGTCACACCCCACCTACCAACAGAGGAAGGACGAACAAGAACCCAAAAAGTCCAGCGTTTTCCAGTTTCCACATATCCTATTAAAGTTAAGATTAACTAATGTCAACTTTTTCCTGGTCAGTAAAAGAGAATTCCCCAAAAGCAGACCAATTTACATAACCTACCTTATATTTTTCTTTTCTTTTTCTTTTTTTTAGAACAGACTATCAAAGGCAGCAACCTGGAAGTCAGCGCTGTGCCGAGGCTTTGGATTCGAAGCATTGGAAAGACCACAAAGCAGTCTCACGACATCAGCAGTATCATCAAGATAATACTTGGCCTTGCTTGGCTTTTGCCCAACGGTGCAAGCAAAGATCTCCGGCAATGTGGAAAAGGATGAACTGGAGACAGCTCTCAATATGCTCTCAAACATATCTTCATCTGACCTATCATCTCCAATGCACAGCACAAAATCTGGTGCCTTGCCGTTATTGACCATCATAGAGAGCACCTTCTCGGCAACCAACCCTTTGGTCACTCCCTACAGATAAAGATTCATAGTATAAATTTCTGCACACGTTGGCTGTGTGTATGCGTGTGAAGAGAGAGAGAGAGAGAGAGAGAGCATACTTGTGGTTTAACTTCTACTATATGGTGTCCCCTCTGAACAACGGCAGGTTCATTTGCAAGAACACTTTCCAAGTGATTCAATAGTTCCTTGGCCTGGCAGGAGCCAAAGTCAGGGTCTGCATCTCGATGATGCCAAACCAATGCACTGTCTTTAATCTCCATAGAGGACCCATCAGTTGCTTCTGTGTACTGTTTCATGATAGGTTCCACAAGTTCCTTCCAATCAAGATCAGAAGTTAACGACTCCCACTCAGAGTTTTTGTTCAACCTGAATAGAGGACATACTGATTTTCACTTACACAGACGTGCTGAAAAATATAGAAATGATTCTACAAAAGGAGAAGTATAAGCAGAATATTTGGAATATTTTGTACCTCATAAAATATCCATGTTCTGCAGCCAGTCCCAATTTTTCACATGGAGCAAGCCAATCACTTAATGAAGTCCTTCCTCTCCCACTAACAATAAATACTGTGTTATTGGGATCATTACAAAGAGCATCGAGCATGTTCACCACTTCAGCGCTGGGGGATCTAACAATGGAGGATTGAGGTACAACAGTGCCATCATAGTCCAGAAATATCGCCCTTCTGGATGTCCTTTTATATGCTGAGACAATGTGATCAACAGATAACTTTCTAAAACTTGGAGAAAGGGAGATAACTCTAAAACCCAAGCCTAGACCAATGCCCCAACAACGCTTATCATAGTGATCCTTACAAGCTCTCTCCAAGTCCTGCATGAAGCTGCGAGCCCAATAAGCCACATCATGAGAATTGACGTAACGATAGTGTTTCTCATGCCGCATTTGCTTTTCTGCATCAGGCATGGTAAGCGCCATGTGCATGGCCTCAGCGACAGAGTCTATATCCCATGGATTCACCCTAATTGCTCCGCTCAAAGATGGTGAGCAACCAATGAATTCCGACACAACAAGCATGCTAGTCCTCGCAGAATCTGGTTTCATACCCATGGCCTCATCCATGGCAGAAGAGCCCTGCCTGCAGACTAAATACTTATAGGGGACCAGGTTCATACCATCCCTCACTGCATTTACTATGCAACATTCTGCGGCTGCATAATAGGCAGTCTTCTCATAGCGAGGAGCATGACGATCAATCAAAATCACAGGTTCATAATCGGGGTAGCCATAAATCTCATTAATTTTTTTCGCAGTTGTGTATGTTTCCCTTTTCGCTTCCTGAACATCTTTTCCAGAGCTCCTAGCAGGATTCACTATTTGAACCAACACTAGTTTTCCTTGCAACTCCCTATGCTGCTGCAAGAGCTGTTCAAAAGCTAGCAACTTCAGACTGATACCTTTAAATATATCCATGTCATCCACACCAAGAATTAATTTCTTGTTCTTGAACTGTTCGCGTATCTCTTTGATTTTGTTGCACGTGGAAGACAGATTTAACACGGATTCCAGTCTACCCATGTGAATGCCTACTGGGAGTATTTTTATATACACTGTGCGGCCGAAGTAATCAAGTCCAATGTGCCCCCTCTTAGATTCATAGTCCAGGCCTAGCATTCTACTACAACATGACAGGAAATGCCGTGCATAGTCAAATGTGTGAAAACCTATTAAATCAGAATTCAGTAATCCTTTCAGAATTTCATCTCTAACAAGCAGCGTTTTGTATATCTCAGATGAAGGAAATGGACTGTGAAGAAAAAAACCGAGCTTGACTCGATTGTAACGCTTCCTCAGAAACGTAGGGAGTACCATGAGATGGTAATCATGAACCCAGATGAAATCATCCTCTGGATTGACTACTTCCATTATTTTATCAGCAAAAATTTTATTTGCAGACACGTAGGCTTGCCAAAGCAGTCTATCAAAGCGATCTCCATGATCTGGACACATAGGTAGCATGTAATGAAAAAGAGGCCAAAGATGTTGCTTACAGAAACCATAATAGAACTTTTTGTGGATGTCATGAGGAAGAAAAGTGGGTACACAATTGAAGTCATCAAGTAGTCTCTGTGCAACTTCCTCCTGTTCATTGGCTTCTATTTCAGCTTTGAGAGATCCCACATATAAAACCTCCGTTTCAGGTGGAAATCCATCCTTCAATTGTAACAAAAGTGAGTCCTCGTCCAAACTAAAGCGCCATTTACCGGTTCCACAATCCTTTTGAGCATGCAAAGGCAACATGTTTGCCACTAGGATTTTCCGCTCACGGCAAAAAGATGATGTGCTATCTGAGTCCGCATCATTGCTCACATTACTGTCAGATATAATTCCAGGAAGAGTCATCACCCTTGGAAGAGCTCTAGGGGTTTGAGGGACATCCAGTAATTCTCCAGAAGCTAAGTCCAAGAAATTTCCACATGATTTTGATGCCATCATAGTAATAGTTCTGCTCAGTAAATTCTTCGGGTGCTGGTTTCCACAAAACTGCACTTCCACGAAATAAATGATGCAACTGCCAGCATAAATGTATCCACAAGTCTACATGACAAGACAGAAAAGTCCAGTTCAGGTTGACAAAGTAACACTGCCATTTAATATATGCTACAAACTACAATTTTCCAAGCTAATTGTACAAGCAGAAAATGCAATTACGCTTCAAGAGAATCCAGAAAGAATTAATAAATCGAAAATTTGAAGAAAATACTTCATAGAGCACATTGTGGAATATTGAGAGAGAGAACAGTTCAAACAGATGAATCTTTAACTCCAGTCACAAAGAGGATAATTGAAATATCTATGCTGAGTGTCGTCACAATTGATGGCAAACATAATGCAAATCAGGTATGAAATTTTGTCAGCCTAAGCTACTTCTTAAAGCTGCTGCAAGACAGCAACCCGAAATGACACCAGAAACTAAGAAATCAGATCAAGCCAGTGGAGGAGCCAGATTATAGTTAGCATGGAAGCAGCAAATATGAGAAACTTGGAGATCCAACTCACATCTCTCACTCCTCATCCCAGACCAGTTTATTTCACCCAACTGATAACACTACAAAAGAATGGTAGGAGATAAGGTGGCATATAATGTTGATAAGAAGGATCAGCATGCAAGAGTAGTGAACGCACATGGCTACGAAAAATAAAAAAGATGAAAAAACAAGTCAAAATAAAGGGACAGGATATACAAAGTGTATGAAACACTCACAAGAATGTTTCCAAATCAGCCACTAGCATGCACCTCACTACCGTTAATAAATGATTAACATGCTTCCTTCTGAATCTGCTAAATGCCAAGCTCTACATGAGAAAACACATAACCCATAAAATCCAACTAATTATACTGCTGAAACACATAAGTGGAGGCATTCTTTCCACCCTACAACTCCCGTTCTCTGCAAATTTATGTTAATTTAATAAGAAGTTACATAAAAAGATGTGAATTTCCTCTCTATAATTTTTTCTTCATAATTTTGTGGATAAAATTCAGGACAAGCATCATACATCACAAGAATGCGATGTGAAGAACTCAAACACACACACACACACACAGAGTTATATCTTGAAAGAGGGGCCAAGTTTTTGTAAAAAAAGATAGATTATAAGCATATAGATCTCACAAGTATAGTGCAAGAATAAAAAGAACATGTTTAAGGGATGATGTAAAGAATATACATACAACATTGACAAATAGCATGTGCAAACAAAAAACGTGCGGCGCAGCCATTAATTCCAAAAATGTATTTAATCAGCAAAACTCCTTTGCAGGATAAAACATTTATTGCATGAGATTCACCATACAAGTTCAAAATAAAACAGTAAGGTGCAAGATTAGGCCTACTGAATTTAAACTCTAGTCCAACATAAGAGAATTTTTTTTACAAAAAATTATTTCTAATTAAAATTATGATTTATCAGATAACATTATTGAACAACGTCAATAGGACCGAAACATCAACACAAGGAGGTACCCATGTTTATGGTATGGAACACACATATGTGATTTTTCATATAAATTTAAATTGCATATATAATATGCTGGATTCATTGCTCAATCCAGGAAAGCTGACCAACCGTTTAAAACAACATATATCTCATCAAATCTATGTTTCCACATTTTCTGTCACTTGCCAACTCCCAAGTGCAATTAGGCATAAAAGAAGCAAGCATGACATGTGATATCCATAAACAATCCAAAACTCACACAATTCTTCAACATTTTGTAAAAACAGAATTCTTTACCAAAGCATCTGATTATACAAAAGTAGCCAGATCTCTTAACTACAATTGGTTAACAAGACATATAAGTTATTTTCACAAGCTGTACTTATATTTTACTAGTTCAATAAAATTTACCAATTTAGCCGTATTCCCAATGCCAGGTTGTGCAGGATATTTAGGCCACCTTGTTATTATTACTTTTCCATGTTTCCAATATTTAGGTTTAAACTACAATACAAGTATCATAAAGGCTGAAAGGTTGGTACTGTATAAATTTTTTCACCTTCAATCATAAACTAATGGTAAAGAATTGGTTTCATGAGTCAGTCTTTGCACTTTTAAAAGTCATGGTAGTTCTAAAAAGTACATTAGCTTGGGAAAAGCTCCATATCTTGTGGACTTGCATAAAAGGAAAACTAGAAATCCTAATCAAGGACAGAGTATCTTTCTAATTTCATGGATCATCCATCCAAATATCCTGAACTTACGCCAAGATTCCATTTTGACTGAATTTATGGGTTATAAACTTGAAATGCAGGAGCAATCACCTAACATTTCTTGCCCTCAAACAGTCGTGTCTGAGATTGAAAACATAGCAATAGCAGTAAGAAACAATAATATAAAAATTTTGAGGACAATCAATATTTTACTGTATTCCTGCATCCTAGATTTAAAGATGTGAATCATGTGATGAAGTACATATCCACTTGGGAGCCCTATGCTTTCATCCAAGTAACACACCAAAAATTCGATGGATGAAACAAGTGACTGTGAAAAGGGAAAAAGATTAATAGCCAAAACTCCATCATGCATAATTACCAAGTTTAAGCTGCTCCCATACAGCAAAAGCCCATGATTACCTAAGAACCTCTAAAGACATCACACTAGAAAACAACATATTGGAAGATAAATGAAGTTCATCAGTTATAAATTTTGTTCCACAAATTTTCTCAAATAATTCTAGTAATACATTGCTGTATACCACATATCATGATAACCGTGTATAGCAACCACCAGAAATGACTGCTATAAGTACCATACACAGCTATAATTGAATATGAAAGGCGGTGAACATTAAGACAGCAGAATCGTTGCAAATGTCAGCATCCACAACCAGCATTATCCAACTGTCAAAATCCTGCTTGAACTTGCAATCAACACACAATTGAAAGAAATAAACACGTAGACCTCTATTAATATATTTTAAAAAAAAGTGAGGGTGGCGACACGGGGGTGCGGGAGGAGGAAGAAGAAGAAGATAGAAGCACCTTAAACATTCGAAGGCAATTTTTTCCTTATGTAAGCATACCAAATTTAAACTTAAATGTCTAGTTCAAACTCAGGTTGGTGATAACATACTGGATGCATACTTAAATTTGGATCAATGAGTCTTCTATTTCTTTTTATTTTTTCCTCATCATATCCACTGGAAGAGGATGATTCCTAGAGGCAGAGTGACAAGTGAAGGGTAGCAATTTAGGGTTCTAAATTTGTGGTTAGAGGAATAAACTTAGTTATAACTCTATACAAAAACGTATGTATTTTTTATTTGTTTATTTTAATAATATGAAGACCTCATTATTTTTTCTTTAAATGATTTGTGGCCAGGAAATAGAAAGATATTTTATGAATAATAGATAGAAAATTTGAGCTGAATATCATAGATAAGGTAATAAGAAGATAATAGAAGGCATTTCTTCAACACCAGACTGTGTTACATAAAACTCAAATACAACTACAAAAATTCTATGTTCGTTGGACATCAAGCATGCCAGAGATCAATTTGCGGTTCCAGAAAAATGGAAAGAGGCAGAAGAAGAAAACATTTTAACATGTTAACTAGTAAACACCATAGACAGCAAATGGATGACAAGATGAGATACCAAATACCAGATCTTCTCAGAGAAGTATTCACGAAGCAAAATCATACAATAACGATCATCATTGCATTCACTATTTGATTCACAATATAGTCGTCTTAGCACTGAAGACCATCGAAATAATCAACCACTAGCAACACACTGAAAATATATATATATATATTATGATCTTACTTTAATATTGAGATTTTGACATACAGTTGAAAAATCATACTCATAAATTACAAAACAGAGTATTCATTTTCAGATTCACGTGTCCGGCACACTCAAAATCATTAGAGAACTCAAGTAGTACCTAGAAACAAACAAGAAATAAACAATCATTATGAGAAAAGGATTTAAAGCCGATAAAGAAGGTCATAACTATGTAAGCGATTGCGAGAATCTCCATACAGAATCTTCCTCGCAGCAAAAGTCCAACAACCGCCACAAAAGATGTGTGGTACCATTGTAGACAGAATCCAATACTATTGATGATCCTGTCAAATGCAGGCTAGAACATTCTTTCTCCTTTTACATTAATTGACTGACTGTCATGCTATTATCACGCATGATCTTCATTTTCTCTTCTTCAGATGTACACAATAGCTTGTTAGAGCATTCATCATCCAGAGTCAAAACTTAAAACACAAGAATAAATCAAAAGATTTTAAAATGCAGACTGATTACTGAATAATTAAGAGGTTATACTGCTGAACTGCCCTTCCCACCCCCAACAAAGAAAAAGACATAAATAAATAAACAACACCTAGAAAGGAAAAAGCATACACATACATAATTGTGCTTTTGCCTGTGTATTAACAGTGAATCTACAACGAACTCAATTGAATGAGTCAACAAAACTTGACAAATAACACAATAGCAACACCGGATTCACAAGAGAACGCAGGGTTAATAAAAGGTCATAAGCATTAATGGTTTCAAAAATATTTCAGAAGGTAAAACAGACAAAGTTACGGGTTTTACCTTAACAGGAAATCAGTATGGTTACAAATCAATCCTCAAGCTTTTCTCATGAAGCGTATGCTACCAAACTCCTAGACACAAGCAAAAGAAAATATTAAATCATCAAGAAAATACAAAAATCACTCCACCGTTAAGAAGTACACAACAGAACAAAACAGACGAATCATCAACAAGCTTCAATTCTCCATTCTGCTTGTTTCCAAAACATTCTACTAAAGAAAAAAAAAACAAAAATAACGAATCTTTACACCTAATTATGTTTCCATTACTTATCTCAAACACAATTGATAAGCAGAAAAGCGAAAATAAAAAGGCAAAACCAATCACCGGTGATCGGAATATGCTATCCACGTCAGCAACGACGAAGCGTTTCACAATTTGCTTTCTTCAGAAAATTTTCACCGAGAGAGAGAGAGAGAGAGAGAGTGAATGAGAGAGAGCACCGAACAAAGACAGAAAGAGAGAGTGAGAACAGAATTATGTACAGATGGATATAGTTTTCTAGAGAGAGAAAGTGAGAGATTATATGCGTTTAGAGAGAGAGAGAGAGAGAGAGAGGAGAAAGATGGATAGAGGTAATTAATGCGGCGAGATAGATAAATATGTACAAGGATCGAAGCGCAGAGTACAAATGTGGTTATTTTTCATAAAAAACAAATAGAAATGAGGTGGAAAATGAGAGTGAGAAGAAGAGGATAGAGACGAGGGGCTTCACTATAGTAATATAGTTGGTGAGTTTCAACTAACCCTGGTTCGTATATCATTTTTCGAGTCTCCCTTTCCAGCTTTTTTCTCTTCCAACAATTGCCCCTCATATTTTGTTTTCTTACGAAAGTGCCACGCGTGCGATTTTGTACTTTTCTTTTTGATAATTTCTTTCATTTTTTCAAAGTTCTGCATGCTTTTTTTTTTTTTTTTAGAGTTTTAGAGAGTATTCTTTATAATAAATTTATAAATTAAATTATCAAATCAAGAAAATCAGTCTTACAATAAATCAATAAACTACAAATACCAAATCAAATAAGATGGAAGCATAAATTCCACAAAACTACAATCAAGAGGCACACATAAGATGCACACAAAGACGCCCATTCGGATCGAACACGAGACTTCCCACATAATAGGGGAGACTTGATATCACTGGACTACAAGCCACTGGACAAAGTTCTGCATGTTTAAATCTCCAACCTTACACGAATAAATATAAATGTGATAATGATATAGCTCGACTAGTTAATCAATAGTTTTTTTTCAATTTTTTTTTCTTTTGTATTGTCTTATTGTTCGAATGAAATTTATGTAATTAAAATTAAAATTTTCAAAAGAACCACATGAAAAATCGGTTAGATGGTTCATTTTATACTTATTTCTTTACATACATAATATAACGAGATTGAATTATGAACGTGAAATTCAAAATCAAAACATTTTCCTCTGAATGGGAAATATTATTTCAACTTATTCTTTTTTTTTTTTAGAAAGATAATATTACAAATGATGAAAAATACCATTTACAACAAGTCTATAAATTCAATTATCAAATTAAGAATATCAATCTTACAACAAATTCATAGAATACAAATATCAAATCAAAAAAGACGAAAGTACAAACTCCACAAGATAACAACCAAGAGGCACACATAATGTGTACACAAAAACGCTCATTCAGGTCGAACACAAGACTTCCCACGTAATAGAGGAGATTTGATGCCATTGAACTACTTATTCATATTTTAACATACTAGTTTTGTGCATTGGGTTAGTATAAATGTGGAATAAGTTTTATTTTCTAAAAACCCATTATTTATTATATTTTACCTATAAAAATGAATATTTAACATGATTAAAATTATATAAAGACCTAAGTTTTTAATTATGATATATGTCTATGTGGAAAAATTATAGAACTTGAGTAAATAAATGTTAAATGCAACAAAGGGTGCTTTAGGCTACCTAATCATCAATTTGTTGGATAGTAGAAAAAGACTTGGTGGGTCTTAATAAAAAACGTTATCCCTCTAGCAGTTCATTTTCACGCCTTGTTTATGGATTAAGTTGTGCTGAGTAGTACCTTCAAATATTTTAATTGGATAGTTTAGGTCAAATGTGGATAAGCAAATATATTTCCAAATTATTATTTAATTCGACTCCAAGACAAGGAAGAAATTAAAAAAATTACAACACCCTCAGCCTGCTATCTTGAATGGTCAGCAACAGGGAAAGATATAATAAAATGAAGAAACACAATCGATTTTTTGGTCATTAGTAAAATAATCAAAGAAAGACTTCTTAAATTTCTTCTCGTGAAAAGAGACTTAGAGAGTGTTTGGCTAAATTTATTTAAAACATCTTATAAGTCCATACATTTTATAAAATATTTTTAAAATTTATAAGATGTTAGATTTTATTTTTAAAATAAATTGTTGAAGTGTTTGGATAAAATAAGATTTTGAAACTTATAAGATATTAATAATAGCAATTTTATAATTAAAATGGTTAAAAATAAATAAATTTGTTAAAATCTTAAAAATAAGTTATGGTCTCCTTACTTTTTTTAAAAGAGCTTATAAGCTCCTAACATCTTATTTTTTGATCTTATAAGCTATTTTCTAAAAAAAATTACCAAACACTTTTTATCAACTTATAAGCTCTCCCAAACACCCTCTTAATCATGGGACCTAAGAAAACTTCATAGTCGAATATGGTCTTTCTACAATGAATTGAGTGTATTATTTTAAAATTATTTAAAAATTTCACACACACATGGCTCTCTGACATGACAAACTCGTAATTAATTTTTTCTTTTTTCTTATAGAAAAAGAGTAAGAATGTAATAATCAGTATGGGAACCTTTCTTGAGCATGATCATAAAAAAAATTTGCCGCTACAGAACATTAATTTAAACTATATATAGCTATTTTACGAAAAATGAATTGATTACTGCACACCTATCAAGATACTTATCAAACGAAAGTCACTTCATTAAAAAGATAATTAATTCACGATTAGTAGTTTAAATAAGTTCGAACCCGTAATCTCTTTATGAAAATTAAACTCAAACACACATAAAAGATGCATGGCCATGTACTTGTGCTTAGGCAAGATTAATTACACAACACATGCAACACTCCTACATATGGCCATATATACCCTTGCTGAGGAAGAAAAGGTGTAAAAATTGTTGCATGGTTTGCTATGATCAATTAAATGCACATTATCCATTCATGCATTTTCCCCAATTTCCTCACGTTGCAGTTATAATTATTGCACTTTCATCAACCAATTATTGCCCTAGGAAATTAATTTCGATTCATGCTAGCTATTCCTAATATATATTTAGGCTTATGGGATGGGGAAGGAGAGATATAATCTTAAAAAAGTACAATAAAGTATTAAATTATGTATGAATTTCATTAAGTTATGCTTTATATATGTGGTCGATTTGCCCATGATTCATGTGATTAGTGTGTTCGATTTCTTATTTAATGTGTAGAAACAATTAATACAGATAAGATTAAGTGTTTGATACGATCAAGAAAGGTATAGCCGACAATATTAATTAAATTTATTACTTATAAAATTTCAAGTGCTATGGCTATGTTTGATTGCAAATTGTTAATTCATTTTTCAATTTCTAAAATATAAACAAATAAATCATACACATTCTCCAACCCCACTCTCAAACCAAAAAGGCCCAAAATACCCTCCCAATTCATTTTCTACCCATTTCTCAATATATAGCTTTATCATTTTTTGGCTCCCCTTCCCAATCTATATATATACATACATAAATAATTTTAAAATATTAATTTTACTTTATCAATTCAACAAAAAAGTTATTGATGTGATATATTGCCCCATCCCAAAACACAACCAAACAAAAAAAATTCTCTCAAAACATTATCCACCTACCACCCAAAATATAAACAAACAACCATCACATTCTTCAACCCTACTTTCTAAAAATTATTTTGACAAAATGTTCCAATTTACAGCCGAACATAGCCTGTATTTTTCAATTTTTTGAACCTATTTATACTTCAACGCTCAAAATTTTCCAATGGGAAAATCTTTTTTTCCCTTGGTTCAACATTGTTTATTTAAACAAGAGGAAAACAAAAGTTAAAAATATATCATAAAAGAAGGTTTTGGCTACTATTCTAATATTATTATTTTATTTTTTATTTTTTATTTTTTTATTATTTTCTGCACCATTTATGGGATTGGATAAGTGACAACTGGAAGAGTGGACCGTGTGGGTTTTGCCGTCGTCGCAATAATTAAAAGGGAGTAAAAGATAATAATTAAGAGGGTACTTTTGGGGTCGTCGGCCAATCCCAATTTAATTAGTCTCATAAATAAATAGGAATTTACAAAATCAGGTGTAATTCATGTCGAATTTGAGAAATCTGGTTACGTTTGATTTATGAAATTTGATTAGATTCATGTCGGATTTTAGTAATCTTATAGTAATTTGAGGCTTAAAACACGACAATGCATGGACAGGTTTTGGATATATTTTTTCGGATTATGCTAATTTTGTGGTCGTTAATAAGTTCAAGGATGTAAAATCTTTTTTCAGAGGCTTGTCGCTCGATAGCATCAGTCTCCCCTATCATGTAAGAGGTTTTGAGTTAGAACTCAAATTTGCTCCTTTGTGCAAATTAAGTGAATTTGATTGTGCAGTTTATACTTTAATTTACTTGATTTGATAATAGAATAATATTAACTTGTTGAAAGGATAAAATAAATTCATCATTTATAATATTTTCTTAAAAAAAAGATATAAAAACCTTGCACACGTTGGCATGTCATATTATATTAACAAATTTTCCAAAATTTTGGTAATTAAATAATGAACAAAAATTTAATTTTGTATATGCATTATGTTATTCAAATATGACACGGGTCTTGAATTCCTTTAGAGTAAATAATTATTCAAAAAAATATAGATTAATAAAAAGAATTATAGAGAATAATTGAAAAGAAAAATAAAAGTATCAAAATATAATGCGATTTTCTTGTCGTTATAAGATTACAATCATCACATCTATACAGTAATAAGACGAAAAATCCCTCCAAAATAAAATAATGTGTGTATTAATAACAAATAAATCTATATTCTTTTATTAAAGGTCATGCAATTTAATTATTTATTTTTTAATTTTTGGATCTCAAATGATTCCACCCACTTGTTATATAGATCCCATTAGACGAATGAGGTATGGTTAAATAGCATATTATTTATTAAATATTTTTAACAACGTGACAAAAATATAAACAAAAAAATTTGAAAGAATCTTTTTCATAAATTATAATAAAAAATGATTTCAAAATAGGACAACTCAAAGTTCAACAACATACAAACCAACAGAACCACCAAAACACAAGTAAGGCTGGTGAAACTTCACCAAAAATTCTTCCGGAATATGCTCCATGGTCCTAATCCTTTTTTTTTTTTTTTTAAATTACAAATGATGAATTTTTATTATTTCAATAAATTAATATTTTTTTATTCTCAAGTTAAATAAATTGAAGTATAAACTACACATAATATACATAAAATGCACAAAAAAATCCATGCAAGCTCGAATACAAGACCTCCTACATAATAAGAGAGACTAATATAATATTACTGGACTTCCATGGTCCTAATCCTATACCTAATCAAAATAAAAATAGAAACTCAAAAAAGAAAAAAATCATTTTTCCCCCCCAAAAAATAAAAAAAGTCAACGAGTGGCACAAGCGTAAATAATTGTAATATGGGGCCCCATTAGGCAATACAACGCTCAATGTGGATAATTATCATGGGGACAAGGATATTTGACTCGCAATCTCCATTTTCCTCGTCCACCCACCACCTCTCGCCTCTCGTCGTACGGCCTTCCTCCCACGTGTAATAATTAGGTCGACCCAATCGCGTGGACCCACCTACACGCGCCTCTAACCAATGAAATATTTCCACGTGGCAAACGTGGACACCAGTGGCCAACTATATGTTTCCACGTCAGGGGAAAGCCTGGGGCGGTGCCACGTGAAGGCACGTGCTCCGACATGCATTTTGGAGGCGGGGCCTACTTTATCCGAAAAGGCCGTATATTGCGGCAGGTTCTGGAAAAGGATGGCGTGTGGGCTGATGTTTTCTGAGTTTTATTTGAGGAGATTGGGCTTCGTCCCTATCCACAATCCAACCCGGGGCCCACATACACATAAATGCATATATATAGATACACATATACATATATATATATTTGTTTATATTATACTATTTTTTGGTGGAATGTTCCAATTGACTATTCGCATTTTCCCCTTCGGTTAGGTATTTTGTCTCTCATTCTTGTTTTTCTTTCGATATATGATTATTCCAAGATTTTGCTAGGTATTTTATGAGATATTACAAGAATGAATTTGTCTAATCACATTAATGATGTGGGGCTGACTAAAACCACTCAAAAGTGATTCACACATCCATATTATATACATATTATGATTTTTAATATTGTTAAGATTTTAAGACGATTTATAAATTATTCATCATTTTATCATTTGAAATAAATTTTCAGAATACAAACTTTCAATAATATATGATAGCAGGATATTACACAGTTGAATTTTTATGATAAATATGCTTATCGTCAATTGGGAACTAACTGGTTCAGTTAAAATTGTTGGGCCGATACCTATAAAAAAAATTTGTGTTCAGATTAGAATAAGTTAGGATATACGATTATGATGATTCTTAAGTATTGCTTGGAATAATAAAATATGTATCTTTGTGCCATTTTGCCTGTAAATACTTGAAAGTATTTACAAATAAAAATGACATGTATAAGACACAGTAAAATTTTATTTCACATCTTAACATGCCATAATAACAATTTGAAGTTTTATCTCACAATCTTGAAGAACCAACACTAGTAATTTGATGGAAGCGACATGCTAACAGCTTAGAGAATTCAAATTCATCTATTGAATTGATATCTAACTCAAGAAAAAGGAAAAAAAAAAAGCTTATTTGTTCTTTCAAATTGCAAGTAGTGACTTGGACTTCTTCAATTCTTACCTTTCCACCTGCTTGTAACTCTAGGCGCTAGTAGCAAAATGAAGAGTATTGTTTAAAGATCAATTCAAGTCGATTTATTTCTGAATTTTATTAAGTTGAATAATTTAAAATCAACTCTCTTGGAGGAGTTGGAAAATGCTTTAACTTGAAACAAAAACATAAATCAAGGTTGTTGGAGGGAATTATGATAAAAACCCTCAAATGCCTAAGTCAGTATGAATAAAGAGGCTAAATACTGCTAATGATGAGCATACTATCTATACCATGTGATTATAGGTATTTATAGGTGTTGTTTGTGGAAGTGGACATGCATGGATCGTCCAACATAGAGAGTCAAGATGTTGTTATACGTTTAATGTAATTGTTGATTATTATGTAAAGGATGGGTATTAGGCCGGGTCGAACTCCAATTCAGGTAAACAGACGTGAACCTTGGAGTATTATGTGTATTTTTAATCTTTGAAAGGGACATGTTGAGTATTTAAACTTATATTTGATATCAGCAATAGTACTAAGGTTTAGGGAAATTCAATGAAAGGAGCAAAAAATAAAATTTGCTTTAACCTAAAGTAGGTGCATTTATTCAACATTGGCAATTTTGAAATAACAAAAAAATGGAGATGAATTAAAAATTATGTTCAAGAAGCTAGTATGAGATTGTTAGCACAATTAACTTCATATCATGTATTTATTAATTTATTATAACTCTCACTAAAATTTTGTTGTCTAAATTTCAAATTTTACTATATATATAAGAATAATGTTATTCAATGAATTAATCACTCAATGCCCGTTTGGTTTTGGTTTCAAACACCCTTTTTATTTTCTGCTGAAAATGAAAACAGAAAACTATCAACTTCTCCCATATTTTCACAAATATTTTTATTCTCAAAATATTTTTCAAAACACACTATTAAACTCTCTCACAAATTTCACTTTTTATTTTTTTCTACTCGCATTTGCACGATTTTTAATACAAAAATACTATATTTTTTAAATACAATTCATTTTCAACCCTCTATAATCATTACATTTTAAATAAAATCTTCAAACAATATTTCATTCTCAAATTCAAATTTATAACTAACTTTTTATTATTTATTTTCTAATGAAAATAAAAAATACGTCCAGAAAATAAATTCAAGTGGGCCTCAACAATTTCAAGTTATACTTATCAAGTGACTTTTTCACCTATAATTAAATTTGGAAATGATCCACTTCTTGGTTGAAAACCAATTTCCACTTTTGGAAGATTTAGTAGGTTGGAAACTGAAATGGGCTTTATCGGTGATTAATAATAAATGCTCGTAAATCTAGTGCCGTGTTTGTTGACTTCATTAACTGTAAATTGCCTTGCATTTGTACTTCTGCTTTTTGCCCATTTCAATAAAGTAGTGGTTGGAGTTTCAAATAATTAAGATTCAAATCATCTTGTCCTGCCGAAAATTGATCTCTGATGAAAGTTTGGTTTTCTGTTATTCAATTTACATATTACTATCAATATTTTCAAAATCGAACCGAATAAAAAATCGGTGACATTATCAGTTATTGGTTCAATCAATTGAACCATCGATTGAGCTAATATGACGTTATAATAATATAATAATTATATTTAATTTAAAAAAAATAAACCGATTGAACCAGTACTGATTTATCATTATTTACATGGCACACTCCTATATTTTATAAAATATTTTTAAAACTTATAAACTTTTAAATTTTGCATTAAAAATAAATTTCTAAAATATTTGAATAAAGTAAGGTCTTGAAATGTTAACTATCAACACATATTTTTTATTAACTCATGCAAAGTTATCATTAACATTAAAAATTTTACCTATTCTTCTTACAATTACAAAACACATGTACAAAAAACACCCAAAAAGATTATTCTTTACAACCAAGATCATCATCATATATGGTACACCATTCCCACTTCTAATGTTGAAGCATGAGGAACACTCAAAGCATAGGTTGGAGCCCTACAATTCCTTCTCAAAAAATCATACCCAAAATTTATCACCATCTTCTTTATCAAACTTGATCCTTGTTTTGCTCTAACATATGAATGTCCCAAAATGTAGGCTATGCCGGCTTCTCTAGCTTCCATTAGTTCTCTCAACTCCTCAAGGGCACCTTTGTCGATCTTGGGGCTCTCTGGAATGACAAAACGCACTCGTTTCCTGAGCTTTGTGGCTGGTGGAGACTGTATTTCTCTAAGCTCTGATGTGCCGGGCATTTCTAGATCTGCGCCATCTTCCTCACACAGTCGAACTCCATCTAGATGAGTTGAGGGTGTTCCAACTACAACCATGTCTTCAATTTGCTTTGTTGGATCTTCTTCTGCATCATTCAGACCTCTCTTACCGGTCCTTATAAACTCGGCTATACTGCACACAAGATCGTTCTCAAATTGTAAGTCGTCCTTGTGAGCATCACGGTAGCCATAGCGGACAATGCATCTGTACATATGGTAGTCTCTTGGGCCGATATGTCCCACAAGAAACCGTTCTTCATGCTTAACGTGTGGAACTGGGACGGATTTAACACAAAGGAAAACAAGAACCTGGTGGAAGGCTGGAAGATTGGTGACAAAATGGGAGAAGATTGCTGGGATTCCAGATACAAGTTCTGTGTGTATGAGGCCAATGCCATGGACCCGTACAATGCCCAAACCAGGACCAAGTCCGAGGAGCCAGTCAACAGAAACCTTATTTTGAACGTCAAACTCGTAGGTTTTCAGTGTTCCATAGTGCCAGACACACATCACTATAATGAAGACAACTGAAAGGGCAACGGGCACCCAGGCTCCTTCCAGAAATTTGATTAGAGAAGCAGAGAAATATAGGGCTTCTATCGTCCCGAAAAATAAGACGAAGAAAATTGCCAGGACAACACTCTGGTGCCAGCATAAAACGATAACAAGAGACATCAAGCAAGTTGTAACCAGCATCACAGTTATAACTGCCAGACCTGAATACAGATACACGTTTTCTTTAGTATGACATTAATATATTTGAGAAAAATACCCAAATTAATATGAAAAAGGAAGCTAAGCCAATTATGAGGCATTTCTATACTGAAATATTTGAATGCTACTCTTGTTTATGTCTAAATGCAGTTTTTTGGCTTGAGTCTTACCTGAAGCATTACCCAAACGCCTTGTGTCCCGAAAACCTATGGTAACAGCCAGACATAGGATCATCAAAATCCAGTTGATCTCAGGGATGTATATCTGTCCATGAATATTCGATGATGTGTGAACTATTTTGACTCTTGGAAAGCACCCTAAAGCAGAGCACTGCTTTATGATAGAAAAAGTTCCGGTAATAATGGCTTGGCTTCCAACCACTGCAGCAAGGACGGCAATCACCAAAACCGGCCACCTTAATTTCTCTAACACAAAAATACAATAGTATATCCCATCAGTCAAATCATATCATGAATGCTCTTCTACTTTTTAAGCATTTTCAGTTAATGATAATTACCAGGAACAGAGACGTAAAATCCAACCCGATAATTGTTTTGAATATCGTGATGCTGAGAAAGATAAGCAGCTTGCCCCATATATGCAAGGATCAGCGATGGATAAACAGTAGATGTGAAGGCTATCTACAAATCCATGGCGGGAGCATGTTAGGCAAACTGAACAAACAAAAAGAATAGAAAAGGTAAATGAGAATTTAATCAGATAAATGGAAAGGGAGTGAAACCTTTATCGACAACTGGGAAAAATGCCCAAGATCAGCAAACATTGCTTCTGAACCTGAAATGATTGAACCCCGTGTTAGAGAGCTTGTAAAGAAAAAAAGAAGGATATTGTCTCTTTGCACGTCCCAAGTGCTTCTACTCACCTGTTATGCACAGTAGAATTCCTCCCAAGGACATCCAACCTTGCCTTTGAGTTTTCTTTAGAAATCTGTAAATGTAGTATGGAGATAGAGCTCGATAGACATGAGGATTCCAGTGGAAAATATTGTACAGACCAATAGCACTGATGCATAAAAGCCATGTTATGACCACAGGTGCAAACAAGAATCCAACCCTGTGGGTGCCATAATGTTGAAGGGCAAACAAGGCTATCAGTATGATACAAGCAACTGGTACTTCTACATCTGCAAGATTATTGTATTTTGGGTAGAACATGAATGTGTCAACCAGTATTTTCAATGAAATAATAAATATATGTAAGAAACATAAACAAAACATGATTAGAACAAGGGCAGAGGTCAATATTTCAGAAAGAGCCTAAAATGTACGCATTCAAATAGTTCAAAGAACTTAGTTTAATTGGTGAATCAGTATCAACTTCTTTAACCCCTGCTACCATGGTGTTTATAAAGAGTTAATAACATAAATTACCAATCTGATTTCATGTTTCTAAAGATTAACATCTCAAAGGCACAGTATTATCACTTTATGTACACCAATCCTCTTATCCATGCTACATTTTGATGATCTCATTTCATATTAGACATGTCAATCAGTCAAATTGGAACATTGTCTAAGCGGCAGCATCAGTATCAAAGTTAAATTACCTAATCATTCATGATAAAATGAGGCCAAAATTGATCCCTCCAGTCCGGATAGCTATTGTCCGTAACTTATAGTCTATGCACTGAAAATCCAATAAAGTGCTTCAGGCCCTTTCAAACCACTTTAAGACTTTTGTGAAGCAGCTAAGAAACTCACTCGCAATATCAATTAAGAAGAATGCTCTTTTATCAGTTATGTCATTGGCAGCCCATGGGGGGTGGTGAGCAGCTGAAGTTGAGTGAAACAGTCGCATCAGTACCTACTGGAGGAGAACTTCATGGTTCTAAAAGGGCTGCACAATGGTATTTATACAGCAAGTTGCTTAGACTTTTACTAGAAAAAAATTTACAGTGGATCATTTTCAATAGCTAAAATGGCAAGTTGTACCCAGATTTTCCACCATCACTAGAGTGGCTTGACATGATAGAATAACTACAGCACAAATGCTAAAGAAGTGAGCTGCAGAAACACAGGACATTTACGTCCAGCAAAAGAATGACCAACAGTAATTCTTCTCATGCACATACTATATTCCTCAAGTTTTTTAAACATATCAGCATATGTAGAGATTATGAAAGGGATGAGGAGTTAATGAATAATATAGTGAGGGGAGAATCATGAAAAAGATTTGCTAAATCTACCACCGCAGCCCTAGTTGGAAACAAGGAAAAAGAATCATAAAGCAAATTAATTGGTTAAGGTTGCCGTTAAATATTGAAGCGTATAAAGGTTACCCAGTTGGAGAATTTTTGTGTTTAACGAGAAGAATTGAGTGCTGGGAACCTTACTAAACTTGCCTCAGTGGTCTTCGTGTATACTAAAAGTACTCAGAGTATTAGTCTTACGATTTGTCTTGCATAACATTTATTCAGATTCTGCATATTTTGTCTGAATAAATAGTAGCAATGCATATCCATTGTAGTATTGTATTATATCAAAAGGAAAATAATCATTAAAGAGTAATAGAAGACGATAGTGCTTTCAGAAGCAAAAGCCTATCCTTCCATCCTACAAACACCCTCATTCCCATTCCAATGAAGAAAGCTTCACACGATTCATAATTAGTCATAAAAGAACTTCCTCCAGTCCAGGATTGGGATACCACAAGATTGTCAGTTCTTCAATAATGGTTGCAAGTCTTTTGAACAACTGTTTTAGACTAACAACACAGTCATAGAAGACTACTCTGTGTAAATGGGCAGAACGCATACTAAGCAATTCCCAAAAGAAAAAGATTGAAGCAAACCATATGCTGAGATGAAGAATTTAAGCTTTCAACAACGTCAATAATTCAACTTGTAGAACACCATACAAATATGTAGTTATACGAGTAATTTTGGGCTTCCAGCGTAACTTGAGACTGTTGATTTAAACTGTGTCTTAAACGATGAGAGAAAACTACTAGCTTTTTATTTCCCGGATAACCACAATATTTTGAGAACAATGTTCAATATTTTTTAGTAGTTAATGAATAATTACACACTGTAGCCATGATTAAGAAATTTTTACTCAAAGAAATTCATCAAATATGAAAAGCCAAAAGCTATGCAGTATTTAGAACAATTAAATGGGGGAAACTGATAATCTTACACTTGTGATGCTCTTTTTCCATGGCAAGTTCAACACCAGAAACAGCAGAAAAAACTGCAAAAAGGGCAACAAAGATTAACCAGATAGAAAATTAACAAAACTCTGAATTTGAATGAACAATAACATGAAACAAGGGGCTTACCAGAAATTGCTGGAGTCAATATACCATCTCCAATCACCATACAAGCACCAAGCAGAGCCAATACAAGCAAAAATCTCTGTAGAACTCTGTATTTTTCCAGAGTAGATTTTAGCCTTGCCCCAAAAGTTGATGGTTCGGGGCTTCTAATATCCTTCTTGTAAGTTGACAAATTCTCATCTGCCAATTGGCAACTAGGCAATGAATTTACTTTGGCATGTCTACATAAGAGTGAATATAATGCAAATGTGCCTCCTTCACCATTGTCATCAGCTCTCAGTACAATGAATACATACTTCAAAAGAGGAACCAAAGTTAATGTCCAAAAGACAAGGGAAAGAACTCCATAGATTTCTTCATTTGTCTCAGAGTGCACAATATCTTCAGCAAAAGCACTCTTGTAGACATACAATGGTGATATGCTCAAATCCCCATATACAACTCCCAAACTCTGATAAGCTAATGTCAGTATTGTCCTCCAAGACGCTTTCTGCAAAACTCCAATAGAATGTCCAAACGGGAAAGAAACCCCAAAAAAGAAAAAAAAATGTTAAAATCCTTCAAAGATAACAGCTTCAAAAAAAAAAGCACAGACAACTCACACTCACAAGAAGAAGAACTCACCTTTACTTGATTCTGATAAATCCCACTTTCAAGATCCATCGAAAACCACCCTCAGAAATTCAAGAAAAACATTTCCACTGCAAATTCAAGAATTTTAACCATGACCCATTTGCCAAACCGCCCACCCCAGTAAAGAACATTCAAGAAAACACATGCTGACACGCTCACCAAATTATATATATACCCAAAAAAATTAATAGTTTATTGGGACAGTACCTAAATATGTCACACGCAGCAGTTCAACAACCTCCAGGGAAAGAAAGTCCAAACAAGAAATCTTTTTTTAAGAAGAAAAATGGAAAAAAAAACACAAAGAAGTGCTGTTACCAAAAAACTGACAAAGAAAGGCTGGAATCAGAGCATAAAGACCAGAATATTTCGCTTGTGACAGTGAAAAGAGTGTTCCATAATGTATTTTCTCGAAGAAAAGTGATATGTGGTTGATTTTGTGGTTTTTCACGTTTCTTCCTCGGTGGTTTTTTGCTTTTGGGAGTTAGTTTTTATTCCTTTGGTAGTGAACCGTAGACAAGTACTGTTCCCCGGCCTTGGCGTGTACGTGACTCACTCTGTTTCTGCAAGAGAGAAACGTGTAAACGTGTTGCTATGAAAGAAATCAAGTCACAAGGAGATTAAGATTTGGATCTTTTCGTGTGGGATTATTAAAAAGTATCTCGATTTTGATAAACCAAACTTTAATATTTAACTCCATATTTCCAAGTAGTTGACTCTTGAGGAGAAGTGATTCTCAAAATTTTGATCTCAATAGTTGAATCAAAAAAATTAGAATATCAACTACGGTGAATCAGTAATTAATGTTAAAAATTCATAATTTTGACTAGAAAATTTTTCTGATTAAGTTTGAAATTGATATTTTTGTAACTAATTATCACTGTGATTAATCCGTAATTGATGATAATTCTTTTATATAATTAAAAAATTTGATAGTTTTTGTTGTATTATAATTAAAGAAAAGTTATATTTGCTACGAAAAACTCGTAGCTATATTTTGTAATCATAGATACGAAATGAAATTTGTACGTAGCAATTTTTCCATAGCAGATACTTAATTTTTTGTAGTATTTAATAATTAGTTCCTTTTTTCTTTTTATATATACACATTTACGTAAATAATTCATTAGATTTGAACTTTCGACTTCATATTTTATGTGCAAGACTAACTAGTATAACCAAAATAAAGCCACTCAATAAGATTTAAAAATTAGTTGAGCTATTATGATTTAACAATTAGTCTATAGAAAATAACTAAATCTTACTTGATAGGAAATATGAGATTATATATCTTTACATGCTATAATTAAATGCGATTATTATTACTAATATGACATATCAATCAGTTCTAGATCATTATAAAGATTATTTATTTATTTATTGTATAGAATTAATTAAGTAAATTTGTATTCCTCGTGTATTATTACAATTTGATTTTATATACGAATTTTTTGATTAACTTTTGGAAAGGTAATTGTTTTATTGTTTTCTCTTTACTTAAAATCCCATTAATTTCACAAATTTAAATTTTTGTGACTGTTGAAAATTATCCCATCCTGATCATTAAAAAAAAAATAGCTTTACAATTAATAAAATCTTATGTCTAAATTTAAATATTTTGGTAGTTTATAAATCATTTATTATAATGTTCATTGACGTGATAAGATCGAATATGACATTAAAAGTACGATGGGAAATATAGGAAGATTTTCTTGGTTTCAACTTTTAGACTATGACATCAAAAGTGTGGTCGAAAAAATTATACAAGAAAAATGCCATCATTTCTACTTTTGCCCATGGTTGTTTAACCCTCAAAGCAAAGTAATAGTGTTCTACCAAGATTTCAACCATCAAGATCTAAAAATGGTATATCCTAATTAATGCGACCTAGCTAGGATATACCAACCAACCCCTACAAAATTAAATAATCGTAGTTGGGTCCAACTTTAATTTGTTACACAAAATTCTTGTAAGATAAATGTCACGTTTTATTGTCGTGTAAGCAAATCAGCTTTTAACGTAATATCAAGTAGTAAATTTTTATTTTTCAATTGATTTCAATAAATTTTTGTATTTATGATCACACTAATTTACAGTACTATGACTATCAAAAGTTAATAATCAATTTAATTGTATTTTAAATGTATGGTTGAAAAGTGTTTTATGTTGATCCTTACAGTTTATTAGTTATGTTTAAATGCATTGGAAAATATACTTCAGAAGAATGTATTTTGGTAGTGGAATTGGAGAATATGATGTTTGTTTGTTAATATCTTAAAGTTGTTGGAAAATATTTTGAAAGAAATATTTTCGAGGCATACAAAATTTATTGTAAATGTCATATTGGTCTAGTTTTTGTTGAATTAGTGGAGTAAAAGTGATTTTTTTATGTGTATATATGTAATGATTGATATGTTATATATACGTATAGTTGTAATGTATTTTGGGAAAGTGTTCTAGGGAAAGAAAATATTATTTTAGTAGTGACCTCAAAAAATGTACACATTTTATTTTGAAAATATTTTGTGAATTGAAGTTTATCCTGAAAAAGCATAAACAAACAAGGCATACGCTTTACCTATTTATATATTTATTTGTGAATTGAAAATGCAAACATTTTAGGGACTTGGTTTTATGTGTTTGACCTAACATAAAAAATAAGTGAGATGTCCCTACATTGCATGTAACACTAAAGTAAGACCACTTTTGATGTGTGCATTGGGACACCCACGTTTAACATTTCTTATGCTTTTTTCCCCCTAATTGTAGCTTTTCTAATAAATGTTGAATAATTTTGGATTTTGAGTTATATAAATTTCAATCAAAATGGAGCCGGAAAGAATTAAAATAATTTTTTTAATTATCATATAAAAGAGAGAACAATTTATTTTGTTAATGCAATTTAGCTAATTTAAGGGGTTCAAATCATACATGGCAAGTAAAATCTTTAACAAAACATTATCCATTGCCACTTCTAGAATTTCTTTCCTTTTGGGTTATATTTTTTGTATTTAACGTAGAAAAAAATAAATAAAATTTTAAAATAAACTTTTTTTTGTCTTTCTTTTTCTTTTTTCAAATTCACACTGATAACCAATAGAATGGAAAAAAAAAAAAGAGGAAATTATGCTAATAAAATCATTAATTTCCATATGCTAATAAAGCGGGAGGGTTCTAGTGATATTTTTCGAGTGTTGAGAATAAAATGCTCTTAATTTTTATTTTAACTCCTTATAACTACACCAATAATAATAAATCACACTACCATCCCACTACTATCCACTAACACTATTTCATATGGTGGTTGCAAATATATATTATTCATTTATGAAGAATTCAATTTATATTTGCTGTCATTATTTTGAGATACACAAACTTTTTTGTTATATTTGTATTTTTATAATTCTTTTTCTATTTTTTTTGTGCTTCAATTTTTATATGCATACGCACTGAATGTGCACTGATCACTAGGGGTGTTCATTTGGCACAAACCGAACCGAAATTTCGATTAACCAAAATTTCGGTACGCCAAAATATGGTACCGAATACCGAACCGAACTATTTGGTTCGGTTCGGTTAAAACCGAATTTTTTTTCGGTTTGGTTCGGTTAAAAATCGAAATACCGAATTTTTTAATTTTTAATATTAATATTAATATTAATATTAATATATTGTTGTTAATTAATATATATTTAATATTAATTAATATATATTAATGTAATATATTTATATATACACTATTAACAGTATATATAATATTAATTAATATATATTAATGTAATATATTTATTAATTAACAATAAATATGAATATTAATACATACTAATATATAATTATTGTTGTTAATTAATATATATGTACTATTAACAGTATATATATAATATTAATTAATATATATTAATGTAATATATTTATTAATTAACAATAAATATGAATATTAATATATATTTATTAATTAATAATTCGGTTCGGTTCGGTTCGATTAACCGGTATAAAAAAACGAAATCGAACCGAATACTGAACCGAAATTTTTGGTTCGGTATTCGGTACAAACCGAATTTTCGATTTCGATTCGGTTCGGCCGATTTACCAAACTGTGAACACTCCTACTTATCACTAGTTTTTTATGATGTACCTACTGATTCAAAGGCTCACTTCTCCATCCAACCCCTTTCAATATAGTGTTAAGCGTTGTTATCATGCCAGTAGAAATTGACAATGAAAGCAACAAATAATGTTGACGAACATAAATTTAAGGGCCCCATTTAATTAAAAAAGAAGAAGAAGAAAATTTGGTTTCTCAGGACAAGAAAAAGCTTCTTTGCCCTTTAGAAATATGAATTATTTATTACAACAAAGTTGATGCTAACATACACTTTCAATACTTTTATTTGTCTGAGGATTCCTGCACGCTTCAAACATCATCAAAGTTGCTACATCATATTCACACAACACACACACTTATATAGAAAAATTCCAACCTTGATATGGCTATTAATGCCAACTTAATTTAAGTTTCTTGTGAATTGGTCTAACCTTAGTTTAAGTTTCAAACTAAAGTTTAAATTATACACTCGTGGTGAGAGTATCGGGATTAATTCTTCAAAGATCATGACGATATGATGTAATCCCCACTTCTGTCTAATATATTATTAGTCGATTTTTTTTAGTCTGACGTATATTCTTCTTTTTTTTTAGTTGTTTTGATGGAATGTATTAAACTAACTATATATTATCATATTACTGCCAACTTAACATCGTTGTCACTTGCAAGAGAGTTCAAAACTAAACGTGCTAAACAAGTGAAAAAAGTCGTTTTACCTTATCAATTAAGTGTGTTATTTACAATCAGACTAAAATGTCAACAAAAAATATTTCAAATATTACCAACTATCTTATCACTGAAAGCACAACTTGGTACTTAATTGTAGCATGTGGCTAAGCCTCCTCAATTACATCCCCAATTTGCAATTGACAAGATGTATTTGACCAACTAACTTCTCTCTAATGTGATGCCGATGGCAAATTAATGCATTCGAAACCTAAAGAGTGTCAATTTATTATTGTGTGATAGTTTAGATTCAAGAAAAATCAGTTAAGTACGATAGAATCAAGAGCCACAAAGTTATGGACAATATTAATTGTAGTTGGATAAAGTAGAAATCAAAGTGGGGGCTCCCCACTGCCATTTGGAAGAGCTCAATTACTACATAATTATTAGGATAGACTCAATGATGAAAATGTCACTTTAGTACTGTTTGGTGGGGGGGGGTCATCTACATACAAATATCTAGAATAAAAACTTACCAAATAATTCTTCTATATAGATAACAATAAAAATTAAATTATGTGAACAATGAAATTGATATTATATTGAGGTGATTAATATCATTTCGAGCCCGTTTACTTTGTGATATGGGATGTGCGATGATAGAATGAAATGAGGAATGAAGAGTAGGATTATGATAGTTTTATATTTTTTATAATATATTTACTTTATGGGATGATATGAAAGATAAAATTGGATTATTGTGTTGAAAATATTTACATAAACATGAATTATAATACTTTGATAAATTATAAAAGATTAAAGTACACATAGTTAAAATATTTTTCTCCATTTCAATACAACATCTTTACACAAATTATATATATTGGTTTTTCTTTTAATTATTTTAATTTAAATATATTTTTAATATTTAATATTTTTAATTATTTTTAAATTGTTTGATTGGTGCCGCAACCAGAAATTATTTGAAGTTGCGGCGCCAAAGATGATAAAACTATCACACCTCAAGGGTGGGATGCCTCATTAGCCAAATTGTCTGCACAGTTACGGACTGGTGGTTTTTCACATGATCCAAATCATAAAAAATAAACATAAAATGAGGTAGGATGTGGACTTCATCCTACCTCATCCAACAAAGTAAACAAAACCTTAATATTTTCATATTAAGTAATCAAACATTAATTACTTTTTGACTTAGGTAATTTAAAAATATGTTAGAAAAAGAGACAAGAGAGTGGCCCCAACTTACATTGAAATCTTGTACGGAAGGAATAACAATTTAAGAAAAAAAGAAAAAGTTACACCTTACGAATTAAATAAAAAAAGGTGCAAAAGTGCAAGCTTAGCAAAAGCAGACAAATTTGCAAAGGATGTTTTAAAATAAATACTTCGTAAAAATCACTTAGTGCCGTTTGGTTTTGTTTTCAAATTTCCTTTTCATTTTCTTTTAAAAATAAAAATAAAAAACTATTAATTTTTCTTTTATTTTAATAGATATTTTCATTTTCAACATATTTTTTCAAACACACTGTTACACACACACACACACTCTCTCGCTATTTTTACTTTTTATTTTATCTTACTCATATTTACACAACTTTTAATATAAAAATATTAATTTTCCAAATACAACTCATTTTTAACCCTATATAATCATTATATTTTAAATAAAACCTCCAAATAATATTTTATTTTTAAAAACACATTTATAACTAACTTTTCACTATTTTTTTCACTAAAAAATAAAATACCTTCAGAAAATAAATCAAACGGCCATATGGTCCAAATTATAAACGTGTTGTGAAATTGCAAGTAAAGTATTTCTTACGATATTGGCTATGGAAAAGCTGTGGGACTACAAACTTTTAGCTTTATATGGAGTCTCACTACTCTCACTAAAGTTGCTCTTTACCCAATTGAGAATGCTTTTAAACAACTTTTCTAAATATCATGCGACTTATAACATAGCTTTGGGCCAATTAAACACTAAATACAGGGATTTTGTTCTTGATCACATGCAAATAATATGTGGTGATATTTGATTTTATTTTGGGAGAAGTCGAGTATCTTGAGATGATTTAGAAGTTTTTTTTTCCCTTTACCATTTAATAGTGTCTTTTCAGAATAAAACTTCTACTTATATGTGTCGATGGAATCATAATTCGTTGTGACTAACATTTTATATTCAACAACAATATTAGTTGTCGTCAACATCATTTTACGCATTGTCTATAAATTCTGGATATGGGGTAAGACCCAGAAAGACATCTTTGTGATTGAAACAATAATGGAATAGCCACAAAACTGTGAAGATTTGTATCTTTTTAATCAGGTCGATCTAACCCATTTGACGATTCGGGACAATCCGTAATTATGTCCATTGACTTGGGATATATAGTAGTATCTTGACCTTTCGATCGATCAATATTGATGTGACAGTCGTGTTACTATTTTCCTATAAATTTCCTTTTATTCAAACTGGTCAATTAATAATTTTCCACATCTTTATTTACAATTTGCTCGATCTCAATACCCTATTTCACTCAAGCATCGGAGAATCATAGTTGGGACTCACCCAACAATCTTCTAACCACGTTTTGTATTTCAAATCTCAAATCCCACTATTCTATCTTTCAAAAATTATAAGAATATAAATACACTAATATGAATTAGTCCTCCTTAACCATTCGAGATCAAGTATATTAATTTGATCATCAACTCTCAACAAAATTGAGAACAAAGAAAATTTTTTAACAGTTATGTATATATCAATTGAATTTTTATAAATCTTGAAGTTGAAATCCCATTTTCACTCCAAAAAAAAAAAAAAAGGTTGAAATCCCATTATAGGATTAGAAGGTCAATTTTGTGCAATAGCAAAATGCATGGTGTCCTCATAATTGGTGTACCAACAACGATTGAGTTTTCTCCATCAACAATATCTTACCCTTAGGTCCACTGACAAGACATATTTAGGTAAAACTTTTACCTGGAGACACACACACACACACATATGTGTGGTGATGGAGAGATGAAATTTTCATCCATTTTTCCTGAGTAAAATGACAAAAGAACACTGATCGCTGTCACACATTCATTGGGCTCAGCCTATATATATATATGTGTGTGTGTGAATGAGAGAATCGTAAATCATCTTTAGTTCTATTTGGGAAATATTCTATTAACTTATACGCTGTTTGAATTTGTTTTTTGGAGGTATTTTCATTTTTGGTGAAAATAAATAGTGAAAAGTTAGTTATAAAAGTTATTTTGAAAATAAAATGTTGTTTGAATGTTTTATTTAAAATATAGCAGTTATGTAGGGTTGAAAATGAATTGTATTTGAAAAATATAGTGTTTCGTATTAAAAGTCGTGCAAATGTAAATATGAGAAAATGAAAAGTGAAAATGAATAGATAGTTTAAGAGTTTGATTGGAAGAATATTTTGAGAATAAAAATGTTTGTGAAAATAGAGAAGAAACTGATAACTCTCTATTTTCATTTTCAATAGAAAATGAAAATGGATTCAGAAAAATAAAAACAAACAGGCCCTTACTAGGGTAAAGAATAGTATAGATAGAAATGTGGTAAAGTGAATAATGTTAAATTCTATGTTAACCAGACAATGCTTGTCTTGAGTACTTGCACTATAGAACAAGAAAAGAAGATGTGTTTCTTAATTATTTTTAATGTAAGTTCTCCTCGTCTTGTTCATGTCATGCAAGTCTTTATCTTTTCTTGATCTCTTTATTTTTGGAATTGATCCATCACCTATTTGTGCATGGTGGGGCATATCCAGTACTGAATTAATTTGTAGTCTTTATTGGATGAGAAATTTATGCACTAAAAAAGCTATTTGACTAATTTATAAAATTTGCAAAATATCTTATAAGATCAATATTAAAAATTTATAAGATATTAAAAGTGGTTGATGAATTCTTATAAAGAGGAACTTATAAGATTTTAGAATAAGATGTTAGAATTTTATAAGCTCTTTTAAAATAAAAAAAAAAGTGGAAGATACTAAGGTAATGTTTGGATATAAATTATGTGTTTTGGATTATGTATTTTGGGATAATGAGTTTTGGAAGTGGGGTTAGGAAATGTGAAATTTATGTTCAAGAATGTGATGCATAACGTTTATGTTTTGAAAATAGTAAGAAAATAATTTTGTGAAAATTTGGTATGTTTGTTTATGTTTTGGGATGAGACAAATTATACTGTAGTAGTTAAATCAATGCTTTTTTGTTGGGTTTTGGGGGTTAAATTGAATTGAGTGATTTTTTTTTTATTGTCATAATAATAATAATAATAAAATATGTATTATATATAATATGCATGTATATATTAGAAAATGAGGAAGTTTTGGGGATAATGAAAGATAGAAGAAGGTATTTTGAAAATTTTAATTTGGCATTTTGGAGGAATTTTTTTTGTATGTTTGGTTACATTTTGGGAAAACAATTTTGTTAACATTTTGGGAAACATAGCCTAACTTATTTTCAAAATTTTGATAAGCTCATCTAATTTTAACCATTTTAATTATAGTAAGGAGCAGACTTATTCGCTATAAGCAATGTCAGAAATCGATAATTTCTTGTAGGAAATTAAATAATAGTTATTGTTCAATAATTATTTGATATATCATAACTATTTTCCAAATCATGCATTTATAATGAATTAAATTTGAACTAAAGATTAATGCTTAAGTTACTCAATAAAATAAGCTTGAAGCCTTGAAGTTAGCACAAATAGGCATTGTATATGTTTAGATATATGCACCTAACAAAGTATCCAATTAGTTGTGCTTGAATTAGGATTAATTAAGGACAATATAAAAAGATATTTACATTCTCCAAGTCACTTTCTTTTATTGTAATGACTAGAAAATAAATAAATAAATTGATATATGTCCCATTTTCTATAAAGTAGTTACTACCCAAGTTCTTTAATTCAAAGTTTATTAATTTAAATTTTCAAATAATTTTAGATGTTGTCATATGTTTATAGTATTTTAAAACCTCAATAAATTTTAAATTGAATCGTCTCGCTAAATTAATTTAAAGATCAACAACCTCCTAAAATATCCACCGACCAATTAGGTTGGTGATCTAAATTAAGAAACCCTCTTATATAAACCACAAATCCATAATTAGGTAAAACATCAAACTAATTACCAGCTAGATCATAAAAGAATCAAAATAGGAAAAATAATATAGCAAGACTTTCACTTTGGGACCATATATATGATCCATTATTAGGATCAAATATTTTGAATTATTTTTATTTAAAAATAGAAAATCATTTATCCATTTATAATTAAGAAAGTGGCCCAATATTGGAGCAGAAGAGTTGGTGGGAACTGAAATTAATATCTGACAATGATAAATAATATACCCATTAAATGTAAGTTTAAAATTTTATTTATTTATTTATTTTTTTAAGAGAGCATTACAAATGATGAATTATTATCCTTTCAACAAATCAATATTTTTCTATTCTCAAATCAAACAGATCAAAGTATAAATTGCATATAATGCACATAAAGGTGCACAACACACCCATTTCGAGTCGAACATAAAACTTCTCACATAATAGAAAAGATGGATACCATTTGGACTAACGCCAGTAATGATTGACTGTGATTGTATATGTAATATTTCAAGCTGGAGCGGAGGCAGAGACGAAGGCGAGAGCAAGGGGTAGGACTGCAAGGGCAATTAGTACGGGCTGCCATATATATCTGGATGGATTGGAATGAAGTATGTTTAAATTTTAAACCCACGACATTATAATTTTAATTATACTTTGGTGGGCATCTAATTTTTTTAATTTCATGACCTAATTTTTTGAGTGCTGACTGACTCTTCCCATAGTGATAGTCCAATGATGTAAGAAATGGGACACCACTAGAAATGTTTGATGAATTACTTGCATATGATTTGAGACAAGTTCATCACACGTGGTGAAGTGTCTTGGGTATGACCCACCCGGAAAAAGTGGTCCAAATACCATGATTTGGACTATTCATTTTTGTCCCACTTGTCCAAAAACAGGACCCTCAACAAGAAGTGGGCTTGGCCCTTTGATGTTCAAGGGGTCTTTGCAAAATGATTTGTTTGTGGAGAAATAAAAGGTTTCTTTTAAAAAGATTGTAGAAATGAAATATAGTAAAAATTGATAATATTTGAAAATAATATTGAAAAAGTAAAGAAAAGATAAAAGTAAGAACATAGAAAAAATTAGCTGGCAACATTCTATATTTATCTAAAATGACTAATATACCCTTTTCAACCTGATATGGAAGAGACGGAATATTTTGAGGTTATGTGATTTTTAAAAGGAATAAAATTGTTATAAAAAAAAAGACTCTACGTATTTATAAAATTACCTAAAGTTGCATAAATAAGGTGAATGGTGCTTTTTTTAAATTTTTTGTATTAAATTTAAAAGCAGAAGCATAATTTCGAAATTGTTCATAATGTTACTTTTTAGCTAAAAATTGAAAAGCAATCTAAGAAAATGATAGTCAAGGCAATCTCTTATTTTCTCACAACAACATGAAACAACTACTTCAAGAATTTCTTGATTAGCAATTTGAATTTTATGTTTGATTAGTATTTTTCATTTTTCTATTTTTCACTAATTTTCTCTCTCTTTTTTTCTTGTAATAATTTTATACATATATATAAATTCGAATATCATACATATAAGTTCGATAACGATATTATTAGACTAATTACTTTATTGCGAAGAGGACAAAGATGCACCAAATGGTAGGCGGGCGACCCATCAACATCAAGTTGTGGTGCAATAGATTTTTATAATTCTTTTGTACTTGACAGCATTAATTTTAACTTGAAAGCTTGGAAAATAACTTTTAAATTTTGGGAAGAAGCTCATATTTGGTGGGTTATGGAAATGAGTTGTTATTTTCAGCAAATGGAGCCCATTTTTGGATTCTTATTCATTCAGAAATAAGACATTATGTTAGTGGGCTGTGTTAGTGATTATGGTTAGGACTGTTAACGGGTCAGACTTTGATCAAATCTGTTATATTTGAATTCGAATTTGATTAACAAATTTCATGTCCAAATTCGAATCGGAATCTTATAGGATTTTTATTAATCAGTATCATATTCGAATTCGATAGATATGCGAAGCCCGATTAAAAAATCGACCCGATTTATGTGTTTTTATTTTATTTTATTTAAATTTTATAAAAATATTGTATTTATAAAGTCAATATATGTAATATTTGAATTTTTAACAACTTTTTATTATATATTAGTCCAAAAGTTAAATATTTGAATATTAAACTCCTTTTTTACATTATAATAATGTATAGAAGAATTATTATATATTATTATATTTGACATTTTATCAATATCCCTCTTATTTTTTAGTTTAAAAACTCAATATTAATAATATAATATAGACATTAATATAAATATTAGATCAATATAATACATAGCTTTTATTTTAAAATATTTATTAATATTATATGCAAGAGTATTAAATTAATAAAAAATATTAAGATTCGGATTCGGATCTTTAAGGGATCGGATTACTTAATTCCACATCCGATCCACTTATTTCAGATTTCAAATATTTATCATCGGATCCAATCCATCAAATATTTTAATATGAAAACAAATCTAAAATTCAGATCGCAGTCGAATTAAAATCCAATCAATTGACAGCCCTAATTATGGTTTTAGTATTATTCAGCTCTGATCATGGAAATTTTAACATATAAACCAACCATAACCCATTTTGGATTTTTTCCCCCCCACCATATTTGTGCTGATTTTTGGGTGGCGAGTAGGTGTTTTTGTTAGGTGTTCTTATGGGCTTGAAGAAGGGCTAAGGGCCCAAACCCTAATTTGTTTTCTTGAAGAACATGAAGATGAAGATCACGAATTTAATTGGTGGTGTGGTTCTGTACTTGTGTTTTTATGTTATCCATCACAAGGACAGTGAAAACTTATACTTCTGGTAATTTTGCATTTAAGAAGTTATAATTTTAGCATAAATGGGGTGAGCCACTATGAGCAAACATTAGAATATGAGTTTGAATTAATAAACTATAGGGTTAGTTACTAAAATTTTTTAAGAGGTTTGACCTGCTTACAGAAAATTTCTATATGAAAATATAGATACCTGTGAGTCATTAGAATTAAGAAAATATATGAAAAGTCCTTTTTATCCTTATATAAAAAACTAAAATTTAAAAAATGATGTTTTTCAATAATATGACTGTTATAATGTGATTTTTTGCGTAAAAGATTGATTAATCCTTCAAAATATGTGAAGGTTTTTTATGTATGTAAGTTTTCGTGCATATTTTGAGTTATTTCTTTGTATATTATTGTAGAAGGAGTTAGTTTTTATAAGTTGTATAAAATTTCGATTTGTACATTTACTTATTTAGGATTTCTACAAAAAAAATAAAATCCTAAGAACTTTCATTGATTACCACAATGAGGTTCTAGAGTTTTTATGTTCCATATAGAAAATAGATGTTAATTTCTTGCAACTTACGAATAATTAAAAGGGATAAATATAATATTTTCAAAAAATAAGGGTATACATGCATTGTATGATAAATGATGATGCGTTGTAATAATAATACAAAATAATTATCCAACTGTTTTTATATTTATTGATTAAAAATTAGATGCACTTGACATAAATACAGTAAATTAGAATAGAAGATGAAATACATGATCACTTTCTCTCCAACTAAAAATGCTCAAAGCAATTAAGAGAAAGGAGGCCAAAGCTTCTTCTAATGCTACAAAAACCATAATATTGGTAGCAAAAATCAACCTCCAACCAATACATTTAACAAACAATACCTCAACGCAAAATTGGGCTTCTAAATTGTTTCTCAACCAACAAGCACTTAGCTTCTTCTAATGCTACAAAAACCATAATATTGGTAGCAAAAATCAACCTCCAACCAATACATTTGCCAAACAATACCTCAAAGCAAAATTGGGCTTCTAAATTATTTCTCAACCAACAAACACTTAGCTTCTTCTAATGCTACAAAAACCATAATATTGGTAGCAAAAATCAACCTCCAACCAATACATTTGCCAAACAATACCTCAAAGCAAAATTGGGCTTCTAAATTATTTCTCAACCAACAAACACTTAGGTGAATAATTTTAGAAATCTCATCTGGGTTTTGGTAATTAACCGTAAATTTATACCATATATGTCATCCCAACTCTGATTACATTCATATGAGGAACTCTCATAGTGGCAACACCTCCTCTGCAATTTCTCCTCAAGAATGCATAGAAGTAATTCACAACAAGTTTCTTGAAAAACCAAGAGTTTTTCTTGGCCCTCACATCCCCATTTCCAAGCAAATATGTGATCCCAGAATCAGTGGCCTCTTTTAGGGCAGATAGCTCATATTCCAGACCAGGATCCTCATCATCTCCAGGCATAAAACTAGGTGGCAAATGTGGGACAACATTAACTGCTATTGATGTTGAGCTTTCTGTCTGATCTTCTGTTGTTTCTCCATGCAATAAAGGGAGCTTAAGGTCATCATCATGGACATTTTCATCCCTTGATCTTATAGAAATCCCATCAAAAAGGGGCTCGTTGATGTTGCTCTCAAGATCAAGACATTGAGCTTCTTTTCTGATAAACTCTTCAAGACTCTCCACCAGAAGCCGCTCAAATGCGCGATGATCTTCTTTTCTTACATCCTTGTACCCGTATCGAGCTATGCAACGAAAGATTTGGTACTCTTTTGGACCAACCCTTCTAAACGAAAACCTTTGTTCTTGAGGGACAACTGGTAATGGTACATACTTGATGCAGACGAAGACTAAGGTGGAGTGGATAGCTGGAAGATCCAAAAGAAACCGTCCGAAAACTGAGGGAATCCCTTGGACCAGCTCATTATATAGTAGTCCAATTCCAGGGACTCTTACTGTCCCAAGAGACGGGCCGAGTTCTGACATTAAGTCCATTGATATCTTTCCTCGCACCTCACTCTGGTACTTCAAAACACTACCGTAGTTCCAAGTATACATCACGCAAAGGAAGAAAGAAGCGAAGACTAGTGGAAGCCAGCCTCCCTGTGTTATCTTGCGTAGAACGGCGGACAGGTAAATTAACTCTATTGTACCGAAGATAAGTGGGAAGCAGAGAGCCAAAAACAGATTCGTTTGCCATATAAGAAGCATAACTAGTGTCACCAAGGTCGTGCTGACGATCATAACACCAACTTCAGCAATGCCTGCAAAGAGGCGATCTATCCCGTTAATCATGGAGATGAAGGAGTTGTTCTGCAAGAGCTTATACTTTTGGAGAAGTAAAAAGTTATAGAAGTTGAAAGTGTATGAAAATGACAGTATTTTACTAAGAAGCTGCAGAAGTTAGGTGGGGGTTGCTTTTAATGGCTTTTAGCTTTTTTCTGCTTTAACTTTGGACGATTAGAAACAAAGACGAACCATATGCATTGGCTATTTGTGTAGTGCTCCTAAACGCGGCAACCACAATAATGCACATGACCATCAGAAAGTAATTGATCACAGGAATGTAAATTTGGCCCATCTGTTTTCTTGAAGTGTGGATGATCTTCAGCCGGGGGAAGCATGCAAGAGCCATCGACTGCTTGACGCATGAAAATGAAGCGGATATCATTGCCTGACTAGCAATTATAGCAGCAACTGTGGCTATGACAAACACTGGCCAGAAAAGACCATCTGTAATATTAAGAAAGATGATGTCAAGTGAAGTTCAGAAGAGTTATCCTTTGTAAATTACAGTGAAAAAATGGGAATGTTTACCTGGAAGAGAATCATAAAATATTTGATCAGCAGTATCAGGATGTTTTATAAGGTATGCAGCTTGGCCCATGTAAGCCAAGAGGAGGCAGGGGAAGACAACACAACTGAAAGCAATCTGCAGCCATTGGTTGATGTTAGATCAAAAATCCTGGGGGCTCAAACATAGGTGGATTGAAGAAGAATGGTGCTCAGATAACAGAAAAGCGAACCTGAATCGATGGCACTGAGAAATGCCCTAAATCAGCAAACATTGCTTCTGCACCTGTGATACATAAAACACAACCTCCAAGTGCTGACCACCCCTTAGTGCCATTCTTCTTGAAGAACAGATATATGTAGGCGGGATTTACGGCCCTTACAACAGTTATATCGTACTTGATCAGATTGTAAATTCCAATAGATCCAAGGCTAAAGAACCATAATGCAAGCGCAGGAGCAAATGTGAATCCCACTTTACTTGTTCCAAATCTCTGTATGCTAAAAAGTCCCAATAGGATAACAACTGAAGTAGCAACAAGAGCATCTGAATTGAGAAAAAGTTACGGTTAAATTACAAGGACTTGTGCTAAAAGAAAATGGTGGCATTGGTTGAAGTTGCCACTTATCCCACCTGTGCCGAACCCTGGTATCCGGCCTTTGAGACCGCTCACAGCAGACATGACTGCAAGAAAGAAGTCTAATTAGGAGATAATACATAAAAGAAATCAGAACTTCTCACACCAAATTGTTAGTGAGACATACCTGAAATAGCTGGAGTTAGAATACCGTCCCCTATAATCATGGATGCTCCCATAAGAACCAGTATCAGTAGGAGTTTTTTCAGACATGGATTATGTTCCAAGGTCTCCTTTATGCTTAAAGCCCTCTCCAGTTCAGGGCTGGGCAATTTTAGCCTGAAACTGGAAATATGTTTGTCGGCCTGCTGACGGTTTGGAAGAAGATTAACATCTGCATACCTGCAGATCAGTGAATACAATGCAAAAGTTCCTCCTGTTATTGGATCAATGAGAGGTGTCAACTGTCAATCATATGATATTTTTTCGAAAATAACCAGAACTTGTGAAGAATGACAGTTTTTCTAAGCAAAATATCTTGTACCTTCCCCATTATCGTTAGCTTTGAGGACCACGAAGATGTATTTTATTAAAGGAACTAGAGCAATTGTGTACATTACTAGTGATAAAATCCCCAAGATATCAACATCTGATGTTATGGGCACTTTGCTGAATACGTCTTCAAAAACATAAAGAGGACTTGTTCCCATATCGCCATACACAACCCCAAGTGTTTGAAATGCCATTGCCAGAGTTTTCCAGACAGAAGCATCCTGTATCAGTATATTTTAGCCTGGAAACTATTAAGATATGTAGGTTTGGTCGGAAAATGATTGACTATAAAACAGGTTAGAGAAATGTCATCATGCGCTTTGATAATGACAATAATCCTACTTATATTAAAATAATCTTTTTAGTTTTAAGAGGTGTAAAGCTCTAGAAAAGAGAAATTAACAGCAACTCATCCATTTTTAGGATGAAGTTAGTTTGGAATTTCATTAACCTGGTGGCTATGGCCATGAGAGCCAGCAATCTCCATTGCTTCAACATCAAAGGAATCAACTCTTTGGGGCTTCCTAATTAGTCTTCTCCTAACTGATCCATACCCTTCACTATGTTCCTCATCACCACCCAAAGACCATGGAGATGAGTCTGAGTCCACTTCACTCCCGTCAACCCACCTCCATGACTCGCCGGCAGCGGCGGCAGTGCTTTCCAGCAACCTCACAGTAGTCTCTTCAATCCCTTCGTCTTCTTCCATTTTCTACTCTTTTAGTTTCGTCTTCTGCCCATGATTATTATACACCTCAAAATGGGTTCATTCTACAAATGGTCCATGCTATGCTAGCCATTTTGAATTATGTTGTTGTTGGTTTTTGTCAATCACTTGGTATCGAAGAAATTTATGCAAAATGGTCACTAGTCCCAAGAAACAGACACCCGCTCGCTATCTGAATTCCCAGAATTGGTTGGTAAAGTGTGTGGAGAATTTCACCAGGGTTTTGGGAAAACACGAGTTTCACGTGGGAAGTATAAATCCAATTCTTGCATGATCGGGGATCACGTGGGATTCGTCCCCTGACGCTTAAAAAGCGACCCAGGTGGTCACTGGCTGGACACATATAGTGATTTTTTCAGCCTTTTCTTGAAATTTGTGAGTTGGGGTTGGAATAGTGATTGATGTGACTGCAATCTTAAGTATGCGTCTTCTCATGCAATAGACTTAAACAGCATTGCAGTTTTTGAGAAGTTTTTGAGACATTTGATGCTCAGCAGGCGGCCGCACTTGTTCAAACCACTGTTGTTAACTCATTTGTCATCTCAGAGCATAGACATAAGAAGAGCTAAATGGTGTTTGGATGGCGTTTTTTCAGAAATAATTTTGTTTGGATTATTGAGGAATACTGTTGATTTTTCTAAATATTGAAAAGGTTAGTTGGATGGGTTTATTGTTTAGAATGTTTTTACTTATCATCCGAACAGGACAAGAGAATATGAGCTATGTTAACCCAAGCACTTGTCCTGCAAATGTTGTCAGTTCAGCAGACATAAACCAGTCTTCCTCCAACTTCTTCTAGAGCAAAGCCATTTCCAACAGCATGAAGGAATAAAAACTCAGCGGCTTGCTCAGGATGTGATATTCAGGAAAAAGCAGAGAAATTTCACTAGGTTTGAGAAAAAAGATTGCAATATGATAAATGAGTAATAATTATTAATGCTTCAATAAAATGAACTGATACCCAAAGTACAGATATTCGTCCAAAGAAAAAAAAAAAAAAAAGAAGTGGTTTCTAGGCTCAATGGTCATCAAAAACCTTTTCCCATCTAAGAAATATAGTGCCCCAGAACTTGTTCAAGCCTCAGCTGATTCCATAGTCCGGAGACAGTTCAACGTATGGATTGGTATTCAGAGCTAAGCAATAGCTTGTGCTTGCTCCACAGAACTCTGTCAGTCAGCTTTTAAATCAATCACCTTTCTGGCAAACGAGGGTAAGCAGAAAGCGGCAGAATGGATCTGGGTACAGAAACAAAGAGCAAAAATGATCACATTTCAAATAACAGGAAGAATGGCAAAGAGTTGCAATGAGAAAGCCCATAATGTCTAATGCAATACCTCAGAGTTGTAAAACCTTAATGGTCCCTTTGTTTTGACATGACTATCATCAGCATCTATTGGGTTAATCGGATGCTTAAAATCAACTGGAGGACCCTCAGTCGCACAAAGCATGAATCCAATAACACCACTGAAAGAAGAATGGCCAACAATATTCACAAAAGGCGTTAGTGCTGATGGATAAAGCATGCCAAATTACTTATACAAATAAAGCCTGTTAATAAGATGAGATCCATTCCTACTCCACAATGATTGTAATTTGGGTAAGGTGGGGTGAACTGGGGAAGGAATGGAAAGAAAAAGCAAAAGTGAACACAGACACAAAAAATAAAAGGAAAAGATAAAGATGCCCAAAAAAGTCACAACAAAGAAGAGGCTCATTTCCACTATAAGTACAGTTGTATGAGAAAGAGAAGAAAGAAAATGCCTTGGGTATGTGGGAACTGTAGTCCAAGCGTAACTGACAGAGCCTTTGAAAATCTGGCGGCAGTTCGCAACGATGTCTTCAATAATGTGCATGTGAAGCCATATGCTTTCAGCCTGAGTGCATACAACCCCTCCTGGACGAAGAGCCTTAGCTACTGACGCAAAGAAAGGCTTTTCAAACAACTCCTGTGCCGGACCTGAGTGATGCAAAAACACAACTTCAATATTAAAATAGAACTTTTCCAACTAGGCAAGGAATCCCTTCTGCTAGAGATGATATGTTACCAATTGGGTCTGAAGAATCCACTATAATTGCATCATAAGTTCCTTCCGGTGCAGCCTTGAGAAATGCAACTCCTGCAAAGATTGGAGGAGATCTAGTGAGATAAAAAGGTTGAGTCAAAGAGGAGTGCGAAGAAAATGACTGAGAAAAAAGGTTCAGTGGATATCATAGCTGAATGTACCATCTCCAATGTGCAATGTCACACGGGGATCATCAAATCCCACAGCTACACTAGGGAAAAATTGTTTAGAAACCTGCAAGGGAGGAGCACATTATCTTACATTAGCTTTGAGCTATCTCCCACAGTCTCCAACTTAGATAATGAGAGTCCACGCCGAGCATAAAGATATATGATATCGTAGAAGAAAGTAAGGAAATGATGAAACGGAGGGGAAAGAAATAAATAAATGGAAAGAAGTGAGAGTATCAGAATTACTCACGTCAACTACCATTTTATCAATCTCACAGATATCTATCTTTTCAATAGATGAATGGCGAGACACTTCACGCAAGACACCACCATCTCCTCCTCCAATTACCAGAACCTAAAAGAAAGCTCTGTTTAAACCTTGACGCAAGGAAATAAAGTATTCGGAATGTTTTTCCTTCATGCAGTGTTAATCTTTCGGATATCTGTGCACAGATCAAGCAACTTGAAACTGATCATCAATACTGAATAATATAGTGAGTTTGATTAACTCAGTATTCTATAGGTCCTTTGTTCCCGTCGATAATAATATAAAGCCAAAAGACAAATTATCTCTCAATTATGATCTTTCCTCAGAGACATGGTACAGAAATGTGATTCATCCCCAAACATGGCAACGAAATGTTTTTAAATCCTGCACTCATGTATGCCAACTACATGTAGGAGAAGAGGAAATACTGGGAAGGTCTTTGCAAACAGCCACAGAATATATTTAGCAAATTTAGCTATGCTTTGACCGTTACCAGCTAGACCGCAAGTATTGCTTATTGAAGAAAGGTAATTCAACTGAAAACATATCCTTTTAATTTCATTGGCTATCTCATATCTTAATACATTGTAATTTTTTACTTGATGTTTATCCATTGGGTTCGGGATCAGGGGAAATCCAATCCTATAAATATTTACATGTTAAAGATTCCTAGAGTATAAATACCTTTTTTGGATTTGGAATTGAGCAAAGTGGGAGATGAGTGATCATCTCTTGATAAGCACATTCATCCCTCTCGGTCAGTTGAATTACTCCATCCAAGACAAGAACCTTTCCATAAGTTGATGACTGCATTAAAAATTAACCAGGAATTATGCATTCAGTAATAAAAAGAAAAAGGTAGACAATATAACAAACTAATGATGGAGGACTTTCACTCTTCAGAGCAGCAAGTACCTGAAAAACCATGACATTCTGGTAATCAGACTTTCCCTGGAATAATATTTTTTCTACCTTTAACGAGTGTGCTTCTCCTGCATGTTTCCAAAGAAGCAACTAATTGAAAATCATAATTATTGAAAGCTCAGAAATATGCTCTTTGGCACAAGAATTGCAAAAGGAAAGACACAAAAACTTAATTTCACATGTTAAAAAATCCATTGCCATCAACCAGCGTCATACACATCAAAAATCATATTCTTAAAAAGAAAAAAAATCTTTTCTTGAAACCCAATCCCCAATTAAAAAGTAAAATAATGAAAGAAGAACGATCTCCCAAACTCTAAAAATCTACTATATCATGAAAGAGAATAAAAAATGTGCATGAACTTCAATCAATAAAATCCTCAAAAACACAAACATCCCAAAATAAACAAAATTTATATGAAAAAAAAAAAAAACATACACACGCACGAATTCACAAACAAAATGAAAGCATATTGACAAACACAAAAGCATATCTCCTCATGTTTGTCTGTATAACAAAAAGAGAAAACTAATCACCCGGCCACATTGGGCTAATCTCCGAAAACCACCCTGGAATAACAGAGGAAATCCCATCCGGTAGCTCCACCGCCGACGCGCCGCCGTTGCTAACTTCCATCTCGATCTTCCGACCTCTTCTCCTACTCCTCGTCACCGGCAACGATCTCCACCGCCAGTGCTTAAATAGATAAAGTCGTCTAACTGAAGAGTATCAAAAGAAGAGACGGACCACAAAAAAGGCAAATCTTTCACAAAGTGATGGTATGAGTGTGCGAGAATTGATTAGAGAATCTGGCTTAGGTGAGACGCACGGGGTGTCTCTCCGCTTTCGGAATGACTAACCTAAGATCATATTTATAAAGTAGTTTATTTATTTATATAAACGTATATAAGGAGTCCGTTTAGGTTCGAACTTTTTACTTCTCATATTATATGTAAGACTTATGTCATTAGACTATAAGTCGCTCAGCATAAGTGGTTTTAATGGCGTAAGTTTTTCTATTATCTGAAAGATTAGTACTATGTTTTAAGGCAATTGACAAGAAAAGAAAAATATTAGGGAAAAGGGAAACAAAAGTAAAGAAATATAAAATCTTAAACTTGTTTGGTTGTAGAGGAAAATCATGAAGAAATAAGTGAAGGAAAAATGTGTTGGAAAAAAAAAAAAGAGCTCAAATGGACTTTTCTATCATTTTCCTCACCACTTTATGAGGAGAACTCATTTTCCTCAAACGCATTATATTTTTCCTTGAATTTTTCTTTCTTTAGCATTTTTCTTATTAATCAAACAATTAAAAATATTTTTCTTAGTATTTTTTTTCTTTTACCTACTAAAATTCTTGAACCAAACATAGTGTAGGAGTTCGAATTCAAATACACTTTTTATGTGCATAATAATGTGCAGTTTGTATTGCACTTTATTTGATTAGATTTTCATAAGAAGATAATATTGTGTTATTGAAAAGATAAATTCATCATTGTAAGTTTTTTTTAAAAAAAATTATTATTGTTGTTATTATGAAAATAAGTATTATTTTAAGAAGTTTAGTGTAAATAAAAGTATTATTTTAAGATTCCATTTTCATTCTTATAGTTATCAATCAATAATACAAAATCTATACTTACTATTATAAAAAAAATTGTATTTTAATTATTGTAAATTAATGAAAAATAATTAGTAATCAAATCAAATTCAAGAAGACTTTTATCTCTCTTCATTTAAAATTATAGATTTTCGTCATTTATGTAAAATGAATATACATTATTATGTGAACAAGTAATTTAATAAAATAGTACTAAATAACTATTAATAATTAATAGTTATAAAATTAACAAGCAACCATAGAATTTTATGATTTTCTGACCTTGAATTTTGACATTTGAGATAGACTTTGTGAAATCTGTATTTTGTTTGATTTGTACTGTTGATCAGTTAAATTTATTATTTTTTAAGGCTAGTAAATAAATAATTTAGTTATTTATTAATTGCATTGAGTAATATAATACATATCTAAATTTGAAATTCTAACAATATGAAGCTTACCAAAAATTTAATATGATAATTTAGTTCCAAACTAAACAATTTATTAAAAGATTAATCAATATCATGTTTTTTTTTTCTTCTTTTTATTACAACTAAAGATGAGAAAAATAATGATTGCGCCATTATTGTTGTTAGAGGCAAATACACATACAATAGGTATAATACTATTTATGGGTGGATGGAATTGGGATTGGGAAAAGCATATTCCAAGGAGCACTATGATTACTTTTGATTAGGGCTCTTTTATGGGAAGTTTTGGGGTTGATATGTAATTTAGATAAATTTGGGACCCTTACCGAATATCTTTACTGTTATTTATTAGTATGTGTTTATGTTCTTATATTTTTCATAATAGTGATAAGATTAATTATAGAATCTCCCTAGTTTTTTACAAGGAGGGGTTGTGTTTATTGTCAAGATCATAATTAACGAGACAATCATTTGTCATTTATATACTTAAGCACAACTCTTTCATAATCATGGATACAACTATATGAAAGTTGTAATAATTTGAATATTAAAAAAAGATTATAATTGTCATGATGAGACAACGTTGGCTATAACGAGGATTATGATTGAATTTAATTAATGTATATTAATTACAACCTTGATTATTCTGGAAGCAAAGAAATGATGATAGCACTCGTGTGAAATTAGTGTTCGTGCATGTTTAAATAGTATGTCACATGTTACAAATGATCGAATTATTAAAAATTTTATAAAATTCAATTTGCTTAAATTCAATTAATTTGTGATTGATTATTTTACATAAGCTATACCAATCGTATGATTATTGAAATTTATTTGTCATGTAATTGAATTAGTTCAATCAAATTCAATTTGGATGAGAATATTTAGCCGTTTATTATAATTATGTATCAAATTAATATTAAAAATGTACTAAAAGTGAAAATAGAATCCAAAGATTTAGAAAAATAGGAAAAAGGAAAAGGAGAAAATCCATAGACATCAAAGTTTCAATGGTTGAGGGAGGTCTTGGGTCCAAGTGATGATCAACTCTTTATTCAAAGTCATATTCTTATTCTCCACAACACCAACCATTCATCCTTTTTGATTAATTTTACTTATATTTAAATCTGACCTTTTAAAGAAATTCCCCAAACAAGGCATCAACTTTTTTGGCTTTATGCACAATGATGCTTCCTAGTAATTACCTTTTTCTTTTTTTCCCCCTTTTTTTCACTCAATTATTGTCCTAGCTTTCTCATGAAATGATGCTTTATTCGGAGCATCCAAGGTTTCAAAAACATAGGTAGAATGAATAACTAACACTCACAACACAGAATCAACCACCAACATCACTAAAAAAAGTTACACATTAGACTAAACAACATGAAGCCATATAAGTTTTCTAACTTACAAGATACACTCCATCTCTATGATGTTTCATGTGTAATTTCTCTTCGTCGGAAGAGTGAATGATCTAGACAGAATAATACCCTACCCATTGATAGATCTAGATTCCGACTCTGGAACAAAAGTCCAGAGCCATAATGCATCCGTTGCAGAGAGAAAGCCATAAGAACGCAACGTTGCAGTTGAAAAACACCAAAACAAGCCTGCAACAGGTCTGTGAATCTAGATTTGCTTCCGTTTCTTTTCCAAATAAGCAAAATTCCTCTGGAACTCTAAAATTGCCTGAACCAAATGCCAAAAACCAATGTCTGGCCAAAGCACCCTGGGGGAATACAGAAGGGAATAGGCACTCTGCCACAAAAGGAAATTACTCAAACGAGTCTCACCAGAAGTACGGATTAAAATATCAGGATCAGGTGCAACGGCCATATACATATTTTTCTCAACATCAGCCACATCAATAAGCGGTCCATCCCTATCAATCAAGCCATATCCGGCACCACTTGCGTCCAGAACTCTAAATTCATCTGTTTTCTCTTTGCAAGTTTCTTCAACGGCGTGCACTATCTCATCTGTTGCTGTGTAGGCAATGCATATCAAAAGCACAGCCTTTGAGTTTTGTGCTGTTGCACTCATAGCTCTTTCAGCTGCCGACCTGATGGATTTGCTCAAAAGATTAAGGTTTCCAATAAAATATACTCTCACTCCATAACGATTTACTATACTCTCTTCCTCAATTAACCCTTCGATCTTTTCTTGTATCAACTGCAAAGTGGATTGAACTTCTTCTGGTCGTCTTTTGAAATTTTCGATGCTAAAAGCATAAATAGTAACGTACTTCACATCCAACTCGTAACAGTATTTTAACATGTTCATAAGAGCTAAAAATCCAACCCTATGGCCTGCTCCTTCTTCTAAATTTTGCTTCTTGGCATATCTTCGATTTCCATCCATGATGAATGCAACATGCCTTGGTATAGGACCAACAGAGAGAACTGAACATATACATCTGCGCAGAAAACTGCCCAAACCTTCAATTAATCCAGTTGCTTGATTGCTACTGCTCTGTTTCTCCATAAACACTTCAAATATAAGTGGAAGAAGGCTGAAGCCAGATTAACCTGATAACAACAAAAGAAAGCTTGCTTTAACCTCGTATGCCTTATATGGGATAACCAAAACTTGTAATAGAGATAGAGGGGGAAGGGGAACAAAGAGAATCTACTTCTATAAGAAAACTGACTACGCTTATTCGTGTGAAGCTAACAATTTTATCACATAACTGTAGAGCATACACCTTGACTAGGACTAATTGTCTCTCCATGCATATTGCTTTAAGCTAGCAAAACAGAAGATTACCAATATCCCGCGTTAAAGATAGTGGAAGAATGTGGGGATCTTTCACAGTTTCCCTCAAAATGTCTGAGCTAATTAGCTGCAGCTTTTTGCTGTATTTCCTTCTTTTGGTGGGGTGGGGGGATGTTAATGGAATCAACTTAAAAACTATGACTTAATTGGTTCTGTGATCTTCTTCAGAGCATCACAATCATTTACTTCCTTAGGAATGAAACCAAATCCAAATAGAAAACCAAATTTATCTATCTTGGCTTCCTGAAAGAAAATTGCTCACTTATATTGAAAAACTCGACCTTTTAGTGGAAAATATTTTTCAACTTATGCCTTCTAATGAAGCTAAGTAGAATCAGTACAACCTATGGAGCATTATTTATGCATACAACTGGAAAGTTTGCTTTACAGAAGGGCCAAGGATTTCAACCAACTACTCGAATTTAATTGCTAGCGAAGAAAATGGAGAAGCCATTAATAACGAAATGAACTCTAACGACTAACCCAACTGTGAGGGGAAAAAAAAGGACAAGTAACAATCAATTTGCTCCATTATTGACCCTATAAAAGTTTAAAATACATTAATAACTCTAACCTAACTATAAATCCAACAGCCTACAAATGTGAAAAACAATTAAAAATCTTATAGGTAACTAAAATCAATCCTATTTTTACTGTTTTCACCATCATCAGAGGCAATATGTGCGTGTGCACATCTAACCTATGCCTTTCACGCTTCAAACGATGTAACTTCATGCTTTAATTTTTCTACATTTGCATTTTCCTTGCAAAATTCCTTGATCCGGACATGGCATCAAGTTATCAATATCAAGAACTGTTATACCCAATTAAGTCCTCCATCAATCCTAATCCTAATTCAAACAACTCACAGGAGAAGTGAAAAGCAAATTAATTAAAAAAAAAAAAAAACTAAAAACTTCTGCCATCCCCCTTTCCTTTTCAACTTTCTGTTTCCACTTCTTTCCTTTTCATTTTCCCCCACAGTAGGACTGATGGAATAGACCCTTCATGAATGGAGCTCTGATGCTTAAAAACATAATAAAACAGAAAATGCCCATTAATTCTAATCAGTGAAAATATTAGTACAACCTCAAAAACAAAGATTTCTCTTACTCAAAAATTCCCATTAAAATTAAAGAGATTTTCATAAACCATTCTGTCAACTAATGGGGTTTACTTTAATTAGTCCTGCAGAGAGTACATATAACATACATTCAAATATACTTGCATCTATGTTCATACAAGTATATTTACACAGTCCCACACTTGAGAAAAGACATAAAAGTTGCATCTTTATGCAGATTCTCAAATGAATTAGTCTTCACAGAGTTTCTTGATCAGTCAATGCAAAATAATCGAACAAAACGATCAGTAAAACTAAAAACTCCATCTAAACAAAAAAGAAATATAGAAAAATAAGGAAATATCACCTGATTTTTACAAATCGCGAGGTCAAGGAAGAACGAGGAAGTGATGAAGCAACGAGGTATACTGCAATTTTCCTACTTTTGAAATAGGAACAAAATTTTCACGCCAATAAGCAATTCCTGTGTGTAACTACGTTTTACCTCGGTAGAGACTGTTTTTAAATAAACAATTTTGGAGTACTAAAGGACGTTTTGGGAAGGGTGTTTTTTCATTTTAAACCCTTCCTTCTTGAGATATGAATTTTCATTTTGACCCCTACACTTTTCAAAATTAACTTACCTACCTCTACATATTTGGGAAAATGCTAAGGGAATGTTTGGTTATTATTTTGTGTGATTTTATTATATGTTTATTATGTATTTTGAAAGAATGAATTATTAGAGAATAGCGTATTTTGGGGGAAACATTTTTCTAATATAGCAGTCAAATTAATACTTTTTTTGTTAAATTTTTTGGGTGAAAATAGAATTGAATTATTTTTTTAATATTAGAATAATAATAAAATATATCATGTATATATAATATATATGTGTATGTATATATTGAAAATTGTGTATTTTGAAGGAAAAGTTAGGATATATTTGATTATATTTCCTCAAAATAATGTTGTTTTGGGAAAATATAACGAAACATTCCCTAATTATTTATATGCATTAGTTATGGAAACAAAATAGTTATTTCCGATTATCCCTTGAGCAAGTTTACATTACATAAGTATGGATAATTTGAAATAACTTTTTAGACAAACCACTTATTAATTTTAAATATTTATAATTATTGACTCCTCAATTATCCTTGAAGTACTTATTTGGTCCATTTTGAATAATTATATAGAAAAATATTCATATTGAATATTTCTTTTGTGACTCGACTCGTACGAGATTACTTTGAGATAGAGGGCCTGAAGAAAAATTAGCATAAGTTAAACTATTATTTTTTATCGATAGGCAGAGCTTTACCTATTTTACTTTTTTTACTTAAATTATGTCAAGTATAATTATTATTTTTTTATTATAGTAAGTACCGAAATTGATAATTTATTCTCCAACTATTCAATATAATCGGTCCATCTTTTATTCTAAATTTGAATTTTTTTGAATGATTTTGGAAATTAAAGGGAGAACTAGGATAGGGATTATCAAAGTTTGCTAGATTAAGAAAGCAAGTATTGCATTGATTTAGGGAAAATTCAACATCTTCAAATTAATGCCCATCCAATCAAGATTCTTGTAAGGTACTCATACCAACATCATTTTTATTTATGGTTTGTTGCTTGATTTGAATTTTATTTAGTATGCTCTAAAAAAAAATTCATTTTTATTATGGTAAAATAGAAAAATAAATAGTCTCCATTTTTTAAATATTTAATTTAAAATTTTTAATTCACAATGAAAGGGAGTGTTTGGTTATGTTTCATCAAAACAAAATTTGTTTTGGAAAAATATAAAACATATCCCTATTTCCCCTCCAAAACTTCTATTTTTCAACATATACATACATATATTATATATTTTATTAGTATTCTAACATTAAAAAAATTATTCAATTTCATTTTCACCCAAAAAATTCAATAAAAAAATATTGATTTGATTGATATAGTAAAAAATATTTCTTCAAAACATAAGCAAACATACCAAAAAACAACTTTCACTCACATTCTCCAATGATTCATTATCCTAAAACATATAATAACCACATAATACAATCAAACAAAAAACATAACCAAACATAACCTTCATTTTTATCATGGTAAAATATAAAAATAAATAGTAACCATTTTTTAAATATTTAATTTTGATTCACAATGAAAGTTTTTTTCAAGTGAATTTCCATTTCTTTTGAAGTTAGAAAATGAACTTTTATATGGAGATCGACTGAGTGAAGTGCCACGTACAGCACTCGACAGACCTCAAAAAGCACTCGTTGCAACGTTGTCAATTCGCCGGCGTAGATTGAATCCTAATCACCGCCTCAACGGCGGCAGCCTCCGCTACCGCGGCGTGGAGCTGTTTAGCGTACTCTATGCCATCGACTCCGCTCCTCTGCCATCTCCGCATCAGGTAATTTTAATATTATAGGAATCGTAGTTTTTAGGATGTTATAATCTGCCCAATCTGGTTAGATTCGTGGTTTAATTCTTTCAGCGTCATTGGGTGTGCCCGTCGATTAGGGTTATGGATGTGTTCGAGTATTCGCAATTGTATACTACTGGTGTTTGATTTGAGCGAAATTGCGCCCAGTTTGAAATTCAAAATCCATCATATTTGATCGCTTTTGCTCAATGCATCACACTTGCAAATGGAATTGTGTAATAATGATACTATTGTAAGAGAAATTCTACTCCATTCCCTGCTTCTTGTGGCTAAATTTGTGCTTATATAGTGATAAATCATGGGAGCTGATAATAAGGTACGTGTGCTTCAAAAATAGGTAAATGCAGACACTTGTGGTTGACGAGCAAAAATTAAGCGCACGAATATTAAAAGAAATCAATCCACACTTTGAAGTAACAAGAAAGTTGCTTCTTTTGAGCTATGCTCTACTGAAATAGGTGAGGATAAATTGATAAGATATAATATTTTTGTGTTAATATTTAACGATATTTATAAAAGACTAACAGGCATGTCGAACATATTAAGCAGGAATAGAAAACTTGATTGCAACAATTGATGCATGTGTGCATCTGGGGCTGGGATACTGAACTAGAAATTGTTTATGCTATCAAATCTATGGCTTTTCAAGTTCCCAGAAAGGTAAATTAGAAAAACGGATTTCACAAGGAAGTAGCTTATAGTGAGTTGGTTCATAGCAAGGTTGATAATACTTTAGTTTCGAGAAGGAAAAAGAACTTTATGATGTTCTTGCGGATTGGAACAGTTTTGTGTCTCAAGGTGTGTTCGTGCTGTCATACATATCATATCTACCAATTAGGATACAGTTATTTTCAGATAGTCATTTAGGTTTGTTTATTGAGATAGAGATGAATGGTTAAAATGTTTGCTGACAATTGTAAATTGTGCTATTAATGATGCATCTTTATAGTGAAACGGTGCTCAGCTTTCATCACTAATATCTTGCTTCTCACAATTACTTCAGGTCTGAAGTAAATCCACTGTGACTTAGATGTCCCATTGAGATTACTTGGTGACGTAGATTGTTGGGTGAATTTCGAAAAATGACAGAGATCTTTGGCTTCACAGCATGCAGACAGCTGTTGCAAATGTTCTCTGCTATAATCTTCTTCCATTTTTCTGAATATTTTCTAGCAATTGCCATTCATGGGAAAAACAGAGTAACTCTGAAGTCTCTTTTAATCAGCGGAAGCTATTCTCTGGCGATGGTCTTTTCCTTGATAGAGTACATGGTTGAAATATATTTCTTCCCAGGGATGAAAGAAAACTGGTCAGTTAGCAACATGGGCCTTGCCATGGTCATTATTGGCGAACTCATACGAAAGCTGGCTATAATAACTGCTGGCAAGTCCTTCACTCATCTCATAAAGAGATATTACGACGAGCACCATGTATTGGTAACACATGGAGTCTATAAGTATATCAGGCACCCAAGTTACTTTGGCTTCTTCATCTGGTCAGTTGGTACTCAAATAATGCTCTGTAATCCGTTATCAACATTTGCATTCGCTGTAGTTGTATGGCGTTTTTTCCGGCAAAGAATACCATATGAGGAGTTCTTCTTGAGGCAGTTTTTTGGTTCAAAGTATGAGGAGTATGCCAGAAAGACTTCTTCCGGAATCCCTTAATCAAGTGATGGCCTTCTGGGACTCTAATTGTACCATGTTGAGTGTTGCTGAGTAGATCTCCAAGTAGAAGTTTGTGTTATCAACATATCTGGATCGCATATATGCGTGAGTGTATAAGGCTGTGTTTGGATCTTGAATTTTGAGGAGGAAAATTGAAATGGAAGGTTGAGTGAATAAAGTAGATGCTATCATTTTAATTAAGAATGATACTTTTGGTGAGAAAATTTTACGGTTTCTGCAATCTTTCTTTACCGGGCTTTCCAAATTGTACCAAGCCTTAATAGAATAATTTGATTTGATTTCGAAGCCGAATGAGTTCTTTTGTGCACTTTATATGTACATCTAATTGTGGAGTTTGTATTTTTATTTTTTGTAATTTGATAATTGAATTATATTGATTTATTGTAAGGATAATTTTATTTATTTATAATGTTATCTAAAAAATAATAATAATAATAATTTGATTTGAGTACAATTGTTTACAAGAAATAGCGATTTTTTTTTTCTTAAGAGAAATGGCGCCCATTTGGGTTAAACACGAGACCTCACACATAATAAGGCAGACTAATGCGACTTGAGCTACAAGTCACTATGCAAGAAATAGCTAAGTTGATTGGTCAATAATATCATTAAATGTTCAGTTCAGCAAAGATTGTATACTGAATCCTAAATTTGAGAATTTTATTTATTTTGATATATCTTAAATTAAATTCTACATTTTAAAATTAAGATACCACAATAATAATAATAAAAAAAAAATGCTTGTTTAATTCACATTTAAAATTTCATGTCAAGTTAAATTAGAGCTATAATGTGGAAACAGAAGTACTAAATTTATAAGCCATACTTATAATTTCCTTTTCTATGATTGGACTTTTCTTGTCGCCATAGTAAAGTGTCCAATATAGATAAGACAGCACTATCCCATGATGGGCGGTTCGTACCTAATTAGTGTCAATCAAACTTCAGTACAAATTTCCCACCTCCAACTTGGCTGCGGCGTGCGTGCCCAGTTGGTACGCCCCTCCTCCAACTTGCTTTCTGCAGAAAAACTATTAGAAATTTGCAATTTTTTCAATGAAAATTTTTAATGCATAAAGTAAAGTTGAGTTTGGTTTGTTGAAAATAGAACAAGAAATTTGCGGTAAATAATCAACCTACCATGATTTTGTTTCGTCAAATTCGATTCTCTACTAGGAATTAACCTATAGAATCCTCATGTCACTTGTTTTTCTTGTCTAAGTCAACTTCCTCATTTTGATCAAATTAAGACGTAGTTCAATGTGATTTCCATCTATTTTGAGTCATTTGACCAAATCTTCGTTTTTGCTTAGGTAATATTTGGATATGAATTATATGTTTTGAATTATATATTTTGGGAGAATGGGTTTTGAGAGTGGGGTTAGGAAATGTAAAATTTGTGTTGGTGAATGTGATGTATGTTTGTTTATATTTTGAAAATAGTTAGAAAATTAGTTTGAAAATTTTTGGTATGTTTGTTCATGATTTGGGATGAGGCAAATTCTATTGTAACAGTCAAATCAATATTTTTTATTGAATTTTGAGGGTGTAAATGGATTTTAGTAATTTTTTTTATTATAATAATAGTAATAAAATATTGTGATATGTAAATATATGTATATTTAAATGTGTGGAGTTTTTGGGTTTTTGCCACTTTAATTGCAGGGGTAATTTGGACATTTAGGTAGCTATTATGAGAGAAAATCATGGCGCATGTTTGGTTACATTCAGCCAGAACAAATTTGTTTTGACAAAATATAACCAAACATAGCCTTAGTTTTTCCAATTTGGGCGGATTAGATCAAGTTGGCCTAATAATACAAGCAAGTTCTCATGTCTTGACTAGGCTAGGGAGATCAAAAGAGTTTGTTGTGTATTTGTAGGAAAGCGTCCCTCGTGGTGTGAGAAAAGCCCACTTGACTACCAAATTGCCGACCTCCCAACACTTAGCCCTAGAGTAGACCACTTTTTCCACCTTCTCACTCGGGCCCCAACCATTGCCATTCATCACATACGATTGCTTCACGTGAATCAACGAAAAAAAGGAAGACATTTCTCATTGTTAGCTAGCGTGGGCTCCTCACCAAATTGTCTCCGAGATGGCCAAAATTGTTTAGTTTGATAGAGGGATAGCTAATAGTTGAGTGATCGGTTGGTCCAATGTATCGTCCTTATACATATAAGTATAAAATTTAAGGTTCGAATCCTTAATATGCGTATACATATTAATAAAGGGGAAAAAAAAGAACAGTTCATAAAACTTACCTATTCAATATTCATCAACCCAATCTAATTCAACTCTACAATTTGCTAGTTTACCTAACTTGGGCATAGTAGATCAAATTGGCCTCATAATATAAGTAGTTTTTATAAAACTTCCTACTCATCAACGCAATCTAATTCAATGCCTCAACTCATCACCTCTAACAAATTTTAAGTACGTGTGTGATGTGTAAAAAGAAAAGGCAAAAGAAAATCCCCAACTCAACATTAAATAAGTGGATAGTTTGATGATAATCTTCTCTGCCTGCTACTTGATTACATATTAGAAATTTAGAATCTTATGAAATGTAGTGGAGAAATCAATAAAAACTTTCTTTTGAAAAAGAAAACAAGAAAGTCAAAACTTGCCAAACTCGATCCATTATGTGTGTCAAATTCAAATCCGAGTTCCACGTAGATGAAATCATAATCAAATTGGTCAAAGTTCCCAAATTTGGGGATTTCTGCCCAGCACATTAGCACATGAAACATGCCCCGTGATTCGGTCTTCCGCATTTGTGCTTTTGTAAGAATTGACGATTGCCGGACGGACAAACAAAGATCCAAACGTACACGGCGACGGTACAGCACTAATGCCACGCTGAAAAGTATGCCTTAGTAGCTGCCTATCATTTTCTTTTTCCCCTTAATTTTAATCAAAATGATCATATGTTAAACATTTGGATAATCTTAGGAGCTACTTGAAGTTATTTTCTGGATGCATTTTCATTTTTTGGTTAAAAAAAAAAAATAGTGAAAAGTTTGTTATATTGCTTAAAATATATTGATTATATAGGGTTGAAAATGAATTGTGTTTGGAAAATGCAGTGTTTTTTTATTAGAAGTCGTGTGCAAATGTGAGTATGAGAAAATGAAAAGTAAAAATGGAGAGAGATAGTGTGTTTTGGAGAATATTTTGAGAATGAAAATGTCTATGAAAATAGGGAAAAAATTGATAATTTTCTGTTTTCAACTTATTCAATCTCATATTTCAAAAAAAATTCTAATAAGAATTAGTTTAAATAATTCAAATTTTGAAAAGAATGAATCATTTATTATTAATTAAATGTAATAATTCTTAATTAATGAATGAATGGGCCATTTAATATTAATTAAAAGTAATTAACATTCCTTAATTTTTAATAAAGTAAAGGCCTACTTAATTAGCGGGTGTTTTATGTTTGGTCCCCTTCGAGGTGCCTGACTTGGGCCGTTGGGCATTGGGCAAATGACTCTTCGTAACGACTTTTTTTTAGGTTTAACGACTTTTTAAGGTTTTGATATGCACTAGTAGTTGTCACCAAAACATAGTGAAGGATTCTATGAATGTCTCAAAAAACAGTAAAACAATCCAAATCACTTGTAGGCCGTTTGGATTTATTTTTTGGAGGTATTTTCATTTTTTGGTGAAAAAAAATAGTGAAAAGTTAGTTATAAAAATATTTTTGAGAATAAAATGTTGTTTGAATGTTTTGTTTAAAATGTAATAATTATGTAGGGTTGAAAATGAATTGTATTTGAAAAATATAGTGTTTTGTATAAAAAATCGCGCAAATGTGAGTAGGAGAAAATAAAAAGTAAAAATGGAGCGAGAGTGTAAGAGTTTGTTGGAAGAATATTTTGAGAATGAAAATATATGTGAAAATATGGGAGAAATCGATGACCCTCTTTTCATTTCAGCAGAAAATAAAAATAACTCCAGAAAACAAAAACAAACGGGCCCTAAATGGTTGTTGGCTCCACTTAAAAATTAATCATTTAGATTTATTGAATTAAATTTATTTCACTGATAAGAATTAAGCTATAAATTAAAATCGAATGTGATTTAATTAATTGTAATTTAATATTTTGTTATAATAATGTTTCTAATTGTTTTACAAGATAGTGATTCTTAGATTTTGGTTACTTACACATTGACCTAAAAGGCAATTCATGTATATATAATTTTAAAAGTTAAAATAAATAAATAAAAAGGAAGTAAATATTCTTGATATAATTGCTATTTTTGCTTGATTTATTTACAAAATATTGAACTTGCATATTAATTTAAAATATCGAAATTAATAATAATATCTACCTCGTTTGGTTATTCATGCAATCTCTCTTTCTTTAGATAAAGTATGATACGTATGTTCCCATCTTTATGTGTACTTCAGAAGTGGGAATCTTCTGACATTTTGATTTGAAGCATACGCCATCATTTGCTCACGGACCTTTGCCTATAAATAGAAGTGAAAAAGCATACAATAATAAGTCGTACCTTTTTATCCTTATTATCATTTCCTCTGTTTACACATCGTCAATGGCGGCTCGCAGAATTTCGTCTATTGCTTCTCGCTCGCTCCCTTTGCTTTCTCGCACAGGTATGTATATATGTTTTTGTATGCATGGGATCACTCTTTTGGAGTATGTTTTTGTTCATGAATCTTCTGGTTTAAGATATCTGAATTTTGCTCCTGGATGCATTTAATTAGGTCGAGAATAGTGCTTGATCTGAATTTTTTGGTGATGTTCTGGCCTCTCTTATTGATCGATTCTATTAGCTCTCTCGTGGCCTTAGGATCGAGTGATCTTGGTGTAATTTGATATGTTGGTCACATAAAAAGTTTAAATCCATGAAGAATTCTCGTTGATCATGAATTTTTTTTTCATCTTTATATGACGAAACGAACTACATAATACAAGATGGCATGTTTGAATGTGTTGCCTACATATTTGTGGTAGATCTTCATCCAAATTCGATATTTTTTGATAAATCGGAATGTGGTGTGGAAGTGATCCGTTTAAGGCTCTCGAAGCATGGTATGATGCTATAATCTCTCTAAGCACTACGAACATACTATATAAGAAAGATTACATGTATGATATATTACAATGTCGATTTTCAGTATTATGTTTAATGTTGTCAATGAAAATGAATCTTTAGAGAGCTCCACAAGCTAACTTTGAATATGATACTGAACAATTAAATGAATAGCACAAGCTTTTTCTGATCGTTCTGAATTTTGGATGTCATGAACAGCTCCTTTTTATGCTTTTAGTTGTTTTCTTTCTTTCTTTCTTTTTTTTTTCCTTTATTTTTTATAAAGAATGGATAACTAAGAAAGATCAATATGTTTAGGAAAACAATCTTATCTGGGCAGAGGAACTCACCGGTACAGCACGGCCGCAGCTCTTGAGGATCCAATCAAGCCACCTGTTACTGTGGAATACGATAAGCTTCTCATCAATGGCCAATTTGTTGATGCAGCATCAGGTGGGATTTCTGTTATTTTTCCTGCATGTGGAGAACGGAACTGTTACTGAAAATTCATTGTTAGCAAGATGTCTGTAATCTATTAACATACAGCATACTCCAAATCTTGGAGATCCATTTTTTGATCGTCTCAGCTGACTTGTAAAGCTGCCTGAATCAGGGAAAACTTTCCCAACTTTGGACCCCAGGACTGGGGAGGTAATTGCACATGTTGCTGAAGGTGATAAAGAAGATGTCAATCGAGCAGTAGCTTCAGCCAGGAAGGCATTTGATGAGGGGCCGTGGCCTAAAATGACTGCTTATGTAACCATTTGTATCTTACTTTGATTTATCTCCTTCTTTGATGCTTTACTTTACATAGTGCTAATTAATTTTCTTTAATATCTGCAGGAGAGATCTAAGATAATGTTTCGCTTTGCTGATTTGGTTGAAAAGCATAATGATGAAATTGCTGCACTTGAGACTTGGGATAATGGCAAGCCATATGAACAGTCGGCTCAAATAGAAGTACCAATGCTTGCTCGGCTATTTCGTTACTATGGTGGTAGGTCTTTGGACGGCTGACAAAACATAAATAACTGAAGGAGAACTTATTCTGCAATTTGTATTTCTACAACACTCATTAATTTCATCTTTTCCTTTCATCAACCTGTAGGCTGGGCAGATAAGATTCATGGACTCATTGTTCCAGCTGATGGGCCTCATCATGTTCAAACTTTGCATGAGCCAATTGGTGTTGCTGGCCAGATTATACCATGGAACTTTCCTCTACTCATGTTTGCTTGGAAAGTTGGGCCTGCACTGGCATGTGGCAACGCCATTGTTCTCAAAACAGCAGAGCAGACACCATTGTCTGCACTTCTTGTAGCAAAGCTATTACATGAGGTAATGCTGCACTATGGACAAGCTTTTCATTCTTTTCTAGTGCAGTTGTCACCTGGAGTAGCTCAGGCTATACTCTGTTGATTTGAATGGTTCTCTAGTATTGACTATTTCTTTTTTCAAACCCTTGATGCTAATACTATACATAAATGTCATTTGACAGTTGATATATGTATTGTATCTGAACAGGCTGGCCTCCCTGATGGTGTTCTGAATATTGTTTCTGGATTTGGTCCAACAGCAGGTGCTGCTCTTTGCAGCCATATGGACGTGGACAAGGTAACATGAGGCTAAGGTTCTTACCCTACTCATAAGTTTCACAGAAAATGATATCATAGATTTTCCAAATGACCGGTGTACCATGGTTAAGATTTCTAACTCTTTCCAAATATAGGATAATGTTTACGATTTATACCAAATTAATTGTTTACTTGTGGATCCCATTTTTTGGCATCAGTCCTTGCCGCTAATCTGGTGTGCCTGTCAATTAACATGCTTGAAATTTGGTGGCTATCCTTCATTAAGAAAGAACTAAAACAAATTTGCAACTGCAACTTCCTGAAAACTTACTTCTTCACAAAGTTTATCTTTAGCAAATCATTTTTCTTATATAGTGCACTTGCATATTTTAACATCTGTGAAATGATGATTATAATGCGAATAACTTACTTCTGTAATCTTATTGTTGTATAATCTATTTTTTGCAGCTTGCTTTCACTGGTTCAACAGAGACTGGCAAAATTGTTCTTGAGTTGGCTGCCAAAAGCAATCTGAAGTCAGTTACTCTGGAACTTGGGGGGAAATCGCCTTTTATTGTCTGTGAGGATGCGGATGTGGACAAAGCTGTTGAGCTAGCGCACTTTGCTCTATTTTTCAACCAGGTATCTCCTGGTCTTATCCTTCATGACTTATTAGGATTGATTACTGGAACATCTCAACTGTGATTTGGAATATCTGCAGGGACAATGCTGCTGTGCTGGTTCTAGGACATTTGTACATGAGAAGGTTTATGATGAATTTGTGGCGAAAGCAAAGGCACGTGCCATGGAACGCGCTGTTGGTGATCCATTCAAGCCGGGCGTTGAACAAGGCCCTCAGGTAAAATTGAGTTCGCTTGCTTCTTTTTAGCATTATTAGCTTGATTCACATTTGACACATGATCTTCGTTCGATTCCTGCTTCAGAGTGAAACTCTCAGACTGCATGATTGAGTAACAAAGGCTACTTCATGCAGTTTCTATATGTACTGCACCACCTAAGTAAAAAAATTGTGTATAAATGAGAAACTCAATTTTTACCTGCAAAATATGATTATTCCGTCATATACAGTAGATCCATGCTGCCTTGCTTTCATGTCCATAATTGACACGGTGATTTGTGAACACTAGATTGACGGAGAGCAATTTAAAAAGATCCTTAAGTATATTAAATATGGTCTGGAATCTGGAGCCACTCTTGAAACTGGAGGTGATAGATTTGGCACAAAGGGCTACTACATTCAGCCCACTGTTTTCTCTAATGTCAAGGTACAAAACCTCGCAACTGCTCAAGACTAGGTGTATTAGCTCGTGACATGACCATTTTAAACTCATCCTTAACAATACGTTGCAATTTTTTCTAGGATGATATGCCGATTGCAAAGGAAGAAATCTTTGGCCCGGTGCAGAGCGTGTTGAAGTTTAAGTATGTTACATATATCCTCTATGTATAGGATCTTGGCATTGTAACAGCCACTAACTTTTATTTGCTAATTCCAGGGAAATCGGTGAAGTGATCCGGAGGGCAAACAACAGCCCCTATGGTCTTGCTGCAGGAGTATTCACTCAGAACCTTGACACTGCTAATACCTTGATGCGGGCATTGAGAGCCGGGACAGTATGGATAAATTGTTTTGATACCTTTGACGCAGCAATTCCATTCGGTGGTTACAAAATGAGCGGAATTGGAAGGGAAAAAGGAGAATACAGTCTGAAGAATTACTTGCAGGTGAAGGCCGTTGTTACCCCTCTGAAAAATCCAGCATGGTTGTGAGATCCTGGTAGACTGCACTAATAAGTGAGGCTGGAATTGGAATCTTTGCAGGACACCAAAATTAGAGTTAAATTCCTTAGTTGATCTACACATTTTCGACCAAGATTTTATGTCTTCTATTTCATTTGCCAAATCTCTGTCAATCCCCATAGAAATAAAAGAAATGATTATGAGTCTATATATCATCATCCTCTTGGCTTCTTTATGTTAATACAATAATTTTCTAATTGATTCACAGGATTTTTCAACTATAATTTTCTTTCATATGGAGTTCATGATTTCCCTCCATAATATGCTGTCCCTTTTAGCAGAGAATAAAGAATACAAATTCTACTAACTAAGTAGCATTGCATTCTGGAGGCAGAACTTTATATCTGGACTTATCTTGGCAATACGAGTAAAACATGTGCTCCTCCGAGCCCACTCCAACCCCTTTGTCTGTTGGCTCGATAACTTGGCAAATTGTTCTCCATCAACAGGGTCTAAGCTTGAAAGACCGCTCCTTGAACACAAAGGAGCCGTATCTTTCTTATTCAAAATGCAGCCCTCCATTTCAATTCCTTTCATTGATACCACAAACGGCGCAAATTTGTAATCAACGGGGTATTTCCCTCCATGAGTTGCCCATTTTGATCCATCCCAGATCGTCGCATAAATTGACATTGGCTTTGATGGATAAACCGAGGCAACTGCAGTATTATGAACAAGTTCTCTCACTGGTATATTGTCCACCAAAAACCTGCATTTTTTCATTCAAGATGTTAGAAAGCCAAACTTTATAGGAAGATAAATTTGTTCAAAGTTTTGGATTAAGTTCAAGAACTTGGTGGGCTTACACTATGTGATGATTGTTCCATAGGATGCTGTAGTCATGAAAACTTTCTGTGGGATCAAACCAGAGGTAGAACTTCTCTTCCCTTCCAGTACTTACACTTCCATTGCCATATATGTTAGTCTGCAGGACCCAATCCCTTCTCTTCTCATGGCCGAGAAGTTCAATATCTATCTCATCATGGTTGTGAGGGAAAACATCCGCATTGGATAACTGAAATATAGGTGGAAAAGAACAGAAAATCGGAAACGCGTTACAGTTTGAGCACAGATGAAAGCAATGTACATAATATGCTTTTGGGGTTCATATACTCTATACTTAACATTGGATGCTGAAGGCTTACATAGTATGCTACCACAATTCCTGATGTAAAACCAGCAGGCAGCTTTAAGGCAGCATTGAAAAATCCATAGTTGTATTTATTCTTTGACACCAATCCTGATCCTACAAAGAACCCAAGAAAAAGACATGCTTACATTGTATGTCCAACAAAAGTAAACAATACAAGCACTAGTTTTGTCCTGCTGACCTGAGGATTTGTCTAAACTTAGATCAGCACCGGTCCCATTATTCGTCATATGAATATTAGAGCCTCCAAAGAACACATTATAACTTTGATTAACATATAATCGACTGAAACGATCTGTTAATCTTTCAACATCTGGAGGCGTATAAACAGGGCCACGCGAGTAGACCTCGACTATCTTGCAGAAAATTAAGATACTTGACAAGAACAACTTGCCGTAGAAAACTGCCATGCTTGTAATAATCCAAGAGGATTGGAATGAAGGAAATGTTTAGGAAGTTGTGGTATTTATTCATAGGAAAGAACCTTAAAAGTTTGCTTAGTTGTTGCAAGCTGGCTGAATCTTGCAAGAATCCCATTTGATTTATGAAGTTAGATCCTTGGACAGGAGTTAGAAATTCATGTGCATTTGAGTACGACATGTTGGGAAATCCGGCTGTTCCAGCTTTTCTTGATGGATGCCAGGTTTTGAACTACATTCACTAGATCTTGGATGGGGACTGTACAACTGTAGTAAGGGTCTATCTCAATGTCAACTTTCTTGGACATGGCAAAGGCCATGGCCGTATGAACTGGGCTATGAACACATAAAACAAAAGGTAAAATCCTTTATAGACTCCGTAGGTCTTTCTTTTGTGAAAGGGAGTGGTCTTATTCAATTCCCTAAGGACTCAAATCAATGCCTTTTCTTTTCTAATATTATCGATAAACCCTACAATTGAACTTGCATCACCAAATCCCAATTGAGACGAGTGGGGCAACAAGTTTAACTTTAGCGGGCTAGTCGAAATGTCTAAATTATGAGATCTTAAATTCGAATATCGTCATATTTTTATCGATTTTTTTAACAGTTAATTGTTGGTCGATAATAGTTACAAATTTTATTTTTTGTTGATTGATAGTTATTATTATAGTTGTTGAAGGTGGATGTTATATCTAAAGTGAATTGTTGAGAAATTTGATTCACATAGTTTAAATTTAAGATGGGTTAGGATTGTTTGAATTAAAATGGTGAGCTTGCAAATTACAAAAGTTTTAACTAGGACGATAGACCCAAAAAGTTTAAATCTGATAACTAGATTAGACGAGGTACCCTTGAAGTGGCGTATGAATTCCCACATGATAATGGAGTAATTTTAATAGTTGTATCCATATTCTAATAATAATATAACTACTATTATACCTACCGAGGTGGTGGCTTAGTTAGACAGAGCACATTACTTCCCACAAAGAGGTCATGAGTTTTAACTAGCTTGCAGTAGTAGTATGTGAACCAGTCATTTTTGTGGTAGAGTCTTAGCTAACTAACGCTTCAATAGGGCTGTGATGATGGGCTCGCCTTTTAGGCAATAATTATAGCTCAAATCGAATATTCCACACTCAAGAAGAATTGCTATGATAGTCATCCCTCTCTTGCTTTTTTCACTATAAAAAAAATATAATTACTATAATTGCTAATTTTACATATTGTAATAGTTTTTATAACGGTTGATTGTGATGTGAGTGGCTACTCCCGAAGGTCACCTGTCCTAATCCTGTAGGGTCTTCAAGGCATTATTGGCTCATCACCTCAGTCTCCATTTGTCGATTCTCAAACAGCTGTTATTTGATGAGACTGTGGGAACAACTGCTGCTCAAACCGGGCCAATATGGTACTAACACACACCTAGTGAATAGTTTTCCTTTCTGTCCTATAATTGAATGCCATAATACACAATTCCACGCGGTTTATGCTCGGAATAATCGTCTCCTTTTTCATTATTGAGTGTTTATTACAATCTTTGTATTAATTAAGAAAGGCAGGCATAAAATTATGAGGAATCATTTTTTCGCAAAGTTATAAAGATGCATATGGCAGATATTATGCTGCAGCCATATTATTTCGAATTGTTAAAACTTATACTCGAAAATCTGCATGCAGCTACCTTAATATAAATAAAGTGAATTATGTTATTACAATATAATACTGTTCGTGAAGAAGTGTGGGAAACATGGGTTCACTGAGTTTAATTACACATGCCTATGACTCCAGCGATGGCAACGTGGGTGTCGAAGCAACTTTAGTTGTATCAATTCTAATTTTTTATTATAAGTGGATTTGAAATCATGGGTGGATATTCAAATTAGATTGGGGACGATCTCTTATCAATTTTTTGTTTTTAAAAAGAAAGTGTAGGAAATATGGAATGGTGAACTTGTGGTTCTTGTGACCTCCCTCTCTCATAGCAAAGATATATTATGTTGAGATTTAAATACAAATTAAAAATATGAAATAAAATTAACAAAGAGATTTATGTAGTTCACTTAAATTGGCTACATAAGAGGATTTCATTTTGTATTATATGAAATAAAACATTAGAAAATCAATGAAAGTAAAACAAACATGTATGTAATAACGCAGTACAATAACATTAAGATGTGGAACAAAATTTATTCCAGAGAGAGAGAGAGAGAGAGAGAGAGATGTGGAATGAGATTGGGCCTTGGGCCTAACCAACTAGTCAAATGATCTTATATGTGAAGCAAATGTCGGCCCACTCTCTCTGAGCCCAAAACTGAAAACTAACAAGCATGACGCGTGGGCCCATCCACAAAGACTACTTCTCTTCTAGTTAATAATCTTTTTTTTATTTCTCTAGTTTTTCAAAATTTTAAATAATATTTTACGTCGAATCTAATTGAATCCTTTTTCTATATATCATAGGAAAGGAGCATAAAAAAGTGTAAATATATTATGCAATATAATAATGGGACCATTCAGGTTAGGACTTTTAGAATAACTAAACCATTGTACTGTTTATATCTGTAATAATTGTACTGTATGAGTCAGCATCCACTGTAAGTGTGTAAGTCAGCAATAATTGTGGTAAGATATGATAGGATTTCTTATCTTTGTTCTTATTAATTGTTATGAATTTTCTATTTGAGTCTTATCGACTGTCTAAATTACAGCCAATTATTATGATGTTTTTTTCCTCTCAATATAAAGAGGGGCATGTTGTATCAATTGCTCAAGACTTGTACAAAAATGTGATAATACGTCTTGTGTGTTATTCCTCTATCCTCCCATATCTTTCTCCAAATTAATTTCAATAGAACCTAGAAAATTTTCTTGATATTGCAATTCTTTTTCTATAATTCTTCTTTCCCTTGACTCGAGCCCATATTTGTTCACGTCTTTCATTAATTTCATGTCTAGGTTTCTATAGGACATGAAAACTAGTCCAGCTCAATACATGTGATTGAAAGTGCTGTCCAAAAATTTGAAAAATACACACGTTGTTACCACAAACATGCCCCCATCTAAACCAACCCAAATAATTAGTGGGCATGGTACCTATACTATGATCAAGGTGTAATCGCCATTTAAATATCAGATTAATTATAATCCACTCATCTTCATTAATTTATAAGCTTGGTTACAATTGGCTTCCTCCTTATTCATTATTGTTTTTCATATGATCAGAAGATCATATCGAGCAGATTTATGTCTAAGTTTGATGAAATAAATTGAGGCTCATTTAAGCCATTAAATAGAAAATTCTCATAGAAGTCAAATCTATCGAAGCCTAACTAATTGCATGCCAAGTAGTATTATACTTGTCATATAAACTGATTATTCTCTTTAAACTGTATACCAATCACATGATAAGTATAATTCACTTGTTACATTTCAAATTTGATCCAAACTGGAACTTCCAGTTCCTTTCACTACAGAGAATTATATTATTAGCTATATTCAATTTATTGTTGCTGCTAAAAATTTATAGTTTAAGTAATGAAATTGAACTAGTCAATTTCGAAACGGATGTTCTTGTAGCTATACCAATCCATAATTAATAATTATTCTTTTCTTTATATATATGAGTCTTCTTTGGATAATTTGGAAGTAATATATTGTACTTGTAATGAACATGACTAACGATTGATAACTGATTATACTTTTTGTTGCTCGTTATTTTAAAAAATTACATTTGCTATGAAAAATTCATAGTTACAATTTATAGTCATAGCTACAAAATTCATTACACAATATTTTCATAGCAGATGTCTAGTCTTCTGGCAGATAAGTTTTGTCTAACTTATTCATGTCTACTTACATATATATTGATATATATATATATATACATATATGTATGTAGATTTTAAAGAGAGTTTTTAGTAACTTGATTTCATGTAGTTCTTATTCATGCGGATGATAAAAATATTGAAATAGAAATTAAAAACAGATGAATATAATATACTGCCTTAAATCTTACATTAGATCCATCACACTTAATGTTAAATAATGCATGTCGGCTGCACGTACCTTCACGCACCAGTTCTCCCCACGAGCTCTACTCATAATATCACACTACGTGTCAATATTTGATTAGCTACATATAATTTCGAAGAAACCTCCTCCTTGAAAGTCCTATCACTCCCCACATCTGCTTGCGCCGCGTGTCAACCCTTCCTATCTTAGTCAACGCACACCGACCACGTGTTACCACGTTCAACTAGCCACATCTTCGGCCGACCTGTATATATAGAGCCAACTGCCGCCATTAGAACAAGACACAAATTGTCACACAAAACAGTTCCAAAATTCAAAAAGTTAGTACATAGACTTATCTCTTTGTTTCTTGTATAGATTCTTGAAAATTTCTTCTTTTTTCTTTTGAGGGGTTTTAGTTCAGAATCTTTGTACTTGTTGCTCAATGATAAATAATTCCAATGAATTCAGCCGCCGGATTTTGAATTTTCCGGCCATTCGTCCCTGTGAATCAATCTCTTTCTCCAGCCTTCTCAGTTCTCTGATCAACCTTGGCCACACAATATGTGGCTTCAAATCAAGGACCTTTTTCACAAACAAGAAAAATGCAAGAAATTCGATCCATGTGATCGAAATTCTGGTTATTTTTCTTGAAGAAATCCGAAATGGGACTTCAAGATTTGAAGTTTCCATGGTTCTGTGCTTGTCTGAGCTCCATTTCATCTTCCAAAAGGTTCATTTCCTGTTGGAGGACTGTGCCAGAGATGATGCCAGACTATGGATGCTGGTGAAATCCGAAAGAGTATCTACTCATTTTCGTGAGCTGATGAGAGCTACCGCGGTGGCTTTGGACGTTATGCCTTACGCCGAATTGGATATTTCTGTTGAAGTCAAAGAACTGGTGGAGTTTGTAAGAAAACAAGCACAGAAAGCAATATTTGAAGTGGAAAAAGATGACAGAATAGCCATGAGAAGGGCTCTTCAGATCATAGATCAGTTTGAAGCTGGAATTGCTCCAGAATCCAGTGATTTGAAAAGGGTTCTTGAGCATTTGGGCATCAGAAGCTGGAATGAGTGCAATAAAGAAGTCAAGTTCTTGGAGGGTGAGACAGGGCAAGAATGTTCCGCTGCTGAGAAAAGAGATGTGGGATTTCTCAGTAGTCTAATGGCATTCATGGTCTACTGCAGAAGCACTCTTTATGTGAATGTTGATGGTCGAAGAAATAGTGTTTTACACCAATCTGGAGGAGAGATGATTAGGTATTTGAATCCTGATGATTTCAGGTGCCCAATCACCCTGGAAATCATGTCTGATCCGGTTACAATATCCACTGGGCAAACTTACGATCGATCTTCAATCCTCAAATGGTTCAGGTCTGGAAACCAGACCTGTCCCAAGACAGGAGAGAAGCTAATCTCTATAGATTTGGTTCCAAATCAGGCCCTGAAGCGGCTTATTAAGCAATATTGCCAGGACAATGGAATCCCAATTCCTGAATCAGGCGGCCAAACACAAAATCGCGACTTAATCAGGTCATCAGCTGAAGCTGGTAGTTTGGCAGCTGAGCAGGCCTTAGCCCTGCTTGCCACTTTTCTTGTTGGCAGGCTTATGGCTGGAACAAACGAAAAGCAGAACAAATCTGCCTATGAAATTCGTCTTCTTACCAAAACAAGCATTTTTAACAGGTCTTGTTTGGTTGAAGCAGGTGCAATCCCACATCTCTTGAATCTGCTTTGTTCAAGCAATTCAGGAGCACAAGAGAATGCAATGGCAGCATTGCTGAATCTCTCAAAGTACTCAAAAAGTAAGAAAATAGTGGCTGAAAATGGAGGACTGGAGCTAATAGTTGATGTCTTGAAGAGGGGGCTAAAGATAGAAGCACGACAGCATGCAGCTGGTGCATTGTTCTATCTTGCTTCAGCTGAGGAGTATCGAAAGACGATAGGGAGGATTCCAGGTGCTATTCCAGGGCTAATGGACCTTCTCAGGGAAGGAACAGATCGTGGAAAGAAGAACGCATTAGTCACGATTTTAGCTCTCCTTATGTACCCTGAGAACCACTGGAGAATGCTGGCAGCTGAATTAGTCCTCTTGCTGGTTAATCTGTTGAAGTCTTCTGAAAGGGAAGAACTTATAGCAGATTCACTAGCAGTATTAGCTACTCTTGCTGAAAGACTTGATGGGGCAATGACCATTATTAGTGCAGGAATTATACCTCTAACAGTAGAGATTTTGAGCTCTTCCAACTCAAGAGCTGCAAAAGAATACTGTGTCTCATTATTGCTGGCTTTGTGCATCAATGATGGAGCAGATGTGGTTCCTCTTTTAGTAAAGAACCCATCTTTAATGGTATCTCTATATTCCTTACTCACTAATGGGACGTCTCGATCGAGCAAGAAAGCTAGTTCGCTTATTAGGATCCTACATACCTTCAACGAGAAGAGCTCCTCTGGGTCGATGATGGCTTCTGCTCTTCCTCAGGAACACTTTGTTCATGTGTGGTGATCAAATTTTTAGTCATTGCCACACATATTCTTCTGCAAGAATCTGTAATATATATATATATATACTGTATACACATATCTGATTGATTATTGTGACTGAAGCTCAGTTTTTTCAAGAGCCAGTCACTGTAAGTGCTTCTGTTTTTTTGATGAAGCAGTGTACAAATATCTGTTGTATTACAATGATTCTTTTTTACTTGTACTAATAAGAATAAGAAATATTCTTGCACCTACTGTACAAAGAAACTATAAAGGTACTTTCTTTTACTTCTTCTTTCCTTGGCTGTCCATTTTAATCATTTTTCTATGTAATTAACAGAAATCTTCCCTACTATAGGATCCATTTATCCTTTTCTAATCAGTTCTTGTTCTTATATCCAAAAAGCATTGTGATTTTAACAAAAATTATGAGTATCTGTTTCAAATAGGATAAACAAAAGAATATAATTTTGCACTTGCCATCGCCCTCCGCCTCAAGCAGTGGTGCAGCGTTGATGTCGAAACGCCACCACTCTATAGCCACCGCGGCTGCTGTCGTTCTTCAGCAAACAAAGGAAGCGCTTTGCTCCTCCGCCGGAACTCCTTTCTGGCGCCCCGGCTCAAAATGGGCGACGAAACTAGTGTTTTGTTCTGATCAATTGGTAACACCATGGGTTTCGTCGAGCATACATTCGAGGTACAGTTTCACCGCTGTTTCCAGACTCCATTCTTGAAAGACTTCATGCCAAAACCCGGTTCAACGTGAAAGAGAAGAGAATAGGTGAGTCTCTTTTATCTGTGTGTTTTATGTGGGAGAGAATTGCTCTATGATTGATGACGAAAAGTTTGGTAGAAGATGGCGTAAATTGTGTCACACACCCTTTAGACACCAAATCAAAGCTACATTGAGTTAGGGATGGTAACGAGTGGGTTTGGGACAGGTTTGGCAGGATCCGGGACTTGCCCAGTCTAAAAATTGGGAGACCCAATCCCCCCCCCCCCAACCGACCTTCCCTTTGGCCTCGAACTCGACGGGTTGGACCTGCCTAACCCGATTTTTTTTTTATTTTATGTATTTTTATTTTATTATTATTTTGAGCGTGAGAATGAGAATGTGATTGAATGTAATAATATTGAATATTATTTTATGTCTTATCAATTAAATTAGGTTAAATAAGAAATTATTGTTCAATTGAGTATGACTCGCACTATCTTGAAAAGATAAAAAAAATTACTATTTAATTAATTAGTGAATTATGTTGAAATAAAAAATTATTATTAAATAGAAAACAGAACCAATTATCTTGAAAAAATAAAAAAATAAAATATTATTATTAATTAGTTCGTAGGTATATGAATAAAAAAATGTGATATTTTAGTGAAAATAATCCTAAGTAATTGTATTTTCTTATTTTGAAACAATATGAAAATACAAGCAACCATTTTAAAACAAGAAAGATTCAATTATCTAGGCTCATTTTTATTAAATAATTTAAAATATTTTATATTAATCCAAAAAAATTATTTCAAATTTAGTGTTTTTTTAAATATCAATATTATTAATTCAATCACATACTTATTCTCACACACAAAATAATAATAAAATAAAAACACATTACAAAACAGAAAATAAAATAAAACAGAACCAATCAAGGCCAAACTCAAATGCAATCGAATCCCATATGGATAGCTACGCGAGCTTTAATAGCTATTATTGTTAATAATTTCACAAAAGCACTTCTTTCTGGGATTGAAGCACTTGACCTGATCTATGTTTACCATAAATACACTAACATAATTATTTTTATTTTCGTTTAAAACGTTTTTATAATATTTATCTTCATTCAAAATACTCACAAAAGTATATTTAAAATTTTTGTCTTCTCATTTTTCAAGACATAAATAATTATTTTTTATATTTTTTTATTTACAAATGCAGTCTTACATCATTAATAAAACTCCAACTATGTTCCTAAACACTCTCATGCCAAAAATCCCAGCCCAATATATTCCACGTTCAAGGAAAAATTTCATGTGCTGGTCATGTTTGGTTTCATTTTCATAGCCTTTATTTTTTTTTTTTACTATTTCAAAAATAAAATACATAACTTTTTACATATTTTTATGTAATATTATTTTTATTTTTATTTTCAACACATATTTTTCAATAACTTATATATATTTTTTCAATATTTTATTATTTCTATCTCTCTCCACCTACAATATATTAAAACCAATATAATCATTATTTTTTCAATAATCAATTAAAATACAAATACATTTTAAACTTATTTCTATTAGTTAACTTTTTAAATTTTAAAAATAATGAAAATAAAATAATAAAAAAAAAAAACCAAACAACCCTGAACGCCAAACACCCCACAACTAAATAGGGACAAATTTATCATGTTACACCGGGTTTGGCTGGACCCAAGACTCGCCCCGCATGGAAATTGCTGTAACCAAAATTCACCCTGCCTCTCATTTGGTCTCGAACCTAATGGGTCTAACCCGTTTAACCCCCCGCCCCCCTCCCACCTTTATTTTTCCCACTTGATATATTCATTGCAATAAAAAATCTAACCAAAATTAGATCATGGGATGCCAAACTTGAATGAAGATTTCATAAAAAATATCTTAAATTTTAAAATTTTAACTATATATATATTAATATATTTAATTATTTATTATTAAACGAGACAAGTTGGAAGCAAGTTTAGTAAAACTCATAAATTGTTTCGAACCCGATTGGGTCCTAAATATTTAAACTCGATGCCCTTCCAAAACCAATTCGGAAACCGCCCCATTCGGTATGGGGTCGGGGCGGGGCCCCAGATTACCCGGACCATCGCCGCGCCTGATCACAATCCCAGAATCCCCCCAAAAACTGCGAAGTGCTCCTTAAATAAACCGAGCGATTTCAAGAATCCCCCGCCGGGAAATCCCCCCACCCCCAACCTACCCCGCCGGCAATCTCTTCTTCTTCTTCTTCTTCGTCAATTTTACTTATAAACAGGACAGAAAAAAATGTTTCTTTCTTTCTCATTCGCACAGCTTTTGTGGCTCCATGCGTTACAGACTTTCAGTTTTGGCTCTACCAAACGATTCGTCGTCACTTCCATACGGTGTCACTTGGCGTCTTTCACAACGCAGCCCCTCTTACACACTCGAATTTTGTTCCTCTTATATCAAACGTCTCGTCATCTTTTGATTCTACGACTCTTACCTAACTCTCTCTGAACACAACAAACAGAGATTAAAGGGCTCACCTATTTTTTTCTCGTTCACGTTGATCCGGATTTTGCTTGAAGTTTTTTAAGTTGGAGAGTGGAATGGAAACAGCAGTGAAACGGGGACCTCGAATATGGGTTCGACGAAACCCATGGCGTTATCAATCGACCTGAACAAACCGCCAGCTTCGTCACCTAGTGTTTCCGTGTGCTCGGTGTGCCGACGGGAGTTTCGGCGGGAGGCGTGCGGCGATGGAGGAGCAGTCTGCTGAAGAATGTCACCGGCGGCAGCGATGGTGTGTAGAGTGGAGCATATCAGCGCTCCACTACCACGTGAGAGGGAGGGCGATGACGCGGTGGTTATGGCTAATCAAAATGGCGTTGGCAAGTATGTATTATATTCTTTTGTTTATCCCTTTTTGCTATTTGAAACTAACACTTATAATTTTTGATTTGATGTGATTCCAGTGCTAAATTCGTGATTTTGATGTTTTGGGCCTTTCTTCATATGTATTTGGAGTTTGTCTCTTTCTTATTTCTACTGTATTTGATTACTTAAGTGATTACTGGTTGTTTGAGCTATTGCTGATTGCCTTACAACATCCTCGGTCTTAACTGTGAAGCATCAGAAATGTGGGCATGCGTGTTTATAGGTATCAATTACTTGACTGCTGAATGGGTTTTAAGGGTGATTGTTATTCCATAAGTGTAATATGATACATATAGATTGAGTCTAGCAAGCATTTATTATTAATTATATATGCATATATGAGTGTGAAACGCAAAATTATGGTGACATCCCGACACTATGGTCATAACTTCTGTTTATCCTTTTTGAGGTTGGAAATAAGGACAAGAACTGATTAAAAAGGAGAATCCTATGGTGGGAAGATCTCGTGTGAAATTTGCACAAAAATCTGATTAAAATAGATGGCAAGAGAAAAAGGAGTAAAAGGAAGTACCTTGTTGGTCCATCTATTAGATCAATGTTGCAGTTGCCAATTCCCTATCCTGAATTATTGAATCATTCACTGGGTAGTTGAGATGTGGATCTGTAGGTACGCTATTCCATTCCTCCAATTGGAACGGACGTTCCATTACTTCCCTTTTAGGTCAAAATGATTTCTGACTTCAATTATCCATGTTTAGATAAGAGTAAATGAAACTGAACAAGGCATAATGAGAAATTTAATAAAAGGAATTCGAGGAATGTGCGTTATCTATTATTTGTCCTGATAGCCGATCGCGACCACCGACCTCCAATCGCCTATCGCTATTGCAGTTTCAAGTATTCTGCACAATTAAGAAATGATTAAAAAGGAGAAGGGAACCCTATAGTAGGAAGATCTCTTATAAGTTTGCAGAGAAATGATTATTGTAGATGACCAAGAAAAAAGGAATCACAAAAGTAAACCTTGTTGGTCCATCTTTAGATTGCCGTTGTAGCTACCAATTCCCTAGAGTAAATTGTTGGATCGCTCCCTAGGTGCTGAGATGTGGATTTTTAACCATTCTATTTCTTCCTCCTTTGGTTGGAATGGATGTGTTGTTACTTTCCCCTTAGGTCAAAAGGAGTTACGATTTGAATTACCCCTGTTTAAATAAGAGTAATTGAAATTGAACAAGGCATCATGAGAAAGTTAATAAAGGAATTAGAGGAACATGATTTTTTTATGACTTGTCCAGATCACCTATTGCAACCACTGACCCTTGATCGCTGATTGCAACCACCGACTGCTGGCCGTTGATCGCTATTGCAGTTGCAAGTAGTCTGCACAATTAAAAACTGAAAAGATGATTAGAAAGGAGAAGTGAATCCTATAGTAGGAAGATCTCTTATAAATTTGCACATAAGCGATTACCATAGACAACCACAAAAAGAGGAAGTGAAAAAATGTACCTTGTTGGTCCATCTTTTAGATCACCTTTCTAGTTGTCAACTCTGATTTCCCTATCATTAATTGTTGGATCATTCCCTGAGTGCTGAGATGTGGATCCGTAGCCACTCATTTTCATTCCTCCTTTGGTTGGAATGGATGTGTTGTTACTTTCCCCTTAGGTCAAAAAGAGATTCAATTTCAGTTATCCCTCGTTAGATAAATAATTGAAATTGAACGTGGCACTATCGAAAAGTTAATGATCGGAATTAGAGCAATGAACTTTTTTTATCATCTGTCCATATCACCGATCCCTGTTGCAGTTGCAGGTATTCTGCACAATTCATTGTGAGAAAAACTACATGAAGAAAGAACTTGTATAACGTAACTTGTTGTCATTTGTCCAGATCAATGACAACCCTAAGAAAATTAATGAAAGAGGAGGTCATAGATCATACCTTTTGGTCATCTGCGCAAATCGCTTTTGCAGTTGCAGGAAGGAGAAAGGGAGAGGTGAAGATATATGTGGCGGCTACCCTATTAGTTGAATTGCTGTGGACCCTCAACCCTCCCTCCTTTTTAATGTAGGATTTTCTGCTTTGGCTTTTCACAGTTGGGCTAACATGTGCATAACTCTTTGGGCTTAAAAGTTTGACCAAAGCCTACTAACTGATTTTCAGCCCAAAAGAGGTCGACAAATTATCAAAAGTTGATAGAGCTGAATTTTCTTTTTCTTGGTAGTCAATCCTTATTCGATCTGACACTTGTAGTCGTATGTAGACAATGTAGATTATATGTGAGCTCATTGGCATGGATGTTATTCATGTTTTATGATTGAATATGAAAATTTCCTTTGAAGGGTTTAAAGTTGAATAGCTAATCCTTGTATGAGGCAGGGGAATGAGCCTAGGTTCATTGCTAGGCCAGCTATTAGGTTTTTAGCGGTTTAACTAAATGCAGGCCATGTGGCCTGCTCTTTATTTTTTTCTGCCTAATCAATATCAAAAGGATGTTGCATCAACAAATCTCTGTGGTGCTTTTTTGGCTAAACTGCTCCTGCTTTTGTTCCTGCACTTTTTGTTGATTGAACATGCTTCTTCTTTTGAGCTTCTCTCCACCTTTGACAACATGAGGATTCACCTCCTCTAGCTGCTGCTTGTGATCGTAAAATTTGCACGAAAACAAAATGTTTTTACGAATGAACTTTATTGTTGTAAATTGTTATGGATTATGCCGAAGTCTATCTTTGAGTGCGTTATCCATCTCATTGTGATCTACAAATTGCTACTACTTGCATATTTTGAAAATACATCTCACATTTTTAAACATGTAACACTTGTTTTTACTTTTTAGTTACCAACTTAGTATGGTACTTCTGGAAAGATTCAGTTGTTCCATTGTAATCTTTTTTTCCCTAAAGTTGATTGGAGTGCTAAATTTTGATGAGATTATCAAATATTTATTGCTTTAGACAATGTGTATTTTAAATAGTTCGATCTTTACTGCAGTTGATAGGATAGATGAGCCATACCAAACTCAGGACTTTTAGCTTGGCTTCTTTTGGAGTTCGATTATTTCCAGATTTTGTTTGCCTCTTCATCAATTGTGCATAGTTCATTCAAGTTTTGATATGATGTAAAGCCCGAAGATCTGGCTCTGAAGCTGGTCTCTTATTGTGATTCATTGTCCACATCATTTAGTCCTTTGTTAACCTTCTTTAATGGAGAACAATCTTGTAACGATTCTTTTATCCAAAAGATGTGGATGTGTGCTGGTGCCCCCAAGCGTAATCTCATGCCACAGCTGATCTGAATATTAATAGATTTTGCAATCAAATACTCATTGTAGTACGTTCTCTGACTGCTCTGATGTTTTCCACGTCTTTGGATTATGGAGTTGTGGAAAATGCTGATTTTTTCCTCTCTTCAATCATGTCTGTCTTTATTTGGTCACATTTTTTTGTCTGTGTTGTTTTAATTATTGAAAGTTCTTCTAGACATGCAAAGGTAAAACTAATAATGCATTTAAATTTCCTTCTTTATGTCATTTGTCAGTCTGATTTGAGTTAATTTGATTGGAAGGGCTTATGGTACTGCTTCTTCTTTATGTCATTTGTTAGTCTGATTTGAGTTAATTTGATTGGAAGGGCTTATGGTACTGCAACTTAATTGTTGTCTGCAAGGAGTTCGCTCACTGTTTTCCTTTCTGCGTTCTGTTCCAGTTTATTAATCCCTCATTGCTTGTTATTTGCAGAATACTGGCATCACCTGATTTTCGGTTCTCTAGCCATCATGCTGCTAGAACACAGTTAAATCCTATGCTGGGGGGACATTGGCCATAATCTTCCAAGGATGTTAGCCCTTGCAACAATCTCTGCACTGGATTTGAAGATATGTTGAAGCAAAAACAGCATTCTGATGGGAACTTAGGTAGCCACGTAAGCTTATGTTTAATCTATAATTGGATATTAATCGTGTTTTGTCTTTGTACCTGTTATTATAAGCATTAGTTTTAGTTGGAAAAAGCAATTCCTGTGCTAAGAGCAAAAATGGGAGCGCGACTCTATTTTTACAGATACATTTTGTAGTCATTAAACTCATGGTAGCCTACAATGGTCAGAAGCCCATAAAAGTTCAGTTACTCTTCCTTTCTACAACTTGAAAGCTTAATAGTCTAAGAACAATAAAAGCTTCAGATCATCCTGATACTCTCGGCATGAATTTTGATCCATATTGGGGCAAGATTTTTGCATAAAAGCAACAGGATGGAAGGACGGGATTCAGCCTGAACATAGTACCCTTGTAAGCCAATATCAAAACCATATCAGGAGCGCAAATATACAACTACTGTTACAAAGGACATAAGGAAATTTATTACAGCAAGACATTTGCTCGTATGGATTCTCCTTTTCCCAGAAATTCTAACACAACATGCAGGTTACAAGGGGAATTCTCTTTGAATTGGCTGCAAATGGACACAATCATAATACTAAATGGGCAATTTGATGAGTACATGAACCATTCTCTCGTGATTTTCTTCAACTTCATCCACCAAAGAAAAAAACCCTCATTCCATTTTTTCCGTGAAGTCTTGCAGCCAACTGCTTTGAGTACATGCACTGTGCGCTTAACTGTGAGACTTAATCCCTGCAAAACATTATATAGTCGTGATAAGATAGATCTCATAGATAAGGTTGAACTCTCTCAAAAGAGTAGTAGAAAAGAGAACAAGAATTGGAAAAGCAAGCTATTCTAGAGCTTCAATTGAGGAGGTCAAACAAACTATCAATCAATACATATAGCTCACGAAAAGCAAACTTAAGGGAAATGTAACTTCGAGTTGGAGGAAAAGTCAATTTGGGAGAGTAAATTATTCTTGACTACAACCTAATTTCAGACAATTAGAGAGTTTTAAGCCTTTTCTAAGAGCATGAATGTGGTTATAGGAGTGCTAAGTTCACAAAGCAAGATGTCACTTCACAGCTTCCTCAAGACAAATAAATAGGTTTTTCACAAGACCATAATCACTCATTCATAGCATGGGCTAATCTGTGATTATTTTTCATAGGAGCAGCATGCAATCTAGTTTCAGCATATGAAAAATAGTTAATTCCTTCCTTCACAGAATGGAAGACAGACGAATTCCAAAAATGAACGATCCTACATTTTAATGGTATAACTTCCAAGTATCATCATGCAAGATAATTTCCCTGAAATTATAATAGAGCTTGTCGAAGAAGTCTCAACTCCATAACTAACCATAATAGACTGTACAATAAAAGACCGTCACCTCTTTCCCTCCAACCAGCATATTTACTTCAGGATAAAGAACTATCGTCGCTTCAAGTTTAAGAACTTTCATCAATTCAATTTTAAACACAACCAATACTATTGCAACTAAAAATATTCAGGAGTTCAGGCAAGATAGCCTGACAAGGTCAGCATGGGGTATAATTAGGAAGATTATTCACAATGAACGAAAGACAAGAAGCCATACCAGTATTTAATTAAGCCGTCCCAGCCACAGGTTGCAACTTTACTTTGTTCTAATGGATGCCATACGCAACCAATACAGACACTATCATGACACTTGAGAGTTCTGAAGACTTTGCAACTCTTCCAATCCCAAAACCAGCACCTCCCCTCACCATCTCCTGACATGACAAATCGTCCATCCGGCGAAAAGTTAACCTGACAAGCGTACCCAGCCGCAATATGCCCGGCAAACCTCTTTTTCTTATTGAGCTGGAATCTCTCTCTGGCACCGTAAATAAGTATCTGATTATCCAAACTCTGACATGCAAGCCAATTCGAATTTGGGTGCAAGGCGATCGAAGGCATTGAATGCATATGTGGTTCGCTGATATACTTTATAACTACTGGAATCCCAAACTCCCATATACGCAATGATTTATCGTCACTTGAGGTAACAAACCTCCTATTATTATCCACAAAAGTAATCGTATTTACTGCCCCTAAATGCTGATCATACTCCTGAGTGATCTGGCCTGTATTCATATCCCACTGGACAATCTTCTTATCACTCATCCCCGCTAAAAGAACATTCTGCTTATCCTCATCTGGATTAAGCCTCACAACATAAGGAAGTTTCCCAGTTGAAAATGTCGATATCACTTGGCCCGTCTCTGTATCCCAATACTTAATATTCTTGTCATACCCTGCAGTCAAAAACTTTGTCCCATCATTATTAAACCATATATCTCGCACTGCCTTGGAGTGGCCCATGTAAGTTCTCATACATTTCCCTGAATTAAACACATCCCATATCTTCACCTTTGTATCCATCCCTGCAGACAATATCAAATGACCATGCTTGGGGAAGAACCTAATAGCTGATACCCCTTTCGTGTGCCCACTCCACGTGTGCACCAATCTCTTTGGTATAAAACAATGATCATTACTCGCCTTAGCATCCTTTGGCGGCGCAATCCACGACCGCCCTTGATAATCCCTTTCCTCTTTTCCATGAAAAGTACTCTTGTCAACATGCGCTTCCCCTTTCTCCCTCTCACCCCCTTCCTTCTCGCCCTTCTTCTTTGCATGCTCTTCAGCATACTTTTTCTGCTCCTCTGTCAACTCCCCTTGCACCCACTCCTTCTTTCCCGACCATGGACTCTTCCTATTCTTCATCAACCACGTTTCACTAGCAGGATTCTCCAACTCCACTGCATCCACATCATCACCTCCCTTATTTTCCTCCTGCATCTCCTTCTTTTTCTCCAATTTCCGCTTCTTCTGTTCATTCTGCGGTATATTATAAACCGAAATCCCATCATTTTTCTTAAACCCTTCAACATCACCAACGTAACTATTCTCAGAAGGATCAGCAGCGTACCCGAATTTATAAAAAGTATTATACTGTTCATCGAATACAAAAGGTTCGATATTGGCGTTTTCTACGAATCCGAGCTTGTGATTGCGGAGGCCTTGGGCAAGCCCGTCTTTCGCGTAGGGGTGGGCGGGACCAGCAATGGGGGCCCAGAGCTGGTCGTAGGTTGGATTGAAGGAGACGAGGTGTTGGGTCGGGTCAAGAGGTTTGTGGGCCTGCGAATTGGCCTGGCCAGCAACAGTGAGGGAGAGCATGGTGTCATCGACTTTCGGTGCGGCGGACTTCGACGGCAGGGAGATTCGAATTGGGGAAGATTCTGGCGACGGTTCCCGGTCGGAAGTTGTGGACTGGGGGGTCTTCCACTGGGGTGAACCGCCTTCGTTTTCGTCGGCGTCTTTGTAAGATTGCAGAAGGTCCATGCTTAGGGCTTTGCTCAATTAATCGAAAACGGAAAAGGTGGACGAATGGTAAAGTATTGGGTCAAGCGACGCCGGATAAAGAGAGAGCGAGAAATTTGAAAATTTCAGTTTGGCCACCTAAAATAGCAATTATTACATAAAAGGCCACATTAATATGTTAAATTTTAATAGATATCGAGCAAGTTTTTTTGGGCTTTCCTTTGCACTTACCGAAGCCATTGGACGCGACTGCATCGCAGCCGTCTTCTCGCCGCCTCTGTAAAAAGCCGCAGACCAATTTCGTGGCCTCTCTATTGCAAATTCGTAAGATTTTCTTTTCTTGATGCTCTTTTCATTCCAATTTAAGTTGCCTTAATTTTTATTACTCATATTTGGGCGTGGGCATTACATGTTCGGAGAAAGTTTCCTGAATCTTTTGTACCCTTTTTCTTCTGTGTTGCAATGAATGTTGCAGAAGGAGTTGGAAATTGAAGCTTTTATGAAGATTGAATTTTTATTTTTATTTTTATTGGTAGAGTGCGATTCAGCTTCTTTTCTTGAATTTCAATTTGTATAGTTCCACATGATGTGGAAGAATCATCTGTAGAATCACTAATTAATGAGCTCTCGACTGACCAAAATTGTTGGTTTTCTTTTGCAGGCGTTAATCTCCCTTGAAAGTTCTTGTCTTTTCATCACTAATTGTTCTGAGAAAGTGAAATAGAAAGCTGGAGAATATAGGATGGGTGAAGCTGATGATAGTTTGAGTACAAAGAGGATAGTCTTTGTGACTTTTGGGACAACTTGTTTCGATTCCTTCGTTAGAGCTGTAGATGCTCGTGAGGTTGGAGAAGCGTTGTTCAAAAGGGCTATACCCCCCTTATCATTCAAGTGGTTCGTGGATCTTACATTCCCACAGAGGTAATGTGAATCTCGTGTAATTTGATGTACCTTAGTAACTCAGTGTTTGGGGCATGTTATAATTTGCTGTTTCTAGAATCTGACTTGATTTTGGGAGCAATAGTCCGGCTGCAACGAATGCTTGGAGGGGCGAAAACATAAGGGGAGAGTGAAGGGATTTCAGGCTCCAACTGTGCTTGAAACTTTGATCTATGAGAGATGAAGATGTGAACTAAGAGAAATATTGGGAAATAAGCTTTTGAAGTCAAGTCTGCATTTAAGCATAAGCTGTCTTGCATCACCATGGAAATTGTTAGCTTCTGTTCAATCGGGATTGGAAGGAGTATACATTTAATGCCTTGGAGCCAATCGTCCAAAGTATTTGTCTCATCGTTATTTCTATGTGAGAAAGGTACTGAAATTCTTTTTCCGTTGCCACATGAAAACCTGAGCTTTAGTTACATTTTTTCGTTTCCTTCCAGCTTTACAAATTTGATATGCATTGAATTATTTACTTTTTTTACCATAGCTAAATCTAGAAACATATATATAGTGTAATTGCATCATAACAAAAGCTTCTGCTACCATATGCAGATCTCGGAAGCTTATATTTAAACAGAGTCTATTGCATCTATATGATTTCATTGTTATACCGGCTTGGCTTGCTATCATTTATAATCTTAATCCGACTGCACCAACTTTCAGTTTACTGGAGAAAACAGGTTGACCCTATACGTGGATTATTTCACTTTTTTGTCAAGCATCACTGAGTATTTGAAGTCAGCATCTCTTGTTATCAGTTATGCAGGTGATCTTAAGTTTTCTTTATTACTTCACGTCTTCTCTCAGCATTCTCTAATCTAACGGATTACATATACAATTACGGTTTCCACTTGATTATGATAATTGCTAAACACTCTTATTTCTTTTCCATTTTATTTTCTCTAGAACGCCTCTCACAATTGCTATTCTATACTCTAGCTCTCTAAGAGGAACCAACTCATTAAGGGCCATTATGTGTTGTTAGTTTTCCTGTATCTGATAAGAAAATGTTAGAGCCCCATTTCCTTAGTTCAAAATTGTTTTTGCATTCTTGGGACGAAAACTTGTGCCACCATTCGATAAAATAAACAAGAGGTAGAGTTGAAGATCCTTGTTCTGTTTGTGAGAAAGTAAAAACACGACATTGCTGAGTTCTACTCTATCTTTTCCAGGTTCCGGGAGCATATTTGAGACGTTGCGACTGAGAAAACCGCTGATTGTTGTAGTTAACGAGGATTTAATGGACAATCATCAAAGTGAGCTGGCTGAAGAACTGGCTGAAAGGAAGCATTTGTTCTGTGCTCGTCCCCAGATTCTTTATGAGACCATCTCTGTAATGGGTTTGGATTCTCTTGTCGCTTATCAACCTGGTGATGCTACACCAGTTGCCAAATTTGTCAATAGGTTTTGGTGATGAATGACAATGGAATGTAAAGATTGCAAAGATTCTTCTCTGATACATCATCGAAATGTATACTTATGAAAAATTTATCTTAGTCTTTTTGATTAACTTCATAAAGGGGCTGATTTAGAATTATCTTATATGATGGCAAACTTATTTGATTGAGGGATTTGCTTTTACAAGCAACTTTTTGGTATGCATATCAAAAATAGGTGGGCATTAGTATTGTAGTGAGTCGTTTGCTCAAATTCTCTACTTGGATAGTTTGGTCAAATTTGCTATACAATTCGAACTTCGCTCCAATACTTTATTTGTATAGTTCGCTCGAATTCTCTATATAGTTCACTTGTTATTTTTTCATCGAAACAATACTTAAACAAGCCACGAAAATTACTTTTATACATATAGTGTGAGGGTCAGGGGTTTAAATGTAGAAGAAAAGGTACAAAATTAAGTTATCGCTTGATATTTAATATAATTAAGGCTTCTCCAAAAAGAAAAAAAATATTAATGTTGTGGATTTAGATGATATTTGAGTGAGCTTATAAGCTCCGTAAAACATCTTAAAGTGTTTGGTAATTATTTTTTAAAGGAACTTATAAAATTCTAAAATAAGATGTTAGCATCTTATAAGCTTTTTTGAACAAATAAAAAGATCATAATTTATTTTTCAAATCTTAACAAGTCATTTATTTTTAACCATTTTAATTGTAATATTACCATTACTAATATCTTATAAGTTCAAAATTCTTAATTTATTTAACTAATTTAAAAATTTATTTTAAAAATAAAATCTAACATCTTATAAATTTTAAAAAATACTTTATAAAATACATAAATTTATAAAATATTTTAAATAAATTTAACCAAACACACTCTTAGTCCAAGTCCATGTTGCAATCTCAATCGGAATGTAATTGGGCTTTCTTTTATATTACCAACAGTCAAATGGACACTGAATAAAGAAAGCGCGTAGAAATGTGAAAATTTCAGTTTGGCCACTGAAAATGTAACTATTACATAAAAGTCCACATCAAGGTGTTAAATTTTAATAAATATCAAGCAAAGTGTACCCGCTTTCCTTAGCCCTCACCAAAGCCCTTGGACGCGACTACATCGCAAGCAACCGAGCCGTCATCTCGCCGCCTCGCAGACGAATTTCCGTGGCCTCCCTACTGCAAATTTGTAATATTTTCTTTTTCTTGATAGCTTTTTTGATTCCAACTTAAGTTGCCCTAATTTTATTATCCATATTTGGGCGTTGGTATTGTGTTTTCGAAGAAAGTTTCCCTGATTTTTTGTACCTTTCTTATTCTTCATCGCAATTGAATGTTGCATAAGGAGTTGGAAATTGAAGCTCCTGTAAAGATTGAATTTTTATTTATATTTTTTTGTGTGTAGAGAGTGTGATTCAGCTTCTTTTCTTGAATTTCAATTTGAATACTTCTCCATGATATGAAAGGATCACCTGTAGGATCACTAATTTTTCTCTTTTCCCTTGTGGGTTTAGGTCACCACAATGTCTTATGTGTGTATGCGTGTGTTCTTATTCCCTCACCTATGTAGGATAGACCTCGACAGAAAACTGACGAGAAATGGTACCAAGTGATTGAGTTGAGTATTTTCTCGTATAAAGCATTATCTCCAGAGTTGTTAATATATGATTCCAAATGAAAATTTTCAAGAAGCTTATTTCCTACCAAGAAGTAAATTTAGAATTAAGATTAGGAATAAAAAAATATGAAAAATATCTTTCATTTATAAAATTTGTATAATATGTAGAGTAATCTGTAGGTGGGGATGCATTCCAGTAACTTGTTCCAACTAGAGATATTAAATCAAATGGGGTACTCAATATGAGGTTGAAATTCTTAGTGAGTTGAGCCAGGTGAATTCCTTTGGGGATAGAAAGGATTTTTCTTCCAAAACATGTATGATATCTAGTATGAGTAGAAATTATTGTTGGGGTATTAGAGATGCCAACATTTTTAAATTTGTTGGTATTTGGTAACAAACATGTGTTAGCATCTTAGATATTGGTCAAATAGATTCTAATCTTAATTAAACTAGAATAACAAACTTGAATTTGTTATCTGAAATTAAGATTTAATGTCATTTTCGTGGTAGTTTGTAAGTGAACCAACCATAAGTTAAGTTCCAGAATAAGTAGATTGCTGTGGTGTGTCAATATCTTTAAGAGGAACAGGATATGGTTATCTTTTATTAAGTTTGCTTAGACATCCACTTCTCATCAAAACTCAAATCTTGTTTGAATTTCCTTCACCCTGAGGATTAGTTGTCCTGTTGGACATGCATATGCTTTAAGTTTAGGATACATGCCCTACGCAAAAAAGCGCCCAAGTATTGGATGCTGCCACGTGACTAATATAATATAAATGTGATGTGCATGCAATTTGATCAATTATTGTCTACAATTACGTTCGTTTTTTTGGTAACATTGTGAGATCAACAGCAGAGCAGATTAGATTATTAGAATATGAAAGATATAAAGGCTCTATGCATAAATTGTTTTATGCAATATCATATGGCAGGTGATCCTAAAGATTTGCAGCCTGCCAGATGATATTAAATTAAGTGGTACTGGTTGTCCGTTAATTTTATGATGAGGTGGATAGCTGTTAATAGCGCACACGATGCGCTATAGTGCAAAGCAATGCGAAGCTCATCCTGTGCACTTCGTGCCACTCTGCGCGATGGGGTTTACTGTAGCACACTACTTGCGCTGTTATGCAGTAGCATAGCGCAGTGCTATAAGCGCTACTGTAAACCATAAAGCCTAGGAATACTTTGTGTCATTTCTGTCTTTCGCACTAGTAAACAGAACCCAAGTGCCAATAAACGAGCGGCCCTCTTCTCCACGAAACGAGCAAGTCAGTGTGTTGGGTAACTTTGTTCTCCTTTCACTACTTTTATTCCATTTTTTTTTCCTTCCCTTCTTTCCTTTCTTCTTTCCATCATCTTCTTCTCCAAAGTCCTTTTATCTTTTGTTTTTTACTTTTGGTATTTTCATCTTCTCAAAACCAGACTTTTTTTTTTTTTTTTTCTTCTATGGGCTTTTTACAAAACTGGTATCTCTGATTTTCTTCCCACCATCTTCTTCTCCCAAGTCCGTCCCTCCCTCTCTCCCTCTCTTAACCCCCCCCCCCCCCCCCAACCCCACCCAAACTAGACTTTTTATTTTTTCTTTTTTTCCCCTCTTTCCTCAAAACTAGTATCTCTGACTTTCTTCCATGTTTTATTCTCCTACTTGACTGGTAAGCACTTTTCTTGTAGAAAAATTTTGATTTGCTATTTATTTAATTGCTCAAGTGCTAAATTTTAATTTGTTAATTACTATGCTCAAATGTTGAATTTTAATTTATCAATTACTGATTATTTTCATGCTGAATTGCTAGTGTTGGTGTCTAAAAGTGTCTTAATTGCTAATTTTGGTGTTCAAAAGTGTTTTAATTGGTGATTTTAGGTGTATATTAGAAATATATACATATATACTCATCGTGGACTTTATTTCAATAAAGCATGTGCTATGCGCTATGGTTCCAAGGGACCTTTGTGTGTTGCTGCGCTATATGCTTTTGACAGCTATGATGAGGTGTCACCGTCATATGAGATGCTATTTAAAGCACCCAGTGACACTGTGTGTTCTATCTTTATTCTAAATGCAAATTTGATTTCAGTTATCCAAGCAGGACTTTTAAATTTCTATTCTGATTTCGAGGAAAATTTTAATCTAATTACTGCAAATTCTGTTGCAGTCATGATCCTTAATGCGCTTTGGCAATTTTGGTCGAGTAACAAGCTGGAATGATGTAGTGACTTGTTTCATTTTGTAGAAGAAGTAGGTTTGCATATGTATGATTTCGCTATGTCTTTGTTTCTCCCACATATTCTAACCATTTCATGTGCTAATATTTGTTCTCTTTGTGCTTGAGCATAAAATAATCTGCTTGACTATTTTGAGGATACTGCTTTGGTTTCCTCCCTACTTTTTGGTACATTTCAGTAATTCAAATGCTGCCTCACAGTTTCAAGAAAAATATTTTTATGCTTTCTGGAGGACTTTGACTTAGTAGTGTTTTTGCAGTTTTGCTTTATAAAGTACACTTTGAACTGAAGGTATAACATTAAAATTTACAAAAAATTGCTTCTGATGTATATATTTCATGCTTTACTTCCCTTTGATTGTACCCTATATTTATTTGTTTCATTTTTTTCCTTCTAAGTTAGATTGTTGTATGACTGTTGGTCTCTTTTGCCTTTCCTTCAATTTCCTATCATGTTAGTTTGCAGTGAGATGTTGATGGATGGAGATCGTGTGAGCATATTTTGTTGATGTAAGATACCTGTTGGTGTCCTCATAGAAATTTTGCTGGGAGAAAGGAGTTGAAAATGGCTAGCCTGTTATCTGGTGAACCCTCCCTTCATGGAGCACCTGATAAGGTTTCTCAGGAAAAGCCAGAAGAAAGTGGTGGGTGTTGGTATTTCTCTAGGAAGGAAATTGAAGAAAATTCCCCTTCTAGACAAGATGGCATTGATTTGAAGAAAGAGACTTATCTACGCAAGTCATATTGCACATTTTTACAAGATTTAGGCATGAGGCTAAAAGTGTAAGTTCTTTTCATTGACTTGCTTATTTCAAGATTTCTTCTAAGGGCATTGCTTTTCTTTGCTCACCGTTCCTGGAAAATGTGAGTTCTCTTGCTAGATAGTGGTGCTTCCATTTTCTTCAGCCGTAGAAGTTATAAAAAAAATCAGTTCTTGTGCCTTTATTTGTTGGCTTATTTTTTCTTTTAGATCTAAGAGGCATATGGGCACACATTTATGCTGCAGTAGTAAGTATGACAGATTTTCCTTTTCCTTTTTGTTGGAGATATGCCGCGATACAAGTGATATCATCCACATCAATATTCTCATAAAAACTATTTTGTAAATTAAATCTAAATGGTTGGAATCATGTATAAGTTTGGTGATGATTACTAAAATGCATATATGGGTTTTAACTATGGGGCTTGGTAAATAAATAGTGGTTAAGATTTTGATCTGCACTACTAGTGCTTGCCAGTTTTCAATCTCTCCAGAATAAGTCTGGAGAAGGGTTTTGATCCCTGTTGTGAGTTCTTGGCATGAAATTTGATGTTGTATCAGCCAATGTAAACAAGTGCTGAAGCTTCACCCTGGTTTTGTACTTATTTTGTCCATGCTAAATGTTTTCACTGTCTGATAGCTTATAGCATTTTCATTTTGCCATCAACTGTTGTATATTAAAATTTTTTGCAATTTGTCTTAGTACAATGCTGGATGTTTCATGATGCAGGCCTCAGGTGACAATCGCTACAGCAATTATATTCTGTCATCGCTTCTTTTTTCGCCACTCTCATGCAAAAAATGATCGCAGGGTAAGTTGATTTTTATTATACCGTACTATCAGTCTCCATCTTGAGCTGATAAAAATCTGATAGTAAGTGGCTGCTACTGACAATGACTGTGGCACGCTTCCAGGAATGCTCCTGAAGCCCATAAAGCGCCCCTTGAGCTTTGGTCTATGACTAGAAAGTGCAATGAGGCATGCCCTTTGCGAAACCCATAGTGGGAGCGCAAGGGCTGCACCTCGCGTGCTATTACAACTCTTGCTTATAGTATTCAAATATTGGTTATCCATGTCCAATAAATAATTAAATGCAAAATAACAAAAAAGTTTCAGCAACATGAGCAGAAAAAGTACACGTCTGATAAACTAATAAAGATACATGGTAGTGTTATCGCAGTTTAGTAGTTAACTTATTTTAATGTTTGTTGTAAACATGATTGAAATTCTGGTTGTTGACTTGTTTGTACATTTTCTGCAGACGATTGCTACAGTATGTATGTTTCTTGCGGGCAAGGTTGAAGAAACTCCTCGTCCTCTAAAAGATGTCATTCTTGTGTCATATGAAATTATACATAAAAAAGATCCTGCAGCTGTGCAACGGATCAAGCAGAAGGTAGCATACTTTGTTCCTCTTGTTGTTATTCTCTTGTTGGCTTACTATTGCTTGAGCTTTATACCCTATCCTCAGTTACTTTTGCTCTTCCGCCCCTCTTATAGGCCTATTGGCTACAGCTGAAGAACTTAAAATCTATTTGAGCCTGTGATTATTTGTTTTTAGCCTCTTTTTTTATAAGTGCTAACTGAAAAGAAATACTTTCGAAGTGTTAGTATTTGCACTTGATGTTCCATTCTCTGTGCAGGACGTATATGAACAACAAAAAGAACTTATTTTGCTGGGAGAAAGGGTTGTTCTTACAACGCTTGGTTTTGATCTCAATGTACATCATCCATATAAACCCCTTGTTGAGGCAATTAAAAAATTTAAGGTTGCTCAAAATGCCTTAGCTCAAGTTGCATGGAATTTTGTTAATGATGGGTATGATGTGCTATATCATATTTTTAATTTAGTGTTTATCTATGGCCATTCTTCCTCTTCTCCTTTTGACCTGAGAAAGCGGCATGCAGGCTGCGGACATCTCTATGCTTGCAATTTAAGCCCCACCATATTGCAGCAGGTGCTATTTTCCTTGCTGCCAAGTTTCTCAAAGTAAAGCTTCCATCTGATGGTGAGAAGGTTTGGTGGCAGGAGTTTGATGTCACCCCGCGCCAATTGGAGGGTTGGTGCCTTGCCTTCGTTTGGTTGCTCTGTACAGATGATTCATGATGTTGATAGCACCAACATCATGCTATCATGGATTAGGATCTCAACCCTCTAGAAAACACCAATGTTTGAAAAAATTGTTGCTTTTAATTGAATCTGACTTTCTTACTGATTTTAGATGAGGAGAAAAGGGGGAGGGTCAATGATGCAAGTGATTGTAATTATATAATATTTCTGCATGATATTGTTGTAAAAACATTTGCCTTTTAACTGGATGCTTTCTTACTTGCAGAGGTTAGCAATCAGATGTTGGAGTTATATGAACAAAATAGAGTGCCCCCATCTCAGGCTAGTGAAGCAGAAGGGAGTGCCGGAGCCAGTGAACGGCCTCCTTTGAAAGGTCCTAATGAAGAACATGTTACCAGTTACAGTTCTTCCCATGGTGGAGCTACTTCAAAGGCATCATCATTGAAGCCCCCACTGTCAAGGCCAGTTCCTGATCAATCACATGCTAATACCCACAATGGACCTCCTAGAATCACTCAAGGACGAAATAATGACGATGGAAGCTCTGAAACTAATAGCATTCCAGTTAGCAAGGAAGATGATGAGATTAATGGCATCCAGCGCCATGAACGAGAGGCAATGCCACGCCAGGGGAACCTGGGGGAGATCCAGAATAAATCAAGATTTGGCACTGAAGGACATGGTGAGGATGACCAAGAAGGGAATTCCGGGCGAGTGGAGACAAGAGATACAGTAGAAGTGAAGGATAAACATCATGGTCGAAATCTGTCCAGCAAGGATGGTGCAGTTGGCCAGTCACCTCAAGATGCTAACAAAAAGCTTGACAAAGAGAAGATTAAAGCAGCCTTTGAACGGAGGAAGGCCCTTGGAGATGTATCTCGTAAAGTGGACCCTATGGATGAGCTTGAAAGGGAACTGGAGGATGTTGAAGTGCCCAGTGAGAGTGAAAAGATTACACGCGAAAGGAAGCAAAACTGGTCCAAACCTTCAAATAGGTCAGAGTTTGAGAACTCTCGTCACATGAAATATCCAAATGAGGCCGGAGATGGGAATTACCAAGCAATGAAGGGGCAGCACTCTCATGGAGATGACTTTGACGCTGTAGAAGAAGGAGAAGTGGAACCGTTTGATGATGCTGACCGGGGATATCAGTCGCCTAGATCAACCACACGCAAGAGGAAGCCTGGTAGCCCATTGGATAAACCACTGGAAGGAAAGCAGCGTGCTGATTATGCACAAGGGTTCCAAAAACAAAATCACTATGCCTATCCAGAAGATAGAAATGGGCTGGGGAGGCATGGATATTCAGAAAGGGACCACAAAAGGCACTTGCAGGAGAACCATGCCTGAAATCTATTTGCTGATGGAAAGCAAAATCTTGGAAAGAAATTCTGGGAGAAGTTGGGTATTTGAGCTGCTATTCAGAAGATAATGAGAACAGAAACTGGGGTTTATTGTTTGAATTGATCTTTGCATAAGGCAAATACCCATTTCATTGGATTTCAGAAGATGCCTTGAGGACCCAAATATGCTGATTATGTAAATTGTGATGTGATCCTGTTTAATTTTATAAAGAAAAAAGAGAAATTATACCGAGCTCAATTCTATCCATGTATGAATATCATCAAAGTTTTTGGTTGGGAGAGAATTAAGTGTTCTGTTTAAATGGCTGAAATTTGGGGCTTTAAAAGCCCATTTTCAAGACACTTGTGTTGAGTGGTATTTAAATGCAGAATTTCCATGCTTTTCATTTTATTTAGTTGGTCAGGTTAACTATGATTTGATGGTTTTGAAAGAACTCCTAAGCTTGGGTGAAAATTTGCAGTAATCTGTGTTTTTTCCTACACGAAATGGATTATATAACTTGAATTTAGGTGAATTTTAGTTCAATTTTTCTATCTCAATTGTTCTTTCATTTAAAATTTCAATTTTATATTGTAAACAGATATTAAATATAAAAATTATTACATAAATTTATAAAGTAAAATATATAAAATGAGAAACCAAATAAAGAATTCAAAATGATCAATTCTTAAATTAAGAGCAGAGTATATCTACTAAAATTTGAAATTAATTCTGAATTGCTCTTGCAGCAAGAAATTAATTTGGCCATTTAAACCATATTATATGCTATATTCTGATAATAAAAGCTCTTAGTTGTCAGTACTAATATAGATATTATCAAACAAAAGACAAAAAGGCAAATAATCCTATAAGTCACTTTCTTCATTAAATCAATAGTACGTCATTGACATAAATATTTAACTCCACAAAGTAAAAAGTAACTCATTTAATTATAAAGTCAAACCCAGTTGCTGACTCATTTTGTCAAAACGGGCTCCACCCGAACCCGTCAACCCGCCACTGTCCAAGTCATATCATTCTCAAAGATCCAGTGGCACACCTCAATCTTCCCGGGTCCCGAACCCAATGAAACGAAGGCTCCATGACCCGGGCTCCAAGAAGAAGTATCCAAATGACAAATGGCAACACCGTGGTTGATCTTGACCTTCGATTTTGGATCCAAAATATCCGCTTCATAGACCCGGACTTTTGGAACTGAATGGCAATAGTAGATCAAGTAAGGAAATAGGCTCTGATGACAAGAAACAGATTTGGTGACTTTTCCACCGTTGATCCCTTTGACTTGCCCGATTGTGATATTACCATTCGACCCTTGTGTAGTTTCCGTCGCGTGGACCGTCACGTTCCGCCCCAGCACCGCCGTGGCGAAGTCGATCATGTCCTCGATTGAGGCCACGCACCGCTTGGTCTCGCCGGGGCTCGGCGCTCTCTCGCACTCGCTCAGCGAATTGGCTAGCATGCGAGCCATGCTGGAGCCGTTGCCGGCATGGAAAATCTTCTTTAATTCTTCAATCTTGGAGGCTGAAAAGGGTAATTTGGAGACGATCGCACGGGGCAAAAACGACCTTTTTGGCATTTTGTCGTGGATATCAGGCATCGGCATGGTATTACCACTCTTCAACATCTCCTCCCTGAAGAACTTCCCCGGCTCCACCACCCATTTATTTACCTTTTTGCCCTTGGCTGCTAAGGAAGCCATAGCGGCTGAACTCTCATTAGTGTAGGCAGCAAATGTGACACCCTCTTTGGCGTACTCTTTGAACGTGGCGTTCAGACCGTAAACTTTGAAGCCGACATTTTGGCCGACAGCGTCTTCGCCGTAGGCAGTGAATTTAGAAGTGCCGTCAGTGACATGTTGCCCGTAATTCTCGAAATCCATCTGGGCGGCGCTGGATTTCTTGCCGTAGGATTTGAAATCATCGTCTCCCACGTTGGAATCATTCCTGTAACTCTTGAAACTCTCGACGGCGCCATTCCCTTCAGCGCCATAGTTCTTGAAAGTATTTTCCGGGTTATTTGTTTCATCCCCGTATGAAGTGAAAGTGTCGTTGCCACCATTTCCAGTTTCGCCGTAATTCTTGAATGTTGAGCCCATCACGTTGGAATTCTTGCCGTAACTGGTGAATTCGTTTGTGGCGCCGTTGCCGTTCTTACCGTAGCTTGTGAATCTCTGGTCACCGGCATTGGCATCATTGGTGTATTCAGTGAAAGTTTGTTTGCGGCCGTCGCTATTGTCGGAATAGGCAGTGAAACGGAGGTTTGGTACGTTCACTTCGCTGTTATAGTTGCTGAATTGTCCTCCGCCGCCCGTGGCGGTGGTGCCATAGCCGATGAAGCTCTGGTCCGGCATGTTCACCTCCGTGGCGTAGCTGGCGAACTGATCGTTGTGGCCGGTGGAGTCACGGCTGTAGCGGCGGAAATTGTCTGTAACGACGTTGTCCCCGTCGGAGTAGTTCTTGAAAGAATCAACTCCACCGAGCCTGTCCGTGCCGTAGTTGGTGAAATTCCTGTTAAGGTACGTGGCGAAGTCGACATTGTCCTTGTGCTTTTCCAGTCTTGGCGATAAATCAGGGAAGCAGAGGAGGTTGGCTTTAGTGCAGAAATCTGGAAGATGCGTAGAAAGGGAGTTATGATCATCGGCGAGTTTGGAGTAAGCGGCATATTCCGCGGCGGTCAGCGGCGAGGCTTTGTCGAGCAAGAACGATGGCTTCGGCAAATCGTTGGAGATTTGTTTCTTCCAGTAACGGATCAGATAGCCCTTCGGGGTAAACGGGTTTTCTCCGGAGGTGGCTTCACCGGCGACGGCCAATACCAACTGCATTCACGTAGTAAACACATTAGTTGAACTACACAAACATATGACAATATATGCATAAATGGCAAAAACAAGAATAATACAAGACAAGAAAATACAACAATAAAAGATTCTTATGAATTAACTATTTAAGGATAAGGGCTTACATTAAAAGATGCAAAAGAGTACAAGGTGGGGAGGAGGAGGAGGAGACGGGCGGCGATGGAGGAATGCATTTTTCAGTGAGAGAGAGAGTTGGAGGGTTGGTTTTTGGTTGGAGTTACTAGTTTTTATAGTGGGAGTTTGTGAGGGGAAGAAGTGAAAATGGAGGTTAGGGTATTGTTGGGAGTTAGAAAGGATGGACCGGATCTCCTGTCATATTTTAGGCATCACGCTTTATGTTATATACAATGGAATAGTATTTGTTATCGCGCTTTCAATACATTTAATTAGTTATGTCCTAAAAAAATGTGACAAAGTATATTTATCATATCAATACCGACTCTTCAAATAATAAAATTAAGATAGTTTTGATTTATTGATTATAAACCAAATTGTTGATTGACAATTCTAGCTAATTCATGCTATGAGGTTGAATGAAAAGAAAAAGAGATATAACTCGTTAATCTTATAAGACTTGTTTGCGAAAATTGCAAAACTAGGACTGTACTTATGGTCATTTTTTATTTTAGGATCGAAATTTGGGGTGATATTAAAGTAAGGCCAAAATTTATTAAAAATTAAAAAAAAAAAAAAAGGATAGGGATCGTCGAAAAACACAGTTAGCGCGGGTGATTGTTTGCGTGGCACATACGTGAAACACTAGTACAGGCACCACACAAGCAATCATCGGCGCTGACTGTACTTTACGGTGGTCGCTGTCCTTTTTTTTTTATTTTTAATGAGTTTTGGCTCTACTTTAATATCACTCCAAATTTTAGTCTTATATTACAAATTGGCTATTGTTATGGTCCTGTCCTATATTTGTAATTTACCAAGACTCATTTTTGTTTAGTCTTGCAAGACTGGATCAATTCCAATTAGATCCGTTTTAATCTGGGCTGGTATCGTTTACGGTTTCAAGAACAAGACATAGCTTTCTAAGGGTACTTCGATTTACTTCATAAGAAGGCATTTTCGTGCTAACAAATGAATTCTAAGTGTCAAACTTGGTTTTAGCCTTGCAAAACTTTTGTTTTATGCTGCGAAGGTTCTATTTCTGTCTGAAACTGTATATGATCATCCTCTCCATCAATTCCCACTGACCTAACCCATACATACATTAATTAATTTGTATTGCCTTTAACATGTAAAGTGATATGGCCAGGGACAGGAGCCCCTGACGGGGACCAAAATCTGTCATTTTGTTAAGGGATTAGAGACTACTCTTGACATTTTCAGACTTAAACTTTGGTTTGGTGACCACCCCCAGTCGAATAATTTACCTGTCTGTTTTTTTCTCTTTTACTTTTGCTTTATTTACTCTCGATCAATGTGCTTTTCTTCTGGAGAAGTGGTCATTTTTGTGTAGTTTGGAATGATAAGGACACAAAGCTGAACCAAAGCGTCTGTCTTTGGACCTAAACATTGTTTCTACTTTTGAGGTCTACAAGGTAAGATGTTGGGATGACATCATAACGTTGTTGCTCTCTGCAACTGGAAAAAGGGGAATTATTGACCAGCTCTCTCATGTCCCATTAAGGGATTGAAATTGTTGGTTGTGTCTGAAAATCAAATTGCCCTAATTAGCTACAAGAATTGACAACATTCCCTTGCAATTTTGACTTTCCCATTGTTTCCTTTAAAAGGGCATTTAAGCTGCAAGAATCAACATTCTTCCATAACTTTACGACATTGTCGAACTTAGAATCATTACCTTTACCTCTGTATGTATGAGATTCAGAATTCGAAACTTAATGAATTCTTGATATGCATGCTGCTCACATGTAGAGTTACTTTTTTCCCAAAGTTGAGGTGCAAACTCCTCACCAAAGATAGTGGTAGCAACATCTAAGTCAGTATACGGGCCACTTGACATCGTTGACTTAGCAAATAAAAACTTCAGAATTCAAAACCTAATGAATTTTTGGTATGCATGCTGCTAATAGGTAGGATTACTTTTTTCCCAAAGATGAGGGGCAAACTCCTCACCAACGATAGTAGTAGCAACATCTAAGTCAGTATATGGGCCACTTGACATCGTCAACTCAGCAATTAAAGACTTCAGAATTCGAAACCTAATGAATTCTTAGTATGCATGTTGCTCATAGGTAGGGTTACTTTTTTCTCAAAGCTGGGGTGCAAACTCCTCACCAACAATAATGGTAGCAGCATCTAAGTCAGTATTTGGGCCACTCGACATCGTCGACTTAGCAATTAAAAACTTCATGAATCACGAACAATTTTGTGTGTATTATTAAGACAGGGTGTGTGGGCTAAAAGTTAAGTAAACTAGTGAGAAGGAAATAAATTTTTCTCACATGTAGGGTGTGGTATATTCTCACCTACAAATAGTGGCCATACAAGCTGTTCTTTACCCATTACTTTGCTAGCCTTTTTCATCCACAGACCCATCCCAATCCTTTCATCTTTTGTCTCTACTTAAAATACTCCACTTCAAATATGTTTTCCAAGTGTACATACTTGAAAGCCCACCATACCAGCAAACATTCTTTCTGGTCAGTCCCATATAAAGAACAGAAAGGAGATATCTATTCTGCTAATTAGAGAAAAAAGGAAGGCAGTGAGGTACTTTCTCCCAACTCCCATCCCCACAGTACTTAAATATTTGTAGAAATTTAGCATTAAATTGGACTGCAGGAGCACTAAAGTTTAGAGCCAGATTGGTATGGCTGGAAAATTCAAGAAATGCATGATGCTATGCTGCACCAGGAAATATGTGGTAAATTTCTATCTTTCTGATGCTGAATTTGTTGGTATTTTGATGGAAAATACCAAATAGTTTGAATTATGTCGTATCAACACAACCCAAGTCATAGTACTAAGACTTAGCACCCGTTTGGTTTTATTTCGTTTCCAATTTTTATTTTCAAATTTTAAAAAAGTAGTTAGTGAAAATAAGTTTGTATTTAAGTAGATTGTTGGAATTGGGTTTAATAGGTTGTAGGTGGAGAGAGATAGAAATAATATAATAGAGAGAGAAAGAGAGAGAAGATATACATGTTATTGGAAGAAGATATATAGGTTATTGAAAAATGTGTTTTGAAAATAATATCGGGTGAAAATATGTAAAAAATAATGTATTTTATTTTTGAAATAATAGCAAAATGTGAAAATAAAGATTGAAAATGAAACCAAACGGGTGCTTATTTTCATCTGACGACAGTTTTACACCCAAATAATATAAAACTTTCCTTTAATAAATGGATTTCCATCCTTCCATATGAAAGCCTTAATGTAAAAGTAGTTTAGCCAACTTGAAGTGGGTCTATGGCCCATAAGTCCTTTTCTGCTTGGCCCATAATGACAAAAAAAATGTTAATTTTTCTTTTACCCTTCAAACAACATAATTTTGTGCTCTAGTTTTAATTTGCACCTTCTTCTTTTCCTTCTTTTTTCTAACTAAATTTCTTGATCCAAACAGAACATAGATATCAATACTTTTTTCCTCCTTGTGAATGGAACAACGTGAAAGAGACGATAAACTCAGTCTATAATCATTCTTCCATTAGAATATGAGGGGTCACCACAAACAGAAAAATGGACCCAAAAAATTAAATAGCTATTTTAAATAATAGGAGCCGAGTGGTGTGTGGCTAACGGCATAGTTTTCATATAATGTGAGAGATCAAGAGTTCGAAGTCAAATGAACTCTTGATGTACGTGTGTATAAATAAAAAAAATAATAGAAATCTATACTATTAATAAAGAGCCTAGGCCTTTTTTGGTATGTTTTTAAGTCCCTTTTCTAAAATATCCTCATTTTTTTTAATAAAATTCTCATGTCTATATAAAATAACTACCATCCCACTATTCTCTCTCCCTCCCCTCACTACTACTACACAATAATTTTATAAAGGTTAATACATAATTATATATATTTCTAATTTTCTCAACCTTTTCCTGTAGGTATAATTTCTCTCATCTAAACTATATTTTTATTTTTATTTATGTTTTTTTTAAATAATATGTATAAATGGTTTTAGTATTGGTGTTAATTGATTGATTTTTTTCTTTCTATTATAGCAATTATTTTCAAGCCATTTGAATGACGTTAATTTTTATTTTTATTGAATGCACACGTATCGAGTGTGCATTGGTTGCTATATATATAAATCAACAAAAGAATTAACCAAGATAATCTTCTTCGTAAGTGAAATTAAATATGTGACCAGCCTTTAAAAGGATTTTTTTTCCCTCACTCCTTCCACATCAATTGTACATCATAAAGTCACCTTTGAAATATAATATAAGTGGTTTTTCAAATAACCATAATCAAAAAAAAGGAAAAAGAAAATCTAAGCCAAAGATCTTATGATTTATTGCATTTGTTCATTAATCATCCAATGTTCACACCACAATGCAAAGTAATAAATCTTTTGAACCAAAAGGCCAACAGACAATAAAAAAGCTGTGATCATCATCATTTTCCTTTAATATCCTCCAACCCACAGGCAAACAAAATAAAAAAAAAAAACAAAATAAAATAAATACAGCATCCACATTTATATATTCAGACAAATAAACCATGTTTCTCATTTAACCATGGTCATCTCATAGTATAGAACAAGAACCATAGACTTCCCTTTAGGACAGTTATATAACCGGTCAGTTTTCAGTTTGTTCTTCCAACCCAGAAAACCTTCTTCTTCAACAGGCAATCTTTCACCCTGATCACCCCTTTTCTTTTGTTATTTACTTTTTTTTTCCTTTTTTAATTTAAGGATTCTTGTTTTTAATAATAGTAAATTCTTTTCTAAGATATTATGAATATAATTAATATTCTTATATCATAATCAAAAAATTCTGGGATTTTTTGCAGACAGAGGAAATGGGAAAGGACACATGGGAGGAAGCCATTGCAGGCCTGCAGAAGCTTCTTAGGTATAATTGTTCTTCGTACTCTTGCCATGTTTATTTGATTGATTTCCCCTTTCTGCCCCTCATTCCTTCGGATTTTCACCATTGTCACACACTCAGAAAGTTACCTTTTTCTGTCATTTCACAATCCCTCCACGCATGCCCGCATTATAGTAACCCTTTAATTGCATCATCGTCCACTCCGCGATAAGCGGAGCGAGAACTTTTTTAAATTTTGTCTCAAGTGGGGCCCACGTCAGGGTTTGATCTAATGGTGATGATTCAATCATGGTTCTCAGGTGGTGTGCTCTGACTTTTTTTGTTTTTTTTTCAAACTGCAGCGAGAAAGGAGAGCTGAAGGCGGCTGCCGCCGTAAAGGTAAGGCAGTTGACGGCGGAGCTGGAGGGGGCAGTTGAGAAGCCGGGTTCTGACCCGGTTGAGAGGATCCGAACCGGCTTCAATCATTTCAAGAAAGAGAAATACGAGTAAGTACGTGTTAATTAAAAAATTGTGTAAGGTTTTGTACTTTGTGATTTTTGGCATCAGAAAGTGCAAGATTCTTGGAGATGCCCATAATATACTATTTGAGCAAATTTAAATTACTTAAATACCCTCTTATCAATATTTTTATTACTTAATGTAGAAGTCCATTTTTGATGGGACATATCATTTGCACCTGTGGATGGAATTGCAATTGGTCCTATTGGAACTATGACCATAGATGGAAATACCATAATTAAATCACTCCGCAATGCCAATAAAATCTTATATTTATTAGTAGTTTGAAGGTCTTAATATATTAAATGATTAATTCATTTATTTTTATACTGATCTTTTATTTTATTTTCTATTCTAATTTATTGTATTTATATCAAATGTATTTAATTATTAATTAATTACTTTTCTAAAAATATATATAATATACGTGTCATATATTTATGAAATAGAATAAAAAATTTAAACTGATTCATTTTTATCAAAATTCCTCTTAATTAATATGTTTCACTTCATTTTATTTGCAGCAAGGATCCTGCTTTATATGCTAAGCTTGCCAAAGGCCAATCCCCAAAGGTACAATATATAGGGAAAAATTACAAATTTTCTTTTAATTTTATGTGGAATTATAAATGCTAATTAATTTAATTAATTATTTGTAGTACTTGGTATTTGCATGCTCGGATTCCCGAGTATGCCCTTCCCACATCCTAAATTTCCAGCCAGGGGAGGCCTTTATGGTCCGAAACATCGCCAACATGGTTCCTCCCTTTGACAAGGTACATAATATCAACTTATGTATTTTGTTTGATTTTATTATGTATTTTGAGAGAATGAATTATTGAAGAATATGAAAGTTATTTTTTTGTATGTTTTTTTATATTTTGGGGGATATATTTTTTACTGCAGCAGTCAAATCAATATTTTTTATTTGGTTTTGGGGGGTGAAAATGAAATTGAGTAATTTTTTTAATGTTAGAATAATAATAAAAAATATATAATGTATATATTGGAGAATGCGTATTTTGAAAGAAAAATAGAGATATGTTTGGTTATGTTTTTCCAAAACAATGTTGTTTCGGGGAAACATAACTAAACAAAGCATATAAATTTGCAATTTAATAAGTTTTTATCAGTGTGACCTTTATCTAAGGTAGAATTTATTTATTTATTTATTTTTGGGTCAAAATCTGGGTTCATTATTTTATTTCTTTTTGCAGACGAAATATTCAGGAATGGGGGCTGCCATTGAATATGCTGTACTTCATCTGAAGGTGATTATATTAATCTAATACCTTTTTTATATTTTTTCCCAATTTTGAAATGCACTTTTCAACTTAATAAATTATTATAGGGCCCACTACTTGTATATATTAATATAATATTGTTTATTATAACTTTATCTAGGAAAATTAAATTTTGAGATGGAAGTTGAATATTTATTTCTGATATCAGTAATTAAATATTTTATTTGCTATTTTCCTCCTCAATTTCCCTTTTTTTAATTTTTTTTTTTTTTTTTATGATAGGTGGAGAATATATTGGTTATTGGTCACAGCTGTTGTGGAGGCATAAAGGGCCTCATGTCCATTCCCGATGATGGCACTAATCAAAGGTTTGTGTAATTCATTTTCCATAATTATCATAATGTAAATTAATAAACATTTCATAATCCCTCCAGACATTTAATTAATTAAGCAGTAATTTCATAAATTAAACTCTAATTTTTTGAATTTCCTCAATATCCAAATAATTAAGCAGTGATTTTATAGAAGATTGGGTGAGTATCTGTAAGGCTGCTAAAGCCAAGGTCCAATCAGAATGCAGCAATTTAGATTTTAATGAGCAGTGCACCCACCTCGAGAAGGTAAATTAATTCCAACTAATTAAGCAAAATTATATTGCTAATTAATTATAATTTTCTATTAAATTCTAAAAATTTTCTTACAATTTTGGTCTCAATTGCAGGAAGCTGTGAATATATCACTGGGGAACTTGTTAAGCTATCCTTTTGTGAGGGAAGCTGTGGTGAAGAAAATACTTTTGATAAAGGGAGGATACTATGATTTTGTGAAGGGCTCTTTTGAGATTTGGGATTTAGACTCTAAGCTGTCCCCTTCTATAGTAATATGAGTTTTGGTTAAGGTTGTCATGAAATAGACTCAATGATGTAAATTCTCATAAAAAAAAAAAAGACTCAATGATGTAAAGAGAAATGTTTGTTGCAAAAAATAAAGGTTACGTTTGGTTATGTGTTTTGTTTGATTTTATTATGTGTTTATTATGTATTTTGGGAGAGACATTTTTTACTATACAATCAAATCAATGCTTTTTTGTTGGATTTTTGAGATGAAAATAAAATTGAGTGATTTTTTAATGTTAGAATAATAAAAAAATATATATGATGTATATATATATATATAATATGTATATTTGAGATGTGCATTTTGAAGGAAAAATTGGGATCTATTTGATTATTTTTCCCTAAAACAATATTGACACAACCAAACAAAGCCAAAGTTTTCCGGGCTTATGTTGGGTTGAGTGGTTGTTTGTGTCCCAAAATGTTGGTCTATAAAGATGCTTTGTGATCATGCTGTTCAAATGGCAGTTTAACTAATTTGCTTTTTGGGCTTTCTTCTCTTTTTCATTTTCATAAATCATAAAATATATTGGGTTCATGTCCTTAAGTAAGAAATTTGGCACAACCTAACTAAATCATATGCTGTCAAAATAGACCATGTAGCATAAATTAGTTTAAGGTGGTAGATGATTTGGTCTGACCCATAATTTCTGGCAAGAAGATTACGAGTTTGAATTCATTTGCAATAATAATTCATGAACCAATTACTTTTGTAGTAAAATGACCACTTTAGTCAGGCAATGATAATGAACTTGTATTTTAATAATAACTATAACTCAAATTAAACGTTTTATAACAATGAAATATCTACTAAGTTTTTTTTCTTGCATCAGAGTGGAATATCCTATTGTCAGGTTAAAAGTAAAAAATGCGACCACCGTGTTGGACCTGCAAATGATTAATGCATATAAAATTGTCCCACCTAATGACTTTGAAATTCAAATTAAGGTTAAGGTGCAATATTGCTCATCTGATTGGACTTTTTAAATTATCAATTAAAAAAAAAAAGTTGATCGACCCATTCATACTTTTAATTATTAATTGAAAAAAAGAGGGGAAAAGAAAGAAAAGAAGAAGAAGACTACGCAGCATAAATACCATACAACAGGACATTTCCACAACTATTTATTCTTTATCCCCTAATCACATCACTATTTGCAAGATAAGCCACACCCCCCAACATACATGACAATCTTTACTGTAATCCAGCATATAATCTCATTGTCCTCCTACCCCAAAAGAGCTACAACTTTCAAGGAATCGGATATATGACCAATTTTCCAGTAGCATGGTTAGTTTCAAGATGAGAGAAAGCTTCTTTAACCTTGTCAAAAGGGAATGGTCCCTTAGGATCAATCACAGGCTTCACCTTCCCACTCTCCAGATATGGATTTAGCTTCTTCAAGAATTCTCCACTTGAAATGAGTATATATCTAAAACCGGACCGCGTCGCCATACCAGCTATGGATACCACTAGACCACCTTTCTTCACTGCCTTCACAGCCCTGTTGCCTTGCCCTGTTCACATTCCAATAGAATTAATTGATTGTACATTAGTCATATGTTTCTTGGTGAAAGTTCAAAGAGCTTAACATGCATCTTGGATTAGACATGCCCACACTAATGATTTCCCATAATGATCATTGGATCATAAAAGGTTTGGCTATCACCATTACTAATGTATAGTTATTCCTAAGACAAAGTAAAAGAAGAAGCTGGTAAGAACAGTCGTCCAAATTAAAATTCCTAACTAACTTCATCTCATTATTGTCTTACCAACTGCATCATAAACTAGATCAAATTTCTCAGGCAGATCTTCAAAGTTCTCCTTGGTGTAATCAATGGCCAAATCTGCACCCAAGCTTCTCAGAAGATCCAACTTTACAGTGCTGGAAGTAGCAGCAATCCTCGATGCACCAAACACATGTTTTGCAAGCTGCAACACAAAAAGGCAAGCTCTTGTTTCATTATAACATTGCAACTCACGTTTCATCAATAGTTTTTGTGGGTGGCGATGAGGAATTTCACCTGAATGACAAAGGATCCGATGCCACCAGCGCCTCCAAGAACGAGAATAGATTTTCCCTCAGAAAACCCGGCCCTTAAAAGACCTCCATAGGCTGTCTCAATTGCCATAGGAACAGCAGCAGCCTGCGCAAAATCAAGATTCTTGGGCTTCAGAGCCAATACTCTCTCCTCAGTAACTGTGTACTCCGCTAAAGTACCCAACTGTTTTGGGTCGTCCAATGCTTCCTCAGCTATGTCTCCATATACTTCATCTCCTTCCTTAAAATCTTTCACTTTACCCCCTACTTTAACCACCACGCCAGCAACATCGTACCCCGGAACAATCTGAAAAGTTTGCCAGATCCACCCGTTAGCTTTTGAGTAAGCAAATATGCTTTCAGAGCCCAAAAGGGAGCACAAAAACAAGAAATGGAAAGTAAAAAAGAGTAAAGAAAAGTTAGTTACAGGAAAAGGTGAATCGACAACCCCGAAAAACCCAAGTCTTCTCTTGTAATCAATAGGGTTTAGAGCAGCAGCAACCACTTTAATCAAGACCTGATCGTCCTTTAGTCCAGGAACTGCAACGTTGGCCGCAAGCTTCAACACCTCCACACCCCCATACTTAATATAAGTCCAGGCCTTCATTTTCAAAGACTGGTACAGAAGAACTTCTTTGTAATTATACCCTGCGGGTTGAAAATAAGCCCTTTTGCGTTCCGGGGCTCAATCTTTTGAGCCTACTTATACTGAATTTAGATGGTCAAATGGAGGATTCCAGAGGCATGGTGGCGGGTTGAGGGGTCCAACTTCTGAGTTGGAATAAATCAATTTTGCCGCCTGGCTCAAGCTTCTGATGTGACATTCACCTATTGGGTCAAAATACTTGTCATTTTGTGTGTGTGTGTGTTTGGTTTTGACTTTTGACAATTAAGGCGCATCAAAGTTTTTCTTGTTGCTTACAAATTCAATGTGTCTATCTGGACTCTGATTTTATGCCAATAATGTGAAGTGTTATCACATTGAATGTACTTGGACATGATTTTATGTAAATACCATAATCCCACTGATTGCTGAGGATGTCTTCTGCAATTTTATTTTCTTTTCAGAAGTGTTTAAAAAATTACTAATTATGCCAAACATTAAAGAAGAGAAAAGAAAATAAATGAACTACTTCGATTTTAATAAATTATAAATGATTTAATGGTTCAAATGGCTCGGCCGTCAGTTCATACGATTTTGATAAAATAGGATGATCTTTTTGCCTATTAAATTTTATTCAAAATTGGATTGATTCATAGGGCAGCCCATGGTTCAATTGGTTCTGTCTAATTTTTTTAATAGTGTCTACGATACATTAATTGATGGGATCCTCATTAAATAATCGAATTCAATTTTAAAAAAAATGATTTGAGGGAGCTTTTATGTTAGAATTTCTTTAAAAAATTGATTTAGTTTTTAGAAGATACAGTTAAGGCGTTCAAATGGTAATAAAGGTTTTTCTATGGTTCTAATCACTTTGTTTTTACTTATTATCATGTAGAAATTTTGCAATAATTGATCTTCAAACAACTAAATCTCAATTGTAGGATATCTTTGTTTTAAAAAAGTATATAGTTCTATTCAAATAATTTGATATTTATTTTGTTCTATTTTAAATGCCTAATTTATTCCTTTTTTTTTTTTTAATTTAAGTTATACCATTTGTTTTAACAAAACAAACAAAAATCTTGAATTGTTTAGATTTTACATATTCTATGATATTAATAAATAAACATATCTAAAATATCTAATAGATTTAATTGAATTTATTTGTTGATTAAGATAAAAATTAAAAATTAAAAATAAAATGTAAATCTATCTTCCTAACAGTATAATTTTAATAATTTTAATTTATGTCCTCAATAATGTTAAAACAAACATATTTAAAATAATTTAATAAATTTATTTGACAACTAAATATAAAATAAATAAAAAAGTAAAACAATAAAAATTTATAGTTATCATTTTTCAATGATATAATTTAATAGTTTTAAATATATAATTAATAAGATTAAACATATGTAAAATAATTTAACCAATTTTATATATTAACTAAAAATAAAATAAACAAAAAATTTAAAACAAAATAACAAAAAAAAGAAAAAAAATCTTTTCTTTATCCCCATAACAATCTTCTTCATCTTCCCCAATCCCCATAACCGCCCTCCTTCCACCCCACCACCCCACCCACAGAGACCACTCGAGCCCCGCCGCCCCCTTTCGCCGCCTTAGTCGGGCCGACCATGACCAGCGCCCAACAACCCGAACAGCCAGGTCATTGCGGATCTGGCCGTCCGGCCATAGCCACCGGATTTTGATGGGTGGAATATATATCTATATATATATGTAAGTACTTTTTGGGGGAAAAGTGGGATATAGATTTATATATGTATATGCTTGTTTCTAATACATATATATATATATATACACATATAAATATCTTTAATACATATTTGAAAAAGGATTGTTGTGTTATTTAAATTTTATGTTTTAATTTATTTTTTAAATTTTTTAATAAATATTAATTTTTTCTGTTAATTTTTAAGCACAGTTTGTAATTGTAAATTTTAGAATTACTATAATTTAGTTGATTAATAGGTGGGTACTAAAATATGAATAAAAAATATTATCATAAAATATGAAGATATTAAATAAAATTATATGTTGAATAAAAAATTAAATAAATAAGAAAATAATATTTATGGTATTTAATCTAAAAAAGGGTAATTATTTAAATTTTACTTTATTTTATATGTCAAAAACAAAGAAATATTTGGCACAATGCAGAGTGGTTATATGATAATAAATAAAACAAATGAAATAGATGGTAAAAAATTCGTGGTTATAATTTATAAACTGTCTTCAAAAAAGTATACATGAGAGCACTTTTATATTAAAAAAATAAACAAAACAAAAAGAAAATTTCTATTTTCATTGCGTAGGTCTTTTTCCTTTTTAAATGCCTCCAAACCCAGATATAATTTTTGCGGGCAAAAAAGGAACAGTTGTATTAATGTTCTAGCAGTTACATGAACATCACTGGGAAAAAAAAAGAAAAAGAAAACGAAATGTGAGATAGAAACTTGAATAATTACACTTAGTAATACTAGCACTTAGTGTACACTCGATGCGTGTATATTTAATTAATTAAATAAATAAATTAATATTATTCATATGACTTGAAAATAATTGCTATAATAGAAAAAAATAATCAATCAGTTAACACCAATACCAAATCATTCATACATCTTTGAAAAAATAACATAAATAAAAGTTAAAAAATAATTTAGATAGGAAATCATGTTCGGAAGAAGAAGTTGAGAAAAATAGAAATATGTATAATTATATATAGCCTTTTATGGCACTATTATGTAGTAATAGTGAAGGGAGGGGGAGGGGGAGGAGGAGAAGAGGAGCAGTGGGATGGTATTTATTTTTTATATAGGCATCGAAATTTTTAGAGAAAATGAGGATATTTTAGGAGAAACACTTAAAAATATACCAAAAAGAGGATAAACTCTTTATTAATAGTATAAGTATAAGTAATTAATTATTTTATTTGCTAATTTCCTCATCGATTATTTTTTTATAAATTTTATTCATTATTGGTCAAAGCTGTGGTGGAGACAAAAAGGGGCTCATGTCCATTCCTGATGATGGCAACAATCAAAAGGTTTGTGCAATTCATTAAGGGCCCGTTTGGTTTCATTTTCAACACCCATTCTTATTTTTTCCTCAAAATGAAAAATGAAAGTTGTCACTATCTACACCATTTTCTCAAATATTTTTATTTTCAAAACATTCTTTTATATATCCTCTCTCCATTTTCACCTTATTTCAACTCCTATTACTATCTATATCTACTTTTTTATCTTTCCAATACTTCTCAACCATTATGCACCACAAAAATATTATTTTATATTATTTTTGAAATAAATACATATCACGTCATCAATTTAAATTTAAATTCAAATTCAAATTCAAATTATTTCTTCTTTTTTAATACAAAAAAATCCAACATCCAAATTCAATTTATTTTCATGCCTATATAAACTTATAATTTTAAACAACTCATCCAAATACAACTCATTTTTAAAAATACTTTTTCGAACTAATTTTTTATTATGTATTTTCACTAGAAAATGAAAATGACCTCAAAAATGAAACCAAACGGACCCTAAGCCTTATTGATATGAAGACAGGTATTACAGTTTTTCCACAACGCCCAACATGAAAAGATGAAAAAGTCAAACTGATAGCTGTCCAAGAATTGTTGAACTGAAGACACCCACAGCAAGATGCTATCGCCTTTATAAAATAAAATAGGTTCTGGAAGCTCCAATTGTAACCTGCAATCTCGTAAGGCATGAAAGGTTGTCTCCTCAACCAAGTTACAGACATGCTAGTGGCTGTTTGTGTCCCAAAATGTTAGTCTATAAAGACACTTTTGTAAGAATTTTGGCATTTATGAATGATATCCCCATCAATTTTGGTTAAAATTTGATCATAGGTTTACGAGATCAAAATTAATGACTTTTAAACTAAAAATTCATCTCATTGAGGAGATGTTTATTAAGTGATTATATGCCAAAATTACTGTAGTAGTGAATGAGCAAATTGAGCTAAAAATGGAGAATGAGTTAAGGAATAGCTAAGACATGGGTATGGATAGATAGTTTGAAAGTGTCCATCTCACATTGAAATCCGAAGTTAAAATTGAGCTAGTTAAATAATTTGGGTGTGGCTTATGGGGTTGGACCCCTTTGGATGTACCCAAGTTTTTGGAGGGGAGATGATCTACATACATGTAAGTTTTATTACAATAATTTATGAATCAATAACTTTTGCAGTGGAATGACCACTTAGTGAGGCGATGGTGATGAACTTGTATTTTATTAGTAATTATAACTCAATGTTGGGTTACCCAATGTTGTTGGGCCACCCATTTCATATTGTTTCATGCTCCAGATGTTCATTCCTGGGCATGTGTGGGTTTTTTAGTGTCTCACATCGGTGAAGTAAATAAACCGTGGTCTCTATATATGGTCTTGAGCAGTCCTCACTTCACGAGCTAGCTTTTGGGGTTGAGTTAGACCCAAGGTCCATTCTTTAACACAAATCAAATATTTCACGATAGTAGAATATCATATTTTCAAACTCAAAGGAGTTACTAATGCTGATTGTCGAGTTAAAGTCATAAAATGTGACCAACGTATTGGGCCTACAAACGAGTAATGTGTACTAATGACTTCAAAATTCAAATTAAGGTTAATATTGCAATATTGCTCATCTAATTGGATTATTAAATTATCAATTTAGAGAAAGAAACAAAGAAAGAAGGAATAATAATAATAATAATAATAATAATAATAATAATAATAATAATTAAAACCACTGACCACAACAGGATATTTCCACAACTATTATTCTTAATCCCATAATCACATTACTATTTATAAGATACGCCACAATTATTTGTCAAAAGCACCCCCCATACATGACAATCTTTACTCTAATCCCACATATAATCTCATTGTCCTTATGTCCTCCTACCCCAAAAGAGCTACGACTTTTTAAGGAATTGGATATATGACTATCTTTCCAGTAGCCCGGTTGGTTTCAAGATAAGAGAAAGCTTCTTTAACCTTGTCAAAAGGGAATGGTCCCTTAGGATCAATTACCGGCTTCACCTTCCCACTCTCCAGATATGGATTTAGCTTCTTCAAGAATTCTCCACTCGAAGTGAGCACAAATTTAAAACCGGGCACCGGCGAGACTGGACCAATTATGGCTACCACTTGACCACCTTCCTTCACTGCCTTCACAGCCCTGTCCACTTGCCCTGTTCACATTCCAACAGAATTGATGATTATACATATTCATACATATCATGCTGAAAAATCAAAGAGCTTAGTGGGTAGGACATGCCCACGCTAGCGATTTTGATCATTGAATCATAAAAGTGTTAGCTATTACTATTACTAATGTATAGTTATTTCTAGGACATAGCAAAAAGAGGAGCTAACAGTGACAATCGTCCCTGTCAAATCTATATAAGGTTATATAATACATGTATTTTTATATTAAAAGTACCAACTCTCAAGATTAAGGGAATGTTTGGTTATGTTTTTTATGTTATATTGTTATGTGTTTATTATGTGTTTTGGAAGAATGAATTATTGGAAAATGTGGAAGTTGATTTTTGGTATGTTTGTTTTTATGTTTTGGAGAACATATTTTTTACTGTAGCAATCAAATCAATGCTTTTTGTTAGGTTTTTGGGGTAAAAATGGATTTGAGTGATTTTTTTAATATTAGAATAATGATAAAATATATATATAATATATGTATATATTAAAAAATGTGTGTTTCGAAGGAAAAATCAGGATATATTTGGTTATGTTTTTCCAAAATAATATTATTTTGGAGAAACATAACCATTACTCCCTAAACATCCTAACTTCACCTCTTATCATCATTAGTAGTCGTGTATGTGTAGGATGATATAGGAAATATGTGGACGAAGGGGTTGGCAGGGGCAACCGCTCGATCCCTCCTTCCCTCAAGTTTATATAAGACTTATTACATGTATATTTTTATCAAAGTTCGAGTTTTTGTCAATTCAAGAATAATAAAATTTATTTTTTATATTTTGTAAAAATTTAATCTCCTGTCCTCCTAAGAGTTTGAGGTCATCATCTTACCAACAGCATCATAAACTACGTCAAATTTCTCCGGCAGGTCTTCAAAGTTCTCCTTGGTATAATCAATAGCCAAATCAGCACCCAATCTTCTGAGAAGATCCAACTTCGCAGTGCTGGAAGTAGCAGCAATCCTCGATGCACCAAAAACATGTTTTGCAAGCTAACGCAAAAATTAAGTTCTTATGCATAACACTACAAATTCTCATCTCATAGATAGTTTTGAATTTCACCTGAATGACAAAGGATCCAACGCCACCAGCGCCTCCAAGAACGAGAATAGATTTTCCCTCAGAAAACCCTGCCCTTAAAAGACCTTCGTAGGCTGTCTCAATTGCAAGAGGGAGAGCAGCAGCTTGCGCAAAATCAAGATTCTTGGGCTTCAGAGCCAGTACTCTCTCCTCAGTAACTGTGTACTCTGCTAAAGTACCCAACTGCTTTGGCGCTTCAAATGCTTTATCAACTATGTCCCCATATACTTCATCTCCTTCCTTGAAATCCTTCACTTTTCTCCCAACTTTAACCACCACGCCAGCAACATCGTACCCCGGAACAATCTGAAAAGTTTGTCAGATCCACCAGTTAATTCTTAAGAATTCTCAACATGTCTTAAAGGGCTAAAAAAGTCTGCAAATAAAGAAAATAGTAACAAGGAAAACATACAGGAAGAGGTGAATCAATGGCCTTGAATGCCCCAAGCCTTCTCTTGTAATCAATAGGATTAAGAGCAGCAGCCACCACCTTAATCAAGACCTGATCATCCTTTACTTCAGGAACTTCAACGTTGAACTCAAGCTTCAACACCTCCACACCTCCATACTCACTATGAGTCCAGGCCTTCATTTTCAAAGATTGGTATAGAAGAAATTCTTGTAATTATACCCTGAGGGTTGAAAGTAAGCCCTTTTGCATTCTGGGGCTTAATCTTTAGAGCCCACTTATACTGAGTTTAGAGGGTAGATGTGTGGTGGAGGCTGAGGGGTCCATCAATTTCTGAGTTGGGAAGTGGTGGAAGAGACAAGAGAGCATTAATTCAATCAACTGTTGCCGCCACGAGCTTCTTATGTGACATTCAGCTATTGGATCAAAGGACCTTATCTTTTCAAGGTGTTTGGTCTCTATACTTGTCACCTTTTTTTGTGTTCGGTTTTGACAGTTACAGCGCAACAAGTTTTTCTTGTTGCTTACAAATTCAATGTATCTGGACCTCGTTCTACGCCAGTACTGTGATCACGATGAATGCATTTCGACATGATTTTGTGAAAATACCATAATCCCACTGATTGCTGAGGATGTCTTCTGCAATTTTATTTCCTTTCCAGCAAAAATGTTATTGGTATAATTAACAGTAGAAACAGTAACCGCAAAAAAGTATTATACTAGCGACATTGTAAAAATTATCACTATTGATATTTATTTTGACATTAGTAATATATTTTAGGTGATAATAATTTTTATTTTATAATAATATGATTTATTAGTGATATTTTTTAGGTGATAATAATTTTTATTTTATCATAATATAATTTATTAGTGATAAAAATTAATATTTTAAGTTGTCACAAGTAACAATTAATGACACCCTATGGTGACAACTTTGCGACAATAAAAATTATTACTACAATTTGTGACAAGATTTTTATTGTCACTAAGTTGTCACCATAGGGATGCTACTAATTTTCAATGGTGACAACTTAAACACTATTATTGTTACTGATGAGGGTGTGAACTGTTCAGAAGTGTGTTGGGCTAAAGTCCAATCCGATGGACCAAGTGGTAGGTCGATAGAAGTGCTTGGTGATGTAATAGGGTAAAGTCATGCAGCCAATAGCAAAGGTCAGGCTTGCCGAGGAGCCGTCGGCTAAGGCACTTCGATACTCAAATAAGTTTCATCGACTAGAAGATATAGCAGCAGAGTGAGGGCTTTTGAGTTATAATGAGCATATCTTGCTGAAAGTTGGGAATGGGATATTTTTAGCCTTCCTGGTGTGATTGATATGTCCACGATGCCCTTATAGCACAGAAAAGACTTTTGTGCTTGTTTGAGGACCTTTTAATATTACAGGTGGCGCTATCTCCAGCTTCCTAGGGCAAGGTGGTGCATAGGAGGTGCGCACTAGCCTAACGTGGTAGAAATGGTGGTACTGGTGATGGCACGTGCCATCAACGAGGAGGCATGCCGCCTGTCATAGCATTCAATGTGGCAGAGAGGCTGTCATGCTAGTTTGACCTCCCCGGTCGAGATAAATACTTATCCACGAGTCATTTGCTTAGACTCTAGTTGACAGAATGACACTCTAGTGTATTCAAATGTCTTTCTGGCTAGGTGCTGAACAAAACATCGTCAATCAGGGTCGACCATACTTTGGTCAACAGTGGTGACAAAGCATCTCGATCATGGTCGTCTATACTCTGGTCGATAGGGTTGAATGCTGATACTCGCATTGGTGGATAAGGCCCAGTGAGGTAGGACACAGTTGATAACATGGTAGGCCTATAATGAGTTGGGCTTTATGAGTAATTGGGTTGTCTCACATCGTATATTTTGTTTGGTCAAGAGTTATTGGATTGGGCCCCTTGGGCTATCCCCATATCAGTTACTATTTAGTTTGTAAAAATTATTAAAGTGAAAAAATAAAATTTTTTGTCACTTGCTATCTATAATAAGTCACAACTTTTGCATTTGCTCTTAGGGCTAGTTTCATTGGATTTTGAATTTATCTCTTGATAATTTATCTTATGATAAAGTGTGTAATTATTAACTATTAAATGGTTTCATAAATGCCATGTTTTGAAAATGAGACTGGATCGGAGGCCAATCCAGTCCGTTGAAGCATAAAAATTAATGACGGTCAAAATCGGTCAAAAGCCCGATTAAACCTGTACCAGTTCGACCAATTTTTGACTGGTTCATTTATTTTTCATTTTTTTAATTTAAAATTTATGTTTTTTTTAAAAATGAAAATGTAAAAAGAAAAGAGAAATTATGAGTTGAAAGATGATGACTAGAGATTTTGGACATGTAATTTTTTGAAATATAAATTTATTTTCTTGAAATTTAATGAAGTAGGAGTTATATATATGTGAACGGTTACATTTAATTTATTGTTTTATTTTGTTTAATCTCTCTTTTCTTGGAGAATTTATTTTGTTTAGCGTAGAAGAATTTATTTTACTCGGAATTGAAACATGAAACAAATTATTGCTTAAATTAATATGAAATATTATTTTTTATTTATTTATAGTTGACTTATTGTGAAATAGTATTTTTTTTCCCCCTAAAAAACGTATTTAAAAATAAGTAAGTTGAAATTTTTTCAAATAATATTCTTTCTATATCATTGAAAATTTTATTTTTTGTTAATATTAAAATATTATATATATATATATTTATAAAATTAAATATAATTATAATGTCATACCGATCAAACCAATGATTCAATCGATCGAATCGGTTGAATCAATAACCAGTAATATTGCTGGTTCCTTATCTGGTTCGATTTTTAAAACATTGCATAAATGGGCTGAATCAGGGTTTTGGAATTTGATTATGAAACGGCCTAATACAATTTTACAAATCTGAAATGACCTCATAGTTGGGCTCAACATTTGGTCTTCTTACCCCCCTTTTGACCCTCACGCCCCTTCAATGGGATCCCATTTCCTTCTCTCTTGAGGAATTTGGTCAAAGTTTAGGATATAGATTCTTCTATATATTTAAAAAGTCATTTATGTAATTTGCGGTTCAATAATGTAATAATTACATAAATTTTAAATTCGTCAAGAATCATTTGGATTTCAAAGTCGGACCTCACATCCTAATGTTTTTGGACATGATTTTATGTAAATACCATAATGGCATAATCCCACTGATAGCTGAGGACATGTTTTCTGCAATTTTATTTCCTTTCCAGCAAAAAGTGCGATCAGAATGCAGCCAATTTAGATTTTAACGAGCAGTGGACCCACCTCGAGAAGGTAAATTAATTCAAACTAATTAAGCAAATTATATTGCTAATTAGTTAGAATTTTCTATTAAACACATTTAATTTGATGGTTCAATTGATTTGATCCATAAATTCTCACAAGAACATTATGATCAGTTTGAATCTATTTGCAGTAATTATTCGTCAACTAGTTACTATTATGGTGGAATGACCATTTTATTGAAGTTATGGCGATGTACTATAAACTTATTTTTTTGAACAGTAATTATAATTTAAATTAAATATTTTATAACAATTAAGTTATTACGTAAATCATCAGGTTAAAGTCAGCCACGACAAGCACGTTGGTACTTGCATGGTTAATGCAGGAGACATTGTCCCACTTGATCACTTTGAAATTCAGATTAAGGTTAAAGTTGCAATATTGCTCATTGGTTAGTCTCTTGGCCTTTAAATTATCAATAAAAAAAAAAAAAAGAAGTTGATTACCCCTTTTTCTGCATTTAAATTATCAAATGAAAAATAAAGACCACACAACATAAATATCAATATAATCAGGACATTACAAAATACGTCATAATTATTTATTGTTGAGTAGCTTTGGGCCAGTGATATATATTTCACACATAAAATATAAAATTGAATGTTCAAACTAATGAACTTCTAGAATACGAGCTTACGTATAAATTCTGAAAAGAAAGGCAATTCTTTTTGTCAAAACACAACTCATGACAATCTTTATTCTAAGCTCATAATCTCATTGTCCCGGCCCAAACGAGCTACTACTTTAAGGAATCGGATATATGACCACCTTTCCGGTAGCTCGGTTGGTTCCTATATGTGAGAAAGCTTCTTTAACCTTGTCAAAGGGGAATGGCCCCATGGGATCAATCACCGGCTTGACCTTCCCACTCTCCAGATACGGATTTAGCTTCTTCAAGAATTCCCCACTGGAAGTCAGCATATATCTATAACCGGGCGATCCAATTGGACCAATAACGACCACCACTTTGCCACCTTCATTCACTGCCTTGAAAGACCTATCGCCTTGCCCTGTTCACAATAATTCAACACAATTGATCATAACAGTAAGGTAAACTAGTGCTAAGACAGCCGGAGTTTGAGGTTGTTGTCTTACCAACTGCATCATAAACTAGATCAAATTTCTCCGGCAGGTCTTCAAAGTTCTCCTTGGTGTAATCAATGGCCAAATCTGCACCCAAGCTTCTCAGAAGATCCAACTTTGCAGTGCTGCAAGTAGCAGCAATCCTCGATGCACCAAAAACATGTTTTGCAAGCTGCAACACAAAAATTAAGCTCTTATGTATTCATAACACTACAAATTCTCATCTCATTGATAGTTTTGAATTTCACCTGAATGACAAAGGATCCGACACCACCAGCACCTCCAAGAACGAGAATAGATTTTCCTTCAGAAAACTCAGCCTTTAAAAGACCTCCATAGGCTGTCTGAATTGCCATTGGGACAGCAGCAGCCTGGGCAAAGTCAAGATTCTTGGGCTTCAGAGCCAATACTCTCTCCTCAGCAGCTGTGTACTCGGCTAAAGTACCAAACTGTTTTGGGTCGTCCAATGCTTCCTCAACGATGTCTCCATATACTTCATCTCCTTCCTTAAAATCCTTAACTTTACTCCCAACTTTAACCACCACGCCAGCAACATCGTACCCCGGAACAATCTGGAAAGTTTGTCAGATCCATCAGTTAAGAATTTCAACAAGTCTTAAAGGGCTAAAATGTCTACCAAGACAAGGAAAACATTTAGAGCCCAAAAGGGAACACAAAATCAAGAATTCAAAAGGAGAAAGGGTAAAGAAAATTTACAGGAAGAGGTGCGTCAATGTGCACGAACATCCCAAGTAACCTCTTGTGATCAATAGGGTTAAGAGCAGCAGCAGCCACCTTTATCAAGACCTGATCATCCTTTAGTTCAGGAACTTCAACATTGGACTCAAGCTTCAACACATCCACATCCCCATACTCACTATGTTTCCAGGCCTTCATTTTCAAAGATGGTACAGAAGAATTTCTTGTGGATATATTGATGGTTGAAGATAAGCCCATTTGCATACAAGGGATTGGTATAATTTTGAGCCTATTTATAGTGAGTTTAGCGGGCAAAAATGGAGGAGTAATCTAGATTCATGGTGAGCGGCTGAGTGGACCATCAATTGCTCAGACTGAGAGTGATGAGAGCATTCAAGCAAAGTGAGCACTCAATCAACTTTGCTGACTCAAGCTTATTAGAAGACCACCAGTTGCAACAATAAGTGGAACATATTTTAATGTATTTCGTTTGATCTTACTTCACTAATGTTTGATTTGTTAGTCAAAAAAGGATACAAAAAGTCTTATTTGCTGCTTACGAATTCAATATATTTGACCTTTAGGCCAAGTTTGGTAGGATTTTAATTTTATCCCTCGATAACTTATCTCCTTATAAGTTGTGTGATTATTAACTATTGTAGTGTTGTTTGGTTTGGATGATTGTTTGTAAATATATCCACATGATTATTGTTTGGTTGGAGGTATAATAATTCTTGTCATTTGATTGTTTTATGAAATGATCATGATGTCCTTTAGCTTAAAAAAACAAGCAATTCTTTCTCTTCTCTTTTTTTTCACAGATTATTTTTGCAATGAATAGTTGCGGAGACACATTCACTTTTTTCATATTATTTTCCTTCCCTATTTTTATTGATTTAATCACTTCACTAAGTTTCAACAGAAGAAATCTAACCCATAATTTTTAATTTATTTTTATAATTTTTCAAAAATTTTAATTTATAAAATTAATAAATTAGAATAAAAATAAATTAACTTTTTTATAGTTATGATATGTGTAAATATAACATTTGGATCAGTTTAATAATTTTTAAATATTAATAGCTTGACTTATTTTTTTTCCAATTTTTCGAAATTACTAATTCAGAATAAATTAAATTGTTTTAATATTATTCAAAATTATTAAATTTTAATTTATAATGTATGTTCAGAATCATTAATTTTATTTTGTAAAATTATAATATATGATTCATTTTGTTAATTTTCTTAAATAACTAATTTAAACTCAACAGGTTATTACTTATAATTTCCAAAATTATTAATTATTAGTTCGTTTTTATAAATTGAAAGGCCGTATTGATTATTAATCCATAATTTACTCTCATAATTCATAATTATTTTTTATAATTTTCAAATAATATTATAATTATTCAAGATAGTAATGAAAAATTATTAATTTTATAATAATTTTTCTTCACATAACTATTCAAAAATAGTTTCATAATTTTATAATTACAGAAAAATATGAAATTATTTATAATAATTTAATTTCTCAAAAAAACTAGAGACAGAGAATGTAGTTCCCCAATGTCCAAATGCATTATGTAATCTAAAAATAAATTTTTATTGATTTAATTATTTTTTACCAATTGAAAAAGAAGAAGAAGAAGAAGAAGAAGAATGAATAACCATGATTACACTGCAGGGAAAAAAAAAAAAAAATCAAAACAAAACAGAAGTCGAAGTGAAAAAGTGATCAAGAAATTAAACAAAAAATTTAAGGGCCAATTGAACCTTTTACTGAAATGGATCAGATGGGAAAAATAATCCAAGGGGGTGGGGTGGGGTGGGGTGGGGTGGGGCGGGGTGGGTGAGTTATTAATATCAAGAATTGAGTTTATATATACGGGCTCGATGATAAATCATGGGCCCGTATGTATACAATCATACGAACCAAACATTGGATTGAATGTAATAATTTTTCCTAATTCTACCTAATCTCACCAACCAAACATGGCCTTAATTTATACTAATACCAATGTCGCATGCACCCGTAACACCCGCATGTGATTTTATTTGAATGTCATAGTCCCGCCGAATGTCCAGGATGTTCTGCAATTTTTTATTTCCTTTCCACGGAAGGTTATAACTGGTTCCAGGAAATGTTCAGGATTTTATTTGGTTTTATTTTCACGTTCTATTTTTACATTTTCTATTATTTAAAAATAAAAATACATAACTTTTTATATATTTTCACTGGATATTATTTTTATTTTTATTTTCAAAATACATTCATCAATAAATTATTTATATTCTCTCTTTATTTTATTATTTCTCTCTTTCTCCACCTACATCCCACTAAACCCAATATAATTATTATTTTTTCAATAATATATTCAAATACAAATTCATTTCCAACTCATTTTCACTAACTAACTTTTCAAAATTTGAAAATAAAAGGTAGTGTTTGGTTATGCTTTTTTGTTTGATTTTATTATGTGTTTTGGGAGAATAAATTATTGAAAAATATGAAAATTATTTTTTTGTATGTTTGTTTATGTTTTGAATGAGACATATTTTACTGTAGCAATCAAATCAATATTTTTGTTGGGTTATTGGGAGTGAAAATGGAATTGAATAATTTTTTAATGTTAGAATAATAATAAAATATATATAATATATGTATGCATATATTGAAGAATGTGCATTTTGGAAGGAAAATGAAGATATATTTAATTATATATCTCCAAAATAATATTGTTCCGGGAAACATATCCAAACAAAACCAAAGTAAAAATGAAAATAAAACCAAACGGGCTCGTTATTGACGCATTCGAGGCCAAGGGTTTGCGCGATTCATTCAGCAGCCCCCCTTATTATCATAATGCAAAATTAAACAATCCATAGTTTTGAATTTCCTCATCCAAATAATTAGGGAGTTATTTTATAGAAGAGTGCAAGACTGCTAAAGCCAAGGTGCGATCACAATGCAGCAATATTGATTTCAACAAGCAGTGCATGCACCCGGCCACCTCCTGAAGGTAAATTAATTCAGACTAATTGAGCAAAATTATGTTGCTAATTAATTAGATTTTTCAACTAAACATGATTAAAGTAGTAGTTTAACTTATTTGATCCATACCTTCTCACAAGAACATGTTGAGTTTGAATCCACTTGCAGTAACAATTCGTGAACCAATTACTCTTGTGGTGAACTGACCACTTAATTGAGGCTGTGGTGATGAACTATGAACTCAATTTTTAAACAGTAATTATAATTTAAATTAGACATTTCACAATGGATGAGATATTATGTTGATCGTCAAGTTAAAATCAGTTGTGACAATTATATTGATCATTCATACGGTTAATGCAGGAGGAATTGTTCCACTTGATCACTTCAAAATTCAGATCAAGGTTAAGGTCACAATATTGCTCATTGGTAGGGCTGTAAATGAATGTTCAAAATTTTGTTTATCGTTTGTATTCGTATCCATTTATACAAAATTTATCATCATCTATTTAAAGCGTATATTATTTGTATTCAATTAGTAGATATCTAATTATAAATGGATAAGTATATGGTAAATGTGTATATGATCCATTTAATATCCGCTTCAAATATATATTTTTTAAATAATATATTATTTATATTTTTTAATGAAAATCTCATAATCTATATATGCATATATATATATATATAAATTATAATAGAAGAATTGAGAAGAAAAAAAGAATAAATTTAAAAAATTATTGTAATATAGAGAAAAAAATTGAAGATAAAATTAATCAATATAATTATTGTTGGTTGACTTTAATTATTATTAATTAGTATACTAATTAATTATAAAGTCAATTATTAACTAAAAATTATACTATTTAATAAAAATGTATAGTTGCTTTAATTAATTAAACTATGTACTTGTCATATGTTCATTGAATCACGTATTTGAGTATTTGTAAATAAATATCTAAATAATTGTAATGAATAAGATTATCAAAAAAATTATTCAAATACGGATAAATTTGATCAAATATGAATGCATTTGCTTTATTTTGTTGGTTAAAATAAATAAGTATATATATATTTGATAAAATACAAAGTGGTTACATGATAATAAATAAAACAAATAAAATAGAAAGGTAGAAAATCCATGGTTATAATTTATAAACTATCTTCAAAAAGTATGTATCAGAGCGCTTTTATATTAAAAAAATAAACAAAGCAAAAAGAAAATTTCTATTTTCATTGCGTAGGTCTTTTTCCTTTTTAAATGCCTCCAAACCCAAATATAATTCTTGCGGGCAAAAAAGGAACAGTCACCAAAAATCACTTGTATTATAATGTTCCAGTAGTTACATGAATATCACTGGGGAAGAAAAAAAAAAAGAAAAGAAAACGAAATGTGAGATAGAAACTTGAATACTTATTCAATACTAGCACTTAGTGATATTAACACTTAGTGTACACTCGATGCGTGTATATTTAATTAAATAAAAAAAATTAATGCTATTCAAATGACTTGAAAATAATTGCTATAATAGAGAAAAAAATCAATTAATTAACACCAATGCCAAATCATTCATACATCTTTGAAAAAATAACAAAAATAAAAGTTAAAAAAATAATTTAGATAGGAAATCATGTCTGGAAGAAGAAGTTGAGAAAAATAGAAATATGTATAATTATATATAGCCTTTTATGGCACTATTATGTAGTAATAGTGAGGGGAGGGGGAGGAGGAGAGAGGAGCAGTGGGATGGTATTTATTTTTTATATAGGCATCGAATTTTTTTTTAAAAATAAGAATATTTTAGAAAAAACATTTAAAAATATACCAAAAAGAGGATAAGCTCTTTATTAATAGTATAGGTATCAGTAATTAATAATTTTATTCGCTAATTTCCTCATCAATTTTTTTTTTTTAAATTTTATTGATTTTTGGTCAAAGCAGTTGTGGAGACAAAAAGGGCCTCGTGTCCATTCCTGATGATGGCACCACTCAAAGGTTTGTGCAATTCATTAAGCCTTATTGATATGAAGACAGGCATTACAGCTATTCCACAACGCCCAACATGAAAAGCTGAAAAAGTCAAACTGATCGCTGTCCAAGAATTGTTGAACTGAAGACACCCGCGGCAACAAACTATCACCTTTATTTTATAAAATAAAATAGATTCTGGAAACTCCAGTGGTAACCTGCAATCTCGTAAGGCATGAAAGGTTGTCTCCTCAACCAAGTTAAAGACGTGCTAGTGGCTGTTTGTGTTCCAAAATGTTAGTCTATAAAGATAATTTTGTGAGAATTTTGGCATTTATGAATGATAACCCATTACTATTGGTTAAAATTTGATCATAGATTTACGAGATCGAGGAGATATTTATTAAGTGATTACATGTCAAAATTACTGTAGTAGTGAATGAGAAAGTTGAGCTAAAAATGTATGGATAGATAGTTTGAAAGTGTCTATCCCACATTGGAATTTGAAACTAAAGTTGAGCTAGTTAAATAATTTGGGTGTGACTTATGGGTTTGGACCCCTTTGGGGGCACCCAAATTTTTGGAGGAGAGATGACCTACATAACTGTAAGTTTTATTACAACAATTTATGAATCAGTTACTTTTGCAGTGGAATGACCACTTTAGTGAGGCGATAGTGATGAACTCGTATTTTATTAGTAATTATAACTCAAATCAAATATTTCATGGTAGTAGAATATCATATTATCAAACTCTAAGGAGTTACTATGCTAATTGCCAAGTTAAAGTCATAAAATGTGACCAACCTATTGGGCCTACAAACGATTAATGTGTACTGATGACTTCAAAATTCAAATTAAGGTTAATATTGCAATATTGCTCATCTAATTGGATTCTTAAATTATCAATTTAGAGAAAGAAAGAAAGGAAGAAGAAAAAAAATAATAAAAAAAAAATTAAAACCACTGACCACAACAGGACATTTCCACAACTATTATTCTAAATCCCATATTCACATTACCATTTATAAGATAAGCCACAATTATTTGTCAAAAGCACCCCCCATCCCCATATAATGTCATTGTCCTTATGTCCTCCTACCCCAAAAGAGCTACGACTTTTAAGGAATTGGATATATGACTATCTTTCCAGTAGCTCGGTTGGTTTCAAGATAAGAGAAAGCTTCTTTAACCTTATCAAAAGGGAATGGTCCCTTAGGATCAATCACCGGCTTCACCTTCCCACTCTCCAGATATGGATTTAGCTTTTTCAAGAATTCTCCACTCGAAGTGAGCACAAATTTAAAACCGGGCACAGGCGACACTGGACCAATTATGGCTACAACTTGACCACCTTCCTTCACTGCCTTCACAGCCCTGTCGACTTGCCCTGTTCACATTCCAACAGAATCGATGATTATGCATATTCATGCATATCATGCTGAAAAATCAAAGAGCTTAGTGGGTAGGACATGCCCACTCTAGCGATTTTGATCATTGAATCATAAAAATGTTAGCTATTACTATTACTAATGTATAGTTATTTCTAGGACATAGCAAAATGAAGAGCTAATAGTGACAGTAGTTCCCTGTCAAATCTATATAAGGTTATATAATACATGTGTTTTTATATTAAAAGCACCAACTCTCAAGATTAAGGGAATGTTTGGTTATGTTTTTTTATGTAATATTATTATGTGTTTTGAAAGAATGAATTATTGGGGAATCTGAAAATTGTTTTTTGTTACATTTGTTTATGTTTTGGGGAAGACATTTTTTATTGTAACAGTCAAATTAATATTTTTTTGTTGGGTTTTTTGAGTAAAATTGGAATTGAGTGATTTTTTTAATGTTAAAATAATAAAAAATATATATATATATAATGTATACATATATAATATATGATGTATATATTAAAAAATGTGTATTTTGAAGAAAAAACGAGAATATATTTAATTATGTTTCCTCAAAACAATATTATTCTCGAAAAATATAACCAAACACTCCCTAAACATCCTAACTTCACCTCTTATCATAGTTAGTAGCATATATGTGTAGGATGAGATCAGAAAAAATGTTTAACGAAGGGGGCAACCGCTCGATCCCTCCTTTACTCAAGTTCATATAAGACTTATTACATGTATATTTTTATCAAAGTTCGAGTTTTTGTAAAGTCAAGAATAATAAAATTTATTTTTTGTATTTTGTAAATATTAAATCTCCTATCCTCCTAAGATCAAAAATTAAATTAAACTAAACTAATAATTACAAAGCCAGAGTTTGAGGTCATCATCTTACCAACAGCATCATAAACAACATCAAATTTCTCCGGCAGGTCTTCAAAGTTCTCCTTGGTATAATCAATAGCCAAATCAGCACCCAAGCTTCTCAAAACATCCAACTTTGCAGTGCTGGAGGTAGCAGCAATCCTCGATGCACCAAAAACATGTTTTGCAAGCTAACGCAAAAATTAAGCTTTTATGCATTCATAACACTACAAATTCTCATCTCATAGATAGTTTTGAATTTCACCTGAATGACAAAGGATCCGACGCCACCAGCGCCTCCAAGAACGAGAATAGATTTTCCCTCGGAAAACCCTGCCCTTAAAAGACCTTCGTAGGCTGTCTCAATTGCAAGAGGGAGAGCAGCAGCCTGCACAAAATCAAGATTCTTGGGCTTCAGAGCCAATACTCTCTCCTCAGCAACTGTGTACTCTGCTAAAGTACCCAACTGCTTTGGCGCGTCCAATGCTTTCTCAACAATGTCTCCATATACTTCATCTCCTTCCTTGAAATCCTTCACTTTACTACCAACTTTAACCACCACGCCAGCAACATCGTGCCCCGGAACAATCTGAAAAGTTTGTCGGATCCACCAGATTATTCTTAAGCATTCTCAACATGTCTTAAAGGGCTAAAAAAGTCTGCAAATTAAAGAAAATAGTAACAAGGAAAACATACAGGAAGAGGTGAATCAATGGCCTTGAATGCCCCAAGCCTTCTCTTGTAATCAATAGGATTAAGAGCAGCAGCCACCACCTTAATCAAGACCTGATCATCCTTTACTTCAGGAACTTCAACGTTGAACTCAAGCTTCAACACCTCCACACCTCCATACTCACTATGAGTCCAGGCCTTCATTTTCAAAGATTGGTATAGAAGAAATTCTTGTAATTATACCCTGAGGGTTGAAAGTAAGCCCTTTTGCATTCTGGGGCTTAATCTTTAGAGCCCACTTATACTGAGTTTAGAGGGTAGATGTGTGGTGGAGGCTGAGGGGTCCATCAATTTCTGAGTTGGGAAGTGGTGGAAGAGCCAAGAGAGCATTAATTCAATCAACTGTTGCCGCCACGAGCTTCTTATGTGACATTCAGCTATTGGATCAAAGGACCTTATCTTTTCAAGGTGTTTGGTCTCTATACTTGTCACCTTTTTTTGTGTTCGGTTTTGACAGTTACAGCGCAACAAGTTTTTCTTGTTGCTTACAAATTCAATGTATCTGGACCTCGTTCTACGCCAGTACTGTGATCACGATGAATGCATTTCGACATGATTTTGTGAAAATAACATAATCCCACTGATTGCTGAGGATTTCTTCTGCAATTTTATTTCCTTTCCAGCAAAAATAATGTATCTGGACGTGGTTCTATGCCAGTACTGTGATCACGATGAATGTATGGGGACATGATTTTGTGAAAATAGCATAATCCCACTGATTGCTGAGGATGTTTTCTGCAATTTTATTTCCTTTCCAGCAAAAATGTTACTGGTATAATTAACAGTAGAAACAGTAACCGAAAAAAAGTATTATATTAGCGACAATGTAAAAATTATCACTATTTATTTTGACATTAGTAATATATTTTAGGTGATAATAATTTTTATTTTATAATAATATGATTTATTAGTGATATTTTTTAGGTGATAATAATTTTTATTTTATCATAATATAATTTATTAGTGATAAAAATTAATATTTTAAGTTGTCACCAGTAACAATTAATGACACCCTATGGTGACAATTTTGTAACAATAAAAATTATTACTATAATTTATGACAAGATTTTTATTGTCACTAAGTTGTCACCATAGGAATGCCACTAATTTTCAATGGTGACAACTTAAACACTATTATTGTTACTGATGAGGGTGTGAACTGTTCAGAAGTATATTGGGCTAAAGTCCAATCCGATGGACCAAGTGGTAGGTCGATAGAAGTGCTTGGTGATGTAATAGGGTAGAGTCCAGCAGCCAATAGCAAACGCCAGGCTTGTCGAGGAGCCATCGGCTAAGGCACTTCGATACTCAAGTCAGTTTCATCAACTAGAAGATATAGTAGCAGAGTGAGGGCTTTTGAGTTATAATGAGCATATCTTGCTGAAAGTTAGGAATGGGGTATTTTTAGCCTTCTTGGTGTGATTGATATGTCCACGATGCCCTTATTGCACAGAAAAGACTTTAGTCCTTGTTTGAGGACCTTTTACTATTACAGGTGGCGCTATCTCCAGCTTCCTAGGGCAAGGAAGTGCACAGGAGGTGTGCACTAGCCTAATGTGGTAGAAATGGTGGCACTGGTGATGGCACGTGCCTTTAACGAGGAGGCATGCCGCCTGTCATAGCATTCAATGTGGCAGAGAGGCTGTCATGCCAGTTTGACCTCCCCGGTCAAGATAAATACTTATCCACAAGTCATTTGCTTAGACTCTGGTCGACAGAATGACACTCTATTGTATTCAAATGTCTTTCTGGCTGGGTGCTGAACAAAACATCGTCAATTAGGGTTGACCATACTTTGGTCAACAGTGGTGACAAAGCATCTCGATCATGGTTGTCTATACTCTTGTCAATAGGGTTGAATGCTGATACTCGCGTTGGTGGATAAGGCCCAGTGAGGTAGGACACGGTCGATAACATGGTAGGCCTATAATGAGTTGGGCCTTATGAGTAATTGGGTTGTCTCACATCGTATATTTTGTTTGGTCAAGAGTTATTGGATTAGGCCCGTTGGGCTATCCCCATATCAGTTACTATTTAGTTTGTAAAAATTATTAAACTGACAAAATAAAATTTTTTGTCACCTGCTATCTATAATAAGTCACAACTTTTGCATTTTCTCTTAGGGCTAGTTTCGTTGGATTTTGAATTTATCTCTTGATAATTTATCTTATGATAAAGTGTGTAATTATTAACTATTAAATGGTTTCATAAATGCCATGTTTTGAAAATGAGACTGGACCGGAGGCCAATCCAGTCCGTTGAAGCATAAAAATTAATGACGGTCAAAATCGATCAAAACCCGATTAAACCTGTACCAGTTCGACCAATTTTTGACTGGTTCATTTATTTTTCATTTTTTTAATTTAAAATTTATGTTTTTTTAAAAAATGAAAATGTAAAAAGAAAAGAGAAATTATGAGTTGAAAGATGATGATTAGAGATTTTGGACATGTAATTTTTTGAAATATAAATTTATTTTCTTGAAATTTAATGAAGTGGGAGTTATATATATGTGAATGGTTACATTTAATTTATTGTTTTATTTTGTTTAATCTCTCTTTTCCTGGAGAATTTATTTTGTTTAGCGTAGAAGAATTTATTTTACTCGGAATTGAAACATGAAACAAATTATTGCTTAAATTAATGTGAAATATTATTTTTTTATTTATTTATAGTTGACTTATTGTGAAATAGTATTTTTTTCCCCCTAAAAAACGTATTTAAAAATAAGTAAGTTGAAATTTTTTCAAATAATATTCTTTTTATATCATTGAAAATTTTATTTTTCGTTAATATTAAAATATTATATATATATATTTATAAAATTAAATATAATTATAATGTCATACCGATCAAACCAATGATTCAACCGATCGAATCGATTGAATCAATAACCAGTAATATTGCTGGTTCCTTATCTGGTCCGATTTTTAAAACATTGCATAAATGGGCTGAATGAGGGTTTTGGAATTTGATTATGAAACGGCCTAATATAATTTTACAAATCTGAAATGACCTCATAGTTGGGCTCAACATTTGGTCTTCTTACCCCCCTTTTGACCCTCACGCCCCTTCAATAGGATCCCATTTCCTTCTCTCTTGAGGAATTTGGTCAAAGTTTAGGATATAGATTCTTCGATAAATTTAAGAAGTCATTTATGTAATTTGCGGTTCAATAATGTAATAATTACACAAATTTTAAATCCGTCAAGAATCATGTGGATTTCAAAGTCAGACCTCACATCCTAATGTTTTTGGACGTGATTTTATGTAAATACCATAATGGCATAATCCCACTGATAGCTGAGGATATGTTTTCTGCAATTTTATTTCTTTTCCGGTAAAAAGTGCGATCAGAATGCAGCCAATTTAGATTTTAACGAGCAGTGGACCCACCTCGAGAAGGTAAATTAATTCAAACTAATTAAGCAAATTATACTCCTAACTAGTTAGAATTTTCTATTAAACACATTTAATTTGATGGTTCAATTGATTTGATTCATAACTTCTCACAAGAACATTATGAGTTTGAATCTATTTGCAGTAATAATTTGTGAACTAGTTATTATTGTGGTGAGACGACCATTTTATTGAAGTTATGGTGATGTACTATAAAATTATTTTTTTAAAAAGTAATTATAATTTAAGTTAAATATTTTATAACAATTAAATTACTACGCAAATCATCAGGTTAAAGTCAGCCACGACAAGCATGTTGGTTCTTGCACGATTAATGCAGGAGACATTGTCCCACGTGATCACTTTGAAATTCAGATTAAAGTTAAAGTTGCAATGTTACTCATTTATTAGTCTCTTGACCTTTAAATTATCAATTGAAAAAAAAAAAAAAAGGTTGATTGCCCCTTTTTCTCCATTTAAATTATCAAATGAAAAACAAAGACCATACAACATAAATACCAATACAATCAGGACATTACAAAATACGTCATAATTATTTATTGTTGAGTAGCTTTGGACCAGAGCACATAAAATGTAAAATTGAATGTTCAAACCAATGAACTTCTAGAATATGAGCTTATGTATAAATTTTGAAAAGAAAGGCAAATTTATTTGTTAAAATACAATTCATGACCATCTTTATTCTAAACTCATAATCTCATTGTCCTAGCCCAGACGAGCTACTACTTTAAGGAATCGGATATACGACCACCTTTCCCGTAGCTCGGTTGGTTCCCATATGTGAGAAAGCTTCTTTGACCTTGTCGAAAGGGTATGGCCCTTTAGGATCAATCACCGACTTCACCTTCCCACTCTCTAAATACGGATTTAGCTTCTTCAAAAATTCTCCACTCGAAGTCAGCATATATCTAAAACCGGGTGATCTAATTGGACCAATTACGACCACCACTTTGCCACCTTCATTCACTGCCTTGAAAGCCCTGTCGCCTTGCCCTGTTCACATTGTCCAACGCAACTGATCATGCACAGTAAGGTACTAAACTAATGTTAAGACAGCCGGAGTTTGAGGTTGTTGTCTTACCAACTGCATCATAAACTAGATCAAATTTCTCCGGCAGGTCTTCAAAATTCTCCTTGGTGTAATCAATGGCCAAATCTGCACCCAAGCTTCTCAGAAGATCCAACTTTGCAGTGCTGCAAGTAGCAGCAATCCTCGATGCACCAAAAACATGTTTTGCAAGCTGCAACACAAAAATTAAGCTCTTACGTATTCATAACACTACAAATTCTCATCTCATTGATAGTTTTGCGTTTCACCTGAATGACAAAGGATCCGACGCCACCAGCTCCTCCAAGAACGAGAATAGATTTTCCTTCAGAAAACTCAGCCTTTAAAAGACCTCCATAGGCTGTCTCAATTGCCATAGGGACAGCAGCAGCCTGGGCAAAGTCAAGATTCTTGGGCTTTAAGGCCAATAATCTCTCCTCAGCAGCTGTGTACTCGGCTAAAGTACCAAACTGTTTTGGGTCGTCCAGTGCTTTCTCAACGATGTCTCCATATACCTCATCTCCTTCCTTAAAATCCTTAACTTTACTCCCAACTTTAACCACCACGCCAGCAACATCGTACCCCGGAACAATCTGTAAAATTTGTCAGATCCATCAGTTAAGAATTTCAACAAGTCTTAAAGGGCTAAAATTCTTCCAAGAAAAGGAAAACACATTTAGAGCCCAAAAGGGAACACAAAATCAAGAATTCAAAAGGAGAAAGGGTAAAGAAAAGTTACAGGAAGAGGTGCGTCAATGTGCACGAACATCCCTAGTAACCTCTTGTGATCGATAGGGTTAAGAGCAGCAGCAGCCACCTTTATCAAGACCTGATCATCCTTTAGCTCAGGAACTTCAACATTGGACTCAAGCTTCAACACCTCCACATCCCCATACTCGCTATGTGTCCAGGCCTTCATTTTCAGAGATGGTACAGAAGAACTTCTTGTGGATATCTTGAGGGTTGAAGATAAGCCCATTTGCATACAAGGGATTGGTATAATTTTGAGCCTATTTATACTGAGTTTAGAGGGCAAAAATGGAGGACTAATCTAGATTCATGGTGAGCGGTTGAGTGGACCATCAATTGCTCAGACTGAGAGTGATGAGAGTATTCAAGCAAAGTGAGCGCTCAAATATCTACTTTGCTGACTCAAGCTTATCATAAGACTCACCAATACCAGTTGCAAGTTGCAACCATAATTGGAAAATATTTTAATACCAGTTGCAAGTTGCGACCATAATTGGAAAATATTTTAATGTATTTCGTCTCTTACTTCACTTTCAGGTTTGAATGTTTGATTTGTTAGTCAAAAAGCGAACAAAAAGTCTTATTTGCTGCTTACGGAGTCAATGTATTTCACCTTTAATTTATGATAATACCATAATCGCACCCACCCGTAACACCCGCGCGTGATTTACTTGAATATCATAATCCCCCCGAATGTTCGGGATGTTCTGCAATTTTTTATTTCCTTTCCAGAAAAAGTTATAACTGGTACAATATTTAATGTTCAGGATTTTATTTGGTTTTATTTTCACGCTCTATTTTCAAATTTTTTGATATTTGAAAATAAAAACACATCACTTTTTATATATTTTCACTCGATATTATTTTCATTTTCATTTTCAAAACATATTTTTCAATAACTTATATATCTTCTCTTTTTATTTTATTATTTCTATCTCCCCAACTACAACCTACTAAACCCAACATAATTATTACTTTTTTAATAATATATCCAAATATTTTAAGTGATCAAAATGAAAGTCGCATTTATGAAACAAAAGGCGTTGTTATGTAGCTTGACAAAAGGAGTTTTTTGCTAGTTGTAGCATCAGCAAATTTGTTATTTTTGTTCCAATGTCAGTTGCCAACAATTTTAGTTTCATTTTCACGCCTATATATATGACATGCTTCAACTTGTAACTTAATTAGATTGTGCAAAATAAAGTTTTCCATTCTTTTCTCCCTTTGCCATGAATTCCATACATTCTCACATGGTATTAGAGCCATAACCTTTTTTCTAGTAATCATATTTCCCTCTCCTGTTTCTCTGATATTTCTCAATGAATTTTAGGCACCGGTGCTACATACCATATCACTCACTTACTCGCATCTTTTACCTCTTATTTAGATATTACCCCAATTATAGTAACTTTGCCAAATGGCACCAAACTTAGTGCTCATTACTCTGCAACAGTGCACCTCCTTCATTGCTTCTGCTCCATAATGTTCTTCATATCCCTCAGTTCTCTTTCAATTTACTTTCAGTCTCCAAACTAACTTCCTCTACTTCTTATTGTTTTGTTTTTCAAAATGATTATTCCTTTATCTAGGAGCCGAGCCAATGGAAGACGATTGGTATAGGTAGAGCTCTCAATGTCTTGTATGTCCTGAATACTCAGCCTATTTCTTTTTTACATGTATCTACCTCTTTATCCTGTTCTAATAATCTGTTTAATGTATGGCATTTTAGATTTGGCCATGTATCTGATACTAGAATGAAATTACTTCATCAATATATTCCTACTATTACATGCCAAGCTAAAACGCATGCCATTTGCTCATAGTCAATCTATTTCTGCTCGTTGTTTTGATATTATACACGCTGACATTTGGGGGACTTTATCTACCCCATCCATACATGGTCATCGATATTTTCTTACCTTGGTTGATGATTTTTCACGTTATACATGGATCTTTTTAATGAAACAAAAATCTGACACAAGATCCCTCATCTAATCCTTTTTTTCTTTTGTTGAAACTCAATTCTCCTCTTCCATTAAGGTCATACTTAGTGATAATGGCCCTGAATTCTCTATGCCATCCCTTTACTCTTCCAAAGGCACCTATATCAAACTATATGTGTTGCCACTCCCCAATAAAATGGTATTGTGGAAAGAAAACATCAACACATCATGAATGTCGCTCGTGCCTTGATGTTCCAATCCCATCTTTCTCTTCCTTACTGGCCATACACTATCTTGCATGCTATCCATCTTATCAATCGTCTCCATATGCCTCTTCTCTCTAGTAAAACACCCTATGAAATGTTATATAACTCCATCCCTAATTACTCCAAGCTATGAGTTTTTGGCTCCTTGTGCTTTGCTTCTACTCTTTCTGCCCATCGATCTAAGTTTGATCCCCGGGCGTGTAAATGCATCTTCTTAGGGTTCCAGCTGGGAACTAAGGGTTTCTTTTTCCTTGACCTCACCACTCGTGAAATCTTTCTCTCTAGAGATGTTACCTTTCATGAACATGTTTTCCCGTTCACTAATTCATCTTTATCTAACCCTATTCCTCTCCCTCAGGCCCCTTATTCCACATTTTATAATGATCCACAACCTTTATCTGATTTGTAGACTTCTCCTCCTCGATGACATTCTACACGACAACGTCGTCCTCCTTCTTACCTTATTGACTATGTTTGTCCCACAACTCATTCTAGTCCCCACCCTCTATCTACGGCTGTCTCTTCCTCACATCTTTCACCATCCTACCAACATTATCTTTTAGCCATTTCTTCTTCTATTGAACCTCACACATATTCCCAAGCGATCAAACATGATTGTTGGTAACACGCGATGTAGGCTGAGATTTTAGGTCTTGAACAAAACAATACATGGGTGCTTACTGACCTTCCTACTGGCAAGACCCCAATTGGCTATAAATGGGTTTATAGAATTAAACATCAGGCTGATGGCACTGTAGAACGATATAAAGCTCGTTTGATTGCCAAGGGATATACTCAAATAAAAGGTGTTGGCTACTTTGATACCTTCTCACCCATTGCTAAGCTTACTACTGTTCGCTGGGTTCTTACACTTGTTGTTGTGCATGGTTGGCACCTTAAACAGCTAGACATTAATAATGCTTTTCTTCATGGTGATCTCCATGAAGAAGTTTTTATGGTTTTACCTCCTGGATTTCACTCTACTCATCCTAATCAAGTTTGCAGGTTACAAAAGTCTCTATATGGGCTTAAACAGGCAAGTCGTCGATGGTTTTCTAAACTGACTTCAACCCTTAGGTCTTTAGGCTATGTTCAATCCTCTGCGAATCATTCGCTCTTGGTCAAATATGGTTCTGACTCCCTCACTATAATTTTGGCTTATGTGGATGACCTTATTGTTGCTGGTCCAGACTCTGCTGAAATTGATTCTGTTAAAAATTATCTTGACTCTGCATTTAAGATTAAAGATTTGGGTGATGTTAAATATTTCTTAGGTTTAGAAGTTGCTCGCGTTTCCAAGGGTGTCTCAATCTGTCAACGTAAATACACTCTGGACATCCTCTCTGATGCAAGTTTTCTTGAGGCCAAACCTGTGAAAACCCCACTGGATACCTCTCATAAGCTTAGCTCTTTCTGATCCTTCACAGTATCGTCGCTTGGTAGGCAGACTTCTTTATCTGACCGCCACGCGTCCAGATTTATCTTTTGCCTTCCAGAAGCTCAGCCAATTCATGGATAAGCCTGCTTCTTTGCGTATGCAGGCTGTTCACCGTGTCCTACGCTATCTTAAAGGGTCTCCTAGTGCAGGCTTGTTCTTTCCATCTAACTCCAATTTACAGTCAATGGCCTTTAGTGATTCTGATTGGGCCTTGACAACCGGAGATCGGTAAATGGTTTTTGTATATTTCTTGGTTCTTCCTTGATCAGTTGGTGTGCCAAGAAGCAGTCCACTGTGTCTCGATCCTCCTCGAAAGCGAAATACCATGCCTTGGCTTCCACCATTTGTGAAATTCAATAGTTGACCTATTTGCTCAAGGATCTGTCCATGAGTTTCATTACTCCAGCTTTGGTTTTTTGTGACAATAAATCTGCTTTATAGATTGTAGCAAATCCCACATTCCACAAACGCACCAAGCATGTGGAAATCGATTGTCATGTGGTTCGAGAAAAGGTTGCCCAAGGTCTTATCTAGCTCATGCCTTGTAAATCTTGTGATCAGTTAGCTGATCTCTGCACCAAGCCTCTTGGTGTCGCTCCCTTCCATTCAAATCTGTCGAAGCTGGGAATGATCAATCTGCATTCTCCAGCTTGCGGGAGGGTCTTAAGTGATCAAAATGAAAGTCACATTTATGAAACAAAAGGCGATGTTACGTAGCTTGACAAAAGGAGTTTTTTGTTGGTTGTAGCATCAGCAAATTTGTTATTTCTGTTTAAGTGTCAGTTGCCAACAATTTTAGTTTCCTTTTCACGCTTATATATATGTTAGGGTTCAACTTGTAACTTAATTGGATTGTGCAAAATAAAGTTTTCCATTCTTTTCTCCCTTTGCCATGAATTCCATACATTCTCACAAAATACAAACTCGTTTTCAACTCATTTTTACTAACTAACTCTTCAAATTTTGAAAATAATAAAAATAAAAACTGAAAATTAAAATAAAACCAAACGGGCTGGTTTCTTGTTTCTATTTTCATTGTGCTGGTTTTTTCCCCATTTAAGTGCCTCCAAACCCAATTATAATTTTCAACTGCAAAAAAAAAAAAAAGAGAAATCCAAGTTACCAAACATCACTTGTATTAATGTTCTAGTAGTGTTATATGAAAATTATTGGGGAAAAAATGAAATGTGAGATACGAACTTGATAATTATTTAATATATCAGTAGTAATTAATTATCTTATTTGCTAATTTCATCCTCAATTTCCTTTTTGTTTTAAAAAAATATATATATACTCATGGTTGGCATGGATAAAGCTGTAAATGGATATTCAAAAATTCGTTTACCGTTTGTATTCGTATCCATTTATACAAATTTTATCCATATCCGCTTAAAGCGGATATTATCCGTATTTAATTAGTAGATATCCAATTATAAATGAATAAGGATATAGTAAATGCGTATCCGATCCGTTTAATATCCACTTCGAATATATATATTTATTAAATAATATAGTATTTATATTTTTCAATAAAAATTTCATAATCCATATATGTATATATATATATATTATAATTGAAGAGTAAAATTAATCAGCATAAGTATTGTTGTTGACTTTATAATTAATATACTTAAATGCCATTATTATTATTAATTAGTACTAATAATCAATTATATAGTCAATTATTAATTAAAAATTATGCTATTTATTTGATTGTTTTCTTTTTAATGAAATTGTATCCTTTTATTAATTAAAGTATGTATTTGTTATAAATTTATAAATTCACATATTTGGATATTCATAAACAGATATTTAAATAATTATTATCGAATATGAATATCAAAAAAATAATTTAAATATGGATAAGTTTAATCAAATATGAATGTATCTGAATAACTATAATTGAATACGAATTCAAATATTATTTTAAAATATCCGTTAAATTCATATTTATATTTGAATATTCAAATAGTTGAATGAATACGAATATAAAAATAATATATCCGATCAAATTAATATCAGTTTACACCCCTAGGCTTGGAGATTATATTATTGGTCAAAGCTATAGTGGAAACAAAAAGGGCCTCATGTCTCCATTCCTGATGACAAGTGACAACACTCCAGGCATTGTGCGATCAGCCCCCCTTATTATCATATTGCAAAATTAAACAATTCATAGTTTTTTCAAACATCTAAAAATATTAAACTCTTAACCTTTTTTGAATTTCCTCATCCAAATAATTAGGGAGTTATTTTATATAAGAGTGCAAGACGGCTAATGCCAAGGTGCGATCAGAATGCAGCAATATTGACTTCAACGGGCAGTGCATGCTCCCGGCAACCTCGTGAAGGTAAATTAATTCAAACTGATTAAGCAAAATTATATTGCTAATTAATTAGAATTTTCTATTAAACATAATTAAGATAGTAGTTTAACTGATTTGATCCATAACTTCTCACAAGAACATATTGAATTTGAATCCACTTGCAGTAATAATTCATGAACCAATTACTTTTGTGGTGAAATGACCACTTGGTTGAGGTTGTGGTGATAAACTATGAACTCAAATTTTTTAACAGTAATTATAATTTAAATTAGACATTTCACAATGATGAGTTATTATGCTCATCGTCAAGTTAAAGTCAGTCGTGACAAGTATATTGGTCCTTAATACGGTTAATGCAGGAGGAATTGTCCCACTTGATCACTTCAAAATTCAAATTAAGGTTAAGGTTACAACATTGCTCATTTGTAGGGCTGTAAATGAATGTTTGAAATTTCATTTATCGTTTGCATTCGTATCCGTTTAAAGCGTATATTACTTGTATTCGATTAGTAGATATTCAATTATAAATGAATAAGTATATAGTAAATGGGTAAATGATCCGTTTAATATCCGCTGCAAATATATAGTTATTAAATCATATATTATTTATATTTTTTAATAAAAATCTCATAATCTATATATGCATATATATAAATTATAATAGAAGAATGAGAAGAAAAAAAAGAATAAATTTAGAAAATTATTGAAATATAGAGAAAAAATTGAAGAATAAAGTTAATCAACATAATTATTGTTGGTTGACTTTATAATTACTATACTTAAAAGTCATTATTATTAATTAGTACTAATAATTAATTATAAAGTCAATTATTAATTAAAAATTATACTATCTATCTGATTGCTTTCTTTTTAATAAAAGTGTATAGTTCCTTTAATTAATTAAACTACGTACTTGTTATAGGTTCATTGATTCACTATTTGAATATTTATAAATAAATATCTAAATAATTTCCATTGAATATGATTATCAAAAAATTAATTCAAATACGAATAAGTTTAGTCAAATATGAATGCATTTGAATAATTATAATCGATCGAATGCGGATATACTCGAATTCGATCGATATCCGACGGATGCAAATTAGGATAGCATTCTTAAATATCCGTCAAATGTGTATCCGCGATCCATTTACATCCCTATTCATTGGTTACTCTTGGCCTTTAAATTATCAATTAAAGAAAAAAATTTGGTTGCCCCCTTTTTGTCTATAAATTATCAATTGAAAAACAAAGACCACACATCATAAATACCACGTGACTGGACACTACAGGATAAGCCATAATTATTTGTTGCTGAATAGTCCTTTTGCTAGTGGTATAAGTCTCACACAAAATATAAAAATAAAGATTCGAACCAATAGACACTTCTACTATACGTGTGTATAAATTTGAAGAAAAAAAAAAAGTAAAAAAAGCCACAATTATTTGTGAAAACACCTCTCATGACAATCTTTATTCCAAATCCATAATCTAATTGTCCCAACCCAAAAGAGCTACTTCTAAGGAATCGGATATACGACCACCTTTCCCGTAGCTCGATTGGTTCCCATATGTGAGAAAGCTTCTTTGACCTTGTCGAAAGGGAATGGCCCCTTAGGATCAATCACCGGCTTCACCTTCCCACTCTCCAGATACGGATTTAGCTTCTTCAAGAATTCTCCACTCGAAGTCAGCATATATCTAAAACCGGGCGATCTAATTGGACCAATTACGACCACCACTTTGCCACCTTCGTTCACTGCCTTGAAAGCCCTATCGCCTTGCCCTGTTCACATTAATCCAACACAACTGATCATGCACAGTAAGGTACTAAACTAATGCTAAGACAGCATGAGTTTGAGGTTGTTGTCTTACCAACTGCATCATAAACTAGATCAAATTTCTCCGGCAGGTCTTCAAAGTTCTCCTTGGTGTAATCAATGGCCAAATCTGCACCCAAGCTTCTCAGAAGATCCAACTTTGCAGTGCTGCAAGTAGCAGCAATCCTCGATGCACCAAAAACATGTTTTGCAAGCTGCAACACAAAAATTAAGCTCTTATGTATTCATAACACTACAAATTCTCATCTCATTGATAGTTTTGAGTTTCACCTGAATGACAAAGGATCCGACGCCACCAGCTCCTCCAAGAACGAGAATAGATTTTCCTTCAGAAAACTCAGCCTTTAAAAGACCTCCATAGGCTGTCTCAATTGCCATAGGGACAGCAGCAGCCTGGGCAAAGTCAAGATTCTTGGGCTTTAAGGCCAATAATCTCTCCTCAGCAGCTGTGTACTCGGCTAAAGTACCAAACTGTTTTGGGTCGTCCAGTGCTTTCTCAACGATGTCTCCATATACTTCATCTCCTTCCTTAAAATCCTTAACTTTACTCCCAACTTTAACCACCACGCCAGCAACATCGTACCCCGGAACAATCTGTAAAATTTGTCAGATCCCTCAGTTAAGAATTTCAACAAGTCTTAAAGGGCTAAAATTCTTCCAAGAAAAGGAAAACACATTTAGAGCCCAAAAGGGAACACAAAATCAAGAATTCAAAAGGAGAAAGGGTAAAGAAAAGTTACAGGAAGAGGTGCGTCAATGTGCACGAACATCCCTAGTAACCTCTTGTGATCGATAGGGTTAAGAGCAGCAGCAGCCACCTTTATCAAGACCTGATCATCCTTTAGCTCAGGAACTTCAACATTGGACTCAAGCTTCAACACCTCCACATCCCCATACTCGCTATGTGTCCAGGCCTTCATTTTCAGAGATGGTACAGAAGAACTTCTTGTGGATATCTTGAGGGTTGAAGATAAGCCCATTTGCATACAAGGGATTGGTATAATTTTGAGCCTATTTATACTGAGTTTAGAGGGCAAAAATGGAGGACTAATCTAGATTCATGGTGAGCGGTTGAGTGGACCATCAATTGCTCAGACTGAGAGTGATGAGAGTATTCAAGCAAAGTGAGCGCTCAAATATCTACTTTGCTGACTCAAGCTTATCATAAGACTCACCAATACCAGTTGCAACTTGCAACAATAATTGGAAAATATTTTAATGTATTTCGTCTCTTCCTTCACTTTCAGGTCTGAAAAGGGTACAAAAAGTCTTATTTGCTGCTTACGGATTCAATGTATTTGACCTTTAACTTATACTAATACCATAATCGCACGCACCCGTAACACCATCACACGATTTTATTTGAATGTCATAATCCCTCCAAATGTTCGGGATGTTCTGCAATTTTTTATTTCCTTTCCAGGAAAGGTTATAACTGGTACAACATTTCCACCAGGATTTTATTTGATTTTATTTTCATGCTCTATTTTCATATTTTTTACTATTTAAAAATAAAAACACATTACTTTTAACAGAGTTTTACTTGACATTATTTTCATTTTTCATTCTTAAAACACATTTCTAATAACATATATATTTTTTTTCTTTATTTTATTATTTTTTTCTCTCTCTCTACCTACAACCTATTAAATCTAACAAAATCATTACTTTTTTAATAATATCTCCAAATATAAATCTATTTCCAACTCATTTTCATTACCTAACTTTTCAAATTTTCAAAATGATGAAAATAAAATCAAGCGGGCTGGTTCTTGTTCTTGTTTCCATTTTCATTGTGCAGGTTTTTTTTCCCTTTTTAAATGCCTCCAAACCCAATTATAATTTTCAAGGGCAAAAAGAGAAAAAAAAAAAAACAAAAAAGGAGTTACCAAACATCCCTTGTATTAATGTTCAAGTAGTGTTATATGAACGATATTGTAGGGGTGACAATTTTTAATACGACAAGATAATCTAACACGAGTTTGATACGAAAAAATTGGATTTAGGTTGATTTTTGGGTTGGGGTTCAATAAGGTCGACACAAATAAGAATTCAAAGAAAATGAATTGGGTTAGGTTGAGATGAATTTTAGGTTACACAAATAATTCAAATTTTGATTGTGGATTACACGACAATCCAAACCCACCCAAACCAACTCTACCCAATCTAAATTAAACCAATAAAATTTAAATTTTATCAAAAGTAAAAAAATAAAATAACAAAATAAAGCTTGAAAATTTGAACTTTAGCAATATCAAAATTACTATTTTGGCATTTTATGGTCTTATTTATTTTCACAACTATATATGATGAATTATTATATTTTTAAATTACTTTTATTGGTTATTTTTGTATCCAAGTGGGCATGAAAATTATACTGCAAAAAGTTAACAAAATACTAATTTAACTACTGAATTGTCCTAAATGTTTTTTGTAGGCCTTGTACAACACATGATTTTGCATGAAAAATTCTTGGCAAAAAATTCTTTATGTTGAGAGGTTACAAAAAATTCAAAAGATTTAAGCAAGCTTTTATAATAAAATTATATGAATAATTTAAAATCTTGGTTTACTTATTTACTTGATGATATATTTTTATTGATTTATGTATTACTTAATTGAGTCAATATAAAGTTAAAAAAACAATGACAATAATTTTAAAAAGTTAAAAGAGATAATTTAATCGACACAAAAGATTCAAAAATTAAAGAGAGTGTGTGAGCAAAACTTGAAAAAGTATGATATTTTTAAAAGTGAAATATTTTGTGATTTCAATATTTTTATGATGCAGATAGATATTAGAATATGAAAGGGGGAAAAAAAGTCCTAACAATCAATATATTATGTGGTTCAATTAAAATTATTTGAGTGCATATGTGAAATTATAATAAGAACCCCTTACTCCTATTCTAGTTTATTAATAATTAAAAATAGATAAAATTAAAAAGTTAAAAAATCCAAATTTTTGCTAAAAATTAAAACAAATATTCAAAAACAATTATTTTAAAAATCAGGTCGACCCAAACATGACCTGATACGAATCAAGTTGGATTAGGGTTGAGCACTTTCAGATTGTCATCAAGTTAGGTTGGATTTGAGTTGAGAAAAATAATTTTATACACATACTTCAACCCAACTCAAACCCACCCGACTCACCCAAATTACCACCCATTTATTGGGAAAAAAATGAAATGTGAGATACGAACTTGTATAATTATTTAATATATCAATAATAATTAATTATCTTATTTGCTAATTTCCTCCTCGATTTCTTTTTAATTTATACACACACATAGGGGTGGCAATTTCAACCCACCCCACGGGTACCCGCTCCGATCCACCCCGTATGGGGCGGGTAAAAATCCGATCTGCACGGGGCGGGGCGGGGCGGATTTTAATATAAAATTTGTGCGGGACGGGACGGGACGGGTTCGGGTTCAATACCAATCCGCCCCACCCCGCCCCGGGTATTTATAACTTAATTATATTTATATATATATATATATTTATATTCCAGTTTTTTGTTGGTGTTTGGATATTGTTATGTTAAATTATTTTAACTTTTTTGAGATTGTTGTGAATTGACATATTGCATGGACTATTGAAAGACACCAAAATTTGTGTTTGATTTTTGTGGCTATGATATTTATAAAGACAAAGTTATTGTTTTGTTTGAAATTGTATTAAATTGTTGTGAATTTGGCAGAGGCGGGGTGGAGCGGGGCGGGTGCGGGTTTTATATATTTAATATGGGGCGGGTTGAGATTTTTAGATCTAAAACCCGCAGGGCGGGTTTTAAAAAAAAATTTGAGTGCGGGGTGGGTTCGGGTTTAACAAAAACCCGCCCCGGGGTGCCAAGCCTACACACACACGCTCATGGTAATTGGTAGGCTTGGAGATTAGATTATTGGTCAAAGCTATTGTGTGGACAAAAATGGTCCCATGTCTCCATTCCTGATGACAACACTCCAGGGTTTGTAAGATTCATTCAGCAGGCCCCCCGTATTATCATAATGCGAAATTAAATAATTCATAGTTTTCTCAAACATCTAATAATATTAAATTCTTAACCTTTTTTTAATTTCCTCATCCAAATAATTAGGGGCTTATTTTATAGAAGAATGCAAGGTTACTAAAGCCAAGGTGTGATCAGAATGCCGCAATATTGACCACCTCGTGAAGGTAAATTAATTAATGCAAACTAATTAAGCAAAATTATATTGCTAATTAATTAGAATTTTCTATTAAACATAATTAAGATAGTAGTTTAAATGATTTGATCCATAACTTCTGACAAGAACATATTGAGTTTGAATCTACTTACAGTAATAATTCGTGAACCAATTACTTTTGTCGTGAAATAACCACTTGATTGAGGCTGTGGTGATGAACTATGAACTCAATTTTTAAACAGTAATTATAATTCAAACTAGACATTTCACAATGATGAGTTATTATGCTGATCGTCAGATTAAGATCAATTGTGACAAGTATATTGGTCCTTCATACGGTTAATGAAGGAGGAATTTTCCCACTTGACCACTTTGAAATTCAAATTAAGGTTAAGGTTACAATATTGCTCATTGGTTAGTCTCTTGGCCTTTAAATTATCAATTAAAGAAAAAAAAAAGTTGGTTGTTACTTTTTCTGTCTATAAATCGTTAATTGAAAAGCAAATATCATACATCATAAATACCACGTGACAGGACATTACAAAATAAGCAGTAATTATTTATTGCTGAATAGTCCTTTTGCTAGTGGCGTAAATCTCACACAAAATATAAAATTGAAGGTTCGAATCTATAGACACTTTTAGTATATGTGTGTATAATTTTAAAACAAGAGAAAAAAAACCAACAATTATTTGTGAAAAGACATCTCATGACAATCTTTATTTAAAACCCATAACCTCATTGTCCCAGCCCAAAAGATCTTATACTTCCAAGGGATCGGATATATGACCACCTTTCCGGTAGCTCGGTTGGTTCCCATGTGTGAGAAAGCTTCTTTAACCTTGTCAAAGGGGAATGGCCCCTTAGGATCAATCACCGGCTTCACCTTCCCAACCTCCAAATACAGATTTAGCTTCTTTAAGAATTCCCCACTCGAAGTCAGCATATATCTAAAACCGGGCGATCTAATTGGACCAATTACGACCACTACTTTGCCACCTTCATTCACTGCCTTGAAAGCCCTGTCGCCTTGCCCTGTTCACATTAATCCAACACAATCGATCTTGCACAGTAAGGTACTAAACTAATGCTAAGACAGCAGGAGTTTGAGGTTGTTGTCTTACCAACTGCATCATAAACTAGATCAAATTTCTCCGACAGGTCTTCAAAGTTCTCCTTGGTGTAATCTGTCACGCCCCAAAATCAAACCACATTTATACCAAAATTGAGCGTAAATTTAATCCCAAATAAAATTGAAATTTACAATCCAAAACATCAGGTTAAATAGGAACTCATCCAATTCCTTGCAACTCACAACTCAAAACTCAAGGTGTCAAAATTCTTCAGGAGCTAAACACAATAAAATCCATGGCAAATAAAATAAAACTAATGAACTTAATGGAAATTATACTTGTCTACTGAAATCCAGAATTACGTCTTCACCCTTGATTCTCATCAAAAGCAGGATCCACCTCCTCACTAAGACTAAGATCTATATCTGCCAGAAGGAAGTTAAAAGAAAAGAAAGGAGTGTGAGCAAAAGACTCAGTGAGTGTCTAGTGTGTGTAAGGTGAGTTCTTTGAATTAAAATTATTGTACAGTGGAAATTTTCGAGTATTATAAAAAGGAACTCATAAAACAGTCTAGCAGTAACAGTTGAGAAATCTATAAACGATCAAGCAGTATCAAATCAAAACTTTGTTAAATAATTTCCTAAACTATCAACTTAAACACGATGATCAGTCAGTTTTGCTGTAGCCAGTCAACCTTATGACTCCCACCGTAATAATCCCTTATCGCTCTGGGCAAGGTGCGACCTTACCAAACAGTGCCCGAGCGTCCCCGGGAATTCCTACGACCCACCTCAGCCACAAACGACTTCTGTTGTGCACTAGGGGGATTGGGCCATGGGGGCTTGGTATTCAACCGGCTAGCCCGCTGCTGCCCAGTGAAGTCCCTCGCACACCCAGACCAAGTTGGATCCAACTAACAGTAACAGTAGCAGTAACAGTAACAGTAACAATAATCAGTTGATCACCGAATTTAATTGGTAGTCTAGAAGCATTAAAATCATAAAGCATGGGTTTCATTTTCCAGAATTAAAACAAGAAAATTATTTCTTTTGTGCGGAAATAAAACAAGAAAAAGGATCTCTTTTTGTGCGCAGTGGAATATATAGTGTAGTGTAAGTTGAAAACAATTCATGAACAATTATATAATAGCATATATCCTTCTGGGTTTTGAAACATAATAATATATAGTATTTGTAAGTTTAGGCACTCACCTCACTTATCGATTGAATCAAGAGTTGGCTTTATCGAATCAAGTCTTGGCACACCTGCCGAATTAATTGTATTATTAACTTAATTAATATATAATCTATAGAACCTCAATTGTACCCCATTTACATCGTACACAATACCATGTCATTAGTATAACTATGGAAATCAAATTATCCACGCCTTTTTGTATACCAATAATTATCATTTTCAAAACAATTAAACCTAAACTCTCAAACACACTAAAATTAAATCCTAAATATACTTAATCAATTGGATTTGTTATATATATATATATATATGAATTCAAATATCATTCCTTATCAATCAAAATCGTCATGTGCATATATATATATATATATACACACAGACAACATTACCCATGCGTTATTTAATCTGCCTGATTTCATATCTATAACTCAATATGCCTACATGTTAACGCTTAGCGGAAAGGAAAGAAAATACAAATCAAAAGAACAGGATTATTTATATAATCAGACTAAAACTAACAGTGGGTGGGTTAGGTTACCCTAATTTGTTATGCCAGTTTAATGAGGAAAAAGTGTTGGGTACGTGTTTGGGGTATGTAGTATTTGTGATCAAGAAAAGGTATACTATGCCATGTGCTCACAACACTTTAATCTAACCCTTTACTTTAAGTGGACAAATTAATGTTAACTTCTATTATTAAATAATTTCCAAGAGAAAATCTAACCATGGACATCATCAATTCTCGAGATGCTTTCCACTACTAGGAGTCAAAACAATTTCACCAATCAAATGCCATTTTCCAATTTCACATGCATGACTTAATTGTAGCGGTTCAACGGCAAAAGAAAACCATGCATTCACTGGAAGATAAAGAAAGTAAATTGATTTTTCCTTACCCCAACTATGTGTGCGTATGTCAATCTCCCTATTGTTCTTTTGTTTCCTGTCACCACAGTGGCCGATCCTCTGTTTTCTTCCGTCTTTCGTCTCCTTCTCTTTGTTTTTCTTCTTATGTTTTGATTGAGTGGCTAGGTTTTTAGATTGTGGGCACTATATGAATGGGATAAGTAGTTTACTCCAATTGAAACTCTAATTATTACTCTTTCTAGGATTAGAATAACCTTATAATTAATCTAACTGTTTTATTTTAATTCCTAAGATCTCAATTACTAATTTCTAGTGATGATATAATATTAGTTCCTAAAATATATATATATAACTTTATATATATATATGTATAAATCATCTTCTAACTTATATAGCAATTAATAATTAATATTAACATAGGATAAAAAAAAAAAGATTAAGAAAATCTAAGGCATTATATATATATATATATATATATTTTAAATAATAAATAAAATAAAATAAGTTAGATTAATTCATTAAAGGTAAAGAAAAATTCTGGGGCATTACATTATCAATGGCCAAATCCGCACCCAAGCTTCTCAGAAGATCCAACTTTGCAGTGCTGCAAGTAGCAGCAATCCTCGATGCACCAAACACATGTTTTGCAAGCTGCAACACAAAAATTAAGCTCCTATGTATTCATAACACTACAAATTGTCATCTCATTAATAGTTCTGAGTTTCACCTGAATGACAAAGGAACCGACGCCACCAGCGCCTCCAAGAACGAGAATAGATTTTCCTTCAGAAAACTCAGCCCTTAAAAGACCTCCATAGGCTGTCTCAATTGCCATAGGGACAGCAGCAGCCTGGGCAAAGTCAAGATTCTTGGGCTTTAGAGCTAATAGCTGTGTACTCGGCTAAAGTACCAAACTGTTTTGAGTCGTCCAGTGCTTTCTCAACGATGTCTCCATATACCTCATCTCCTTCCTTAAAATTCTTCACTTTACTCCCAACTTTAACCACCACGCCAGCAACATCGTACCCCGGAACAATCTGGAAAGTTTGTCAGATCCATCAGTTAAGAATTTCAACAAGTCTTAAAGGGCTAAAATGTCTACCAAGAAAAGGAAAACATTTAGAGCCCAAAAGGGAACACAAAATCAAGAATTCAAAAGGAGAAAAGGTAAAGAGAAGTTACAGGAAGAGGTGCGTCAATGTGCACGAACATCCCAAGTAACCTCTTGTGATCGATAGGGTTAAGAGCAGCATGCAGCAGCCACCTTTATCAAGACCTGATCATCCTTTAGTTCAGGAACTTCAACATTCGACTCAAGCTTCAACACATCCACATCCCCATACTCACTATATGTCCAGGCCTTCATTTTCAAAGATGGCACCGAAAAACTTCTTGTAGATATCTTGAGGGTTGAAGATAAGCCCATTTGCATACAAGGGATTGGTATAATTTTGAGCCTATTTATACTGAGTTTAGAGGGCAAGAATGGAGGACTAATGTATATTCATTGTGAGCGGCTGAGAGGACCGTCAATTTCTCAGACTGAGAGTGATGAGAGCGTTCAAGCAGAGTGTGCGCTCAATCAACTTTGCTGACTGAAGCTTATTAGGAGATCACCAGTTGCAACAATAATTGGAACATATTTTAACGTATTTCGTTTGATCTTACTTCAATTTCAGGTTTGAATGTTTGATTTGTTAGTCAAAAAGAGTACAAAAATTATTATTTGCGGCTTACGGATTCAATGTATTTGACATTTAATTTAGCTCACACGCAACAACCCCACGGGAATTTTTTATTTGAATGTCATAGTCCCGCCGATTCCGAACGTCCAGGATGTTCTGCAATTTCTTATTTCCTTTCCGGGAAAGGTTATAACTGGTACAACAGTCCTGGAAGTTCAGGATTTTATTTGGTTTTATTTTCATACTCTATTTAACATTTTTACTATTTAAAAACAAAAATATATATTATTTTCATTTTCATTCTTAAAACGCATTTTCTAATAAATTATATGTCTTCTCTCTTTATTTTATTATTTTCATCTCTCTCCGCTTACAATTCACTAAACTCAATATAATTATTATTTTTTCAATAATATATCCAAATACAAATTCATTTCCAACTTATTTTCAGTAATTACCTTTTCAAACTTTGAAAATGATGAAAAAGAAAGCTGAAAATCAAAATAAAACCAAATGGGCTGGATTCTTGTTTCTATTTTCGTTGTGCACGTTTTTTTCCCTTTTTAAATGCCTCCAAACCCAATTATAATTTTTCTGGGCAAAAAAAAAGTAAAAAAACCCAAGTTACCAAACATCACTTGTATTAATGTTCTAGTAGTGTTTTATGAACACTATTGGGAAAAAAAAAATTAAATGTGAGAAACGAACTTGAATAGTTATTTAATATACCAGTAATTAATTATCTTGTTTGCTAATTTCCTCCTCGATTTCCTTGTTATTTTAAAAATATATATATATATATATATATACTCATGATTGGTGTGGACAAGGCAGTAAATGGATATTCGAAAATTCGTTTGCCGTTTGCATTCATATCCGTTTATACGAAATTTATCCGCATCCGTTTAAAGCGGATATTATCCGTATTCGAATAGTAGATATTCGATTATAAATAAATATGGATATGGTAAATGCGTATCCGATCTGTTTAATATCCGCTCTGAATATATATTTATTAAATAATATATTATTTATATTGAAGAGTAAAATTATTCGACATAATTTTTGTTGATTGACTTTATAATTAATATACTTAAATGCCATTATTATTAATTATATTAATAATCAATTATAAAGTCAATTATTAATTAAAAATATGCTATTTATTTTATTATTTTCTTTTTAGTGAAATTGTGCCATTCCTTTTATTAATTAAAGTATGTATTTATTATAAATTCATAGATTCACATATTTGAATATTCATAAATAGATGTTGAAATAATTATTATTGAATATGAATATAAAAAAATAATTCGAATACGGATAAGTTTAATCAAATATAAATGTATTTGAATAACCATAATCGAATAAGGATATATGCGAATTCGACCGATATCCGACTAATACAAATTCGGATATTATTTTTAAAAATCCGTCAAATCCGTATCCGTATATAAATATTCACAAAGTTGAAAGAATACGAATATGAAAATAATATATTTGATCCATTTAATATCTGTTTACACCCCTAGGTATGGAGATTAGATTATTGATCAAAGCTATTGTGGAGACAAAAAAGGGCCTCATGTCTCCATTCCTGATGACAATTGACACACTCCAGGCCGAGGGTTTGTGCGATTCATTCAGCAGCCCCCCTTATTATCATAATGCAAAATTAAACGATTCATAGTTTTTAATTTCCTCATCCAAATAATTAGGGAGTTATTTTATAGAAGAGTGCAAGACTGCTAAAGCCAAGGTGCGATCAGATTAATGCAGCAATATTGACTTCAACGAGCAATGCATGCACCCGGCCACCTCGTGAAGGTAAATTAATTCAGACTAATTAAGCAAAATTATATTGCTAATTAATTAAAATTTTCTGTTAAAAATAATTAAGGTAGTAGTTTAATTGATTTGATCCATAACTTCTCACAAGAATATATTGAGTTTGAATCCACTTGAAGTAATAATTCGTGAACCAATTGCTTTTGTGGTGAAGTGACTATTTGATTGAGGCTGTAGTGATGAACTATGAACTCAATTTTTAAACGGTAATTATAATTCAAATTAGACATTTCACAATGATGAATTATTATGCTGATCATCAAATTAAAGTCAGTCGTGACAAGTATATTGGTCCTTAATACAGTTAATGCAGGAGGAATTCTCCCACTTGATCACTTCAAAATTCAAATTAAGGTTAAGGTTACAACATTGCTCATTGGTAGGGCTGTAAATAAATGTTCGAAATTTTGTTTATCGTTCGCATTCGTATTCATTTATACTAAATTTATCCCCATCCATTTAAAGCGTATATTATTTGTATTCGATTATTAGATATTCAATTATAAATGGATAAGTATATAGTAAATGTGTATATGATCCGTTTAATATACGTTTCAAATATATATTTATTAAATCATATATTATTTATATTTTTTAATAAAAATCTCATAATCTATATATGCGTATATATAAATTATAATAGAAGAATGAGAAGAAAAAAAGAATAAATTTAAAAAAATATTGAAATATATAAAAAAAATTGAAGAATAGAGTTAATCAACATAATTATTGTTGGTTGACTTTATAATTACTATACTTAAAAGTCACTATTATTAATTAGTACTAATAATTAATTATAAAGTCAATTATTAATTAAAAATTATACTATTTATTTGATTGCTTTCTTTTTAATAAAAGTGTATAGTTCCTTTAATTAATTAAACAATGAACTTGTTATAGCTTCATTGATTCACGTATTTGAATATTTGTAAATAAATATCTAAATAATTATCATCGAATATGATTATAAAAAAATAATTCAAATACGGATAAATTGAGTCAAATATGAATGCATTTGAATAATTATAATCGATCGAATGCAGATATATTCGAATTCGACCGATATCCGACGAATGCAAATTCTGATAGCATTCTTAAATATCCGTCAAATGTGTATCCACGATCCATTTACACCCCTTCTCATTGGTTACTCTTGGCCTTTAAATTATCAATTAAAGAAAAAAAAATTGATTGCCCCTTTTCTGTCTATAAATTATCAATTGAAAAACAAAGACCACACATCATAAATACCACGTACGTGACTGGACATTACAAAATAAGCCATAATTATTTGTTGTTGAATAGCCCTTTTGCTAGTGGCATAAGTCTCACACAAAATATAAAAATGAAGATTCGAACCATTAGACACTTCTATTATACGTGTGTATAAATTTGAAAGAAAAAAAAAAACGAAAAACAAAAGTAAAAAAAGCCACAATTATTTGTGAAAACACCTCTCATGACAATCTTTATTCCAAATCCATAATCTAATTGTCCCAACCCAAAAGAGCTACTTCTAAGGAATCGGATATACGACCACCTTTCCCGTAGCTCGATTGGTTCCCATATGTGAGAAAGCTTCTTTGACCTTGTCGAAAGGGAATGGCCCTTTAGGATCAATCACCGACTTCACCTTCCCACTCTCCAGATACAGATTTAGCTTCTTCAAGAATTCTCCACTCGAAGTCAGCATATATCTAAAACCGGGCGATCTAATTGGACCAATTACGACCACCACTTTGCCACCTTCGTTCACTGCCTTGAAAGCCCTATCGCCTTGCCCTGTTCACATTAATCCAACACAACTGATCATGCACAGTAAGGTACTAAACTAATGCTAAGACAGCAGGAGTTTGAGGTTGTTGTCTTACCAACTGCATCATAAACTAGATCAAATTTCTCCGGCAGGTCTTCAAAGTTCTCCTTGGTGTAGTCAATGGCCAAATCTGCACCCAAGCTTCTCAGAAGATCCAACTTTGCAGTGCTGCAAGTAGCAGCAACCCTCGACGCGCCAAACACGTGCTTTGCAAGCTGCAACACAAAAATTAAGCTCTTATGTATTCATAACACTACAAATTCTCATCTCATTAATAGTTTTGAGTTTCACCTGAATGACAAGGGATCCGACTCCACCAGCGCCTCCAAGAACAAGAATAGATTTTCCTTCAGAAAACTCAGCCTTTAAAAGACCTCCATAGGCTGTCCCAATTGCGAGAGGGAGAGCAGCAGCCTGGGCAAAGTCAAGATTCTTGGGCTTTAGAGCCAATAGTTTCTCCTCAGCAGCTGTGTACTCGGCTAAAGTACCAAACTGTTTTGGGTCGTCCAGTGCTTTCTCAACGATGTCTCCATATACCTCATCTCCTTCCTTAAAATTCTTCACTTTACTCCCAACTTTAACCACCACGCCAGCAACATCGTAACCCGGAACAATCTGGAAAGTTTGTCAGATCTATCAGTTAAGAACTACAACAAGTCTTAAAGGGCTAAAATGTCTACCAAGAAAAGAAAAAAAACATTTAGAGCCCAAAAGGGAACACAAAATCAAGAATTCAAAAGGAGAAAGGGTAAAGAAAAGTTACAGGAAGAGGTGCGTCAATGTGCACGAACATCCCTAGTAACCTCTTGTGATCAATAGGGTTAAGAGCAGCAGCAGCCACCTTTATCAAGACCTGATCATCCTTTAGTTCAGGAACTTCAACATTGGACTCAAGCTTCAACACATCCACATCCCCATACTCACTATGTGTCCAGGCCTTCATTTTCAGAGATGGTACAGAAGAACTTCTTGTGGATATCTGCAGGGTTGAAGATAAGCCCATTTGCATACAAGGGATTGGTATAATTTTGAGCCTATTTATTGTGAGTTTAGAGGGCAAAAATGGAGGACTAATCTAGATTCATGGTGAGCGGCTGAGTGGACCATCAATTGCTCAGACTGAGAGTGATGAGAGCGTTCAAGCAAAGTGAGCGCTCAATCAACTTTTTGCTGCAATATTTGGAACATATTTTAATGTATTTCGTTTGATCTTACTTCACTTTCAGTTTGAATGTTTGATTTGTTAGTCAATACGGGTACAAAAAGTCTTATTTGCTGCTTACGGATTTGACCTTTAATTTATACGAAAACCAGTATCGCATGCACCCGCCGTAACACCCGCACGTGATTTTATTTGAACGTCATAGTCCCGCCGATCCCGAACGTCCAGGATGTTCTGCAATTTTTTATCTCCTTTCCAGGAAAGGTTACAACTGATGCAACATTTCCTGAATTTTATTTGGTTTTATTTTCACACTCTATTTTCACATTTTTTGCTATTTGAAAATAAAAATACATAAGTTATGATCTTCTTACTTTTTTAAAAAGAACTTATAAGCTCATAATATTTTATTTTAGAATCTTATAAGTTTTTTTTTTAAAAAATTTATCAAATACTTTTTATTAATTTATAAGTTCTTAAACATCTTATAAGATGTTTTAAAAAGCTTATAAGCTCATCCAAACACCATCTAAACCCAATATAATCATTACTTTTCCAATAATATATCCAAATACAAACTCATTTTCAATTCATTTTCACTAACTAACTTTTCAAATTTTGAAAGTAATAAAAATGAAAACAAAAACAAACGGGCTGGTTTCTTGTTTCTATTTTCGTTGTGCAGTTTTTTTCCCTTTTTAAATACCTCCAAACCCAATTATAATATTCAAGGGCCAAAAAAAATAAAAATTGGTTACCAAACATCACTTGTATTAATGTTCTAGTAGTGTTATATGAACATTATTGAGAAAAAAAATGAAATGTGAGATAAGAACTTGAATAATTATTTAATATATCAATAATTAATTATCTTATTTGCTAATTTCCTCCTTGATTTCTTTTTTATTTTAAATATATATATATATATACACTCATGGTAGGCGTGGAGATTAGATTATTGTTCAAAGCTACTGTTGAGACAAAAAGGGCCTCATGTCTCCATTCCTGATGGCAAGTGACAACACTCCAGGGATTGTGCGATTCATTCAGCAGCCCCCCTTATTATCATAATGCAATTTTTCAAACATCAAATAATATTAAACTCTAACTTTTTTTGCATTTCCTCATCAAAAAATTAGGGAGTTATTCTATAGGAGAGCGCAAGACCGCTAATGCCAAGGTGCGATCAGAGTGCAGCAATATTGACTTCAACGAGCAGTGCATGAACCCGGCCACCTCGTGAAGGTAAATTAATTCAAACTAATTAAGCAAAATTATATTGCTAATTAATTAGAATTTTTTATTAAACATAATTAAGGCAATAGTTTAACTGATTTGATTCATAACTTCTCACAAGAACATATTGAGTTTGAATCCACTTGTAGTAATAATTCGTGAATCAATTACTTTTGTGGTGAAATGACCACTTGGTTGAGGCTGTGGTGATGAACTATGAACTCAATTTTTAAATAGTAATTATAATTCAAATTAGACATTTCACAATGATGGGTTATTATGCTGATCGTTAGGCTAAAATCAGTCGTGACAAGTATATTGGTCCTTCATACGGTTAATGCAGGAAGAATTGTCCAACTTGATCACTTCAAAATTCAAATTAGGAGTGTAAATGAAATAAGATTATTCACGAATAGTTTGGATTTAGCTCATTATGAAAGTGATGGGAGCATTCAATCAAAGTGAAAGCTCAATCAACTTTGCTGACTGCCTGACACAATCTTATTATATGCACACCTGTTCAAACAATGTTATATATATTTTAAGACATTTCGTCTCTCTTACTTCACTTTCATGTTTGAAAATTTGTCAATCAAAGGTGCAAAAGATCTTCTTTGCTGCTTACAGATTCCATATATTTGACCACTAATTTGTGTTAATACCGTAAATGCATACACATGCACATGATTTTATGCGAATATCACAATCCCGTTGATTGCTCAGGATGTTCTGCAATTTTTTATTCCAGCAAAAGTTATAACTGGTACAGCAGTAGAAACATTCCAATAACCTTAGTCTTGTTTCTACCGAGGGACTTCCTGAATCTCAACGCTATTCATCATCCAAGTTAAAATATACAAGCAAAAACCAAGAGGATAATATATGTTTTATTATGACAACATAAAACATCAATCCACACTAAATATGTTTAGGTATATGCACCTAATAGTGTCAAAAACACAAAAAACTGCATAGAACAGCTCTAATCATATGTTTTCAATATTTTATCCATGATTGATGCAAACCTTTGTAATTAATGCAGTAATTATTTGGCACTTCTACAGTTTATTCTTTATAGCACTTATCTCCATCACAGATCCACCCTTCAGCTGGGGTGTTTTCTTCACCTACTGATGCTTTTCCTTCAACTTCGCCTTTCGTCCCCTTGCTGTCGTCATCTAAAGCACACTTTGGATGGAGATCAAACTCACAGTCCTCACAATAGTACGACCAAACGCGTCCCTCTTCACCGCAACCATCACAGTTCCAAAACTGGCGCTTGGCAAGAAGAAGTTCATGATCATGAATTTCAGACTTCAACTTCTTAGGCCACCCCTCTGCCATTTTATCATGAGCTGCTTCAATCTCCTTGATACGCTCTGCAGTGAAAGGATAAGCAGCCGCACCGTGACACATGATGAGTTCACGGGCTTCAGTTGAGACAGTCTTGCCGCTTGGCCCGATTGCAACAACCATTGGAATGCCACGGACCTTGAATAAGCGACTCAAGGATTCCTTCCTTTCATCACCAAAAGGAAGTGCAAGCCAGGGCATCTTTGAGAAGAATTCATCAAATGATGTTTGATCTCTGTCACTGGATATGAAGACAACTTCTAGCACCTTGCTCTTTTCGTTGATCTTTTGATATGCTTGTGTGAGTGCAGGCAGGAAAGCACGGCATGGGGGACACCAATGGGCTGAAAAGTAGAGTAGTACATTTTTCCCAACAAGATCAGACACTGGAATCTGAAATAAGAAAATCCTTCTGTTAGTAATAACATTCCTCCCAGATTAGGATACGTAAAAGTTCACAAAATACCTCGAATTTAAGTAAAGGAAAGGCCATAACACAAAATAGCAAATGACGGAACTTAGTATTATGATCCTCTAAACATGCTTACCTTGATGCCATCTTTTCCAATTACAAAATCAGAATCTTTTGACACGAAAATGGATTCAAGTGTTTGGGCTTCCCGCTTTGCCTTTTCTAGCTCTTCAAGCTCAGCAAATTTCTCAGGCGTGAAAGGGTAGGCCTTTATGCCATGTTCCTCAATGGCCTCAACAACATTTGAATGAAGTGTCTTCCCATCTGGCCCAAGTACAACCAGAGTGGGAAGGCTTTGAAGCTCAAAATATCGGACTAGCTTCCCACAGCATCGGTCCTTGACGGGCAATGAAAACCACGGCAAGTGTTCAAACACTTGTCTAAATGATGGTTCATCATCATCAAGGGGTATCATCACAATCTCAAAGTTCTCTCCCTCTTCTCTCAAGCTCTTGTATACTTCAATGAGCTTGGGGTTAAAAGCAAGGCATCCATTGTATGTTGCCAAAACAAAATACAAGCCCACAGTCATGCCCTCCAGCTCAGCAACAGGTACCTTGTATAAAAAAGGTAAAAGATGGAGTATATCAGCATTAACCACAAACTGAAACAAATATAATGCGGCCCTATTCAGAGCATGAGGATAAATAAGATTCACCTTTTTCCCATCAGCTGTAATCACATAGTCCCTAGATTGGGACAGCAGTAAGGATTTCAGTGACTGATTCCCCTTAGCTTCTTCTTCTTGCTTCTTTAGTTTTTCAATCTGTTCAGAAGTAAAAGGGTATCCTTCTGCCCCATGTTCTTGGATGACTTCTACTCCTTCGTTAGTCAATACCTTGCCATTCTCATCCAGGATTACGAGGTGGGGTATTCCATTGACAGTAAACAATTCATCCAGTCGCTCCCGTGTCTCAGAATCAGAAAATGGAATTGCAAGCCAAGGCATCTTAGAGAAATATGCATCAAATGCCTCGTTATCTTCATCGCCAGAGACAAACACAATCTCAAATTTGTTAACTTGCAGGAGTTCATTGTAAACCTCCACCAAGTTTGGCGTGAACCGCTGACACGGTCCGCACCATGATGCAGAGAAATATAATCCAACTATCTTCCCCCTAAAACTATCAACTTTAACCTACAACATTTAACAAATATTTAGTTATTTTCTGTCGGTGAAAACAGCATTGCAAATAAAGCCAAATGAACATTAAAAGAACAAAATCTATACGCAAATCCAACTATATTAAATGATGCAAAATAAGTGATTTGACCGACTGCAGTATGCGAGACATTTCTTTACTTCTCCTAAGGAGTCAAGTTTCCAGCTTGCATACAGAGAAAAATATGTTCACCTATAACAGCCAATAGCCATGAAACAGAGAAATGAAGAGTTTAGCAACAACTATAATAAATAAATTACCACTCCATGTAATCAAGTTTTGGCTTTCATCTCCTAAGCACAATAGATCAAATTAAGAGCAAAAGATAAAAATTTTCCAGTGAACCAAAATTAATCTTAATCAGAAAGTAGAAAAACCCAGCAAACCTATAGCCATAATTTGGTGTCTGTGTTCTAGAAACTCATCCAGTTCATTAAGTCATTCAACAATTAGTATAAACATCAATAAAAATTTGATCTTTTTACTGTTTGGTCAATACCCAGAAGGTTTAGCAGGTATCCTCTATTGAAAGCCACACCAACAAACAATTAAGATGCCCAAACCACTTCACAATTAATCCCACTAATGCAAAACTCTCACAAGACCAATATCAAACATCATAAGCACGAAATTTTCTGAACTTCCAACAAAATACAACAGAAAATTAATCTTTAAAATCAAGATAAAATATTGCAACCATTATAAGAACCCACTTAGTCTAGAAAACAAAAAGATGATTGAGAAGCATAATACCAGAAGAAGCACATAATTTTCTCAACTTCAACAAAAATGCAACAAGAAATAAACCTTTAAAATCAGTAGCAACCCACTCGATCTAAAAAACAAATCAACGACTTCGAAAATACCTGATCACCATTGTTGCGAATAAGGTAATCTCTGCTCGGAGAGAACAAAACAGAACTCAGATCATATTTGGCATCCCCATCAGTTCTCTCAAGCTCAACATTTGCTGGGCTCTCCATTAGCACTGTAAAAGACCAAAAGTTCAATAAAGTAATCACTCAAGCGTAACAAAGAAGCGCACAAGAGTTCAGTCCTTCAGAAGGGCTATTTATATCCAAGGAAGAGAACCGTACAAAAGAAATTGAAGCCCCCGTACGTGGAAATATTTAATTTGTTTATGACTTTGAGATGACTCATTGAGTCATTGTAGAGTGAACAGAACGAGATACTTTGCTTAACGGCTAATGCTGATGCTTTACTGTGTGAATGGGAGGTCTATTCAGTCAAAATAAATCTGTGAAGCTTCCTAGTTAGTTTTCTTATGTCGTTTGGTTTTGTTTTTTCGAGGTATTTTTATTTTTTATTAAAAAATAAAAAAAATTAATTATAAATGTGATTTTAAAAATAAAATATTGTTTTGATGGATGTTTTGTTTAAAATAAAATGATTATGTATGATTGAAAATGAGTTGTATTTGGATATTATTGTATTTTTGTATTAAAAATCGTAAAAATGAGAGTATGAGAAAATAAAGTACGAAAATAGAAAAAGAGTGTAAGAGTGTATTTGAGAAATGTGCTGAGAATGAAAATATACGTGGAAATAGGAAAAAAATTGATAGTTTTCTGTTTTAATTTTAAGAAAAAAAATGAATAGAGGTTTTGAAAGCAAAACCAAACGGGCACTAATGCATTAATTGAATTAGGCTAGAAGATATGAATTCTTTTTCTTTTTCTTTTTTAATTTTCCCATTTGTATATTTCCTCTGGAGGAGCATATTCCATGAATAATAAATGAATATAGAAAAAAGACATGAAAACTATGTGTGTGTGTGTGTGTGTGTACACGCGAATATCTTTTAATTGTGGTCTAAGTAATTAAGATAGCTTTATTATTTTTGGCAAACTTTAACATCATGATAAATTTCTTTCTCAAGCTGGAGAAAAAGACCAGAGATAATTATTAATTATTAGTTTATTTTTATTATATTATTATTGTCATAGTTTAACTTTATTATTATGCGTTAGAAATTTTTGAAATCATTAGTGTCCATTTGGTTTTATTTTCAAAACTCATTTTTATTTTTAGATTTATTTTCTTCTAAAAATAAAAATAGAAAGTTATCAACTTTTTCAGTATATTTTTTCAAATACGCTTTTACACTTTCTCTCCATTTTCACACTTTATTTTCTCTCCAAATACAACTTATTTTCAACTCAACACGATTATTTCATTTTAAACAAAACATCTAAACAATATTTTATTTTCAAACTCACATTTATAACTAACTTTTATCATTTATTTTCACCAAAAAATAAAAATACCTCCAGAAAACAAAACCAAACAACCTCTTACAATCTGAGCTCAATTGGGATTCTCCCGTAGGAATCGGGCTAGAGCTAAGCCTAATTATTTTTTGTTAATCTAATGTAGGGCTGTCAACGGGTTGGATTTTGATCAGATCTACCATATCCGAATCCGAATTCGATTAACAAAATTAATATTCAAATTCGACCTGAAATCATGTAGAATCTTTGTTAATCAGTATCATATCCGAATTCGATGGATATCCGAAATCCGATTAAAAAATTCGACCCGATTTATTTTTTCTTTCTTTCTTTCTTTTTCCTTTTAAATTTTATAAAAATATTGTATTTATAAAGTAAATAAATGTCATATTTGAATTTTTAACAACTTTTTATTATATATTAGTTGAAAGGTTAAATATTTTAATACTAAACTCATTTTTCACATTGTATCAATGTATAGATGAACTATTATATGTTATTATATTTGATATTTTATCAATATTTCTCTTATTTTTTAGATTAAAACCTCAATATTAGTACTACAATATAGACGTTAATACATATATTAGGTCAATATAATACATAGATTTTATTTTAAAATCTTTATTAATATTATATATAAGAGTATTTTTTTTTATAATTAAAGGGGTTATCATTAATGGAAGACAAAAAAAGGTTCGATGAAGGGGAATCCCCCATCACAAAATACAGTAATAGGTAATTGTTCCAACTGAATGGTGGAGGACCAATCTTCAGCCACAGCCCACTTGGCAAGGTTGTGGGCTGCAAAATTTGCTAACCTAGAAATGTATTTGAATTTCCATTTTGGCCAACAATGCCAAAACCTTCTAATTTCCTCAATCAGCACTCTATTTGTCCAATCTGGAGTAGCATTGTGGTCCATAATCATCATCCATGCATGGAGGTTGTCCGTTTCAAAAATAGTTTGGATATTTTTCCATTGATTTGCAAGTTTGCATGCATCAAGTAGAGCTTCCGTTTCAGCAGAAAGCACATCATGTAAGATTATGTTTCCATGGATATATATAAGAGTATTAATTTAATAAAAAATATTAAGGTTCGGATTCGGATCTTTAACGGATCGAATTGCTTAATTTCATATCCGATCCACTTATTTCGGATTTCGAATATTTATAATCGAATTTGATCAATCGAATATTTTAATCGGATAAAAATCCTAAAATTTGAATCGAATTCAAATCGGATTCGGATTAAAATCCGATCCATTGACAGCCCTAATATAATGGAAACTTGTTTTTTGGGTCTTATCTAGCCCATGAGGCCCAAGTTAAGTGTTATTTCTATTCATGCAAATAGTTTAGTTGTTGCTCCAATTACAAGCAGCACAAACCAACTAAAGTAGACTATTTTATGTTATTATTTCTTTATAATATGTAAAATTATAAACTAAAATTGCATTGCTTGTTAATGTTTGTGAACCACTTATAATATTATGCCATTTTCAAACTTAAAGTTCATATGTCAGTTTTATAGTTAATATGTAACATGATATTTGATTTGTAAGAATTTTTGTTCTTGTAAAATGTGAAGTGTACTTTTATAATTCCCAGAATTTCTACAATGGGGTTGGGTCTACATAGGATGTAGACAAAGACTAAAAGACCCTTTGGAAGATTTGATGAGGTCTCTTTAGTCACACGTCTTTCAGCTTTGTTAAAAGCAAAGAATAAAGACACAAATCAAGCAAATTAATGTTATCAACTAGGCCATCAAATTGTTCGTTTGAAAGCTTTACATGATACTATTCCAATATACACCTAATCATGATTCACACTTGAGAATATATACACGCACACATATACATATATATACATGTTTAGGTCAAAAAAGCATAGTACAAATAAATTGGATTGTTTTTTTTAATAAATTTATTTTGATTTAAAGTGGTCCAACACTTTATATCAAAACCAATTAGACAGGTTCGTCATCTTGTGTTGATAGAGTTTTATATATTCCAATAGAAAATTGGTCTAACCTGAAATGGAAGTTTCAAAGAAAATCCTTTAAAATTTAAGTCAAAAGAGGTCATTCTCAAATAGTTTGGAAGAATAGAATGCATACATCCATTTATCACTTTATACATAGGAATATTTACAGGAGAACTTACATCTAAAATATCATTTTCAACAAATATTGTCAATGTTAATTTGTCATGTCCAATTTCTATGGCATAATGTGATCAAGCCTCATATACATTACAATAAGTTAAATGTTTTACAGGACTGCACACTCACGGCACACTACTAAAAAAAAATGGTGTTTTGCGACGAAAATTTGCGACGGATTCCGTCGCAAAAAGTTAAAAAACATAAAAAAAATGAAAAAAAAATGCGACGGAAAAATCCTTCGCAAAAGTGGAAAAAAAATAAAAATAAAATTCATTTGCGACAGATTTAAATCCGTCGCGAATTATCGAATGGGGGGAATTAAAACCCTCCTTCCCTATTTCACCACCCACACAAATTTTTCAAAATTAAAATCTTTTCTTCCCCTTCCCCTTTTTCTTCTTTACTTTTTTTTTTTAAAAATATTAAAGCAGTCGGCCGACGTTAGCGGCTTCGCTGACGCCGGCCGGCCAGCTGGTGCAAGCGGGTGCGGCCAGTAGCAGCTTTTGGCTGCAGGTCTGGAATATTATTTATTATTATTTTTTTTTTTTGAAAAATTAGTTTTAATTTTTAAAAATGCTAATGTTGTTGTTCGTTTAATGTTTCAAGTTTGGAGAATTTATATTTTGCTCTATCTCCACTAATTATGGTAATTCTCACAATTATATTAAAATTTGATTATGTTTGATTATGTTTTAGTTAATTATTCAAGTTAGTTAAAATTTGATTTATGTGTTAGTTAGACTAAAAATGATTTTATTTATTAGTAATATAATTTGATTTAACATAAATAATAATTTATATATTAATTAAAATTTGAGGTAAATTTTATATTCGTATTAAATGTTATCATATTTGTTAGAGTTATGTTTTTATTTGAATTAAAAATTTTATTAGAATTTTAGGTTGAGTTAAATTTTATGGTACTTGATGAGGGTTCGATCGGTTAGATAGGGAACTGACTTTGAATATGGGTAGGACTCGACCTGAAGGGTCTATATTTTTGCTTGGATAGGGAAGAATTCTGCAATCACAGTAAATGTTAGGTTAGCCGAGGAGCCCTCGGCTTAGACCATCCAACGCTCAAGTCAGTAGAGATCGACCACAAAATGCCGAGCAGCGGAGCAAGGGCTGAGAGTTTATATGAGTGCGTACCTCTAAAAGGCTGGGGCGAGGGTATTTATATCCTTCTCCCTTCGAGAAAATGTCCGGGGTGCCCTTGGTACACCCAAGGGCCCTTAGCCTTGGGTCAGGGGTAATTAGTCATTTCTCTGCCTTGCATATCTCCAGCTAGCTGCCTTCCAGGTTTCAAGGACATGATAGTACACTGTAGTGGCGCCTGCTGTGTCAGGCAGTAAGGGGGATAGCATGCGCCATTAATGCGGAGGCATGATGCCCATCAGTACATTTAATGCGGCGGCAGAGTACTGTACTATTCTCGACCTCCGACTCGACCTCGATATGGTCGACTGGGGTCGAGGAATTCCATGGGCCTCGGGTGCTTGACTGGGCTACCTTGGTTTGGGCCTAAGCACTTGGGCCGTCCCATATCATGAGTCCCCCCACTTCGCAAGGCTGAACGAGGATTCGATGAGAAGCGTTGGGAAGTAGCGAAATCGGTATTAGTGATAATCGACCAGGGTTTTTGAAAATCGACTAGGGTTCGGTGCATTTATTGAGCAGTTACATCGTGGCACACGTGGGGGCAGCGTGGCGGTTACAGACATTATTGCAGACGCTTGGTTTGCCGCACTTTTTCCTCTATAAATACTCACGTTAAAACTGGCCATTTTTACTTTTACCGCATTGGCTTCTGGTCGAGCGCTTATCCAAACATCTTCGCTTCCAAGACATTCTGAGTTTAGTCCTTGCATTCAGTAAGTGTTTTTCTGCTTCTACTTCCTGTCCTCTAACTTTCTTTGAAAATCATGCTAGGCTTGTATAGTTATGAGGGTAGTTAGGGGGGAGATAGTGAGGCCACCCAGTCTGATAGACGTAGGTATGCTTCTGGGTTGTCAAGTGAGTCCTCAAGCGATGATTCCAGTTCCAACAGCAACCGCGGAGGGGAGGACACTAGGCCAAGCCAGATTCCCCCGTCGCGAGTCGACTGTTTACGCCAAGCCATTACAGTGAAATCATATCTACCATTAACCTTGGGGACTTGAGGCGTCTTAGAGAGCTGTATCACATCCATCTCGAATATCACTTTTGACCCCTGGACCACCTGGTCGAATGCATCGTGCTCCTACTGGCTATATAACTATTTTCGAGGACGTGTTTAGATGTGGTCTTAGGTTCCCCCTGAGTAATAGTATGGTTGGTCTGCTCAGGGGTCTTCAAGTATGTATAACACAACTTCTGCCCAACTGTTTTTCTACCCTTTGTAGTTTTATAGTTTTGATGTGTTTGTTTAATCAGCCTGCCAGTTTTGAAAATTTTTCCAACCCTTTTCATCTTCCCATGTCCCGCAAGTCGGGTAACGCCGACTAGTCGGGATTCTACTACCTCACTGCTCGACCCCATCGTAGATTCCTCGTAGCCCCCTATTCTTCGTATGGGCAGGAGTGGAAAAAGCGATATCTGTTTGTTCGGGTGTCGAGGGATTTCAATATTCCCCGGGGCTGGTGGAGGGGGCACGTCGATATACCAGGGAATCTTACTCCGACTTGGCCGAACACATTTATGCGGGACCTGGTTGAGTTTGGCCCAATGGAGGCCTCTGTTTCCGTCGAGGAGAGGCATTTAGTGTTGGCTGGACCGTCACCGGCCCCATTAGATTTGCCTACGAATTATCAAATAGGTAGAGAGAGTGTATTTTGTGATTTGTTATCTTTGATGTCGCGCATGATTCTTTATTTCTGATCTTTGTTAATTTGATGTTTGGCAGATCGCGTAGACATAATGAACAGATCAAGAGCTGAAGCGCTGGCTCGAGCAGAAAGAAATTAGCAGCGCCGATAGGAGACCGCTGCTCGTCGAGCACCCGCTGCCGCCGAAGAGCCACGTCGAGTGGCCGCAGCACCCACTGTGTCGCCCAGTCCTTCACCTGGCCAAGCTATAGCGACCGCGAGCGATAGCCCCGCAGGTCGGGGCAAGAGGACCATGACCGAGCAGGGAGGTCCTTCACCTAAGAAAGCTGCTGCCGAGAAGGGCAAAGGGAAAGCAGTAGGGTCGGGGCTGCTGATCAGGAACGATCTCTTCGGGGATCGAGGGGATGACATCTTGTTCACTTTGCTCAAGTTCCCCTCTCCTTGATTCGGGGCAGAGCCCAGCCCCGTCGTACACAATTCTTTATGCATGGACACGGCGGGGCTAACTGGGGTCGCCCCTCTAAAGGTGTTGATGGCAGGTCAGTTCTTGGCTGACCAGAAAAGGATTATGGGGCTGAGCCAGTGTGCGGCCCTTCGAGAGTTTGCCTACCACGCCAACATGGTAGGGTTTTCTATCTTTTATTCCCATATTTTTACACTTCGCTCAAGCAGATGATAACTTTTATGTTTCAGGTTGGGCAACTGGGCTAAAATTTCTATCGGCGATCTGAGCTGGCCTTGGCTGATCGGGAATAGTTGGAGGCTGGGGGGGACGCTGAAACTTTGAAAGCTCAGCTCGAGTCTTCTCAAATGTGGGTTGACGAGCTGGACAAACAGGTCGGCCAGCTTACTAAGGACCTGGAGCAGAAGGATGAGCAGGTGATCTTGGCTGTTAAGGAGAGGACCAAGATGGATGACATGGTCAAAAAACTGTAGTTGGATGTACAGGTGGTCTATGATTCCAGTCGATCAGCGGGCCGGAATGCGTGCTTGGCAGAGGCGCGGGCGGAGTTCAACTGGGTACTGCCACAGGTGCACCGGGAAGCTATGCAGCAGTTCGTGGTCAGTCCAGCCTTCCATGATGCAAGTGTTGTGTTCTCCCTGGACGACACCTGGAACACTTTTGAGAAAGCCATTAAGCAGATGCAGTTTCTAGGCTACGCCCTTTGGGCCGAGGACCGGTCGCGAATAGGCCACGCACTCGACGAACAGCTGTGTCCGTACCCCGAGGAAGAGGGCGATGCGGAGGAGCTAGTCGTCGAGGCCAGCGGGGTGGAGGGCGCGCCAGAAGTCGAACTGACTGTCGAAGAGAGAAGGCGGGCTGAAATTGATAAAAAACTGAAAGCGGTCGCCAGGGAGTTCGAGTTCACAGGCGACCTCGCCTTTGAGGTGTTAGAGGGGACAGCTGATGTCGCCTCCTACTTCCAGATCTTTGAGTGGCAGTTTTTACAAGATACGGCGGGCCCTTCTCGACCAGTGACTACTACGGTCCTCGTCTCAATGGCTTTGCCCGAGCCCAGACCATCCGCTACTGCTGCTCCTGCTCTTGAAGAGGTCGGCAGCTCTAGCTAGGCTTGATTCTGTTTTTTATTTTTGTTTTGCTGAAGGGATGTATATGCCTCGATGAGGCTTTTAAGACGATTGTGGAATTCATGCCTCAATGAGGCTTTTGCTAATGATGAACGATAATAGCTATTTTCCTTTACTCCAATTTCGATGATAATTTTTCTTGCTTTGGTTATAAATTGCTTTCGTTGGTGTATATGTGTCTTGCAAAGCTTTAACTGGAGTGTTTGCTGTTCTACATATTGGAATTTCTGGGCGAATTTTCATTCATGTTCTTCGTCGAACAAAGACTGCTTTGCCAAATTCATTCTTGGCTCTCGTCGTGCAAATTGTAATTAATCCGCTGGCATAATAGCTAGCCTTTAGGTTTTGAATGATCTTAATGATTGTATAGTCGGTTTATAACCATTGTAATTGTAATTGACAATTGTAATTAACTCGGCGCATAGGCCTCGACTTGGCGGCGTGAAGCCCTCTGTTGACTGTGGGGTCGACTATGTAATAAAGATTCAGTCTGTTTCATGCGGTTTGAACATATCATAATTTTACTCCGTTAGGGGGATACAAAGGTCGTCAATGACCTGTTACACAAATTTTTTTTTCAGGTTTACTGCATTCCAAGGTCGGGGAGCTCACGGCCTAATGCATCGGCTAGTCGGTAGGCATTGTTCTTCGACACCTTAGCTACTGAATACGGTCCCTCCCACTTTGGGTCGAGTTTTCCTACATTCTTAGACACTTCCACTTTCTTGAGAATGAGGTCGCCAACCTTGAAGCTCTTATGTCGCACTGTTTTGTTATAGCGCTCCGCCATCTTAGAGCGATATCGCTACATTGTGTGTAAGCTGCGTAGTGTTGCTCGTCAACCGTGATTAGATCCAATGTCCTCTCCGATATATTTGTTATTGGGTTATAGTGGATCACCCTCGCTGTGTGTTGGATCAATTCTGACTGAATTACTGTCTCAGACCCGTAGACTAGACTGTACGGGCTGTGGCCCGTGGCTGTTTGAGGTGTCATTCTGTATGCCCAAAGCACACCTGGGAGGTCGTCCGCCCAACTGGCTCCTGTCCCCGCTATTTGACTTTTGAGGTGGTCGAGGATGGTCCTGTTGGTGATCTCAGTTTGGCTATTAGCCTGCGGGTTTCCCACCGAAGTGAAGTGTTGGGTGATCCCCAGGGTCTCGCACCACTTTCTTGTGCTTATGCTTTGAAATTGGGTGCCATTATCCGAGATTAAGACCTTAGGCAAAACAAATCGACATATTATATTCTTCCAAATAAAACTTTTAATGGCCGCATTGGTGATCTTCGGGACTGCCTCAGCTTCCACCCATTTAGTAAAGTACTCAACGGCCACTATGATGAACTTACGTTGACCCGACGTCTTCAAGAGCGACCCCACAATGTCGATCCCCCACTGGTCGAATGGCCAGGTGATCCGAACGTTGATAAGCGGTGCGGCCGGCTGGTGTTGAATGTTGGAGTGGATCTAGCATGATGGGCATTTTCTAGCGAAGTCGATGGAGTCTCGCAGCAATGTTGGCCAGAAATACCCGTAATGGATGACCTTATGTGCCAGGGACCGGCTGCCCGAGTGGTTGCCGCAGATGCCGGCATGTATCTCCTGCAATACCTTGTTTGATTCGTCAGGTTCTAGACATCTCAGTGGGGGTTCTGCTATCGACCTCCGATATAGCTGGCCATGCTCGTCTAGCGCATACTTGGCTGCTAACCCCCTGAGTCTGCGGGGCTCCTTGTCGTCGTCGGGTAAGGTACCTCGAGTCAGGTAAAGTTTGATTGGTTCCTGCCAAGAGAGGGTTGTTTCCTCGTCGCACCCGACGAGGCCCTGATCAGTGGCGATGACACAGGGCTTGTCGGCCACCAAAAATGTTATTATTCTTTCTCTGGTACCCTTTGTCGAGCTGGCTAGCTTAGAAAGCGCGTCTGCTCGTTCATTCTCTGATCGGGGGACTTAGCTCAGCGTAAAACTTCTGACCATGTGTTTCAATTGGTTCACTTCTGCCAAATATTGTGCCATTTTGTGTTCCTTCGCCTCAAAGTTTCCTTCGACCTGTTCTGCAACCAGTTGGGAGTCCGTGAATGCTGCAAGCTGCTCGACGCCGCGGGTTGCGGCCATGCGCATTCCTGCGATGAGTGCCTCATATTCCGCTTCATTATTGGTGACCGAGAAGTTGAGTTTCACTGCGAAATCATACTCCTCGGCAAGTGGGGATCGGAGGGATATACTTATCCCATCTCCGGATGAGGTTGTGGACCCATCGACGTGCAAGGTCCACATGGAGGTGTTTTCAACATTCTGGGTTGGTAGGTCGAGCTGTTCGACGATGAAGTCGGCCAGTACCTGTGCCTTAATGGCAGTCCACGATTGGAATGTGATGTCGAATTCCCCAAGCTCGATGGCCCATTTAGTGAGCCGACCCAAAGTGTTCGGTTTCGACAACACTTGTTTCAGCTGCTGATTCGTCAATACCGAGATTGTGTGGGATTGAAAGTAAGGCCGTAGCTTCCTAGCCAACGTGACAAGGGCTAGAGCAAACTTCTCGATCTCCAAATAATTGTGCTCGGGCCCCTGGAGAGTCTTGCTGCAATAATATACCGAACAGGGGGTTCCTCGTCTTGTCGTCGTCAACACCGAACTGATCGAGGCCGAAGAGACTGCCAAGTATAGCTGTAGTACTTCTCCTAGTTCGGGTTTGGCGAGCATAGGCGGCGAAGTCAAGGATTGCTTGAGCTCTAGCAAAGCTTGATCGCACTGTTGATCCCACTTGAATCCAGACTTTTTTACGTTTCTGAGGATTTTGAAGAAAGGTAGGCTCTTGTCAGCCAGTCGGGCTATGAATCTGCCTAGGGCTATAACTCTACCGACCAGACGCTGGACTTCACGAACTGTGCGAGGTGGGGTGATGTCCAGAATTGCTTGGATCTTCTACGGGTTGGCCTCGATCCCACTATGACTGACCATATAACCGAGGAATTTGCCGCCTCGAACACCAAAGGTGCACTTGCTTGGATTGAGCTTCATGTCGAAAGCCCCCAATATTATAAAGGTGTGGATGAGGTCGACCAGATGGTCCTTGGCCTTTTCAGTTTTTACAATCATATCGTCCACATAAACTTCCATCGATTTCCCGATTTCATTCTTGAACATGAAATTGACTAATCTTTGATACGTCGCCCCTGCATTTTTAAGTCCAAAGGGCATAACTAGGAAGCAATATACTCCGTTGGGGACAACAAAAGAGGTTTTGTCCCTGTCCTCGGGTGCTATAAATATTTGGTAATACCCTTAGAATGCATCCATCATGCTAAGCAACTCACAACCAGCAGTAGAATCAACTAATAAATCTATACGAGGCAAGGGGTAAGGATCCTTAGGGCAAGCTTTATTTAAATCAGTAAAGTCATTACACATTCTCCATTTTCCCTCATTCTTGGGGACAAGTACAATATATCCTGCTTCCAAAAGCTTGCTGACCTCCTTGTCGATGATCTGGGTCCTCTTCAGCATTGAAAGTTCTTTTCTTCTGCCGCACTAGTTTATGGGTTGGGTCCACATTGAGTCGATGGACAATGATGTGGGGGTCGATGCCCTGAAAATCCGCAGCTTTCTACGCAAAAACATCAATTTTGCACCGGAGGAAATCGACCATAAGGCATTCTAATCGATCCCCCAGATCGCTTCCAATCCTGGTGGTTTTTTCAGGGTCCCCAGGCTCGAGCTTGATTGTTTTGAATTCGCCAATAGGCTCGACCCTAGTGTCTTCTAGCTTCCTCTTCTTCGATGAAGGTCCCTCCTCAAGTTTCGCTACTGGGGCGTCCCCCGAGGGCTTCAATTCAGTCCGTTTCTTCTACTTGTTGGAGTCGACAGAAATGGTGTAACAGCGCCAAGCGTCCTTGAGGTTGCATAAAAGCTCACCCACTTAGGCTGGGGTCGGGAACTTTATCTTCATGTGGTAAGTGGATACAATGGCTCTGAAGTCATTGAGGGCTAGTCGACCTATGATGACATTGTATGCGAAGGGGGCGTCGACCACCAAGTAATTGATTATTAGTGTTCGGCTACACTGGCCTTGCCCGAACGTGGTGGAAAGATTGATGGATCCTTCTGGGATGATCTCAGATCCACCAAATCCGACTAAGGGTGTTCTGACTGGATCAAATTTTAACTTTCCCAATTTCATTCTGTTCAGGGTCGACAAGAATATGATGTTCATAGAGCTTCCATTATCGACCAGCACCTTCCTGACCTCGAAGTTGGCTATTTCAAGGCCGACCACCATCGAGCAATCTATCTTACGGTTGACTCCTCTGTTCTCCATGTGGTCTAGGTCTGCATCGGTGAAAGAGATTGGTTCAGTATTGGTTGACAGTTGGAAAACTGTTTCGACCTTGGACGGTTTTGTCGAGTCGAGTTGCCTCTGCATTTACTTTCTTGCGTTTCGAGAATCTCCTCCTGTGGGTCCCCCTACAATCATGTCAATGATTCCTCTGATGGGCGGGTTAGGTTCCTGGGCAGGTCTCTTCCCCTTGTCTTCTCTCCTCGGGCTGACCGACCTTTCTCTTCGGGGAGTCCAGTCGGTCTTGCCCTCCTCTCTTCTGGCTTGCTCCTCGACGAACTTTTTCAAGTGGCCTTGTCTAATCAGCCTCTCGATTTTGTCCTTCAAGTTAAAACACTCCTTAGTGTCGTGCCCTTTCTGCTTATGAAAATATCAGTACTTCTTCGACTTCTTCATGGCCTCGGTTTTCATGATTTTTTTGGGATTCTTAAGCAGGTTGTTGTGCTGAATAGCGAACAACACTTCTCTCCTCGGTATGTTCAATGGAGTATATTCATGGATGCGCTTTATCGAGGAACAATGCCCCTCTTTGATTTGTCGATCATCTGTCACTTTGCCTTTCTTTCTGTCGACCTCCACGCTGCCATATTTCATCCTGCTTATCTCCTCCTGGGTTATGTACCTCTCTGCGAGGTCGAGGAGCTCCTCAATTGATCTGGGTTGTTCGTGTTCCAAAGCATTGGCACATTCCTTGTGTCTCAAACCCGAGAAAAACACGTCAATCAAGAACTCAATCCTCGGGTTGTCGATCTTCAGAACCTCTGTATTGAATCTGGTGAAAAAATCACGAAGGGATTCTCCTTTCACTTGCTTCACGGTATGCAAGTGGGTGTGGGGAAGCTTTGCTTTCACCTGCTCGCAAACTGGTGCAGAAATTTATCACACAACTGATCATAAGAAAAAATGGGCGCTAGCTCCAGCTTCACAAACCAATCCAGGGCCACTCCTTGAAGAGTGGTCACCAGCATCTTTGCATGAATGTACTCGTTGTGCCCATGCAGCTGCATCATGTGTTCAAATTGTAGCAGATGCTCGTTCGGGTCTGTGGAGCCATCATACCTCGGGAGTCCGGTTGGGATCTTAGCATTGACGGTGATGCACTCGTCAATGATCTCTTAGACGAACGGTGAATCCCGCTCCCTCTTGAACCTCTGTGGCCCGTCTGGATGAAGAGCTCTGTCCACATTCCTCTTTGAGATCTCCTCCAGGCGCCTGTTCAGTTGTTGCACCTGATGGGATACCTCCTCCCATTCTTGTTGATCTGCCTATGATGCATTTCTGCTTGGTTTGAATCTGGAGCGTTCGACCGTATCGCACTGCGGGGCTCGAAGTGGCCGAACGTCATGGTCAATGGAGTTTGCTACCTCCTCTCTTGGTGGGGGGGCGGGCTGCTTCCTTGGGAAAGCGACCCATGCTCAATTCTCTCCTTAACTGGTGCCTTCGTAACTCCGATCGCTGGGAGTGCTCTTTTGGCCGCGCCCTCTCTGGGGCTGCAGGCTGGGGTGTGGCACTAACTGCCGGCTCCTGCTGCACAACATGCCTGTTTAATGCGGCCGAGAGTTGGGCCAAAATCTATGCGAAAATCTGCTCATTGATGAGCTGCATTAACTGGGGCATTGTTAATGTGACCACGGGCTCAGGCTGAGCGCTGGATCCTTAGGCATTTGGCTCTGGGTTCTGTCGAAGGAAAGGGGAGCTGGACCTCCTGTTTTCTGCTCTCCTAGATGGAGCTCGCCTAGTGTTTACCATTTTCGATAGATGATTCTAGTCTTCCCACAAACGGTGCCAAATGATGAGGGTTCGATCGGTTAGATAGGGAACTGACTTTAAATATGGGTAGGACTCGACCTGAAGGGTCTATATTCTTGCTTGGATAGGGAAGAATCCTGGAATCACAGTAAACGTTAGGCTAGCCGAGGAGCCCTCGGCTTAGGCCCTCCGACGCTTAGGTCAGTAGAGATCGACCACAAAATGCCGAGCAGTGGAGCAAGGGCTTAGAGTGTATATGAGTGCGTACCTCTAAAAGGCTGGGGCGAGGGTATTTATATCCTTCTCCCTTCGAGAAAATGTCCGGGGTGCCCCTGGTACACCCAGGGGCCCTTAGCCTTGGGCCAGGGGTAATTAGTCATTTCCCTGCCTTGCATATCTCCAGCTAGTTGCCTTCCAGGTTTCAAGGACATGATAGTACACTGTAGCGGCGCCTGCTGTGTCAGGAGGTGAGGGGGATGGCATGCGCCATTAATGCGGAGGCGTGATGCCCATCAGTGCATTTAATGCGGCGGCAGAGTACTGTACTATTCTCGACCTCGATATGGTCGACTGGAGTCAAGGAATTCCATGGGCCTTGGACGCCTAACTGGGCTACCTTAGTTTGGGCTTAGGCACTTGGGTCGTCCCATATCAGTACTATATATTGAATTATATTATATTTTCAAATTTTAATTTAGTTTATGGAATTATGATTTATGATTAAATATGTGCACTTGTAACATGTGCCTAATGTTGTAGGTTATTTCGATTTGAGAACATGCTAATGAATACAAATATTGCTAAAGACAAAATCACTATTTCTTTTCATAATTTTTGTGAAAATAAAAATCCAAATTTACATATCCAAAAACAACAATATAAGTTTCCTAAGTTAAATCATGTCACACTTAGGGTTGTGAATTATATGTTTGATTAGGATTTAAGTTATATGTTGGACTTATATTAAATTATATGTTGGTTTATGATGAGATGCATGTTTGATTATATTGAATTATGTATTAGATTTATATGTGTTAAGATTATGCATTTACTTTGAATTATGTGTTAGATTTTGTTAGATTTATATTTTATGAATTATATGTTTGATTAGGATTTGAGTTATACGTTGGACTTATATTAAATTATATGTTGGTTTATGATGAGATGCATGTTTGATTATATTGAATTATGTATTAGATTTATATGTGTTAAGATTATGCATTTACTTTGCATTATGTGTTATATTTTGTTAGATTTATATTTTGTGAATTATATGTTTGATTAGGATTTGAGTTATACGTTGGACTTATATTAAATTATATGTTGGTTTATGATGAGATGCATGTTTGATTATATTGAATTATGTATTAGATTTATATGTGTTAAGGTTATGCATTTACTTTGAATTATGTGTTAGATTTATATTTTGTGAATTATATATTTGATTAGGATTTAAGTTATATGTTGGACTTATATTAAATTATATATTGGTTTATGATGAGATGCATGTTTGATTATATTGAATTATGTATTAGATTTATATGTGTTAAGGTTATGCATTTACTTTGAATTATGTGTTAGATTTATATTTTGTGAATTATATGTTTGATTAGGATTTGAGTTATATGTTGGACTTATATTAAATTATATGTTGGTTTATGTTGGATGTGTGTTTGATTATATTGAATTATGTATTAGACTTATATGTGTTTAGATTATACATTTATATTGAATTATGTGTTAGATTTTGTTAGTTTTGTTAATTATATGTGCGATTAGGATTTGAGTTATATGTTGGACTTATATTAAATTATATGTTGGTTTATAATGAGATGTATGTTTGGTTATATTGAATAATGCGTTAGATTTACATGTGTTAGATTACACACTTACATTGAATTATTTGTTAGATTTTGTTAGATTTACATTTTGTGAATTATATGTTTGATTAAGATTTAATTTATATTTTATGAATTTTGTGCTCGATTATGATTTGGTTATGTATTGAATTTATATATTGGTTTATTATGTTGAATTGTCTGTTAGTTTAGTTTATGTTCCTATTTTTTATTATTGTAATTTTGTTTTTATTTTAATATTGCAGGCTTGGATATCTCAAGGCATTGAAATTTAGTATAAACCTTGTAAGATAATTTTTTTGGCATTATTTTGTAAATTTTATATTTTAGTTAGGGCTTGATTTATATGTTGAACAATTTTATATTATTGGGCTTGATTTTTATTGTGCTATAAAATTATTGTGATTTTATGTAAAATAATATTTAACTATTATTGTATGGAATAATTAGTATGCAATGCAAATAATTATTGATATTGGGTAATTATATGTTTTAATTTGATAGGACGTGTATATTTTTTTTTTAAAAAAAACTTTTAAAAAATTTTGCGATGGAAATTTCTGTCGCAAAATTTATTTTTTTAAGTATGATTACAATTTGCGACGGATTTGCAACGGATTTTTCCGTCACAAAATTTTGCGACGGAAAAATCCGTTGCAAAACACCAAATTTTTTCCGTCGCAAATTTGCGTCGGAAATTTCCGTCATAGATTTGTGACGGAAATTTCTGTCGCAAAAAAATCCGTCGCAAATTTTTGCAACCAAATATTTTGCGACGGATTTTTTCTGTCGCAAAATCCGTTGCAAAAAGGCGTTTTTTTAGTAGTGGCAAGTGTCTGATTCCAATCTGAATTACACTGGTTATCTGGCTTTATCAGGGCGAAAATTCTCTAGAGTGGCTTTCTACACTCCACAAAGGTCATTGGACAAGATAAGTTTGAATTATTTAGCCTTCTTTGTTGGGCGATATGGACAAATAGAAATCAATGTCTTTATTCTTCAAATGGCAAGGAGGCAGCTGATTTAATCTCTTTCTGCATCTCTTATATGGCAGAATTTCGAAGCATTCACGTGCCTTATTTATCTACAATCAGATAGTCACAAGTACAGGGTTGGGCTCCTCCTCCACAGAATTGTATTAAAATCAACTTTGATGGAGCTTTGTTTCCTTCTGACACTTGACATTGCATAACAATGGTTGCTCGAGATAGCTTTGGTTCTTGTCTATGGTGGGCTAAATGATCCTACCATGGTCTTCCCATCTCCTAGAAGTTGAAGCAAAGACTGCGTTATTGGCTTTATGTATTTCGAAAGAGAAGGGATGGAATTCTGTTACATTTGATGGGGATAATCTTAATCTCATCAACTTTTTGAATTCAAATGAACCCGACTTATCCACTGTAGGAGGAATCATTGAAGAGTGCAGAACTTTTAGCCAGTTCTATGATGTCTGTCAAATTTTTCCATGTAATCGGTTTGTCAATCGTCTAGCTCATGTTACAGTGAAAAATACTTCTGATCTATTTGCTTCTTGTAATTTGCTTCCTAGCATAGTTTCTGGTGTAATATGACTATTCTCCTATTTATGTAAAGGTTTTTGCTTGTTTCAAAAATATATATATATATATATATCGATTATATTCAAGTTATAAGTGAATTGTACCTGACCCATATAAAAAGACACAGATCATAAAATTTGAATATCATAAATTTAATGGATAAGAGTAAAATTGTCATTTTAACATCATATTTTGTTACTTCATCCTCAAAATAGAATAAAGAATCACTTCAATTAAACAATGGATCCTACAAAATAATCTACCTGGCCTACAAGATGCTTTGGAAACAAATATGCATGTGTCTATACATGCATTGCAAGCTTCATTGCTTCTACAATGTCCTAACAATTTGTTAAGCCCAACAATAAAGTAAAGTAAAGCACTAGACAAGACACACTTTCGTAGATCAATGTGATGGGGAAATGTTGAAAGGACCCAAAAATCTTCCCTTCTGTCCTACAAAGAAGCAAGCACCCTTCTCCAGCAGCGAAGGACACAGAGGGAATATCTTTAGTTGTCTCTTTATTAAAGAAAAGCCCACTCTTTCTGAATTCAAAAACCCCTCTTCAGTACTATTAGAACAGCATTTTGCATAAACCATCCCATCAGGCAATCAAATTCTTGTTTCCATCCCTAAAGCCCTGTCTTTGTTTTCACTCAAAGAACAGAATTTCCTTTTTCCAGCCGATTAATATCCAAAACCTGTACGTACCCAATTTCCATTGACTTGGAAAAGAATGTCGCAGCCTGTTGAGGTATATCCTAATCCTGTCATCAGACAGCAGCCTAATTCTTCCAACTCCAATGGCTCATTTGGACCTGTTTTCATAGTCTTGGCCGTGATCGTGGTGATATCCGCCGTGGCTTGCGTGTTGGGACGGCTGTTCAGCCGGCGGCACCGCCGCGCCAAGGAGATGCACCACCACCCCACGGCCAATAAGCAGGGCCCTGTCCTGGGGCCGAAAGAGTGGGAGTCCAGGCAAAAACCAAGCTTTAATATGAGAAATGGGAACATAGAATTCGGGTTCGATAACAGAATCCCTTCTGCTAAAGTGGCCAACAATGGAGGAGGAAAGCCGGTGCCGCCTCATCATAACGGTGGGCCTCGTCATAATGGTGGGCACAAACCAGAAGTTAGATTTGCAGATAATGTGTAGGGATTTGAAGGTGGCTTTCAACTGCAATTTAGAACCTCTATTTCTACTAATATTTTATTTTATGAATATGTGTGGTTGTTGATTATATATTTAATTGTGAGATTAAATATAATTGACACATATTTGTAAAATGAAATAAAAATTAAATAAAATTCAAAATGAGTGGATTTGAGGATCTCCCCCAAAGGTATACATTTGGTAGTATTGTATAGTTTATTTATAGGTTGGTTCTTTCATTTGTCATGGTTGAAGTTCATCTTTTTTTAGTAGCTCTTGTTCAAGTTGTGGGTAATTTGCAAAGGATTAATGTGAAATGTTGAAAGTTATTATTAAGGGATTTATTGTCCTATGACTTTCATATTGTCTTTTTTCTCCATGGTGTTTAGTTTTGTTTTTTTTTTTAAATTTTATAAATGTAAGTAATAAGGCCCGTTTGGTTTTATTTCCATTTTCAATTTCTATTTCTATCATTTTTAAAATAGTGAGAATTAGTTATGTATGTGATGTAAAAATAAAAATGTATTTGGATGAAATATTTGAAAATGTAATGATTATATTGATTTTAATAGGTTGTAGGTTGAGAGAGATAATGGAATAGAGAGAGAAGATATACAGGTTATTGAGAAAAGATATATAGGTTGTTAGAAAATGAATTTTGAAAATAAAAATGTAAATTATGTTGAGTGTAAATTTTTAAAAAGTGGTAATTTCTATTTGTGAAATAGTAGAAAATAGAAAAAGTGGGTTTAAAAGTAGAACAAAACACCCCCTAAGTTTTCGAAATGAAAATTATAAACTTTTGAAGCCTCAACTCTATCAAACAAATATTCACCGAAAAATATCTGCACATTAGCATGTTTTTCCTAATGCTATTTCGTATCTACAAAGAGGGGTTCTAATGGTAAATAAGCCAAACAAGAAACACGTAGAAACCACTTTTTTCCCCAATAATTGCAAAAGGTACATAAAAAGATGTTTTAAATTTCCATGAGTTCCTCTTTACTGGGTGCCGACATACTATTGCATTGCCTAATGCATACGACAGGCAAATTACCACTCACTTTTCAACGCATGATGTTGAGAATACTCGTTAAATGAGCAATTCAATAAGAGAGCTTTATTTTTTAATATATTAATTATTATTAAGAATCTCATCAAAAATTTACATTAATTTGCCCAAATATCAAAATAAAGTCTCTTGAAGATTAGAAGAAATGCACTTAGACTTGACCTAATTAGACCCTTTGACAATCATTAACCTTTATAGCATTAGGGCTGTTAATAGGTCGGAATCAGATTAAATCATGCTATATCAAAGTTCGAATCTAAAAGTAATATGTCATATTTAAATTTGATCCAAAATTCATAGGATCTGTAGTTGATATAACTATATCCAGATCCAAATAAAAGTCGAACATTAAAAAAAATCCAAATTTGAATATTTCAAAAATTATTATATATTTATTATTTTTCTAAAAAATTAGAAGAATTCAAATTCAAAATAATCGTCCTTAAAAACAATACACAAAAGATTAATGAATAAATTTTCAAGTCTATTGATCACTTAAAAGTAATAATAGAATTTGATTTAATCACATTCCTTCACCAAATCATTATATTTTAGGTTCTGTTGTTAATAATAGTACTTATTTGGCATTATAAATATATAATTATACTTTATTATTCAATCAACTAACTATAAACTCAAAGTTTTATAAAAAAATAAACTCATTTTGATCAAATTGAGATTTGCATTGCATTCTTGCTATATTATTGCATTCAGCTCCTATCATCATTCTTCCCGCATCATTTTTTGTTATAAAAATAGATCAACAAGTGATGTAACTATAATATAAATAAGCTGAAAATCTAACAATTTATTTGAAAAGCAAATGATTCGATATATCGCATAAGAGTTCATTACTTCCTTCATCCAAATATCTATATTAGCATTATTATTATAGGACCTTGTATATACATATATATAATATTATATATGTATAACACTAAATATATTTGGATTCAAATTATTAATGAATTGGATCAAGCCATATCCATATTCGCTCCATTTATTTCAGATTATGAACTTTTTTAATTGAATCATATCTATTGAATCTTTTATCAGTTAAATATTCTAAATAATCGAATCGAATTCGAATTAAAATCCGTTCTATTGACAGTCCTAATAGCATTTGGACATGCATGGGTCCATATGAAAATTTAGTCATTTCAGCGAGCCAGACTCATCAGGCCCAATAACCAAAGGAGGTGGTTAATTAATGTCACCAGGGCCAAGACGTAGCCGGTTTGGCATATGATCATTTTTATTTTTTTCCTTCTTTTAATAGTTAAAAGTATCTAGAAAATGGACAATTAAAGTAGCAATTTTCTTTGGGCTTGGCTATAGGAATCCCTAACATGTTCCATTTTGATACAAAACATCTCGGCCCAAATTTGAAAATAGTACTAGCTAGGCCCAATCTTTATTAACAATCTGCCAAGGCCCAAGGGCCTAGGCTGGCCTATTTGCACAAGGATTATTTCTACCATTAGATGATCAATTATTTGATTATTCCAACCTAAAAATCATAAAGATTCATATCTATTAGTAACACATTACTTATCATTTTCAAGTATACTCTAAATACTTAGTGTGTGTTTGATTATGTTTTCACCCATCCTTTTCATTTATTTTAAAAAAATAAAAATAGAAAGTTATCAATTTCTCTCCCATTTTTACAGACATTTTCATTCTCAATATATTTTTCCAAACACACTGTTATACCCTCTCCCCATTTTCACACTCTATTTTTCTCTACTCTCATTTGTATGACTTTTAATACAAAAACACAATAACATCTAAATACATCTTATTTTCAATTATATACAATTATTTCATTTAGATAAATCATTCAAACAAACGTTTTATTTTCAAACCTAAACTCATAATCAATTTTAAATTTTTAGATTTGGCATAACGACCTTTTAATTTCAATTTTAGTATTTAGCTTGTTGATAGTTTGGGAAGGGAAAATACTGATAGTAGTTAGTATTTTAGTATTTAATATGGATAGTGTTGCACATTATTTAAGAGGTACACAATCTTAAACACGTGCTAATACAAACGAAAAGCTATAATTCCATGCCCTCAATTTCAGAATTAGTACATTCAAATGCATTTAGTGTGAAAAGCACTTTAACTTGAGAATAATTAAATTGGTGGGTGACTTGGCTTCTTGACATAATTTCTCTATAACCACAACACAAAGGACACTATTTGATATGGTAGAGTAGATTGAACCCAACAAGTTCAATAGTAGTCGACGTTTAATCGATCAGGCCCAAGGCTATATTGGGCTAGTTGGAATATAAATTATCATCATCCCTTTGGTTGATCAAAGTGAGATCGACCATCCCAAATATAGTTGACAGGCCCTCGACTAGGGATGCCTCTAGGTTTCAAGAAACTCATCATTTAACTAGAGCATGGCTTAGATACTCACAGTCAAGGAAACATTTTGATCATAGGAGGTCGACTGAAGTAACAAGAAGTATTTCCTCGCCACCAACCACTGTCGCATTAAATGTTGCACAACTACCATTTTGCCACATTAAATACGCTGACAGACGTGTGCCCTACATTTATGAAGGATGCCTCCGCATTAAATGTGGAGATCTTCCCCATATCCCAAAAAGAAGGAGGATACGCTGCCTGGAGAGGATTTGCAGGCAGGAGAAGACCTAAAGGTCCTCAACCAAAGACAAAACCCCTCAATACGTGATCAGGAGCATCATAGACATTCTAACTTCTCGCAAGAGGCTATAAATACCTCATGACAACCCCTCATAGAGGTATGTTCAATATAACTTTGGTCATCACACTACCGTTCCATATTTTGGTTGATTTATACTAACTTGAGCATTGGAGTGCTTTAATCAAAGGCCTCGTTGACTAGCCTAACGTGTGTTGATTGGTTGCAATACTCGACCTGCTCCCATTCCAATACTAATCCTCAGCTTGTTTTTTGGTCGACTACTGTGGGTTAGAGCCCAATCCACCAATATATAGATCTTAGCATCATAACTATTAAATAGCATTTAATAATATATTATCCCTTAATTATGGCTTTTAAGCTAATGTGCTGAAAGAGAACTTTTTATGATCACAACGCTTTGTCCATTTATAATTTCAAGAAATTATTTTTTTTCAACCACACATTGAATAATTTAGAGGGGTATATTAGATGTCAATTCATTTCATTATCAAATAATGACACTGGCTACTTAGTGGAATAGTCATCTGACTAGGTCAAGTAATTGGTAGAGATCTTGCTAAGCAAGAAATTGGGATAACAAACTCATGGAAAACATTGATATAAAATTATTATAATAATTAATCATCAATAGTCTAATAAGCAACCATATTTTATAAGTAGTCTAATAAGCAACCACATTTTATAAGTTGTCGTGACAAACAAGATTTTGAATTTAAGAATAAATTTACCAAAAATTGTATAGTTAAGGATTCTCAACATAAAATTGATGTCGTAACTCGTGACAAGTAGAATCAAGTGAAATTTTGCCAATTTATTCATCGATTTTATTAAATTCAGTTATTATGTTGCTAAAAATATCTTTTCATAAGAATAAAATTTATAATAATAGGATAAAATATCATAGAGCTTGATATTTTATGTAGGAATTTTCATTGGATCGGATTTACCCAATGAACTCTACAACCCGAACCGAACCAATCAAATTGGTTAGAGTTGGATCAAGTAATCGGATCCTATTTAGTAAAACCCGATCCATATCAATTACATTTGAGTTGGATTAGGTCTTCTTTTTTGTATACCCAAACTAACTCGATCCGATTAAAATTAAAATATTATTTTTTTTTATTTTTTTATTTTGCTTTCCTCTCCCTTCTCTAGTCAGCAGTCTCTTTGATATTTGTTGGAGTTTGATAAATTTATTTTTATCTTCTCCATATGTATTTAGATTTCCATCATTTGGTTGAAGAAATTGAAATTTTACAATTTACTTAGTTTATAGTTTTCATAGACAAAAAAAATAAGGAGAAAAAAAATAAATAAAAGAATTCAATGGGTAGACCCGATTACCCAACCTGACCCAATCCAACTCAACCCAACATAAATTGAATTGGTTTGGTTTGGATTTGAAGATCCAATTTCATAAAATCCGATCCAACACAACCTAATCGAGTTTAATTGGTTTGGACTGATTTTTCTTGCAAACTCGACCCAACCCGACCCGCGAACAACCCTAATTTTATGTTCGATGTACGTTTAGATAATTTTTTAAAAGATAAATTAAAAAAAAAAAAAAAAAAGTATGGGCCTCTGAGTAGCTCCAATCTAGAAGAAGATGAAAAACAGTGGATTTGTCGCCAAACATAAGAAACAATTGACTTCTCAACCCTACAAACAACTACATTGGATTTTCCAAATATCTTGAAGATAATGTAACATTAAATGAACAATCAATCCCAGCTGATATAGACCACGTCCATCCTTTGACTTCAGCGAAAGATCTTCTTTCGGTTCCCACTTTTTTGCAAGAGATCGGAATTCAACATGAAACACACCGAAATCCTTGAACAAATTATCTATATCTGTATATAATTTTTATTGTATAACAAAATCATTGCATTATTCGGCAAATCTATGGGTTTTAGAGAATTTTTAACATATTGTAGGTTATAATAATTTAAAAATTAATAAAAATACAATAATATAAATCCTAATACTCTAACAAAATATGGTATATTTTATGATATATTTGATTTATTTCACGTTGAATGGTTCGGGAGTTTTGAAATATCTAATTACTGCTTTTACTTTTCTACTAGTTGAACCGTCTTTCAAAATAAAAAAATCTCTATTGGCGATATGATATTAATTTAATGTGAATGAATTTTTCTGTTATGTTAATAAATTAAAAAAATTCTAAGATTTATCTCTATGTGTATCTGAGATTTGGTTTGAATAAATAAAATTAAAAATACTAAATTAAATAATTCGCCTAATGTCAATAAATTGGCATTTAAATATATACGCAAAAATGCAAATCAAAAATTTCTAGAAGGGGCGTCTTGATTATGCAAAGGATTTTAAGAATTTATTGCAGCGGTGAGGTGCCAACAGTTGAAAGTTTGATCCAATGTAGTGATGCCAACAGGCTATATTAAATATGATAGAACACTTCAGACTTTTCGTCCAGCTCTTATCCATTGTTATTAAAATTTAAATTTTTTGCTCCACTTATGACCTAAGTGCCATTTCTTTTTCATTATACGTTGATGTTAATTCTTTACTTGATAATGATTTTATTTTATTTAATACAATTATAACGCCTTATCCATCCATATTAGGAGTTACGATCTCAGGTAAAAGTAGGAAAAAATTTAAAAAATGTGACACAAGTTATATATATGTATAGATACACAAATACATATAATATATATTTAATCTTGATTGGTGTTTTAAAGATTTTTTTATGAGTATTTTGAAAACATCATCAAAAAATGAATCAATTTATCTGATTTCATTTCTCTAAGTAAAAAGTATTTTGAGAAAATAAAACAAAACCGAACAAACCCTTAAGTTTTCTTTTAAATTAACATGAAATTTTAAGGAAGGAATACTATAATTAGTTCATGATTTAATTTAGAATATGGGGCGTATGAGGTTGAAAAGATTAAAAATGTTCCTATCATCAAAATTAACACTAAAATATTCTAAGATTGGCTTCTTTTTTTTTTTTTTTTTATTTGATAAATTTGAATCGTAGCTTATTTTACTTATGTTACACTCCCATATTACACAAGCACGATTTGTGTGCTACATAATCTTATTATAAATATTTCAACTTTATAATAACAGTTAAAATACTCGTCACTTTTGATAATTTGCTTTAGAACAACTATAATCCTCTTATCAACCCTAGTGAGTTGATCATCATAAGGGTTAAGGGATCATTAGAAGAATTTTCAAACTCAAGTGATAGTTAAGAACTTACTAGCCAAATGGCAATTAGGAATGTCAATGGAGCAGGAGCAGGGATGAGAATATCGTCCCCACAGCAGGTACTCATCCCCACTTTCCTATGGGGAGACTAATATCTACAGGCTTGATAAAATTAAAATTTATAAAATTCATAAAAAAATTAGAAATAAAAAAGTATTAATTTTTTTAAAATATTGTAATCACTTCCAAAATTTAAAGATTGTCATATTAACACATAATATTTAATTATATTTTATAATAAAATATTAAAAAATAAATAATATATAAACATGAATTTCAATAAAGCATAATAATTTCTCTCAAGAACTCTCTATTTAGCTCGACTCCTACAAAAATATTTATAATTTATTAAAAAACAATTAATTTAAAGGATAATGGGTATCCGTGGGGATAGAGATTATGATCTCCACCCCCGTCTCCCCCCGTTTAGCAACTGAGGATCAAAATCGTCCCCATTTCCGTTCTTATGGGTATAAAATTCTTTCTATATCAATTCCATCATGAAGAATTTCGATGAGAACGGGTAATTTTGATATCCTAACAGTAATTGGTACGTACACTAAGCCCAATAGCTCCCGAAATTCACGAGTATTCATCACACGTGGGCAGCAATATGAACTTGCAAATGTACAAGACGAGTCAATCGTCAAAACCAACACAAAAGGTCAAAAGTTTGCAAGAAGAAAGAACTTTCTCTGCAACTCCGCCGTAACCCAAGAAACTACGTAAATAAATTAAAACGTGAACGCGCAATTGATTTGTCGTACCGATCTTCCTCTCAAATTTCCTTGGTCTGCAAACAAAGGGCTTAGAAAAGTCATTTTATCACATGCGGACAAATATGATTTCACATTGTGTCAAAGTTCGACACCAATATTTATTGAAGAAGTAAACTGAGCCAAACAGATTTCTCAACTTCGACCAAACTATCCATATATAATACGTACCTCATTTAATCCATTGCCTTTCATTCAATCCAACTTCTTCCTGTCCCTCTACCTATCTCTCTTTAAATTTGTGTCTACAACCAGTAACAGTTCTGAAGGTATTGATATCAGAAGAAAAATCCAAGAAGAAGAACTTGCAGATATGCAGGCTAATCTTGAAGAACAGCTCAGCCCAGGTCATGGTTTGTATTCAGAGACCAGAATGAGCCGGGATTTTTACGCACACCTGAAACTAACCGAAGATTTGCAAGAGGATGATGTGAAACGGGAAGATGATGTAGAGGAGGAGGAGGAGGAGGAAGAATTTTCCTTTATGTGTGGAGGAGAAATTTTATCACCGATTGCGGCGGAGGATGCGTTCATCAACGGCCAGATCAAGCCGGTTTTTCCGTTATTTAATCGGGATTTGCTGTTTTCAGGCGAGGATTCGAGTTCTCTGCACGAAAACTTGCCTATGCCGCCGCCGGTGAAGAAGGTATTTGTGGAAACAGACGAACAGAAGAATGGTCAGGTGACGTCATCCACGCCGGGAAGTGACGAAACTGCGGGGCCATACTGCGAGTGGTCGAGCAGGAAGGCGGTGGAGGCGTCGCCGGAGGTCTGCAAGAAGAGCAACTCAACGGGATTTTCCAAGATTTGGCGGTTCAAAGAATACGTGGGGAGGTGTCATAGTGATGGAAGGGATGCCTTTGTTTTCTTAAACAACGGCCATTCGCCGCCCACGGCGGAGCAGCCAGCAGCCGCAACGACGGAGCACAAGAGTGAGAAGAAGGAGTCGACGGTGAAAATCAAAAGGATGGTGAAGAAGAGTGGCAAGAGTAAGACGGCGCCGTTGTCGGCCCATGAAGTGTACTTGAAGAGTAAGGCGAAAGAGGAGGAACGGCGGCGGTCGTATTTGCCGTACAGGCCGGAGTTAATGGGCTTCTTCACTAACGTTAATGGCGGATTAACCAAAAACGTGCATCCTTACTGAGAAAGAATGTCTGTTTTCATATTAGAATTGTAAATTTTTTTAAGTGTCAATTTTTTTTTTCGAGGGACATTGTATTTGTTTTTTCTTTTCTATAAACTAATTCTTTAATATAGAAAGTCCTACTGAATAATAATATATCAATATTACTTCAATTGTTACAGAAGATATTGTTATGGAGGAATCAAGAAATGAATTTAACAAAGAAGCGACATTTTTAGATTCAAATGAGTATGGTACTCTTGGAGGCAATGATGCATGGACAGCTATTCTATACTTGCTTATTTAAAAGAATCCACTCTTGCAAATATACTATACTATAGCCTGGAGTCATCTCTAATACAAGAGTAAAAGACCCTAGGACTTCGTCCAGGTTTACCATCATCTCCACAGGAACCACCATCACATTTCTTGGCTGTTGGTTCTTTAGTTGGCGGTGTCTTTATGGCACCCTTCTTGGGCTGTTGGGGTTTTTCTTTTTGCTTCAAGGGAGGTGGTGAAATTTTAGTGGCAGGCTCTCCCAATTTCTGTTTCCCATTTGTTGGTGGCCATGATTGAGAGTTCTTGGGTTCTTGGGATTTCTGCTTTGTAGGAGGTGGTGCAAGTTTAGCATTTGTTTTGGTTGTTTGTTTTCCTTCTGTTGGTGGCTGTTGTAATTTTTGCTTTGTAGGAGGTGGAGCAAGGTTAGCATTAGTTTTAGTATTTTGTTTCCCTTTTGTTGGTGCTTCTTGGGATTTTTGCTTTGTAGGAGATGGAGCAAGGTTAGCATTAGTTTTGGTTTTTTGTTTCCCTTTTGTTGGTGGCTCTTGGGACTTCTGCTTTGTAGGAGGTGGTGCGGCTTTAGCATCTGTTGTGGCTTTTTGTTTTCCATTGGTTGGTGATTCTTGGGTTTTTTGCTTTGTGGGAGGTGGTGTAAATTTAGCATCTGTTTTGGTTTTCTGCTTCCCTTTTGTTGGTGGCTCTTGGGATTTTTGCTTTGTGGGAGGTGGTGCAAGTTTAGTATCAGTTTTTGTTTTCCCTTTCGTTGATGGCTCTTGGGACTTTTGCTTTGTGGGAGGCGAAGCAACTTCAGCATTTGTTTTAGTTTTCCCTTTTGTTGGTGGTTCCTGGGACTTTTGCTCTGTGGGAGGTGGTGCCGGTTTAGCATCTGTTTTGGTTTTCTCCTTCCCTTTCGTTTGTGGCTCTTGAGACTTTTGCTTTGTAGGAGATGGAGCAAGTTTAGCATTTGTTTTGGTTTTCCCTTTGGTTGGTGCTTCTTGGGACTTCTGCTTTGTAGGAGGTGGTGCAAGCTTAGCATCTGTTTTGGTTTTCTCTTTTCCTTTCGTTGGTGGCTCTTGAGACTTTTGCTTTGTAGGAGGCGGAGCAAGTTTAGCGTCTGTTTTGGTTTTCCCTTTTGCTGGCGGTTCTCGGGCCTTTTGCTTCGTGGGAGGTGGTGCAAGTTTAGCATCTGTCTTGGTTTTCTCTTTCTCTTTCGTTGGTGGCTCTTGGGCCTTTTGCTTTGTGGGAGGCGGAGCAAGTTTAGCATTTGTTTTGGTTTTTCCTTTTGTTGGTGGTTCTTGGGACTTTTGCTTTGTGGGAGGTGGTGCAAGTTTAGCATCAGTTTTCGATTTCTGTTTCCCTCTGGCAGGTGGTTCTTGAGATTTCTGCTTTGCGGGAGGTGGTGCAAGTTTGACATCTGTTTTCGGTTTCTGTTTCCCTTTGGCAGGCGGTTCTTGAGATTTTTGCTTTGTAGGTGTTGGAGCAAGTGTAGCACTAGTTTCTCTGGATTTCTTTTTCGCGTTTGTAGGTGGAGGTGATTTAGTCTTCTCACCATGAGAAGCGCCATCGCTATTCTTGACCTTCTGGGATTTTTGCTTCGTAGGGTGTGGTGCAAGTTTAGCACCACCACCATCAGCACCACCGCCAGATTTTTGCTTTGTCGGAGGTGGAGCAATTCCAACACCATCAGATTTCTTCACTTCTTTGGATTTGGATTTCGTCCCAGAATCTGAAATTGGATTCCCATCATCACAAGAATGATCATCAAAATCCTTGACATCTTCCTTATATCTCTCTAACTCGAAAGTTTGCCAAGTCCCATCAATCAGTTTCAACTGCACGGCCCCGCCCTCTAAAATCCTCCATTTACACTCTCTTCTGCATCTCTTCTGAAGAAATGCAGGAAAATATCCATGAACATGATGATGATTCTTGTTCTTAAGGTGGACGTAGCAAACCATGCTAATTTTCTTCACTCCATATCTCTTCCAAAATCCCCAGCGAAGTCTCTCCCCGGGCTTCAATATTTTCTTGAAATTTTCCTTTCTGGCCGTGCAATGGACGAGTGCTTCGTGTTTTGCCTCGTTGCTAATGGAAACATACTTCCTCTTCTCCGTTATTCTTCTTCTTGGAGATGCGTACGACAAGTTGATGGCAAAACAGAGCAAAATGACCAGAAGAAAACAGAGTAGAGGTTTCATTTCTCTTAGCATAATAATATTGGTTTTTCTTACATGTTCCTGTTGATGCAAAGCTGGTTTAGGATTGTGTAATAAATAATGCTCATGGGGTCATTTGATTTTGGGAATTTAAGACAGCAAATTTGTAACAGTAAATAAAAACATTAATGAAACAACTGCAGTTATGTTCTTCAAGGTGGCCAAGTGGAGGTTGCAAGTTTCAGATTTTTAAAGCTTGGGAAAAAATGGGCCAACTTCAGATTGTTTGGGGAAAAGATCCAGCCCAATAATTTCATGAAAAGTAAGGTCAACAAGTTGTATTTTCTGCTCTGTGGATCAAACCAGCCCAATAATTCCATCTTTGTGTTTCAAGACAAAACTACGTTCTACATCTAATTGTTTGGATTTTAATGGTGTTCCTACACGAACATGTCTTCTTGCATTTTCCTTTCTATCATGTAGTATAGTTAATTGAGTGAATCTTACTTCCTCATTGAATATGGTCACCTTTCTTTTATCAAGACTTGAGAATTATTATCTTATATGATATGGTGCATTTTTTAAGGTATTCTTGAATTTTGATAGACTCAATATGCTGTTCGATCCAAATTCTTGTCGGACATGGTGCAGGTCTTATTTTTTTTCTTGTAATTTGTCCATCTAAAGTTTCATGCCATGCACTGCGATGCAACATTAGATCGTTATTACAAGTATCATTTTTGACTTTTTTTTTAAGTTGGAAGTAATCAATAGTCAAATTTAAATGAGTTACTTTTCTTTAACAATAACGAACACATGAATGAACTATCTCTATTTGCCGCCTTGAGAAACACATTTTTTCTGCCCATTTACTCTCTTTGACCTTATATAAAGGCAATAGCAACAAGAAAAAGGGGGAAGATTCGTGAGACCATTGCATATACAACAAAGTCTTTCATTAATAATTGCAGCAGAACACTTACATTCCTTTACTGCTAGTTACATATGATTGGCATCAAACACATCCAAACTTATGCATATTTCTTTTTCAGTTACACACCAAAAACAGGCAAGTTGCCCATAAAATTTAGTTAATAGGATAAAAGATGGAGTTGCATATCTAAAACTCCTATTCTTGTTTTCAATTAAGCAGCAGAAGGGGCAGAGATATATGATACTGCAGGCTCAGGCATAGCAGCCATTATTGATGGCTTTGAGAAGGTCTCTTCCTCTGCATCTTCAGCCTTGTAATCAAGAGACTCGTCGTCATAAACATCCCACCATTTCTTCACCAGCATCTTGATGTCTTCTCTGTCCATGTTGGCTTCCAGGCCGGTGTACCTCCATGGCTTTGATCCCTAATACAAGATCAAACCGAACTATATATCAATGCTATGTTTTGGTTAAGCAGGAGAAAAGGAGAAGGAAATTTTGACATTATAAAAGTTAAAATACAAAGTTATATCATTTGAAGCATAATCAGAGATTACTTACAGCAGCGCAGTAGTGAACAACTTTGACGTTTTCAAGGTCAACGTTTTCCGGGTGGCGCCATAGCATTGCAAGAACAAGGTTGTAGACCAGAGGAATGGGCTTGTAGATTGGTTGGAAGAACATGTTCAAGAAATCCTGTGATTTGCACATCAAAAACAATTAAGAAATGATGGAGGTAACAAGCAATTTGAACAGTTGAGTTTTGGATTGGATTGAGTTTTAGACTTTTGAAGATGAATCCAAATGGTTGGATTTTGTATAATTTTATTAGATTTTGGGCCCAAAATATTGAGTGGGCCTTAAACCGGTCCAACTAAAATTCTTAACTAAATTATTAATATTTTAAAAATAAAAAACTAATAAATTCATGAGCAAAAATTGGATAAATGCTTGCTGATGTAATAATGATGCAATTTCTTTCAAAACTATTAATTTTGTCATGGAATAATTGCTACTTATAGTGAATATTTTAATGCGATCACATAATATGAAAAAAGAAAAAGAAAAAGCTAATAAAATAAAAATACAATTTAATAAAAAAATTTATATTAAATAAGGTGTAAAAGCATGCTAATGCAATTATTGTCTGTTAAATTAATTTTTGCATATAAGCAGAATGAACTAAAAATATTTTTTTGGTATTAGAACCAATCGCACTCAATTCAATTCGATTCATTTTTAATTTATTTAAATAAATTCATGTCGAATCCAAATCAAAGCCAATCCAACCACTCATTTGCCACTTTTACGAAGATCATTTTACTTTTACCTACGCATCGAAATTAGGTTATATATACAAAAACAAAGAGAAATTAAGTTTACCTGCTCAGCAAATGGTGTTGGTGGGGTGATGCGCAGGGTCTCAAGAAGGTTCTCATAAGTGGTTTTGCTGGGCTCATACACAAACATGCCAGCATTGAAGTACAAAGGAGGAGGCGAACCCATCTCAGCAGGCCAAGTCACCTTGTCAGGGCGCTGCTGGCAGTAGCCAATGGAGAACTGTGGGGAGTGGCTCCATGTCTTCTCGCAGAAGCAGTCCATTACAGCGTAGAAGTACCCGTTGGGCGTGTCCAGGAGGTGATCAATGTTGTCGTAAACTTGGATGTCTGCGTCCAGGTACACCATCTTGCTGTACTCCTCAAACTGAAATTATATATATATATATATATATATATATATGCATCAGGTGATGAATTTTTATTTGTCTTCATAATAAAAGAGGAAAATGGAAAAAATAGGGGGAAAAAATTTATGTGGCTGAAGATTTCTTGGATCTTTGTTTTCTTTCTTTTTTCTTTTTTTGGGTTAATGTTCATTTTGAGTGCATGACATCATTTCATCTTTTCCTCAACTACTATTTTCCCCCCTTAAAAAATATACCGACTTAAATTAAATTATATACTACTAAAGTTTATATAAAAATTATATTATAAAAGTTTTATGCATGCATAGTTTAAGGATACAAATATCAAGATTTGACTTGTTCTTTTTTTTTTTTTTTTTTACTTCCCCTATTTTGTCAATAAAGATTTTGCTCCAAACTTAGTGATTAGAGGCAGTTTGAACGAGTTTATAAATTTTCCAAAATATATTACAAGAAAGTTCATGATAAAACTTAAACTTTAAAATGAAGTTACAAACTTTCAAAATAAAATTTTAGAATTTTATAAAATTTAGTATCTTATAAACTCTACAAATATCGATCTTTTAAATAAATTAATTAACCAAACATTCTCATTATGAATCAAAAAAATTTCTTCTATCATTTAATTAGAGTATCCAAAATCTTCAAGAATATAATCCCTAGAAAGTGCATGAATAATTAACTTAATGCATGAAAGACAATAAATTAAATTATAGTAGTCTCCACGCTTATACCTAGCTTAAAGACAATAATTAACTTAATGCATTTCATACATGTGTCTGTATCGTGTCGTGTCCTGTAATCTCTCTCCATATATATATATATATACACACACACGTGCAAACGAATAAATCAAATAATAAGTACTTACATTCCAAATACGAAGCTTGGAGTAGTTGATGACATAGTACGCCATGGCGAACTGAATCTGGTTCTCCGGCGGGTAAATGGGCTCAATCTCCTTCACAATGCAGCCCTGCGACCTCAAAATCTCGCGATGTTCCTCAGGAACATCGGGCAATATCGCCACAACGAGAGGATAAGCAGTTTTAACCTTCCTCAAACCCTTAGCCAATCCCACCACTCCTTTCACGTAATCGCCATTTCCAGCTAAGAATGTCACGTAAGCCTTCCCCGGGTAGCCCGCGTCAACCGCCGGGACCTTCCCGGCGCCGGAGAAAACATCGGCCGGTACTTCAGGAGCCATTTTTTCCAAGATTTTCTGTTTCTGTTTTTGGGTGTGGAGAAGAGAGTATTTCTAGGTAAGTAAAACTAGCTAAGAAGCTGCCAAATTAACCCTAGCTTGCCTTGTGTTTTCTGAAATTCAATGGCACGATTTCTCTCAGTTTATATAGGAGGAAAATGAAATGTTCATGCATGTCAAATTTACTCCAAATGAAATTCAAATAAAAATGCTATATTCTTTTCTTTTTTTTTTTTGAAAAAATAGAAAAAATTAGTGCTTTTTTATTTTTTTGTATTTTTTGGGTGTGTATTTGGAAAAAGTGTTGGGATGTGTGGAGAGAATGAATGAAAATTATTTGATCTTTCATCTTGCCGTTGATTTAGCCTTATCACCAGGAGCAACGGCTTGGATTCAACCGGGGCAGAGGTCGGCTTCAATAGGAATTGAAATTGACATAATTTTGAATATTCTATTCCTACTTTATTCTTTCTTTTATTTTATGGGTTTTTTTAAAAAAAAAAAAATTCTTGAAATTTTCTGATGGAAAATAAAAGTATGCAAGACAAGTGAAATGGGAGAGGGCATATGGAGTGGGTGTCATTGTCTTTGTGGAATATTTATTAAAATTAAATTTATAAAGAAAAAAGAATACTTTAAATATTGAATAGTGGAGCAAAGTAGACATTTCAAATTAGAATTGGGTTTTTTAGGTACGTTTTTTTTTGTCGTGATTATATTTTATTTTGAAAACGTGGTTGACTCAAAAAGGTAAGAAAAGAAACCCACACTAATTTAACCGGAAAACGCACAAAAAATTGGTACAAAAATTACAAAATAAAGAGCTTTTCAGTGTTATTTAGTATGAGAGGATCTAATATGAAATTATTTGTGGACTTTAATTAAGTAATACTATCAAATTTTATTCCACATTAAGAGAATTAACTTTTTAACTTAATTTAGAAGTAGTATCCTTTCTCACTTGTTAAGAAGTCTTTTCATAAAGATAAAATTCTAATTACGTGTTCAGATGAAGTACGTATAACTAGTTTAAATTTTTCATATATACTTGACAACAAATCTAGATATTATTTACTATAAAATATATTTTATATTTTTAAGTTAATCATTTATTCTGTATTGCATATTTACGAATGCATGACAAGTATATATATTCAATTGTTTAAATAAGTAAGTGAAGATTATTGCCAATACGATCGAAAAGCAGCATTACTCTCTACTTACAATATATAAAACAAAAACTTTAATTTTGAACCAATTATTCTCAATCTTATGTCATCATATTATATAAAAAATAAATAATATAGGAAGAGATAATATAGACTTGATGTGTGTTTATGTTGTGTGTTTTGAATTGGAGGGGAATTCTTAGTGGAGAGAGAACAAAATGATGTTGAAATAATTAGTGGGGCTATAATTAGCCAATTACATGTATACATGAGATTAAATGTTTTCACAATAATATAAAGTGCAATAAAGATAACCTTATGTATCTTTAATTACTAAAGGATGAGGATGGAATACAATTAAGGAACATGTTTTCTATTTATTGGACAAAACCACAACTGAGTTATCAAGTAAGAAAAACATATTTATAGCTTGGTTAATATAAAAAGGCAATCCATCCATTCAATTTCAGACACAAGGATTTTGGAGTCATGTCTTGATCCACATAATTATAATTACTACTTTGTTGGGAATATATTGTCCTTTACAACCTAACTGAAAAGAGGAAGCAGAAGAAATTTAGGGTTTGAAAAACTACTAAAGAATATTTTCTAACTTGTTACTATTTTAGACAGGCAAAATTGCATTTTTGGTTCCATAAATTAGATGGTCCCATTTTTTATAATTTTTGCACATTGTATTCAATAAGTACTAACCTTTTTTTTTTCTTTTTTTATTTAACTTGATGACCAAAAAGGCTTTTCGTCCAATAGTTAATGGTGTCAGTACATACCACTCACGTGTCCGTTAAATTGGTGTCCTTTTTGTCCCATAAGTTAGATTTGTTTGAGATTTTGGCCCCAACAAAGTGAAGAGCTATCAATAAAGAAACCATCAATAAACATAGTAACATAATTTGTCTTTTTTGAAGTTTTAACAACTTTTTTTTTTATTACTTTCAACATTCTAAGCAACTCAAGTATCACTTGTCTTCCTCTTTCATATATTTGAGGATCTTCCCAAATAAAGAAACTACATCTATTATTAATGAAAACACAACCATGAAACCTTCTATCTAGATTTTCATTTGTTCATGACGTTTTCAATTGAGGTGGTGTGTCGCAAAAATAAATGGAACCTTCATTTGCAGCCATTTCTCTTTCCTCTTCTGAAAAATCTATTGGAGCTCTTGTTGGGACTAAAAATCCAACAAGGCTAATTTATGGACAGAAAATGCTCAACTTAACGGCCACATGAGTGGCACATGAGCTGCTCCGTTAATTTTTGGATAGAATTAAAAAAAAAATTGCACATATTGAATGTAATGTGCGAAACTGATAAAGAATGAGATTACAATTCAAACATGCGTAACTTATGGGACCAAAAATACAATTTACCTTTTTAGATATATCCATTCAGCCTAAAGTATAAAGAATATTTTCTAACTTATTTTATATTTATATATACTAAAATTAAAAAAAAAAATTGGCGTGCTAGCTCAACCTGCCTAGACCCAGCTCATATAGGAACTGGCCCACCTATCTGGGGGACCAGTTCTGAGCTGGGCCCGCCCCTTTATTGGGGAGTCGACCAGTGACATGCCAACTTGTCAAAGACCCGTGAGCTGGTCCACATGCGACCGAATTCATAAGAGACGTCGTAGTCTTAGCAATGAAATAAATATTAATCGAATTCGAAACAAATACTCTTATAATAAATCCTCGTTACAATCATTTCATAGCTAATAATTATTTTTTTTAATATAATAATTTTTCTACAAATAATGCATAGATAATTTATTATGCTTGCAACAAACTCTCAACACAAAAATAATTTCGTAATAACTATTCTATGATACATAACTAATTTTTGCATAGTGTGATGAGGGGATGCATGCCTGTGGAAAATGCTTGGGCATGTTGGTTATTCATGTTTCTTTTTCGTTAATGAATGTACATTTGAATTTGAATTTATGGACATTGGATTATGTTTGAGAAAATCTGCTTCACTAAAATTATAAGCTTTAATTTATTTGAACAGGCACGTGAATGTATTAAGCATGTGAAACATCAGCCTCATGTATGAGAATTCAACATTGAGGTTATAATTTTTTGGGAAACAAAGACGAAGCTTTTTATTACATGTGGCCACGCTATAGTAGATCAAATAACGACTTGATGTAGATATAATTTTAAAAATACTTTTAAATCATTCAACAATAATTATATAATGTTTTACATATTCTTTTTAGACGGATCGATATGATCCAATTATATATGAACTAAATAATCTAAATTATTGAATGTGTGTGTTTAAATAATTTAAATTAGGCTAGTTCAATTATCCCTACTTACTAAGTAGAAGTATATATTACAAGTAACAATTTCATATTTAAACGTTTACACACATTCAATTATTTTTCATTACATTTATTATTCTTTCAATATTTTTGGCTCCTATATATTCTTCAAATACTGACTTGACGATCAAAAATTTTCACTGAGTAAAAGTAGGGATTTTAGATATTTCTATGATTCAGATATCTCTAAACTTAAATCGAGAAGACTCTGCTAACTAGCTCAATTAAATCTAACCCTACAGCAAATAGAGGATATTTCTAAACTCAAAATAACACAATAACACAATGTTTATCTTTTCAACTCTTATATAAAATCAAAATTCCATTTTCAATAAAATAAGAAGTTCATTTTAATATGGAATACAAGTCTTCTATTAAGTGACATCATCATACTAATAATGATGTTAAAGGTGGCACAACTTCTTAGAATAATGTGGCTGGCAATTTTCGAAGTCATATAATTAGGGCAACAATGATTGGAAAGAAACAAGGATCAATTTGCATGTTTGAGAAGCTAAGGCTACTATCATAGTTATATCATCATCATCATCACCAGGGATTAATATCTTTCTTGTCCTTCTACATATTGCTTTTGCTACATTGCATGGCCCCAAGGGCTAAGAGTAACTTTCTTGGTCCATACGACATTGTATATTGACTGATCATGCACCTTTTACTATGTGCATGGGCCAATAATGTTTTATACACTTGTTAGATGATACTAATTTGTACTTATAAAGAATCATATTTGAATGCCATGACGCAATAAATTATGATATTTGTCCTATAATAACTGATATGAAATCTTGTTCTACATCAAAAGAATCAAAATTTTGATATAATTTATAAATTATTCTTCTTTTTTTTACCATTTGAAATAATTTAGATCCTTTAGTTGAGTATATGTTTCAATTCGTATTATAATTTTATGTATGCATGTTAAGTTTATTTAATACAACATCAATTATTTTTGTAAGAAAATAGTTAGTACATCTTGGCATATAGATATATAATGGTATAGGAAATAAGGCATATATTTGAATAGAAGACCTAAAATGTACTTGAAACGCCTTTTCAAGTCGTTTGGATCTTTAACTTCAGCTCGTTGTCACATACTTGCCTCTTATAAGCTATCGTGCGGCATTTAGCCTATTTATTCTTTTTACTTGATTCTTACTTTTTTAGAAGAAAATAGTAGTAAACTTGTTTACTTGATTCTTACTTTTTTTTATTACAAATAAGCTCTTAACCTATTTATTCTTTTTTCCTTCCAAACGAACGATAGAGATTGATTTAATCCTACGGTCTAGATTTACTAATCTAGAGATTTCCTAAAACTAGAACTCTCCAAAACATTCTATAGATTTTTACACATGTTCTACATAATTCCTAAAACTATGTAGAAAGTTCTAGAAACTATTCTAAAGAATTCTACACAAGTCAACACTAGAAACTTCTACACAAGACTACACTAGTCTTCAACTTTCTATAATTGTATATAACGTTCTAAAGACTTCTTTAACCTTTCTTAACCTCCACTATTTTTGCTCCCGTGCGCGTCTTCGACTAGGGCGTGACACCATGCTTCATTTCTTAAACCATATTATAAATTAATATTATGTATATTAAATATTTTTCTTGTAATTGTGAATCAAATACATATAGCATGCATGTATGCATGAAGAGACGTGACAAATTAATTTGAATAGAGGTCTATCCTAAGAAGTGTTTTATATGATCAAATTTTCTACCAATGCATGCTAATAAATTAATATTTTCACACGACTGGACTTGTTTGTTAGGTACCGAATCTGCCCACCACCAATATTGTGAAACATTAATTTTTTAATTTACTGATGGATTTTTTCTTTGGTGAAAGTCAGTTTTCTTGTAGTGTGTGTGTGTATATATATATAAATAATAATTAAGTGTGTAGCCTTCCTTTTAGTAGTGTCAAGGAAAAAGGAAAGGATGCAATGCGGTGTGCACCAAAACAGGCTATATACCCCAAAAAGGCCATGGAATATACAACTTTAAATCAAAGCATTAGAAATTCGAATATCATCTCCAATATCCCAAGTGGACTGCAAAAGACAAATTCAGAATTCAATGATGAGTAGAAGAGCTATATAAGGCTCAAATAATTGATGCACAAGGACTAAAAAGTGCTTGTGGGAAACTACAACATATGGCCATATGGCAAACCCTCATCAATTCAAAAGAGGATCTATTTTTCAAACCCTAACTTTCTTTCATGTAACACTGCAGTGGTCCTTAAAGGCCTTGCGATGGATGGATATGTACCATGTACAATGCATATCTCTAACATGCCACGTTTCGATATTTGGTGCGTTCTAATGTTACTTAATTATAGAAATAGCAAATTATTTAAGAAATAACTTTTTAAGTTGTTCTCGAACTGATTGGGGAGATGAATATTTGAAAAAATGCAGTACATGTTGATCAGGCTGTATCTACTGATTGCCGAGTGTAATAAAAACATATGTAATATGAACAAAAACTCTACCCAAGATCAACAAAAACCCTTGTTGGTTGGAGTGTGTTTTTATTGGACTTGATTATGAATAGAAAAGTAACATAATATTAATAGAATACTTTATTGATCATATATATATATATATATACAGATACACTTATGTGAAAATTTTATATTGGTTAATTGAGTATGTTGAATTAGAATATGATGATATCATAAGGTATGTAAAATGTTGAACCCTTTACGTATGACCTAATATGATCATTATAATATGATTATACATATCCAATTAAATGGTATGTGAGCCTTTATTTATTATGTGCCATATTTGTCATAAATTTTTTGTAGTTATGCTTTGATATTTTTTGAGACAGCCATGCATCCTTTAACTTCATATGTATGTGGACCAAAAATGGGAGTATGTTGTTAGCTGTTGATAACTACATATTTTTTTATTTTAATACTAAATATATGTGCTTTCAAGCCAAAAAAATTATTGAAAGGACTAATGTGTCCAAAAGGAACATAATTTTTTTATAAAAGAAAAGATAAAAAGGAAAATAAATTATGAAAGGCCATTGCAAGGAATTGGAATGAGGGAAAAGGGGTGCTGGAATCTGATCCCCACCCTTTCGGCCCCCACTTAACTTTGGGGATTCAAAGGTCGATAGAAGGAAACAAAAGAAATAGGGCCCTCTACCTTGCAAGCTTTCACATCTAAAATTTGCTGGTACGCATAAATATTAGTAGTATATATAATGATATATATGTGTGTGTGTGTGTGTAGTGTGTGTCCTTTAGTGAAAGTTAGTAATTGTGGTGTGGGGTTGATTTTGCAAAATTGTGATGGGGAAGGGACTTTTTTTTATGTGTCCAAAACAAAAAGGTGTCGCATAACCTCATACATCGTCTAGGATCTTCTTGTCCATGGCCAAATGAATCAGAATTTCTTCTTTTCTTTGTTTTCTTTTTTTCTTTTGTGTGTGTGTATATCTATTGTTCTGAATGTACTATAATTTGTTAGGATTCAAATCTAAATTTGTATAGGTGAAAACAATGTCACTGAATCAATTGATCACTCGATCCATATATTTAGAGTTTGTTTGATTCAAATTATTTTATGGATTATAGTTTTGTGAGGGATTAAAAGTAAAAATAAAATAAAATTTTAATTTTTGATATTTCTAAATATGGAGATCATATCTTAAACTAAAGAGCATATAACATTTTTTTTCATTTACCTTTATCCCAACAGATGCTTGGTTCAAATAGCCGAATAGGAATTGACACACTTTTTTAAAAAGAAAAGAATAAAGAAAGAAAAAGAAAAACATAAAATAGTAGAACATAAATATCATAAAAAATTTAAGAATTAAAAATATTGTGACGGGCTCTTATCCATCTCATGTGGAGAACAACTCAATGAAATGCAAATAGATATAGGAAATCTGATCAATATTGCAAAGAAATAAAAAGCATGTATAATTTCTTTTGCAGTAATCAATTTTTCCAACTAAATTCTCTCAAAAAAAAAAAAAAATCCAACTTAATAGAAAATTTCATTTTATTACTTAGAAGTTAACAATTTTTTTTTTTATATATTTAATCAAGAATACTATCAAGACCAAACGATGTATGGGACCTCCTTTATTTTTTTGAATGTATATAAAAGAAAATAACAATTTCTGCACGAATTTCGATATATATCCTATGAGTGAAATTAAATTATTCAATTCTCGTGATTATGTATGGAATTAACCTGTTGACTTCCGCTTTTCGCATTTTGCCAAACAGCATAATGTCCCATTGGTCTACGCATAATTAAATGCAACTTAGCCTCAGCAAATATCAATCCATTAATCAGCACGTGCCAGCCGCAATTTGATTTTGAAAACCCACGTGCTCAAGGCCCAAATTGTCGGAACCGAGCCACAGATCGAGTAGGGAATTGCCCTTTAGGTTTGGCAATTTGAACCCACCCTACGGTGCCACCTCGATCCATCTCGATGGGGCGAGTAAAAAATTCAATCCGCATGAAACGGGACAGGTTTTATTGCAAATTTTGTGCGGGGTGGGATCGGGTTCAAGACCAACTCACCCCGTACCCCCGCCCCCCATGTTTATATATATATATATATTATATTTTATTAATTCTTAAAAATATAAAATAAAACTTAAATTACTTAATTCTATTCCATACTCTTGAACTTTTCATTCTTTTAACACCGGCCGCCCGCCTTCTGTCTTCATTCTTAAAACTTGATTTTTTATCTTCATTCTTAACACCGACACCCGCCGCCCGCCTTCACTCTCTGAGGAAACAAATCCACCTCATCTTCGCATTTCCCAACACCCAAATAAATATTATTTAGATTCTATATCTTAATTTTTGTTTCTTTTTTTATAAAGATAAAGTTATTATTTTATTTAAAATTGTACTAAGTTGTTGTGAATGGAGTAGATTAAGGTGGGGTGGAGAGGAATGGGTGCGGATTTTACATATTTAATGCAAGGCGGGTTGAGATTTTCAAATTTGAAACTCGTAGATTGGGACGGATTTTAAAATATTTTTTTAAGTTGCAAAGTGGGTTCGGGTTTAAGAAAAACCGCTTCAACCCACCACATTGCCAAGCCTATTCCCCCTTCGGCCCCTCCCTCACCTTCCGCCCACCCATCCTTAATCAGGGGTAGTTTTTATGTTTAATTTATTCAAAAGTCAGTATTATATAAATGAAATCCCTTGCTCCTTTTCTTTTTCTTTTCCTTTTCTTTTGGCTCCTGATAAACATATTTTTATCACTGAATAGTACTCTTCTGCTCTGCAAAATAAATTTAACCTCTTAAAATAATATCGTATTTAAGCTAGCTGACGCTGGACATATATTCTTTATCAAATTTCTTTAGTAACTAAATATGTCGACGACAAGTCGAATATGAACGCGGCCGGCTATTTTTACGTTTGATTACATAGTTTCGAAAGTTCTACTTTCTTCTTCAATCAGCATCTCAATCAGGTTCTGCTACGAGATGAGCTGAGCCCAATGCCAGGTTCCAACATTTTCACAGGAAATCAACTGTGCAAGCCCATTGCGGACAATGGGCTGAATTCAATACACAATCCAGTAAAGAAGCATTTCCATTTTATTATGAACTTTAATATTTGGGCTTTGTTCACTTGCATTTTGGAGAAATATTTCCCAACTCCCAAAATAATCCCAAAAAATATTCACATTCTCCAATCATTTTCTCAAAATACAAAAAATTTATACCCAAAAAAACCCTCAGAATTCAATCTCAAAAAAATCCTATACACTACCTTGTCCTACCTAACACTCAAGTGTATATATATACACACACACACACACCATCAAATATATATATATATATACACATTACATAAAAAAACAATTTCTTCCTACCAACCCAACAAAAAAGTAACTAATTTGATATTTACAGTAAAATTTATCCCTACACCAAAACATTAACAAACAAGCAACTCATTCTCAATTCATTTTCCTTATTTTCCCAAAACATAAACAAACAACTAACACTTTTTCCACATTTTCTTCCAAAAACTCATTCTCCCAAAAAATTTTCTAGAAAATGCCCAAAACACAAGTGAACAAAGCCCTTGGCTTTTGCGTAGCTACGGACACCACGATGTAATAAAGTTGCTAACATACCGTTTAACTAAAACAAATTCAACTGACTGTGACTCAGTGGCATAAATCTCCCACATATTGTAGGAGGTTAGGTATTCCAACCCAAACGAACTCCTGATATAGATGCTTGTGTATAACAAAATAAAATAAAACAAATTCAATTAATTGTGAGAATTTTACAATTTTTAAAGACAAGATCCATAAAACAAACTACTCTTTGCGACTGAGTATTACATTGAAAACTAAACAAATGTTTGCAAATATATGAAACAAACCATTGTCTGTTACACAGCCATTTCAAATGTCCTAAACACAAACAAAACACTGCAAACATGAAAATAAAAACATTGCCAAAAGACTAGTTAACACTAGACAAAAACTCAGCTTCATCCAGCATTAGCTCACGTAAACAACTCCATAACGTTTTAAGCCTGTAATAATATAGCAGAGTCAACAATTGACCAGAAAAGTTACCAATTTAACAGAGAGCAATTCTAGAAGCAATCTGATAAAGAGTTTTTTTATGAATTTATCAGAAATACTTGCCTTGTTAGCGATGTTGTTGGACAGCCAATCCAGCCCCTCGTAGAGCCCCTCCCCGGAGGTCGCACAGGTGCTCTGGATGTACCTGGAAGCAAAGAAAATCAGATAAAAAACAACATAGAAAGCATGTGGAAGTACTGATCACAAAGGAACCAAGATTAAGAATGCGTACCAGTGGCGCTGCCTGAGTGAGTGCAGGCCAAGCTTGTCAGTTATTTCAGCAGCATTCATTGCATTAGGAAGATCTTGTTTGTTTGCAAATACAAGTAATACTGCATCTCTCAGCTCATCCTGAAAGAAGTAGCCAATGTTTCCAGCCAAATGATCAGAACAATCTTTTTATGTCAAGAAATAATCAAGCAAAATCACCAAATGGTGCATTTTATCTCACCATAAAGACATAATTGCAAGAAGGTAGCATTTTAAATGAATGTCCAAAGCAGTTATTCAACTCATTCTGAAATAACTCATTTCTGTGCAATTTGTTTGGTCAGGGTCAAAAAGATACATGTGATAGTAATTCCTAATGATACACACAAATGCAAGAAGTCCATATGAACTGCAGTACCTCAAAAAAGTAAGATATTGCAACATCTAACTAGCAATAAAATTAGAGGTGAACTAATCAACTCTTTCCTAACCAATCATCCACAGACATGAGCAAGCGAACTACAACAAATTATCCGCTGCATATGCTCGAAGAAAAGAGGTATTCCCATAATAGATTGATGTGACCCTATGATTAGAATGGGGATAATTCATCCTTTTGAAGGCATATTTCTCAAAGAAACTAAATTTTTTTCACAAGTCATTGATGAGTTTTTTGTTTCTTAGAATTTGAAAGTTACATGATTAGAGTGACGAAATGGATTATCACCTCATTCAACATCCTATGCAATTCATCCCTTGCCTCAATTACACGGTCCCTGTCATTGCTATCCACCACGAATATGAGACCCTGGGTGTTTTGGAAGTAGTGTCTCCACAATGGACGGATCTGTAAAATGTAAACAACATTATTTCCCACAACATGCACGCAAGTTCTGTCAAAGAACTAGAACATTCTGCTATTCTATGAGATGAAAATCCCTAAACAGGAGCTTGGAGAGATCAAACTTATTTATTTCAACTACTAAAATATAGTAACATGCTAATCATAAGATATAATAAAAACAAAATTCCCACCTTGTCCTGACCCCCAACATCCCAAACAGTGAAGCTGATGTTCTTGTACTCAACAGTCTCCACGTTGAAGCCTGCAGACCAATAGTAAGCCCAAGCAAAAAAGAATATCAGGAAGTAGTTAACTATTCAATACATGAAAAACAGATCGATTTTGCAGAACAACATATATTACATTAGTAGAAAGAAACAGCCAAGTTACACAATTAAGAGGCCATACCAATGGTAGGAATAGTAGTGACAATCTCTCCAAGCTTGAGCTTGTACAGGATGGTGGTCTTACCAGCAGCATCAAGTCCAACCATCAGAATGCGCATCTCCTTCTTAGCAAAGAGCCGGCTGAAAAGCTTCGTGAACGTCAACCCCATTTTTCTTTCTTGCTTTAGAACCCTGTATCCCATCAAGGCATCAGTCATGTTGTATAAATATACATAGATCAGCATTATAAGCATCTGATAGAAAGATAAAAACGTGAATAGGATAGTAAGAATCCTTCAGTATAATACAAAAGACTATTTCAATATGCCCAATGTGTACCTGTGGCCTATTTTGCTAGACGGTCGATCACAACATGTAAGGCACAAACAAAACTTTGTATAGACAACAGATGCACGTAAATATAAGAGGCACATTATACAAAGGCATCATAATAATCATTAAAAACATATCCCACTACTCTACCTAACTAAAATAACATGCAGTAAATTTTAAATGAACCCCATCATTTGTTTCAAACACAATTTAAATTAAAGTAGAGATACACAGCGAGATATGAAATGATACATTTTATAATTCCAATGTATACATAAGCATCCTGCACCATCTATAACCACATGCATATGTTTTAGAAATGCAGCTGTAAATTTACAACATATCTAAGGTAAATGATCAAATCGGTGGAAGCATGATCTTAGGAAACAAAATCTAGAAAATGTCTGAATGACAAACAACTTTTGGAGCTAAAACTAAACTCTATAATGATCAAATGGATCTATAAGCAAAAATAAATTCAAATTCAACCATAACAAATATTTACAACAATCGCATGATTTTCAGATTTCCAAAACATAGTCATAAAATTCGCAAAAGAAATCCATCAGATCGAAATGATTTAATAAATTTCAAGATCAGATCACAAACAAAAAAGTTAACTCTCGAGAAAACCACAATTGCACATCCTAAATTACACCAAATTTAATCTCAATTCAAACGAAATGCCTTCTACCTTCAATCAATACCAAAAGAAAATACAAAATGCAACAAAAACGAAGATCTAATTCACATCACACGACAGATACAATCAAATCATAACAATAAAAAACAAAATCACAAAATTCAGATCAGAACTAAATCACCTCAATAGAAATGAAACCAAGCCTCATAAACATGTATGCATACGAGATTCATATGCGATCGAAGGTATCACGTACCTTAGAACGGGAGATTTGGTGAAATGTTATAGAGAGAGTTTGTTTTGAGCGTGTGCGAGAGAGAAATATGGAGCTGCCTGAGAATAACGCGAGAGAGTAATAACTATTTTTAGGGGAGGATTAAGAATCGTCAACCAGTGGTTATTTATATTCGATGCCCTCCGCGTATTTTCTGTAATGTCCATATTGCCACTGGTTTTTTCCTAAAACAACGGAATTGCCCCTCGAGAAATGACGCTGCTTCCTTCGCTTCCCACCGTTGGATCCATGGCCCTTTTATGTTGACTGGTGGAGATGTGGTGTATTACGGCTGCTGCCTGCTGGCATGCCTACCCCTTGATTACACATTGTTGTGCTGGCAAATGAATGAGATTTTGCCACGTTGTGTTTGTGGGCAGTTTTACACCTAAGATTTCCATGGATTAAGGCAGGCAATTGGAATGTATATTTTAAATAAATAAATAAATAAAAATAAAAAGAAGTATATTTTTAAAAAATATATTTATTATGAATTTAGATTGTTGCCAAAAATATTTTCGCAAAATGATTTTTGGGAAGTGAAATTTGGAAATGTGATAGTTGTTTGTTTGTGTGTTAAATGGTAGGTGAAAAATAAATTTGGAAAAAATTATTTGTTTGTTAATGTTTTGGGAGGAGACAAAACGTCACATCAATAATTTTTTAATTAAGTTGGTAGGGTGAAATTGATATTTTAAAATTATTTATGTCTGTATATATATATATATATATAAATTGGATAGGGAGGACAAAAAATGAGAGGATAAGATATTGGAGAATGAGTAGAAAATGAATTTGAAGGGTATTTTGGACCTTTTAGGTGTATTTTGGATAGTGGGATTGGAAAATGTGATTAGTTGTTTGTGTTTTGAGAGTTGAAAAATATTTTAACAATTTTCTTTCATTTTTAATTTTTCTTTTTTGTAATTTAATACAAAACAATAGCAAACTTCAAATATTTTTTGCGGTTTTTAATGCAATGATATGTGATTTTAATAGACATTATGATATCTATTCTTATTTCATATCAATAGTACCATATTTTAATTTTTATTTTTTCAAATTTTAATGTGAAATTATGGTCCATGAGGCTACTGTTAATTTAGGAGTTACATCTAATCAAGAATTTGATCTTTCAACCAAATTCTTTTTACTGTTATTTTTCTTTCCTTTTGAATCTTCCCTTCTTTAGTGCAGAGCCTCTTCTTCTCAGGTATTCTACAGAGGGAGCAAGATCAAGTGAACAAAGAAGGAAAAAATAGATTATGAAAAACAGCAACCTTGCATATTGAACTGGAGAAGACATTTTCCCACCAAGAAAGATCAATAGATGATGTGGGGGAATTGCCAATTGTAACAAGAAATGCATAATGAAAGAGAAATTTGCTCAGTCTTTCACACAACTTTTATTCTTTTCCATCTCTTATTTCTCAACTCTCACATATGCATAAGCATATGAAGAAATTTGATCATGGAAGCCTAGGAAATCTTGAGAAGTCTGGTTTTCTGCGTTCTAAGTATGCGTTCTTCCCCTCGCTACCTTCCTCAGTCCCGTAAAACAGAAGTGTGGCATCTCCACCAATTTGCTGTAAAATGGGGGAAAAGTTGCAAGAAATACTAAGTTGTTTGTTCATTAAAAAACAGAACTGATCTATCAAGTTGCTGTTATATTTATGTATCCAAATGAGTATATAGCTGGATTACCTGAAGTCCGGCATGCCCATCATCAGCTGCATTGATGGCTGATTTGCACAGACGGATTGCCATCGGGCTGTTCCTCAGGATCTCTCTACACCATTTGACTGTTTCTTCTTCAAGCTTCTCTAGCTGAAAGAAAAGTTTTAAGTTATCTTGTCGGATTAGGTCCAGAACAACACTTGGAATATTGTCATTTCAGTAGCAAGAGTCTTACCGGAACAACAGTATTAACAAGTCCCATTTTCTCTGCTTCTGAGGCATTGTAAAACCTTGTCATATACCACATTTCACGTGCTCGTTTTGGTCCAACCTATGAAATTAACATGATCAAGCACTTGAAAGGAGATAGTCAGGATCTCTCTAAGTTTCAATACTTACCAAGCGAGCCATTATGGAAGCCCCGTAACCAGCATCAAAGCTTCCAACCTGCAGTTTGGACCAAAGAAAATACATGATTTATGATGTCTGAAACACAGTTCAAGAATATTTCTTTGATGATTCAAGTCTTTGTGAAAACCATAAATGCATACAAATGTGATCAATACAAGAAAAGACATCCTTAAAACCATTAACTTTACTTGCATATGCATATGGATTAATGTTGGAAAAATGAACTTCACAACATCGCAGCTCACAGTGAACATATCATACACTTCCTAAAAGATTTTCACTCTTACCAACTCGAATTAACCATCAAAAGATAGTTATTACAAGAACAATAGAATAAGATTACCTTAGGTCCCGTCTGACCGAAAATGGCATTATCTGCTGCAATTGTTAAATCACAGACCATATGGAGCACATGCCCACCTCCTACTGCATACCCTGCAACCTTGTTTTATTTATAGAATAGAAAAAACAAAGTACATAATGATGTCAGGATATCGAAACTCTAGAACTGATCTGATACTGTGGAAGAAAAAATAACAAGATAAATAAAGCTTACCATTGTTATCACTGGCTTGGGAAGGCGACGGATTTGCACCTGCATTTATAAACAACAAATTAGGTACTTAGAAACAATAAACTATCTTCACACTGTTTTCTGTGATCAAGTCATGGGAAACTAAAGAGCATATAATTTTACGGACGATTTGGTAGTTATTTTAATTGTACCTGCAGATCTAAAACATTGAGGCGACCAAAATTATCATAATCAACATAACCTTCCTTGCCTCTGAGTGATTGATCCCCTCCACTGCAGAATGCCTTGGTGCCCTGCAGCATATCATCATACATAAAAATTATGAAGTCATTCTAGGAACTACGAATTACAGCAAAAATGTTAACAAATTGCATAGTAGTAAGTACAGGGAAAACCAAAAATAAGTATTAGTTTTTTTCCCCTCATTTTTTCCAAAAATCGGAGACCGGACCAACTGGTCTTGGGGCTGCTCCCCCCTCAGCAGCCCCTGTCTTTCACCACCAATTTTGACTGTCATAGTTTCCGGCAGCCAAACCAGAAAACTAAAACAAGAATAATAGTTTATATTATCTAAAAGATTTGATTCAACGAATTCAACTCCAGATCAACCTTGAAAACATATGATATGGCCCATATCCCTAGTTCTTGTTTATGCAATCCACAAGTTGACTTCAAATTATTAGCTGAAAATATCATACTTTATCCTTCTTCACAACTGTACATAATTTTTACACCAATTATGCATAATTATGAGCAGTCTCTACTCTCTCCAATCCCTTCTTTAAGGCATAGTCATCATTTGAATACATGATGATCATAGCATGGAAAAAACAAATGAAAGCTCATTTATGAACTACGCCAAAGGTAAACTCAACTAAATTACCTTCCCGGTGAAAATAATAACTCCGATGGAGTTATCGTCCCTGGCATCGTTGAACGCCCGCATGAGCTCCTTCACTGTTTGAGGTCGGAAAGCATTTCTTCTCTCCGGCCTATTAATCGTTATCTACAGACACCAAAATCAAAAGCAAAAATGTTGATATATAGTATAATTTCAGCATCAACAGAAACAAAATTGTGTGGTAAAAAAGAAGGGACCTTCGCAATGCCCTCTCCGACAGCTTTTTCATATATAATATCAGTGAACTCCTTGCCGGAATCATCCACCGCCGATTTCCATTCCGGGATGTGGGTCGGGACTTCGCCGTTCACCCGATGAAACGAATCGTTGAACCCCGAGCTGCAGTTCAAAAAGGCAATGCTGTTGTTACTATTCCTGTTCTGGGTTTCAGCTGGAATCAGATGCCCGGCGAGAGAGGCCATTCTCCTGTTGATTGCCTCAATATCCTTCTCCGCCATTCCTACCATTTTAGCCCAGCTTGTGAATTCCAGTGGAACTTGCAAATGGAGGAATGGAATTACCAACCAGCAGTGTCAGCGTACTTTGGCGGTTCGCTGTCCTAAGGATCGATATAAGTCGGAGGAGATAAGATGAAGCCTCCTATTTGTAGTAATTTTATGGGAGGAGAATTCCCGATATTGCCCTTGTAGTAGACCTTTACAATTGGATTCTTCAAGGGCAAACCTTTACAATTGGATTCTTCTCTCTATATTTGTTTAATTTAATCAGTTTGGCACTGATCGTGTTGATCTCTTCATTTTTTTTTTTCTGTAAAATGAAATAAAATAAATTAGATAATCAAATTTGCTATGTGTTAATGTGCCTTTTGTTTTAATTTTTTGGGATAAAAATACTTTGTTATTCAAACTATGTGTATTTTTATACTTTGCTAATTAAATTTTTTTTTTTGTGATACTTTACTATCCAAACTACACCTTTTTTTTTTCATCTTACCATATACGAACAAGTTCTGGTGAAATATTATAAAAAAAACTTCGTCACATCAATGTCAGGGGCCTCCTTTTCAGGTATTATAGTCAAATCTTCTAAATGTATGGACATTAATAATCATTTCCTTGGTGTAACCTTGCTAAATTTCAAAATGCAGTAAAGTTTTTTCAATATACTTTTAGGTGTAAACAAGGCAGACTTTTAATGAAATGATAAAAAATATCTTTAAAAAAGACTCAGGCGATTCCTATGATGAAATACCATTGATAAAATATTTTATGTATGGCAATGTAAAAGAAAAAGTATAATTCAAATGGTGAAATGTCATAAAAAAAAAAAATTGATTGACAAAGCGTAAAAACGTGCATAATTTGAATTGCAAAGTATCTTTATCCCTATTTTTTTTTACTGTTTTTTGGACAAGTAAAGAAAACTCTTATCAAAATCTGAAAACTGAAAAGTGTAGTATAAATTAAATTCAAACTCAAACTTATAATTAGATTTTATTTAATTCAATAGATTGCATGCTTAATGCTTGGTTATAATGTCACTGGGGAAAAGCATGGATCTTGTCTTGTCATTGGAAGGTGGTAATTAGGTATATGTTACGTTTAGTATTAATAAAGAGTACATGGGATGTCCTTACAGCTTCTCTTTACTATTATTTATTTGCTTTTGAAGATACCCATAGACAAAAAGGTTGACTCTCTTCTTTTTTGTGTGTGCTTTTATTTTAATTTTCATTTGTCGTTTTTCATGCTTCAATTTTGACTTATAGATTATGATATAGTGCCGTTCAAGTGTTCATCACTATTTGTATTCTCCTAGTCTTCTAAATATGTTGAATGGTAGAATTTAGGACTTGAAACACAAAATAAGGTTAGAAAGTTATTGGAAATATCCCAATTACAAACCCCTCAATATAAAGTATGAGTTTTTTTTTTTTTCTTTTTATAATTGTAAAGAAAAAAAAAAAGCAATAGTGGCAACCTTACCTTCTCCCGCTACGCTAAGTATTGAATTTTCATGTTTAGCCACAAATATGTCAGACACCTGAACAATCCACATAAATACAGATCCTGTAAGAGTAGCACCACCAAAAACCAAGTAAAGTATGAATTAAGTGGCCAATTAGTCTAAATCCAAAAACTATTTCTAAAAGAATGTTGTACTAACTTGTCACACCAAGATCAACCAAAGGATCAAAATACTTTTCTAAGTCTCAAATTGATGGTCATGACTTCAGCCCAAATGAAAAAGAAGTAAACATTTGTAATTTTTGAATATTACTTTATTGTAATGGGGGTGAAAACATTTTCTGGATCAAATTTAATTTTTGTTTGGTTGTGGAAGTAGGTGTGCAATCAAGTCAAGTCGAGTCGAGTTTGGACAAAAAAAATTAGCTCAAAATATATATTTTAGGCTTGTGTTAACAACTGCAAAATAGCATGGAGAGTTGATGCAATCTGAAAAGTGTATTATTTAGAAAGGATGCAGCCATATTTATATACACGAGAAGGATAACTGACTAGCTAACAGAATTTGTTTGCTAACCCTAACTAACTCTGATAAAATAACAGAAAGTTAGCTATATAGAAAATGAAATACAAGTGAAAAGAAGATCCTAATCTAATACCCCCCCTTCAAGGTGGACGGTGGGGATCCCGGATGGCCAACTTGGATAATAAGCTTACAAGTGACGAGGCTGGCAGGTTTTTAGTGAAAAGATCAGGTAACTGGTTAACTAAACGGATGGGCATGAGACGAAGTATGCCTGCAGTGAGACGTTCAAGCACAAAATGGCAATCAATTTCTATATGTTTGGTCCGTTTGTGGAACACGGGGTTATTAGCTATGTGCAAGGCTGCTTGATTGTCACAGAAGAGGAGAGTAGGTGCGGGAACTGGTGCATTAAAATCCTTGAGAAGCTGTTGAATCCAAGTAAGTTCAGCGGCGGTCGCAGCAAGGGCCCGATATTCGGCTTCAGCTGAGGAACGAGAAACGGTGGACTGCTGTTTAGACTTCCATGAGATCAAGGATTCACCAAGGAGAGTGCAGAGACCTGTTGTAGATTTACGTGATTCGGGGCATGAAGCCCAATCAGCATCGGCAAAAGCATGTAGTTGAAGTTGTGAGTTGGTGGAGAAGAACAAGCCTTGACCAGGGGATGCCTTAAGGTACTTGAGAAGGTGGTATGCTGCTTGGAGATGCGGGGTGCGAGGAGCAGACATGAACTGACTGAGTTTGTGCACGGAGAAGGTGATATCGGGCTTGGAAATCGTGAGATAGAGGAGTTTGCCAATGAGCCGTCTGTATTAAGTAGGGTCTGGCAAAGGGGAACCATTGATAGAGTTAAGCTTCAACTTAGGATCAAGGGGAGTGGAGACTGGTTTTGTAGCAAGTAACCCTATTTCTTCAAGAAGCTGAAGAGTGTAGTGGCGCTGAGTCAGTACAATACCCGATTGATTTCTTGCAATTTCTAGCCCTAGAAAATACTTGAGTGGACCAAGATCTTTCAGTTTGAAACTATCCTGAAGAAGGGCTTTGAATTTGCTAATCACTGACAAAGACGGTCCTGCCAGAACTATGTCATCTACGTACACAAGAAGGGCCAGGAAGGAATCGCCATGACCATGAATAAAGAGGCTGTGTTCCGATTGAGAATGTGTGAAACCGAGCTGCAAGAGGGCTGATGAGAGCTTAGAGTACCATTGCTGGGATGCCTGTTTAAGCCCGTATAATGATTTATGTAATCTGCAAACTAGTTTAGATGATCGACTAGTCTGAGGAGACTGAAAACTGTACCCTGGAGGAATGTCCATATAGACTTCTTCAAAGAGGTCCCCGTTTAAGAAGGCATTGTTGATGTCGAGTTGGTGGAGATGCCAACGGTTGATGGCAGCGAGAGCAAGGAGAAGTCACTGAAGTGAGCTTGGCAACCGATGAGAATGTGTCGATGAAGTCGACACCCTATTGCTGAGTATAGCCCTTGGCAACAAGCCGGGCTTTATACCTATCTATAGACCCGTCGGCGTGAAACTTAACCTTATAAACCCAACGGCAACCAATAGAATGTTTATTAGGTGGAAGCGGGTCAACTGACCACGTGTGATTGGATTCAAGGGCTTGTAACTCAGATTGCATCGCCTCTTGCCATTCTGGAAATTTTGCAGCTTGATGGTACGTTTGAGGCTCAAAGTGAGCAGATATATTTAGGAGAAGATTTTTATGACATGGAGAAAAAGAGTTGTAAGATAGATAGTGAGAAATAGGGTATGTTGAGTGGTCAATGATAGATTAGGACTGAAGTAATGCACAATGATAGTTTTGGAGATAACTTGGTAGTTTTGTAATTCTAGTAGAACGCCTTAAAGGCTGAGAGGGTAGAGGATTGTGGATGATGTTACTTTTCGGATTGACAGGAATGTGAGTAATAGAAGAATGTTGATTTAAGGTCGTAGATGGAGGAATGTATGGGATAGCATTCATAGGAATAGGGAGAACCAAATCAGGAAAAAGGATCAATCATAGGGGATGTGTGGGGGATAGTGTTGAATGGATATATGTGCTCATGAAATATAACATGCCTGGAGGTGAATATTTGTTTAGTAGAGATATCATAGAGTTTGTACCCTTTCGTTGCTAGAGGATAACCGAGGAAAACACATGACTTAGCTCTAGGATCAAACTTGGTTCGATGGGCTTGAATAGTAGAGGTGTAAGCAAGACAGCCAAATGCCTTGAGGAAAGAGTAATCAACGTTGGATTGGTAGAAGAGCTCATATGGACTCTTGTTTCGGAGAAGACGAGATGGGGTGCGGTTGATAAGATATGTAGCTGTAAGAATGGTTTCGGTCCAAAAGACTATGGGAATATGTGACTGAAAATAGAGGGCTCGAGCCACGTTGAGAAGGTGTTGATGTTTTCTCTCAACAACTGCGTTTTGTTGGGGAGTTTCTGTGCATGAGGTTTGATGGATAATTCCAATTCTGTTGAAGAAATCAAAGAGGGCAAATTCCCTTGCATTGTCTGTTCTTAATTTCTTTATAGAGGTTTTAAATTGAGTAAGAACAAGGGAGTGAAATCTGGAGATCATAGTAGGAACTTCAGATTTACATTTCATTAAGAATGTCCACGTGAAACGAGTACAATCATCAACTAAAGTAAGAAAATATTTGTGTCCTATGTGTGATGGAGTTGAGAGAGGTCCCCAAACATCCGCATGAACAAGATCAAAAGGAAATTGTGACATATTGTTGTGTGATACAAAGGGGATGTGCTTTTGTTTAGCTAAAGGACAGACTGATCATGGTGTAGAAGGGTCAGCAACATCACAATTGAGGAGAGGCCGCAGGACAGAGAGTTTTTGAGTTGAGGGATGTCCCAATCTGTTGTGCCACAGCTGGGAGGAAACTTTATTTATAGAGCTAACTTCATGGTTATTGAGAGTGTTGATGTTCAGAACATAAAGATCAGCAAGGCGGTCACCCTTGCCAATCGTCTTCAGGCTGGGGAGCTCCTGGATAGTAAAGTGATCAGCATGAAATGTAACCTTAAGAGATCGGTTACTGCGAAGTAGAGCACTAATAGAAAGGAGTTGTCAACTAAATTGTGGCACAAACAAGACATCTTTGAGAGTGAGAAATGAGTTAAAAACAATATCTCCCATATAATGAATAGAAATAGAAGCATTATTAGGAAGACAGACAGTGGAATTGTGTATAGGAACTAGATTTTTGAATAGAGTAGGGTTAGAACAAATATGTCTAGAGGCTCCGGAATCCACAATCCATATATTGGAAGACAGAGTGAGATTGGAATGAGTACAAATACCTGTAGTGAATTTTGCATCAGCAGTGTCTGGATCTGTAAGCTTGCTTGAAGAAATGGTATGGGAAGAAAGGAGATCCATGAGTTGAGTGTACTGAGCAGGACTTAGGGTTTGAAAGAAGTTGTTGGTTCCTTCACGAGTTTGATGATCAGAGAGTTGGTTGATATTAGCTGTGGCAGAAAGAGAATTAGGAGGCTGTGACAACTGGTTTCGAGGTCTGAATTTGAAGCCCGGGGGATAGCCATGGAGTTTATAACAAGTTTTCATCGTATGGCCATAGCAGGAGCAATGAGTGCAAAATGGTCGTTACTTTCTGGTGTATCTATTACTGGGATTTGTGTTAGGAGGCTTGGTAGAGAGCTTAGAGTTATCAGATTTCACCACAAAAGCCATATTGTTTTGAGGATCAACTGGAGAGATCTGACTAATAGAACGTTGATGTTCCTCTTGAGCAACTAATGACAACACCTTACTGATCGGTGGTATGGGATCTAACAACAAGATCTGGCTGCGAATCTGAGCATAAGACTCATGAAGCCCCATAAGAAAGGCCAGCACATATTCCTTATTGTAGTATTTTGTAATCTCATTCATTCCCCCACAGGAACACTGTCTGCAGGTGCAATGAGGTTTGTAATTACTCAATTCCTCCCAGACGGTTTTGAGTTTAGTGAAATAGATCGCAACCGAGTTGTTTCCCTGCGTTAGATTGATAAGTTCTCACCGGAGTTGAAACAACCAAGGACCTGCAGTTTGCTGAAACCTCTCCCTGAGGTCTTTCCAAATATCATGAGCATTGTCGGAGAAGATAATGCTCGCAGAAATATCCTTTGAAACTGAATTGAGAATCCATGAAATGACAACATTATTGTTGCGAATCCAAGCGTGGAGGAGATTAACATCATCAGCCGGAGGTTTTGGTATAGAGCCGTCAACAAATCCAAGCTTGTTTTTGACGGACAAAGCGATAGACATCGCTCGGCTCCAGGCAGCATAATTCTCACCGGTGAGAGTCTGCGAGACAAGGACTAACCCCGGACTGTCAGAGTGATGCAGAAAAAAGGATTGCAGCTATCATCCATGGCGGAATTAGCATCCGAAGCAGCTCAAGTGTATGATCGGTTGGGTTCCATAGGAGAAGCAGGAAGGAGAAACTCGTGATGGAGTGACTACGAAGATGATCGGAAAAGAAGGAATAGGCGATCGGAAAGTTAGAGAGGAAAAAAGGCGCTTTGGAAACCTACTGATGCCATGTTGACAAATGCAAAATAGCATGGAGAGTTGATGCAATCTGAAAAGTGTATTATTTAGGAAGGATGCAGCCATATTTATATACACGAGAAGGATAACTGACTAGCTAACAGAATTTGTTTGCTAACCCTAACTAACTCTGATAAAATAACAGAAAGTTAGCTATATACAAAATGAAATACAAGTGAAAAGAAGATCCTAATCTAATAGCTTGAGCTCGACAAGTATAAAATTTTAAGGTTGAGTTCGGCTCGACAAATAAATTGTAAAAAACTGCAGATTTGAGCTCGAACTCAAAATAAAAGAATAGTAATATAATATATATTTATTAATAAAATAAAAAATAACATTTAATTATGTACCCGCTTGCGAGCCTCGAGCCTAAATATAGACGGCTTAAGATCTATTCGAATTAAAACTCGAGATCGATTCATCTCAATTTGAACTCGAATTGTTTCAAAATTGAGTCGAGTTAGTTCGAAATCGACTCATGTGTACCCCTACATGAAAGGGGTTTAATATATGTGGCTGGAAGAGCAATTATTGCCCAAATTGCTATTATTTAAAACGCCGAAGTCAGAAGTCTCCCAAATTATGAAAGTTGACACAAGTCAGGCGCCATTTAAATTTGAACCAAAATTTCGTTGACTTTAAAAATATGTTGAGAAGCTGCAGGCATCAACAGTTCTTGGGCTTGGTGGGCTTTTTGGCTTGGAGTTGTTTTCAATTGGGTTCGGTCAGATCTGGTCAGGCAGATACGCCCGGCGATCACTCGGATTTCAGATTGGGAATGGGGCTCTGTGCGTGGCTCATGCTGGGGTCTAAATAAACTCTTAAAATTAGCAACATAACTTTGTTTTGTGCCTGCCAAGTGGCTTGTGCCCAACAGTATAAGTTTTCTACATTATATGAAAGGTTAGGAATTCAAGTCCAAATTGACTCTTGATATGCGTGTGTATTAAAAAAAAAAAAAAAAGAGAGAGAAAAAAACACTTTGTCTTGTGCCCAATCATTTGAAAACCAGACCGAACCGGTGGCTTGTCCGGTCCAGTTGAAGACTGAAAACCGGCAGTGGTCAAAACCGGTTCACTCTTCTTTTTTTCTTTTTTTAATTTTTAATTTTTAATTTTTTTTTAAAAAGAAAAGAGAAATTGTGAGTTAAAAATGATGATTAAAGATTTTGGACATATAATTTTTTGAAACATGAATTTATTATCTTAAAATTTAATAAAGTGGTAGTTATATGTAAATATTTATGTGTAATTTGTTATTTTATTGTATTTAATCTCTCTTAAATTATGTTAAATATTTAGGGTAGAAGAATTTATTTTTATTTGGAGTTGAAGTATGAAACGAATGATTACTTAAATTAATGTGAAACATTATTTTTTATTTATTTATTTATAATTGACTAATTGTGAAATAGTATTATATTCTAAAAAACGTACTTAAAATAAGCAAGTTGAATTTTTTAAAAAATAATATTCTTCCTATATCAATTGAAAGTTTTATTTTTTGATAATATTAAAATATTATATATATTTATAAAATTAAATATAATTATTAAGTAATTATTGCGTCATACGGGTTCGACGTCGAACCGATTGAACTAATAACTAGTAAGGTCTCCGGTTCATTATCCGGTCCGATTTTGAGAACATTGCTTGTGCCTGTTGCACTGATTTATTAGGACAGACAGAAATTTCTTCTTTTCTAAAAACACCTTAATCATCAATACTTTTTGTACAAAAGCCTTCTATATAGGAAAGCTTATGTAATCTTAGTAAACAAACAATTCGTATTATCTAATACTAATCTCTTCACTAAAAACAATGGTGCCAAAGGGGCCAGCCAAACCACGCCGACCGCACAAAAGAATACACCACAAATTATAGTAACTCAATCCCTATACATATCAAGAATCATTATTCCCATAAATCTTTTCACTTAATGGCTTAATCATTATACTTAGCAAGAATCACGATCTCCCTGAATCTTGTTGCTCGACGGCTTTCCGACCATCAAACACTCAATCGGAGGTACTGTGGGAGAATAGAGTTGTCCGAAAGTCTGCCAGCAAAACGGGTCGTACATATGATATTGTTCTTGTCGTGGCTTTAGTTGTATGTTTGTAAGAGTCACATCCGTGCATGGCATTTTATCACTGCACGCAAAGTGGACAGGTTTAACAGTGTAAGTTCCCCTTATATTCTCGTAGTTGATCCCTGCTAAAGCCACCGCAGATGTCTGATTCTTGCATGACCGTCTGTCGCAGTAGTATTGATCGATAACGATTGGCAGTTGGACTTCAGAAACTTGGATGTTTGAGAATTGGACGCCTTGGACGGACCCTGAACCGCCCTGGAGAAAGCAGTATTTGGAAGTTAGGATTTGAGTGGCAAATTCTTAGTCTAGAATTTGAAACAGAGTGTTGTTAGAAGTCTACCTGCCATGTTTTGATTCTGACTCCATTCATGGTATTATGCATGATAATGTCTCGGACAGTGATGTTCGATACACAAGCCTTGGTGTTATCTTTTCCTAGGCCTCCAATGCTGATCCCATGTCCAGGTCCGCAGTTAATGTTGTGTATGTATACGTTTGTGCATCCTGTTTGTATTGATACACAGTCATCCCCTGCACGAAGACGTCTCTTTTTTAGAAGAAATGCAGAGGAAAAATCTTGGTGATTAAGATTTAAGACCTGTCTTAAAAGACAGAAATCTGTGTTGTCTTTGTGTGAGATGGAAATATGTAATAGATTTCTTAACTTCATAATCATGATCATGACCATTCTATGCAAACTGGGTCCAAGAACTTATGGGGAACAGGGTGTGTGGTTGATATAGGTCCCCCCCACTCAAAAGGATAAGATTGAAGCAAAATGGATCATAAAGTTGTCCTAACTATGAATCCCAAGTGTTTTGACATACAAATTCTGGGAAAATAATAATATGAAATTTGACTTATTTACCGCAAGCAAGATTGGAACTGCGAATAAGAACATCCTTGGAGTTCTGCAGGTGAATTCCATCAGTGTTTGGGCTGTCACCAGGGGAGGAGACGCTGAAATTGTACACTGAGACTCCAATGCAATTGTCGAACTTTAGATGGCACTGAGGGCTGTTTTGGATTGTTATGCCAGTCACCGTCACATTGAAACTTCCATAGAATCTAAGTGCCTGAATTTCAAGAATTCAACCAGCCCAAGATTAACTTTAAACCCAAAAATAATGCAAGAATTTCTGATGTTTCAAGGTTGTCCTTACCGTTGGTTTTATGCTTGGCATTTTCCCACCAAGTGAGCTTCCTACCTGCCAGATGAAACATTAGTTAGATCAAGTGGGGAAACTAAAATGTGGACAACTTTTGTAGGGATCAAAATTATTACAGGGATTGGAGGCTTTTGTGCAAATGTGCCATTCACTGGGAAGAAAATTTTTGATTGGTCATCTAAGGGATCATCATCATATGGAGAGTTCTTCCACCAAACAGCTCCATTTCCATCGATAACGCCGCTTCCCTTGATTGTAAGTCCTACAAGTTTTGTGAATTCAAGCCATTGCAGAAGGCCTGAACCCCAATGGCTTGAACTTGTTGGGGCAATAATTGTGCCATCCAACTGCAGAATATTAACAAACACATGGACTTCAGTAAATTTCCTCATATCTTCAAATCTTTTCTGCAAGTCAAACATTCAAGAAAATTGTTTACATGGCCAGATTTGTATATTCATACCTGGAAAACAATGTTATGTTGGCAATATGGACCAGAAAATGAAATGGGTCCCACAAGGAATACATGTTCTGCTGGGACATTAATGACTGAGGCTTCAACCTTACAAGCAGCAGCCCAAGCAGCTTGAAATGCCTGCAGTTTCACCACAGAAAGAGAAGTTTTACATTTTTCTTTTTCTTTTTTTTTTTATTTGTTGGGGGGGGGGGAGGGGGGGGAGCCCTAAAATACAATTCATTAATGATTTTAATTCTGGGACCCAATTTTCTAAATGGTCAAACATGGCATCAATTCATATGTTGGTTTTGTGAAGTTTAACATATTACAGTTGTTAGTTTGTGTGGAATAAAGTTTGGTGTTACTCTTGGCATTGTGGACCACCCTCATTCTCTTGTCTGTTTCTTTGGCAGTTATATAGTGTCCTTATTTGTTCTTCCTTCTACTATGTTGCTAAAGAATTTATGACTCTTGAGCTTTTGTGAAGTGGTCTTTTTAAACAAAATGTGTACAGCTGAAAATGTCACAGGCACCTAATTTTGTTGCTCAAAAGGCTCAAATCATAAAAATTATGTATTTACCAAAATTGCCCCAGCCCTAATATAAGTTCACTTCATATATTTAGTGTTTTATTTTAGATTTCATATTACAAATAAATGTAAATGTATAAAATTAAATAAACACTTAAGCATAAATGATATATATTTGGCGTATAACAGTAGAATTAAATAGAAGATAAAATATCAATTGAAACAAAACATCCTAGCCTAGACATCTAAATACAAATGATTTCGCAGGTATTTTCCAAGTAATTGCCATCTTTAGCATAAATATCACTTTAAATAATTTGCAATCTAGGAATTAAAAGCAAGAGGGAATTAATGAAAAGAGGGTCATAGGAATTAATGTTGCAAGTTGCAAACATGCCACTTTTACTCAATATGAACTTTTTAGGTTGTAATCATGGGAAACCTTAAGTTCTCCTAAAAAGAATGAGCAAATGACTGGAACAGGTGCAACCAGTTTGGAGCTCATGGGAATCTGTCAATTCTAAAAAATTTCACAAGCAAAAATGCTATTTCTTGGAATGTGAGAGGAATATAACTTTACAATACCAAACTCTTAAAAATGCTAATGCAGTGTCCATCATTAATATTCTTAGATTATGACATTCTGGGATTATGTTTTTACCTTAGTATCATCTGTGCTTCCATCACCTTTGGCTCCAAAATTCAGCACATTAAAGACTGTTGAACCAGTTGCACCACCACCACCACCTTTCTTTGGTGGTGGAGTTGTGGGTGGAGGGTTTCCTTTATGTCCGGCAGCAGGCGGTGGCAGTGGTGGTGCTTTTGGAGATGGAGTTTTGGGTTTCAACTTTCCGGCATTGCCGCCGTGATGATTGGAGACTTGACTTTTACCTTTCTTCTTGTATTGAGAAGCTGAAATGCTTCTACTTTTCCTCCAATGCCTCCCTGCTCTTCTTGCATAGCAAGTCTCAATGTCTGAACACCACACAAGAAGCCCAATTATGATCATAAACGTCAGGTTCTTGAAGCCCATTATGGCGACGGAGGGCGGCAGCGACGGCGGAGGTGGTGGTGGTGGTGTTGTTTTCTAAAGATGGGGGCAGGGCAACAGAGGAGGGTGCCCTTTTTTATATAGCTAGGATCAGAGTAAAGCTAGTGAGACTTGAACTGTTGAGGCCATGAGCAAAAAGATTTGTGTCTTATTTTTCCCACTTTAGTCTTGTATTAATTACTTGTCAGTCCTTTTTGTGAATTTTGGTTAGGAATTTGCTTAACTAACTGGTCCAATTTTGGTATGAAAGGTTGTTTTGTAGCCAGTGACTCATTCAGTTGTCCATGCAAATGCATTAATTTCAATTGGATAGTGGTGGCTGAAGTGCACCAATTAATTAGCCAATTGGACCAGCACATTCTACTACCACATATGGAAATTCTTCAAATTTTTTTTAGCATACATATATATATACACAAAGCCAACTTCAAATGATAATAGCGATTTTTGTTACCTTAATGCATTCAATAATGAGTTTCAAGTAAGTAATATTGCCGATCCCAGTTGCATGGGTCTGTGACCCTAGCAAGGCGATGTGGGGGTCGAAGCAATCTCAATTGCACCAATTCTAACCCTAAATTGGAGGTGGGTTCGAGACCGTGAGAGGTACTCAAATCAGATTGGGTACAATCTCCCTACCCAAAATTGAAGGATGAAAAAAAAAAAAAAAAAAGAGCTTCAAGTAAGTAAGTAATGGCAATTTTACTTATGAGATTCTTGTTATGAGCTTAGGCTTGTAAAATGCATAAAACATTCGTTCATACTAGTTTTAATTTATTGTAAAAAATAAATAACTGGACAGTTCAAACCCACATGAAATCGAGTAACATAAAAGACAAAAAGTTTGAATTTTACTTGTGTTAAATGACCCAATGCATGACTTTATTAGCATATATATACAAATATGTCCAAATCGACTCATTTCATATTATCTCAATAGTTATCTTTTCGATTAGATTACAAATTAATTATTACATTATACGTAACTGCAGTAACTTTTATTTTATGACATCATGATTATATTTGAATTTAACAATTTACCAGGCTACCTAGTCAAAAGAACATGTGATTGTTATCATGATTACACAATAACATAGTATAAATTAATATTTGTTTTCCATATGTTGCATCTTGTACTTGATTTCTGCCTTAATATATACGCTCTCCCGGAAATGGTATTTAGACAAAAAAAAATATTGCAATATCTTTTATAGTTGTATGTTACTCTCATTATTTGATGTAAAAAAGCCAAGAATACACGTGAGTGGGTCTATAGATTGTCAAAGGCACTGATTATAACAGCTCTCTCTATTGTCACATGCAGCCCTTCACGGGCCTCAGTTTTGTGCTTTGTCTTCTTAACCAGCAAGAATGATCTGAAAGCGAAACCCAATCATGTCAAAACCCTAACTTAAATCTTTTTTCTCATTATCTCATTCCTTTTGGGAAGATAAAGTTGTATGCATGTAATATTGATCCATCGAGATGCCTTGTTTTCAAATCTGAACAATGATGTAACTCACGATACAATCATTTTGTTATTTTCATATAATTTTAAATAAGACAAAAGTCGAGCTTCAATGTAAATAATCTGAACTGAACTGAACTGTTTGCACAACAACTATTATATAGTTCACATATTTACAAAATATTGAAATTTTTTCCGAATAAATTCGAAAAGAGAATTAAGAAATAGCAAAATATTAGTACATGGTGGTTATGAAAGTTAGGATGAATCACCAATCCTTAAACTATATAATATTTTACTGAATAATGAGTCCAACTTACATGCTCTAAAAAATTGTTATGTAGATTTCTAATAAACGATTTTCACATTTCTACATGTAAGGATATTTAAACTTTGATAATTTTATAATTTTATTGGATTTAACTATTGTCATGGTCATTCATATAAATTTTAATTATTGAACAGTACTTATTCACATGAGCATATGTCAATATTTCTATTCTTTTTATACATGAGAAAAATGTACGAAGAAAATAACCGTAGAAGCTGAAACAATATTACATGTTGGGGGAAAACCAGAAGGGAAACAAGACATAGGACGCCCATGGTTTCACTATTTTCCATGCATAGTATTAGAAGTTTGGCAGACGAGTACTAGAAAATTACAACTGTCCAAGTGTCCAACTAACAATAATTTAGCACTTCACATAAAATCAATTGGTCAGAAAATTCACATGAGTGTTGTGGGACACCTATAAAATTACAAAGGGGGAGAAAGAATCTATTTTAATTTTTATTTTTTTTTAAAAAAATAAAATCAAATTCATGGGTTAATTTTCTTTGATTTCAAAAGCCATTTTTTGTTGATATAATTTCTTGATTTGGTCCAAATGGGATTTTAATTTTTCGTTTTTTTTTTTGAGATTTTTTTTTTTTTTTCGTGTCCCCCATGAAAGGTATGGATACTATTGTGATGTAAACCTTACTTTCATCACAAACAAATGTTTTTGCTTTGGGCGCTTTGACCTGTGCTGACAATTTTTGACAATATGTCAGAAAACAGACACATATTTTCCTCTAACAAACATTTTCAACCTGGAATGCGTCAAGGAAAGCTTGTGTATATAGACATTTTATCATGATTTCTGGGAATTACCAAATTTGATGCTGAAAAATCAAATGTAGAATAGTAGGGAGCTAATACAATTTGATGGTAAATTTTTAGTTTTGAAAGACGAGAATTTTAGTAAAGAAGAACGCTTAATATAGTTTGATGGTAAATTTGTAGTTTCGAAGGATGAGAATTTTAGTAGAGAAGAACACCTAATACAGTTTGATGATAAAGTTTTAGTTCTGAGATACGAGAATTTTAGTAGAAAAGAATACCTAATACAATTTGATGGTAAAATTTTTAAATTGAATTGATTAATCATTGTATGGAATGATTAAAAAAATCAGTAATTAATAATCCCGTTTCTGAAAAAGAACAAAAAGACGCATAGACTTGGCAAAATTGAAAAGAACTAAAAAGGTAGATCAATGGAATCAAACTTTTCGCTTAAATTAAAAAAAAAAAAAAAATTGCATTTATCTTCAAATGGTAAAGGGAGTATTGTATTTGTTTTGTGGGTCCAACCTAAAATGTTAAAATATGTAGTCAAGTGATAAAATTTATGTTTAGTGTATATTTTAATGATGTCTTTAATTCAGACAGTTTTAAAAAATTATTCAAATCAATTTATTTCTGGTATGAGAATTAAAAGGTCGAGGATGCTTCACTTCTCGATACACGAGCAAATCGAGAGGTCACAAGGTTGGATGAAATTATTTTGGAGAATTTAAGAGAGTTAACAGATCATCTTCTAAAGATGATTGGATAACAAAGTAGTATACCTGAATTCTTTTTGAGTTAAATGGGAATTTAGGAATTTAAAGTGTCCCACTGACGTGAAGTGTATTTCAGGTTTTATTCGGATTTTATATTGAATAGAATCCGATTCGAAGAAAAAGATGAGCATCTAAGAACAACTTAACATTTTATGTTTTTTTGGGGTTCTTTAGGCATTTTCAAGACTTCTTTCACATCATGAGAAATTTGGTGGATAAACCTTCAAATATGTTCAAAAAGAAAAGAAAAAAGCCATTTTTTAGGAACCAATCATACTAGAGATTACAAAAAGATAGCACATTGTTTAATACCCTTAGCTTTCAAATGATGAGACTTTATGAAATTTATAAATGGAGTCCGAATCTTGTAAAAGATTTAGTGACCACTACAATATTTTATTTTAATTATCCGAAATCAAAGCAATAACTTAGAAGCAACCAATCAAATCATTTTATGATGATTGCATGGAGGGATATCCCAACAGACTCTTTTATTTTATTTAAATTAACCATATACATAAAGTTAAAAACGAATATTATTACTATTGAAAAATTATCTTCTAGTGATTTATTTTATGAATAAATACAGGAGTCAGTTGTCGAGTCCAGTTGCGTGAGTCTGTGACTCTAACGATAGCGATGTGGGAGTTAAAACAACTTCGATTATATTAATCATAACCCTAAATTGAAGTTGAGTTCGAAATCGTGAGAGTGCTCACAACGGATAGAGGACAATTCCCTTTCCAAAGAAAAAAAAAACAATACAGGAGCCAGATTTGGAGGGCGTAGTACGGGCTTCTTTATGGTGTTAATAAGCTCGTGAACTTTATTTATCTCGTGAACTTGGGATGATTAGGGGTAGGGCTCTACTTCTCACATTTGGCATCACACATAACGCATCTTGTTGTGGAACATTATCTTCATGATTGTCACTTTGCCTTCTCTTTTTCTTTTCTGTTTTTTATTTTTTATGAGGCCTACCATGAATATTAAGGGTTAACCACCTTTTAATCTACCATAAAACACAAAGTAAAAATTTGATTGATTATTGTGCCAATGAGATATGCTAGAGTTTGTGCTGTCGGAGGTTTTGCGATTCAGATTTCGATAGTACAAATTTTGAAATTTTATAATTACTGATCATCTATAATCTAAATTGGTATTTTTATTAAGAGTTATACTAAGTAGATCTCAATATTATGAATTATTTGAGACATTGTTAATTATATAAAACTCAGTATATATATAATCATAATGTTTCGAAACAAATAAGTTGTATAATTTTACTATTTTGGTAGGAGAACGTTGCGCAGAATATGACTAATGCTCCTTGAGGTTTTTTAAATTCAATGGACAGTATATTTACCATAATTAACACAAATAATTATATTTTCTTAAAACTTCTTAGGTTGTCCTAGAATTCTTCTTCTTTGTATGATATTTTCTATCACCTAAACTTATTCCAAATCAAGAAATCTAAAAGCCAACACATATTCATGTGAATCAAAACCACTCCATACATAATTAAAATTAATCAATTTCTCACTCATATTAATTGCCTTTGTTTGAAAATACATGGAATCTTGCCAAACAAAAAACAATCCAGCGTGGAGCCCATTGGCCACACATCCTGATTCTAACAGCAAAAAAGTTGGTTCACGGATCGTTCCAGAAGTTTTGCTGAAATCAACAATTTTCGCTGTTTCCACAAGAAAATGCATTTGTCCCTTTGAGCAAACAGATTTTACAGAGTTAAAAATTTGTGGTGTTTGGTTGGCATGTGAAACTTCAGTTGAATATATTTGTTTTTATTATGTGTTCACATCACATCCATTCATGGGGTTCCATAAATTTCAGAACAAATACAAAAACTTCTTGCCTTCATTTGTTTGCTTGTATTAGGGTTTGTGAAATTTGTGGCCAAACAGAGCTGTAAGCATTCACGGATTGCTTTCATTTCAGGGTCAAAATATATTTTTTTTTCCTTTCTTTTGTGTGTGTGTGTGTTTTTTTTCTGGGTTTTCATTTTTGCCTTCTGGGCTAGTCTAAGTTTGCCAATAATTCAAGCTATGTTGCACTAGACCCACAATAAAAGGCCCCATCACAAAATAGTGGCAATGACCTATGTAGCCACAAATTAAGGCTACTTTTGTGCATGCTTTTATGCACACATGTATTTCTTCTTCCAATTTAGAATGATGGGGACTTGGACCGGGGTCCAATTTTGTATGGAATTTTATATATGTACTAACATTTATTTTTGTATTAGACTGCGTTTTCGTGAGATAATTTGAAAGTTGAGGATTTTAAATATGCAACAGGCACGATCAATTGAATGATGCGTCCTAACATTTATATATGTGAGATTTGAATTTCAAACTTGAATCATCTCGATTACAAAGGCAACCCAAAACGGTATTTATTGGATAATTTTCGATTACTATGGATTTCAATTCTTTTGGTGACGATTCCATTAGCAAATCCCTTGCATTTTTTTTTAAATCCACTTGATACTAAAATCATTCGTACGTCATATGACTTGCTCCAAATTCTTCCTTTAAAATTTATTCTATTCCTTTTTTTTTTTTTTTTTGAATTTTATTGTTGTGGGTTTGTTGGTTGTAGGCTATATGGCAACGTATATACCACAAAAGTATTAGGTGTAATTTATAGCGTATTTGGTTCACACCTAGACATGTCATAATTTTGAATCTTGGATAAGTTTATGCATGGACAGCTACCGTTTGTTCATTCCAGCAATAAAGTATTAATCCCTAACTGTTGCATGGGGTTTGGACTGCATGCTTTTTTTGGTTGGTGTACCAGTACAAAATTATTCTTGTTGCAGTTTATGTATTGATACATATGTTGTTGTCCAAATATTAATTTCTGTAAGCAGACACTGAGAGAATCTGGATTCCCTCACTTATTTCTCTAAAAAGTTATCAATGTTAATTCAAAAAAGAAAAGAAAAAGAAGATACCATTTATATTAAAGTAGAATTGTGTGTGTTTCTACAATCATGAATCATGATTTCACAAGGTCACAAGGCAATTCAACCACCTCAAGACACCTCTCAAAAAGTCTAGCTTTTTCGAGATGCTGTATACATCATGATAATTAGATTCATCGACAGCCACGAAAATTCAATTGCATTAAGTTATTTTCCCACTAATACACATCTAGGGGGTTATGTCCTAAAAGGCCGGATCGACGGGTGAGAAAGGAATAGCTCGTGAAATATTTTAAAACCCTCTACTCTTCAAATGTGAGACAAACCAGGTATCAACACTAGCAAACCATGAAAATTGTCCACACATGCATCCAAGATCAATGGGATCTTCCATACTAGATGAGAAACATTTGAACAGAAACATCTGTTTCCCACCCATAATATTCCATCAATCTGCACCCCTCATAAATTAAACAAGATTGGTTCAAAGATGATAAATAATTTAAGGTAAAAGCTAAGCTGCATCTTAAGATACTGAATTGGCAACAGATATCAGCTGCATTTGAAGTATTCTCTGTCTTTCTCAATCACTCCATGCTATTCCATCTTAAGCGGCACTAATACAGTGAGATTTGTCTCCGCAACCTCACCTTGTTGTCGAATACGTACTCATAATGTGCAAAACAAAAACATTTATATGTATTAGTCGAATTATTTCATGTCCCTTGAGATCAAAGTGTAAAATATGCACTTAATTCCCACTAATCGTCAGAGAAGACATTCTGTTGGGGGGCTCCAGCAAATTTTTATTGCTTTTTGGGTCCTATAATATCTCTTCATTCTTCAGGTATTCAGATTAGTTAACTTTTAGATGCATTAGGATATTACCTTGGTAGGAAAGATGTATAAGCTTCCATAATTGAAATACACTGAGAAACAGCAAAAACATAAAGAAAACGCAGCAAAGCACATATTTCTTATAACTATTGCTTGGGGGATAAGGGACTGTGGTACAAACATATACACAAAATCAATGCAGTCCAAGTAAAAAGGTCTTTAACCTAACCTGTGCCATGGATTATGTTCCCGCATACAGTAGCAGTGGAGCAAGCCAGTTGCCAAAGGAGCAGCTATTTAATGTTTCCATATGTATATCCTCTTCAGAAAGTTCACTGTGAAGACAAAAATAGAATTCATCATGATTGAAACAGGATAAATGTTTGTTATATACAATTCTAACTTTATGAAGATAATAGGGAAGTTTTGCTAATGATCGAGTTTAATGTTGTCATGTTGGGAGTGCAATATATACATGAAGATAAGCACTATTCTAAATTGTTTTTACTTGTAAAGGGAGAATAGTAATGTAACCTCCTCTAGGTAATACGTAATTATACGCTCATCATAGGAGGCGACGAACACTTGCCGAATGTTAAGCATGTCTTTATCCAACGCCATCTGCATGGTTGGTCTGTGTCTAGCATCTGCCCTTTTGTTCAGTTAGCAGTTATCATGCACCTCAATCAAACTATGACCTGTTTCCCTTCTTAACTTTCTTGCCACTGGAATCTCCCGACATTTTTTCATGGTCTCAAAATCTCCAATGTCAGAATAGAAGTTAGAAGCTTGTAACCAAATGGAAGGGTTGTCCAGCTCAAGGTCCATCAAAATTTTGGCAGCTCTCTTTCCTACTTGTTCATTTTGGTGAATCCTGCAACTCCTCAACATTGAGCTCCAAATGACAGATTCACCCTGCCAAGGACTATCTTTGATCAACTGTTCTGCTTCATCTACTAAACCTGCACGACCGAGAAGATCAACCATACATGAATAATGCTGCCTCTCTGGACGTAGGCCATGATGAGTTTGCATTGAAGAGAAGAGTAATCTTCCCTCTTCTACCAGTCCCGAATGGTTGCAACCCATTAATACACTCAGAAATGTCACTTTATCAGGCTTAAGACCATTTTGGATCATTGTATCAAGCATTTCTAGGCATTCTATTCCCATCCCATTTCGCGCAAGTGCACTAATTATAGATGTGAAACAGATGACATTTGGGGAAGAAACTTGATTAAAAAGCTGGCAGGAAAATTTTACCTCACCAGATCTAGAGTAAGCATCAACCAAAGAACAGGAGACTGCAATATCAGATTCAAAACCTGATTTTATAGCGCAACAGTGCAATAAAGAGCAGCTTGCTGAGCCAGCAGGAAGAGAGACTGATAGTGCTTTTAAAGTCGAAGAAAGACTAACTTCATCATATCCAATCTGTTCATCAACCATCAGACCAAACAGCTCAATCACATCCTCTGTCAGACCAGACCTTAGTAAAGATGTCGTGAGAGGATTACAACACTCGAGAGTTCTCTCAGGAAGACTGTAAAATATACTGACTGAGCTCTCAATATCTCCACATTTTCCATACATGTCGATCAGAGCAGATTGAACAAGGAGAGTTTGAAACCCCAACTTCAAAAGGCAACAATGAATTTGCTTCCCACATGATAGATTCTTTGTTGCACTGGATAACTTCAAGAATCCCAAGAATGAACAAACTGATGGTTTCTTGCCCCAAAAATGCATTCTCTGAAAGACTTCAAGAGCATCAAGTGAATAACCATTTGCCGCACAAACCGAAACCATGGAATTCCAAGAAATGACATCCTCCACAGGGATGACCTCAAATGATTTCCTAGTTTCAACCAAACTCCCACAAGCAGAGTAAAAGTCCACCAAAGCATTGGCCACAAACAAATTTGAATCAGCCAGTCCATTCTTGATTACACAACAATGCAGCTGCATTCCTTCATCAAGAAACCTCTCATAACCACAACCTCGAAACAAATAGCAAAAGGTGAGCCCATTAGGCTTCAAGCAATCCAATTTCATATCATTATATTTTCTTAACAACTCTCTCGATCGTCCCATTTCACAAAACCCTCGTAGAACAACATTCCAAGTAGCCAAATTTCTTTCCTGCAAGGTAGTAAACAATCTTAAAGCAATATCAGCAAGACCAATTTGCAAATAAAGATCCACAAGGGCGGAGCCAATGTATACATTGGTACTAAACCCAAGAACAATGGCTCTGCAATGAACTACAGGTCCTTCTCTAAATAACCTAGCATGGCTGCACATACTCAGAACAGTCGAAAAGGTTGACGAATTCTCTGCAACCCCTTGAAAAACCATTTCGCTGTACAAACTTAAAGACTCCCTTAGAAACCCATAACGATAATGCCCTGAAATCATTATGTTCCAACTGATGACATCACGTTCCGGCATTTCATCAAACATTTTTATGGCAGAATTCAAGGACCCCGATTTCACTAAGTAATTAATAGTTCTGTTGTAGGAGTAAATATTAGATTTGGCAACATGGCTATTGTCACATAGTGTGTGTACTGGGACAGAAAAGTTGGATAAGAATCCGGGTTTGCAAATCCAAGATAACGTTTTTGCCCTGGCAAAGGATAGCAGTAAGTTACGGCTTTTCATCAAACAATCTGGAGGGTAAAAATGGAAGAAAGGGTGTCAATTTGTAGTTTTACTATTAGCTCAAAAATATGGAAGACTCTCCCAAATTATCTCCACCCGCAATTTTTATGTTATAATTTCTTCTAAAAATAATAAAATGGGCTTGATATAATGAATAAGTAAAATTATTTGTAATATATTTTATAAGATGGTAGTTGCCTACTCACAATTAATTAACTTCTAAAGAAAAAGATATGAATGAAAAAAAAACAGTTAATTAGGATAAAATCCCTTTACCTACTTTCATTTTACACTTTACTCCCCACTTGATTTTCTAAACACTAAACTCCCTACTTTTTTCAAAACTTTAGGAATCACTTCCCAAATATTTGAAAAAGATTTAAATACCCTTATACTTAGCCAAAATAACAAAAAAAAAATCAGCAAATGGCGGTTTTCTTCTTCTCACTTCATCAAATGACAACTTTTCTTCAAACGCACGTTTTTTTTTTGTTTGGAAACCGTTTTCTCCTCTGAAGAACAAAAGACGCGAAAAACAGCATCTCGTCTGCCAACAAAATGCTGTGAACGAAAGAGAGACCGGGAAAGGAAAAACGAAATCGACGCAAGAAGGGGGGAAAAAAAAAAAGCCCGACTACTCTGCAACTTGTGAAAATGGAACAATCAGGAGCACTAACAAGGAGCGAAAAACATAAGGAAAAGAACATGGTTCAGAAAGGTATGTTTTCTGCTACTCATTTAGTGGACTTTGCTTTCTTTCAAATGTGTGTATTTTTCAGTTTTATAAGTTTTGCAAATAGATTTTCTCATCTTTCTTTGTTTGAACTCTTTTTTAGTTGTTAAAAACTTTAACTCATTTTTTATATATATTATTTTTGTTGTAATATTTAAAAATCTCTTATTTGCACTTGAAAGGCATGAAAGTTATACTTCACTTTCTTGGGATTTATACTTCTTATACCTGAAATTATACATTGAAATTATCTGAAAATAGTAGTACATAATCTGTTTGTGTAAAGTACATTTTACAAGCAACTGTAGTACAAAATATTGAAGTTTTCAGTACATATTGTCTGAAAGTATAGTATATAATTTGTGTATTTGAAGTACATTTTAGAAGCAACTGTAGTACAAAAATACTCAACCTTTCAGTACACATTATCTGAAAGTGTAGTATATAATCTGTGTATTTGAAGTACATTTTAGAAGCAACTGTAGTACAAAAATACTCAACCTTTCAGTACACATTATCTGAAAGTGTAGTATATAATCTGTTTGTGTAAAATACATTTTAGAAGTAACTGTAGTACAAAAATATTCAACATTTCAGTACACATTATCTGAAAGTATAGTATATAATATGTGTATCTAAAGTACATTTTAGAAGCAATTGTAGTACAAAAGATTTAAGTTTTCAGTGCACATTATCTAAAAGCGGTAGTATATAATCTGTTTGTCTGAAGTATATTTTAGAAGCAACTGTAGTACAAAATATTCAAGCTTTAAGTACATATTATCTGAAAGTGTAGTATATAATCTGTGTATCTAAAGTAAATTTCAAAAATAACTGTAGTACAAAACATTCAAGCTTTAAGTACATATTATCTGAAAGTGTAGTATATAATCTGTGTATCTAAAGTACATTTCAGAAATAACTGTAGTACAAAACATTCAAGCTTTAAGTACACATTATCTGAAAGTGTAGTATATAATCTGTGTATCTAAAGTACATTTCAGAAATATCTGTAGTACAAAATATTCAACCTTTCAGTATATATCATCTGAAAATGGTAGTGCATAATTTGAGTATTTGAAGTACATTTTAGAAGCAACGGTAGTACAAAATATTCAACATTTTAGTACACATTATCTGAAAATGGTAGTACATAATTTGAGTATCTGAAATATATTTTAGAAGCAATTGTAGTACAAAATATTCAACCTTTTAGTATACATTATCTGAAAGTATAGTATATAATCTGTGTATCTAAAGTATATTTTAAAAGCAACTGTAGTACAAAACATTCAAGTTTTCAGTACACATTATCTGAAAGTAGTAGTATATAATCTGTATATTTGAAGTATATTTTAAAAGTAATTGTAGTACAAAACATTCAAGATTCAGTACACATTAGCTGAAAGTGGTAGTACATAATCTGAGTATCTGAAGTACATTTTAGAAGCAACTGTAGTACAAAATATTCAACCTTTCAGTACACATTATCTGAAAGTGGTAGTATATAATTTGTTTATATACTAATTTTTCTTTATTTGATTGCAGCAAAAGCAAGACATAATGAGGTCTGCTCTCGTTGCTCCCCCAATATTTTCAGGCTAAATTAGAGCATGTGAAATTCAAGATGGGGTCAAATTATTTTGATGCATTGAAGAAGACTCCTTTTTATATATACATGGATATGATGTTATGTTGAAGCACCATTCAATTAAAGTGAAATATCGTAGCGAGGTTTAGTACAATATGTGGGAAATCAAGTACAAATACAGAACAAATGAAGTATATATGGCGTTATGTTGAAGTATTCTTCAATTAAAGTGAAATATTGTAGTGAGGTTCAGTATAATATGCGGGAAATGAAGTATAAATACAGAACAAACGAAGTATATATGGCGTTATGTTGAAGTATTCTTCAATTAAAGTGAAATATTGTAGCGATGTTCAGTATAATATGCGGGAAATGACGTACAAATACAGAACAAATGAAGTACATATGGTGTTATGTTGAAGTACACTTTATGCAATTGAATAATTAGCTCTAATAATTGTAGGGAGGGTCAAGTACAATATTTTGAGACTATCGAAGTAGGTGAAGTACATATTTGTACTGGTGATAAGATGGATATAATTGTCAAATGCTCATGTGTTTACAACTTTTAATGCATAAGTATACTTTGGATACTACGAATGATAACTCTGATTCGTTGAACACTAGTGGTTATCACTTTAATACTTTACATTATTTTATTCATACCATACTAAATATTACACACATTTTTAGAGTTTTGGTTGTTAATTACCAAGAAATAAAAGGCAACTCATGAAACAAAACTCAAGTACATAATTGCCGCAATGAAGTACATATGTCCTGAAATCAAGTATAAATCTCTCTTATTGAAGTAATATCTCATGTATTTGTTCATGCTCTGGTAGCATATTTTCAGTATAAATGAAGTACAAATACAGAACAAATGAAGTATATATAATGTTATGTTGAAGTACACTTTATGCAATTAAATAATTAGTCTCTAATAATTATAGTGAGGGTCAAATACAATATCTTGAGACTATCGTTTGTCCTTAAATAAAGTATAAATCTCCCTTATTGAAGTAATATCTCAAACATTTGTTAATGCTCTGGTAGTATATTTTCAATATAAATGAAGTACAAATATAGAACAAACGATGTATATATGGTGTTATATTGAAATACACTTTGTATAAAATCTCCCTTATTGAAGTAATATCTAAGGGTGGGCGTTTGGATCGAGTAATTCGGGTACCGACCCGATCGAGTCGGGTTTTTTATTTTAAAAAAAATGCGGATTGAGTACCCATTACTCAAATGAAATTTCAGGTCGAATATCGTGTAGGAAGTCCTACCCGATCGAGTAGTTCGGGTACCCAATTTTAATTTATATATAAATAAATATATATTATATATAATAAGTATATTTATATGTATTGTATATAAAATACATATATATCTAAATATATCCAATATATATAATATATGTAAAGATATTTATTATACATAAATATATAATTTAAATGCTTATTATATCCAATATTTGGCCACTGTTAACACTTAATAGTGGCCAAGCTTTGGCCTTTTGCCTCTGTTAGTCTAACAGAGGCCAAAGTTCATTTCCCTTTTTTTTTTTTTTTTTCTTTTTAGACTTTTTAGATAATATTTAAATTATTTTTTTAAAAAAAAATCATCTCGGGTACCCGACAATTTCGGGTCGGTGTTGGGTAGCTACAATTGCTACCCAAAAAATTGGGTACCCGAACCCGACCTACCCGATCCGAACGCCCACCCCTAGTAATATCTCACACATTTGTTCATGCTCTCGGACAACATGCACATGCTACCTTTTCACTCTAAATCTAGTACATAATTACCGCAATGAAGTACATATATCCCGAAATCAAGTATAAATCTCCCTTATTGAAAGCACTGATATCTCGGACAACATGCACATGCTACATTTTCATGCTAAATCAATAAATAAAACACTTGAAGTATAGAACTTCAATAATAGAGTACAATTTTAGGTAAAATGAAGTGCAATTTCAGATAAACGAAGTACAATTTTATAAAAAATGAAGTACAATTCCAAAACACTTCAAGTATAAGACGCCATCAATTGCAGTACAATTTTGGATAATCAATTAGTAGAATCCTTGAAGTATAAAACTTAAATAATAGAGTACAATTTTATGTAAAATAAAGTATAATTTTAGGTAATGAAGTACAATTTTATATAAAAAGAAGTACAATTTTAGAATACTTGAAGAATAAAACTCTAGTAATTGCAGTACAATTTTGGATAATTAATAAATAAAACCCTCGAAGTATAGAAATTCAATAATAGAGTACAATTTTATGTAAAATGAAGTATAAAATAAAGTACAATTCAGATAAATGAAGTACAATTTTATATAAAAAGAAGTACAATTCCAGAACACTTGAAGTATAAGACGCCAGCAATTGCAGTACAATTTTGGATAATCAATTAATAGAACACTTGAAGTATAAAACTTAAATAATAGAGTACAATTTTAGGTTGAAGTATAAAACTTGAATGTTTTGTGCTACAATTCCTTGTAAAATGTACTTTACATAAATAGATTATATACTCCTACTTTTAGATAATGTGTACTGAAATGTTGAATATTTTGTACTACAATTGGTTGTAAAATGTACTTTTCATATATATTACCACTTATACTAATGTATTCTAAAAAGTTGAATATTTTGTACTAGAATTGCTTGTAAAATATACTTTATATAAACAGATTATATACTACCACTTCTAGTAATGTGTACTGAAATGTTGAATGTTTTGTACTGCAATTACTTGAAAAATATACTTTACATAAACAGATTATATACTACTACTTTTAGATAATGTGTACTAAAAGGTTGAATATTTTGTACTGTAATTGCTGGTAAAATGTACTTTAGATAAACAAATTGTATACTACCAGTTTCAGATAATATTTATTGAAAGGTTGAACGTTTTGTACTACAATCACTTGTAAAATGTACTTTAGATAAACAAATTATATACTACTATTTCTTTTAAAATGTACTGAAAGGTTGAATATTTTGTATTATAATTTCTTGTAAAATATACTTTACATAAACAGATTATATACTACTACAATTCCAATAAGTCCTAAGTTCTTCAAAATTCATCTCCTTCTTCATATCGACATCTCCGGCAAACACTCTTTTTGCTGATTAAGAAAAAAAATACAAGATGGAGAGAATGACCTGGTAATAACTGAGAAAATAAACTGGGAAGAATGAAAATAAACCGAGAAAATAACCTGAAAATGTTGAAAATAAATTAAGAAGGTGGAAATGCAGTGGTCGCGCTAGTGGTGGTGGTGTCGTCGGGTTCCTCGTTCGCGCCGTCAAGCTCAATTTGCTTCTTAGAACTTTTTTTTTTTTTTTTTTTTTTCTTTCTTCTGATGATGAAAGATGAAGGTGGGGTTTAGTGTTTGGGAATGGAGATAAATGGTGTTTGGTTGTGTGGATAGAAAAGAAGTGAGGAAAATGAGTGAAAAATATTGTACTTAAGGGTATTTTTGCCAAATCAAGTGGGTAGGGAGTGATCTCTAAAATTTTAACAAAACTAGGGAGTTCATTCTATTAAAATTCAAGTGGGGACTGAACATGAATTTGAAAAGTGGTTTTGGTACTTTTTAATAAGTGCCCCAAAAAAAAATCAGATATTACTAAAAATAAACATCAAGTAAAATTTCTTAAAGAACATATCCATTGTTAAATTTCTTAAATCCATAATCATTTATCCTACTAAAAATAAATAAATTTCAAAATGTTATTATATATGCACATAGTGATCCATTTTAAACTAACATAAACACATAATAAACTACAACTTTCAAAATTAACTAAATCCATTTCAAGCATATAATTCATTTCATACACACTTAGTTAAAATATAATTTCAGTGAATTAGAACTTATTGTTTCCATTTGAGATTTAAAGAGGCCAAGTTTGATACAGAAGATTACAGTGACTAGTCTTTCCAATTCACATTAGTAACCTATTTGATGGAAGAGATTATGATGATGGATCGAGCTAAGATTGACTCTCACCTTGTATTGTTCACGCGATTGGGTCCAATTGTCATCTCATGATTGAAGGTAGTGTTGTAGTTTGGCCAAATCAACTAAAAAATATAGGGATGAATTTGTCCCTCATTTTGAGATGGACAACTGAGAGCAATAATGAAATTTAAGAAAATAGTATTTCTCAATCTTTTAAATCAAATAGGAATGCAAAATAATAGAATTTATAATATGAACTACAATCTCTAATATCAAATAAATATATTAATCCATTCAAATAATCTAAACTTATCGGGCCATAATTAAGTGAGATTAATAATTTTTAATATAAAAAACGGTTGAACATTTTATCTTTTCAAATGTCATCAATTGTCGTAGGCCTCCCAAGATATTGTTTCATAAATCACTAAGCCCCCCGTTTGGATTTATTTTCATTTTCGTTTCTAATTTCCAACATTTTTAAATTGATGAAAATTAATTATGTGATGTAATGTGAGAATGAAAATGTGTTTGGATGAAATGTTTGGAAATATAATAATTATGTTGGTTTTAATAGGTTGTAAGTGGAGAGAGATAGAAATAATGGAATAAAGTGAGAAGATATATATATTATTGGAAAATGTGTTTTGAAAATGAAAATGAGTAAAAAGTAATATATTTTATCTTTGAAATAGTAGAATTGTGAAAATGGGGTTTAGAAATGAATCCAAACGGGTTCTAAGCACCTAAACAAAATAACAAAGAAAACATTACATTAAAATTATTGAATAAATTAGTGTTGTCTTTTATTAAGATACATTAGTATGGTAATTTGAGAGGAAATATAAATATGATTAGCATAAAATCTCAAACTTAAGTAAAAAAAAAAAAAAACAAAATGAACTGTAACCCTTACATGAATAATAATTTATGAATATAGGTTGAAGTCTCAAAATTTGAAAATTTTTTAGTTTTACTCTCATTTATGCGCGACTTTCTTATATTATATATTATATAAATGAATTATAAAATAATAATTGTTTCAATCAGGGGAATAATTATTAAAAATTATATAGTTGGTTCATCCACAAAAAACTTGAATAGGCTATTCATCATCTGGGCTAGGCGCTTCCACATATCCCGGTACCGCTCCCGGCAAGATTCCACAATCAGTTGGATGTCTTTTGCAATATAAATCGAACAAAATGAAAAAATAATCACTATCATAACTGTCAACTGCGGCCTCCGGCGCCGGAACAGGTGCCGCTGCAAGGTTCTCAGCTGCCGATGGCTGCTTCGCCGTTAACTTAGCCACATTTAAGTCGTTGTGGGCTTCTTTTTTAGGAAGTTGGTGGTGCTTCGGATGGGTGGCTGGCGGTGGCGTGTGCTTGGCAGCCGCTTTCCTATGGAGGATTATTGCAGCTGGTGGTGGCGCGTGCTTGGCAGCCGCTTTTCCATGGGGGGTTGCAGCTAGTGGTAGCGATTGCTTGGCCGAAGCCACTTTCCCATGGAGGATTATCGCAGCTGGTGGTGGCGCTTTCTTGGCGGAAGCCACTTTCCCGTGGAGGATTATTGCTGCTGGTGGCGGCGCGTGCTTAGTAGCCGGTTTCCGATGGAGGCTTGCGGCTGCTGGTGGCCATGCAGCAGTGGAATGTGCAGTTTGGAGAAATATTGCGTTGAGGGATATAAAGAAAGAGAAGAGGATAAAGCTCTTATTTGATGTTCCCATTTTTCTCATCTCCATGGATTTGTGAAGAAATATTCTCTGTATTTATAGATATTTTATAAGAGCAATTTGATGAATGAAGATTTTGTGGGGGTTACTTTTGCATTTAATTTCTTTTCTTGTCTTCCTTGTTCGAATTTAATGTTGTAAGTTACTGATTCCCAGATGCCGTTTACACAACTTCTTTTTTGATCAAGAAAAAGAAAGGAAATAGTAGCAGCCACCTTGCCTTATTTCGCTATGTCATATTCGGGCTTTTGTATTTAGTTACGAACATTTCTCCCATCACTATAAGAAAACTTATATTTAGTAGCATTAACTTGGTGACATTTTATAATATAATGACACGAAAAGGTATTATAGTGATAGTTATAAAAGAAAGCCACTATAATTTAATATTTAGTGGCATTAAACTATTAAATGACAAACAAAATCGTGACATTTGATTAAAAATGCCAAGATAAATGTATTTTAAAGGCATTTAGCTAGTGTCGCTAAATTTTTTTAGAAAATGCCACTAATATATAGTTATAATATCGTTTGAAGAAAAATGTCACAGTATTTAGTGACACTAAGTTAGTGGCATTTATAGTGTATGACACGCAAAAATAAAATAGTGATTGTCATAAAAAAATGTCATTATAATAAAATATTGAGTGGCATTTGATTATTAAATGACATATAAAATAGTGGTATTTGATAAAAATGCCAACAAAAATATAATTTGAAGGCATTTAACTAGTGCCACTAATTTTTCTTAAAAACATGCCACTCAAGTTATTTATGGTGGCACCTAAAAAAAATGCCATAAAATATTTAGTGGCATTAACTTAGTGACATTGATAGTGTAATGACATAAGTCTAATATGGTGATAATTGTTGAAAAATGTTACTGTAATACAATATTTAGTGGCATTTGATTGATAAATAACAAAAAATAGTGATATTTGATTGAAAATGCCAACATAAATATCTTCGCAAGGCATTTAAGTAGTGCCACTATTTTTTTTTAAAAAAATTATATTCATGCTATGCCATGTCCTGAATTTCGTATTTAGTTGCGAACATATCAGACATCTAAACAACCTGCTCAAGCATGAATCCCGTCAACATAGCACCACTAACGGCTGAGTACACAACTTCTTATTTAAATAAAAGTAAGTTATTTGTGCTGATTGATTTTATTGATCTTTTGAATTTTACTCCAAATTGTGAATGTTCATTTCTTTTCATACTAGGAGTTGAAGAAGGATGCAGGGGAAATTTTTGTTATTGCCAACCCGAAATTATTTTTTTATGCTATGTGGTTTTTTCAAAATAATAATAGAACTCGTTTCAAGAATCGAACTGACTTCAACTCAAGCAATATATAAGGCAAAGAATGGACTGTGGCGAGCCCTTTACTCGATAGAGAAAAATATACCCTCAAATTAAAGCCAACAAGAGTTCTTCGCTATATGTCCATCAAATAAATGCTCCTTTTTGTTCTTAGGAAAACCATTCCACATAATAACCAGCCTAAATGTGCCATAAACAATCATTAGTAGATGCCTGAGAATGAATGCGACATTATTCAAGACAACATTAAAATCCACAAAACCAGAAGACAATGTGCTCCAAAAATTTACAACTCTCATCAACAAGTTGATGCCACAGCCTCTACAAGGGCTACTACAAATTGCATCTGAGTTTCCTCGTCAACTCTGGAGAAGGGAGGAAGGTGAACAAACAGAGATTTATGGCCTTTCTGTTCTGCCAACATGAGGGAATGATAGTATACAAAATTGCACACGAATCGGCCTGCATCGTGTGATATCGTTACATCATGCCCCTTCATCTTCAAGGAATCCAAAATTGCCTCAACAGAGCAAGATGTCTTCAACAAACCAGAAAAAAATTAAAACATCAAGGCAAACAAACAGATCATAGGAGTAAAACAGATATATAGTTGCTATAATCTCTGACAGTATTTTACTTCTAATATCTCTCTTTTTTCTCACCAAAAGGAGCAATCTTTGAATGGTGTTCTCTTTGAAATGATTTACTGAACTTCATATTTGTCACGCTGCAGGCCCGCATTCCAAATTTTGGGTTATGATGAACGCGCTCAAAAATATATTCGAAGTGAATTCATAAGATGATCCTTTTTGAAAAAGTCGATCATAGAATGCACCCTCTTAAATTTGGAAGTAATTTTTGCGTCTAACGAGCTCGCGGGCTTGATGCGTGACAAATCAGATCAACAGCAAATGAATACATGGAATGTCCCATTATTATTCTTGATTTTTGTCCGACTACAATATAATTGAAAGGAAAAAGAAAATGAACAAGAGATTGAGTTGTCACCTTTCTTGTCTGAGATAATTCTCCATCACCAAGAATTATAGGAAGTTGCTGCAGAACCAAACTAAAAATTTACTCAAACTATCTCAACCTAATTGCAATAGGATATAAATCAAAATAGCAAAAACTAGCCTGAGGTTGCCATCCCAGTTCATCTGGACAACGAAAAGTTGCTTCATTTACTGCTTGATGCTCTATGGCAAACCCCAACGCCGCACTATTGACACCAAGATGAAGCTAAAACATGAAAACACAAAATTAAAGATACAAAATGTTTGGAAAAAACTATGATTTTTCTTCTGGAATTTGCTAACTTACCCATACAACCTTTTCATTGTTAGAATTGATCCCCGATTCCAATACTTTGTAGAGCTGCGAAAGTGCCCCATCTCCAGCAGTTTCCAGAACAACACAGGTTCCTAAAGTAACACCAGCAGGCATTCCTCCTCTGCTTTCCACATAATTCCTCAGATTGCTGACAATGATCTCACTAGGGTTCTGATCAACCCCTTGAAATTTCTTGAACCCTGTCACGTTTATCCTAACTGATTTCGGCCCCTCTGAACCCATCTCCCTATGCTGAATAATACCAAATATTACTGCTTCGTTGAAACCCTTTTCAATTTCAAATCATGTTTACAAGAAACTGAATGTATACAAGAAAACAGAATTACCGTAAATCCCTTCTGCTGTTCTTTGCCTCCCGAGGATTTTCAATGGGAAATGGGAGTTGGCTGCGGCTGCTCGTTATTTTGTATTAAAATGTGAGCGAAAAAGCCCTTTTTTATTGTTTTATTTTACAATTAAGCTATGAATTTTGATCCTGTGTGTTTTTCTAGGCATATATGGTGTCTTTTTCTGGCTGTATAGCGTCTACGTTGTGCACTTTTATGTTAAAGGGAAAGGAAGAGATGAAGGGATAACAGGCATAGGGAAAGTCGCCAGAAAATTTGTCCATTTTTCTTTTACGTTCTTTTCTTACTTAGAAAAGATTACGCTGTTAATACATCATAAACATAATTACTATAGGCTTTATAAAAGGAAGCAACTTCACATTAAAATCCAAAAACTGACAGCCAACAAATGGATCTGGGTTGAGCTGTCAATTGAGCAAATTTTAATTTAAATTTAATTGATTTTTTTAAAATTTTTAATCGATAAAAGATTTGACAGATATAATTCGATAAAAAAAATTCATCATCTAAAATAAATAAAGTAAATATAGATATGACTTGATCCGATCCATTAATAATTCAAATTTGAATATATTTAGTATTATATATATAGTTTGGTTGGATTTTTTTAGTTATTTTATGATTATTTATCATGTGATAACTTGTGTAATTTTTTTTATCATTATGGTATTATTTTGCAGGCATGATAAACAAACTTATGAGTAGTGGCAGGTTAATTTATAATGCAAATTGCATATATAAATATGAATTTTGAATATTCATATGGATTTGAGTGCTTATTATTACTTCAACCAAATAAATGATAAGATGGGATAAAAATATTGTTTTCCACTTTATAATCCCAATCAAACTAGTCCCTTTAGTATTATACATATGTATATACAAAGTTCTCTAGCAATGCCAAAGCGGATATTTCGATGAAGGGAGTAATGAACTCCTTTGCGATATATCAAATTAAGTACTTTTCATATAAATTTTTAGATTTCGCGCTTATTTACATCATAATTGCATCACTTATTTATCTATTTTTATAACAAAAAATAATGCAAGAAGAATAATGAATAGGAGTCGAATGCAATGCAAATCTTGATCTGATCAAAATGATCTTTTTTTTTTTTTTTTTGTAAAAAATTAAGTTTATAATTAGTTGATTGAAGAATCAAGTATAAATATGCATTTATAATGCCAAATAAATATTATTATCAACAACGACACTTAAAATGCAATAATTTGGTGAATAAATGTGATTAAATTAAATTTTATTATTATTTTTAATTAATCAATAGATTTGAAAATTTATTCCTGTTTTGTATTTTTTTTTAGAACGGCTATTTTAAATTTGAATTCTACTAAATTTTTAAAAAAATAATAAATATATAATGATTTTGGAAATATTCGAATTTGAATCTTTTTTTTGGATTTTGAGTTTTATCTATATTCGGATATGATTATCCCAATTACAGATCCTATAAAATTTTGAATCGAATTTAAATATAACATATTACTTTCGAATTTAGATTCAAATCCAAAGTAATTTCATTCGAATCCGACCATTAACAGTCCTAATCTTGGTTCAAATTTGGAATTGACTTGAAATCTTGTCCAAAGAATAATCCTTCATTCATTCTTACATACCAATAGAAGTTAAAGCCCATTAAATTCATTGGCCTTGAGCCCATATCCTTATTCCTTTTATTTATTAAAGCAAAACTCCAAGTACCTCCAGGCTTTCATCAATTTTTCTTTATTTTGTTTTCCAAATAGCGGATGATTCGATTGGGGAGCAATGCCGAAACACAGAGACGAGCCTCCTGCAGTTCGCGTTTATACAGTTTGCGATGAATCCAAGTCTGTAGTTCTCTTTTTTGTTGATCCTCAGTTTATTACATCTGGAAAAGGGGAAAAAGGAAAAACTCAGAGTTTTGTAAATTTTTGGTTTTACAGACAAAACAAGATTGATTTTTTCCTTTTTTCCTTTCTTATTCAGATACCTGATTGTGAGGAACGTTCCCTCTCTGGGATGTGGCGATGAACTCTTGAAATTGTTCTCCACTTATGGCCAAGTTGAAGAGTAAGTGATTGCATATTTATTTCTGTACATATGCTATTTATGCATACATGAGTACAAATGAGTAAGATTTTTTGCACAAATTTGAGTGGGTTATGTTGCAACCTTTTGTATGTGAAAATTAAATAAAAACTAAGTTTTCTTGATGGAGCAATTTTGGGTTGGAGTGGAATTCTGGTATATGTGAGTATGATTAAAATTCTAATTATGTTGCTAAGTTTTGTTCAGATGTAAGCCGATGGACGCCGAAGACTGTGAGCCGTATACTGATGTTTACTGGATCAAGTTTCATCAGGTCAACAATGCCAGGTGATTGATTTCACCTGCTTAGTAGCTTTTCTTGGATATTATGTGCATTTATGTTGCTTAGCGAACCAAGAAATCAAGTACATCACCTGGCAGCATTCTGAATACGCTCAATGGTTTTGTATGAAAAGGAGTTCATCTTTTATGTTCATATTCAGTTATCTATGCACCTGGCACTTTATATGTGAGTGGTGATGAATTATGTGCATGTATAGATGTATTTCCTGGAATCATTAAGGCTTTGAGCCAAATTTTGGTGACAGGTTCGCCAAAAGGAAGTTAGATGAATCTGTTTTTCTAGGAAATCGATTACAAGTATCATATGCACCTGAGTATGAGAGCCTCTCTGATACAAAAGAGAAGTTAGAAGGGAGGAGGAAGGAAGTTCTAGCACGACTAAACCGTAAGTTCACATTAACGTAAGTTTAAGAAATATAATATTTCTTGTTTGCGGAGTTCTCCTGTCAATTTATTCATTGTAATGTTCATTCAAATTCCGGGTTTAATAATTTTGTGACAGCTAGAAGATCTAAAGGCCATCCAGATTCTAGTAGTAATCCTTCCTCAGTTTCTACTCCTCTGCTGAAGGATTCATTTCCCCCGCCATCTTCCTTAGCTCAAAGGTACTTTTAGGCTCACCTATGAATAAGCATGCTGGGGAATTTCATATTTCTTTACCTTTACGAGAAGGTCTTTCCTTTTTGTAGGCAGTTGAGCGAGTCTCAAACTGCTGCCAGTGGACATCCATCTTCCGTGGCATTGGTTTCCTCTGATAAGGTATGTATGAATATTGTTCTGAATTAAATTTCTCGAGTCGTTTTGGCTGCATACTTTGAAGGTTTTCCCTGAATTAGGAGATTTAAGTCCATTCGGCAGCATGATGAATTGATGATTAATTGAATGCAAAACGTTCTCGCTTTAGCTGACTGTATTACGTCATTTTTCATTGAAAACATAGTTCTTTTCTTTTAATTGATAAAGCTTTTCCTCTATTGAATGATGCCAGGAATATTTCCCCTCTGAATCTATGAATCGAACAGTTCAGTTGGTGAGGGAGAAACTGAATAAGGTGAATGCTTAAGTGCCAGTACCCTTTTCTCTCAGTATGATGGCCTTTTTGAGCTTTGCATTCACATCCACAATTTTTTCAGATACAATCAAGTGCCACACAGACAGAAGCTGGCTCTTCCAAAAGGGCGCGTGCTGATAATAGAAGAAGAATCTAATAGGTTTTGAAAGTGGAATACAATTAATTTATGGCTAATTTCTATGCCACTTTATCATGCCTTTGCTGGAACGTCTGCTTAGAACTTGATGAAGCTGGTGCATGTGCTAACTTCATTTTTTCCCCATGTTTTAAGGCTTTTAGCTGTTAGTAAGTCTATGTTTTCTGTAATGTGTTATTTGATATATAAATATAGGATAGTTCACCTACTGATACTGGAAATACCAAAAAAGAGGAGAATGTTATCTTCAAAAACAATCCATTATCAATTGAGTATAATATTTTGTTCATTTGGTAAAATTTCTTTCCCTTCTATTTGCTGTCATGAGTTTTGGGTCAACATATTTCTCACCAGGATTCATCCAAGCAGAACAAGAGATTTCTTGTTTTGTTGGAATCATCCAAACAGATCATATGATATTCACTACAAATGTGCAGTGAATATATGGGAAAAGAGAAGACAGAGAGTGGATTCATCAAATTTGATCAACCATTAACAAATACAATTATTAACAAGTAATCCTAATGTAGATGGATTTGTCCACGGAGATGCAAAAGTAGAGATACAGAGAAAGGACTTCAGGATCCATTTAATATCCAAGGTCTTGGCATGTGTTACTTTGACTATTGGAAATACAAAAAGAATTTTTGTGCGACAAACAAATAAGTAATAAAGTGTAACAAGTTGAGATAACATAAATTGGCTCGATCCAAAGATTAACTAGTTTTACTTTGAAATATGTAGAATAAGAATTCGTTATGGTCACTTTACCCATCTCCCCCCCACCACAACACACGCACCCCAAGAAGAAGAAGAGGAAAGTCATCTCTTTTGTTGATAAAGGGATGCAAAGATACTAAATTTTCTTTTACATTAGATGATTAAACGTGAACAACAGTACTTCATAAATTATTTCATTGGTTCATCAAGATAGATACACCTCAAAGCTTGTAGTTGTTATCATCTGGCAGACAGGACAAACATTGACAAAACCTTCACATCTCTTACATAAACAAAGGTGTCTACAAGGCATCAACAGGACAGATACCTCCTTTGCCTTGCAAGATTTACAAATCATATAGTTCTTTGCAGTGCTTAGGTAATTGTTTGGATCAATGCAAGAGGCAGCATCCTCAACATCACTCTCTCCAAGCCCTTCCTTTCCTCTGTTAGAATCTTGCATCGCTTGCTGGAGATTGGTTTTAAGAACATTAACAAGTGATTCATTGTACTTAGCCATATAGCACCAGTTCTGGGCATCAGTTGTCACTTGTTTCATACTCTCAGAAAGATCCTTGTTTTTCCGAGTCATGGTCTCCAACTCAAGATCCTTCTCATGCAACTTCTTAAAGATGTTTTTCTCTACAGCAGTCAGGAAAGAAATCATCTGTCTCTGCTTTAGGTCTCTCACCCCTTTCACCATGTTTTCTTCCTGTTCAAAATCATAAAGAAACCATCTTAATGCATTTAAGACTTGCAGTTTATTATATTCTACCAGACAGAAGGAATATGATGATTCCATTTGAAGGCCGATCAATAAAAAGTTCACCGCAAAAGTAAATGGCAAGAGTTACCTGGCTTCTAAGAAAGTAATCAAGTTCTTCTTTCTGCTGATCAAGTTCTCTTCTGACGTCATTGCTCATGCTTCCACTTGCAGAAGTTACGGAGGAGTTTGGCTCATCGTCATCATAAGACAGCCTTAAACCAGTGGACACAGGATTCTGGTTCAAAATGTTTACTTTTCTGTCAGGTTCGTCCTGACAAATTTTGTTTCTTAACGTAACTTGAAGCTTCTGCTGTCTTGCCATAGTTTCTGCAATCCCACCACTTCTGTTTGGCAGGAGCAATGGAGTGCCATTATTATTTCCAAGATAATTTACAGGACCAGCATTAGATTCTGGAGGTACTGCAACACAGATGGAATAAAACATATCAAAGAGCATTCACTATACTAGATGGTAAGAAAGACTGAAAAGTGGTGATCATTTGATATTTATCCAAGCTCCAAGCAGTATCATTATCAAGTTTTCAAGATACTACAACACCAATAGCATCAAATATTAGGGCAAGAATCCTGAATATACATTACTTCTTTTTAAACTCAAGTAACTTTCTCAGACAACAAAAGCAAGGACCACCCACCATTCTTCCGAAAGAATAAAGCAACTAGATTTAGGTATTACTATATTAGTTATGTCTCACTCACTTAATTCAACCCATATCAATCCTGTAAACTAACCCAAACACGTAAAGCAAGAAAGTCCCATGAAAATCTGTCCACCGCTTTGCTTGATGCACAATACTACAGCCAAGACTGCTCTTACATTGAACTATGTAAAGCTTCTATATAATTATTTCATGCAGTCCGGAAAATGGTCTGTGCACAACTGAAGCAAATTGGCAATAAATTGTTTAGAGCCTGTCAAGGATGTGACTATCTACAAAATCTAGGGAAACAAATAATGGGAAAATATGATTTTGTAGACCAATATATCTGAATTATCAAAAAGTGTATCTAACCTGCTAAACAATAAATAAAACTTACAGTTTCCACTTAACTGGAGCCGGTTTGACACATCAGCAGAATACGGGAAACTATTGTCAAAAAAAGGAGGGGCTGCATTATTGCTGTTATCACCTTTGAACATCTTGGTGACTGTATATTAACCAAAGATGTATGTAACTGCAAAACCAGTATTCACCAGCAAAATCAATTATTTCATTTAAAACCTAATAAATGCATGTTTTAAGTATTAAAAAGCCATTTTCCACACCAAACTGGAATACTAAACCCATCATACTGTATCTTTTTACACGATTTTGTAGCTCTTTTGCAGGACAAGTGCCACTGGGTTAGTTAACACAGCATTAGTCGCTGACTAATAACAACGCTTACTAACTTCTTTGGAAGCAGCATGTGACTGGATTATCAATATTCATAGTTCGTTATTTATATCGTAGTCATCATTGATGAAAACTGCTATGCGTTATGTTTCATGCAAGAAAAGTTGAATGGCATCAAGTATGATCACTGTCCTCTACGTGAAACTATGGAGAGCACAAACCTCAATATAAAATGAAGCATAAAATGCCCATGCAAACACAACTTACCAAGGGGAAACTATGGATACAGCAGTAGCAAACAAGCTTATATAACCTAACAACAAGTTTTCAAATTCATGGGCAGGGACTATATTCCATCTATAGTGGACTTTGAAATCTCTCATTCCGAGCACATAGTACCCTTCCATATTTTGATAATAAATTATAATATCACTGCTGAACTATATAAGTTGGCCAAAGGCTGTGGCTTCATCCGCGCAGACGGGAGGCATAAAAAGCTTTCCTCCAACCAATTCTGGTTTCATACATGAAGCACAAGCCATGGCAGCTAGCTTTTCTTGAATCTAAAACTCATAGTCCCACATACCCAGACTAATTGTCATAAATATTTGCACTAAGGAAACATATGAACAGATGCACCACACAAGAAAATTTCAATAAGTTCTAAAAAGGACAAAGAGTTAATCCTGAGGAAAAATATGTAAGATGCCAATTCCAAGGGACTCATAGCAATGATATTTAATCTCAAAACATTCCCCTCTACGTCCATGGAATACAAAAAGTAGCAAGTGCTATGCAGATAAAATAGCCTAAGAAAATAGTAAATCGTTCCAGAACTGAAGAAACATCATACGCTGTACAAAAAGAAAAAAATAAAACCAGAGATTCAATAAAGATGGATTTTTTCAGACGAAAATTTGAACTTCATCACTAGATTATCATGACAAATAGATTCCATCAAAACAAAAACCATGATCAGACAGAACCGAAACATACATACATACTTTATGACAACAAAATCGAAGTAAAGTTGGATTAATATGAATAAGAAAACTGTATTATTTCTATCAAGATTCAATTACTGCATTCAGAGAAAAGAAAAACAAAATATTAAAACTTACCTTGAATATTGAGGCCCCTGGTTAAACTAAAGAAAGTAAATCACTCTTGATCCTACAGTTCAGAATCCACATCCAATCAGTCCAACTTCAAAGTTCAAACCCACAGAAGATATAGATGAAACGGCAGACATAACTTCCACCTATTTACACGCGAATAACCATACTATGTGGGCTCTGAAAGAACTTAAAGATAAATCTTTAGTCGAAAAAGACAGCACATGCCAGAAGGGTCATCAAAAAAATCTTGATCAAACCATCAAATATCGTTCAATGCAAGAAAACATTAGAAAAATTGCAATCTTGAACATGAAGAAGTGGAAACGCTTTATGGGTTTTGTTCAAATGCTGATATCAAAGGCAGATACAGATCAATAGAACTGATCGGATTAATAATAGTGGTCAGAATTTGGTTGGAAGGTAAAAATTGCAATCTTGAACATGAAGAAGTGTAAACGCTTTATGGGTTTTGTTCAAAATGCTGATATCAAAGGCAGATACAGATCAATAGAACTGATCAGATTAATAATAGTCGTCAGAATTTGGTTGGAAGGTCGGTTGATGGGGCGTTTGTTACAACAAATTATTGAAAAAAAAATAGAAAATGAAAAAATCAACGGCTGAAGAACAAGAAAAGTTTTGCAGGATAGAGTTCAGTTGGGGCCAGACATGAAAATACACACTCCTAGGGGGCGCAGATTTCTGGGAACACGCTCCTCTGTTTAATGTTCAGTACCAATCCATTCACCAGTAATCACTCTCCATGCTTCTCTCTTCCTCTCTTTCTCCTTTTTCCATTTGTTTTTCCCCAACTTTGAACTGTGACTTTCAAATTTTTTATGGTGAAGGGGTTTTGATTTGACTTCAATGCCCTTGAGTTCATGTAGATTTTTTGGGTTGAGATAGGGCATGAGCAAGTTCCCAAGAGAAAATCTCAACACCAAATTTCCAAATATTATGAGAATTTTGTTTATTTATTCTCTTTCAAGTTTATGATTTTTCTTGTAGTAATAAAATTGTCCATTTATTGAATGTTTACATCAAATAGATATCATGTATCTTGTCTTATCTTTTCAAAATTTTTATAACGTGACATACTTTATTTTTATAATTTTTCTTTGAAAAAATATTTTTCAAACTTAAATTAAATTTCTTATCTCTGCAAAAATAATGTTGTTATATTTGATTGTATGATAATTTAAAGTCGAAGAAATTCAAAATGAGTTGAAAAGATAATTTTTAATATATTTTTTGTGTCTTTTTTTGTATAGTTATCTATGATATTAAAGTATGTTAATGCGATAACTACATTGCGATTTCATCATATCAATAAATATTTCATTTAATACAACAACGAATAGCTAATTAATTAATGCAAAAGCAATATTTATATTAATATTTATTTACATATTTGTTGGAATTTGAATTCAAAACGTATTAATTTGTAAATAAATTTGGGACAAGATTTTTCTAGTAAAAGTAATATTAAAGGGTATTTTGGTGACAAAAACTTTGAGGTGCTTGGTGCTGGTGTAAGCAATATGCCAAGAAAGAATTAATTGCAAAGTAAAGCATGAAGAAAGAGATACTACAAATATATTAAAGTTGGGTTGGGCGGACAACATAATGTGGGCCCCGTACCACTTCCGGGCCCCACGTTGTCCACCCGCACCCGCTTTGACGGGTAAAGGTCACAAATCAAGAATTGACCCCCCACTCAAGGAAGGAGGTACCCCAAATATATTAATTTAAACAAAATAATAATTTAAATATTAAAACTAAAATAAATTACAAATTTGTTCATTTGGATGGGCTGTCAAAATAATTCAAAGATTATTATATTTGATTTGGGTAATAAAATGGGAGAGCACTTTGTTAAAGCAAAATGATCAATGCACTAATGTTTTTAAATTTACCAAGCATTTTTAGTTTATCTTAGGAATTAAGAATTTATTGTTCAATTCAATCATTATGTATCGATTCACTCCTGATTATTGAATTAAAATATGGGTTTTTTTTACCACTCATTTATATACAATTCAATATTTAGGAGTAGATCCTATTCAATTAAGATTTCATTTGCTCAATTAAATTTTATCAATTTATAAATTTTCATTGTATAAATTTTATTAACTTTGGACATAACAAGAGTTGATTAAGAGAATATGGAAGGCAAGATAGCTAGACAAGGGACTTGATTATTTATTAGTTTATTCTATCTTATGTTGCAAATGAGCTAAGTAAATATGAATATACCCAACTCAATTGACTCATTTAATTTAGATTTTAGGATGAAAGTATTTTGAATACACTAAATTAGTTCAGATCATCTACTTTGTACAAGTGGAATTGTGTCTGTTCATAAATATTTTATGGCAAACTTATTTATAATTCTGATTTTAAATTATTAGTGCTTTCCTTTGTACTATTTTTATTTCATCGATTTGACCATTAACTTTAATGTCGAAGGATTTTATTGTGTAACCCTAATTACCCTAATGATCAATTATGATTTTGAGGTTCTAAAAAATATTAGGGTCCAACCTAATTAACCACCTCCAATGGTTACCACCAAATCCACATATCGTGCCCTCAACTACAAGAGTTAATGTTGAAGAAGAATAACCACTACCAACTTCCACAGCCAAGATATAAAAGAAGAAACCATTGGAGACAAACAAACTAGCAGAGATCAAGAAATTAATTCATGAGGTCCCCATTGTCGATCACCAACTATACCTAAATAATTCATATGTTTTTTAATTTAAAAAAAACTTTAGTTAATAATTTGCCATTGATGTATATAGTCCTTAAATGTATTTACTGTGAAAATATCAAATAGTATGAATCAAATCACTATAACATAGAATTTACTGATGATGTGACATAATTCCTATAGAATTTGAAATATTCACGACCAATGCATATATATAAAAATTAATGTCAGGTAGATTAGGACAATAAATTGTGGCAACAAATTCGTGTACTTATGGCCTTCATATTGAGGATATTTTGCCATTAATGGCAATGTATTAGTGATATGGGATCGCCTAATAGGCCCAATCTAAGAGTACATTGTCAGGCCCAGTCACATCGTTGCCGTGGATCGATCTCTCACGCTCTCTCCCATCAGCACACTAAGCAACCCTAGTGTCATTTGACCAGGCCGCGAGTCAAATGCAGATGCTCGACTGTCCCGATGAGAGCATTCGACTGCGGCACCCAGAACCAGCTTTGAGGTTGATCTGTTTATCGACTAGTTAGGTCGACTTACTGCAGAATTCTTTCTCTGCCACATTAAATACCCTGACAGGCGGTATGCCTCCGCACTAATGGCGCGTGCCACTCTAGTACTGCCTATACTATCGCGCCAGATAGGGGACGCATCGCCAGTGTACTATTCTGTCCATGAAAGCTAAAGATGAAGCCACCTTGAATAGTATAGAAATGGGAGATGAACTAAAGCTCCCTATGCAAGGACAAGAGCTCTTTCTGCATAATAAGGGCATCTTAGACATATCAATCATCTGGGGAAGGCTATAAATACCACATTGCGAGTCTCTCTCAAGGTATGGCATTCTATACTAAAAACGCCCTCACTCTGCTGCTCATCTTGTCTGATCATTCTTATATTGACTTGAGTGTTGAAGCGCCATAGCTGAGAGCACCTCAGCTAACTTGATGTTTTCTTGTGATTGCAGGACTTATCCCAATCATCTTTGAAGTTCGTTTACTCGACCAAACAGGTCAATTCACCCAAATTCCACCTCAATCCAGTATATATAGCTTTCACCATCATCAATAAAGTTAATCATAAGTGTATCTAGCTAGTGATTATGTTAAATTCGTTGGACATTTTCAAGACTCGAGAAATATTTTGTTTACAAGCTTTGGACACAACCAAGAAAAATTCATGATTCCGCATATCAATTTTGACCCAAAAGATGCAAGGCAAGAAAATATTTATATTGGTTTATTCATTATTTTTATTTCTATTAATTAAGTGCATGTATCATAGATTGATGACACTATGCTACGTCGTAATCAATGGAGTTTTCGTTTTCAATTAAAGTCATAATATGTTTTTGGTTGAATTGAGTGTAAAACATTTTTTAAAGACTACACACAAGGCTCAAATATTTTTGTCACCTATTGTAAATTGCTTTTCTGTTATCCAAAAGTTTCTTCTGTTACTTTATAATTTTTCGTTATAACTGCATAGCTCGTAGCCCATGTATCTAGTTTGTAGCGCATATATAGGCACCTCATGTATTCTGTACATATCATATTTTCTAATAAAAAAGTTACAGATTTTTTTCTCCATCCATAATCAATATTGTGATACAATTCAATCAAGATTGTTGGATTGAGAGAGATTGAATGATTTTCTAACATTTCAATCCTACTTGTTAAAGCCCAGGCTCGATCCATTGTGGGCTTCGTCGTTCAAGCCCAAATTTTAAACTATCAAAAAAGGGCAGAAAACACCAAGCAAGACGACGTCGTAGTTTCCTTCTTAAAACCCGAGAAAATCTGTGTAAAATTATCCTCGTCCCTCTTCACTTCGTCCAGGCATCAGCACTCGGCGGAAAAAACCAGCTCACAAACGCTCAAAAACATACATATGCGTAAACAAACAGATTTCTATGGCGATTCTTGCAGCACTACCACGTCCGAACCTCTTCTCAGGACTACCCACCAACCCACCACCCTCCAACAACGCCACCCCCTGTCCTCCTCGTAAGCTCCCCATCCCAATTCCCAAATACCCGCCACCTTTAAAATTCCAAAGGCAGCCTAAATCACCCCCATCGGATTCCCCAAAGAATCCCGCCTTCAAAACCCATCACCGCAACTCTAAATACTACAAGCCCATCAAACCCGGGCAGAAAATTCCCCTGCCCGGCAGCGAAAACCGGACAATTGTTGTCGGAGATTCTGGCATTTCGTATCATTTGCCTGGTGCCCCATTTGAATTTATGTACAGTTATTCAGAGACACCAAAGGCTCAGCCTTTAGCAATGCGGGAGCCGGCTTTCTTGCCCTTTGCACCGCCTACTATGCCGCGGCCGTGGACAGGGAAAGCTCCGATGAAAAAAAGTAAAAGAAAGATTAAGCTTTTTGAGCCGTTGGGGGGTGATGGAAGTGATGAAAATGAAAATGTGGGCCGGAAAAGGTATGAAATGTTGAGGGATTATGAGTTGGGGGAGGTTACCTTGAGGCCACGGGAAGAGGTGTTGGGAGAGCCGCTAACGAGGTGGGAGATTAAGGAAATGTTGAAACCGTACTTGTCTAGTAATAAACAGGTGAATTTAGGTGAGTTCCCCCCCCCCCCCCCCCCCCCCCTTATTCTCCCCTTTTGAATTAATTTTGATTTTGGATTAGTTTGGTGAACTAATGTGTATTGGAGTAAAAATGTTTGAGATAGTCGATATATTGGTGATGCTTCAATTATTTCTTGCTGTTAAGTTTTGTTTGTAGTTTCTAAGTACCACGTTTCTCAATTTTTGCACTACTTTGTAAGTACTACGTCTGTCTCTCTCTCTCTCTCTCTCTCTCTCGGCACAGTGTGAAGGTACTTTTTTATCTGTGAAGATGTGTTTCTTCTCTTTGTATGACTTTCTTGAAGATTAGTGAAATTTTCTTCTGGTTTTGATTTTTTCGTTAGGATGACGGCTTAAGGTAATAGTGAGAAATTTAGTGTTGTTATGAAGGTAGTTTCTTGATTGAGATATTGGATTCTGTAGGTAGAGATGGATTAACTCATAATATGTTGGAGTTGATACATACACATTGGAGGCGACAACCTGTTTGTAAAGTTCGATGTTTGGGTGTTCCAACTGTTGATATGGACAATATATGCCGGTGCCTTGAGGTTCTCACTTTCTTATTACATTCAAGTTTTTCAAAGGAATGTCAATTTCTCATCTGTTTCTAGTGATCATGAATTTCTGGATTGATTTTCCATGATCATTTTAACATTAGAATGCCACAAAATCTTGTTCCTTTATGATTATAACTGTTTCCTGTTCTTGCAGGAAAAATCTGGTGGAAAGATTATTCATAGGGTAGGTGGGGTAGTATATCTATTCCGCGGTAGAAACTATGATCACCGCAAACGTCCTCAGTTACCTGTGATGCTTTGGAAACCGGCCACACCAGTTTATCCAAAGCTTATACAAGATGCTCCAGAGGGGTTGACAAAAGAAGAGGCAGATGAATTGAGAATGAAAGGGAAAAGCCTGCTGTCAATATGTAAATTAGGTAAAATTGCAATTTGATGATTTCTTCCTTTCTTGATGAATATCAACAACTTTATTTTGTCATCCTGCTTTCGTCTAATCTGGAACAAGTTTGGGCTTCATGCTATAGATTTGAATTTCTAATTTCCAAGACGAATGAGCTCTCCAGGCTAGAATTTTTCATAACAATGCTTCTACTGTTTTAAAATGCCCCGGCCTTTTCTCTTGTTTCTTTTTTAAGAATGTAACTTCATGTCTGTAATCTGTGGAATTCTTCATGGCCCATAACAAACTTACTCTACAGCTATAGAAAGAGTTATATTATGAACTACCCATAGCAACTCCAACAGTGTTAATGCTAGTTTTGTGTTTTTGCCTTTTCATTTAAGTAAGAGTTCTTCAATAATACATGTATTTATGATATCAACTTATTTTGTTTTATCTTCCTGATAATTTGCTTGCTATCAATGATGTCCTTCCTCGTATGACAGCAAAAAATGGAGTTTATATTTCCCTGGTGAGGGATGTGAGGACTGCTTTTGAAGGATCTGTACTGGTGAAGATAGATTGCAGAGGAATGCATGCTAGTGATTACAAAAAGCTCGGAGCAAAGCTGAAGGTTGGTATTTATTTATTTACTGTTCTCTGCAGAAAGCATCTTTGGTCGATGTTTCGTTTTCGTTGCTCCATAACACCCCACTGGCACCTTAACTCAAAAATACAGAAAAAAGAATTAGTTTCATTAGCTAAATTTCCTTTCTTCAAAACAGGAATTGGTACCCTGCGTCTTGCTGTCGTTCGATGATGAGCAAATATTAATGTGGAGGGGAAGAGAGTGGAAATCTATGTACGAGGATGAAACTCCTAAGACAAACCTTTCTTCTGATGATGGCGCAAGTGTTACCAATATTTCAGGTACTCGTGGAGCTATGATGGCATATGAATGTTACTGACAGATATCATTTGAAGTTTTCCCATGCTTCCATTTTGGAAGTGGTCCGGAATTTGACATTGTTCTTTCTGCAGATTCACATGCTAAATCAGTGATTTCAAGCCCTAAAATGATGTCCCTGTGGCGGCGTGCAATAGAATCAGGAAAGGCATCAGTTCTGGACGAGATTGATCTTGGTCCTGATGAACTTCTGTCCAAGGTGGAAGAATTCGAAAACACATCTCAGGCAATAGAGCACTCTTATCCTGCTCTAATCTATTCAGACAGAGAGGGTTCCTCGACTTCACAGGCACAATATAAAGATGACGATGATTTAGAGGACAAAGATTACAGCAAAGATGATTCCTATGATGATAAATTCTATGTTGTTGAATCGTTTGAAGCAGTCGAGTCTTCAGTCCCACTAGGATCACTGCCCATTGATTTGTTAGCTAAGCAGCTGAGCGACAGTGAGGATGATGTTTAGCAAATGTAAGATGGTGGTTCCTGCTATGGTGCTGTAATTCAAAAAAAGCACGTAGAGAATATATGAAATTATAACTAACTTATCCATCTTCCACGTCCATTCTCGTAGAGGAATTAATGATTCTCTTACAACTAATGATGATGAAGATTAACAATCATAGACATTAACAACATCTGGCCTGTTTAATGATCTGCCCCTAATATAATCATTAGATGTAATAACTTACGTTATTTTGGTATGAGACTAGGCTAAAGTTAATATGCCCTTCATTAATGATTTAATATCAATCACATCATTTATGCATTTTAATGAGAAAAACTTCTATGTGGTATTTTGTTGATAATTCAGACCCTAGGCAACAGGGCATTAAGGGTGCAAACGAGTCGAGCCGGCTCACGAGTTTCACAAGTTGAGTTCGAGCTAGCTCGACTCAAGCTCGAAACAATTCAAATTTGAGTCGAGCTGAATTGAGCTCGAGCTCTAATTCGAACCGATTTCGAATCGTCTGTATCTAAGCTTGAGGCTCGAGAGCCAATATATAATTAAATATTATTTTTTATTTTATTAATAAATATATATTATATTATTATTTTTTTATTTCGAATTCGAGCCTGCAATTTTTTATAATTCATCTGTCAATTTAAGCATTGTTGAGTTGAGTTCGAGCTTGAAAATTTTATTCAAACTCAGCTTATCTCAACTCAATTGCACCCTACAAAGGACTCATATCAATTAATATATATAACCGTCATCCTACTAAATAACTACCTGTGGTACGAGTAAGTAGACTGTTAAATAACTACCTCATTTTTATCTTCCTTCTCTTAGTATTGTTCCTTTTCCTCTTGTAATGAAAAGTATTTTTTAGTGTTTAATTGAGTCATCAGATCATATCTGATGTTAATATTTAATTTTATACTATTATCCTCACATTATTTAACAATTATAATTTACTTTTTCAAGCTATAATGCAAAATTAAAGTAGATATGGATGGCTACTAATAATAGTCAAATGATGGGCTAGAGAGGTCCAAATTGAAGTAGTAGTTTAGATTTGGGCGGTCCCTATATTTGATGTTAGGCTTTCAACGTGTAAATTTATGGTTCTTCAGCGCCTTATTGTCTCCCACCGAATTCTCTCCTCTCTCTCTCTTCTGCCCCCCTTCAGCACTGGTCCCAATAATCCTGCCCTCCATCCATCAACGAACGAAATTTAGAATCAAGAAAGAGAATTGAGCATATGAGCATATTCTGGAGTCTATTGGTCCCTTCTGGAATCCACTATCTTCCTGCTCGCACAACAGACGGAAAACACATCCTGGGATGGTCTTATGAAACATTGATTCCAAGAAAATCGAGGTAAAATACTCTACAAGCCCACTTTACCTTTTTCCTTTGCTAAGTTTATCGCCCTGCATTTACTTTCTACCAAGTATCTTACAGAAAATGTGTGGATAAGCCCACACACGAAGTGTGTGTTTCTTTCTTTGTGTATACTCAGTATTATCTTTTTCGTGGAATACACAAAGGTTGTCAGGAATCTTTATTTGCTTTCTTGAAGCCCTTTGCTTTTACAGAAACGGGGTTGGAGGAGAGGGGGTCAGTATATCGCAGTTGCATTTGAGTCGCTGACTGTAAGCATTCATGCATACATTTATTTTGTGTTATGGAATCTAATTCTGCTTTTGGCTTGACTTTGTTATGATGCTGTCTTTTTATGCATCAAACAGTACAATAACGGAATCTCCATACTTTATTTTAACTTCTTGGTTAGTTCACCTGTCCTAATTCTTGAATTTTTGGTGATATTTGTTGCATGGAAAGTGTTGGTTTTAACCTAAACTAAATGAAGAGATCCTTAATGCTTTGAAGAACAGGAAGTAACAATGAGATTCTTAACAGGGCTGTTTAATGACACTTGGTGGCCCGTCATGACAGCCGACACGAAGGCCCCAAGTTACTGGTTGAACTGGAGGTTCTTACTCTGTGCAATATGGATCTTAGTAGCTATGGTGTTTGGAGCACTTATAATATGGAGATATGAAGGGCATAGGAAATCCAGAAACCAACCAAGTGGGAACCAACAGGAGCCAGCAGGGTGCTTGTATAAGGGTGAAGCTTGGGGAACATGTTCAAAATCAATCCATCCCATTTGGCTGCTTGTTTACAGGATTATTGCCTTCTGTGTCTTACTGGCATTGATTATTGCTGATGCCACCATCCATAGTGTTGGCATATTCTACTTTTACACTCAGTAAGGCCTTCACATTTTTTGTCCAACGCAAATATTTGAGCATTTCTCAGTTTGTTCTTTTCCATTGTTACAGGTGGACCTTTACTTTGGTCACCATCTATTTTGGGGTATGTTAATCCTGAAAGCTGCTTTTATGTTGTAAGAACCAGATACTTATATGTTCACTTGTATTTTCTAGCTAGGATCTTTAGTTTCCATTCAAGGATGTCTTCGTCCCGGCTGTGCAGAAAGGGATCGTTGTGTTGGCACAGATGCAGAAAGAGGCTCCTATGATGACCCTAATTGCAAAACTGCATCTTTTTGGGAATATGCCTTGCAAATAATTTTTCAGGTAAGTTTTTTTCCATGCCACATATGGCAACTACTGATTCTTGTCATATGGTAATTTACTAATTTTTCACTTTGTATTGAAGATGTGTGCTGGGGCTGTTGTGCTCACTGATTCTGTCTATTGGCTCATAATATACCCATTTCTGACTGGCAAAGATTACAGATTGCATTTTGTAAGTATTAGACTTCTCAATTCTTCTGGCTTGGGTTGTGTGGTTATCTTCAAGTGATAATAGAGTTTTTTTGTCTGCAGCTGGTTGTTTGCATGCATTCCGTGAATGCTGTTTTCCTCCTTGGAGAAGCTATTTTAAACTGCCTGGTTAGTCTCTTGAAGCTACCTTCTGTTTTGACCATTTACATCTAATCCATGAATAACAGAATTGTTAATTCTTTCCAGCGGTTTCCCTTCTTTCGAATTGCATATTTTGTTCTATGGACATGTATATTCGTCGTTGTCCAGTGGATTATCCATGCTTGTGTTTCAATGAGGTATATTTTGGCTTTTGTCACTCACATTATGACAGGAAATTCTGTCTGAAGATAATCTTAATCTAGTTTTTCATTCTCTGACAAGAATCTCTTATTGTAACAGGTGGCCTTATCCTTTTCTAGACTTGTCATCTCCATATGCTCCCATATGGTGAGTATTAGATGAGATCGTACTTTGCTTTGTGCTTGCTATAAGTCCCAACTAAATATTTTCATATCATTCTGAAATTTTGCAGGTACTTGTCTGTCGGGCTGCTACATTTTCCATGTTTTGGGATCTTTAGTCTTGTATTCAAGATAAAACAATGTTATTTATCAAGATAGCTACTCAAATGAGTTAGGGATTGTACCGCAACATCAACATCTCATTTTGATGATAACATGAAATGCACAGTTCATATATCAGCATATGCAGTTTTGATTTGATGTATACTAACGGAAACTCTGCTTCAAAACTACTGTTTCTATTCAAAACATTGCCAGGGCAAAAGCATTTGGCATGTCCGACTAAGCCTTAACATATTCTCTAATAAACTGCTCTAACTGAGAGATGTCACCTGTTAAACCAGATGCTTCTGCAACTGTAACTTTGTTGTCGCACTGATGAAATCCAAAGGCTTCTCCAGGTACACCAAGTGTATATTCATTAGTAATATCTGCAGAAGATAGTGCTGTTCTTGATGCACGAAGCTTGTCACTGAGCCAGAAAAGAACCATACAGGGAAATGAGAAACTTCATTAAGGAATGAAGAATTTTGATGAGAAATATTGCAACTTGAACTTCATTAATAATATCTTACATTTCCTTCTCCAGCTGTTTTCTGATGAAATCCTTTGTATGTGCAGTAACTTTATCCACCTTGTTGCACAAGAGTAGTAATGGAATCTTCTTCTTCACAACACTTGCCTTGGTCAAAATATCATACAAGTACCTAAAGAGAAAATTGAAAAATAACATGAGATGTCAGTCACAGTTTCTATGCTCAAAATCAAGATGTTACATACTCTGAAGCAGCACGAAGATTTGGTAAGAATTCCACAGCGTCCACCACAAAAACTATGCCGGCTGCTTGAGGCAAGAACTCATCTAATTTGGGTCTAAGACGTGAGTGCCCAGGAACGTCAACAATGTGAACAGGCTTTACTTTTCCCTTCTGCAAGCAACCGAAGCAAGGTTTAGGTTAAACAAATCATTCATTAGTTTTGCAAGGAAAACTTGCAGAATAAATAGGTATTTTAGCAAGTCATGGATGACAATGAAACATAGTCTAGTCCAATTTCTCCAAATCTGTGGAAGAAATATAAGCCCTCTCTGCTGAAAACTGATATTACCCCACTTAAGCATGCTTGCACGTGTGTCAAACTTATATTTCCAGAAAATTAAGTGTATAACCTTAGTTGTCTCAGAGTGTAGCACAAAAGTTCCTTCATTTTGTTCCATTGATGTCACAGTACCCTGATGGGACGAACCATCCCGAAGCTGGTATAGGCAAAAATGATATGTTAAAAGAGTTTAAAGGCAGTTAAGTTCAGGAAAAGACTAATCTAAAATATCCAAAATATCTCACTCTGAACTGTTTCTTTGAATACTTGCCTGGTAAAAAAGAACAGTTTTGCCACTTCCACTTAGTCCAGTTAGTACGATTGTATTGGATGATCTTCTCTTGAAAAGACGAACTGCATCCAAAAATATCCATATAAATAAACAGATAGGACAGAAAACACACACATAAAGTGTATGTTTTGGCATAGCATTTGCAACACAAAATGTAAGTCTTGAAGCAAGTGATTTTAAACTGCAGTTCCCGAGTACAGGGCCACCGTTATACAAGCAGGGCAGCAATAGCTGGATAGAATTTGAGACAGAATTGCTGGACGTTGATTACTTAAATTTAATATGAAATAAAAAAGGACTAACAAAATCTAGAATAGTAAAAAGGATTGCTTACATTTAAGATAAACAAAGCACATTTCCCGGCTAAATTGTTGATTAAAATTCTCAAGAAGGTCTGATAGGAAGTACATAAGACTGCAAATTTTTAGTGCATGGCAACCAATTCTATGGCTAAATACCAAGAGACAAAGCATCGATTTAACACTTTAGGTAAAGTAAATTCTAACAGAACCCAAAATTTTCACTAAAATTAGCAAAGTCAAGATCTTTGAGGCAGCTTACTGATTAAGAACAAAAACACAGTGGATAGAACTACTCCAATTGCGGCGTAAAGCTGAGATGGCGGGACTCTCTGAACAAATTCATGGGTTTCATTCAATAACTGCTGCAATTGGATCTTCAATTTCTCCATCTTCTCCTCATCCATGTCTTCTATTCAAAAATCAACAGCCTAAGATTGCAATACATTAGCAAAACAAAGTACAAGGTAAATTGGAAAATTCAAAACGACATATGGTCGAGATTTACCCGGACGACTTCTGCCACCGGAGGAATCAGAAAAGGAAATTCGATTTCTCCGAGAAAAAAGGAACCCTAATGTGTGTACACAGTACTCGATGGCTTTCCAGCTGAAGAAATCGGAGTGTGATGGCTTATCGAATCCAAGTTTAACCGATCCGTCGACCCGGGAAAGATACATACGGGTGTTTAGTTTGCTTTCTTTTTCATTTTCTTTTTCTTTTTCTTTCCCTTTTCCTTTTCCTTTTCCTTTTCCCTTGTCATTTTATTTTATAAACTTGATTTTGTCTCCTTTCCCCTCTTGTGGGTCTATTCTATTACAAGGTTTAATGTCCCTTATACCCTTAGCTTTGTTTGGGAACGTACGTTCCCAAAAATACTACCATTTTTTGTACAGTAAATACCCCAAAAAGTCCCTCATTATCTCACTTATTAATCAAAAGCCCACTTCATTTTATATTCTCCAAAACTCTAGCATCCCATCCCCCACTTCTCACCGCCAGCCATCCCGTCCCATCCCATCCCATCCTGCTCTCTCGTCTCCTCTCTCATATGTGTCATACAAAATTTAATAATAATAATAATATTAAACAAAAAAACCAACATACAAACAAATTTATAAAATATTATAATACAACCCATTTAATCATTTAATCAATCATTATAAACTTACAACATAATCATATCTATTATCTCTCTCTCTCTCTCTCTCTCTATATATATATATATATATGCATATATATACAATATTTTTTATTACTATTCTTATAATTAAAAAAATCCATTAATATAAAATTTCACCCTAAACACCAATACAAAGGTATTGATTTGACATCAACAGTATAAAACATCTCCTTCAAAACATCGTCAAACATATCAAAACTCTTCAAACTCATTTTTTAACTATTCCCCAAAATATAACCAAACGTCAATCACATTTTCCAAACTTCATTTCACATTCTCCCGTATTTCTTTCAACATTCATTCTTCCAAAACACATAATAAACACATCACAAAATCAAACAAAAAAATATCCAAACACTACCTTAATAATTGTCATTTACTTTTACCATTCATGTTAAATAGTAATTTTACTATTATCTATAGACGTTAAAATAGAATTATGTTTTAAAAAGGGAGTATTACAATAATAATTTTCACGAAATATTATTTCTCAATCACACCTTAATAGAAGAATAAACTTTATACATGTAAACTTCTCTTTTAGAGTTATTGGTTATTACAATATCTTTCTAATAAATTTTGTGTTATTTTATTTACCATTAATTTTCTCTTTCAAATTTTCCAAGCACATCATAATATTATAAAAAGAAATTATATGTGATAAGGGAGAATTATTGAAAGACAAAAATGCCCTCATACTTACTTAAAATCTCAAAAGGGCATAAGGATCTGCATCTTTTTTTATAGGTCAACCCGACCACCTAACCCGGATCCATGACTCGGAGGGATCATAACCATCTAAGGCAACCACCTGTACGGTTAGGGAGATGGACATCTAGACCCAACAATACCCTACCAGCTAAATCGATAGCTATAAATACCCCCTCATTTACTACGATTGAGAACTTTTGGCTAAAATCAAGCACACACCCACATCACATAATTTCCTACCTAAGGACCTACATACCTCGACCCAGTTACATCATTCGACCCAGAAAACACTCATCCAAGCTCCTATCTTTGGTCGACCTCTCGACCATCGATAAATATAATGGTTGTCATTTCTTGCGACATCAGTAGGCGCCGTCTGTGGGAAACGAACCCAAATTATTGTTACCTTTTTAGTTCTCAACCCACTGATCATGTTGGCGAATTTTGACAAAGAGTCAGCTCTTTCATTTTCAACCCTCGGTATCTGCACCATTTGCACTCTTTCCATTTGCCCTGCTAGACCTCTTACCTTCTCTAGATACTTCTTCATAGTCTCTTCCTTTGCTTCGTATGTGCCATCAAACTAATTTGCTATAAGTTGAGAGTCCGTATATATGATGAGGTCCTTGATCTGCATCTCTTTCGCCATTCTCAGCGCAGCTATAACAGCCTTGTATTCCGCTTTATTATTTGTTACCCGGAACTGCAATTTCAAAACAAAATCTAGCTCATCACCCAAAAGGCTCAGAAACCACATTCCTGAACCTCCTCGTCGAGACATCGACATGCACCATCCACCGACTTGTCTCTAAAATGTTCACCTCGAGAGGTTGTTCGACCTTCTCCTCCCCCATCTCTATCAAGAAGTCAGCTAATATATGCGCCTTTATAGCTGTTTTATTCTGAAATTCTATCAAGAACTCGCTTAACTCGACAGCCCAATATGTTTATCTTAAGATTTATCAATATTATATTATATGTTTATTTTAAGATTTATCAATAGTTAGCATAACATCAAGAATTAGGGGGCAACTTTAAAGATAATATTTTCTTTTTATTTACATATGCATATATATCAATAATTTATTAAAATTCAAATATCTAATTTTACACATTCAAATAAAAGAATGTACTGTTTAGTCAGTTAGCCGCTCTAGGACGTTGGAGACAACACACACGTTATTCTATCCTTTTGTGACATTAATTAGTCCAACCTAGGAAGTATTTTTTTTTTTTTTTAATAAGTTTTACACTTTCAAACAAGTTTAAGCATTTCAACCTAGGAAGTAATTGATGTTAATTAGCTTAATATTTTTTCCACATCGACTTTTCTAACACTATGTTTGATTGAAGGAATTTCACAAAGAAAGAAAAATATTAGGAAAAAAGAAAATAAAATTAAAGAAATATAAAATTTCAAATTTATTTAGTTGTTAAAAAAAATATTAAAAAAATGAATGAAGGGATATATGTAATGGATAAGGAGATAGGTGTTAAATAGAATTTTTTTTCTCATTTTTCTCATTATTTTGTCAGAAAAACTTATTTTCCTCGAATACACTATATTTTTTCCTGAGTTTTTATTTTTTTAATATTTTTCTCATCAACCAAATAATAAAATATATTTTTCTTAATATTTTTTTTTTTTCTTTTCCCCGCTAAAATTGTTGGACCAAACATAGCGTAAGATTATTGTTTTTTTCCTGTTCAAGTCATAAAAGGAGGTCCGCAGGCGGCGGCTGAACATTGGGAAAGAAAACTGATTTTGGGCACCGATTTAAATGTGAATTTGTTGAAGTGGCACATTGAAGTCAGTGCAATCGTAGCCGCCATTGCAGTAATAAAAGAACGAACTTTATTCCTTAGACTGCCAATTTAAGGTCACTTGGCATTAAGGAACTGAAGTTCCACTTCTTGGACTAGACCAAGTAATCAAACAAGGAAAGTTTATTAATTAAAATTAGCATTACAATTTTTACCAGTTGGTTGGTCCACATTGGGGTAGGTAAATCTGTTGTGCCTCGTGTTCATTTATGATTTGTGCGCACAATTTCCCGCTAGAACACAACCCCATTATTTTATTATTATTACATCAGATGCACCTTAAACTCCCCAACTATAAATTCAGGTGGAGCAATTCCAAGATTTCAGCCAGTGTTGCTGTTGAGTTGCAGAGACACCGAACTTCTTGCATTTCATTTGGGTCTTTCCTCGAACAGTAAAGATCTTGTCTTTCTTTTTCTTTTTCTTTATGGGTTTTATAATGGCATTTTGAATGTTGAGTTTGATGCTGTGATTGAATATGTGGATCTTGGATTCATTTGAATTTGAGGGTTCTTGATTCTGATCTGGCAATGGGGATCTGGGCTTTCTTTTGAGTAATGCTTGTGTTGAATGGGAAAATTTCAGGTTGATAAGAAATGGCAAGGAAGAAGATCAGAGAGTATGATTCCAAGAGACTGTTGAAAGAGCATTTCAAGAGGATTTCTGGGTCTGAATTGGAAATCAAATCTGCCCAGGTGAGTTCAATTGATCTCTCATACTAAACACTAATTTCTGCTGATATTCTTGGGATATGTAGATATTTCATCATTTAAATTCTTCAAGAATTTGATTATAGTTAGTTTTCTAGTAATTGGTTACCATTTCTATATGATTTTCAAGAAATTGACTGTTCTAAAGAAAGTTGTTATTGTTGTTGGAGGAGTAGGGAATGGATGAAAGATAGGTTAATGCATTGAAAGTGGGTGACTTTTAGATAGGTTTTCACACCTGAGCTATCACTCAAGTAACATGCTTTGTTTTGCAGATAGAAACTATGCTATTGTTATCGTGATCACGATTTTTGTTGGCTCCATTTTAACATTTTCTTGTTCAAAATAAAATGAATTAATCATCGGATCAAAGTAGACATTTAGGACAATGGTGCAAGAAGATGTCCCATCGTTTCCATGGAACAATTTTTCATCATCCGAGTTTGTTGGAACCGAGGTTTTAAATATCTTCAGAAGAACTCATGAAAAGAAGAGGGGAAAAATAGCTTATCTTGTTATTACATAGTCTTCTGAAGAACTGTCAAAGTCTAAAGCTTTCATCTGATTGTTTAGGTCACCGAGTCAACTGATTTCAATGAACTAGTCGAAAAGGAACCCTGGCTCTCATCCACAAAACTGGTTGTCAAACCAGATATGCTATTTGGGAAGCGTGGGAAAAGTGGTCTTGTTGCTTTGAACCTTGATCTGGCTGGAGTTGCTGCCTTCGTGAAAGACCGGCTAGGCAAAGAGGTGCTTGCTATATTCTATCTTCTTTCAAACTACATCCGGCATTGCTTCAATCAATCACTCTATTGATCTGCATTAACGAAATCCATGATTTTACTTAAGTTTAACATGGTTTCCATAAAAACAGGTAGAAATGGGAGGATGCAAAGGACCCATTACAACGTTCATTGTTGAACCATTTGTCCCACATAATGAAGAATTCTACCTAAACATCGTCTCTGAAAGGCTTGGTTGTAGTGTCAGCTTCTCGGAATGTGGAGGAATTGAGATTGAAGAGAACTGGGACAAGGTACTAAAAACATTTCTCTGTGTCACAAATTTCAATCAGCAAATTAAAAGGCACCTTCCAAGCTTAACCAGATCTTTTTTACTCTATCCAGGTGAAGACTATCTTTGTGCCAACAGGTGTATCTTTTACATCAGAGCAATATGCTCCACTTCTGGCAACCCTTCCCTCAGAGGTATTAAAGAATCAAGTGTTCTTTTTCTCATTTTTTAGCCATTTTGAAGTTGAATGAGTTTCAGTGGAAATATGTATTAATTAAAAAATCTCAATCATATTTCTTTTACTTGGTGCAGACTAAAGGTGTTATTGAGGAGTTCATCAAAGCCATCTATGCTTTGTTCTTAGGTACGCTTAAAATACTCTATCCAAAAAGTTTCACTTATAAAGATATTCAAGGCAGCTACTGACCCAAGCTCATTTCTTTTGACTTAGATTTGGACTTCACTTTTCTTGAGATGAATCCTTTCACCTTGGTTGATGGAAAGCCTTATCCTTTGGATATGAGAGGCGAGCTTGACGACACTGCTGCTTTCAAGAACTTGAAAAAGTAATCCAACTTTCCTTCGGTTGATTTTCTATTTATGCTTGATTAAACTTTAGCAATATCTCATCCACTACAGAAGATGCATAAGTCGGATCAAATAGAAGGACTTCGTTGTTTCTCACATGACCTTTTATTTTGCAGATGGGGAAATATTGAATTCCCAATGCCATTTGGAAGGGTAATGGATCCCACAGAAAGCTTTATCCACAGACTTGATGAAAAGGTACAATATCGATACATCTAACCTCTGTTTGAATTTACAAAAGTTTATTTATTTTTCTTTCGTTTGGCCTGCAGACGAGTGCATCTCTGAAGTTCACAGTCTTGAACCCCAAAGGACGAATTTGGACTATGGTTGCTGGAGGAGGTGCAAGTGTCATCTATGCAGATACTGTGCGTTTTCTTTCACTTAGAATTTCATTATTTTCTTCATTACTTGATGTCTTCCTCAAATCTTCTATGCCGGTTTACAGGTTGGAGATCTTGGCTTTGCTTCTGAGCTGGGGAACTATGCAGAATACAGTGGTGCTCCCAATGAAGAGGAGGTCTTGCAGTATGCCAGAGTTGTTATTGATGTAAGAATTTAGGTTCTCGCAAGAATGAAACTTTGCATTTGTTCTCTCACCATTGGCAACTGGACTGATATCCGATGAATTGTATGTAGTGTGCAACTGCAGAGCCTAACGGGCAGAAGAGAGCCCTTGTGATAGGCGGCGGTATAGCTAACTTCACTGATGTGGCCGCCACGTTTAGTGGCATTATCCGAGCCCTGAAAGAAAAGGTATCAAAACTTCAGTGGCATTCCAAATACCATTGATTTCTTCATCAGAAGCTTGAGTTCTAACTTTGGCTGCTGTCTTAACAGGAGGCGAAACTTAAGGCTGCAAGAATGCATTTGTATGTCAGAAGAGGGGGCCCGAATTACCAGAAGGGTCTTGCAAGAATGAGAACTCTTGCGGAAGAGATCGGCATTCCAATTGAGGTATAATGTTGATAGATCATAACATGGCTGAGAGCTAAAAATTAAGGAAAAACTGCAAATATACAACTGTTGAAATGACCATTTGGCAAATGTGAGTGAAATTATTGGAGGTAGCAATTTAGAACCGTAACAATTAAATAATAGAAAAAGGACTCTGCTCGCAAGAAAGTACTATTAGCATCGAAATTTGTTTATGTGGTGTTTGCTCCTATTGAGCTGGCACACTTTTCGATGCTGATAGGCAAGTAAAATCATATGCTAACAGTATTTGTCAATAAGCGAAGTTCTTTTTTTTTACAAAAAAAAAAAAAAAAGAAAATTGATTATTATGATCCTACGTTACTACTTTCAACAATTTGGATCTTTATTTGCTAAATGTTATGGACATTTGAACGGTCCTATTTTTGCGAATTTTTCTAAAAATTAATGTTGTTTTGAGATTTATTTTAGTAAAAGTAAGCCTTATTGTTCATTCCTTTCTGCAATAGGTTTATGGACCTGAGGCAACCATGACTGGCATATGCAAACAGGCTATAGAGTGCATCAGTGCAGCTGCATGAAGTTGCCAATTCTGATTTATCTACTCTTTTGTTTTCCATTTGATTACCACTAGTATATCTAGTTTAATATTGTACCAACATTTTCAAAGATTTCAATATTTTTGTCTTTGGACATAACCGGGTCTCAAGTAATGCCCTATAGTCTTGCGAATTACCAATCCAAATTCTCAAGGTGACAGCCCCTTTCATTTGTTTACTTTTCAACTTTTTGTTTGAGTTTTAATGTAGGATTTGGGGTGATTCTTCTATTGGGTCGAGGTCTATTAGGTTATCAAATGAAATGGATCTTTACTTGATGGTCCAATAGATCTAGAATCTAAACCCATAAAAAGGTCGTTCAGGTTATTAGGGTGCCACCAACGAAAATCCTGCAACGTTCAATTCAGAGTCGAATAAATAAAGAAAACTGGAAAGAAAAGCATTTAATGAGTTTGAATAACATACCTTACAAATGAAATGGACGCATGTATTCAAGTACATGTATAATAGGTTTAATTTGAGACGTCCATATCACTTGAAAAAAATAATTGATTCAATCCAATCAATATTAAATTGGGTGACTTAAATTCGACCTAATGACAAAAAGACGTAGATTCCCATTGAGGCATTTTTTATATTTTCAATACGCTCCCATTAAGTTAATTGAACCAAGTTTGAGCTGAAATATATGCTTTTATTAGAAATATTGGAAAAACAAAAAACAAATATTTTTTTTCATAATCGATACTCTAATTTTCAATCATATCTACCTAGAGAATTATCTCAAAACAATTTGAGAAAAGGAGAGTAAAAATGAATCCAAACACAAGGTGATACTTAAAGCTTTTTGGCTATCAATCTCTATTGGACTGAATATCTTATCATCAGCATCCTGAGCTCACATCCATCGATTTGAAAAGACATTTTTATGTATTTATGCAAAATACCATTTCTGACCTTTCGTTTCTAGTTCTAATTCCAGCGTCAAAAATGGACCACAATATAGTATCCACTCTCCCCACTTTTTCTTTTTCTTTTCTTTTCTTCTTCTTTTTTTTTTTTTTGGGTAGTTTATACCAATTTGGCACATAAGTCAAACATAGTACATTGGAGAGAATAAAATAGTACAATTTTAAATATTTTATATCTTAAAGTGTAATAGTATTAGCTATTTATTTTTTAATAATTGGCAAGTGTCACAAGGATGAGTTAACACAATCCTACACGTCCACATTAATAGTTATCAAAGGTGAAGAATCATTCGAATGGAATCCAATCTACAATAATAAAACAAAACAAAACGCCGATCCTCTTTTAATAAGAAATTATTAAAAGTCTTGAGATTATGTTGCTTTAATGAATGAATGGCTACTATATAAGAGATTTGAGGGTAGGGAAAAATGATATGGAATAAAGATTGCTTTAGTTTTACCAGCTGGGCTATAGCTTTTTCTGGCCTGGAAGAAGCTTAAAAAATAATGGAAATAGCTATAATGGACCCCACATCACTTGAAACTATTTCTAGTGTATTATTGCCTTATGCAAACAACAAATATATATTCTATATATGCATATATATATGTGTGTGTGTGCGTGTGTGCTTATGTGTGTATATATATAATTGATATTGTAGATATGATCCAGTTAGCTAGGTGGATGATAATATTGATTGATACATTTGGAAATCTTTGTGACAATTACTACACAATACCTTCCATGTACTTCTATAGCTAGCTTGATTAAATGATAATTATATACGTTTCATGATGGAACACATTCATAGCATATACATGGAGATCCATATCATGTAGGTATGTTAACGAATTAAATCTTTATTAAATAATTTGATATTCGAATTCGAAATACAGATTTGACGAATGCGAGTCTAGTATGATATTCGATATATAATCGAATTCAAATTGAACCCAATAATATTCAAGTTCAATATTCGATAAATATTTGCTTATATTATTATATATTAATAATTTAATATTTTTATTTATCAAAACTTAAAATTTTCTTTATCCCATTTCTCAAATCCCTAATTCTACTTCCCACTTCTCTAAAAAGCCCTACCTCATGTTCTCCCCCTAAGCCATTGAATATTATGTCAACCATTACATGTATTTGATGTTTGCTTTTTGAGAAAATCAAGTATTTTCATTTTGTGACTATAATAAAAGGTGAAAAATTAATTAATAATTCAAAATTCAAGTAAAAAATTGAGTTAATTGAACATCCGAATCGAATCCGAATATATCGAATAGTTACTCGAATCGAATTTGACCCCAATTTAGGATTTGAATCGAATTCAAAAATGAATACGAATATGAGTAAAATGAATCAAATCGAATTTGAATCCTCAAATATTCGATTCGATACGTTAACAATCCTAATATCATGAATAAGTTAATTTTTCGAAGAAAAATATATCCCAATGGGTGAGAGTTTATAAAGTATGACTGTAACTAAAGTTACATTTGGAGAACATCAAAGGACACATTATAAAAAATGTAAAGATTGTTGATGAAAATAAAATAACTATATAAAAATTATCATTAATAATATATATTAAGTGATAATAATTTTTATCATATCACAAATTAACAACATTTTTTACATAAATTGTCGCTATATATCATCAATTCAAAAGTGACAATTTAAGTACAATAATGATTACTATTAAATTTACATAAAATAAAAACTTTTATCACGTGATATACAATGATGGGAATTTTGCATTATTATATATTGTTTTATCATTAGTTTTTCTTTTTTTCTCAATGGTGACAAAATTATTCAGCACGAGTCATGTTCTTCTGCAGTGGCAGTGTTACAGGGACGAATTCTCACATCTTCTACTCATCAATCATTACTTATTTAATTTGATCAGAATAATACAAACAATTGCCAGCTTGCTTTGGCACTTCAGAAATAAACAATATTTAAGTCACTTTATATCAATCATCAAATATTTCTCTTCTTAGAGAAACGGCGTAACAAAAAGTAGAATATTTGAAAAAAGGTTAATGATAAGAAGAATTCTTGGAATTCAGCATGAATAGGAATCAAGCAAATCGAGCCAACTCGCGAGCTTGATGAGGTGGCTCAAATAATGTTCGAGCTTGAGTTTAAAGAATTCGAGTTTGAGTCAAATTCGTATAGGTTTCGAGCCGAATAATTCTTTTTCGCATGTTTGAGAGTCTAAGAGTCGTAAACTTTTTTTATATATTTTTTATATATAAAAAATATAATAAAATATATTAACTTTATAATTTTTTATAAAATAATTTAACTTTTCGAACTCGAATATGAATCTTATAGTTTGTTGAGTTCGAATATAACGAATTGAGTGGAGCCGAATTGAGCACAAATAAGGGCTCGATCGAGCTCGAGCCTCAATTTTTTTAGTTCAAATTTGAACTTAAAAAAAATAATAAAAACTCGACTTGACTCGACTCAACTCGTTTGCATTCCTATACATAAATCATGCGTGGCTTTTGTTTGTAGATAGCTACTATAATAGTTTTGTGTGTATTTTATTGGGTGGTCCAAGTGTCTATAAATCATCAAGGACTACCCAACAAGTTACCAACTGAAAATATTTGTTTTGGCATTACATAAAATAAAGGTCAAATAAGGTTAAGTAGTGAAAATATATAGTAGCACATTTTTTTTTAATTTATATATATATACGCATATTAAGAATTCAATAGATTTAAAGTCCTAATCTTATATTTTATGTATTAAACTTATGTCATTAGGTCAAAAGCATCTTGCCATATAATAACACAATTTTATTTTATTTTATTTTATTTTTAGAGAGAACACAACTTAATACATAGAAAATTAAATAATATGATGATCGTTAGCTTCAATTATATAGGGGTAAGTTAGTCAAGTAAATTAAATTTAGGATGTGCTTGAATTGATTTGTAAGTCGCTCTTTCCCTCCCGCCTGTCGAAACATGTTCTTTATCACGAGTGTCGGCCGAATAATACCTCGTGAAGTTAGGCATTTTTCATGTTTGATTGAGTATCATTATTTGCCATCGTCTATAAAAACGACGATCAATTAACTTTTTCCAAATCGTTCGACTGGAGATTTATAATGATACCATATTTTTTCTCACATAAAGGAATTAATGTTTTTGAATTAAAAAATTGATTCATCTATCATGCATTAAAGCCCTTTTTTCTGAGAACAAAATCCTCAATCACAAAAATCAATCGGATAAATTGAGATTTCCATATGTACGGTAAAAGAAATCCACAAATCATTTTCTTATCTTCGACCCGACTTAAATTCACTAGATTTTTAGGGAGAAAATTTGCGTGGCTTTCTTTTTTCTTATCAGAAAATTGTACCAACTGTTTCTCAGCCTCTACTTTTAGATCGTGAACTAGTACCAGCTAGAAATAAATTCGATGGAAACATTATGGATATCTGGACTAGTGTAGTAGATGCAAATCGTAATCAGGCTTAATTTTCAGGGTTGTCGCACTCAATGTGGACTTGTCCTCATGATATTATCTCTATTTTCTTTTTTTTTTTTAAATAGATTTATGATTAATTTCCAACTACTCCGTTTTTCATTTTTCCTTATATTATATGTGACGTTTATTAACTATTTATATGAGATTCAACGTTGCAATCGCTTACTACTTATCGGTTCCTAACTGCTCCCATAGAATTCGATCCTTCAATCAATATGTTCACAGGCACTATTTAAAAAATCGGTCCGAACTGGTCGGTCGGACCATCAATCGGCTCGTAAACCGTTCACGGTTCAATTGTATCAGACCGATTTTTTTATTTAAATTTTAATAAAATTAATTTTTTTTTTTTAATTTTTTTGGTCTAAGTACAAAGTTTGAAAGTTAAGATACACCTCACAAGTTATCTAAAAGTCAAAAAGGCCTTAATTTAAAGTTTAGAATTAACCTACAAACTCTCAACTTTAAACTTTAAACTTAATATATTTAAATTGTTGTAATAATTTATAATATGAATTGTGAAATTTGGATTGTAATGTTAGATAATATCATTTAAGCTCTTTATATTTTATATTTTGGTATTTTATTAATTTTTAAATAATATATATAATATAAATATATAGATTTCGTAATTATGACGTTATGGTTCAATTACAGTTCAATTATGGTCCGACCAACGGTTGAACCAGTAAACCGTAAATCAGTAAATTTTTTAGTTCAATAAACGGTCCGATTTTTCAAACACTGTTCGCAGGAACAATAATTTACCAACAGACTATTCATTCGTCTTTGTCTCTATTTGCAAAAGTTTGCTTTTACTCGGTAATTAGGTAAGATTTGTTATATATATTTAGTTTGTCGTTATTTTCTGTTTGACTTTAACTAAAACTAAGATTTGGTCGGTTATCCAATCAAAACCCAGCAAATAACAAATCACGAGTTTTACCACCAAAACTTCCCCCATTGAAGGTTATATAAATTTTTAATATATGGTATCAATTAATGTTGCTTTTGTCTTTCTTTTTCTTTGGTTTTTATAAGAAATTTGGCCTACTACAAAAATTTTAATTATGATGGGATTCCAACTCAACACTTTTGAGTTTAAGACGAGTTGCTACTTGAAGTAGGGCTATTAATTAATCGAATTTTAATTCGAATTCGATATATGATTAAAATGTATCAGACTCGATTATAAATATTTATAATTCAAAATAAGTGGATTTGATATAAAATTAAACAATTCGATCCGTTAAAGATTCAAATCCGAACTTTAATAATTTTTTATTAAATTAATACTCTTATATATAATTTTAATAAAGATTTTAAAATAAAATTTATATATTATATTTACATTATGTCTTTATTAACATCTATATTATACCATAAATATTGAGTCTTTAGCCTCAAAAATAATAAAAATACTGATAAAATGTTAAATATAATAATGTATAATAGTTCATCTATGCATTAATATAATGTGAAATAGGGGTTCAGTATTCGAATATTTAACTTTTGAACTAATATATAATAAAAAGTTGTTAAAACTTCAAATATGACGTAAATTTACTTTATAAATACAATATTTTTATATAATCCAAAAGGGGGGAGAAAAAATATTAAATCAGGACGAATTTTTTTATTATCAAATTTCGGATATCCATCAAATTCAAATATGGTGTCGACTAACAAATATTTTATCGAATATCAAGTCGAATTCATATATGACTTTTAATAATTGGGTTCAGATTCGAATATGACTGATTCAATCCAAATTCAAATCCAACTTATTAATGGCCCCAACTTAAACAGTATAGGACGATAAAAATTGTAAACTATATTAAAAGATGTAATTATCTATCGCTTTACTCTATAATAGAATCAGCCGGAAGCATGAGCTGGATTACCTCCTAGGGATGAAAAATATACGCTATTCCATTGCAAGTGGTTGGACAAGATTGACAACCAATTTGGCACTGTATTTATTGGCCATTATTCACGTTTCACCTATCTGCTGTCTACTTTCTGAAGGGGGCGACTGATAATTATTGCAATAGTTGAATAAAAAACCATTAGTTAAATGCCTAATGGGACATAAAATAAACATTGAATGAGTACTGAAAAGAAAGAACTAATGCAACAACACTTGTGTTGTTTCTTTTTGTGATGCCATCATACAGCTTTCAGATAACTAATTAATTAACCATGAAAGGTAAAAAATAAAGTTCAATTTTTTCAAAATTGTTATTGTTTTTTTTAAGTACTTTAGCACTTAAGAAATAGTTTCAACTATTATTACTTTTAAATACAACTGTTTTGTATTTTGCCAAAACGTAACCAAACATACATTCTTTTTTTTCTTCAAAATGTCAAATTAAATTTTCTCAAAATACCCTCTTCTGTCTTTTATTATCTTCAAAACTTTCCCATTTTTCAATATATATCATATACATATAATATATATTTTATTATTATTCTGATTATAAAAAATTAGTTAATTCTATTCTCACCATAAAAACCCAACAAAAAAATATTGATTTGACCGCTACAATAAAAATTCTCTCCTTCCAAAATATAAATAAAACATATCAAAATTCTCCAAAATAATTTTCTAACTATTTCCCAAAAAATAAATAAACAGTCATCATATTTGCAATACAATTTCACATTTCCCGACCGCACTCCCAAAATACATAATACAAAACATATAATTTGTAACCAAACATTACCTTATCTTTTTAATATTCAACTAAAATTTATTATCGGGGTGAAATATGATGTTTGATGAGTGCTGTAATTTGTAGAACATATACCATGAAATTGAAGGGATGTGCGCTTTATTTAGTTTAATAATTTTGATTAGGAAAGAAAAATGTCGAAAAAGAGAATTAAATAAAAATATTAAATATCAAATTTGATTGAATATTTAAGTAAAATAATGAGAATGAATGGAGACAAGAAAGATGGTGGATAGGCTTTTTTCTCATTTTATTTCTTCACCATTCTATGAGGATATTTAAGTTAATATTGGTTTTTCGTTTGGTAAGTGTGTAGAAATTTGAATTAAATATTATTTGTTATATGTATGTATAATATAAAAATACATCAATACATATATGTATGTATATATAATGAATAAAAAGTCGGAGGGTTTTTTGGTACAAGAGTTGACATTCGATAAGGTAGTTTGGGAAATTCGCTATTTTTCATTTTGAAAACAAAATGTGTATAATATTTGAGAATATTTTAAAATATTTTCCTCAAAATATATCCGAACATTGCTTCAATTTTAGGCAAGGTGACCCAAGCTGAAGTAATTGCAATAGAAAGTGTAATGGTTGAAAAAAAAAATTAAGATATATTTGAAAATTGGAAAACATATCTGAAGACATGAGCTCGAATGACTGCCCTAAGGTTATCCATAGGCCAAATCCATAAAACTTCTCCAAACATGTCATTTTTCAATCTTAGTCTACTTTCAATACTAGAGTAATTTTATTCTCTCTTTTCTCATAATAAGATAAATATATTATTAAGTTAAATATAAAAAAATTATCTAAAAAAATTGAGCACCCTAATTTTACTTTTACTTTTTTTTTTTTTTTTGAGAGAAAGCATTACAAATGACGAATTATTATTCTTTCAATAAATTAATATTTTTCTATTATCAAATCAATGGGGACGGGGATCGTACTCCTCGCCCCGCGGAGTCCCCAACCCTGTTATATTAACTAAAATGTCCTTAATATATATATTTCATATATAGTATTTTGTATATATAGCATTTTTTTTATATTTTTTATTAATTGCATATACTTTATAAGAATTCATTAATCATAATATATAAATTAATAAATATATTAATTGAGATCTAGTTATTTTTTATTTTTTAACCCATTTTATACGCACACAAAAAAATATTTATTAATTATTTTGAGGATCCCGCGGATCCTCGTAGGGATTTGGGGAATGGGGACAGGGGGCAAAACTTTCCCACAGCGGGGATCAAGGACAGGGACGGGAGAGTAGCTCCCTGCCGGTGCCATCCCTATTCAGACCAAGTCCAAAAAAGCTCGATTTTCATTGCCCTTTTCTCTATGATTTCAAAAAATAAAAAAAAATAAAAAGGTTAAATTGTTGGTCAATTATTTTTTTTATTTATACTATTTATTCATAAATTTAATATTTATTAAAATTTAAATTTTAAATACGTATGTAAATATAAAATAATATAATTGAATCAATTTAACAGCGCCCGCCAATTATTAATCATGGGACTTTGATTATTATGGTACGTAGTATTTAAGAGTGGTCTGCCAGGCGCGAGGGATAATACAACAACAAAAGTAAATAAATATCCACATTTGGCCAAAAAAGAAACCAATACACTGCCCAGAACTGGCAATGGCACTGGAAGAAGAAGAAGTGGAAATCCATGGCGACGTCTTAGAAACCATCTTCTCCCACGTACCACTCGTCGACTTGGTTTCCGCCTGGCACGTTTCTAAGAGGTGGTGCGACGCCGTGTCGTCCTCCCTCCACCACCACAATCCGCCGAAGCCGTGGCTGATCCTCCACACACAAGCCACTCGCCTCCCCTACGCCACCGCCGTACACGCATACGACCCACGCTCAAACGTTTGGATCAAGATATCTCAACCGTCCATCGAGTACATCTCCGCCCTCAGATCATCCCACTCCAATTTCCTCTACATGCTCTCGCCTTCCAAATTCTGCTTCTCGTTGGACCCGCTGAACTCCGACTGGTGCACCGTGAATCCGCCCCTCGTGTGGCGGATGGACCCAGTAGTCGCCCGCGTCGGGGACTCCGTTGTAGTGGCTGGAGGCGGGTGTAGTTTCGAAGACGATCCATTGGCCGTGGAAATTTACAACCTCCAAACGCGCACCTGGTGCACATGCGAGTCCATGCCGGGGAACTTGAAAGACTCCGCGGCTTCGGCGTGGCTCACCATCGCCACGACAACTGATAAACTCGTTATCGCCGATAAACAATCCGGCGTAGCTCATTGGTTTGACCCGGAAACCAAATCCTGGTCCGAACCGTTTATTTTGAATCCCGGACAACCCGTCAGCCGTTACTATATCGGGTTCTCCAATAACAGCCTCATCTTGGTAGGAGTGTGCAGGACTGAAAATATCGAAAGAGTGAAAGTTTGGAGAGTTGGAGGAACAGATTTTTTGTTTGAAGAGATCGGAGAAATGCCTCAAGAGTTTTTAACCATATTGAATAGCCAAAGTTTCGGAAATTCTTCCATAGATATCAGAGCAGCGGGGAATATGGTTTACATGTACAACACGTGGGAGGCGGAGGAGGTGGTGGCGTGCGAGCTGATGGCCGGTGGCGGGTGTAGGTGGTGGAGTGTGAAGAATATGGTGGCGGGTGAGGACATGATCGCGAAGAGGTTGGTCTTTTCGTGCTCTGAGGTTGGGATTGAGGAGTTGCGGCGAGCCACCATGACAAAGAACTGGAGATTCGAAGTAAGTCAGCGAGTTGACTCAGCCGTGTGAAGAGGTGAAGTGTTGATGTTCATCGTACTAGTTGGGCCAAGTTCGATGAGCAAATTTAGAGTGGGGCCAGGCCAGGGCCTTATTTTCTTGTATTGCCTGATTTTCTTTGACTTATTTTAGTGTTACTTATGATTGTTCTTGAATTTCTAGTTTCGGTGATAGTAAACTTTGTTCCTCGTTCATCACGCATCAATTATTTCTTACCTCCATCTGCACGTCCTATCATAATATGATATATAGATGATATAAAAATCATTTCATGTAAGAGTGCTTTCAAGTTTCAACATCAACATGAAGTTTGAATTTCAAAGAAAATGCTTCAATCTCTTGTTTCGAAAAATGAATGTGTTTAGATTAATTACATAGACTCATAGAGAGTGAGGTATACATTTATAAAAAGATGTGATTTTCGATAATACGGTTTATACTTTTAAAGTGGTCCCTCATAAACTTTTCAAGTTTATTTGTTAATTATGTTTATTCACAAGAAATTTTGGGTGTAGCCCTTTTTGGTCGAGGTAGCACAGGAGACCCAAGAGAGCGCCCAGCGGCAAGTAATCAAGATCTGTCTCCGGATCTTCTTCTCCAATCATCTGGTTCTGGTGGCGCTTTTCTATCGCTTCCTTTTTTTGTGTTATACCGTTCGTGCCCTACGACGAGTAGGCAATCCCTGACGAGTTGGTTTAACACTAATAAGGGAGCCAAATTTCGAGTGCTATCTAAGAGAAAGGTTGCTTTTCAGGGTTTCCTTCAAACTAGAAATATCGTAAAAGAAGAAAGAGAGCTTTAGAAGCATGACGCATCATAGAATATATCAATATCTGAACATAAATTAAGTTGCTCAATGTATGGTGCTATTCTCGATTTTATTTACGTTAATCGTACATGTATTTTAGTTTATAACATTACCATATACACACACATGTATCTATGTTAGAGATGCATATACAAATAATGGGTCACACATTGATCATCCATCTAGATACTAGATAATTTTTAAGTAGTTAGCATTAAAATTTATTCCAATTTTATTTTCTAAAACTTAAGTGAATGGTTGTTGAGTGGTAAGTTGGCCTAATGCATTGCTTTTGCTTTTATGTATGTGAGGTCTAAAGTTTGAATCGTAATGAATTATTGAAATGTACTTGTATAAATTAATAAATAAAAAAGTGAAAGGTTAAGGAAGGGCAACTGTTGATCACTTGATTGTGTACCTATTTGACAGGAGTTTTGATAGTTATTGGATACGGGTTTTCTTGGACAAATGGTCCAATACCCTAAAGCTGACCAATCATCCAAGAAAGAGCCTTTCTTGGGGAAAACAGCCCAGTATCTGAATTCTATATTTCTTTTAGATCCCAATGGACTAGCCAAGAAACAGAAGTTCTCTTTTGCAATGTATGAAGTCAAAGCATTTTAGAGTTCTGTTCTGGGAGTTGTAAATATTATTTTCTTTAGTTTTAGACTACATATATTATGCATGACTTAGTTTAATAATTGTTTTTGGTAGCTCATCAACTATACCAACTTGTTTTCTGTAGGCAATAAACGAATATATATTCCCTATAACACCATCATTATGCTTTGTGTCATCTAACCACCAAATATGCTTTTTACAGACAAATCACTGATAAAATCATCCTGCTTGGTTCAATGTACTAGGCGCATGTCCTAATCTGGGCCAACTCTGCTCTAGACTAAAGACTTTAACAGACCAAAATAATTATTTAAATTTCCACAAAAATAAAAAGCTGAAAATCCAACAAGCAGGGGACCTGCCACAAAAACTTTCCTCGTAATAGCATAATATAATTTTTTTAAATTTAAGTTAAATGAGAATACATTCTTGGAAAGAAAGTAAAGATTTTAAGAACATTTAATTTGAGAAAGAGGAAATCTAATAATATGAAAAAGAGCAATTATGTTATGTATTTTCTTTCACATTGTCCACATCTGTATCTTTGATGCTGTGACCTTACGGTTTGGACGTTTCTGCGAGTGTATTTTGTATCTTTCTGCTGTGTACCAAAAGAGACTTGTGAGTTAAGACCAGACAGAGAGCGTACAGTTTAATGCTAATATTGGTAGATGCACAGTATTGAGAGGATATGCTGTGAAGAATTACAGGAATAGAATTTTTTGGGGATCAGTTAAAACATTAAATTCAAACACTAATAACATTCCCAGATCTCAAAGGCCCTCAAGAGTTTTAGGTCTGGTCTCTGTCTCTGCTTTTTTATCATGAAAGCATCTTTCATTTTCTTGATTTCCCTCCAATCCCAAATGGTTCCTATTTAGTGCAGGGCTCCACTTTCCTGTTCAAGACTGCAACTTTATCTTCTGGGCCTCTTTTTTTTTTTTTTTTTTTTCTTTTAAATCTGAAGTTGGTGGATTCTTGGAGCTTTAAGGAGAAAACTTGAAGTTCTTTTGGGACAGAAGTGGGAAAAGAATATCTTTTTAATGGTGGATTTGGTTTGTGGGTTTCTGACTTCTGATTCGGGGGGTTGCCTTTTTTGTTTGAGCTGTCTGGATAACAACAAGGCAGTCTATGGAAGCTGTGAATTAATGTGAGAATGGCTTATTCTGTGAAGGGGATGAAAAGCTTGCAGGAAAGGTGAAATTGGTGGGTGAGTTTTATCAGAGTATGGAAAGAAGGAATTCTCTGCTCTGGAAAGTAGGATTGTTGATTTTGGCATTGATCAATGGTTCTTATTCAACTCTATCTCCTTCTGGTGTAAATTATGAAGGTAACTTTCCTCCTTTCAAATTTCTAATCCAGTGGATATTCATATTACAAAAGGAGAAAAGTTTATTCCTTTTGAATTTATACTATGTTTTATAGTTACATGGGATCTTGTAACTTGTTTTTTTGGATTTCACCATATCCCAACTATTCTGGGATGAGTTTTCTAGTTTTGACCCAATTCAAGTTCAGTGCCTTGACTAATTCATGTCCTAATCTGCTTTTATTTACTTGTTATGTCTTATTATTTATTTTTGCATTTTTACTGGTCTTTTTAGTGCCTTTCTGATATGTACTCACTACCCCTTTATTTAGTGTTAGAAATATTGCGGACTGAGTATGTGTTTGCCTAAAAATGTTGGTGACTGTGTGCTAGCATGACTAGGATAACAATGATAAATAAGCCCATCTATTTTTGATAGATTATTTAGTCTTCTTCGATTCCCTGCAGTCGTAGCATTGATCTCTATGAAAAAAGACTTACATGATCCATATAAAGTCCTGGAGAACTGGGATGCTAATTCTGTGGATCCTTGTACTTGGAGGATGATTACTTGTTCCCCAGACGGCTATGTTTCTGTTCTGTAAGTTGCCTGAAAATTGAGAGAAAACTCTTTATTATTACACAACCAAGATTTGCACTGATTCTCAACTGTATTTCTTGCTTGTTATCAGAGGGTTAACTAGTCTCAGCTTGTCTGGAACATTATCACCTGGAATAGAGAACCTCACCAACTTGCAGTCCTTGTGAGTTATTACTCCTATCATTTTCTTGTTATCTCTTAGTTGTAGGCTGTTTTAATTCGTTTATCACGTGTACTATGTTTCTGTTAGAAGCTAAATACCTCATCATTTCGTGACTAACATAATTTTTTCTCATGTCTTTGTAGGCTGCTGCAGAACAATGATATAACTGGTCCTATTCCGGCTGTCATTGGTAAGTTAGAAAAGCTTCAGACACTTGATCTTTCCAACAACAAGCTTACCGGTGAAATACCAAGCTCTGTAGGGAATCTGAAGAACTTGAATTATCTGTGAGTTTTTGGACTTCTGCCAAAATAAACTTTCAAAACATTGCGCCTTTAGTCCTTGTTATTGACTTACGACTGACCCCAGCATTTGCTATTTCTTTGAGCAAGACAGGCGGCTTAACAACAACAGCCTTACCGGACCAATTCCTGTCTCTCTTGCCAAAGTCGAAACCCTCACATTGGTGTATGACATCATGCTATTTAGTTCTTAGATTAATATTGGGAATTCAGAGAACCTTCCTTGAATCAGTTAGAACTTATAGTTAACGAAAACTTGCAGGGACCTTTCTTTCAATAATCTCAGTGGTTCCTTGCCGACAGTTTCTGCTAGAACATTCAAGTGAGTTGTCTTTCTCTTTTCAGCCTGAGTCTACTGCAATTTATACTTGTTTTACCAATAAAAGTCATCTCGTCGCTCCAATTTGCTTTCAGAATAGTTGGAAATCCTTCAATATGTGGGCAGACTTCTAAGAACAATTGTTCTGTTGTCTATCCCGAACCATTATCCTTCCCTCCCGATGCTGTGAAAGGTGAATGTCACCTCATTCCCCAAGATCCTTGTGATACTCCACTCATTGATATTGTGTCCAAATCTGTATTTAATTTGCTTTCCATGCGTTAATCAGAATCTGGAGCAAAACATCATGTTGCTGTTGCTTTTGGAGCTAGCTTCGGCTCTGCCTTTTTGATTTTCACAGTTCTTGGCTTCCTTCTTTGGTGGCGATATAGGCACAATCAGCAGATTTTCTTCGATATTAATGGTACGTAAAACAACTCATACCATAGTTTTGAAGAATAATTTAAACTTTAAAAGCTTTTGACTGCATGATCATATTATTACTGGCAATCAGATGTATAATCTTTATCAGAGTATAGTAAATTGGGAGAGTGAGTTTGCTTCAACACTCCAGTTCTTATTTACTTTGCCTGTCATTGCCCTTCTGAGCAATGACATTAATTGGCAGATCAATACGATCCGGAGGTACGTTTAGGTCATTTAAGAAGGTACACTTTCAAGGAACTCCGAGCTGCAACTGACAATTTCAATTCAAAGAACATCTTGGGAAAGGGAGGATTCGGCATTGTATACAAGGCCCGCTTAAACGATGGGACTGTGTTGGCCGTCAAATGGTTAAAAGATTACAATGCTGCGGGTGGTGAAATCCAGTTCCAGACAGAAGTCAAGCTGATCAGTTTGGCCGTCCATAGAAATCTTCTACGTCTGTGTGGATTCTGTTCAACTCAAAACGAACGGCTTCTCATCTATCCTTATATGTCAAATGGAAGCGTCGCATCTAGACTCAAAGGTTGGAAATTCTTCTCTGAAGTAACTCATGAATCTAGTCTATCTCTTACTATTCTCATATTTGCTTTTCTCTCCAGATAATGTCCATGGGAGGCCAGTATTAGACTGGTCGAGACGGAAAAGGATAGCACAGGGGACAGCAAGGGGCTTGGTGTATTTGCACGAGCAATGCGACCCCAAAGTCATTCACCGTGATGTCAAAGCAGCAAACATTCTGCTGGATGACGACTTTGAGGCAGTTGTTGGAGATTTCGGATTGGCAAAGCTCTTGGATCATCAAGACTCTCATGTTACTACAGCAGTCCGCGGCACTGTTGGCCACATTGCTCCCGAGTGCTTATCAACCGGTCAATCATCTGAGAAAACTGATGTCTTTGGGTTTGGAATATTGCTTCTTGAGCTAATTACTGGCCAGAAGGCAGTAGACTTCGGCAGAGGGACCAACCAAAAAGAAGTCATTCTTCACTGGGTAATACTGACATATCTCCTCCATCTCTCTCAACATCCTACCCAGGGCTTAAACATCTATGTTACTATATGAACGAGGGCATTTTTTCCATATAATGTACAAGAAACTTAGCTTCTTACTTGTTTCGGTGAACTTTTAGGTGAAGAAGCTCGATCAAGAGGGGAAGCTGAGTCTTATGGTGGACAAACATCTGGAGAACAATTTTGATATGACGGAATTGGAAGAAATGGTTCGAGTGGCGCTTCTTTGTACTCAATTCAATCCCCTGCATCGTCCTAGGATGTCAGAAGTGTTGAGGATGCTGGAAGGAGACGGGTTAGCAGAAAAGTTGGAGCAATCACAAGTCGTCGAGGCTCCAAGGTATGGATCATTGGAACATCCCCCACAAAGATATTCAGACTACATGGAGGAATCTTTTCATGTGGTTGAAGCAATGGAACTCTCTGGCCCAAGATAGCAGTTTCGTTTTTCTCTTACACGATTCTTGTTTATATTGCTATGTTGTTAAGGTTTGAAATGAAATGCATTGACTGTTCTGTCTATAATTGTTGATTCCCTGTATTCATAAGACGGAGGAAAGCCTCATGTTCTTCCTACAACAAGCAGTTAATATGTATTAAGATGAAAAAAAAAATTTAATTTGTTTTAGTTTCATCATATATTCTAATTTAGAGTAAAATATTTAGCAATATTGAATTGAAAATGATATAGCAAAACAACAGTCACTATCATTTTTTAAAATTTTTTTTTTTATAGATTAACCGGTACCATCTTATTATTGTATTAATCAAAAATAAATTGAATTTAACATAAATACCTAGCATCACTTCAAATAATTAAAATGTAAATATTTTTTTTTTTAAAATGCATCTTTTTTAAAAGTATAAACTTAATTTATTTCATTTTATGTCTGATCTATTTAGACATGGCAATGGATCCGAGTAATTCAGGCCCCCACCCCGAATCTGCCCCGAATGGGGCATGTTCGAGGAGTGATTACTAGGTCCAAATATTCAGGACCTAGGCGGGTTTGGAGCGGATTACAAGTTTAATGAAACTCGCCCCGCATTCACCCCGTATATATTAAATAAGTAAATGTATTAATATACACATATATATAGTATAACTTAAAAACTAGGGCTCCTTTCTTCTTTCAATTTTGTAAATTTCTCCTCCCTCGAAGTCAAACCCGCTACTAGCAGCAAGACCTCTTCTCTCTTCCTTCAATGATGAGTTGCAAAATTTGAATAAAGAGTAAATAGAGGAATAGATTCCCATTTTGTTTTATGCAAAATTTGGCATCCCAGGAATGTATTTTACAATTAGTGAATAAGTGGTGAAAAAAAAAAAAAAAAAAGGGATCGGGTTAGACCCATCTGATTGGGGGCCAAATGGAAGGCGGGGTAGGGGGGTTCTGGGTCAAGTAAGTGCCATGTAGGGCAGGTCCCGGGTCCAACCAAACTCTCCCCAAATCCGCCTCGTTGCCATGCATAGGTCTATTCAATATTTTCAAACAAATCATTCAAATATATTTTTATTTCTATAAATATTCTTTTACATTTTAAAAATGTTGAAAATTGAAATTGGGCCTGATGGGTTGTAGCCCAATGGCATCAGTTTTCCCTATTATGTGGGAACTCTTTCGGGTTCTTTTGTGCACCTTATGTATATCTGGTTGTACAATTTGTTTTTCAATTTACTTAATTTGATAATCAAATACTATTGACTTATTATAAGATTCATCTTCGTCTTGTAATGTTCTCTAAAAAAAATTAAAAATTAGAATTGAATTACGATCAGACGGGCTCTTAATTAATTGAACCCAAAGTAAAAGAAAGTTTCAGGTGTATGAAATACATTGGACTCGAGAGCCCAAATTTTTACGAATACAAATGGAGGCAGCCCAGGATCACCAGCTCATTAGATGCGCCGCAAACCCAACGGCCCACAGGCGGTTCGTCGCGTATGGAAATTCCTTGATGACAGCACCACCTGACCGCACAATGCTCGGACCATAGGATTTCCCTCGTACGGCAGTGGATGGCACGTGTCAAACGAAAGAATGATAATGTCGGCGCCGAAAGTACTGTTACTGCAATTTGTCCGTAAAAGATAATTGTCTGACCGGAATGCCCCAAACTTGCTCTCTTGAATGTCTTATTTATTGCATTTACTCTAAGGCATCGTTTGACTCGTTATATTAGCCAAGATACCTACATCCAATCTCATTTAATCATTCATTTGATATGCTGCATTATAAATATGGGCCGATTCCATTAATTGTAGGCCCGTAACTACTGCCCAAATTAAGCTCTACTCAAATAACGATAGTTGGGATGCGATTAAACAATGGCACCCCATTGCAACTTCCTGATTGGCAGCAAAATGACAAAAGAGCCCTCCAATAATTGGTGTTATTTTACTTTTTAGCCATTCTTACCATTAAGTCTTGCCTTGACATTCTCACCCTCTATCACCGAAAAAGCAATTCCCCTCTCTTCCTCTTCCCTCTCACTGCTTGGCTCGGTGATAGGATGACAATTCTGAAAATTTGAAGTGCAATTTCTGGTTGTTGAAGGCATCAATTGTGGGAAAACATTAACGCTTTTCGGTTGATCCGCTTGCTCACGTTCTTATATTTTTTTATTGCATATTTTCCCCTTTTAGCAATATGCGATAACGGATTGTTGCCCTCAATTAAGCTTATTTCTTCATTTTTTTTCCAAATCTGGGCGTGTTTAGAGAGTTGTGGTGCTATTATCATCAGGGGGTGCATAGTTTTTTTCACAACTACAACACTGAAAGTTTCGATTTTGGGTTATTACTACTCATGGCCAATTTAATATAACATATATTAAATTGGCCAATTTAGGTAGGAAATGGCCTTCATATGTTTAGACATAGGGAAGTTGTTCTTGGGTGTAGAAAAGGTTCTAAAATTTCTTTCCCCATCGTGATTATTTATTTGTCCACCTCTTCATCACTGGTTGATTCGTCAAGGGAGTTATTCATTTTCTGTTATAGCTTATTGTCATGTACAATGGATTTCTTGGTGTGTTTTTTTAATGGTTGAGGAACACGTTCTTTTTACCATGGACAGGAAAATATAACAAAGGGCAAGATGGGCATATTAACTTATAATAATGCAAATCAAACGAGAGATTAGATTAGACGTGATATAGATGGTGGCTAATTTATACCTGAATCTTACATATCAAATGGGCAACTAAATTTGTATGTGGGGGCTAATGTCTCTCAATTATACTACTACTACAATAGCTACCATTAACAAAATTTCAAATCGAACAAGGCCTTAGTAATATCTTCCTTAAAAAAGCGAGGGTAGTTATGTCATTTCAGGAGTGTGTTTCTCTTGCTCTCTCTCCATCCATGTCTATGTTCTACCCATGCCAATAATAATATAAAGAATCCTCTGCCAACCCGAAAAGATCACCGCTTTGAGACCCCACACGCTAAAAATACTTTATTTTGGCCTTTTTTTTTGGAACACACACACAGACACACTTCTGCCCTTTTTCATAGCAATCTCCGAACACGCCAAAATTCCAAGGAAAAAACAATAAACTATAGTACAATCTTCAGATTACTGTACAAACTACGTACGGAACAAACTATTTTGTTAAAATGCTGAATTTGTCTACTAGTTAAGCAGCCATGGACTTGAAAAAACTTTCGTTCTCAGATCAGTTATCGTCTCCAAGAAGGAAGGTGGTTTCAGGCTTTGGTTTAGGCATTGTGTTTTCTTTCATTGTATTGTGCGTTGTATTGTATAATGTCTCATTTAAGGCTCCTTTTCTGAACCCAGTTTTTCGAGGGTGGAATAGTGTTGGTTCTCATGGTAATAGTTCTTTTCTTTCATGGCCCCTTTCTGGTGGGGTTTCTTCCTCTCGTAATGCTACTAGTATTGTTCAGAAACCACAAGAACCTATTACGGTAAATGACAGTGTGCTAGGGGGTAATAAAAGTTCAGATTTTTTGAGTTCTGTTGGGAAAGATGTGGTTTTTGAGAATGCCCACGTGGGGAATGTGTCTGAGAAGTTGCAAGATGGAAGCTCTTTTGTTGAAGAGGGAAGTGTTGAAGTGAAAATAGATGGGAACAATGGGTCACAGACTGATAAAAGTACAGTTTTAGTAGATGGTAGTGGGAAAGGAATGGAATTGGAAGATGGCCATGTGGGGGATTATATGGAAAATGTGAAGAATGAAAATGTTGGTCTTGAAGAAAATGGTCTGAGGGGGAATGCAAAAGGAGAAAATGTCAGTGAAAATTCTATTGTAAATTCTGTTGAGCATGAATACACTTCAAATGGGGCAAAACTTGAATCTCCAGGAGATGGTAATTTTGATAATTACTCATATAAAGGTGGTCATGGTGATTCAAGAAACACAAGAATAAAGGTTCCTGGGGATAATAGAAGTTTTCATGAGGATTGTGACATCTTTAATGGCAGATGGGTTAGAGACAATAAAAAGCCATATTATCCTCCTGGTTCTTGCCCTTATATTGATAGGGATTTTGATTGCCACCTTAATGGGAGGCCAGATGATGATTTTGTGAAATGGAGATGGCAGCCTTATGGGTGTGATATCCCTAGGTAAGATTTATCTTCTTATGATTGTGATTTACCTAGTCTGAATTACTTGGTTAAAATATGCAGAATCTGAGGCAGGACTTAGAATGAAATTCATTTAAGAAATCCTTATTAACCTGTTGTCTTGTTTCTAGTTATAGTCATGTAGTCAACAAGACAGCATTTATGTGCTTAAATTCATTGCAAATTCATTCCTATTGCCATCCATGACAAACCATTATAAATTATTCATGCCATCCAATTTGTCTTAGTTTTCTAGATTGGAAGTGATGATTAGCGAGCCAGTCTATCAGTTGTCCTGTCCCAGATAGGGCACATTATAGATTCATGGAAACATATGATTAGCAAGAGTTCTTGTGGTTGAATATGTCAATTAGTCATTTAATGTCTATATGTTGCCCAAAATGCTTTCCCAGCCTAAATTCAACTGATTTTCTTGAGAGACTTAGAGGACAAAAGCTAGTTTTTGTTGGAGATTCACTGAATAGGAACATGTGGGAATCTCTTGTTTGCTTGCTCCGCCATGGTGTCCGCCACAAAAAACGAGTTTATGAGATTTCTGGGAGGCATGCATTCAAAAAGAAGGGCTTCTATGCTTTCAGATTTGAGGCATGCTCTGTAACCTCTCAAAATCTTACAAAAAGATATCGAAAAAATACTCCTATATCGAAAAAATACTCCTATCTGATCCATCATGCTTGCATTTTCTTGCAGGACTATAACTGTTCCATAGACTTTGTTAGTTCCCCGTTTCTTGTGAGGGAATCATATTTCAATGGCAAAAATGGTTCTTTTGAGACACTAAGGCTGGATTTGATGGATAAGACTACTTCCATGTATTATGATGCAGATGTACTAGTATTCAATACTGGACACTGGTGGACTCATGAAAAAACCGCTCGTGGGTGAGTCCTGGTCTTTTGTTGATGAACTACTTTTCTTTGAGATCTTTAATTTTGGTTTTGCCAAATGAGGATCAATAAGGGTAAAGGGAGAATATCTGAAGAAAAATGAAAAGCAGAAGAATGAGGAGGAATCAAGATGACCTGAAAAATTAAAATATTGAAATAACATTTTTTTTATTTTTCCAAATTTCTAATAAATTCTGTGTTTAGATTTCTATACTCAATTAAGTGCCTTTGTGGTTTACAGGGAAGACTATTACCAGGAAGGTAATTATGTTCGCCCAAGGCTAAAAGTTTTGGAAGCATACAAGAGGGCACTTGCCACCTGGGCTAGTTGGGTGGATAAGAATATTGATAGAAGCAAAACTCAGGTTGTTTTCAGAGGATATTCCATCACACATTTCAGGTATGTTGGTAAATCTTAATTCTCCATCTCATGCATCAGTGTTTATCTACTGCTAATATATTTTAAGTTTTACTTCATATTTGAATGTCATGAATAACATCTAATTTGCTAAGATTGAGGTTGTAATCAAATTATATGAAACTGTTTGTAACATGTTCAATTTTAGGTTTTATAATCTGGTTTTGATATTTTGTTGACAAATCAATTCTATATGATTATAAACATGTAAGGAACTAGGGAGGTGTGGCATGACAAGTTTTGATGGGTGGTTACTTGCAGGGGTGGTCCATGGAACTCAGGAGGGCAGTGTCACAAAGAAACTGATCCAATATTCAACGATAGGCATTTAGCTAAGTACCCTTCAAAGATGAAAGTTCTAGGATATGTGCTTAAGGATATGAAAACTCCAGTTATATATTTAAACATAAGTCGGCTCACAGATTATAGAAAGGACGGCCACCCTTCTGTTTACAGACCGGAATATCAGGCAGAACAACAAGTTGCCAGTGCGCATGCACAAGATTGCAGCCACTGGTGCTTGCCTGGGGTGCCAGATACTTGGAATGAGTTGCTTTATGTATCTCTCTTGAAGAGTGGACGAGGACCTTGGAGAAACTGAAAATCAACAACTTCCATTTCACTGGGGAAATGTATCATAAACCAGCACAAGGTACGCGAATTTAGCCTTATCTTTTCTTGATGTGATCTATCATTGTAAGTTTAATATTATTTCATGTACTCTCACACACACACACACACATGTAAGTTTGAACTATGATCAGTCATCAAGGATATGCTTCCAATGTGCAGTATTAACATTTGATTCAAGTTGTCTTTTGTCTGATAAATGAGATGTAATAAAGAAATGTTGTCAACCAGGATGTCTATAGGACTAAAAGAGATAGAAAGTTTGAAACAGTCTTATTCCAAGAAGTGCAGAAAGTTGCACCAATACAAATACAGAAGAAAGAAATAAAAGCCAAGAAAAGAATCCACTGCCATTCTCTGACTTGCCGGTTTGCTTGGTGCCAGCCAAAATCTGCTATGATACCCCAAATTTATCAAACTTGATGCAGAAATCTGCACTTAGCAAGATGATGACCAAACCTGAGCAACCTAGTAGAAATTGAAGACACCATATGTATCATCTAGAGCTTTCCTCACTCCAATGGAAGCTTTTTTACGACCCATGGAACTCTTCGATCCAGAACATTCTTGCTCTCAGCTTTCGACCCTTATAATCTGTGTGTTTTTATTGGATATCAGATGGCTCTTATGGGCTTTATAGAGCTGGTAATGGGATTAAGAATTCTATACCAACTGAATACATCATCATCCACTATATGTATATCTCATTTTTTTCCACCATTAATGCCCTGCTACAATTTGAAAAAGATGCAAACTTTTACCATCTTAATCATTCTATGGTTGAAAAAAGTTGAAATGGAATAAGAGCAGGGAAGTTAGTTGCCAAGATGGTGAAGAAGCGTTATCTGTTGACTACATTTTTAAAGACCTGTTTAGTGTGTTGCTTTTGATATTGGTGTCATTTCCTAAGGGTGTCGCATCAGGGATTCCACTAGTTCGTGCTGATAAACAACTTTCCCAGTTTCTCATGTCTCCCAAATCAACTAGTGCTCCACTTATCATATGGCAAATGTCGGCCACATCTCATAGAGGGTTAGCCTGTGATACATATGGGAATACTTAAAATACTTAATTATTATAAATTTTGCTTTCGCTTGTGTGTATCGACTCAGTATAGCATAAAAACGCATATCCGCACTATTGAACTTATTGTTAGCATCATTCTTTAACTTTAGGACTAATTACCCAACTCATGATGCTTATGGAGCACAACCACCTCAAGTCGATCGTAACCTTATATAGTGCTTTGCGCTACCAAATATACAAAGAAATAGAGTTGCATTTTTGCTAACGGCTATAGTTTTTAGCCTAGTGGTAAGCGCGTTATCCTAACATGCATAATGATTAGATTTTTCATCGATCGGGTTTAGTCGCCTTGAGATATCATTAAATTGGCATGCATTAATGGAGAATTTATCTGAAAAAGTGCATCGAAAGGAAAAGAATCTATATTCGAACCTCCAGTCAAGAAGTATGAAAGAAAAGGATACATAACAGTCGTTTTAAATACAACGTCAATAATAATGAACAAATTTATTGTTAAATATAATAATCCAAAATTATTATTCTGCAAACATACATTGATGGAGATAATACGTTAAAATGACGGGAGGTTCATCAAGTCATCATCCATATGTGTATCCGTTTTTACTATTTCTATTGAAGGACTCAAGGCATTATATGTATGTCTTACAACTTTTGTGGAACAAAGTGAGCTCTTGGTGGGAAATCCACCAAAATTACAATTAGACAATCCACTTACGCTTTTTAGTTACTTTTTTCTTTATTTTTCTCCCTTTTCATTCAAAAGAACAAAACACCACCCACTTTTGTGTTTCATGAGGGAATATCATTTGGTCCATTATTATTTCTCCTCTTTTGGCAAGTCTTTCTCTTTATATTTAGTTACACAACAATAAATCTTAAATTATAAGAGTCATGTGTAGTAGTCGGATTTATCATTTTGAATCATCAATTTCATTTCGCGTTTTATATCCTATTTCAATTTAATGTCTATATTTCAAGTATATTTAATTCTCAATCAATTATTTTTATAATAAAATATTTAATACATGTATTATATATTCATGATACGTGTATTAAATATTTATTTGAGATGACAAATGAGGTTTTATGAATTCTTGTAAACTTAGAAGTTTCTAGAGAGCCTACATGGCCCATCAACGAGCACGAGATAGCCCTTCAAAGAAGATCTAATTGAACTCTTTCTTAATTGGGCTAGAACCAACACCCCCCCCCCCGCCCCCCCCGGCCAACAACACACACACACAAAATGCATTCTAGACCAAGTTGACCCATGTAAAGTTGGAAATTAGACCATAAACTAATTCCTTGGCCAAGAAAATTTATGTTTTGTGTGATACAAATTAAAGCAAGCTCGAATTGGATTACATATTTTAGGATTCGGTTGATATATAAGATCCAATTTTTGTATTAATTTGGAGTAAATATTATTCAAAGTAAAGTAGACGTACAATCAAATAAGCTTAAGTTACAAGCTCAGCTTAATTGTATGCGACTTTTAAGTCTTGTAGGGCTGTACATTCGGTTTTAATCGACCAAACCGAACGGTTCGGTCGGTTAACTGAAAATTTTGATTTTTTGAAATGCAGAAATGAAACCGAACCGTTTTTTTGGCTTTTTTCGATTTTTTTTTGTGTTAAAAAAAAAAGTTATTTTTTTACCAAGAAAGCGTTATAAAAATTTGTTTGACAAAAGTATGTTAGTTTAATTAAAAATTTGAATTGGGTAACTTATTCTTTTAGTACCAAAAAAATGATTTGATAAAAGTATATTGATAAAAATATTTGTTTTTAGGTGAAAAAATTGATTTAGATTACTTTTTTTTCTATATTGAAAATATTTGTTTTGATAAAATTATAATTTATCTATTCTAAACAAATACATTTAAAATATTATAAATTTAAGAAGATAAATAAATATTTTAATTATTTTATGTTATAAAAATTTTAGTATACACATTGAGTATGCTAAAATTGCTAGCTTATAATCGTCAAGGTAGATGCACGTGATTTTTGTATATTCAAATCTTAACTGCTAAGATCGAATAGCGAATTAAATCTTAAACTCAATCTACTAAAGTTAAATAGCTAATTGATCCAATTACATCATAATATAGATTGCGGATTTGTAAATTTTGTAAAAAAAATACAATTATAACCTTATTAAATCATCACTTCTAAAAGATAATTATGAAATATTGATAAATTTTGTATCCAAACTATCTTTTTTATGTTGAATTCTTCAATTTATCCTTCAAACTATATTGTCAATTTTTGTTGTTGAAATAATTAAAAGGACAAATTATATAAATGAACAAAAACAACTTATATTTTAGATACAAAACGGTCTTTGTTTTTATAATAATATAGATAAAATCTTTATTGGTCAGCAGATATAATATACTACTGGTACTACCATAGGAATTGCCTAATAGAATTCGATCCCTCATCCTTTAGTTTGCAATTTAAGTTGAAATTTCAATTTTGCTCATCAACATACCCTATAATATATATAAGTTTAATTAATTAATTACTTTTCTTTTACTATAACATTTTTTGCTATTTAAATCATAATCATCTATTTTTTTATATGTAACATGTATTAGTTCATATAATAAAAAAATTATGCAATTGTACCATTTGAGTTTAGAAAAAAATATCATTTTTTTCTCTTTGTATTATAACTATTCATGTTTTTATGTGTCATATATTAATATCTATATTATTTATAAAACATAGAGTTTTTAATAACTATTTTGATATATTATTTACTTCTTTTTTTTCTCAATTATTTCACTTTATCAAAAAAAAAAATTATTTATCCCAAAAATTTTAAATACATTAACATTAAAGTTATTTAAAATTTTATATTTATTTATCTTAGACTTAAAAAATTTAATAAAAAATGTGAAATAAAACTTAAACTAGTAGTGATTGAATAATAAAATTTTGTATGTAAAAAATAAAAATAAAAAGTTTCGGTTTTTTTGGTTTGGTTAACCAAACCGAACCGATTTTTTTTTCTGTTTTTCGGTCTTTCGGTTCAATTTCGGTTAACCAAAAAAAAAAACCGATTTTCGATCGGTTTCGATTTTTTTTTTAACACCCCTAAGGCCTTGTTTAGGCCCGCATCCTTCATCATCCTTTGTTTTTATTTTTTTATGATGGTCAACTTGTAAATTACTTCACTAATTTCACTCGCATACATTAATAATATTTAAAACATCTTTTTTCTTTCATCCTTTAATTCGTCCCACATAGTAAATATGATATAATAATTATAAAATAATCTCAATCTTTATAATTAATATAATTAATTATAAAACAATCTCAATGTTTATAATCATTCCAAATTTCATTCTATCATTCTACATCTCATCTATATAAGTAAATAGGGCCTTCAATTATAGTTTAGAATTTCATCCACATAATAGAATATGAATCAACACAACAAGAAAATAAAAGATTGGTGACAAAACTAATATAAAAATTATTACTAATGGCATATGTCAATTAATAAAAGATTATATTTTGTCACTTCAATTATTTCTGCAAATTTAATAATGACAAAATTAGTAGTTAAATTGTCACTGATAATAATTATTCACATATGTAGCGTCATTATAAATGTGTCACTAACATTAATTTTGCAACTATTAAGTTACATTGTGAAAAATAAATATTATCACTTAAAAATAAAATAAAATTATTGTCATTCAATATATGTTATTAGCGTCAATTTTTACATTATTAATTATTTCCACTATAAGAAAATTAGCATTTCATGGCACTAATTTGGTGGCATTTTATAATATAATGGCACCAAAAAAAATAAATTATGGTGATAGTTGTAAAAAATGCCACTATAATTTAATATTTTGTGGCATTTGATTATTAAATGATAAACAAAATAGTGAGATTTGATTGAAAATGCCAAGATAGATATATTTCAAAGACATTTAATTAGTGCCACTAATTTTTTTAGAAAAATGCAACTAATACGTAGTTATAGTATCGTTTGAAAAAAAAATATCATAAAGAATTTAGTGGCACTAACTTAGTGGCATTTATAGTGTAATAACACATAAAAGTAATATAGTGACAGTTAGAAAAATGTCACTATAATAAAATATTTAGTGGCATTTGATTAAAAATATCAATATATATATATAATTGAAGGCATTTAACTAGTGCCACTAGTTTTCTTAAAAAATGTCACTCATATTTATTTATGGTGTCACTTACAAAAAAACATCATAAAACATTTAGTGGTACTAACTTAGTGACATTTGATAGTGTAATGGAACACAAGAGTATATAGTGATAATTGCTGAAAAATGTCACTGTAATATAATATTCATTATTTAGTGGCATTTGGTTAATAAGTAGGGGGGGGGGGGGGGCAGCATTTGATTGAAAATGCCAATATAAGTGTATTTGCAAAGCATTTAAATAGTGCCATTAATTTTTTCTTATTATAAAAGATACCACAAATTATTTGATGACACTGATTTAATGCCGTTTTACAATATAGTGACACATTAAAGTAATATAGTGATAGTAATAAAGAATATCACTATAATATAATACTTATTAGTAATTGATTATTAAATATTGTAAACGCATAAGTTTATTAAAATTACTAACATAACTCTATGTCAAAAGCATTTAACTAGCAATACTACTTTTTTCTGAAAAATATAACTCATAATTTAGTTATGGTGTGACATGAAATAAATATCACATATAAATAGATCAAGTATATATAGCTATTAACAATTGTAAAAATATATAGTTTTATATCTTATCATATTGATTAAATTAACTACTTAATATAATTTTGATGTATAAAAAAATTAAGTTTTTGCCCTTTTACTCCTCACCTATACATTATTATTTATTTATTTTGAATATTTTCTATCTCTAAATTTAATTATATTTAAATAATTGAAAAAATATGCTTTTAAAATATAAAAATATAATAATATTGTTGAATATTTATAACAAACATTTGGTGGGTAGATTGATGTGATAAATTCGTATCTTTTCAAGTAAAATGTTGCAAGTTCGAGTCTTGTACAGACCAATTGGATTATGTTGGAATCTCATACATGGGTGTTGGAGATAGAATAAAATGTCACTCCAAAGAGTTTTTTTTTTTTTTTTTTTTTTTGGGATGAATTTTTATGGCATGTTAGTATGTCATCTAAGAGCCCGTTTACTTTGTGATATAGGGTGTAAGATGATATGATGAAATGAGGGATGAAGAGTATGATTAGGATAATTTTATATTTTTGATTGAATGTTTACTTTGTGGGATGATATAAATGATAAAATTGAATTATTGTATTGAAAATGTTTACATAAATATGAATTATAAAATTTGGATAAATTATAACGGACTAAAGTATTCATAGTTAAAATATTTTTCTATTTAGCATAAAAAAATTAATTTTTCTCCATGTCAATACAACATCCAATTATTTCTTCTTTTTTCTATTTAGCATAAAGAAATTATTTTTTTCTCCGTTCCAATATAACATCTTTACACAAATTATATATCGATTTTTCGTTTAATTATTTTAATATAAATATATTTTTAATATTTAATATTTTAAATTATTTTTAAATTTTTTGATTGGCTTTGCAACCAGGTATTATTTAAAGTTGCAGCGCCAAAGGTGTGATGAAACCAACCTACCTCAAATGTGGGATGGATCATCACGCAAAAAATCCGCACAGTGACAGACCGACATATTGTTACAGGGCTTTCATTCTTAAAAGTAAATATGGGATAAGGCAGGGTGTGGGCTTTTATCCTACGTCATCCTTTAAAGTAAACGGGCCCTAAAAGAATCTTTCGTGGTATTTTAACATCACTATATGTATTTTTTGTGGCAAGTTAGCATGTCATTTAAAAGCATATTTGTGATATTTTAGCATGCCGTGTATTGTATTTTTTATGGTGCGTGAGCTTGTTATTTAAAAGAACTTTTGTGACATTTTAACCTGCCACTACATGTAATTTTTAGTGGCATATTAGCATGTCATTTAAAATAATTTTTAGTGGCACTCTGACATGTTATTTAATGCATTTTTTATGATACCTTAACATATTATTTGATATAATTTTTGTTGCACTTTATTAATGCCAAAACAAAGATAATTTAGCGACATTTATACCTTTAGCTACACCATTACAAGTGGCACTTTTAAAAAATTATCATTAAATCTAAAATTACCACTACAATATTATTTAAGTGGCACTTTTTAGTATCTCTTATGCTTAATTTTATTATAGTGTTCCATCATTATCATAACATTTTTTTAAATGCAAATTTGTTTGTTATTTGCTTCTTTTAGCATTATCTCTAGCCTTAATGCAGATTAATTTGACTTCTAGAAAGCAACAACACACATCACAAGCATAGAATAATATTGTATGGATGGCAATATTAAAAGACATCTTTCTTTAAGTGTCATAGAAAAAGATAATGGGAATGTTAATATTCTACACCTCCATTATTAATTATTGCTACACCTCCATTATTAATTATTGTGATCATAATTATTATCAGCACCTTCCAAGTTGATTTCCTCTTCTCTTTGTCTCGTGGACTGTCATATAAAATAATATGCATCTCTTTCCCCAAAATGGCTAAGGTGTAGGAGAATCTTTACCACCTTTTGACCACAAAGAGTCCAATCCTAGGTTGTATCTGGTGCAATCTTTGCTATTAACATTTTCAATTTGTCCAATAGTCAGTTGATTTAATTAAATTGTTCTCGCGTATATAAATATGAGATTTAAGATTAAAATCTTAATAATTTTTTATGTATATATGTAAATTAAAAGTAAAAAATCTATCATATATATATATATAAATTGTAATTAATTACTTACTCCTATGGTCCTTCTTACAAATCTTTCAACAATTTAAAAGTGGAATTCTATGATTGTCTTATCTAATAACAAAGACTAATGGAATAAATATTGCATAAGACCTCTTCCCAATTCATCATCGCAACTTAATGTTATGATCAAGTTCTCAAGCTTACTAACAACTTATAACTATAATAGTTTTGAAAAATTATGACAATATATATATATACACGCACATATATATTATGTAAAAAATAAATTGAATATCTTAAGATTTTTGGGGGAAAAATGAAATTTAATCATAATTTGACTTACTTATTTTTTTAATATTCATCCAAGAGATTACAAGTATTCACTTTCAATTTGTCCATTTGACCAATGTAGATTCTTGAAAACCCAATAAATATAATTAGTTGTGGTCGACTAAAGCCAAGGCCAATAAACATAAAGAAGATTTATATGTTCATAATGTATTGCTTTTTTCAAGACAATTAATTTCCTTGAAAGTAGAAAGGTTAAATGACAATCATTTTCTCCTAAAGCTAAAATATAATATCCCTAATGCTGATCAAAAAAAATTTATAACTTCAATATTTATTATCTTTTAATTAACGTGGACGATTTAAGCCTATTATGGTGTAACACGTGAAATAATCATTTTGGGCCGTTTTACTAAGCACGTTGTTTTGGTCGGCCTCCTTTTAATCTTGATAAGAGGTTCTAGTCAATCTCTTTTTTTAGGGCATTATTTCATCGGGACGTGGCTTCAGGTGAATCGTGTTATGTGCATTAGAAAGTCAATTAGTAAAATAAAACAAGATCAAATTAATTAATTGATTAATTAACAAGTCTTGATTGATTTTTTTTTTTTTTCAAGGTGAAGGGATTGTTCCCAATTTGATCTGAGGACCTCGCGCGGCCTCTAACCCATCCTTAATTTAGAGCTAAAATTAGTACATCTGAAGTTGTTTCGGCCCTCACATCGCCCACTTTAGGGTTACAAACCTGCGCAACTGAGCTCAACGATTTTTTTTTTCCCAGAAAAAGAAGTCTTGATTGGTTTTTGTTTTTGGTCTATTGACAATGATTTTGGTTAATTTGAACGTTGTACCATGCATCCACGTTGTGTTTTGACTTTTAATTTTGTCACATTTCTCCTACTAAAGTTGCAAATTTTCTTTGGGGATCTCATGGGCTTGTTAATAATTTTGCTTATCTCTTCATTTTTTTTATTCATGTTCCTTAGGGATAGCTTTGCGTTGACATGTTCATTTGACCTTGGCAATGGCATCAAGAATTTAGGACAAAAGTGAAAGATTCTTGCCAATTAATTAAACTAGGAGACTCAAGATTTTTTGGAAGTGATTATAGAAATTTGAACTTCGCTTTGATTCTTTAATTTAAAACACGTTTATTTTCAAGTTTCGCATATGTACACGTTTTTGCTTGTAGTGTGATAGAAATAATTTTTTGCATTTATAACTCGATGTTTAAATCATGAATAAACAACAAATTAATTGGCTATAAATTGCAGAATCAGTCATAATCCTCTTTAAAAAATAGAAAAAAAATTGATTATGTTTTCTATTTTATTTTAAAAGAAAAAAATTAATACTAACATCATTTTTTCTACAAAGTGACCATTACATCATATATATTTATATCAACATACATACATAAATAAATAAATATATAGATATATCAATTATTAATTGATATATATTTTACAAAAACTTATACATAAAGACATTTATCTTTTTTAAAATAAAATTAAATATCCCTTTTATTGTTCACACAATTTTCAACTTCATTATGAAAGATATTCTTTCAAAATTATTTTTTAAAACACCTAAAAATAAAATCAGGCGCTGAATTGACTTTAATTATTATTGCAAACAATAGAAACATGTTAACAGAGTAAAAAAACGCATTAAGATCAGAGAGAGAGGAGAGAATTATTATTTTTTGTTTATACACACGTACGCCAGCAATTCAGTAAATTTAAATTTCTAACCTTATACTATATATATATGAGATTTATATCGATAGACCAAATTAACTTGAACGGAAGAGAGTTATATGATATTAAAGATTTTCAATATTTCTTAAGAGTCCTTGGAGTTTCAATTTTCAAATGATTCTACCCCACTTTTGCTCTATATAAATTCCCACAGAGAGCCACTCTCTCTCTCTCTTACAACCAACTCACCAACCCCCAAGATAAAGAAGTCTAACTTAATTTGTGCCCTTCTCAACATCATATTTTTCGCATGTAACTATGTATGCTTTCTCTATCAATAAAAAAAAAACTATGTATGCTTTTGTCTGCCAGACGTGATGGTGCCATTCCTCATCAGCGGCTACTGTTCCATCGTATCGCCAAAGGATCCAAGGTGCCCATATATCTTTTCCTTCAATTTTCAATCTATGAATTTTTTTTATTTTTTATTTTAATGCTTAGTATGTTATTTAATGTTGTCTCTATTTTTTTTAAATGGAATTAGTTTTTCAAAACTAAAAAATAACAAACTAATATATGAATCATATTCAATTATATGTTTTAACATAGATATATATGGGGTTTGGTACGTTCACATCCCGAGTTTGAATCTCCTCTATGTATTTATCACAAATATTTGCTAGTTGTGTATTTTTTGACGTGAGTGTGGACTAATGCCGACTTTTGTGGACTTTACTCGGCCTTTGGTGGTGCTACGCTAATGGGACCCGTGCTTGTGCGAATTGTTTATGTATGTCTGATATGCTCGCGGATGAATATGAAAGTCCGAACATAACGTAGTGGGAGCAAACTACTTGAAATTAGGCTATGAAGCGTGAATCTTATATTATAATAGTTATGTCATTTTCTATTGTACTGTATTTAATTAAAACATGATACCAAATATATTTAATATACAATCAGATGTTTTTATAAAAAAATATTAAATACACTTGAAATTTATTTATCACATGAAGTTAAAATTAAGTTATCGATTAAATAGATGATTTAAACTGGAATGCCCGCATCTAATTTCTATTTGAAGTTGATTGATTGATGTTTTCTAACTTGAGAGTAGATGACTAAATCTTACTCTTACGAGGTACAACTCTACAAAAGGTCTTTAAAATTTTTAAGGGAAAAAAAATATGGGAATTAAAATCTAATTTAAAATAAAAATGAAAAATAGAGTAATCACGTATTATGTTATCTCAAATTTATTCCTCTCATTTATTTTGTAAGTCGCAATAAAATTAGACTTTATATCGATGAAATTGATCTTGTCTTAGTGGTCAAGATTGAAGTTTTAAAATTTTAAGTTCATAGATTTTAGGATTAAATCTCACTAAATATACGAATATTTATCTCACTTATGTCGTTTTAATATTTAGGAAATATAACAAAAAACTCCTTATCGTACGTATGCGTTTTGGAATTTGGATTTATGAGAGAAAAATTATAAAGTGCAAAAGGAAAATGTCTAATATAAGGTACTGTCATATGAAGTAAGGAAAATAATTTTTCTAGTGTTTTATCTCACCAAAATTTGAGAACCAAAGTATTGAAATATTTTCCATCTAAAAATTAATTATATCAAAATTTCATTCCAAATATCTCGATAATTAATTTTTAAACTAAAAGATTCTTAACTTTTTAACTTAGACTGTCATTTCTCAAATCACTATTGATGTACCCATACCAAGTCTATGAGATATAACAACGATCATTTCGAACCATAAAATAATAGTTAGATGCCTTAGTCCGTTCGGATATGTTTTCAAGGCCCATTTTCATTTTCATACAAATTCAAAAATTGAAAAAATAATTATAATTTGAAAATAAAAAATAAATTCGTACTTTGATATTTTATTGAAAAGTAATGATTATAGTAGGCATATGGTTGAAAAGTTAGTTGATTTATATTTTTTTATGTTTAAAAAGATTTATATTTTTTAAATGTATATTTTATTAATTTTAAAATAATAGTGGTACTTTATGTTAAATCAAATTTAAATTTGATTGATGCGGTAGTGCTATAATAAGATGATAGGATATGTTTAGAAAAGAGTTGAAAATGAAAATAAAGAATATTTTGCATGAAAATTAATTTAAAAAAAATGATAATTTTTTATTTTCTTTTTGTGTTGAAAAGATAAACAAATGGGGTCCTAGAAATCTGGATGAGAGGTACACCCCACTTCACCTTTCACTTATTTTGATCACGTTGAATGCAATTCTATCTCCATATTTAATCGAATTCCTTATCACGAAAAAGCAACCACCGCCAATATTTTTAAATATTATAATGCAAAAGTATATAAAATCTATATTAATTATATTTAAAATTTTGTGTTATGCCAAACTGATTAACGTTATTATTTTTATGAAGAAATCACTACATCCCTCCACTAATAAAAAATTAACGACGAATAGGGTTCTATCACATATTGAAGAAGGTTGCAATAGATTTTTATGGATTACTAACGAATTTAAAAAAGAAAAAGAGTAAAAATATATATTAATAATGATACTTGTGATGGATATGAATAATCTATGTTGACATAAAAAGTTTGTCACAACAAACATGATTTTGTGATTGAATGATTTTCTGATTTGTGATGAAAATTCTATTATAAATTTAATTATGTGACGTATTTTATTTTTGTTACAAAAGTAATAAATAAAAATTAGATGTTAATAATTTTTTGTATTAGATGCACTACAAAATCATATTCTATGGTAAATTTTGTTGAGTTTTTTCGATGACGAAGGGGTATTTCTTATAGTGAGTTATATATTCTCTCAATGTTATATAAAATAATGATGTGAATCTTGCTCTTGCTCTAAAACCATCCTCGAAACAAAGTAGAGTCACAACATGACTTTGTAAGCAAAGTACATGTCGAGAACTTTTAATATGAGCTTCCTCTTGGTTTCATTGGCTATGTTTTATTACTCCGACCCGACCCGTTCTTATAAATATATGACTCGAAAAATACTCGTCATCCGATATTATGTTTATTGAACTATAATTAGTGGTCATATTATCTTTGTACTTTATACAAACATATCACATTCGTATATATAAAATTGTCAAATGATATTGTCCTTATACTTATATACGTGAGGTTTTCGTCGTTCAAAGTTTAGTGAACTTCTGATATGCATATATGTAAATAAAAAAAAATTCCTTTAGTACAAGCATTCTGCTTTTTATTTTTCACGTACAGCGCGTTAGTCCTAGTCGGTTTATGTCTTCATTCATCTAACTTTTGAGGGATTCTGATCTTAATCCGTTGTAAATTATCTGGCTTTTCTTGAAGTAGATATTGTGATCCAACTTTTATGAACTGCCCCATTCTAAACCCACTACAAGAGATCGACATGTCGAGCGGTCTTTAATCTAATGGCATAAGATTTACAAATACAGTATGAAATTAGGAATTTAAACCTATCGAATCCTCACATACGTGTGAATAAATAAAAAAAATATATCTACAAAAGATCGACCTACTAATATATTTGGCTAATTTTACATTAGGCGAATGAGTATGTATGTAAATTAAAAATAAATAAATAAAAATTCAATTATTATAAAAATAAATATACTTTAGTAGGCAGAATTAATTTTTTACCTCTAACTTCACCCCTTGAAAGCAAGTAGAGGTGAAAAAGGGAAAAACGTGTTTAGCTATTGAGTGAATGTAAGAGGCGGACCATACCCTACCCACCCCCGCTCTCCCTCAGCTTTAACTGCCAACACATCAAATCAATATCAAATCAATCAATCAAATATTGCTTCCCATCAACTTGTATTTTTTGCTTTGCTTCTGCACTTCACAAAACTTTTCAGGCTCATCCCATCGCCATACCACTCAAGATGCTTACACAATCATATCAACCCTAAGTACAAATCTATTAAATTTTGATTACTTTTATTAATATATTTATTTAGGAGTTAACTATATCTCCTTAATTAGGTGTAAGGAATAATTAAAAATGATTTTTTTTAATCAATTTAAATAACTATTATAAAAAAATTATTATCATTAATATTTAATAGCCACTCATAAGCCTTTCACATCAATAAGTGCCCGTTTGGTTTTGTTTTCGAAGTCTCTTTTCAAAAAGAAAATGAATACAAATATTTTTATAGATATTTTTCATTTTCAGTACGTTTTCTCAAACAAATTATTACACACTCTCTATATTTTCACTTTTTATTTTTTCCTATTCATATTTGTGCGATTTTTAATATAAAAGTACTACATCTTCCAAATACAACTCATTTTTAATCATACGTAATCATTACATTTCAAACAAAATTTCCAAACAATATTTTTTAAAAACACATTTATAACTAACGGCCTGTTTGGTTTCATTTTCAAGCCCCCATTTTTATTTTCTTGTGGGAATGAAAATTGAAAATAAATAATTTCTCACAATTTTTTTAGAAAAAATACATATTTTCTTCCCAAAATTCATTTCCAAACCTACTCTATTATTTGATTCCACATCAATCAAATTCAAATTTGATTTGACATAAAGTTATCATCTATTATTTTTAAATTAATAAAATATTCATATATTTTTAAAAATATTTTTTTTAAATATAAAAAATATAAATTAACATATTTTTCAATTCTATAACCTATTATAATCATTACTTTCCAACATTTCATCCAAATACATTTTAATTTTTATTTCTATTTCATAACTAACTTTCCAACTTTTAGAAATGAGTGGAAATGAAAATGACCTTTGGAAATAAAACTAAACTAGCTGTAACTTTTCACTATTTATTTTCATCAGAAAATGAAAATATCTCTAGAAAACAAAACCAAACGGACCCTAAACAATCCATTATTAATTGATAAATTGAATATTAAAATACATAAGTAGGAATATTGTATTGGACATTTTAATAAAAATATGTAATAGATAAAATACCAAGGGAATGTTTGTTTATGTTTTTTGTGTGATTTTATTATATGTTTATTGTGCATTTAGGGAGAATGAATTATTGAAAAATATGGAAGTTGTGTTTTGGTATGTTTGTTTATGTTTTGAGAAATACATTTTTCATTATATCAGTCAAATCAATATTTTTTTGTTGATTTTTTTGGGTGAAAATAAAAATAAGTAATTTTTTTTAATGTTAGACTAATAATAAAATATATATAATATATAATATATCTATATTGAAAAATGTATATTTTAAAGAAAAAATGAGAATATATTTAATTATGTTTTCCCAAAATAATGAAACATAATCAAGCATTCCTTAAACTTTGAACTAAATAATATATATTATCCTATATTTATGACAAGTTTTGAAATAAAAGGGGGTCTCCACCTCACGCACAAATGAGGGAGAACTAAAAATAAAGGAGATGTGACTGAATTGATACGCACCTTATCCCACATATTTAGGAATTTACTCGTTTTGCTGTAACTTTTCCTCATAATTACAAAATAAAAAGATATATACTAAAAAATAAAAGAAAAATAATAATAATTGTATGCCATAATTAGGCTAATCTCGTATATTATTTTTTTCTTTTCTTTTTTTGTTTTCAAGAATCTAAGAAAATTTTATCAAAAAAATTTAGGGGTTAAATTGAATCAAATAAGGTCAAATCAATGGAAAGCATAAGTTTGTATTTTAAAAACACAAGTTAGGTATGTAGAGAGTAACGAAAACCCTCAAATAATTAAATTGATATATTAATTGAAAAGGGAAATTTTGGAGCAAGTAATTGGTTCTAGATAAATCATATTTATAAGTAAGTTAGCACAACGCTTTTTATAGGACGGTTTTATTTTATTAAATATTATGGTTTAATTTAAAAAGTTATCATTGTTTGACTCAATGATAGGAAAATATTTAATATATCGGTCAAATTGAATCGGCTGATAAAAATATGTATACGCATAATGTATTTGATCCTTCTATTTAAGAAATTGGGGGGGGGGGGGGGGTGTGCAAATATCACACTTTTTTCTTCATTTTCAAGTGAAATCCAAAATGAAAATGTGTGGCGGTTTCCTTCAATCATTTTGTTGAGTGATGAAAAGTAGGAATAAAAGGCAATTACTAAAGTAAGAACTAATTGGTCAAGGGGTATGCGGTTTAATAATATAAGTCTTTTATATAATGTGAGAGGTTAAGAATTTGAATTTGAACAAACTCTTAATGTGCGTGTATAGGTGTATATAAATAAAAAATAAATAAATAAAATAAAAGTTAACTGCACCAAATCATGTGCGAATTTGGTTTTAGAAAATTAAAACCGTTTATTTATTTATTTTATTTTAATGATAAGTTAAAATCTTGAGTTTAAAAAAAAAAACCATTTGATTCTTTGTATATGCACAGGGGCTTCAATTTCACGGTGCCTAAAGAGACAATAATTTTTTCTGTATTTGGTTTCAAGGGACAAAGAATTATTCCTATATACTTAAAATATTATTTATTAAAATGATACCAATTAAAGTTAGAATAACTTTTTACTGGCGCAATTTATACACTTACGTCACAATTTAAAAAAACAAACAAATCTTGATAGTGGAACATTCTATTACAAATATTCACTCTTTTATGATAAAATCTTAAAATATTACCAAAACTACAATAATTATAAAAGAGAATTAGTGACTTCCTTAGGTAATTATAATACTAAAATTTTTGCTAACAAACTTTAGTAACGTTATAGGAAAGATTATTTTATTAAAATTATAACTATAACAAATTTAAGAAAATTCTATTTAAATTGAGATATATAACATTAACATAGATGCTGACATCATTGCAGGACAATTATGACAAGTAGTAGTAGTAATCTTCAAAATTTTCACATTTTCCACGGCCGCTATATTTCTAATACTTAGGTAATAATTAAATCTACATTATCTTTTTGAACATTATTCGTGAAAAAGATTGTTCTTATATTTAAGTCGAGATATTTCATCCTAGTTATTGATAAACATTATTAAGCCATTTTTAGGTAAGTGCATTAGTAGTCAAGATCATATGATTAGCAATTATGCCAATACTAATTAACCCTTATTTTACTAATTTGATGTAATTAAGTTTGACTGAGTTCTGCCCAGTGGCATATAGTCCAGTAACATAAGTTTCCCCTATTATGTGAGACTGATTAGAGTATAACATCAGTCTCCCCCATTAATTTGAGTCTAAATAGGCTCTTTTTGTGCATTTTATGTGCATGTGATTGTATAGCGTAAAACTTAATTTGCTTGATTTGATAATATAATAATATTAGTTTGTTGAAAATATAAAAATTCGCCCTTTTTAATATTTTCTAAAAGGTTCGAATGAGTTCTTTAATTTGGAAATCAAATTATCGACAAATCTTATTATTGGCCCAACTTAACTCAATTCGATCATAAATTTTGTACATGTTACAACGTCAAAAACTCAAACATCATATCTTACCAAGCATTTAGCAAACATTTGTAGGTAATACTTTTAATTTATGTTTCCACGTTTAAGTAAGTACATCATGTGGTCACGGGTTAGGGATATGAATAAAGATTTTCTTTATTCGGACAGGTTATGTGTAACCACCTACTTGTCTTTATTATTTTATTGATAAAATATGTCACAAGTTATGTTTACACAAAACTTATAAGTAGGGAAACTATATTTTGAATTGTTATTTAATTTGTATTTTCTTGTATATTTTGTTTAACGAATAAGGTATATGTGATTTACAATCAAATATTTATTTAAAAATATAATTTAAAATTTTAATTTATTTTGTAATATAGAATAAATCATGAAATCTGAAGAGCGAATACTGAACATTAAGAAGCAAAAGAACCAAAAAAAGAAAATAAAATTCTTGTTCTATACAAAAAAGAAAGATCTTTTATACATTCAAAGTGACAGTTACATTATTTTATACCACATTTTGAACTATCAATTATAAATTTAATTTTTAATTTTCTAAAATATCTTTCTAACTCGATATAAAATAGCAACCATAAGTAATATCATCAAAATAGAATGAAAAAATTTATGGAATATGTAGGTGGTTATATCTCACATTTTGAACTGTCAATGTGCGAATTATTTGCAGTATGTAAATTTATCTTAATTGATAACTAATACTGCATTTTATGAGTATAGTTAGAGTTAAAATTAATTATATTTATTGTTTATCAATATAATAATTATTAATAATATTATAATAATTTAAATTTATGAGTACTTGATATAGTATTAAGTAGTGTACTATATTATAACAGTAATATTTGATATTACTACTACTACTGCTATTACTTGGGGGTATATTTGGCCAACTAAATATTATCTTTAAAATATTATAGTTAATTACTATGATCTATCACTTCAGTATGTCGATCAGCAAATTAAATTAATCACTCTTAGACGATCCTATCCATTGGCCCATGAGAAGTATTTATATACTAAAAATAAATGCATGTCCTGTCTTCCAATGAACCGAAGGCATATTTTTTATTTACTTACAAAAGCATTCCATTACTAAGTATAAAAACAAAAAATTCTTGATAAATTAATAATACAAAGAATGGGCCTCCCCTCTTAGTGCATCTCAATTCTTGTTTGTTCTCCAAAAAATAATCAAAACTCAAGAACGCGTACACATACATGTACTCTTCTAAACCCTGATTCTTTATCACAAAATAAAGAACAGAAAAGGGTTATAGATTTCATAAAAACAAATTTTTGAAGACACATATAGTTTTTGACTGCAGTTTTCTTCGAAGCTTATGGATGAAATGTATGGGATTCACTCATCAACTGGCTATGACTATGCAGACAAGGCTTTAATGTCTCCCGAGAATCTGATGATTCCAGCGGAGTACGGCCAGTATCATTATGATTCTGTGATTCTCTCCGGCGATTATCACCATCGGATTCCAGTGTTTGAATCGGAGGAATTGGGATTCCAGTGTTCGGCAGTATCGGAATCAGCTTCCATTAATGTTCAGAATCAAAGAGAAGGAGATCATGAAGATGAGCAGGCTTCTAGGGTGATCAAGGCTAAAATTGCTTCCCACCCTTCCTACCCGAAGCTGCTCGAGGCTTATATCGATTGCCAAAAGGTTTAAATCGCCTGAAAATATGTAGCAGCTGCTGAGGGCTTTTCGTTTTTCTTTCTCTTGTGAAAATGGTTCTGATAGGTCTTTTTACTTTTTGCCATAAAATTAAGACCTAAAATGGTGCTGTTTTTGCTGGGAACTATAGTTTTACTTGTATGGAGTCTATATTCTTCTTGATTCTTGACTCAATTTTTCTGCTTTCTGGGCTAACCAAAGCAAACAAATGATTGCTGGGCGTACTGTTTATTCTCATTAGATGTGATTTTCAGTTTTTTCTTTTCTTTTTTCAGGTTGGAGCACCCCCGGAGATAGCGTGTTTACTGGATGAAATCAGGCGAGAAAAAGACTTGTGCAAACAAGACGCTGTTTCTATGTGCTTAGGAGTTGATCCTGAACTCGACGAGTTTATGGTCCTTCTCCTTCTCTCTTACACACCCACTGAAAACACACACAGACACCAGCAAAAACACCACTAAATTGAGTTATTTTATGTTGGAATCTTGAATTTTCCGACCTTTTTTCATCTTCGTTCTTCTGCAGCTATAGTGATGCCAATTATTCCAATTTCTTTTGTCTAAAAACTTGAATGATTTCTAGATTTCCTTTTTCTCTTTAAAGGAAACGTATTGTGATATATTGGTGAAATATAAGACGGATTTGTCGAGGCCTTTCAACGAAGCAACCTCCTTCCTCAACAAGATCGAAACCCAACTAGGAAATCTTTGCAAAGGTAAGCCCTTTATATCTTCACTTGCCCTTCCTCTCTCTCCCCCTCTCTCCTTCTCCCTCCCTCCCTCCCTCCCTCTCTCTCTCTCTCTCTCTCTCTCTCTCGCTTCCGTTTGTTTGTGCGCCATATCAATGGCTGAGTGTCATAATTCCGTGGCTTCGGTTTCATCAATCTGAACTCTCTGTGTCTGAGTGTGGTAGCAGCCCATTCATGCATGTGTCAGTATTAAATATTGCCTAAGAATTGATTCACTCAACTTGATTGCAAAAGGTTTCATGCCTGAATCGGCAACACCAAACAGAAACCCTAAAATTGAAATAGAGCTGCTCTCTTGAACTGGACTGGTTTTTCCTCTTACATCTTTGGCTACAATTAACCATATGTGTTTTGTTTTGGTGTATTTAAGAATATCTTTTAATACATGTGTTCTCTCTTTCTTGTTTGTATAGGAAATAGTAAACCTTAAACAAAAAGTCAAGCCTTGATCTGTAGTAAAAACTGGCAACAGTGTTTACACTTTCCCCATTTTTTCCTCTTTTTTTCCGTTTTTTTTCTTTTTTCAGTTCAGTGCAGTTTTCTTATGAGTTTCTTCTAAGATCACTCTTCCATTTACTCTTTTCGTGGGGTTTGTTTCTTATTATCGTTTTCCTTTTCTCCCTTGATCCTGGTTTTTCTGTCAGAGGAAATTAAAGCTTGACAATAAACCATTCATAGCTAGAGATTCTGATTTTGACGTATCAGAGCCCAGATGACATGCCTAACACTGGTTTCTTTTCTGCCAAACAGTGCCAGTTCCTTTTCTTTTTATTAGATTCACTCAGATTATACCAGCAACTAATACCACGGACATTTTTCTTTTATCTTTTTTTTTTTTGGTTCATTGTGGATGGGTATGAAAGTCCAAGACTTCTAAAGAATGCTTTAATTTGGAAAAATGTAGGAATTTGAAGTTAATGTCTTCATCTTTTAAGTATAATATTGCAAAAGTGATGTTGTGTTGTTGATATTAATATTTATTTTATGCTGTTAGTTTTGGGAATTCTGTGTTGTGGTTTTTTTCGCCACATTACACTGCACTTACAATGTCTTGATGATGTCATAATTGTTCACTTCTAGAACTACTTGTGTTTGGATGTAATAATTTGTTTACTTTGTGTGACTCTTTTCTTTGATCTCCATTGATGGTTGGTGATGATCTGGAGATTCATTAAATGGAAAACGAGGCAAAAGAAATCATTAACAAGGTAAACTGAGTTTGAAAGAAGTATGATATCCTTAAAGAACAAAGAAAGATAGTTTATAAGCTTTCCTGGGTTTGATGAAACTGCACTGCAAATGTTTTCTATAAATGAATCAGTATTCATGTTGTGCCAATTCTGATCTTATCTGAAAAACACTGGCTCTTGAGTCTTGACTGTTTTATAATGTTTGGGGAGTTCTATGTAATGTAATAAATTGTCTTTGTGTTTTTTCCTCTTACCTGGACATATTTAGACATTATAATTTTTTTTCATCCGTAAAGTAAATGTGCCTATGGATAATGATGTCAGTGATTTCTTCAAAAGAATTTCAAGTTCCAAGGGATCATTGGAAAGTGTCTATTTGCTTATTGGTGTGCAGTAAAGTTATGTCTTGTTTGTGAACAATTTTTAAATAATTTCAAACAAAGAGAATTGTACTTGCAGCTAAAACATCAAGTTGCTTTAATTATTTGACATTTTATGGTTATCATAAGGTTTTAGTGTGCGAATAATATTGGTGTCACATGACATTGTGACTTAAAATGGGATATGATGGTCTGCCAACTGCATTCTGATTCTTTTACATCTAATACTTATATTTTTCTTGATTTTAGTGATCTCTTTGAGTTGGCCTTGTCTGCACTATTAACTGTAATTAAGTGTGGTTAAGTACGATTGGGATCTGGTATGAGTTCGATTGCATGCATGAATCTTGTGCTTTAGCATTTTCTAAATCTAATGTACTTCAGAATGTTGCCCTATTTTATGCTTCTCCGTCCATCCTAGAAAAGATTTTCCCAATTTTATGTACTAAATCCGATGAATTGAAACATAGGTAATGTGAAAGAAAGGGTTTTGATCATAAGTTATTGTCGGCGACAATTAATTATTTTTTGATTGATAAGTACAATTTAGCTTTTCCAGGTGTGCCTAGTTCCATTTGTCGCTGGTTTTTTGTGGGCTTTTGTTTACTTAACTCAATCTTAATGCTTTAAAGGGTGATCGTAATTCGTTCTTTTGCATATTAAGACATGTTAGGCACAAATACAGATGTCCATTTCAATGTTGATTAGCACACTTACACGTGCATTGATAGTGTTCCAGTACAAGTGTGCCGATATGCTGTCTCCATTAGGGAGCATTGGCTTGATTTCGTGGTCTTTTTCTGGTTATTAGACCTAATTTTAGTACTGCTACCTCAGATGGACTTGTTTATATGTTGTCCCTATCATTTGCTCTATGCATGTTGTGCCTTTGTCTTAATTCCTTCTTAAGAATTCAAGGAAGGAGGCTTTAATGGTATAGTTTTATGGTACCTGAAATAATTGAACCTCCCCATGTGGTTAGGTGTTTTGCTTTTGCTTGACTGAATATCATATCTTTTCTTTCATACTTGTTGATTCTCGTGAAACGAAACCAATATTTCAAAATGAAGTACCAGAAATGCAGTTCAGGAGTCCCTTTCGCGTCCTAGTTTAAGGTTGCATCTACCTGTCTGAAAACCTGTACAATGCATACAGATAAAGAAAAACTTGTGCTTAACTCAATTTCTTCGACCTTCTCATCTCCAACATGCATTGCCCAAGAATCCATCACCCATTTGCCCGTGTTAGCGATTGTGTTTTCCTTACGTGTCGTTTGATTCGTACATATAATCTTGCATGCAACAATATGATAAACAAAACCTTGCAGGTGGATGCCTGAAATCTCAGATTACACAGAGGTTTCCCCCTCTTTAAGTACATATAGCATTCTTATTTTCACTTAAACTTCATGAGGGCATTATGTTTCTTCTGTTTTTTATTAAATTTCCTTGACAGTTACTGAGATGTATGCTTTGGGCTTGAAATGCATAGACAAGTAACATGATGCAAGAAGAACCAGTGACCTTGAAAGAAATAGGTTAAGTTGATGATGTAGAATGAAGAAAGACACAAAAATTATTGAAAATAGAAACCTAGACATTTTTTATCATAACAGATAGATGGACGGTGGGATGGAGAGGGATTTGGTGATGTTAATGTGTGGGAAAAAAAGGAAATGGAGGGGTCAGGACAGAAGAAGTGTCCAGAGTACATAATAATGGGAGATAGGAAAAGAACACAGAAAAACAAGTGGGGGCAAATGACTTTATCGGGGGAAGCCCGGGTAGGGCGGGTGGTCGAATTTCACATGGACGCCCGGGGTTTCCGCTGATAAAACCCGGCCCACCTTTTCCAACTTGGCATTCAATTAACCCACACATGTACACACACTACACATACAAACACACTGCTGCTGCAGCTGCAGCTGCACTTCTCTTGGCTTAAATGGTTGTCCAAATGGAAATGGGCATTTTTTTCCATGTTATTGGATTTTGTGCCAGATGATATGTATTATATTAGTAGTCTTCCTGGCCTCGTCAACTATTTTGGGTCCTACTAATATAAAGAAGACAATTATTCAAAATTTAAGTGAAACAATTGGTCTGCTTTTCGTGAAAAAATACCCATTTCAGTGGATGAGTCGTCTATTCATATAATTATTGAAAGTCCTCAAATTTTATCGTACTAAATGGAACTAGAGGTTCTAACTAAACAAAATAATATGGCCGTTGGCCCGTTTGTAGTGCACAGGTTGTGGAGTTGTGATGACAGATTCGTCTTTGAGTACAGAAAATTACAGTAGGAAAGACTTCGGTTGTGTCTAAGAATCTTTCCTAGTCCGGTCAACCCCCAACGGTGCTTTTTTTATTATAAAAAAGGAGAAAACATTTAAGAGAAAAAAAAGATTATTTTTTACTTTTTTCAAATGTCTATAAACAATGTTTATAAATTAAAATTTTATTTAATTGTGTTCAATAACTCAATTAAAATTGAACCCAAAGCATTGTTAAAAATTTCGTTTGTCATTTCTAGATGTATTTTTCCTTTATTTTTCAGTGGAATCCAAGTGTCTTGCTTCTACCTATTGGGCCCTCCAAAGGCATAAAAAAGGTTAACCCCTGGGGCCCATTAAAAGTGGGATCAGCCTCATGGAGGCCCATGCTGAGTATTATAATGTAATATTCCTAACCTTCTGCACTATTTCTCCGTTTCCATGGCCTTCTGACTATGTTTACAGACGCCATTGTTTTACAAATTTAGCTTACCGGCCGACCCTTAACAACAGTGAGGGAAAAACCTACACACACACAAACACACACACACAAATTGAAAAAAAGGGAAAGAAAAGCTGAAAAAAATTTAATATATATTATCATGTTCCTCTTAGAATTGATAATATTTGATCTAAAGCGGATATTTTTGTGCAATTTCTGTGGCTAGACGATGGCGGCCTGTCGTCCGATGAGGAGTTGAGCGGAGGGGAGATGGAAATGCCGGACCCTCATATGAAAAGTGAAGATCAAGAGCTCAAGGACAGTCTCTTGCGTAGGTATGGCAGCCATATTAATAGTTTGAAGTTAGAATTTTCGAAGAAGAAGAAGAAAGGTAAGCTTCCGAAGGAGGCTAGGCAAACATTGCTCGAATGGTGGAACGTTCACTATAAATGGCCGTATCCAACGGTTAGTATCTCCATCGTATGTTCACTTTTATGATCATCTCTTGGATCATCCCTGGTGTATAAAGTAAGCTCATCAATAGTCATATAACGATGACCAATGGAAGAAATGACTGCTTTTAACTTTTATATTATCTATGTGAAGTTTGGAGTTCGACCCTGAATAAACTTGTATGTATTTCTTGATGTCTATTGTTGTTTCTTTAACCCTAGATTTGCATAATGTTCAGTTTGCCGTACATGCATGCAGGAAGCAGATAAAAATTTATTGGCCGAATCAACGGGGCTGGATCAGAAGCAAATCAACAACTGGTTCATTAACCAAAGGAAGCGGCACTGGAAACCTTCTGAGAATATGCAGTTGGCCATAATGGATAATCTCTCTGGACATTTTTTCATGGAAGACTGATATACTCAAAAGCTGATGCTTAGCTCTGTGTATATGTTCTCATAAGAAATTGATCCTAATGAGGTGAAACATTTCAGACTCAAATAGTTATTACTATTAGCTTTAATGAAGGCGTGTTTTCCTCCACTTTGAATCTTCTATTTTGTTTTATATTTTTATCTCATATTTTAATTTAATGGATGCATGCTAAATGTAAATGAGTTTCAATCAATTATTTTTGAAAGGAAATATTTAATATACATATTATATATTTATAAAATAAAATAAAAAATAAAATATGAATTGAAATAGAGGATTAGAACTGATTTTTTCCATGCCCGTCTTAATTTTCTGCAGCAACTATATATGGACTTGTGGCAGCAAAATTTCTGTACTTTTGTATAATTAAGTGGGCTGGAGGTTTGGCCAGTGGTATGTGGTCCAATTAACATTAGTCTCTTTTATTATGTAGGAGGTCTTGTGTTTGACTAGAATGAGTGTCGTTGCTCTGAATAAAAAAAAAAAAAAAAAAAAAAGAAGTACTTGGGCTGAGGCTCAAGAAAAAGAAGTTGGGCTGAGGCTTAAAACTTCATTCACAATAAGGAGCCCATTGGGCCATTACCCCCCCCACCCCCTTACAACAACACCATCAAAAAAAAAAAAACAAAAAAGAAAAAAAAATGAAATGGGCTGCACCCAAACCCATGAAATTTTTGCATTAATAATCCCATAAAACCTTGGGGGACAAGGCAAAAATAAAATAATTAGTCGCCTAATTAATTAAGTTATCCTATCTTTGAAGTAGGTTAGCTATATATAGAAGTGGCTAAAATACTCCCAAGCTACCAGCTTCCACTAAATATGACCAATCAGTCTGGAGGTAGGTTTGTGAGTAACAAGTTGACTTAGAAGATGTATGAATTATGATATAACCCCATACATTATCATCTCTTAATTGAATTAGATGACTATTCTCACCTCTATATATGATTTTGGACACTTTTCACCTATCGAGACAACTTTTTGAATGAATTAGGTTAATAATTCATTCTTCAACATGGTACTAGAATTATCCATGATCAATTCTTGATGGTGGGCTAGTGTTGTTGGACTATCGATTTCATATCATTCCATGCTCTAAATGATCAGTTTGGTATACACTAGCTTAAAACAATTTCTTCTAATTTAAAATTTTAGAAAGGTATTTTGTAATAAATTAGTCATAGTTGACCTTAAAGGGGCATGGGATCAAATCAAATCTACACAACTTGGTGCAATAATGCAAGTATAAAACTCTATGCCCCTTTTGGACAATTGAAGCCTTTCGAATTAATGCCTTTACTCGATTTACCATGAGTTGGTCCACGTGCAATCCCCAAGTGTTCGTGTATAAAAGCGAAGGTAATAATGGGGGTTTAGCAAAAAACTGAAAACAGAATGGCTACACTTCAATTCACTCTTCCCTCCATAACCGGCGGGCGACGTCGACTGGAATCTTGGTCAATTCTTAGACCGATTCGGTGCGCAGCTGAGCGTCAGGAGCTTTTTAACCGCATTGCTCCTGTCTATGATAATGTGAGCGCTTTCAACTTTCAAGCTTTATCTTCACATAGTGCCTCCCTTTAGCTCGAGCTTCTGATTTTCATAGTTCTGTCAAATGGGTTTTGGTTTATTTTTGCAGTTGAATGATTTGTTTAGTTTAGGGAGGCATAGAGTATGGAAGAGGATGAGTGTTTCTTGGAGCGGGTATATTTCTATTCCTCTGCTTATTTAAAATATACGTTTCCTTGTTGAAAGTTCATTCATTGAAGAAAAAATACCCTTTTGTTTTCAAGATTTATCTGTATGCTGTTGTTTGATGTATGTTTTTCCCTGGTTAGAGGTCTGAACTTTTGCTTCTTGTTTTATGTGTACGGTTGTGATCCTCATCCTTCTGTAGTTAAAGATTGAATCTTTTGTTATCCAATTAAGGACTAAAGATTTTCTCAGAACTGGAATTAAGATTGTATGGAGAGAATTAATGCTCGTTCGATTCAAATTTAAAAAGTTCGCAGTTACTTGATTAATCCAAATATAACTTATTGTTTTCTTACTTCTTGTCCACTTTTTAATTGTTGAAAGAAATTTTATTGATACAATAAAATTGTTTGTGTTGAGAAGTTAGAATTTGGCTTATTTGGGGAAGTAAAGATAAGTGATTGAATTTGTGCAACAGAGCAAAAGAAGGAGATACTGTGTTGGATGTGTGTTGCGGAAGTGGAGATTTGGCTTTTCTGTTGTCTGAAAAAGTTGGAATCAATGGCAAGGTTTTCCTTCCTTATCTTTTTCTTCTTCTTCTTCATTTTGTAACCACTTTTTTTATTTGAATGATCTGAGCAGTTAGGTTTGTTTAACTTTCATTGCATGTGCTATTGTCTCTTTGGAGGTTGTCAGATGTTGGCATTTTATATTTGTAATGCACATGCTTGTGTAAACTTTATTTTTTTGTTGGCATTGACCTAATCCCATCAATTTTGTTCTTAACTGAGGCACTTGTGTGTAGATTTCATTAAATTTGAAGGGGACCGAAATGGTTTCATTAGGGAAAGAGATGATCATGTTGTATAAAGATGTACTGTGGCCTTAAACTGTTTTAAGATGTCATCCACATGTAAACATGTGCAACTTGATCGGGTTTCTTAAGTTTCTCTTCTGTTGAGTCTTGATATGCCAGATCTCGTCCCAAATATTAGTGTCTGGTCCAGGGCTAATATTTACCGTTTTAGCTGTATGCCTCTGCCAGTCACAGGCATTTTGGCTTGTTCAGTTAGATAAGTGGTGCTATACACTAGCAAGTCCACCTTTGTTTGGTATTTGATTTGCCATCTCTGGTTATTATGCTGACTTATCTTGTTGGAGCCATGTGAAGTTTATGCATGTGGTAAATATCATTTTTTTCACTTATTTGAGGATGGCAATTGCATAGGTGATTGCTATTGATTTCTCAAAGGAGCAATTACAGATTGCTGCATCACGCCAGCGCGAACGATCAAAGGCCTGCTACAAGAACATTGAGTAAGCATGATGACTTATACCTGATATATTCCCTATCTGGCTGAAAAGTAGAAGGCAATTAAATCAGCATAGTTTCCCTTGAAACTTATTCCCGTACTTAAAAGCCCTGAAATTTTGCTATATACTACTTTTTCCCCTTCATAAAATTTGATACTTCATAGGTGGATCGAAGGAGATGCAGTTGATTTACCATTCTCTGAGTCCTCTTTTGATGCTGCAACCATTGGCTATGGATTAAGAAATGTCGTAGATAGGAAAAAAGCTCTGGAGGAGATGCATCGAGTTCTGAAACCTGGTTCAAATGTATCTGTTCTTGACTTTAACAAAAGCACTAGCCCATTAACCTCTTCAATTCAGGTATGTATTAGCTAAATAAAATTTTCTAGTTTGGCATTTCTGTTCTCTTGTATTCTTATGTGCCTTTGTCAAGCTGATGAGCGCACTTCCATTTAATGAGTGAGTGTGAAGATCGAAAGATGAGGAGTGTTTGCTTATCCCTTTCTCGACTTGATCTATAACTGGACTAAGAAGTTTAATGATTTGTATGTCTAGAATTTATTTCCAACTATAATCAAGCATGAATTTTCTGCAGGCATCTTAAACTCTTGACATCTGGTCATTGGCAAACATTATACCTTTCTTAACTTCAGCTTGCTGTTTGAAGTGTACATTTGAAGTTACAGATTCAAATTGTTGCCCCCAGATTAACTTATGGCAAGAAATATCCTCAAGCTACATCTATAAATTTATTTTCCAGGATTGGATGATCAACTATGTAGTGGTTCCTGTTGCCAGCGGATATGGCCTAGCAAGTGAGTATCACTACTTGAAGAACTCAATTAAGGAGTATCTGACAGGTGTTTTCTCTTTTTCCTGTAGCTATATGCACCTGAACATATGTGGAATTGAAATGTACTATCAGTTTATAGCTCACTTAGGAGGAAAAACAGATTTGATGGCATATAATTAACATCAATGCCACATGTTATGATGCAGGAAATGAGTTGGAGAAGGTAGCTTTAGAAGCAGGCTTTTCTGAGGCCAAATTTTATGAGATTGGTACAGGGTTCATGGGAAATTTGGTAGCCACCCGTTAGGACCTAATGTTCTTGCCCCCGCCTGCTTTCTTCTCAAGTCAGGTGCATTGTCATGTGCTGGCTTTCTGCAACTTCTGAACCTTCCCCTGATAGTTAAGCTGATGCAATAGATCTTATTGTTTAAAATATGATCTATTACAGCAGCCTCCCACAAACATAAGTCCCTAGGATTTTTATGTCCTGAACTATATAAACTTCTTGTATCTTTGGGTGCTCACTCTATGTTATGCTGGAATAAGAAATTTTTGTCTATTCAAATACAGATGCTATACATATTTATCTATCAAATTTGTAGGGCCAACTTATACATATGTATATCCCCTGCAAAATTGTAAATTCAAGACAATTTTACCTGATCAAATTGTGCCCCAAGATCTAGACATTAGGTTTATCAGGAGATATACTCACAATGTTCTTTCTATGGCTGTCCTGCTATGATATGACTTTAATGAAGGCATGTTTCTCCCCACACCTCGATTGTCCCCAGCAATCATCTCTGGGCCTGTTGCAGCAAAATTTCTCCAACTGGGCTGGATGCTTTAATAGCTAATTCACTTTGGGCCATCCCTCAAGAAATGTAATGGGCCGTGGCCCAGCAAGACTAACAAGTACAAGATTACGTGTTTGGTTCCTGTCATTTTAGGACACAATTTTTTATCACCATGTATGTTGTGGAATAATATTTTGCTTGGCCTTCACATATGACTTGTCTGGTTTTCATCATTTTAGGGGACAATTTTTATCACCCATATACACATTACGGGATTATATTTTACTTCGCCATCATATGTGACTAGAAATATAATGGAATTACATTTGGGAGAAATTTTCGAGCTTGAGTTCGAAATATATATATGAAGTTCGAGTTGAACAAATTTAATATTGAACTCAAACTTAATTTGTGAAAATTCAAAGATTGACTAAATCTAAATAAACTAAAATTATCAAGTTTTAAATAATTATATACATGAAATAAAATATATAAATTTATGATAAAAAATAATATTAAATTATATATCGGTGCCTTAAGACAGCTCAACTCAAATTCAAAATAACTTAAAAAGTTAGAATTAAATTAAATGAACTCCTTGATCCTTGCCGGATGTCCTTGACGATCCTCCATAATATGCTCACTTGGAGACTTCTTACTCCGGTTGTCCTAAGGGTCTTCGCTAATTCAGCTGCATCCAGTAGACTCTCTGTTCCGCACTAGACTCCCTGTTTCGTTCATCCCCTTTGTCAGCTCTTTGATCGGAATACTATTACCTAGGCTCCTAAACTTGGAATGGATGACCAACTGTAGGTGGCAAATAGTTATATGGATACGGTACTTTAACCGTAGACACTTCTTCAGCTCTTACAAAAATTGTATGAGAGTTGTCCTCGGAGGGACTTCTCGAATGACCATACTAAGAAATTCTACCAGACTCCATGCAACTATTGTTGTTGACTTGTTAAGTTGACAAATCCACATCTTTATATTTAGCAATAAATCTGTTCATCATACCTGGACCAAATAACTTGCAACAATTTCTTCTAATTGAAACTTTTAGATGGATCTCTCCGTGATAAGTTGGTCGTAGTTGACCTTAAAGGTGCATTGGGTCAAATCTATTCCACGATTTTCTGTGAGTTTGGTCCACGTGCAACCTTCCACCTGTTCATGTTACAAAACTCAGTCCTTGAGAACAAAATGAGTTTTATGCAAAACAGACAATAGAATGGCTCCAATTCAATTCTCTCTTCCCTCCATAACCGGCAGGCGACGTCGACCGGAATCCCGGTCAATTCTTAGACCTGTTCGGTGTGCCGCTGAGCGTCAGGCGCTTTTTGACCGCATTGTCCCTGTGTATGATCATGTGAGCTTCCACCTTTCCAAGATTTATCTTCACATAATGTCTCCCTTTAGCTCGAGCTTCTGATTTCATCGTTCTGTCAAATGGGCTTTGTTTTCTTATAAAATTTCCCTTTTTCTCTTGGTTATTTTTGCAGTTGAATGACTTGTTTAGCTTCGGGAGGCATAGAATATGGAGGAGGATGACTGTTTCTTGGAGCGGGTAACTTTTCTGTCCCCCTATTGTTGCTTATTGTGAAAGGATATTCATTGGGAAAGAAGTATTGTTTTTGTATTTCAAGATTTATCCATATGCTGTTGTTTGATGTATTTTATGTTTTTCTTGTGGCTAGAGGTCTGTGTTCTTTCTTCTTGTTTTATGTGTTCGGTTGTGATCCTTCTGTAGTTAAAGATTGAATCTTTTGTTATCCAATTAAGGACTAAAGATTTTCTCAGAACTGGAATCATGGTTTTATGAGAACATTCAATAGCTTTTTCGGTTCAAATTTGAAAAGGTCTGTGGTACTCGATCAATCCAAATATTACTCTTTTTATTGTTTTCCCTATCATTGATATGAACTTGATTTATACAATGATCAATGCCATTGGTTGTGTTATTAAGTCAAAATTGGCTTATTTTGGGAAAGTAAAGATTAGTAAATTGAATTTATGCGACAGAGCAAAAGAAGGAGATACTGTGTTGGATGTGTGTTGTGGAAGTGGGGATTTGGCTTTTCTGTTGTCTGTGAAAGTTCGAATTAAATGGCCAGGTTTGGCCTTCATTACCTTGCTGCTGCTGCTGCTGCTGTTGTTGTTGTTGATTTAATTTGATTTTTTGGGGGCATCAACCTAACCCCATTGACTTTGTTCTCTTCAATTATTTGTGGGTGGCAATTGCATAGGTGATTGCTGTTGATTTCTCAAAGGTGTCATTACAAATTGCTGCATCTAGGCAGCGCCAACGATCAAAGGCCTGCTACAAGAACATTGAGTAAGCATGATAACTTGTATCTGATTTGTCCCCTACTTGGCTGCAAAATAGAAGGCAGTTAAAACACCAAAGTTTCCCTTAAAACTTTATCCCCTACTTAAAGCCCTGAAATTTTAAGTTGTAATACCTTTTCCCCCTCATAAAATTTGACACATCATAGGTGGATCGAAGGAGATGCACTTGATCTACCATTCTCTGATTCCTCTTTTGATGCTGCAACCATTGGCTATGGGTTACGAAATGTAGTAGATAGGAAAAAAGCTCTGGAGGAGATATATCGAGTTCTCAAACCTGGTTCGAAAGTATCTGCTCTTGACTTCAACAAAAGCACTAGCCCATTAATCTCTACAATCCAGGTGTGCATTAGCTGTATGAATTTTCTAGTTTAACATTTCCGTTCTCTCATTTCCATTTAGGCCTTTGAAATGATGTTCCACTTCTATATGAAATTGTCAGATTTTTTTGTCAAGCTGAAGAGCATATTTCCATTGAGGAAGCGTGCACTCCTCCACTTCTTGACTTGATCCATAACTGGACAAAGAAGTATAACCATTTTTTTGTCTAGAATTTCATTGTTTAACTATAAATATCTCATCTTGTCCTCAGATCGTTGGTAAACCTTGTATGTATTTCCCGGGGGCCGTCAAGACACCATTTTAACTTCAGTTTGCTGTTCCAAATGTACATTTGAAGTTACAGATTAAACTTAATAAGAAGAAATATCCTCAGGTTATATCTACAAATTTGTTTTTTCAGGATCGGTCGTGTGACTTTGTAGTGGTTCCTATTGCCAGTGCGTATGGCCTGGGAAATGAGTATAGTTTCTTGAAGAACTCAATCAGGGAGTTTGTGACAGGTGTTTTCTCTTTTTCCTGTAGCTATATACACCTGATTTATTGAGCTAAGATGCATTATCAGGAGGGAAAACAGATTTGATGGTATATAAAACTTCCATTTAACGACTTGCACATGTTTGGATGCAGGAGATGAGTTGGAGAAGCTAGCTTTAGAAGCAGGCTTTTCTGAGGCCAAACACTATGAGATTGCTGCAGGATTCATGGGAAATTTGGTAGCCACCCGTTAGGAACGTCCGTTCCCCCATCTGCTTCTTCCTAAGGCAGGTGCAGTTTCATGTGCTGGCTTTCTGCAACTGATAGTTGAGCTGATGCAATAGAACTTATTGGTTAAACTATGATCTATTACAGCACCCTCCCACAAGCATAAGTCCCTTAGTATTTATGTCCTGAAGTATATAAACTTCTTGTATCTTTGGGTGCTTGCTGTATGTTGTGCTGGAATAAGAAACTTTCAGAAATTCCTTTCCAGTGACTGTGTTGTGTATCAAAAGAAAAATTAAATTGAAGATATACTCAAGTCAGCTGACAAAAGATGCCCTTATTCTCTCTGTGTGAGCATATCTTACACATGATAACTAGATTTATTTTTACACCAACTCTTCACTAGATTCCCTTTAGGATCCTATGTTTCCCTGGTGGAAAAACTAAGACCAAGACGATAGTCTATCAAATAGCCAGCTTTAAACCTCACCTGGGTAAGAAAATACTCTGGGAAATGCTGGCAACTGAAGCAGCATTGCCATAATTGAAGGGCGCTGACAGGTTTTCGTTCATGTCGTTGAGTTCCATGGTTTTGTCATCCATGAAAGGGGGATTGGTTGGTGCTGGGAGGTCTTCTTTCTTTACAAGCATCAATAGTGCCTTAGACATGGATGGTCGTAAAGAAGGGATTTCTTGGGTGCACAGGAGTCCCACATGAACCACTCTTAAAATCTCGTTTTTAACATTAATGTTGTGGTAATTATGCAGCATTAGGTTTGGGTCGAAAAGCTCCTCTACTCTTCTTTTCTGGAAATGCATCCATGCCTGATTCATTCAAAAATAATCTTCAGTTACAAAAGATTGGAAGATCAACTGTTGATCAATAGAATCACATAGATTGAAAGGCTTTTGAAGCTTACAATAGTTACTAAGCTTTCTGTGTACTCTGATGTTTTACTTCTGTTGTTCTGCCTACCAGTGACAATTTCCAGCAGAAGTACTCCAAAGCTATAGACATCTGCTTTTTCCGTCAACTGGCCATGGGCTAGGTATTCTGGGGCCATATATCCTCTGCAAATTTTTAAATCCAAGAAAATTTGTCTATCAAATTGTGCCCCAAGATTTGAACATTAGGCTTATCAGGAGATATACTCACAATGTTCCTGCTATGGCTGTGCTGATGTGACTTTTATCTTCTTGGAAAGACCTAGCCAACCCAAAATCAGCAATTTTAGCCCTGAGCCTGGAATCCAACAGGATATTGCTTGCTTTTATGTCTCTGTGAATAATTCTTGTTTTTGTGTTCTCATGAAGATACACCAAACCCTCTGCTGTTCCTATAATTATCTCAAACCTCTTCTCCCAGTTTAATGCTTTCCCTTTGCTTGGATCTGTCAGCCATTGAACACAGTTTACACCAGTAACCTAAAAAAGGTTCTATTTTAGAAACCAGAAACATGTTGTTTGATCATTCTTACCGAAGATAAAGCGATCGAGGCTCTTGTTTGGCAAGAATTCATAAACAAGAAGACTTTCTGGTCCCAAGCAACTGCAACCCAACAATCTGACTAGATTTTTGTGCTCCACACTGCTTATAATATTCACTTCATTGTAGAAATCTCCTGCTCTATGTTTGTTGTTAAAGAACAGCCTCTTGACAGCAATCTCTCTTCCATCCGGCAAAGCTCCCTGCAGTAAGTGTAACTTTTCAGTTTCAGAAACCAATATGCATAGATATAAACTAATGTGGCATTTTATACAAGTTTGACCTTATAAACGGTTCCAAATCCGCCTTGCCCAAGCTTGTTGGCTTCATCAAAAGAACCAGTTGCTTTCTCAAGGGTGGAATATTTGAAGTTTAAGCTGCTGTCATTAAGTGTTTTCACTAGTTTCTCTGCATTACCTGAACCAGGAAGAAAATGGAAGATGAATTTGGCCTCAAAATGCTGACAATTCTTGAGATGGAGAAAATCTACCTTTTCTCTTCTTTTCAATCGTTCTGTTCTTCCACATATGAAATCCAATGACGATTCCAATTATGAAAACAGCTGCTGCACTAACAGCTGCTACTACAATGACTATAACCCTCCCTGCAGAAGTAAACATCAGAAAGTCAGAAGAGTGGAAAGCAAAACAAGAAATGGAAAGCAAACAAGAAAAGAATACTTTTTTACCTCTTGCATTTCCATTCCCAGGTATAGGATTAAGGAAATTGATGTCCGAATACCTCATGAAACACCCCGTGTTAAGCGCCCGACCCTCGGATGAAGGTAAGCATCCCGACAAGGAAGCAGACGCATTCTGCAGACAGGCCCGGCAAGCACTAGCGTTTATCGTCCTCCAGCAGTCGGCCAAAACATAAACTGACTCATTTGCCGTCCCGGCCCGAGCCCGGGCATACCCATTGTTGTTAGGTGCAGCAGAAACTGCTTGTGACAGAGCCTGTCTTGTTGATGCCTGGAATGCTGAATCCTGTAGGGTTTTATTCCCACAGACAGCGTGGTCGTTTGGACCAGTAAACTCCTGAAAGAAACTATAATTCTCAGCCCGCATAAAGCAGCCGTCAAGATAAATCCTCCCTCCATTCACAGGATAGCACTGAGGTAGAATCGTTCGGGCTTCAGCATAGCACAAAACACAGTCAACTAAAGAGAGATCCCCATAGCACTGGGCAAAACCATAATTAGTATCTGGCCCTGAGCCAGTTTTTGCTGTCCCAAAGCTTGATGTCCGAATTTGGACACTTATGTTTTCCATTGTGGCAACAAAGTTTGGGACATAAATGCTGGTGTTGTGCTCTAGTTGGGTTCCACATATGAACTTAACAGTCTGAGATCTTGGGTCTGCAAATAATCCATCTGGTAATAGCATAATCACCAGAAGAATCATCATAGCTTTCTTCATCATTGTAGTTAGCTCTCTCGTCTCAATTTTCTATTACTGGAGAGATCAGTTAGCACTTAGGAGAACTTCAAAAGAAACAGAAAACAATAAAGAAACATCAAACTTCAACCACTTAGAAATTTTCCTGTTCAACTTTGAATTTTGGAGAGATTTGGAAAAGACTTTGAGTTAGCTGGTATTTTTTTAACCCAAGAATATCTTTAGGTTGTCATAATCAACACCTAATACTTTTGACAATCTAAAAGTTCTCCGAATTAGTCTTCACACTAATCTTGGATTATTCAGAACTAACACGAAACACCAGTTGTCAACTTGGATTATTTTTTCTTGCATCTTTACATTACCGTGGAAGTGCTACAGCAAGTTGAAGAATTAAAACAAGCAAAATACATGAATGTAATGGATGGAACAACATAAGACTAGACTACATAAGATCTGAGAAACATAGTACTTGTTGACACAGAATTGTAAGCTTCAAAACGGGAAAGAGGAAGTATAATTTACAGTTGAGTTCAACTTTCTTTGCCTTGCAAAACATTTTCGTTATCCCACTAAGATCAGCCGAAATTCTGAGCAGAAAATGATCAAGAAAAGCTCAAACCTACAAATTCTTACCTCTTTTCTTCACATGGCACGCGAAATTCGAGATTTCCCAGGTAAATACAGCGACCCTCGACTTGTCTCACAGGAACAGAGACGGGAAGAGAGAGGGTGGTGATGATAGTTGACCGCAAGAACACAAAGGTATAAATCCTATGTTTTACTGTGTAATAGAAGAAAATGAGGAGTAAAGTACGGACGGATTTCCATGATTTTTCAAACTTTTGGAAGATTGAAAAAGACTTTGAAGCAGCGCCGCGGAAGCTTCTTCAACTTCAGCCTCTTTTGTCTTAACAAGTGGGGTCGTTTTTGACGGTTGATATCCCTCAAGTCATAGAGCATGTTGACAAGTCCGATTATTACTGCTTTAATGGGTCATTCGTTAGGTTGAAAGCTGGAGCTTAATTACAAGGTGTTGAATGATTACATATTTTAAGGAAACTAGAAGGTGCACGTGCAGCGCTTGTTAATTTTTTATGTTTATTTAATTTATGAATTATACTTTTTTTTATATTTAATTTATATGTATATTGAAAGGCAAAAAATAAAAAAATATACAGTCGTTTGAAATTGTAATAATACAATAGCACGATGTATAACTAATTACATAGGATCACTCAAGTAATTCATGTGTAGTGCATATCAAGAGTTCAATAAATCTTGTAGCTAATTACAATTGAAGAAGTGACTGATACAAGTATATCAATCTATGCTCTATTGATTTTAGTGTTTCATGGTCATCAACTTGGATGAAAACCCAAATAAAATTTGTAAAGGAAGTATATTAATTGAAATGTAAAGAATTCAGTTAACATAAATCTAAAACAAAAGAATTCAATAAATATGATATGCTAGCTACCATTCATCAAGCTAAATAGATGTAAGAATTACGTGTAGGTATTAAAATATAAAATATAAGTAACAATTTAAAGATGTGTATAAATGTTTTGTGTTGACTTACATTTAGATGTTTGAGTCTTATGGTACAATCATTTCAACTTCCACATTTCTTTGTCTATGTGATGTGCATCCTAATAAGAATATAATATTAGTTTTGTCCATTGGAATATATAATATGTTACTTAAAAAATAAATATATTTAGTACGTACATTTAAAACTTCTTTGTAAACAGCATTTTTTGTGCATGTTTTTCCTCTAGAATGGGCAATATTTGGTTTCATTAAGACTTTTGTGGTAGATAGTGATGTTTCTCTAGAGAGAGCCCCATATAATTGGTCATGAGAGAAAACTGATTATGGCAAGTAGACTCCTACATGTGAAATTGTTTAGCCTTGTGCTTTATTGATTGTCATGGCAAAACAGAGTCTAATGGGAAATTGCTTTCGCTTGAATTTGAATGGGTAGCCTTCATTTTTAGCTGGTGAGAATGATATTCTAGGTATAAATACATGCTTGCCGTTGTGCAGACTAAATATAATCGTTGTATCAAGTACTTTATTCTTGAAATCCCTACATACCATTCTTGTACCATTAGATAATACATTTGATGGATCCAAGTTTCTCAAAAGGATTATTGGACAATTATATTTCAGTACCAACTTGTGTGGAGGCAAACCATTTGGAGTCAAGGAATTAAGAAATTTCTCTTCATAATAATTATTTGTATCATCAACAACTTCATCAAAATTAATAAATGTCCTTGCTTCTCCAGGAAACATAGAGATCAACTTTCCATTAAGTTTATTGACCTCCTCATTTTTAGCTGTTAGTATTGCTCGACTTGTTATGTAATTGGCTGAATCAGCATTGTGACTCAAATTTGAAAAAATCTCACTAATAAATCATTTTATAAAATTTTCTTCATTATCATACTTGATAATCATCTATTCAGAAATATTTACGTTTACTTAAGCATAAGTTGGCTTCTCTATGGCTGTCCTGATATGACTTTAATGAAGGCTTGTTTCTCCCAACACATTGATCTTCTCCAGCAATCATCTTTGGGCTTATGGCAGCAAAATTTCTCCAACTGGGCTGGATGCTTCAAGGGCTAATTCACTATGGGCCATCCCTCAAGAAATTAATTCAACACTAATAATGACTACGTACAAGATTGTGAGATAGAGTCATAGACTCTTACTTCGTTAGCTCTTAGCTCACGTCCGTGTTTGGTTCCTATCATTTGAGGACACAAAATTTTTATCATCAATATATATTGCAGGACAATATTTTACTTGGCCTTCATATGTGATTAGAAATACAATGAAATCGTATTTTGTAGAAATTTTTGGGCTTGAATTTGAAATATATATTTTAAGTTTGAATTTAATAAATTTAATATTGAGCTCGAACTCAATTTGATGAAATTTTAAAGACTAACTAAATCTAAATAAAATCAAATTTTAAACAGTTATTACTCAAAATAAAATAATATTATGATATTATAAATTTGTGATAAAAAAATATTAAATTATATGTAAGTATCTTAAGATAGTTCAACTCAAATTCAAAGTAAATTTATTAAAATTAAATTAAATTAACTCGAACTTGATTCGTTTGACAAATATTTAACAATGAATCCGTCGTCATACTTGCAACAATTTCTTCTAATTGAAACTTAAAGGTGTATTGGGTCAAAGCTATTCATGATTTTCTACGAGTTGATCCACGGACGTACAACCTTCCAATAGTTCATGTTATAAAACTCAGTCCATGAGAAGAACACAATGAGTATTATGAAAAACTGAAAACAGAATGGCTGCAATTCAATTCTCTCTTCCCTCCATAACCAGCGGGCGACGTCGACCGGAATCCCGGTCAATTCTTAGACCTGTTCGGTGTGCCGCTGAGCGTCAGCGCTTTTTGATCGTATTGTACCTGTGTATGATCATGTGAGCGCTTCCACCTTTCCAAGCTTTATCTTCACATAATGTCTCGCTTTAGCTCAAGCTTCTGATTTCATCGTTCTATCAAGTGGGCTTTGTTTTCTTATAGAATTTCCCTTTTTCTCTTGGTTATTTTTGCAGTTGAAGGACTTGTTTAGTTTTGGGAGGCACAGAATATGGAGGAGGAGGACTGTTTCTTGGAGCGGGTATTTTTTCTGTCCTCCTACTCTTGCTTATTGTGAAAGTATATTCATTGGGAAAGAAGTATTGTTTTTGTATTTCAAGATTTATCTATATGGCGTTGTTTGATGTTTTTCATGTTTTTCTTGTGGGTAGAGGTCTGTATTCTGTCTTCTTGTTTTATGTGTACAGCTGTGATCCTTCTGTAGTTGAAGATTGAATCTTTTGTTATCCAATTAAGGACTAAAGATTTTGTCAGAACTGGAATCATGGTTTTATGAGAACATGCAATAGCTATTTCGGGTCAAATTTGAAAAGGTCTGTGGTACCCGATCAATCCAAGTATTACTTTTTTTGTTGTCTTCCCTATCATTGATATGAACTTGATTTATACAATGATCAATGCCACTGGTTGTGTTATTAAGTCAAAATTTGGCCTGTTTTGGGAAAGTAAAGACTAGTAAATTGAATTTATGCAACAGAGCAAAAGAAGGAGATAATGTGTTGGATGTGTGTCGTGGAAGTGGAGATTTGGTCTCTGTTGTCTGTGAAAGTTGGAATTAATGGCAAGGTTTGGCCTTCATTACCTTGTTGTTGTTGCTGCTGCTGCTGTTGATTTAATTCGATTTTTTGGTGGCATCAACCTAACCCCATTGACTTTGTTCTCTTCAATCATATGGGGGTGGCAATTGCATAGGTGATTGCTGTTGATTTCTCAAAGGTGTCATTACAAATTGCTGCATCTTGGCAGCGCCAACGATCAAAGGCGTGCTAAAAGAACATTAAGCATGATAACTTATGCCTGATTTGTCCCCTACTTGGCTGCAAAATAGAAGGCAGTTAAATCACCAACCAAAGTTTCCCTTAAAACTTTATCCCCCTACTTAAAGCCCTGAAATTTTAAGTTATAATACCTTTTTCCCTTCATAAGATTTGACACATCATAGGTGGATTGAAGGAGATGCACTTGATTTACCATTCTCTGATTCCTCTTTTGATGCTGCAACCATTGGCTATGGGTTATGAAATGTCATAGATAGGAAAAAAGCTCTGGAGGAGATATATCAAGTTCTCAAACCTGGTTCGAAAGTATCTGCTCTTGACTTCAACAAAAGCACTAGCCCGTTAATCTCTACAATCCAGGTTTGCATTAGCTGTCGGAATTTTCTAGTTTGATATTTCCGTTCTCTCATTTCCATGTAGGCCTTTGAAATGATGTTCCACTTCTATATGGAATTATCAGATTTTTGGTCAAGCTGAAGAGAATATTTCCATTGAGAAAGCATGCATTCCTCCCCTTCTCGACTTGATCTATAACTGGACAAAGAAGGGTAATGATTTTTTTTTGTCTAGAATTTCATTGTTTAACTCTAAATATCTCATCTTGTCCTCTGATCGTTGGTAAACCTTGTATGTATATTCCTGGCGGCCCTTAAGACACCATTTTAACTTCAGTTTGCTGTTCGAAATGTACATGTGAAGTTACAGATTTAACTTACTAACAAGAAATTTCTACAAATTTGTTTTTTCAGGACTGGTTGTGTAACTTTATAGTGGTTCCTATTGCCAGTGCGTAAGGCCTGGGAAATGAGTATGGTTTCTTGAAGAACGCAATCAGGGAGTTTGTGACAGGTGTTTTCTCTTTTCTCCTGTAGCTATAGAAACCTGATTTATTGAGTTAAGATGCATTATCAGGAGGGAAAACAGATTTGATGGCATATAAAACTTCCATTTAACGACTTGCACATGTTTGGATGCAGGAGATGAGTTGGAGAAGCTAGCTTTAGAAGCAGACTTTTCTGAGGCCAAACACTATGAGATTTCTGCAGGATTCATGGGAAATTTGGTAGCCACCCGTTAGGAACATCCGTTCCCCCGTCTGCTTCTTCCTAAGGCAGGTGCAGTTTCATGTGCTGGCTTTCTGCAACTGATAGTTGCGCTGATGCAACAGAACTTATTGGTTAAACTATAATCTATTACAGCAACCTCCCACAAACATAAGTCCCTTAGTATTTATGTCCTAAGTATATAAACTTCTTGTATCTTTGGGTGCTTGCTGTATGTTGTGCTGGAATAAGAAACTTTCAGAAATTCCTTTCCAGTGACTGTGTTGTGTATCAAAACAAAAATTAAATTGAAGATATACTCAAGTCAGCTGGCAAAAGATGCCCTTATTCTCTCTGTGTGAGCATATCTTACACATGAAAACTGGATTTGTTTTTACACCAACTCTTCACTAGATTCCCTTTAGGATCCTATGTTTCCGTGGTGGAAAAACTAAGACCAAGACTATAGTCTATCAAATAGCCAGCTTTAAAGCTCACCTGGGTAAGAAAATACTCTGGGAAATGCTGGCAACTGAAGCAGCGTTGCCATAATTGAGGGGCACATACAAGTTTTCGTTCATGTCGTTGAGTTCCATGGTTTTATCATCCATGAAAGGGGGTTTGGTTGGTGCTGGGAGGTCTTCTTTCCTTACTAGCATGAGTAATGCCTTAGACATGGATGGTCGTAAAGAAGGGATTTCTTGGGTGCACAAGAGTCCCACATGAACCACTCTTAAAATCTCGTTTTTAATGTTACTGTTGTGGTAATTATGCAGCGTTAGGTTTAGGTCGAAAAGCTCCTCTACTCTTCTTTGCTGGAAATGCGTCCATGCCTGATTCATCCAAAAATAATCTTCAGTTACAAAAGATTGGAAGGACAACAGATAATCTCCATGCCTGATCAATAGAATCACATAGATTGAAAGGCTTTTGAAACTTACAGTAGTTATTAAGCTGTCTGTGTACTCTGAATCTGATGTTTTACTTCTGTTGTTCTGCCTACCAGTGACAATTTCCAGCAGCAGTACTCCAAAGCTATAGACATCTGCTTTTTCTGTCAACTGGCCATGGGCTAGGTATTCTGGGGCCATATATCCTCTGAATATTTTTAAATCCAAGAAAATTTGTCTATCAAATTGTGCCCCAAGATTTGAACATTAGGCTTATCAGGAGATATACTCACAATGTTCCTGCTATGGCTGTGCTGATGTGACTTTTATCTTCTTGGAAAGACCTAGCCAACCCAAAATCAGCAATTTTAGCCCTGAGCCTGAAATCCAAGAGGATGTTGCTTGCTTTTATGTCTCTGTGAATAATTCTTGTTTTTGTGTTCTCATGGAGATACACCAACCCCTCTGCTGTTCCTATGATTATCTCAAATCTCTTCTCCCAGTCTAATGCTTTCCCTTTGCTTGGATCTGTCAGCCATTGAACACAGTTTACACCAGTAATCTAAAAATGGTTCTAATTTAGAAACCAGAAACCTGTTGTTTGGTCATTCTTACCGAAGATAAAGCAATCCAGGCTCTTGTTTGGCAAGAATTCATAAACAAGAAGACTTTCTGGTCCTATGCAACTGCAACCCAACAATCTGACTAGATTTTTGTGCTCCGCACTGCTTACAATGTTCACTTCGTTGTAGAAATCTCCTGCTCTATGTTTGTTGTTAAAGAACAGCCTCTTGACGGCAATCTCTCTTCCATCCGGCAAAACTCCCTGCAGTAAGTTTCACTTTTCAGTTTCAGAAACCAATATGCATAGACGTAAAGTAATTTGGCATTTTATACAAGTTCGTCTGAGTAAGGACCTTATAAACGGTTCCAAATCCGCCTTGCCCAAGCTTGTTGGCTTCATCAAAAGAACCAGTCGCTTTCTCAAGGGTGGAGTATTTGAAGTTTAAGCTGCTGTCATTAAGTGTTTTCACTAGTTTCTCTGCATCACCTGAACCAGAAGAGAGGAAGACGAATTTAACCTCAAAATGCTGAAATTCTTGAGATGGAGTAAATCTACCTTTTCTCTTCTTTTGAATCGTTCTGTTCTTCCACATATAAAATCCAATGACGATTCCAATTATGAAAACAGCTGCTGAACTAACAGCTGCTATTACAATGACTGTAACCCTCCCTGCAGAAGTAAACATCAGAAAGTCAGGAGTGGAAAGCAAAACAAGAAATGGAAAGCAAACAAGAAAAGAAATACTTTTTTACCTCTTGAATTTCCATTCCCAGGTATAGGATTAAGGAAATTGATGTCCGAATACCTCATGAAACACCCCGTGTTAAGCGCCCGACCCTCGGACGAAGGTAAGCATCCCGACAATGAAGCAGATGCATTCTCCAGACAGGCCCGGCAAGCACTAGTGCTTATCGTCCTCCAGCAGTCGGCCAAAACATAAACCGACTTATTTGCCGTCCCGGCCTCAGCCCGGGCATACCCGTTATTCTTAGGTGCAGCAGAAATTGCTTGTGATAGAGCCTGTCTTGTTGATGCTTGAAATGCTGAATCATGCCGGGTTTTATTCCCACAGACAGCGTGGTCGTTTGGACCTGTAAACTCCTGAAAGAAACTATAATTGTCAGACCGCATAAAGCAGCCGTCGAGATAAATCCTCCCTGCAGTCACAGGATAGCACTGAGGTAGAATATTTCGGGCTTCAGCATAGCACCAAACACAATCAGCTAAAGAGAGATCCCCATAGCACTGGGCTAAAGCATGATTAGTATCTGATCCTGAGCCAGTTGCTGCTGTACCAAAGCCTGATGTCCGAATTTGGACACTTATGTTTTCCATCGTGGCAACAAAGTTTGGGACAAAAACGCTGGTGTTGTGCTCGAGTAGGTTTCCACATGTGAAGTTAACAGTCTGAGCTCTTGGGTCTGCAAATAATCCATCTGGTAATAGCATAATCACCAGAAGAATGATCATAGCTTTCTTCATCATGATTAGCTCTCTCTTCCTCAATTTTCTACTACAGGAGAGATCAGTTAGGAGAATTTCAAAAGAACAGAAAACAATGAAGAGAACATCAAACTTCAACCACTAGTAGAGTATAGAAAAAGACACTGAGATTGCAGGTATACTTTTATTCCAAGAATATCTCTAGGTTATCATAATCAACAACTAATACTTTTGACAATCTAAAAGTTCTCTGAATTAGTCTTGGAACTAATTTTGGATCATTCAAAACTAACACGAAAGACCAGTTGTTAGATTATGTTTAATTTGCATCTATACATGATCATTGGACTACAGCAGGTTGAAGAATTAAAGCAAGCAAAATGTTTGAATGGAATCAATGGAGCAACAACACATCTCAGAAACATAGCACTTGTCGCGGAGACAGAATTCTAGGCTTCAAAAAAGGGAAACAGACAGCATAATTTACAGTTGAGTTCAATTCTCTTTTTCACATGGCACCTGAAAGTCGTGGTTTCCCAGGTGAATACGGCGACCCTTGACTTGTTTCACAGGAACAGAGATGGGAAGAGAGAATGTGATGATGATAATTGACTGCAAGAACACAAAGGTATAAATCCTATGTTTTACCGTGTAACAGATGAAAATAAGAAGAAAATGGTGAGTAAAATATGGACTTATTTCCATGATTTTTCCACACTTTTGGAAGACTGAAGAAGACTTTGAAGCAGGGCCGCCGAAGCTTCTTCAACTTCAGTCTCTTTTGTCTTGACAAATGGGCTCGTTTTGCGGTTGATGTCCCGCAAATCATAGAGCACGTTGACATGTCCCATTATTACAGCTTAAAAGGATAATTGATTATGTTAAAAACTGGAGCTTAATTACAAGGTGTTGCGTGATTATACATATTAAGGAAGTAATTCAATTGAATTAATAAGCTCAACCACTTATTATAACATACTTTTGCTTTGGTACTTGATCAAGATTAAAGGAATAAGAAGTTGATCTCATTTTTATGAAATTCTTAAATTCAAAATTTATAAGTTGTCAATATTTTTTCACCAAACATCACATGCGTAACTTGCAGATTGTTGGAGTATGATGTTTAAAAGAAAGCCTAAAATAATTTGGATTGGCTCACAGATTTAGTGTATTTGTTTTAACTCAAATTCGAGTTTAAATTTATTGAATTTGAATTTTTAGTGGGATGAAATTGATTTTTCTCTTGAAAAGGTCATAAATCTAGGTCGAGAGCTTTTATTTTTATTTTTCTTATTTTGAAAATTACTATATTTAATTAATAATAAAAGGTTATAATAATGGTCGTATTAACATGAAATTATAAATATTAATATTAATGATAAAAGTAATAAATTTATACAATTACAACAATTATCTTTGTTTGATAATCCCTTTTCCATTATTTCATAACTGAGTTAATTTATCTACTGAGCCCAATTAATGCCCGGCTCATCAATACAATAACATAACGTTCCTGGCGTTTCTAGCGGCCTCATTTGAAACCTCAGCCGCTTGTCGGATTCAGCTCTCAAGTTTACAAGTTTAAAGAAAATTTGCCTGGGATATTGTAATCCACCTCCCTTCAGTCGCCTCCATTCAATGCATAAGCACCTTGTAGAACCCTCTTCGCCACCCGGAATCGAAAATTGTAATCTTTTCAAACAATTGTATAAATTCCCAACAATTTCTCGGCTTTTAAAATGTCGGAAAATATATCTACCTCGGAGACATCTTCCAAACCGTCGGATTTCAACTCCAGCTCCCGCATAATTTGCCGAGTGTAAGCTCAACCCACTTGCTACTTTTTGAAATAATTTTATTATTTTATCTTGTCTTATTGATTTTAGTATGCCAATTGATTCTTCGTAGTGTATAGATTGATCGTTTAGCGAATCAGGCAGTTCATTGTCTTGCTAGGTCACTGTTTCTTTGTCTAAATCAGCAATGTGGAAAGATCACATTCCTGCATTTTTAGCTGATGTAATGTTATTCGATTTGCAATGATATCCTTTTATTAGTGTGAAAAAAAAAAAAAACTGTCATGTTAGCTTAATTTGAGTTTTGTTAAAGTTTGTGTTTTCACTTACTCGAGAAAGGGTGAGTTGATGTATGCATAGTATGTATAAATGTGCTCATGGTGAATCAAGTTCGGGTTAAGTTGTAGGTATAGAAGATCTCTACATGATGGTGTAGGAATAGAATGTGAATATGGGCCCGTTTGGTTTCATTTTTGGAGCCGTTTTCATTTTATAGTAAAAATGCATAGTGGAAAGTTAGTTAGAAAATGGGGTTAATTACCTAGACTCCTCTGAGGTTTGGCCTATTTACAACGAGGTCCAAATGTTTGAGTAAATTATAAAAATCCCCTAGTGCTAACAGTCAACCATTAAGTTGGATGGTTGACATTTCACCCTTGCCTGGGAAAAACAAAAAAAAAAGAAAAAAGAAAAAAGAAAAATGAAAAAAAGAAAAGATGTAAATTTGCCAAAGACAAAAATGACCCTTACCTGTGAGAACGATCGAAATGCCCTTGTCTTGGCGGTAAAGAAGAGAGGAAGACAATTATCTTCCTCGTTCTTCTCATTTTCACTGGAAAAAAAAGAAAAGAAAAACCTCCCAAAATCCTAGAAAAACCGTTGGCCTACATTCCTGAAACCCATCTTCTTCTCAAACTCGTCATTCTCCTCTCCATTACGGGTGTTGATCGGCAGCCATTGGAGTCCCAAGCTTTGGAAAAAGTTCAAAAAATATTAGGGTTTGCAACTTTGATAAAGGTACGATTTTTTCTTCCCAAATATGTTATTTTTGTTAGATCTTGTTATTTGGTTATATATTTCTTTAGAATATGTAGAAAAATACCAAATTTTGTTTTTTTCAATTGTAATGTATGGATTTTTTTTCTATTTTTTTGTGGGTTTTCTTCCCCACCCCCCCCCCCCCCAAATGAACTTGAATCATTATTTTAAACATGTTTTAGTCCGAGCATGTGGATAAATTTTAGTTTTTTGATGAATGGTGTGGTAAAAATGATATTACTGGACTGAGTTTGCTCGTAACAGAATGTTGGTATGTTCTGTTTGTTCTGGAAAATCAAATGTCATTATGTTGTAAATATCAGAAAACTAAAAAGGGGTAAATGTAATGTTGTACTACCTGTAGTAATTTGTGTTTTTTAATTATTTTTTTTTTGTTACAAATATGGGTTCTGGAACTTTTGACCTTGTTGTGCATGTGCTTGACTCCACTTTTAAGATTAAAAATGTAAATCCTGAAGCATACATATATGAAAAATTGATTGGTGATACAGAGAATATGCTAAGGAGTGTAACATCTTTTGTCAATTTGATTTTTATGTTTATGTGTGATTTGGTGCATATTGGTATTAGGGAAAGAATGATTATATGTGATGATAGGTCTTTATAGAATATGTTTAAGTTCAACCAAGGTATGAAGCAGATAGATTTATTCATACAAATAGAAAAGGCACCTTCTCTGCAACTGAAATGATTTTTTTGATCATCTGTGATTGACTTAAATGCCTTTTTGTTAGGTTTGTAGAACTTCATAGGAGTAAATGTAATATTATATATAGAATTTTCAAAGTATGTAGTATGACTGCATCTTAGATTGTTTGTTTGTTAGGTTTGTAAAATATGAAGGAGGTAAAGGTAAGATTATAAGTATTTGAAGGATGTCCATTTTATGTTTATTAGAGTTAAGGGTTTTCCTTGATATGTATCTACAAAATTGTAGATTTTTTCAAGTGATGTCTTCTGTATGCAAATTTGATTGTGTTTTTGTCAGGCTTGTCAAATAAGAGAGAGGTAAATGTAATATTAACATTACCTTAAGGAGGTGAATATAATACTAACATTACCTTAAGGGATTTTTTGTCATGTATTATAAAGTTAAAGGGTTTATGTGATATTATTGCGGACTTTTTTATTCTATTGGTAGGGCCTCATCGAAACTATCACTGAGCTTGCTTTCAATGTAATAAATAGGAAGTGTTGTAGGTATATTTATGCCAATTTTAGACAAGAAGTTCTAGGTGTGTTTTTGAAAAATTATTTATGGACAGCTGCACGTTCTTATTTTTGAAAAAAGGACCTGCATACTGGCATCTCAATCCATCTCTGAGAACAGGAAGAAGGTTTGAAGCCTCTAATTGATGGTATTGAGGCATATTTGAATTTTTAAAATTTGTTGATTAATGTTTTCCTTTCCTTTTTCAGAGAAGAAGTGACCAATCTGTCTAGTTTGATGCTAACACTCATTTGGATGAAATTCTAAGAGAAATGAAGAAGAAAAAAAAAGGTTAAAACCAACTATGCATCTGCTGAGGAACATATGCACATGGGAGATGGAGGACAGTTTGGAGATACTGCTTAAATCTGTCGTTGTATTTCTTTTGTCAATATAAATTTGAGAAAATTCCATGTTGGAGATTGTTGTTTTATGGTTTTATTGGTTACCTAGAATGGCTATTTTTGTTGTTTTGGTGGGTAGCCTAACTATATTTTGCAAGTATTTGAATGATGATTCTATCAAACTTTAAATATTTGAAGGATTGAAATGTAATATTCTTGCAGTCTTTATAGTTGGTGCAAAAATTTTAGTCTTTTACCTAACATGTTATGCAGTTTTATTCAAAGTTCAAGGGGGTATTTGCAATGTTCCTTAATTTATATTTATAAAAGGATTGAGTTATTCAACTTATGTAAGCTTTTTATTTTTCTAGGGGGTAAAAGTAATGTTGTATAATGTAACTTAAAGGGATAAAAAAGTTATATTTTAAAATATAAAATCAAACGTTAAAAAAATCAAAATTATTAGAAATTTGTCAAACTGCCAATTGCAATGGTTTACAAAAAAATTAACAAATAAAACCTTATAGTCTTAACAATATTACAAATAGGTATAAGGGTATTTTTGTCTAAAATATAACTGTCACAGTAACCAAAGGGCATTTCTAGATTTTCATACAAATTTTTTAATGACGTAAGCATTTTTTTGGATGGAGGCTAACAGACTTTTCAAAATGTAAGACGAAGCAAAACCTTAGGGGGGTATTGGTAATTTCATCAAACCTTTAGGTTTTTGCATAAATAGGCCAAACCTCAGGGGGCTTTTGGTAATTAACCCTAGAAACGGTGTTTTTGAAAATTGAGTTGTGTTTGATTGTGTTGTTTAAACTTGTAGGTTTATATAATTGTGAAAATGAGATGTATGTGGATGTTGGGTATTTTTGTATTAAAAGTTGTGTAGTTTTTTAATTTGAATTGATAATGTGATGTGAAATTGTTTGAAAAAATAATATTATAATTTTAATTTGAATTTATAATATTTTTGTGGTGAAAGTTGTTTAAAAAGTATTGGGAACATAAAAAGTAGATATATGTAATAATAGGGGGAAAATAGGTATGAAAATAGAGAGATAATGTAAAAAGGATTGTTTTGAGAATGAAAATGTATGAGAAAATGGTGTAAAAGTTAGATAGTTTTCTATTTTTATTTTCTGCTATTTTCATTTGCAGCAGAAAATGAAAATAAACGGGCCCTAAAATGTTAATGCAACCTAGTTATGTATCAAAGATTTGTGTATTCTTGGTAAATCAGTTGTTGGGATTCATCTAGAATTTCAAGCTTTGTCGAAGTTCTGGATATTACAGAAGTATGTTGCTAACTGTTTTCTCTGAGTAGACTGAATTAATACGTACAACAGGTGATCTAGATACTAGTTAACTAAAGAATGTATTGTTGCCAGTTTCCTGCTATGCTCAATTGCTTGTCAACCTAGTGTTAGTCATTTTATTTTGGTTTATTTCATTTGAACTTTTTGCAGATGCGAAAAGCAATTTTCCCAATATACCTGCCCTCGGTGCAATATTCGGTATTGTTCTCTGCATTGTTACAAGGTAAGTACTAACTAATTGTTTCTGACTTATGCTTTGAAATTGCCACAAGTAATTACTTGATTTTGATATTGTAGTACAGGCAGTAACCTGTCATGATATGCTTGTAGATGATCCTTCAATTCTTTTGTACTCTCCAGGGAGTTTCAATAATGTGTTAAGTGTGCATATAAGTAAAAACTGATAGCATTTAGAATGCTCATTCTTTTTTCCCCGCCCTTTTGTGTTTATGATATTGGCAGTCTCATAGTCTTCGTTGTACTGAGTCTTTTATGAGAAAGAATGTCATGGAAAGCGGACCCCCTGGAATCAGCAACTGTCTTGCTGAGTGTATCTTCTGTTTTGGGTCAAGGCGGACAACGTGAGACTGTGTTGGAAGCCTTATTACGTTGCTCGGAGCAAACATGCTCTCCAGCATATCGGCATATAGGTGGTTGGCAATTTTTTGTGCATTCAAATGATGGATGCTACACTTATTTATCTATAAAATTGTGGGGCCATATATCCCCTGCAAATTTGTAAATTCAAGACAATTTTACCTGATCAAATTGTGCCCCAAGATTTGGACATAGGTTTATCAGGAGATACACTCACAACGTTCCTTCTATGGCTGTCCTGATATGACTTTAATGAAGGCATGTTTCTCCCAACACCTTGATTGCCAGCAAAATTTCTCTAACTGGAGTGGATGCTTTAAGAGCTAATTCACTTTGGGCCATCCCTCAAGAAATGTAATGGGACGTGGCCCAGCAAGACTAACAAGTACAAGATTATGACATAAACTCTCAACTCATGTACTTGTTTGGTTCCTGTCATTTTACGACACAAATTTTTATCACCATGTATATTGTGGAATAATATCTTACTTTGCCTTCACCTGACTTGTCTGTTTTTTATCATTTTAGGACATAAAATGTTTGTGACCGATATTAATTACGGGATTATATTTTACATGGCCTTCATATGCGACTAAAAGTATAATGGAGCCGCATTTGGTAGAAATTTTTGAGCTTCAATTAAATATATATATATATATATATATATTAAGTTCGAGTTCAACAAATTTAATGTTGAGCTTGAAATCAACTTGATGAAAACTCAAAGACTGACTAAATCAAAGTAAACTCAAATTATCAAGTTTTAAACAACTATATACTAAAAATAATATAATATAAATATAGTATAAATAATATTAAATTATATATCGGTGCCTTAAGATAGCTCAACTCAAATTCAAAATAACTTAAAAGGTTAAAATTAAATAAAATTAACTTGATCCTTGTGGATGTGCTTGACGTTCCCCCATAATACGCTCATTTGGGGACTTCTTACTCCAGCCTCCGCTAGTTGGACCGTGTCCAGTACAGTCCTTGTTCATCTCATCCCCTTTGTCAGCTCTTTGATGAGAATGCTATTACCTAGGTCGGGTTTTCTAGGGTCTCGTACCCATAGTTCTAACCTGTCATTACGTACCCATTTTTTAACCGTTGTTATCAGTTTGATTTAATCCTCACCTTCGAACCATCATAAAGTGAAGAACCATGGTTCTTCAATGGTACTTCTATAGAACCATCTTCTTTTAAAATTAAATTATAAAAAATAAAATAAAAATTATTATCCTTCCAATACTCAATAACTAAATTAACCTTATTAATTTTAATAAATATATTTATATATACACATAAATGTACACATATATTTGTATAAATATATATAATTTATAATTATTTTCTAAGTTAACAATAAAAAAAATATTCTACCATGTAACCACATGATTTTATCTTACACAATCAAAATAATTTAATTAAATTTTTTTATATAAATAAAGAAATAAATAAATTAAAATTTATAAAAAAAAAAAAAGGAAAAAAGAATCCAGCCCCTACCTTTCCCACCCCACCCCACCCCACCGCACCCCAAGGCCAGCCCGGCTGGCCATGGCGGGTGAGCTTCCAGGCGCGGTGCCTGGAAGCTTGCGGCAGCGGCCAATGCCTGGAAGTTCACGGTGGCCGCCATGGCTGCCAAACTTCTAGGCGGCTGCGTGGCCATGGCGAGCCTGTTCAGGCGGCCAACGGCCGCCTGGCTCACGACTGCCATGGCCAATAGCCAGCCGGGTGCTTGTGGGGGGGGCCAATCGGCGGTGGGGGTTTGGGGACCAGCGGTCGGCGGCCGTAGATAGGGCTGGTGGTGGGTGGGTGCTGGGATGTATATATATGTATATTTGTGTATGTATATATGTATATAATATATATAGTTATATAAATATGTGTATATATATTAATATCATTAATGGTGTTAATTTTATAATTAATATTAATTATATAGTTAGTAATATATTAATAATAATAAAGATTATATTAATAATAATATTAATTCTATGTTCATTTACAATGAATGCAATCAGAAGAAAATCGGTGCCCTTTTACAATGAATTTTTACTTATTTTCTTTTGATTGAATTTGTCTCTTAGGGTTTATTTTTTTTGATTGAATTAGGGTTTAATTTTAGGAGAAGAAAATCAATGCCTTTTTATAATAAATTTTCCTTGATTTTTTTCTGATTGAATTCGTCTCTTAGGGTTTATTTAATTTTTTTTATTTTCTTTTGATTGAATTAGGATTTAATATTAGAAAAAGAGGGTTTTTAATTTATTAAAATTAATAAGGTTAATTTAGCCATTGAGAATTGGAAGAGTAATGATTTTTATTTTATTTTTTATAATTTAATTTTAAAAGAAGATGGTTCCATGGAAGAACCATGGTTCTTCACTTTATGATGGTTTAAAGGTGTGAATTAAATCAAACTGATAACAACGATTAAAAAATGGGTACGTGATGACAAGTTAGAACCATGGGTACGGGACTCTAGAAAACTCCTACCTAGGTTCCTACTTAGAACGGATGGTTGAGTGTAGGTGGCAAGCAGTTATATGAATATGGTGCTTTACTGTAGATGTTTCTCCAACTCTCACAAAAATTGTATAGGAGTCGTCCTCGAAGGAACTTCCCACATGATCATACCGAGGAATTCTAATGTACTTCGTGCAGCTATTATTGTTAACTCGTTAAGTTGATGAATCAACATGCCTATATTTAACAATGAATTTGGTCATCCATACTTGCACCAAATAACTTGCAACAAGTTCTCCAAATTGAAACATTTAGATGGATCTCTCCATGATAAATTGGTAATAGTTGACCTTAAAGGTGCATTGGGTCAAATCTATTCCAGGATTTCCTATGAGTTGGTCCACGTGCAATCTTCAACTGTTCATGTTATAAAACTCAGTCCATGAGAACAAAAATGAGTTTCATGAAAAACTGAAAATAAAATGGCTGCAATTCAATATTTCAATTCTCTCTTCCCTCCATAATGATCATAACCGGCGGGCGATGTCGACCGGAATCCCGGTCAATTCTTGGACCTGTTCGGTGTGCCGCTCAGCGTCAGGCGCTTTTTGACTGCATTGTCCCTCTCTATGATCATGTGAGCACTTCCACCTTTCCAAGCTTTATCTTCACATAATGTCTCTATTGAGTTCGAGCTTCCGATTTCATCGTTCTGTCAAATGGGCTTTGTTTTCTTATAAAATTTCCCTTTTTCTCTTGGTTATTTTTGCAGTTAAATGACTTGTTTAGTTTCGGGAGGCACAGAATCTTGAGGAGGATCACTGTTTCTTGGAGCGGGTATTTTTTCTGTTCCCCTACTCTTGCTTATTGTGAAAGGATATTATTGGGAAAGAAGTGTTGTTTTTGTATTTCAAGATTTATCTATATGCTGTTGTTTGATGTTTTTTATGTTTTTCTTGTGGTTAGAGGTCTGTATTCTTTCTTCTTGTTTTATGTGTGCATTTGTGATCCTTCTGTAGTTAAAGATTGAATCTTTTGTTATCCAATTAAGGACTAAAGATTTGGTCAGAACTGGAATCATGGTTTTATGAGAGCATGCAATAGCTTTTTCGGTTCAAATTTGAAAAGGTCTGTGGTACCCGATCAATCCAATTATGACTTTTTTTGTTGTCTTCCCTATTATTGATATGAACTTGATTTATACAATGATCAATGCCAGTGGTTGTGTTATTAAGTCAAAATTTGGCCTGTTTTGGGAAAGCAAAGACTAGCAAATTGAATTTATGCAACAGAGCAAAAGAAGGAGATACTGTGTTGGATGTGTGTTGTCTGAGAAAGTTGGAATTAATGGCAAGGTTTGGCCTTCATTACCTTGTTGTTGTTGCTGCTGCTGCTGCTGCTGATTTAATTTGATTTTTTGGTGGCATCAACCTAGCCCCATTGACTTTGTTCTCTTCAATCATATGCAGGTGGCAATTGCATAGATGATTGCTGTTGATTTCTCAAAGGTGTCATTACAAATTGCTGCATCTTAGCAGCGCCAACGATCAAAGGCCTGCTACAAGAACATTAAGCATGATAACTTATGCCTGATTTGTCCCCTTAAAACTTTATCCCCTACTTAAATCCCTGAAATTTTAAGTTATAATACCTTTTTCCCTTCATAAGATTTGACACATCATAGGTGGATTGAAGGAGATGCACTTGATTTACCATTCTCTGATTTCTCTTTTGATGCTGCTACCATTGGTTATGGGTTATGAAATGTAGTAGATAGGAAAAAAGCTCTGGAGGAGATATATCGAGTTCTCAAACATGGTTTGAAAGTATCTGCTCTTGACTTCAACAAAAGCACTAGCCCATTAATCTCTACAATCCAGGTTTGCATTAGCTGTCGGAATTTTCTAGCTTGACATTTCCGTTCTCCTCATTTCCATTTGGGCCTTTGAAATGATGTTCCACTTCTATATGGAATTGTCAGATATTTTGTCAAGCTGAAGAGAATATTTCCATTGAGAAAGCATGCATTCCTCCCCTTCTTGACTTGATCTATAACTGGACAAAGAAGGATAATGGTTTTTTTGTCTAGACTTTCATTGTTTAACTCTAAATATCTCATCCAGTCCTCTGAACGTTGGTAAACCTTGTATGTGCATTCCTGGTGGCCCTCAAGACACCATTTTAACTTCAGTTTGCTGTTCGAAATGTACATATGAAGTTACAGATTTAACTAACAAGAAATATCCTCAAGTTATGTCTACAAATTTTGTTTTTTCAGGATTGGTTGGGTAACTTTGTAGTGGTTCCTATTGCCAGTGCGTATGGCCTGGGAAATGATTATGGTTTCTTGAAGAACTCAATGAGGGAGTTTGTGACAGGTGTTTCTCTTTTTTCCTGTACCTATATACTCCTGATTTATTGAGCTAAGATGCATTATCAGGAGGGAAAACAGATTTGATGGCATATAAAACTTCCATTTAACGACTTGCAGATGTTTGGATGCAGGAGATGAGTTGGAGAAGCTAGCTTTAGAAGCAGGCTTTTCTGAGGCCAAACACTATGACATTTCTGCAGGATTCATGGGAAATTTGGTAGCCACCCATTAGGAACGTCCGTTCCCCTGTCTGCTTCTTCCCAAGGCAGGTACAATTTCATGTTCTGGCTTTCTGCAACTCATAGTTGAGCTGACGCAATAGAACTTATTGGTTAAACTATGATCTATTACAGCAGCCTCCCACAAACATAAGTCCCTTAGTATTTATGTCCTGAAGTATATAAACTTCTTGTATCTTTGGGTGCTTACTGTATGTTGTGCTGGAATAAGAAAATTTCAGAAATTCCTTCCCAGTGATTGTGTTGTGTATCAAAAGAAAAATTAAATTGAAGATATACTCAAGTTAGCTGACAAAAGATGCCCTTATTTTCTCTGTGTGAGCATAGCTTACATATGATAACTGGATTTATTTTTACCCCAACTCTTCACTACATTCCTCTTTAGGATCCTATGGTTCCCTGGTGGAAAAACTAAGACCAAGACTATATTCTATTAAATAGCCAGCTTTAAACCTCACCTGGGTAAGAAAATACTCTGGGAAATGCTGGCAACTGAAGCGGCGTTGCCATAATTGAGGGATGCATGCAAGTTTTCGCTCATGTCGTTGAGTTCCATGGTTTTCTCATCCATGAAAGGGGGTTTGGTTGGTGCTGGGAGGTCTTCTTTCTTTACAAGCATCAGTAGTGCCTTAGACATGGATGGTCGTAAAGAAGGGATTTCTTGGGTGCACAAGAGTCCCACATGAACCACTCTTAAAATCTCGTTTTTAATGTTAATGTTGTGGTAATTATGCAGCATTAGGTTCGGGTCGAAAAGCTCCTCTACTCTTCTTTGCTGGAAATGCATCCATGCCTGATTCATCCGAAAATAATCTTCAGTTACAAAAGATTGGAAGGTCAACAGCTGATCAATAGAATCACATAGATTGAAAGGCTTTTGAAACTTACAGTGGTAACTAAGCTGTCTGTGTACTCTGATGTTTTACTTCTGTTGTTCTGCCTACCAGTGACAATTTCCAGCAGAAGTACTCCAAAGCTATAGACATCTGCTTTTTCCGTCAACTGGCCATGGGCTAGGTATTCTGGGGCCATATATCCTCTGCAAATTTTTAAATCCAAGAAAATTTATCTATCAAATTATGCCCCAAGATTTGAACATTAGGCTTATCAGGAGATATACTCACAATGTTCCTGCTATGGCTGTGCTGATGTGACTTTTATCTTCTTGGAAAGACCTAGCCAACCCAAAATCAGCAATTTTAGCCCTGAGCCTGAAATCCAAGAGGATATTGCTTGCTTTTATGTCTCTGTGAATAATTCTTGTTTTTCTGTTCTCATGGAGATACACCAACCCCTCTGCTGTTCCTATAATTATCTCAAATCTCTTCTCCCAGTTTAATGCTTTCCCTTTGCTTGGATCTGTCAGCCATTGAACACAGTTTACACCAGTAATCTAAAAATGGTTCCAATTTAGAAACCAGAAACATGGTGCTTGATCATTCGTACCGAAGATAAAGCGATCGAGGCTCTTGTTTGGCAAGAATTCATAAACAAGAAGACTTTCTGGTCCTAAGCAACTGCAACCCAACAATCTGACTAGATTTTTGTGCTCCAGACTGCTTATAATGTTCACTTCATTGTAGAAATCTCCTGCTCTATGTTTGTTGTCAAAGAACAGCCTCTTGACAGCAATCTCTCTTCCATCCGGCAAAACTCCCTGCAGTAAGTTTAACTTTTCAGTTTCAGAAACCAATATGCGTAGATGTAAAGTAAATTGGCATTTTATACAAGTTTGTTTGTCTGACTAAGGACCTTATAAACGGTTCCAAATCCGCCTTGCCCAAGCTTGTTGGCTTCATCAAAAGAACCAGTGGCTTTATCAAGGGTGGAATATTTGAAGTTTAAGCTGCTGTCATTAAGTGTTTTCGCTAGTTTCTCTGCATCACCTGAACCAGGAAGAAAATGGAAGATGAGTTTGGCCTCCAAATGCTGACAATTCTTGAGATGGAGAAAATCTACCTTTTCTCTTCTTTTGAATCGTTCTGTTCTTCCACATATAAAATCCAATGACGATTCCAATTATGAAAACAGCTGCTGCACCAACAGCTGCTATTACAATGACTGTAACCCTCCCTGCAGAAGTAAACATCAGAAAGTCAGAAGGGTGGAAAGCCAAACAAGAAATGGAAAGCAAACAAGAAAAGAATACTTTTTTACCTCTTGAATTTCCACTCCCAGGTATAGGATTAAGGAAATTGATGTCCGAATACCTCATGAAACACCCCGTGTTAAGCGCCCGACCCTCGGACGAAGGTAAGCATCCCGACAAGGAAGCAGACGCATTCTGCAGACAGGCCCGGCAAGCACTAGCGGTTATCGTCCTCCAGCAGTCGGCCAAAACATAAACCGACTCATTTGCCATCCCGGCCTGAGCCCTGGCATACCCATTATTGTTAGGTGCAGCAGAAACTGCTTGTGATAGAGCCTGTCTTGTTGATGCTTGAAATGCCGAATCATGTCGTGTTTTATTCCCACAGATAGCATGGTCGTTTGGACCAGTAAACTCCTGAAAGAAACTATAATTGTCAGACCGCATAAAGCAGCCGTCGAGATAAATCCTCCCTGCAGTCACAGGATAGCACTGAGGTAGAATATTTCGGGCTTCAGCATAGCACCAAACACAATCAGCTAAAGAGAGATCCCCATAGCACTGGGCTAAAGCATAATCAGTATCTGGTCCTGAGCCAGTTGATGCTGTACCAAAGCCTGATGTCCGAATTTGGACACTTATGTTTTCCATCGTGGCAACAAAGTTTGGGACAAAAACGCTAGTGTTGTGCTCGAGTAGGTTTCCACACGTGAAGTTAACCGTCTGAGCTCTTGGGTCTGCAAATAATCCATCTGGTAATAGCATAATCACCAGAAGAATGATCATAGCTTTCTTCATCATGATTTGCTCTCTCTTCCTCAATTTTCTATTACAGAAGAGATCAGTCAGGAGAATTTCAAAAGGAACAGAAAACAATGAAGAGAACATCAAACTTCAACCGCTCAGAAATTTTCCTGTTCAACTTTGAATTTCAGAGCATAGAAAAAGACACTGAGGTTGCAGGTATATTTTTATTCCAACAATATCTTTAGTTTATCATAATCAACACCTAATACTTTTGACAATCTAAAAGTTCTCTGAATTAGTCTTCGAACTTATCTTGTATTATTCAAAACTAGCACGAAAGACCAGTTGTTAACTTAGATTATTTTAATTTGCATCTATACATCATCATTGGACTACAGCAAGTTGAATAATTAAAGCAAGCAAAATGCTTGAATGGATCAATGGAACAACATAAGCCGAACAACACATCTCAGAAACGTAGTACTTGTTTCGGAGACAGAATTCTAGGCTTCAAAAGGGGAAAAAGAGAGCATAATTTACAGTTGAGTTCAATTCTCTTTCTCTTACAAAACATTTTCAAGATCCCACCGAAATTCTGGGGAGAAAATGATCAAGAAAAGCTCAAAACTACAAATTCTTACCTCTTTTCTTCACATGGCACCTGCAAGTCGTGCTTTCCCAGGAGAATACGGCGACCCTTGACTTGTTTCACAGGAACAGAGACGGGAAGAGAGAATGTCTTTATGATAATTGACTGCAAGAACACAAAGCACGTTGACAAGTCCGATTGTCACAGCTTAAAAGGTCACTGATTACGTTAAAAGCTGGAAATTAATTACAGGTGTTGTATGATTATATATTTTTAGGTTTTAATAAATTGAATAAATAAGCTCAATGATGACATTGCTTTTGCTTTGGTACTTGATCAAGATTAAAGGAATGAAAAGTTGGGATCTCATTTTCACAAAATTCCAAACTAGATTATTGTTTTAGTTTGAAATTTATAAGTTGTTAATATTTTTTCACCAAACATTACATGCGTAATTTGCATATTGTTGGAGTATGATGTCTAAAAGAAAACCTTAAATAATTTGGATTGACCCACAAATTTAGTGTATTGGAGTTTAAATTTATTGAATTTTAACTTTTAGTGGGCTGAAATTGATTTGTCTCGTGAAAAGTTCATAAATCGAGCTTGAAAGCTTTTATTTTTTTACTTTCTTTTTTTTCCCCATATTTTGAAGAGTACTCACATTAAAAGTTATAATAATGGTAGCATCAACATGAATTACAAATAGTAACATTAATAACCTATACTATTATAAAAAGGAAGGTATTTTTGTGTTTAAAATGAAAGTTATGATATCAAATTTTAATATATTAAATTTGTCTTTTTACTTATTTAATATTCAATAAAAAAAATTATATGTACAAATAACCACCATTTATTCAAAAACTTCCACTAAATTTAAAAAAAAATTCTTTAATTTGGCAATAAATTATAAAAATTATACTTTAAGTGAGTATTATTGATATGGGATGGCTTAATATGCTCGGCCCAAAGATTATAGGCCTAAGGGTATAGTGGCAAGCCCACCCCACACACTGGATCCAATTATGCCGTTGACGTCGGTGGCCCTTATCGACCATAGAGATTGAGACCGTTCGAAGGCTAAGCTGCTGGTCAATACCTCGATTGTACTGCTCGTTCAATCCGTGATCCTCGCACCAAGCCTATATTAGATCGACTAGAGAGGTCAATTAGGCGTATAATCGTCTCTTCCGCATTAAATGCCCTGACATGTAGCATGCCTCTGCATTAATGGCGCATGCCGCCCCAGTGCTGCCTATATTGCCACACTAGAGAGGAGGCGCGGGTACAATTTCCTATTCTACCCCTCAAAAGCTGGAGAGGCAGCCATCTGGAATAGAACAAAAGTGGGAGATGACTTAATGGCCCCCAGGCAAGGACAAAAGCCATTGCAATATGCCAAGGGCATCCCAGACAAATCCCAGCAGGGAGAAGGCTATAAATATCCTCACTTCACCCCATCAAAGGTATCACATTCTTTACACACAAAGCCCTTATTCTGTTGCTCATCTGGTCGATTATATATTGACTTGAGTGTCGGAGTGCCTAAGCCGATGACTCCTCAGCTAGCCTGACGTTTGCTCGTAATTACAAAACTCAGCCCATTTACATCGATATATCGACCAGAGATGTTGAACCATTCCAAAAGCGATACCTGATACAGATATAATCCGATTTCATCCTCATCAATTATCTTTATGATTATGAATGTTCGTAGGAACTTTAAGTGAGTGTTATCCACATAATTATAAATATGTATTTTAGATATATGTCAATTTTTAGTATAATGAATGTAAAAATAATTATATGTAATATGATTACTAAAAAATATTTAATTTATATGTGCAAGAAAGGCGGGCAAATGATTGCTACTTAATAATAAAAGTAATAAATTTATACAATTCCAACAATTATCTTCATATTGACAATTCTAGAGCTGTCAACGGGTCAGATTTGAATAGAATATGCTGCATTCGAATCCGAATATGAATCCAATTAGCAAGATTAATATTCGAATCCAACTCGAAATCTTATAGAATCTTTGTTAGTTAGTACTATATTCGAATCCGATGGATATCCAAAATTCGATTAAAAATTCCAACCTAGTTTTTTTTTTTTTTTTCCTTTTGAATTTATAAACATATTGTATTTATAAAGTAAATATATGTCATATTTGAATTTTTAACAACTTTTTATAATATTAATCCAAAAGTTAAATATTTAAATACTAAACTCCTTTTTTACATTATATTAATGTATAAATGAACTATTATATATTATTATATTTGACATTTTATTGATATCCCTCTTATTTTTTTAAGTTAAAGACTCAATATTAATAGATAATAATGACTTTAATATAGATATTAGGTCAATATAATACATAAATTTTATTTTAAATTTTTTATAAATATTATATATAAAAGTATTTATTTAATAAAAAATATTAAGGTTCAGATTCGAATCTTTAATGAATTGGATTACTTCATTCTATATTCGATCCACTTATTTCATATTTTGAATATTTATAATTGAATATAATTTATTAAATATTTTAATTAAATAAAAATTTTAAAATTCGAATTAAAATTCGATCAATTGACAGTCTAAATTCCTTTTCCATTATTTTATAACTGGGTTAATTTAGCTGCTGAGCCCAATTAAAGCCCGGCCCATCAATCCAATAACATAACGTTCCCGGCGTTTCTAGCGGCCTCCTTTTAAACCTCAGCCACTCGCCGGATTCAGCTCTCAATCTTACAATTTTAATGAAAATTTTCGTGGGATGTTGTAATCCGCCTGCCTTCAGCCGCCTCCATCTCAGTGCATAAGCACCTCGTAGAACCCTCTTCGCCACCCGGAACCGAAAATCGTAATCTTTTCAAATAATTGTATAAATTCCCAACAATTTCTGGGCTTTTAAGATGTCGGACGATATAGTTACTTCGGAGGCATCTTCCAAACCGTCGGATTTCAACTCCAGCTGCCGCATAATTTGCCGCGTGTAAGCTCTGCCCACTTGCTACTTCTTGAAATAATTTTATTATTTTATCTGGTCTTGTTGATTTTAGTGTGCCAATTGATTCTTCTTTGTGTATAGATTTTGTTAGAACTGTTACGTTAGCTTAATTTGAGTTTTGTTAGAGTTTGTGTTTTTACTTATTTGAGAAAGGGTTAGTTGAGTTATGCATAGTATGTGTAAATGTGCTCATGATGAATCAGCTTCAGGTTAAGTTGTAGGTATAGAAGATCTCTATATGATGGTGTAGGAACAGAATGTGAATATGTAAATGGTTAATGTAACCTATTTATGTATCAAAGATTTGCGTTATGTTAGCTTAATTTGAGTTTTGTTAAAGTTTGTGTTTTTACTTATTTGAGAAAGGGTTAGTTGAGGTATGCATAGTATGTGTAAATGTGCTCATGATGAATCAGCTTCAGGTTAAGTTGTAGGTATAGAAGATCTCTATATGATGGTGTAGGAACAGAATGTGAATATGTAAATGGTTAATGTAACCTATTTATGTATCAAAGATTTGTGTGTTCTTGGTAAATCAGTTGTTGGGATTCATCTAGAATTTCAAGCTTTGTAGAAGTTCTGGATGTTACAGAAGTGTGTGCCTAACTGTTTCTTCTGAGTACTGATTAAATACGTACAAATATTGAACCTGACACTAGTTGGCTAAATTATGTTGCCATTTGTTATCTGATATACTCACTTATTTACCAACCTACTGGTAGTCATTTTATTTAGTTTAGTTTGTTTGAACTTTTTGCAGATGTGAAAAGCAATTTTCCCAATATACCTGCCCTCGGTGTAATATTCGGTATTGTTCTCTGCATTGTTACAAGGTAACTAATTGTTTCTATATGCTCAGAAATTGCTGTAAGCAATTACTTGATTTTGATTCTGCAGCATAGGCACTAGGATGCTTCCAAGTGATCCTTCAATTCTTTTATCTCTTCCAGCGAGTTTCAACAATGTGTTAAAGTGTGCATATAAGTCAAAATGGATAGTATTTAAAGTACTATTTCTTCTCTTCCCTGCCTTGTCGTGTTAATGATATTTGCTTGTGGTACTTTTTGTAGTCTCATAGTCTTCGCTGTACTGAGTCTTTTATGAGGGAGAATGTAATGGAAGAACTGCAACAGCTGCAACCTGAAGAAGAAAGTAAATCTAAAATGTTGGAAATACTTAAACGATTCCGTGAGGAAGAGGAAGCAAGTACGTTGGATGAAGAGGGTATGTTGATCAGACACATCAGTATCTCTAATTCTCTATAAGTAATTTTCCTCTATAAAGTTCTGTGCATCACCATGCAAACAAAAGCTATGTTCTGAAAGTTCATTTTCTGCTCATCCAGATTATTGAACTTAAACTTTTCTGTTTCCAGACATGTAGAGAACAAATTTGCTTCATAAATAGCTTTTATGTATAAAGGGTGATGATAGTAGATTTTCAGAAAAAAAGAAAAGCTAAAAAGAAGAATTTTTTCCCTATCTTATGTAGTTTATTTATGTTAAATTTGTCTGTGTTTCATACATAAATTTTGTTTTTTAGCATGATTTTGACTTAGTTTTATTTTCTCCATGTTATCACTATTCTAGTTCAATTGGCATGCTGTTTTAAGTGGTGTGTAACTGCATTTTGAGTGGATTATAATCTGGAGCATTAATGAATATCTTGTTTGAGTTGTCCAAACTCTTTGATCAATTCAAATGACTTTTCAGTCTCATTATCTGATCCACGGACGCTTAGTTTTAGTATAGCTCGTGTATTCTTTACTAAGATAGCATAAGTTCATATGTAGTTGTCTTGCATATAATAATTTCCTCCTGTTGTTTGGTAACTTCCATAATGTTTCAGAGTCGGATTCATCTTTGTCAGAGGAGACTGTTCAAAAGATTCTTTCAGGTATGCTATATGCAAAACTTGGTTTCCCTGTGTGAAACCAAACCTTGTCCTAAACTAAGTATTATCTTTCATTTTGACTAAAATTTTGTTCCTTTTCGGTAGGTGGTCAGATAAGCCTCCATGACTTATCTGTTGAAGAAAAGAAACATTTTCAGAGAGCTATTGCCTCCGGAGAGCTCAGCAAACTAATTGAACCGTGGGAACCATGGTGGTTAAAGCCTTCTGCGAAACACATATCACTTAGCTCAGATGGAACCCAACTTGTCCAACCAATTGTGAAAGATGAGCTGGGAGCATCAGAAAATGATGCAGACAATGATCAATTGCATGACATCCCGCCAGGACCCGAAACTCCCCTTCCTTCAGTTAGTAAACTCACTGCATCTGCTCCATCTCCACTATTAGCAATCCACCTTGTTGACATTATATATAGTTATTGCTTCACCCTTCGCCTTTACAATGGGGACTGGAAAGCAGACCCCCTGGAATCAGCAACGGTCTTGCTGAGTGTATCTTCTGTACTGGGTCAAGGCGGACAACCTGAGACTGTGTTAGAAGCCTTATTACATTGCTTGGAGCAAACATGCTCTCCAGCCTATCGGCATATGGGTGGTTGGCAATTTGGGTTGACGCTTATGGATGATTTAATTCACGTACTTTATCTTGGAGGTGCTGCTTTAGTCTGCTTACTATACGATACGCAGAAGCTAATTCAGACTGCCGAAAGAGAGCTTAAGATGGAGAAACTGCAGAAGTCAAAAAAGGGAGAACTTAAGAGCAAGCTTAAGTCTGCTGAGAGGAAAATTTACTTCATTATGTGTTGGGTTCATGAGCAGCCGCCCGAAGCTTGGTCTTCATTGGCAGCCATTCTGAACAAGGAGAAGTTTTCTGCGATGGAATATGCAAACAGTAAAAGAAGCACTGTAGGATTGAAGGAGAAAAAAGAAAGAATAGGGAAGCCTTTGATTAAAGAGGTCCATTGAGTTGAGCTGCTTTGGTTTATTAGTCCCTAGTTTCATGTATATTTTTGGTAGGTTTTTGGGTCCATGGATTGAGGCTCAGGCTCTTTGTACTAATACATATTATGTATTCCCAAATTGTGTTCTTATTTGTGTCTCTGATGGCTAATCTTTCACATATATTTGATTCACATCCATTCTAAAGCCATAAATTAGTTGCCATTTATTTACAATAGCAAATTTGGAATTTGAATAGGGTTGCCAACTAGGCGAGTTGGAGAGGGTTTTGACTCAACTTAAACCCGCACCGCAAAGATTTTATACAGCACCTATCCGCCCCATGGGTTTTAGGAGTAAAAATCCAAATTCTACTTGTAATGTAAATATAGAACTTAAACCCTATACGATCCTATCGGAACCTAATTAAAATTTTTTGTTTTTTTAAAATATTATCCACTATACAATTAACAAAATATTACAGTTTTAACTTAAAATCATATAAATTTTATGTAAAACAAATAAATAGATAGCTTTTGAGCATTTTCTAAGCATTCTGAATATACTCTTAGTACAATTAACGAAATATTACAATTTTAACTCAAATATCATATAAATTTTATGTAAAACAAACAAATATAAAGTTTTTGAGCATTTTTTAAACATTTTGAATCTACTTTTGAGAGTCACGATTGTGAGGAATGGGAGGGAAAGAAAAAAAATGCTAACATAGTTTAGAGTTTGTTGTGTATATATTTTTTGTAAAAAATTAAATTAAATATAAATATATATATAAATAAATACTTCGACGTGAGTTTACTATAAACTCCAACCCGATCCGACCAGCATATATTAGAACCAGAATCCAATCCAATTTGCTGCGGGGTAGGTTTCCTACACACCCCGATCGGAGATGATCAGAGTGGGTTCCTGCGGATCGGGCATAAAATTGCCATTCCTAAATTTGAATGCTATTTTAAGTGATCAATTGGTTCAATGGCATCGCCTCTACATATAGAAATGAGAGATTCGAAATATGAATTTTAATGAATTATTAATATGCATGTTGTGAGTAAAAAAAATATTATTATGAGTGATGAAATTTTTTAATGACTCTTGCTGTAATAAAATTTTATTTAGAGTCCAAGACACACTCTCGCAGTCGCAACAAACAAGAGATGAAGGAAGTAAAGTGGAGCCCATTATGAAATACCCACCAAGAGCCCTTTTATTCGGGTTTTCTAATAAATCACAAAACCCTAATCTTCGTGCTTCCACATCCCCAACCGGTGAGAGAAGGCGGAGAAACAGATTGATCAGAAATGGTGACTTACAGGGTGCGCATGTGTTGATTGGCCTATGTCTTGATTGATTGGTGAAATTAAGGTTTGAATTTTGATGTACGGTGAGATTTATTCTTGCGTTGTACTTGGTGCAGTTCCATCAGTACCAGGTTGTGGGGAGAGCTCTGCCGACGGAGACGGAGGAGCATCCAAAGATTTATCGCATGAAGCTTTGGGCTACCAATGAAGTCCGCGCCAAGTCCAAATTTTGGTATTGTTGTTGTTTCAAAACAAAAACCTCTTAAAGTAATCTGATCACTAGGTTGCTTATTTATGTTGCTGAATATTTGATCTAGCTTAGGAACAGATCATAATGTCTGTTCTGTTTGAGATTTCCACGTTATAGCTTAACTGAATGCTATAACATTGACTGATGTACATGTAGATAGTATAGATAATACTTAAATGTTACTGCTTTGCCTCAGTTGGACTGGTGCTTATGTTTCTTGATTGATTATCATATGTGAAGGTACTTCTTGAGGAAGCTTAAGAAGGTGAAGAAGAGCAATGGTCAGGTTCTTGCTATCAATGAGGTATGTTATCTCAAAAATCTCTGGTTCTTGGTACTAGGATATGCTTCTATTAGTGCATCTGTATTCACATAGCATGCCAAGTGTATTTAGATAGAATTGATATAGAAAATGAAACTTGCCCGTGGTTAAATATTTCCCATATATATTTGGAAAGTTTAGGTTTCCAGTTGACAGGGTGTTAACTTGCATCAGCTGTTGGAAAAAGGCATTATGTTCTGAAATTGGATACTTATGTGCTGTGTTGATTGATAGGTGTTGACAAGTTTTTGTAATTGATTATCGGTTTTTGCTAATTCTCTAGCTCATTCAATGTTTATTTCGTCACTTACAAGGTCTAGTTTACTTCTTTGGTCTGGATTCTATGTCATATATTTATTAATCTGCATCAGTTACAATAATGAGGTTTTTACCTAATGTTGCTTCATGTTGCATTGAGGTTCACCTTTTAGATTATCTCTATTGATTTGTTCATTTGGATTTCTGCATAGATATTTGAGAAGAATCCAACCACAATCAAGAACTATGGTATCTGGTTGCGATATCAAAGTAGAACTGGCTATCACAACATGTACAAAGAGTACCGAGATACCACCTTGAATGGCGCTGTTGAGCAGATGTATACTGAGATGGCTTCCCGTCATAGGGTCCGTTATCACTGCATCCAAATTATCAAGACAGCCACCATCCCTGCTAAGCTTTGCAAGAGGGAAAGTACCAAGCAGTTCCATGATTCTAAGATCAAGTTCCCCTTGGTGTTCAGGAAGGTTAGGCCACCAACCAGAAAGCTGAAGACGACTTACAAAGCATCCAGGCCAAACTTGTTTATGTAATTCTCCACATAGAAAAGCTGCCTACCTTCTGCAGTTTCTCTTTGAGGGGATAAATTTCTTCTATTTTCTGTTATATTTGATTATTATTACATGTGTGAGAATTGTGGTCCGTCTTCTGCTTCTCTCCATCTGATTTTGACCAGCCTAGAGTATTAGTTATTCAAAAGAACTTCACTGGGGTTGAAAGCCATCTACCAGATGGACTAGGTTGTTAATTTGCTAAAAAAATATGTATCTGATGTTGATACTGCTTTTGAGGCCAAATCTAATGGATAAATTGCGAATTTTAGCTTGACAAATTGCTGAGATTCATATACTGCGTGCTTGTCCCCAATCCATTGATCTCAGTTTTGCGTGCTGTTAACTTTCCAGCTGAGAGCCAATCTTGTTTGTATGCTGGTGCCTCGCCAGGAGATGCATCGCCTCAGGGCAATAGGTCGGCCATCGGCTGCCATCAATCCATTGGGAAAGACTTGAGGAGACATGTTTAGGATATTGAACTAAGTCTAACCTTCAAAGTTTGTTGAGAGAAATTGGTTTCGCTTGCGCGGAAGAATTTTAAATAACTATACCCTGCAATTTACATCAACCATATTTCCCAACTACAACTAATTTCTCGAAAATATAAAAATTTAAGCACATATAGGCCATCTCCTAATTTGAGGGACCTGGAGTTGCCTGAATTAGGAAAATGTGAAATAATGTGTCAAAACTGATCTATCTTGGTTGAACCAGGCTCTCTGTTATTTCAGCTGTAGATGACTCCGTGTGAACATAAGACTCTGAAAAATGCGTGCCCGGAAGATTAGGTGTGCTGATTTCTGTACTGCTGGAGTTGAGAAATGGTGGCTGTGTTGGCTGAGAAATTTCATGTTTTCCAGTAATCATTTTCACCACAATGGGCATCGATGGACGAAGTTCTGCAGCTGCCTGCACACAGGTTAGACCTATTTGAAGTAGCCTACATGCTTCTTCTTCTGGGAACTTTCCCTTTATTGAGGTATCAACCGTTTCGCTTAACTTTCCCACCCCATAAAGGTTCCATACCTAGGAAAGAATGGAAGAAAAGCTACGTTAAATAGTACTTGACAAAACAAGAGAGTACATAAAGAATAACGTGCAAGAAAGATACCTTTTGGAGGATTGAGTAAGAATTCTGAGCAAAAGCATTGTTCTTCATGCCACAGACAACCTCAATAACAAGAACTCCAAAACTATAGACATCAGCTTTCTCTGTCAACTTTCCACGGACTATGTATTCTGGAGCCATGTAACCACTGCAGGATTAGGACTAATTAGTTTCAAGCTGTGTAGCATTGAAAAGCTATAATAATTGCACATTATAAGCAGAACATAATTGAGTGGAACACCAAGTGGAATAGAGGATCCGAACTAAGCTCCAAGATAGTTTTTAAGTTTTTCTACTGCGGGACCAATTATGTAATATAAAAGCCCTTGATGGCCATTAAGTGAGTTCTTGATTCTGCAGCTAATTCTGTGTTAAACATGGTCAAAGGAAGCAAAAGGGAAAGAAATTACTTACAGTGTGCCAGCAATGGCAGTAGTGATATGAGTTTTGTCTTCTGGGAATAATCTAGCAAGCCCAAAATCAGCAATTTTTGGTGTGAAATCCTCATCCAGCAGTATATTGCTCAGTTTTATGTCTCTGTGTATTATCCTCAAATTTGATTCTTCATGTAGATATGCCAAACCCTTAGCAACGCCCAATATGATCCTGTACCTTTCTTCCCACCCTAGCCGGGGAACATCTTGTCTAACTGATCATTCAAGAAAATGAAGCTGAGAAGTATTAGATGAGAGCGGAAAATGCTAAAAGATCAGCTAAAAGTTGGAGTTAAGTTTGGGAGATTACCAAAGAGGTAATCATGAAGGCTTTGGTTTGCGATGTATTCATAGACAAGGAGGCTTTCAGGCCCTGTAATGCTGCAACCCAAGAGCTTCACTAAATTCTTGTGATCTATTCCACTAATCAAATTAACCTCATTGAAGAAATGTTCAGCCCATTGTGTTGTATTAAAGAGAAGCCTTTTTACTGCAACAACCTCGGCCACCTGGTAATATACCCTGTTAGTCGACAGAAACAAGGAAAACAGATTAGCTTCAGGGCCAAAAAGGATGTTTTCCTTCAAGTAAAAGAAGAAACTGTCTGAACAGAACATACTTTGTAAACAGAACCAGAGCCTCCTTGCCCCAGTTTATTGGAGTTATGAAAGTAATTTGTAGCTCTCTCTAGAGTTTCATATGAAAAGTTGGTTTTGGACCTGTTAACTATGGCCAAAAATGCACCAAATTTCTTCTTCTCTGCACCATGAGAATAATTTCTGTTAGATTATGTCTCAAAGTCCAAATCAAAACAAAGATATGAGACCAAATTGAGGTGTACCCCTTCTTTGTCTTAGAATTTTCTTCTTTGCAAATAATGAAACCGTAGCTACAAACAACAGAAAAGCAGCAGCAGCACCAGTTGAAGCTAGAATAGTCGCACGCCGATGAAATCCCCCTAGGTTTTCATGAGATTAGATAATTCATGATGACCTTTTTCCTACAATAGACAAAGCCAAGAATAGAAGCTAGCTCTTGATGTTAAAAACTGTAAAATGGTCATTTACCTCCATTTCCACTTGATGAATCACTTCCAGAATTGTTGTAGAACTTTTTTGTCGAATATCTAAAATAACAACCAGCATTCAGGACTCTTCCTTCCACCTTTGGAGGGCATGAACCAATTCTAGAAACAGAATTTTCCAGGCAATCCAAGCAAGCACTCCCATTCACAAACTCCCAACACTGAGCCAATCCATAAACTGTCAAATTCCCATTACTCACGGACCCTGTAAAGAACCCATCATTCTTAGGCCCCTCCACACTCATATTGCTCACCAACTCCGAAACACGATCCCCAAACAGAATCTTATTCCCAACAAAATCATCAGCCCCACAAACTGTTCTGTCCACAGAACTCAAACTCTCATTGAAAAACATATAATCATCGTACCTTAAGTAACATCCGTCATAGAAAAGCCTGCCCCCCTTAGTTAGTTTCTGAAAAGGGAGGCATCTTAGTATTTGTGTCTTGCACTGAGCCAAGCAAAGATTGCAATCATCCTCAGACAAATCCTTTATGCACTCACCGAATGCATATACTGTGCTATTTCCTGTTCCATTTATGACCGCTCCGTATCTTTGCCTGTAAACCTGTCGGGTCACAGAATCCATGGCTGCTAGAAAGTTTGCTACGTAGATTTGCCTGTCGGAAGCTGCTGCTGTCCTGTTGCTGCATATTAGAGCTGCTTCTGTTGCTCTTGGATCACAAAAGGATAGTTTTACGCGGACAAGAATTACTGTTAATATCCATAGAGCTGGAAAATTCATTTCTTTCATTGAAAATCAAAATTATCTTTGTTTAGAAAGAATTTGATGAGCATCATGAAACCATGAAAAGAAAAAGGATGAATTTTAGTGTACGTTTTCAAGCACCTAGTATTGAAATTTTTGTGGGCATATTTTTCTTCTAAAGATATGATACAAGTATTTGATTAGATTTTCCAAGTCGAGAAAAAGAAAAACGTGTTTGCCTGCCTTAGGGCCTACGGAATTTGGAGATGATAGTTGTTCCAGATTGACTCATCCTATCTTTCTCAGTAAACTTGTAAGATTGGGAAGGAAATTTTTGGATAAAATGATCATTTGACCATCTATAAAAGAGGTCCCATGTGCTAGGTTTTAGACAAAGAAAAAGACGTTGTATCTATGATTTTTGATATGTAGTTGAGTTCTTTCTATCCCTCCAAACAAGGGGAAAGATCCTTCTTCAAAAGGCAAGATTCAATATATCGAGTGCTATCGCCTTCCATCACTTTATTTACTTGATGCAAATAAAGAGCAACGTACAAAAATTTATTATCTCTATTGAAAAATTTAAATGTTTAAGTGAAGCGGTAATTCAATATTACATATATTAAGTATTCAAGAAAAGTTGAAATTAGTCCTTAGATTCTTACATCTCAGTTAACAATGATGTTTTTACACCTAAAAATAGTTGTTCGGACGTCATGTTATTAGAAACCTACCATTCCATCTTGTACAAGTCAAAAAGAAGTTTCCACTGGTAAATAGCAAACCAGGAAAATTTGTCCCAAAGGAAGTAAAATCTTGACCGTCTTATTATCGTGGGGTCCCAATTTAATCTCATGGAGTACGTACATGTGGGTTTAGGGCTGTCAATATATTTGATTTGAATCGGATAAGTTATATTCAAATTTGAATTTGATATTTTATAGGATTTTTGTTAATTAGTATCATAACTGAATTAGATGGATATTTAAAATTCGATAAAATTTTTGGCTCAATTTAATTTTTTTTCTTTTCTTTTCTTTTCTTTCCCTCCCTTCTGGATTGTATGAAAGTATTGTATTCATAAAGTAAATTTACATAATATTTGAATTTTTTATAATTTTTTATTATATATTAGTTCAAAAGTTAAATATTTGAATATTAAACCCCTATTTTACATTATATTAATGTATAGGTGAACTTTATATATTATAATATTTGATATTTTATCAGTATCTTTTTTTATTTTTGAGGCTAAAAGCTCAATATTAATAGCATAATATAGACGTTAAAATAGATATTAGGTCAATATAATATATAGATTTTATTTTAAAACCTTTATTAATATTATATATAAAAGTATTAATTTAATAAAAAAATTATTAAAGTTTGGATTCGCATCTTTAACGGATTGAATTGTTAATTCCGTACCCAATTTATTCATTTTAGATTATGGATATTTATAATCGAATTTAATTCATTAAATATTTTAATTAGATAAAAATTTTAAAATTCAAATTGAATTCAAATAGAATTCGGATAAAAATCCATTCTATTGACAGCCCTATGTGGGTTCATATAATTTTGTTGGGCTTGTGTTGAAAGACAAATGTGCTTTTAAATGGGCCCTTAGTAGTCCCCTTTCAAGCTCTGTGATTTCTGTCTTCTCACCTTGGTAAATGACATCACTCTCAATTTCATACCTCTTTTCCAAGAGTACTTCACCTGTTCACCACACTACTTGAAGGGACATTGCCTGTGACTTGATAAGAATCAATAACCTAGGATAATCTAGGATGTAATGAAGTCAAAACACAACATAACTTTGCAACTATATTAATGTTCGTATGTTCGTGGGGCTTACCTAGAGACCTCGTGGTTATAGAACTTAATTTTATGGGCCATTATTTGAGCTAGATTGAACCTACAATTAAACTTTGTAGAAGCTAATTAATTGGAAAGTTGGTATTAATTAAACATTTAATTACTTCAACATGTATAACACACACACACACACATATATATATATATATCATGAAAATTTCAAGATTGGGACCTTCTTGAGTTCAAAATTCATTTAGATACTGAATTGATACTTTTATAATAATTTCATATACCAGCATATCATATTGTTTCTTAAAAAAAGAAAGAATTCTCATTTTTTGACCAAAAAAAAAGTATTACTAACTTTGCATCATATTATATAGCTGTATTTTCATACAATTATGTATAATTATTGAAACAGAGGTAATTGACTCAAGAACTATTTCAAAATATTTATGGTTAAATAATAAAATAAAAAATACTGACCAAAGTCCAATATCTCCAAAAGCAAACCACACGAAAAGGCACCCTTACTAGGGTCCCATAGATTAAGCGTGCAAGAAGAAAGAATAGATTGTAGCTAATTAATTCACCATTACCACTAATGATACATGAATGAGGAATTAAATATACATATAGTTTCCTATGATAATTATAAAAATAAAAATAAAAATAAAAATAAAAATAAAAATAAAATAAAAACCCTATACTTTTCTTGCACTTTTTATCCTTACATTTCATCAACAACATGGGAATCACCATCTTCTGTGCCCAATTGTGGTCCTCTTTACTAACTAAAAAACCTGTCACAGCTTCTTCTTAAATCCTTTTGTTCCACACATATTCTATTATATGGTCCCTTTTTGCTATATAAAAATTGACTAAAGTCTTTGGCTGTATATGTAAATTTTATATACAAGAGACAGTTTGTGGGATGACAACCTCAATGGACAGCTCTTACAAGAGAGGAACTAGAAAAACATAGGACCACTTTAATTCACCTACTTCAATCCATTTGTGAAAAATTCTAATTTGAATAGTGATGTTACTTTATGGATAAGACACTTTCATTTGTCTATTTTGAGTTTGGGTTCTTGTGTTAGGCCAAATGACTTATGCCAGATTAAGGATGCAATATAATATAGGTGAAAATTTTAATATGAATAAATTTTAACAAGATAAGAAGATTCCAAATATATCTGTCCAACAATGTTTCTTTGTAAAATTAAGGGGGTGTTTGGTTTTATTTCCAAACCTTATTTCCACTAATTTTACTATTTCAAAAATATAAATCATCACTTTTTAAAAATTTTCACCCAATGTAATTTCAATTTTCATTTTCAAAACACATTTTCCAACAACCTATATATCTTTTTCCAATAACCTAGATATCCTCTCTCTCTCTCTCTCTCTCTCTCTCTCTCTCTCTCTCTCTCTCTCTCTCTCTCATTATTTCTCTATCTCTCCACATACAACCTATTAAATTTAATATAATTATTACATTTTCAAACATTTAATCTAAATATATTTTTATTTTCACATCACATCACATAACTAATTCTCACCATTTTAGAAATGATGAAAATAAAAATTGAAAATGGAAATAAAACCAAATGGGCCCTTAGGAGTTTAGGACAACACCCCCCCCCCCCCCCCCCCCACCAAAAAAAAAAATGATGTATTAGCACTAACCTCATTAGAGTTTGGACCATTTCAAGAGGTGTACTTTACCACATAAGATTATAGTCCTATGTATTCATTCTCATTAGTTTTCATTCATATTTTAAGATTAATTAAGAGTCATTATTCTCGTGGAGTTATTAGTTCAGATCCTATTAATTTAATCGTATTGAAAGCGAGAAAACCAATTTTGTTGAAAGTCTTTCTATTTAATATGACTAGCCAGGTGGCTGTGGTCCAGTGGCATAAATCTCCCACATAATGTTGGAGATCAGGAGTTCGAGCCCGAACTAGCTCCTAATATGTATGTGTGTGTATAAATAAAAAAAATTATGACTTATAATGTATAGAGAAGTAGAAACTTTGCATAATGAAGCCTTGTTAACTTCCACTAACCTAAGTACCTAACATGCTTATGCCATTAGGATCATACAATAAAAAAACTAAAGAGCTTTTTCTAACAAGGATGACAAGTAACTAACTTCTCAATACTAATCATCCATCAACAGGATAACCTGCAAATAATCATTCAACTAAAGTATTTTTCAGATAAGTTTCCAACCAATAAGCATAGAGATGGAGGGAAACAAACCAAAGAAGTACAGATATTTAATAGTTATTCCCCCTCTTTACAATATCTGTAATTTATACTTTGCTAAGTGGAAATCAAACAGTGCAAATATATTTAAACTGAAAGAGGGAGGGTAATTTTGTGATTTCAAGTCAATATCATGCCTGTTTCTGTAACATGCAACTATATAAACTGTCAATAACCACCTCATTCTCTGTTCCAAAGCAGAGTGCCACCTGAAACTCAATACACTGCCAATAGCAATTTCTGTTGCAAATTTTCTTTAAGAAAGGTTAAAATTCACAGATGAAGAGGGCCACAGCCTCCTCCCTTGTATTCCTCTTTCTGCTTTGGCTTCTCATTTTCACTGCATTTTCGACCATATCGATTGAGGCTAGGAAATACCATTCCAAGAAAAGCAAAATGCATAAGAATAAGGAACAAAAGGATGGTGATCCAAACAGTCCTCTGGCTCCTGCACCAGCTCCACTGCCTCAGCTTGGCACCAATCCGGCTCAGTTGCCTGTATTCAGCATTTTGTCGTTTGGAGCGAAGGCTAATGGAGTTTCTGATGACTCCAAGGTAAAGCAGATTGCTCTTGCAGCTATATATACAAAAATATGAATGTCTTAGATAAATATTTTCTGTGGTTATTATGCTAAACTCATATAAAATATTGGTCTAATACTTAATGTACAATAGGCCCTTCTAGCAGCCTGGAAATCTGCATGCAAGTTCAGAGGAGGAGTTGTAGAAATACCTTCAGAGTTTAAGTTTCTGATCAAACCTGTAACACTTCAAGGGCCATGTATGCTAAATCTTGTTTTACAGGTCAGCTGATGTTTTTTCTCAAACTGAAATAACCTGTAAGGGAAACAATACTTATCATAATAACTCAGCAACATTTATGGAATTTTGAACAGATAGATGGGACTATTTTAGCCCCTCCAAGAATCGGGTCATGGCCGAAATCCAGTTTATATCAGTGGATAAATTTCAAATGGCTTCAGAATTTTACCATCCAAGGTATGGGCACAGTTGATGGTCAAGGTTCAAACTGGTGGAGTTCTTCTCAGACTAATCAAGTAATGCAGCAGTTACACTTAATATCCTGAAACTTTAAAAGAATTTAGCTCCAGTTTACAGAAATATAAAATCTGATAATGTTTTCATAATTATTTTGCAGAAGAAGAGAGCCAACAAAGTTCCAGACATGAAGCCAACTGTAAGAACTTGTGCACAATTATTTCATCTGGTACTGAATCCAAAGCAGCAAATTGAAACTGATATTCTCCATTGATAACAGGCATTGAGATTCTATGAAAGTTATAACGTCACAGTTCGCGATGTTAGAATCATAAATAGCCCTTTATGTCACCTGAAATTCGACAACTCTAAAGGAGTGATGGTCAACAATGTCACGATTTCTTCACCTGAAAACAGCCCAAATACTGATGGAATTCACCTGCAGAACTCCCAAGATGTCGAAATCTTGCATTCTAGTATTGGAACAGGTAGGAGACTTCAGCTTTCTCTTAAGCTTAAGGCAAATCATGCATACATATTCAAAAAGTTTAAGGAAAACTTCCGGTCCTAAGTTATATTCCATCAGTCCATGTTAGACAGGAGATAATTCTTGTTCTGATTTTCGGCTTTTGAACAGGAGATGATTGTGTATCAATACAAACAGGTTGTTCCAACATCCATGTCCATCATATAAACTGTGGCCCTGGTCATGGAATAAGGTAATCAGTGCATTAAAATGATTCATATGAATAAAGACTTACATATATCAATTACCATAGATTTCTTGAAAAAGAAAGAATATAGTTTGATTGTACTTAGTATGTGTTTATTGGTCCTGAAAGCAGTTTAGGTGGACTGGGAAAAGACAAAAGTATAGCATGTGTGTCGAATATATTAGTCGAGAATATCATAATGCAGAATACACTATATGGAGCAAGGATCAAAACATGGCAGGTAAATAGTTATCAACCTTAACAGTATAAAACTTGAGATAGTATTTTACCTCTTTGCTAACATTTCCTTGTATTTGTGTTACAGGGTGGCCTTGGATCAGTGAAAAATGTGACATTTTCAAATATTCAAGTCTCCGACGTTAAGGTTCCAATAACTATTGATCAATACTACTGTGACAAGAATGTTTGCAAGAATCAGACAGGGGCAGTGGCAATATCAGGAGTTAAATTTGATCAGATAATCGGGACATATTCTGCGCAGCCTATCCATCTAGCCTGCAGCAATTCCATTCCATGCACAGATGTTGATCTAATTTCTATCCAATTAGAACCCTCGCCACAATCTCGTGGATTTCAGCAAGCCTTGTGCTGGAATTCTTATGGGAAATCATTAGGGCCGCTTGCTCCTTCAAGCATGGACTATTGTGTGAGAAGTGGAAGTGATTTTGTGAAGAGAATAGCAAGATCACATGATATTAGTTGTTGGTAAATAACAATTTTGTGCCTGGTTTTTCATTTTCTTCCCTTCTGCACTATTTTAGACTGCCGGAAGGTGATGGTTTTGATTAATCTGACAGGCCAAATGTGTAGAATTTCAATGTATAAATTGCGTTTGAATAGCCCTTTTGGTTCTATGTCTTCATTTTACACTCAAAACACACACACAGAGACAGAAAAAGATAGCTAAAGACAATGCAAATTTTGATTCTCTTCAGTTAAATGTAAGAATAAAGATGATGAAAGAGCTGAATCAGTTATCCACTTAGTGGTGCTCCCAAGTCATTCAGCAAATTGTTGGTCTAAAATATGGGAAGTAATAGCAGGCATTGTACTATACTAACTGTTGGCTGGTAGCTTTTGTATTTTTAAAAAGGTGGGGGTAAAAAAAGAAGTAAAATAAAATAATTAGCAGCCCATTGGCGCTCTGTCACTCATCACTACTGGTGGATTCTTGGTAAGACCATGTCAGCTAGCATTATGGTATAAAGTAAGCCTATAATCTTGGTTAAATTATACAAAAGACACTTCAAATTTAGTCTTTAAGGAAATTGCTATGTACCAGATAGAAGGCTCTTTGTAATGAAGAAAGGAAAAAAGTGCAAGAAAAGCACTGATTTTGAGTATGGAGTTCTGCTGACACATAAAATCAGGTGGAAAACAAGAAGACTGTACCATAAGAATAGTACTGAATATTCTCTATGGAATGTATATGTTACAAGCAAGTTGGAATTGTTATTCCTCTGCACTTCAGTTTTGGTTGTAACTTATTATTCTCTTTCTTTCTTGGTGCTCAGGGCTTCTAGTTAAAGATTCCATCCTAAATTCTGAAGTCACATCAAAAGAATTTGTCAAATTTTTAATTAGCTCAGTAGCATCCTCTTTACAGTTATATGTATGAAGTTCGAAATTCGAACTCTAATAAATTTTTTATATACGTATGTATAAATAAAGAATATTAAAAAAGAACTTATGTTAAAAAATTATAATTATGTACGATTGCATACTTGTAACTGACAAATGTTTTTGTTTGGGTAGCCTAATATGACCTTCCAATATGGGTTTAATTTAATAAATATGATTTGTTGGGTTGTAGGCCACATTGAATTGAGAGAAACTCGACACATTTTTGACTAGGAACATGTCATATTACAAGAATATTTTTTTTATTAGGGTGATAGCTCTAAAAAGACAAATTGCCTATCTTTTCTTTCTTTTTAGGAGAAATACGATCGGAAGGAGCTAATTCAAACCCCTTCGATAAAATAAGTACCGCCCCAACATTCAAAGCCCCTTTTTTACTATTAACAAGAATTTGTTTTACTTGCTTATCATAAGGAATTTGAACAACTGTTTCAAATACACTATTAGAAAGTACCACTTATGGAACCTCAATATCAATGGGCTTATTAGTTAAATGGCAATTGGTATATACAATACGCCCAATCACTTCTCGTGGATTTTTATAATTTTGCTGCGCAAAAATAAAATATTCATTTGAAATGAATGTTCGAATTATGATATATATTGTGAATGATACGAAAATATATCGAATAATCTATTTCTTTATATATATATATATATAAATAAAGTATCTCTAGTTTGCATCGTCTAATTCGAAAGACACCACTGAATTACATTACCTTATCAAGACACTTTGATGCTAGTGGAAGTCATACGATTGATCTCCACTTTTCCGTTACAGTTTGGTGGCAGAGAATGATGGTTTAAAAGAAATTCCAACGGCACCGTCCAATTTGCGGTTTTTGTATATCTTTATTTATCCGCATGCGTTCTCAGTAATGACTTCTAAATCATTAAAAGGTTCAAGAAAAGCTAAAAGCTGCTGTCCTATAAGTTATTTTGCCTTTTGCTTTTAAGTAATGTTCTGTGATTAACAAATGATTAGGATCAAAATTATGATGAATCCCATACTCACACAAACTGAAAAAACAACTAATTTTATTTTATTTAAGATACTACTTGCATTTTTTTAGTGAGAGTATGAGAATTTTACATTTTGCTCGAATTTTGAATTTATTTTTTTTGGGCGAAAATTCGTTCCCAATCTAATTTGAGTACTCACCTGCGATTTCAAACCCACACTCAATTTAGGGCTATAATTGATGCAATCAAGGTTGCTTCTAACTTTGTCATTTTTGAAATTGTACTAAACAAATATAATCTATACTGTATGGAAAGGAAGTATCTGTTACACACTTAAAGCGATGATAACGTCATGCTACATCAAATTTTGAACTAATTCTATCCTTAATTTTTAGTTTAATTTTAAAATTACATTTATCACTTGATATAAAAAATACAAAACATAAGTAATATGGTGAAAATATAATGAAAATCAGTAAATGTGTAGGCATGTATATATATTCCATATTTTGAACTTTTAATATAAGAATTATTTGATATATATGAATTTATAATAATTGATAATTAATATTGTATGTTATTCAGTATAGTTATTGTTAAAATTTTGCTATTATTTATTTACATTATATAAAAAATTGAGTGCTTTATTATTTACCAATATAATTGACATTAATAATATAATAAACTAAAATTTATGTATATAGGGATGGTGTAATACAACGACTAGTTATTAATAAAAAATTATTCTTTTTGTAACATATCAACATTCATTAAAAAATAAATTATTATTATTCCTTCAAAATAAAAAATAAAGCACAAAAAAAAATTAGAATCTCAGTTAAGCATTTTAATTTTATGTATTACAATTAACTCTTAATCCCTTGTGGGCTATGGCAACTGAGCATAGGTTATCCCATTTTGGTGGGCTGATTTCCTGCTTGAGCACTGAATTCATGTTTTCGACTTTTCGTGGCCCACTGGGTCATAGATCGACCCTTTGTTCTGGCCAAATAGGCTAAATTAGAGCCCTAATTACTTATTGAAATGAGTTAAAGAAAATTCACAGCTTCAGAATTGGGGAGGCCACATAGTATTACACAACAAGGTGACTTCTGACTAGGGGTGCAAACAAATCGAATCAGCTCGCGAACCTCATGAGTCAAGTTTGAGTTAGCTCAACTCAAGCTTGAAACAATTCAAGTCAAGTTGAATTGAGCTTGAATTCTAATTCGAGTCTGTCTCGAGCCGTCTGTATTTAGGCTCGAGGCTCATGAACTAACATATAATTAAATAATATTTTTTGTTTTATTAATATATATCTATTATATTATTATTTTTTTATTTCGAGTTCGAGCTCGAGCCTGCAGTTTTTTGTTCTGGCCAAATCCGCTAAATTAGAGCCCTAATTACTTATTGAAATGACATCATCCGAAGTTAAAGGAAATTCACAGCTTCAGAATTGGTGAGGCCACATCGTATTACACAACAAGGTGACTTCTGACTAGGGGTGCAAACAAATCAAATTACCTCGCGAGCCTCATGAGTTGAGTTTGAGTTAGCTCGACTCAAGCTTGAAATAGTTCGAGTCGAGTTGAATTGAGCTTGAACTCTAATTCGAGTCCATCTCGAGCCGTCTGTATTTAGACTCAAGGCTCGTGAACTAACATATAATTAAATAATATTTTTTGTTTTATTAATATATATCTATTATATTATTATTTTTTTATTTCGAGTTCGAGCTCGAGCCTGCAGTTTTTTGCAATTCATTTGTCAATTCGAGTCTTATCGAGTCAAGCCGAGCTTGAAAATTTTGCCCAAATTCAACTCGACTCAATTGACCCCTACTTCTGACAAAGTACTTTATTCCTAAAAAAATATGAAAGATTTCATGTTGTTGATTGTGAAATAAAAATGTCATATCAATTCCTTTAATCTATCTGGAGTAATAATAATGTCATATCATTCTCCAAGCATATCAACTCCTTTAGTACCCGTTTGATTTTGTTTTCAAACATTATTTTCATTTTCTCCTAAAAATGAAAATAGAATGCTATCAACATCTCTCATATTTTCATAGATATTTTTATTTTCAGTATATTTTTCCAAACACACTCTTATACTCTTTCTCTATTTGCAAAATTTATTTTCTCTTACTCTCATTTGCATGAATTTTAATACAAAACACTACAATATCCAAATACAATTCATTTTCAACCTTACATAGTCATTTCATTTAAACAAAACATCTAAACAATATTTCATTTTCAAATTCACTAGTATAACTAACTTTTTACTTTTCATTTTCACAAAAAAATAAAAATGTCTTCAGCCCGTTTGGTTTTGTTTTCACTTTCCATTCTCATTTTATCCAGAAAATTGAAAATAGAAAGACAACAACTTCTCCCTCATTCTTTTAGAAATTTTCATTCTCAAAACATTTTTTCTAAATACACTTTTACATTCTTTCTCTATTTTTCACACCTGATCTATTTTTCATTCTCTATTTTTAACCAGAGGCTTATTGATATCAATTTCGACCCTGATCCTTAGAGATTTCCTCCATTTGTAGGCCTCTGAAGCTAACTTAGCTTTAATGAAAGACCCCACTGAATCTCCAATAACTCTGGCAGTATTTTGGTTCATGAAAATCACTGGGATATTGAGGGCGTGAATCCAGATCGCCAGAGTGGAAAGGTCGATGTCCTGGAGAGCTTTGTCTGCTGGCCATATTTTGGTGAGGATTTGGAGTTTTGTGATATTCCAAGTTTGACCCATAACTCTTTTTAATGTGTTGCTATCTTCTAGGACCACTGCAAGGAGGTGATGGCCCACCGAATTGATTGCCACTGAACTTGAGAGACCCCATGCTTTAATCAAAGTGGCTTTAAAAAGACCCGTATTGAATGGTTTGTTGGTGATAATCTTGGCTAAAACTGTTAAGGATTCATTAATGAGAGAAGAGTTTATCTCTGGGACGCTGCATTTAAGAGCTTTCATTTGGTGAACGAGGTCCATGATAGAGGGGGTAGAAGACATGACTGTAGGGAAAGCAAGGAGAAAGACTGAACACAGGTGGGGAAGGAGTGGGAATGGAAGGACCCGAAGCAAGAAAAAAGAAAGGGGAGAAAAAGGAGAAGGGGCCAAAGTAATGGGCAGGGGGAAATGGAGGACAGGAGGTAGAGGATAAAGAGCAACCGAGCAACCCTCTAACAGTGTTTAAAAAATCGGACCGTTCATTGAACCGAAAAATTTATCGATTCATGATTCACTGGTTCAACCGTTGGTCGGATCGTAATTGAACCGTGACGTCATAATTATAAAATATATATATTTATATTATATATATTACTTAAAAATTAATAAAATGCCAAAATATAAAACATAAAGAGCTTAAATGATATTGTCTAATATTACAATCCAAATTGCACAATTCATATTATAAATGATCACAACAATTTAAATATATCAAGTCAAAGTTTAAAGTTGAAAGTGTGTAAGTTAATTCTAAACTCTAAATTAAGCTTTTTTTGCTTTTAGATAGCTTGTGAAGTATATTTTAATCTTTAAACTTCGTATATAGACAAACAAAAAAAAAAAATTTAAAATAATTTTATTAAAAATTAAATGGAAAAACCGGTATGGTTCACTGGTCCGACCGGCTGGTTTGAACGATTTTTTCAAAAAATGGCATTTTTTTTCATTTTTCTGGTTTTTTGAGAAAACCGGACTGGTTCGCCGGCCGGTTGACGGTCTAACCGGTCCGACTGACCGGTCCGATCTGGTTTTTTAAACAGTGCCCTCTAATGGGGAGTTCCACCCTCAGAGAGAGAGAACAACGATTTCCCAAATGAGAGACATTTGTTTTCTAGATCGATATTTTGTGTTATTCATTAATTGATAAAATAGTACCGTACACACACACACACATATATATATAATATGTGTGTGTGTGTGTAAAATTTAGAATTCAAATTTGAATGATCCAAAATGCATATACGTGTGTAGATAAAAAGAAAGAAAATACATAGGTCCCCAATTTTTTAATTCATCTGACCCTCGTGGCTAATAAATTTATTAAATAATAGAAATTGATAAATTTTAATTCCTTTTAAGAGAGTGATTTATTATATCATCATTTTTCATTACATTTACATATTAAAGGTTAATTAAGAATATAATGACTTCTATTTTTTTATTTTTTATTGATATTCTCGACTTAAATTAAAATCTATTAATGTAACTCATCCCTCAAAAGGACATTTTTATCCCTTAATATTCAAAGTAATTCCCTAATGCTTCATGATTCGTGTTTTTTTTATGAGCTTGATTTGAGTGACCTAGGGACTCGAATGGAAAATTTTGAATGTTAATTTAAACACATGACTAGATTTAGTGCTTGAGCTCTGAATTCATATTTTAGTTGCCCACTGGGCATATTGTTCATAGATCAAGCCTTTGCTCCGGCAAAATCCACTAAATTGGAACCTTTTTTACTAATTGAAACGACATCGTCGTCAAGGGAAACTTATAGTTTCAAAACACGGCCAAACCCCTTCGTATTACATCATGCATTAATTTTTATCAAAGTTTTTTGTGAAAATATAAAATGAAATAGAGGATTAAAATTGTACTTTCGAAACTTCTAAATATAATTTTTGACAAAGTATTTTATCCCTCAAAAATTTGAAAAATTCCGTGTTGTCTGTTGTATATAAACAAAAGAACTGTAAATATTCAATGAGAATATGATGATGTTATATAATGAAATATTGAGATTCGTATATACTTTAATTTAATATTTGACATAATATTAGCCTAAAAATCTATTCTTTCTCCATAATTTTAAAGGCCTATATTATACTACGCACTTGAATATATACTCATAAAAATTATAAATTTGTCAGATCATACATAATACATTAATATTTTACTTTATGATATCATCGTATTCCAACCCAGCAATTCACAACCCAGTTAGGTAGGTAAACAAGTAGATGTCATGAAATTTTTTCATTTTAACTTCATATGTGAATCAATAAAAGTAAGACTAGTATAAATAGTTAAATCCTAAAGGGATAGCTGATCAAACGTGCATCATTAAAGGAAAAAAGGGCCTTACAGACATGAATGGATAGTCAAGACACGAGAGATTTTACATTCTTGATTTTACAGTTTATTATTGAACCAACCTTTCTGTCGATTCCTTACAGAAAATTGCCAACAAAATCCAAACACTGACTAATCCATTCAACAACATTAAGGAGTTTTTACACAAGCAAAAGAACCTAACAACATAAAATTCAAACATATGCATTTGTAGTTCCATCAGTGGGAGTGAGTGCTGATCCAATCCTTTTTCCTCTTTCATTTCTGCTGTTTTCTGAGAATTTCAAGCTAGCACTATGAAAGCCCTTTTCTTTCTCTGCTGAAGTCCATTCAGACATATAATAGTCTTCTTCAGTTGTCCCTTCAGAAGATGGCCCACAGAACATACCACCCCATTGAGGGAAGTATATCAATGCAATCACCAGGGTGCAACAGATCATCATGATCCCCATCAAAGTTATCCCTGTTTCTGTGGAGTATCTAGACCCTCTAAAGAAAATTACTTGTGTAAGAACTGCGCCCACATTTCCACCTCCACCTGTCATACCAGATATAATCCCTAGAGACCTGGTAAGAAAAATCAAGAAATTTGATTAAAGTTTAAGTAATTAAGATTGAAGTTGTCTTAACAGATGATTCTTGGTATAGGAAAGGATACATACCTTCTGGAGACAAAAGGGACAACTCCAAATGTAAGCCCACAGGCAGCTTGAACAAACACAGAAAATATGAGCATCACAGCAACTGATACACCCAATGATCCCACTCTTCCTAAAAGAATGCAGAAAACTCCACCTAAAGTTTGCATTATCCACAGCGTCCAGAGCCTTCCTCTCATTCCGAATTTCTTCGCCATCAAATCAGACAGCATCCCTCCTCCAGGCCTGGAGAATATATTTGCCAACCCAAAACTGGCTGCAATAATTCCAGCTGTATGAAGATTCACATTGAATCTGTCGTAAAAGTACTGTGCGATAATGTTGTCTATTGTAAGTTCAACCCCGAAGCAGTAACCATAAGTCAAAGCCAAGATCCATCCTCTGTAATTTGTGATGGCATGGTAAAAAACCTGTGAGAAATTGTCTTTGTGCTTATCTCCAGATTTATGTAGTTGTGCGTAGTTCCCATCTGGTAAATCTTGGCCCAGAAAGAAAATACCGTAAGCTGATAATGTCTGAAACAAGGCAGGGATGAAAAACGCGATTCTCCAGGCTGTGAACTTAGTCGCGCCAATATGATGGATAAGATCGAAGACTAAGGGCATGATAAGCTGGGTGGCGCCGCCGCCAAGATTGCCCCACCCACCAGCAACGCCGTTGGCGGTGCCGACGACTCTAGCAGAGAAAAGGGAGCTCATCCAGAATTGGGTCGACACAAAAGTCGCTAGAGAGAAACCTGTGAAAAAGCGCACCAGGAGGAATGAGACAGGGGAGTTGACGATGGAAGTGCAGTAAACCGCCGGTGCAGTGAGTAAAGTGAGAGTGGCGGAAGCAAGACGAGGGCCGAATAAGTCGCATGCTGTCCCCATGGCAATTCGAGCAAAAACGGCGCCGGAAACTGCTGCAATTCCTGCATTTCCAATATCAGTGGCCGTGAGGTCAAGATTATCTCGGATGATAGGCAGTAGAGGCGGAGCAGCAAAAGTGGAGACGAAACAGGCGAAGAAAGAAATCCAGGACAGATGAAAGGCCCGCATGTGGGGTGCTGCCGCTGAAAATAGTCTGAATTCTGTGGCCTTGTGTTCAGAGTCCACTGGAAGTGCAAATTTCTTCTGACAAGAATCATCTGCCCCCTGAGAAATCTCCATGTCTGAAAAGAAAAGTGCTTAGATGGAGATTATCTCATCTCCCTTAAAATGCTGGAAAGGAGATGGAGGGAAGACGTTATCTTGGCCGGCTTATATAAAATCGAAGTCTCAGATGTGACGGGCAAGGATTCTGTACCCTTATTCTCTTTTGGACCAATGGACTACGTTATTTCTCTGAAAGAGAAGTTGTCAGAAAATGGCGTTAGCTCAAAGTTGACAACAGACAGCCTGTTTCGTTGGAACTGGCAAAATTTTCTAACTTCCCCAGGTTTGCATCAAAGAATCGGATGCTTATAATCTTGGAGAAGTGACCTTTTGTGGGTAAAAAGGGGGACTCCAAAGGCTCAAAACTCTTACACTATCGCCGAGTCACATTGCTGACTTACTCTTTGACATATAAGAAAGCAAAAATATTAAATTTTCATGTGTGAATTTAATTTTTCGGGGAGTGGAATTGCTTCTGAAATTTGATATTTATTATCTAGTGGTGTGTAAGTTCAAAGGTTTCTGCGTAGTAGGAAAGTGATGTTCGGGGACACGGCTGGTTTCATGCATTGACTTTGGAGGTGAGGGCAGGTTTCCAGGAATCCAAGTTAATGTGCAATTCTTGACTTGGTAAGAGATACTGATCAGATCCTCTGAATTTTCTTCCATGTGCTAATGACAACTAAGTCCTTTTCGACCATTGGCAGCAGCCTCAGTGATCTTTTTTTCTTCAACTTAGAACAGGAAAAATGTAAACATAAAACACGTTGTCGTTAATTTCTTTTCATTGAACCTCATGTATTAGGTGAAATGATCCAATCAACACAACACAAGTTGCCCGACTCAGGACTCATGTTGATGGGATTATCAAGAAATATCAATTTCACTCTTAATGAATCAGAATTTATGTCTTTTTTAATTACGTCAAGCGTATCTTCATTGCTCATCCACATATTATATTAATCATTACATTCTTGACACATAACAGTTCAGTATAAAAGTTGAATATTGCCATATTTACAAGTATGGTATCTTAAGCAATCCACACTTTTTATTCTTCATTAAAACACAATACTATATCTAATAAACCCTCACTATTTCAACAGTCGGCTCAAGGGTTTGGGAGTAATTTTGTGGAGACAAATATCCATCGATATTTAGCTTTTTGCTGTAATTTCAAAATTTAGAGATCTCCGCCCTATTAATTCATTTGCCTTAAATCGATCCCAAATATTAGTCAAACTTAAACGCAATAAAAAATCCACTCTTGAGCTTACATTTAATTACAACCCTTAATTGAATGTGTACTCAATTGAATTATGTATCGTTAGATCATCTCATTTTATAATTTTATATATATTCATCTAATAATTCACAATATCCAAACAAAGGGCTTAAAATTACCTTTTTTAATTTAATTAAGACTATAAAACTTCTTAGCAGGTAATAATGATATATGAAGGAACGACAGAGATTCGACGCCCTTAAAATGGCTCACTGTTGTGCTTCTTTAAAGCTGGAACGTACGTTATTCCCATGAATTGACATCCACCTTAAAGCTCCTTTCAAGTTTTACCATAGAACTTAAGTCCAACATTGGAAATTTCGAATATTTTACAAACAGCTAAGGAAAAACCTGCCACTTCCATCATAATCCCTGAAGACAAAAGGAAAAATTGTTTAGAAACTTTCATTTCATCCACCACTTTGTTTGACCTGCAGATCGATGGAGCTAGGGTTCAAGATTTCTTGTCCCCCGGGGCGTTTTGGTCATTGCTAATCAGCAATAATAAGTTGTTTGTATTAATAATATATTGTGTGATCATCTGGATGGAATATTAATGGCCAAACAAAGAATCTTTGAGAATCTGATAAAAAATTGTAAATTCCTTGGTCAGCAGTCACCGCCACCAACAATTCGTGCTTGGAGTGATGCATGCTACATGGCTTGTTTTTACTTGCTAACCAAGCGTCGAATTAGGGTAGATTGCACAATTGTTTTTATTTAATATTAGAGATTGGGAATAATATATGCAGTCCATCCCCCTTTTTTTTTTCATTTGGTATGTTATGTTAGATGGAGATGGTATATTAAAATTTTTGTTTATAGAAGGGGTTGGGGGATTACCGTCATTTTCTAACTAAATTACATGTACTAAAACTCATTTAATTGTATTTTAATTAATAATTAATTTTCTAAATAACAGGAGAAGGAAAATGAGTTAATTGAAGGTAAGAAAAGAATAAGAATACTCAATATTCTATTGTTTTTAGTATATGGATTTCTTTATTTTTTAACTAAAAAATGTAGAAATGACAAGAGTAGTTAGGTTCTTTTTTTTTTTTTTTTTGAGTGGAAAATGTGAAGAAAAGTAAAAATGAGAAGAATACCCTTTATTTATGCAAGATAAAATCTCACATCAATAAATTCTAAACTAGAATAATCAAAATTCTTGAGCAAAGAAAAAAGAATCTTAGATTCTCTACTAGGAAAAGCTACTAATGAAAGCAAAAATATATTTTGAATCATAAGAGAGCTCCCCTTTGCTATGGATTTTACATTGATATATTTACATGTCAGAATCCATCCGCCCCTATTAGAGGTGGTTTTTCCCATATTTTGAACAACTATGTCCACTAAGATTGGTAACTACCCATTTCTGGGAATTTGTCAGGAGTGGAGATGTGGCCTCATCCAAATCCCTTATTGAGTGGAGGTCAAACTACCTTAGTCACCTATCAATTCATATTTCAAATTTCAACTTGAATCCTACACTATTTCAAGCTTCAACGCGGCTTATCAAGTTGCTTCATGCTTCAGCTCAATAGTAGTCTCTTCAGCTCGGCCTATCATGCTACTTTAGGCTTCAACCCGGCTTATCATGGTGCCTCAGGCTTCAACTCAGCTTATCAAATTACTTCATGCTTCAGCTTAGTAGTACTCTTTCAACTCGGCGTATCATGCCCTTTCAAGTTTAAGCTCGGTGGTACTCTCTTCAGCTTAGCACTATAGGTAATCATTCTTAGCTGAAAACACCAATACTCAACTGGCCACATTAGGGAGTCAGTAGCACAGCATAGGGTCTAGTCATCCTATCCATGATGGGTTGGAGCTCGGGCCTTTTGATTTGAGCAGTTGATTAGCTTGCCTGCATATCCCAAGGGTAGCATCAAATGCCCTTTTTCCCGGCCACATGATCTGCCATATTTTAGAGCACTAATAATGTATTAAAAATGTCATTATTAATATATTTAGAGTAAGAAACAGCCTTTATAGGAACTTGGTGAAAAAAATATGTAATATAACTAATACAAGTTAAATAAATTTCTTTTATTTCCTTTAAAATTGATTAAGAGGTTGTTTGGATGAATTTAAAAGTATCTCAAAAATATTTTATAAGATGTTTGAGAAAGCTTGTAAGATGTGATAAAATATTTATTCTTTTTTTTTTTTATAGAGCTTTTAAGTTTTTAATATAAACATTAAAATTTTGTAATTTTTTTTTAAAATATTAAAAAATACTTCTGGTTACAAAATTAACATTACTAACATTTTATAATTTCTAAGTCTTATTTAACCAAACGTTTTAGGTGTTTATTCCTAAAATAATATATAATATTTGATAAATTCAAATTTTTTTTTGTTTTTGCAAAACATAAAAGTTTATATTATATTTAAATAAGTTTAATAGAACACGAAACTCACAAATTACAGTGTTTCTTTTGTTCGTCGTTCAGTGAACTAAGTGGTTCATTTTATCACTAGGCCACGAATTTATATCTGAACCTAAAAGGTGGGAAGATCATATTCCTACGTTCATCTCTTATATAATTATTGCTAATTTGAAATAAATTTCTTCATCTTAATATCAAAAAAAAAAATTAACGAACACGTTGTTGATAGAAATACAGACATTTAAGGAGATTAAATCCACTCCACCAATAGTATGAGTGGCCAATCGATTTTCAAGGTTCCATAAAAACAAAAGGAAGAAATTCTTTCCCTTATTTATCCAAAAAGTAAAGCACAAAATCATAGCCCTTTTCCAGTCGTTCGTCCTTGGACGAACCAAAGAAAGAAACACCTTTGAGGAGAAGAAGAAAAATAAATAAATAATCAACTAAATTAAGCACTCTTTTATTCAAAAACCAAAACTTTAAAGAAAAATGGATTTCACCAAAATCACCGTTTCTTTCTCCCTGGTAGTCGTTGCCACATTCCTTCTCCTCTCCATCGTGGTCTCCGCCACCGCCAGAGCCCCTCCGCCGGCCTCTGCCGTCGGCCCCTTCTGCGAAAACGCCGAGAACAGGACCCTCTGCACAGAAATGGTGAAAGGCGCCGAGACCTGGCGAGAAGCCATGAGAAATGCGATCATAGCCACCATTGAGAGAGTCGAGGACGGCAAACCGATAATCGACGACCTCGCATCGCAGCTGCCAAATACGATGGGGCCCGAGTATAGATCTGCCGCCGTGCAGTTTTGTGAAGAAGGGTACCATAAACTAATTTGGTCCCTTATAGAGTCTCTCCCACTCGTGAAGGATGATCCCCACGATTTGTTGAAGTTCCAATTGTCGGCTTCCTTATTTTGCCGACCCCGCTTGAATCGTTTTGAGGTTTCGTTACCCGAGGTTAATGCGCTAGAGCAAGAGATATTCAAGAGGACCGGCGTTCTCTTGGCGATTTTAAAGAAGAAGCCATGAAGATATGTGTGTGTGTGTGTGCGTATAGATATAGGAAGGCAAAGCATATTTATTTTAATGAAGTTTGAATTTTGTTTTCCTTTCACCCTTAATGTTAAATTATCATTATGTTGTTTCTAAAATATAATTTTTTAATTCATTATTCGAATAGCAATTATTTTTTTATTTTGAAAAGATATTCTCCTTTTAAGCGAGTTGAGCCCCTGTATCATGAGCTCTAAACTATAAGTTCGGCTATATTTTAATTTATTTTGTTCTTGAGAGTACTCTTAAAAAATGAATATTTCTTCTTCCTAACTATTTAGAGGGTTAAACGAATATATAGACAAACTTGTCTTTATTTTAAAAAATTTGTCATAATTTATTTTGAGAAAATATTTTTATTATCTCAAAATAAAATCAAATATTTTCTATAAAATGCATTATTATTTATAAAATATAATCATTTCAAATTATTACATAAATAGATCTTCTCTTGTCCGAGTCTCCAACATAGTCCTTATTTACATAGCCAACAAATCTAGCTGTAGAGTTTAGTTGATTATACATCAAATATTTATCTGCATAACTTCTTAAATACCTCATAACTCATTTCTTTATCTACGTGTCTTTTCTGACTTATGTATATACTTGCTCACAACACTAATAGCATATGAAATCAATATCTGGCCGAGTGGGGTGAAATTGCAAACTTGACCATATATCTAGATCTTACTGACGAAAATTTGACTTTAAAATTAGTACATTATCTTTGACAATTTCAGAAAAAATTTGGCCCAAATTACATCGTCGAGCGGCCAGAATTTGCATAAATATTTGTGTATACCATAAGTCCAAAACCATGTTTAATATTATATACTATTAATTATGGTTAATTAGTGACAACCTGAAAAACTTACAGCTTGTTTGGTTTTGTTTTCACTCATCATTTTCATTTTTTCTTAAAAATGAAAATTGAAAACTATCAATTCCTCCCTCATTTTCACATATATTTTTACTCTCAACACATTTTTCCAAACAAACTCTTATACTATCTCTCTATTTCCACAACTTATTTTTGCTACTCTTATTTGCACGATTTTTAATATAAAAACACAACATCATTCAAATACGTCTCATTTTTAACTCTACACAATTATTTCGTTTTAAACAAAACATCCGAACAATATTTCATTTTTAATCTCACATTTATAACTAACTTTTCACTTTTTTATTTTGTCAGAACATAAAAATGCTTCCGAAAAACAAAACCAAACAGGTTGTTGGGAAAGATCGTATAACATAAAATCCTCCATTTACTTTGTGATATGGGATATTGGGTGATATAATGAAATGAGGGATGGAGAGTTATTAGGGTAATTTTATATTTTTGAAATTATGTTTATTTTGTGGGATGATATGAATGATAAAAGTGGATAACTGTATTGAATGTTTACTTTGATGAATTATAATATTGGGATAAATTATAAAAGACTAAAGTATCACTAATTAAAATATTTTTGTATTTAGCATAAAAAAAATATTTTTTTGTCCATTTCAATACAATATCAAACTATTTCTTCTTTTTTTCAAACATAAAGAGATTAATTCTCCTCCATTCCAATACAACATCTTTACACATGAACATAAAAATCTTAAAATTCAAAGAATTTAGGTTAATTTTTTTCTATTTTGTTATTAATATCATTAGATAAATTACAATTATATATATATATATATTTCTTTTAATTATTTTTAATATAAATAAATTTTTAATTGTTTGATTGGCGCTACAGCCAGAAGTTTTTTGAAGCTGCAGCACCATTTAGTAAGATGGCATATGTTGTAATTAATTGTGAATAATTGGGATAAATTTATAATTTTCACTAATTATCTCACTTTGACAATTTCTGAGATAAAACTGTCATACCTCTTGGGCCGGATGGGCCATCATTCATTTAGTCCATATTCCACACAGTGGGGCGCTTTAGCTTATCTACCGGTTTCAAAACTTCCAAAGTAAATATTGGATGAAGTGGGATGTGGCCTATGAGTCCAAGTAAATAGGCTCTTAATATATTTGGAGCAAATTAAAAAATATATATATTTATTTATATAAACGCACACATTTCAAGAACTCGTTAGGCCAATCAAAATATTCTAGAAGTGACAAAGCATATTTCACGAGATTTCACGCGATTAACTCCATGCCACCAGCAATAGAAGTGGCAAAGCATCTTTCAAGCTGACGGAAACTAAACATATGGGGAATTCGTCCTTCTATTTAATCACATATTCCATAGCGCACAATAAAATTTAAAACCCATTTCCAATTGTTCGTCCTCCATCAGCGAACTAAAGAAAAAGCTTACGGAAAATGGGTTTCTCCAAAACCGCTGTTTCGTTCTCACTGTTCGTAATTGCCATATTCCTCCTCTTCCTCTCCACCGTCTCCGCCACCGCCACCGCCACCGCCCCCTCGGCAAGCTTCGCCTTCAACCCCCTCTGCAAAACCGCCGACAACAAAACTCTCTGTGCAGAACTGATAAAAGGCTCCAAAAGCTGGCCAGACGCCATGAAAAATGGGATCATTGCCACCATTGACAAAATCAAGGCCCGCAAATCGGTAATCGACGGCATCGGACCGAAGCTGCCCAACGAACTGGACGCCAATTCTAAGAAATTCATCGTGGACAACTGCAATTGGGGGTATAATATAACGATTTCCTCTCTCGAACAGTGCCTGGAATACATGAAGGATGAATTATACGGTAGACTCTGGTCTGACATAAGGCACTTGTGTTTGTATGAGTGCCATCCGGCCTTCGAAGAGTACCGACTACCTTTGCTACCCGAGGTTACTGCATTCGAAGATGAGATATACAATTTTAGAAAAGCCCTCTTGGCTGTTGTCGAGAAGATATATACCATTGAAATGATCAGGGACGGCACCACAAATATTTATTACAAGCGGCCATATTAAATTATCAAAAATATAATATATTGTAAATTCGAAATGATAAAGAAGAACAATAATAAAGTGTACATCTTTAATAAAAAGAAGAGTCACTTTATAATTTGAAAGATGATAAAATTATAATATTTTAAAATTTTGAGGTAGTCGACTTCCCCTCTTAGCCCTTGGCTCTGTCTATGGAAATGATGAACTAACTAAGGGCAAAATTCACTTTTATTCTAATGAGGTTTGAGTTTTGTATTATTTCATTGATAATGTCAAAATTATGGTCTTATCTATTTTATTCTATTTTATTTAATTATTTATTTTTGTTTTGAGTCATTTTTGGGAGAAAGAGTGATGAAACCTGGAAGAAGCAAACAATGAGGAAACTAGGAGAAAAACAAAATTAGAGAAAAGAACAATAATGTCAAGGGTATTTTAAAAAAATACAATTATAATTCAAATATTTAATTAATTAAAATAGTTATAATATAAAATGTGTTTTTAGCACTTTTCAAATAATTATTTAAAATAAAGTAATAATTGCATATTTCAATTGATTACATACTTTATATGTAACACATTTATCCTATTTCTCAAAATAAATAAGATCTAAAATTAAAATTATGCCGCTATTTGTTTCCCAAATTTATGAATATTATTTGAAATCAATATTCGTAGGATGCAGAGAAAAGAGAACATTAATCTAAATTATATGCTTTCTCTATGATATTGATCAATTAATCAAATAATACTATCATCACATATATGTGTAAAGTCAAGATTCACGTTCAAATAACTCAAAGTGCATGTGTGTATGTAGATAGGAAGAGAGAAACACATAGCTCCCCATTTTTACTATCCGTATGATCTTCTTAGCTGCTAAATTTATAAAATAATATAATTTGACAAATTTTAATTTCTTCTAAGAGAGTGATTTATTATATCATCATTTTTAATACATTAATATATAAAATTAATCAATAGTATAATTACTAATTTTCTAAAAGAACATAATATATATATATATATAAAGAAAATCACTATATAAGTACATTGACATTCTAGACTTAAATTAAGATCTCTTAATGTAACTTAGCCCTCGAAATGACAATTCTACCCCTTAATCTTCAAAATAACCCCTCAAGAGATGCAGATATAATTTATTTGTATATAAGTGGTGATAATTTTAATATTATTATACAACATTTTATTGCATATTTTTTATTTTTTATTTTTTGTTTGGTACCAAACATTTTCCCAGTGTTTTATTATATTATTGTGTAATAGAGCCATGCATGCATCGTGATCATCATTTTAATTATAGCAATTCAAGAATTTGATTCATCGTACAGAATACAGACACTTTAATTTTATAAACTACAGTCTAATTATAGCAATTCAAGAATTCGATTCATAAATTTGATCCCATCATTCTAATTATAGCAATTCAGAAATCTGATTCATAAAAGCTCGACTCTTTCAATACATGATAAAGCTTGATATGAAGAGCGCATGATCGGCACTCCCACAAATAACAGTATTTGATGTTAATGAATTTAATCTGTTGAATTTCAACATAATGGTGGGGGACCAGCTCATCTGACACACCTATTGTCAGGGTCCAAATAATTAAGCTATTCAAAGTAAGTGCTATGGAGACCAATTTGCACTTCAATCTGGTATTTGAAATCCAAAGTAAATCTGTCCAGGCCCAATGCAGAAAAGAATGGGCTATGCAAAAAAGAAAGTGGTGGGCTTCGAATTTTCTAAAGAAATATTGCAAGATACAATAAACTTCAATGACTGATTTTAATTTTAGATTCGATCTAAATTGGATTCAAATTTAGGATTTTTAATCAATTTTACTATCTGATAGAGTGGAACGATTATAAAAGTTTGTAACTCAAGATAAGTGGATCATATCAGACTCAAATATGATATTAACCAATGTTTTTAAAATCGGACCAGATAAAGAACCGATGACGTTATTGGTTCAATTGGTTGGACCACTGGTTTGACCGATATGACATCATAATAATATAATAATTATATTTAATTTTATAAATATAAATATTTTAATATTAACAAAAAATAAAACTTCCAATAATATAAAAAGAATATTATTTAAAAAAAATTCAACTTACTTACTTTTAAGTACGTTTTTTAGAAAGAAAAAAAAAATTATTTCACAATTAGTCAACTATAAATAAATTAAAAATAATATTTCACATTAATTTAAGTAATAATTCATTTCATGCTTCAACTCCAAGTAAAAATAAATTATTCTACGCTAAATATTCAATATAATTTAAGAAAGATTAAACAAAATAAAACAACAAATTAAAAATAAGTGTTTACATATAACTACCATTTCATTAAATTTCAAGAAAATAAATTCATGTTTTAAAAAATTACGTCCAAAATCTTTAATAATCATCTTTCAACTCATAATTTTTTTTACATTTTTTATTTTTATTTTTAAATTAATTTTTAAAATTTCAAAAAAATAAAATAAAATAAGTGAAGGAGTCAAAAACCAGTCAAATTGGTACCGGTTTAATCGGTTTTTGACCAGTTTTGATTGGTCCAACTGGTCATTGGTTTTTATACTTAACCGGACTGGATTGGTCTCTGGTCACCGATTCGACCAGTCGGATCTGCCGATCCGATTCAATTTTAAAAACACTTGTATTAAATCACATAAATTATATAAAGTATCAAATCGGATTTTGATATAAATATAGATAATTGGATTTGGATTCAGCACTGAGACACAAAGTCAGCACTAAGATATTTCTTTGACCACCAATTTCCTAAGTCGATCAATGCTGTTTCTATCTCCCAAAGTCAACATGAAATGCACATTTAGGGTGTTCTCATTCACTCTTTATCACCCACCATCCTTGGAAAATTAAAGAATCTGCCGACCATATCTATTTAGTTCTAAGTCACTGTTTGATTGCAATTGCAAGCCTTTTCCATTTGGACTTTCCATCCCCATTACACTCTTTTTCCATTGCCTTTCGGCACTAAGTATTAATCAAAGTCATGATACCATAATTAAGGTTGAGTAAGATACTTACCTCCCAAAGAAGCATCATAAGTGCATAGTATTTTTCCTAACAAGCACTAAATAAATGTGATTTCTCTTTCGAGGTGGCTGAGTTAAGTTAATGAGGTATGTAAATAAAACCTCGCCTTTAATATAATTAACCAGTTTCATAGTCAAAGAACAAATCATAAACTATATATTAACCAGTTTTTTATTTTTCGATCGCCAAAGGGATAAAAGAAATATCGTGTTGTTTCTTCATTAGTTTATGATCTTTAGTAGATCTCTCGATAGGATTCAAACTCAAATGAAGTTCTTACCATAGGGGTTGGGGGGAACGAATCAATCTTGTAAGATTTTCAAAAACTTCTTCGATTCTTTCACAATCAAATCATCTGCTTCTCACATTCCGTAAATAATCGGGATATGAGAAATATCTAAAAAGACATTTCAAGAATCAATCTGACATATATACACGCATGAAATAACATAAATTGACAAGGATGGAAAAGGGACACCACCACGATCTAGAAACTAATGATTTTTTCAAATTTTTGTACTAATTAAGAATCTTAATCGTAATGGAGACCCTAATTAAGCATTGCTTGTGATCATTCTTGTCCGAGGTTCTATGATAATCACCTATATATGGGGGGAACATATTAGATGCCATATGAGCTAGCATTGATGGAATCAAGCAAAGGAGAGAAGTTGCTAATTATGGGGTATGTCACATAAGAAGAACTCGTGTTCACATTTTGTGTAGTTGGCATGAGCAACATCATCATCATGTGCATCATGATGATGCAATGGAGGGGTGGTGGCCCAATATGCATGATCATGAAATGCACCTAGCTACCATGGCCATGATGCCACCAGCCCCCCACCCCACCCCAACCCCCCCCCCTCCCCCCAACCAACCCAACCCACAAAAAAAAGAAAAAAAAAATGGAGTGGGCAGACAAAAATTCTCATTCTTCCTTTACAACAATTCCTATACACCCTTCTTCAATCATGGTTTAGGAAAATCTCCACTCTGGACCTGTGGGGGTGACATTCTCAGTGGCTAAAGTACCATCTTTAATTATATTTCTTTGTCAATCTTTTTATTTGGCTGAGAAAGCTGGGGTTTGCAGATGAGACATAATGATTGCTTAACATTTCTCTTTAGGGGTCTAAATCCTTTGAATCATGCCATTTTCCCTGTTAAAGTTAAAGAGTCCCTTTGCATTGGTCATACAATTTGAAATATATATGTGCTCATCAACAAAGATGATAAACACCAAATAAAACTTTAATGCAGCATGCTATTCCATGATTTTCTTTATTTCTCTTGGGGGAGAACAAATATAAAGATGGCATATAGTTTCTAACTTTAAATTTTCACATATACATCATAGACTTTGTGACCTTAATGATCAGAATATGAATTATTGACTTGAAGCAATTTATTGATTTGATTTAGTAAAAGTGAATTATCAAGAAAAATTAAATATAAAACGATAAGTAAGCACACAGTGTATCTTGATTCGATTCCAATCGAATGACCTATGCATACAGTGTAAATAGAATAGAATTCCACTAAATTTAATAGTATAATATAAATATTTCTAGGTTATATTTTTAATTTCAATATATTCAACTTGACCCCTCTATGTATTTTTTACTTAAACTCAGTCCTAGTTGCGCTTACCCCCTATGTTTGAACTTTGAATTTTAATGTGAATAATTCGAAGATTTTTATTTTTTTACTGCTCTTCAAATAATGTAACTCTATGTTTTAATATTTGCAGCTTCATATTTTGCTTCTCTTTTTTCCTCACTATTTCCCTCGATCCAAACATAGCAGAAAAATGTTTCCTTAAAAATTATTCACAAGAATATTAATTAAGTTATAATTTTAAATTTTTTGAGAAATCAAGCATAAAAATGAAACTCATGTCACGCTGCTGTGGCCTAAGACATCGCAACCCTAAAATATTATCTATCTTGATGATGTTTAATTGATCCATAAATGCAAGACATATGCTCAAATAACATTAAACCTTTACATTAAAGATTGGGATTATAACTTTTTATATTATGTTCGAAAAGCATATATTATATATCACATATAACTTAGATTCTTGAATACAACGAATTAAACGCAAGGGTGAAGTGATAGTTGATCCCAAATTCGTTGTACCAGTTGATGGTGAAGTGTTTGGTCCAACCCCTAAACTACTCATCCTATCTTGGATTATGATTCTTCTCTCTTTCATGTGTGCCTTTGTAAAAATTATACCCTTTGTGCTGTATTCCTCTTTCCAAGTATTCTAATGGTTGGTATTCGGACGTTATCCTCACGGTTTGGCAAGAATATGAATCCCTCCACTTTGTTAGCTTTGCTTTCCCTTTGCATGATTTTGTTTGGTCAATGGGATTAAAGTGCAAAAGACTCCATACATGTGTTGTAGATATGTATTAGAATCAATTCACGGTTTAAAAAAGTGTTGTGTCCGACGTTGAGTAATTTTTGGTTCAATGACATAAGTTTTACAAGCACGAGATCAAGAATTCAAAACTTATGAACTCATGACGTGCTAATTCAAATTGTGTTATGTATGACATCGAGTGGTTTTTGACCTAATGATATAAGTTTTACAAGTACGAAATCAAGGATTCAAGATTTACGAACTCATAACGTGGTTATTCAAACTTAATTTTTGAACAGAGCTATTCTACAACTGTGTATTATTTGGACAAATAATTTCATATTGAAGTTGTCTACAATTAGAAATTATCTTGCAAAGAGTTATTATTTATTAAATATTTTGACCAAAAACAAATATTCGCCACGCACCCGCGAAGTGGGGCAAATGGCAATATTAATTTAGACCACAGGCATGATGAAGCAAGGTCATGTGAGGTGACTTCTGAGAAAAAGGGTTTGGGTCAAAGGGATAAATAGAAGAAATGGGCCCACAGTCAATTTTCCATGCTCACTATTCTATGTTTGAGGGCCTAAAAGATATGGACCCTTGAAATTTTGTTGGCCCGTTTGACTCTCTTTTTTTTTTTTTGTGAAAAAAATGAAGTTCATTCGGTCGAACATGAGACATAATAGGAGAAACTAATGCCACTTAAACTACAAGCCACTGGACTTTAGCTTCTTAGCTTACAAATTGGATATTATTATGTGTATAAAAATTATTAAAAAAATACAGTAATACAATTTTTTATTTTTTTTTGAAGAAATGTAATAAAGAATTTTCTTGGCAAGAAAATTGCAATCTCAAGCACATGCACACGCTTGGTATGATTGGTTTTATTAGTAGAGGGTACTTTTTAAGTTTGATTTTGAATAATTAATAATGTCATGTGGTCTTATAATTCTAAAACAACCCCTTTTCATTTCAAAAATCCATATGTTGTCCCCTCTTCATAAAGCAACTCAAGCTTTTCTTGCAGCCTTCCAGTTGACAACTTTCTCAAGAATTTCTGCCTCCTTTGATCACTTGGATTGAAGACATATACTATATGTTAATGCATACGCTTTACTTTTGTGAGTAGATTAAGGTTGTGTTTGGATTTAAAGAAAAGATTTGGACTAATAAACACATTTTAAGTTACATTTGAGCTTGTAAATAATTCCAAGTTGCAACTTTACCAAACTCATTGATGTGCACTTAATCAATATTTTACCTCCCATTTTATTATTCATCCTACATTTTCATTTGAAAGTATTTTGGGTTCTTTGTTTTTAAAATGTTTTATTTTATGGATAATGTAAGGTGTTTGCTATCCATTATCAAGTATTTATCTAAGACAAATTTTAAAGCACTTATTGTTTGTTGATAGCATAAAAGAGATGATAAAATACAATTTAAAATAGAAGATATGTACAATAACAAAAATATTAAATAGAATGAAAAAATAAATTAAGCAAAGCTGCTATAAATACATTGACTTTTGCTATAAGTTTCTATTTATTTACTACAGTGTATATATGTATATACATCTATACTATTATAAAAAGAAATATCATTTTGTGTGTAAATTGAAAGTTATTTATGGTTGTTTACATAATTTACCCTTCAATTATTCCAACAACTAAAATGGGTAATGCAATTTGAAGGATAAAATGGAGAATTCAGTACAAAAAAGTGGTTTGAATACCAACTTTAGACTATTTAGTAATATTCCAAATTTCTCCTTTAAGTTGTCTTTTAGAAGTAATGGTTTAATAAGGTCACAATTATAACTTTTTACAAAATCCGCAAACCCACAAATTTGTATTGTCAAAATTCAATCTTTCATTATTTTCTTTATCATATCAAAACATCTAACACAATTTTAACTTTACTCATAATTTAAATTATTTTATATATTAATTTTAAATGATTCAATAAGTAGTTTTATGCGCTGCAAAAATTGAGTACAACTGCTAGTATATATAAAAGACAACGCGAGTGACAAATTGATCAATTGGCATTGTCTTTACCATTATATCTATAAAATCTCAAAATGTAACGAACTCTTGATGTGGGGTCATTTGTGTGTATTAATATATAATATCAAGGTCTCCAAATGCAAATTATTTAGGAATAAATGTCAATGAAAAAAAAAGACAGACATTATAAACCAAATATAAACGGAAATAATACATCAAAAATTAAAAAAAATAATAATTTCTTTGAAAAAATAGGTTGTTGACAAAGATTTAGCCCCCAAATAATGAGTAAACCAACAAAAATGCGCATGCAAATTCATGAATGCTTGCATAAGCACGCAGTGCAAATAACCAGGCGCGCATGCCCTATTCCATTCCACTGCTTAAAACAACATTATAAGTACTAAAAATTTTGCTTCTCGAAGAAAAGGACGGTTCCAAGAAGAGGTGAATGCACTAAAAAAATTACTGTGAAAAAATTCAAATATTTATTTTCATTTCTTGAAATTTTTTTGTTTTCAAAAAAGTGAAAGAAAATTAATAAAAAAATTTGGAATGTAGGAAAGAAATTAAAAGGTAAAATAGTTATGAGAGAGGCTACTGACATAAAGAACATCTGGGAAAGTGAGAAAGAGAAACACCCAAAGCAAGGAACTTTGGAAACCCAGAATCAAGTGTAATTCCTATATGCCCTTAGAGCCAAAGTAAAGAATATAGCATAATAAGTAGCCATAATATTTTACACTATAAATTTGATACAAAAAAGTTAAAGTTGGAGTCTTTGTATTGGAGACTGGAAGCATAACACCCCCCCCCCCCCCTCAACCCACCTCCAACCCCAATCCCTCATCCTCATTTCCTTCAATTCTCATTCTTTCAAAAAAATTAAGTATCTTATTATTATTGCATGTCTTGGTCACAACCCCACATGGCCATATTTATAACCCCCACCCCACATGGGCAAAACTCTAAAAATTCACAAACATGTAATAATTTCCATGTTTTTTTTATTTCAATGCATGCCTAGAAGTTGTACATTTGTCAGAATATATAAGTAAACTAGAGCACAGGAGGCAAATCCAGGACGGTTTCAATTCTTTTTCCAGTTTTTGAAGCTTTGGAAATGGTGAGAGAATGAGCTCTTAGTTTCCTTAGAGTGGATACTTTTTTTTTTTCCTGCAAATTCTGAGAAGATGTGGTGCTGTTTGGATCACAGAAGAAGACAACATCAATGTAGACAAAAACAAACAGTTGTCTTAGAAGAAACAAGTTCCTCCAGAATGGCTTCTAGTTGCCCCAAGTTCTCCCCAATCATTTCAGTTTTTGTTTTCTTCCTCTTCTTTATCTCCTCAGTGGAATCAGTCGATTTGAACGGTACCAGCCAGGATTTCAGGCCTGGAGATGAGTCCAAGAAGTTGAAGTATATCAGAGCCCATCTGATGAAAATCAATAAGCCTGCTGTCAAGACAATTCAGGCAATTTTTCTTGACTTCCTCACTTTGATCATTATCAGATAAAAGAATCCGATTTTCCTTTCTGGTTTTCTCATTTTTTTTTTTGTCTTGTTCTATGTTGTACAGAGTCCTGATGGTGATATCATAGATTGTGTATTATCTCATCGACAGCCAGCTTTCGATCACCCTCTCTTAAAAGGACAAAAGCCAATGGTAAACACTGAATTCCTCTTTATTAAAATCTGAAAAAGAAAGTGCCCTCCAGCACAAGTCATTAAATTTCATGCACATATATATGTTCTTGAATAATTTGCAGGATCCACCTGAAAGGCCAAAAGGGCACATACCAACAACAGACATACTTCAGGAAAATTTTCAGCTTTGGACCATGTCCGATGAATTCTGCCCAGAAGGCACCATTCCCATCAGAAGAACAACTGAACAAGATCTTCTGAGAGCAAGTTCTGTCCGAAGATTTGGCCGCAAAATAAGACGGCCCATTAGAAGAGATTCCACCAGCAATGGCCATGAGGTAATTGAATCTGAACACAGAAATATCATACTTGTGTAGTTCTCTTATTTTCAAGAATTTCTGCTGATCAATCTGTTTTTCCTGCTGCAATTTTGAGTTTCCAGCATGCTGTTGGCTATGTGACTGGAGAAGTATATTATGGAGCTAAAGCAAGTATAAATGTGTGGGCTCCTAGAGTTGCCAGCCAATATGAATTCAGCTTATCACAACTATGGGTAATAGCTGGTTCCTTTGGCAATGACCTCAACACCATTGAAGCTGGTTGGCAGGCATGTTCACCATTTTCTCTTCTCCATAAACTGTGACCAAATTTAGATTAAGGGATCTCTTCAGCAATCATTAGAGCAAAAATAAATATTGTGGGTATGTGATTCAAAAATCGTTTGTTTAGAGAATTTGCTTTGTCAATCTAGTAGTAAAATCTGACTTGAAAACGCATTTGCTGCTTAGAAAATTCGCTTTGTTAGTCTCATAGTGAATGCCTGAGTAAATATATGATTTAACTAATTTAATTTTTTTTGTCGTTGACAGAAATATTTATCAATATGTCCCTAAGATTTATTATTAGTACATCAAATTTCAACAAAATTTTCCAACTTCATTAAAGCAGCAATTACATCTTCAACTACCTTTCTATGTGTCCATGGATGCTAATTATTCAATTAAATTTCCAACAGGTTAGCCCAGAGCTTTATGGGGACAACTATCCCAGGTTCTTCACCTACTGGACAGTAAGTTTGATCTATTCTTCCACTCACTTGTAATTAAAAAAAAAAAAAAACAGTAATCTCTTATGCAAATAATAATTAAAGTATGATGATAAAAAAAATAACAATTAAAGTTTATAAATTTAATTAATGTGAATGCAGAGTGATGCATATCAGGCAACAGGCTGTTACAACTTGCTTTGCTCAGGCTTTGTTCAGACCAACAATAGAATTGCAATTGGGGCAGCAATTTCTCCAACTTCATCATATAATGGCGGGCAATTTGACATTAGCTTATTAGTGTGGAAGGTAATTTAATTTTATTACCATTAATATATACTTTTTTAATTTATTTATACACACGCATAAACATCAAGCGCCCGTTCATGCTCGAACTTTTAAGCTCCCACATTATGTCGGAAATTTATACCATCGAGCCACATGCCACTTGGCATTACCATTAATATTTTTGATTAACAAGTTCTACATTTTCTTGTTTTTTACAAATTAGCCCTCGATTTTTATTTTTATTTTTTATTTTTTGAACTTTTTGAATTCTTATAAAAAGAATTATTACTTTAACCTTCTGTACCAATTTTTAGCCGTTGATATTTCTCAATGTATTGAATCCAAAACGTGCCCTAACCAAATATATGGAGGTCAAGATTATTTCCAGTTTAGTAAAATTAGCCAAAGGAATGGGACTGAATTGATAGGACATCCAAAGTTTCGGGGTGGAACTGCAATTTATTATTCGGTCAAAGATATTCTATGTAATAAAAGATACCCACACCTGGGAATCTCAGTTGCAAATTGTCGGAATAAAAGATTGATTTCTTGCCCTTTGCTACACAAAAAGATAAAAAAAAATAAAATAAAAGCTTCTTTATTTATTTATTTATTGGCAATTAATTTTTTAGAAATTGGTGGGTTGGGAAAGGAGGAAAAGGGGATGTGGAGCTAAATTTTCATCATGTATACACACCTCCTTGCTAACATACGCATGTTGTGAGATACACTCCAAGATTGCATTCACCATAGAAGGACTCAAAACGTAATTATTTTGCTTGTTCCTTTTTTGCTTTCTAAGATTCCTCCACTCTTCTTTTCCAAGCAAAGATATCTACCATCATACCATTCCACTTTGCGATTTTATCTATACAAAATTATTCCCGACGTGTATTTTTCTTTTATTTCTAGTACCTACTAACCCTAAATGTTCAACTTGACACTAACTTTATTGCCATTGGAGCATTCATACATTGCATCACAATAAAACGGGTTTTAGTAGGTGAATAAATTTGATTTCATCAACATGATCAATCCAGTTGACTGAGATATTATTGCTTTAATTCTGTGACTAACCATTGTAAAATCTTAAAGATGTAAAATCGTTATAATACATGTTCAGAATACTGAAGTTATTGTTATATTGTTTTGCAGGATCCGAAGCATGGGAATTGGTGGCTAGAGTTTGGGATGGGATTTTAGTTGGCTATTGGCCATCTTTTCTATTTACACATCTTAGGGATCGTGCAAGTATGGTACAATTTGGGGGCGAAATTGTAAATAGCCGAAGCTCGGGGGGCCACACATCAACCCAAATGGGGAGTGGGCATTTTGCAGGAGAAGGGTTTGGAAAAGCATCTTATTTCCGAAACCTCCAAGTGGTGGATTGGGATAATAGCTTAATCCCTTTATCAAATCTTCGAGTTTTGGCCGATCATCCCAATTGTTATGATATAAGAGGTGGGATAAATAGAGTTTGGGGTAATTATTTCTATTATGGAGGGCCAGGTAGAAATTCAAGGTGTTCTTAAAGAGAAATAATATATGGTTTTTTTTTTTTTCTCCTTTTTATTTGTGGAGGTGATTTTAGGTTACTTTCTTCCCAAGATGGGCATTTGGCTTCGGTTATTCTTTTGATTTTTCGCATGATCTAACAAAGGATACATTAATTATACCATTGGTTAGGGCATTGTAAATTAATAAGTGAAAATAGTGAATATACTATGTTTTTTTTGTCATACTTATTATACTTTTGTTGTTTGTTGCTGATCAATATGTAAACTTTGAGAAATTATTAGGTTTTTATTTTTTTTATTTTTAAATCACACAAACAACACATATAAAATGATCATTCAGATTTGAATTTTAGATTTCACACATATGAATATGAGAATAATGCTTTTTTTTTTCTTTTTTTGAGAACATATAATGACGAATGTATTCTTTCAACAAAATAATATTATCTTATTATTAAAATTGAATTAAGTAAATTGAAGTACAAACTGCACATATTTATGTATATAAGGAGCTTATTCAAATTCAAACTCAAACTCATGACCTCCCACATAATAAAGGATATTTATGCTATTGGAATACACGCCACTCGACAAGAATAATACTATTAATTTGATCAATACTAATTTTATATAATACTAGATGCATATAGTTGGAATAGCTAGGGGTCGGCCATCTACTAGCAACTAAGCTATTAAACATACCGAGGCCTCCACCTGACCAAATTCGACTAGATCCCGAACAAAAGTTTTGGGCCAGGTTGGAGTTATGTTACCTGGCATCTCGACATGCCCCATCCACCAGCCCCTCGAGATATTGAAACCAACGGCGATTCAAACATACAAGTAACGTTTCTACTCTTGCCCATAGGAAGAGGCCGGGGTGACAAGAAACTTACGGCGGGGTCGAGCAGTGAGATAATAAAAGCCCGATTCGTCGGTGCTACTTGACTTGCGGGACATTGGAAGGTGAAAAAGATTTTCAAAATTTTCAAAATTGGCAGGTTGGTCAAATATGTGCATTAGGACGATAAAGCCATAAATAGTAGAAAAGCAGTTCGGCAAAGTTAGGTTATGCACACTTCTAAACCCCTAAGCAGGTCGACTACAGAACCACCTAAGGGGAACCTAAGACCACATTTAAAGGTGTCCTCAAACACAGTTATACACCCAATCAGGGGTCGATGCATCCGACCAGAGGGCTCAGGTGTCAAAAGCTCATACTCTGCGGGAACATGATACAACTGCCTAATACGCCTCAGGTCGGCGGGAGTACGATCACTATTTCACTATAATGATTGGGGGTAAATAATCAACCACGTGACAAAGGAGCCTGACTTGGCCCAGCTCCATCACCCCCTGCTAGCACGATCGTTGCTCGAGCTATCGCTCGACGAGCTACTTGACTCCTTTAATGAACCCCCAGGCATATCAGAATGAGCCGCCTCGCTATCCCCCCCATGATCACCCTCGGAATCAGACAAATGCAACATGACGACAGCAAGGGAAGAACGCTAAGGAAAATAAAGGAAGAAACTTACTCTTTGTCGGTGAACAAAAAATGCAGTATAGTAACAACAAATGCAGTTGGCTCAAGGCTCGACCAGATGCAAAGGCAGTAAAAGTAAAAATGAGTACTTTAACTGCACCTATTTATAGGCACACGAGCGTGGGAATCCAAGCAGTTGTAATAATGTTATAACCGCCGTTCGGCACCACACCCGACACGATGTAACCGTCGCATTAAATGCACAAAACTCAGGTTGATTTTCAAAAGCCCTCATAGACAAACTCGCGTAACGACACAACAAACTACTCCCCAATCCTTCTCGTCGATCATCTCGTTCAGCATTCGGGAGTGGGGGGACTCATGATATGGGATGACCCAATGGGCTCGACCCAAAGGCCACAGACTCAATAATGTAGCATTAGGCTCATCTTGTTCTTGGAGCCCAATTGGGCTACTGACTTCAGGTGACCCAAATTGACCTATCATACTCTGGCGAGGGGCTGTTCGACTAGGTCACAGCAAGACCGCTAGTCGACCCATCGACCACGGCGCTCGGCCACATCTCCTGCCACACGCCAACCCATTGTAGGGTCGACCCTGTCACCAACCATGGAGGTCGACACGGCCAGAATCAACTCTGCTGCATTAAATGCCCTGACAGGCAGAATGCCTCCGCATTAATGGCGCATGCCACCCCAGTACCACCCATGCTGCCGCACTATGCTGGAGGCGCGTCTACAATGTACTATTTTGTCTATGAAACTTGAAAATACAGCCACCTGGAATAATACAAGAATGGGAGATGACCTAATAACCCTCATGTAAGGACAAAGATCCCTCCTACATGTCAAGGGCATCTCTGACAAATCTCCATTGGGAGAAGGCTATAAATGTCTCCCCTTCAGCCTCAGAAAAGGTAGGCTATTCGATATACAAAAGCCATCACTCTACTACTTATTATATCTAGTCGATCCTATACTAACTTGAGCGTCGGAGTACCTTAGCCGAGAGCACCTCGACTAGCCTGACGTTTGTTCGTGATTGCAGGACTCAACCCAACTAAATTCATACATCGACCAGAGAGGTCAAACCTTTCCAATTTATCCTTCGATCCAGTTATGAGCGAATTTCACCCTCATCACATATAATAGAGGATATTTATATTATTGGAACACAAGCCACTCGATGAGAATAATACTATTAATTCGATCAATACTAATTTTATATAATATTAGATGCATATAGTTGGAATAGCTAGGGGCCGGCCATCTACTAGCAACTAAGCTATTAAACATAATGGGGAACATCAATTATTACAAGAAACAATTAATGTCGTAACTGTTAGATGCCAAAATGGGGGTAATATTAATGAGGGTTGCAATAAATCACTCCAATTAAGTAATGAAATATCAATCTTGAGATTAATTTTAGCTTAATTTCAAGTATTTAATCCACTAAATAACAACTCCATTGCATGTGTAGTCAAGTAGCTAGCCGCATAAATTTTCCGTATAATATAAGAGGTCAGGAGTTCGACCTCGAATAGATTCTTGATGTGCGTGAAAAAAAAAAAACCATTGCACGTGTAACAATAAATAGGAAAAAGTCAACGTACAAATTAATCACACAATGTATTAATTAAGGGGAAAAAGCACCTTTAGACCAATAAAGAAAAAGGGGTTGGGGGGAAGGAAGGGGGCTCTCATGTGTACAAGGAAAAGTTTGAGAATTAGCATTGAAGTGTTTGATGGATGCTAGTAACTGTCTTCTTCTTCCTTCTTAATGAATCCACCCACCTTCATAGATGTTGACAGACAATATTGATCACCAGTCCACTACTCAGGGCTGGCAGGGCCTCTTGATGAGTCTTTTGGTGTGAATGAGAAATTAATTATGTGATTCCATCTATCATGATTCATGACAGATAACTATATTAAGGAAACTTTTATACTTTTACAAGTTAAATATTCCATAAGGTCAAATTTAGATGTTCACAAATATGTTGGGATTATTGTCCATCGATCGACCCTTGCCACTTTAAGATTACTTTCAATTCAATAGGTTGGAGATGTTCATTTCCAAAATGATGGGTTGTATCCTTTCTAAATGAGGATATAAGTTTTTCTATAATTGGATTGGATTCAATTCTTAACCTAACAAGACTAATCTCCACCATTAAGTACAATAGACATCGATACACACCAGATTACGTTTGCATATCATTCATTATATATTTGTCAAATTGCACTAACCATGAATGTCTAATACCATCATATTCAGATGTATGCAATCTTCAGTAATTTCTATCTTTACTCTCTATTTTTATTCCCGTCAATGTTGAAAGATTTTCATTGGATGGCTATCAATGATTATTTTCAATTGACCCACCGCAACATTATTTCTACTTGTAAATATCAACCTAACTCTGAATTTTTGAAATGACTCAAATAATTACAAAAATATAACGTGGGTTCATCTACTCGTCTTACCTTTTGTTGTTCAAACAAATTTAAACTACAAGTGATCAAAAAGTTACTTTTCTAACAATGTACTATTATTTTATCTTTTTCTTTTCACATTTAAAGCAAGTTTTGAGAAAATGTAACCATGTATTGATGAGTGTGGACCTAGTGATGGTTTCTTGATGATGACATGTTGATGCCTCATGGCATTGTGATCATGGTCATGAAACAAAACATATTCCCTTGAGTTATCACAAATCATAATATACCATTCATTGGAACATACATGCTATGGCCAGCAAATTCTGAGTACCAGCTATGTGTAAATTATGACACAGACAACTCATGCTTCCTAAATCATACATGTTGCTGTGGTGTGCTCTTAGCAAATAATTTGTACAACTGTTGTGTATATATGATAATGGGCCTGCAGGCCCAATCCTTTTCCAAAAAGTATATCACTGGGCTGGTTGGCCCAATGGGCCTCAACTCGAGTTCGTCATCGAATGCTATTTTTCTCCATGAACACAATGTTCTAAAACCCTTCATGTTTTTTTCATCAAATGCAAGGAAATGATTTGATTATGCAATGACAAATCATAGTTGAAACGTTTTTCGAGTTCTCTCAGGATTAGATACTGTTCCTCCAATAGTGCGAACACCAAATACTTCTCGACAAAATTTCCTATTTGTCCTAATAAATTGGAATCCAGACTATGGATTAAAATGGATTCGTCCTCGTTCAGCTCTTTAGGTCAACACATTTGGTTAATGGTCTTGTTGCCCATATTTTAAGTGATCCGTATCAAAAGAATTTCTTTTTCGATTGGTCTTGAAAAAGGTAACAATGTCTGAAAAACATCCATACTAAATGTTTACTCATCGTACGTCTGGTAGGCTGGTAGCTACTATGGTTTACTTGTATTTTTCTCTACTTTAGACGTACCTTTCTTGGGTACAATATCCACTTGAAGTAATGAGAATGGACACAGGAGAAACACATGATGGACAAATGGTTTGGTTAAGCAGACCCATTAGGAGGTGTTGGGCGAGTTTGAGGCAGCCCATGGCCCAATGACAAAAATGTCCGTTGGCTTCCGTAAAACCAGCACAATTACTCCTAATGCTTCACTTTTTTGCGATTGATGATGATTAGGTACGTCACCTCCAAATATAAAGTTCAGCTGTTTTAAGGTATTGTTTCATTGATACGTATGTGATGAGGAGTTTTATCTGAAAAAAACTTCTCAAAAGGTGAAAGATCAAGAACATCTTATAAATTATTCAAAATCATCAACTTTTTTAATGTATGACAAATCAGATATCATCAGTAATATATCTTTATAATTAAAAAAAAAAGATATCTACCGACAAAAGAATTGCTCGAGAGAGTGGCTTCAAAAAATAGGTTGTCAGTAGATACATAAATATTTTAATTAGGATACAATTAGAATTGAATCTGACACCTTTATATATATAAATTCGAACTCAATTCCAAGTTTAATAAGCTTGATCTCACGTTATATTAGTTCGAAAAATTTACAGAAGCCAACACCCTTAACTCCAATCACGATATTTTTTTGCAAAATAGGATGCACACATGATGTCTTACTTCAAAATTCGAAAATAGAATTCTCGAATTGACATAAAAATTCTTAAATTTGATTTGATTCAAGAACCTTCTACAGCATGTTTGAATTTTGATCATTCTACCTAAATCACACGGCATTTTCGGAAAACAAATAAAGGAAAAAGGAAAAATGGACATGCGTGTGGGCTAGAGGTTGATAAACTATATTTAGTGGTTATAACAAAAAATTAGACTTAAATTTGTACCAAATTAATTAATGAAAAGAAATCCTTGCTTGAAGGTATGAATCGTATGATTCACTTACGTGTAAGATTTACAAGAGAAAATTCCGACCATATATTTGAAATGATTGAAAAAGACATACCATAACCTAATTGTCATTAATAAACATATTTTAATTAAGTTTTTATTTTAATCTTTGCCCCTTTTAAGCCCATTTGTCCATCTTTACACGTAATAACAACTATCAGTCAAAGCAATTAGATATAATCAAAAGCATGGGGCCCACGCTGGCCCTTTATAAAAAAGAAAAAGAAAAAGAAAAGGAAAAAGAGAAAAAGTAAAAGGCAAAGAATACTTCTCCCATTGTGTCACTCATTATTTATTTTGACATAATTTTTTTGGGTATATTTATTTGCAAAAAAGTAGTTTCTAATTGTGATAACCTTGTTTAAAATATAAAAAGTATTTATACTTCAACACATTTTTAAAACTTATAAAATATTAAATTTTTATATTGAGATTTTAAAAAGAAATTAGAATCTCTTCACATTTTGAAGAAACTTATAACAATTTAATATCTAATTTGAAAACGTTTCAACTCATCTCTCAAAAAAATGCTCTATATTTTCCTTCAACATAAGATCAATGTTGTAAAAACAAAAAAAGTAAAAAGTAAAAACCTTGTTCTTTTTCTTTTCAATTTATTTATTAAAAAAGAAGACGATTAAATCATATAAAAACAAATCGAATACACATAAAAAGTCAAGTGGTCAATTATTATAATAACGTCGACATCATACTTTTATGTATAAATTTTGAGATTCGAATAGTAATACATATTAGACATGCAAAATATATGTAAATATATAAATAAGAGAATATACACAAAAAGAAAAGAAAAAAGACAAAATAAAACAAATATTGCACCAAATAAACAATTAAAAAAAAATATGTCCGAGCCGTAACCTAACATGATAAGCTGCATGTGCTTCACAATTAAATAAACTTAAACGGGGGTTACTTTTCAACAACCAAACCACTAAATATTTATTATTATATCATTATTCTGTGTGGGCAAGGCCAATAGGCCATAACCAAGTCTACCACCACATATTTCGAGTTTTGCTCAAGTACCCTTTGAAATTTTGCAATATTTGACTCACGCACGTTTGAATTAAATCAACCCCAAATCTAGAATTCAAACTCGAAAAAAATGCCGTAATAGGTGGATAAATTTGACTTCCACTATGAAGTTATAGGTTGCATCTAGAGAGCCCATAAGTTGTGGCAATAAATTGCATTTTCTTTTGTATATGGGTTCTAATTACATAGATACTACATAAATATGAAGTTTATAAATATTTTCGTTTAAATGAAATTTTAACGTACTTAAATGTTTATTGAGTGAGCGTATAAGATTATCAAAATATTATTTTAAGATGTTGAGAACTCATAAGATGTTAAAAGTTGTTTAGGTAATGTTTGAATATAAATTATGTGTTTTGGGATAATGAGTTTTGGGAGTAGAGTTTGGAATGTGATATATATTTGCTTATATGTTGTAAATAGTAAGAAATTATTTTGAAAAAGTTTGATATGTTCGTTTATATTTTGGGAGAGATAAAATTTATTGGAGCAGTCAAATCAATGCATTTTTTATTGAATTTTTGGAGTGAAAATGGAGTTGAGTGGTTTTTATAATAATAATAATAATAATAATAATAATAATAATAATAAAATATGTATGATATATTGAAAAATGGGAAAGCTTTGTGGATAATGAAAGATAAAAAAAGATGTTTTGAAAATTTTAATTTGGCATTTTGAGAAAATTTTTTTGTATGTTTGGTTACATTTTGAGATAACGATTTGAAAATAAGATATTAAGATCTTAAGAAATGAGCTCATGAACTCCCTAAATAAGATATTAAGATCTTATAAATTCTAATAAATAATAAACTCCTTTAATTTAACTATATTAACTACTAAAATCTTATACGCTTTATAATTTTATTCTACTCAAATGGTTCAAGAGCTTATTTGAAAATAAGATCTTGTATCTTATAAAGTTTTTTAAATAAATTTTGTCAAACAACTCTCTTAATTTGGCTAGTTGAAAAAATTTCACAAAAAATGCTCATAATTTCTGACAATTTTCCTAGATTCTTGAATTAATATCTATATTCTGAATTAAAATTTCAAGTATCAAACCATATTACATTTTTTTCCCCTTGAATTGTATTCACAATCCAAAAGTTCTTGAGAACAATAAATACATTTACTTAGAAACTTGTTTGTACAAGAATTCTTTGTTGATAAAATTTTCTAAAAGTGGAGACCACTTGAGGGAGCGTGAAGGCAAAAGCTATTCAGAAAACCCAGAGACAACGTATGATTCTGGATAAGGGGTGGGACAGTTGGGGAGTTGGTTTACGAACCTTCCAGCTCTGATCCAGCACATTTTTATTCAAGAGAAGGGACTAGAATCTCGACAAACAAATAATCTGAAATTCCCACCAAATAATAGACACATTTATTCTTAGTTTGTCTGAGTGGCCTCCATTTTTGGCTGACCTGATTATACTTGTGTAAATCCCACCATTATCCCTCAAAACAAAGGTATTCTTAAGATTCTTCACCATAATCCCTTTTTTAATCTTGGATTATAATGACATGTGCCTAAGAATCCTGTCTTATTTTTCTCAGTTTGTCATTTCCGTGGGACCAAGGCAAATGGGAATCTCTGGCAGCGGTTAACACTATGGCACGTGCATTAATCTAAGCCAGCCTTTTCCAAGAAGAGAGAGAAGGGCTCACCCCTCTAGAAAAACAACAGGTTTGGACTCTATGGAGAGAAGAATTGGATGAAGAAATTGTTGCAACCTAAGAAATCCTTTATTGGTAATTTTCATTTGGTTGTGGTGTTGAACTGCCTTTTGTGAATGAGTGAAAGGTAGGCAATGAGGAAATTGTGGGAAGGCTCCATTCTCAAACTCTGAAAAAAAAAATTAAAAATTTTCCAATTTTCTGCTTTCCTGAAATAAGAACCCCATTCAACAGATGACCCTTTTTGTTATGCCTCATTAGTTTTCTTGGTGAAAGATTGAATTTTTGATTGATGATCAAGAGCCTTCTCTTGGTTTTCTTGAAGAAGGCTCAAAAACAATATTCGTACATATTTTATTTGTGTTTCTATTGACACATTCTTTGAGGGAGAGAAAGAGAGAGAGGATGATCAGGTGGTGGATATCATCCCTTCAATTGGCAGAACTGTTTGTGAGTTCTTTGGTGCATTTGCTGTATGGGTTTTACATATTTAGCACAGCCGTGGCCGGTGATCTCTCACAGGCATTGAGTGATTTGATTTTCAAGCCTAATTTGGCTGGTGGGTTGAAAAGAGAGGACTCAGAAGAGTCCGCCAACGTTGACGATTTGCCACCTATTTTGTTGGTTCATGGAATCTTTGGTTTTGGGAAAGGGGTATGAACAATCATTCTTGCATTTGATTGAATTCGGGTTCTTTGACCTGCTGAGCATTTTCGTGTTAACACGATTGCAAGATTGAATTTTTAATCTTGTTTTACAGAGATTGGGAGGTTTGTCTTATTTTGCCGGAGCAGAGAAGAAGGACGACAGGGTTCTTGTTCCTGATTTAGGTTCCTTAACTAGCATTTACGACAGGTGGGTGGGTGTTTTTCAAACTCATTGTTCAAATGCTAGTTTTTTCTGGTTTTTTATAGCTTGGACTTAAATGTTTTTGTTTTGGTCTTTGTGATTTTTTAAATTCTGATGGGGGTTTGGGTTCAGGGCCAGAGAATTGTTCTATTATCTTAAAGGAGGGCAAGTAGATTATGGAGAAGAACATAGCAAGGCTTGTGGGCACTCAAGATATGGCAGAGTTTATGAAAAAGGTTAGAAATTTGATTTGCAAGCTATGTGAAATAGAAGAAAGAATTTGCTTCTTCTTCTTCTTCTCCTTCTTCCTTTATTTTTTTTCCGGCAAGTTCTGATTGATAAAACTGAAAAATGTAGGTCATTACCCTGAATGGGATGAGGATCACCCAATTCACTTTGTGGGGCATTCAGCTGGAGCGCAGGTTGTTCGAGTCTTGCAACAAATGCTTGCTGATAAGGTTAGTCTTTTTGGAAATGAAGACATTAAAATGATTTAAGAATTGTAGAACCAACAAGTTGTTTATTTTCAGGCATTCAGGGGATATGAAAACACTTCACCCGACTGGGTGCTAAGCATAACTTCATTGTCTGGAGCATTCAACGGCACAACAAGAACCTATTTGGATGGAATGCAGTAAGTATTTCCTATTCACTTAATGGAACTATGCTACATTTTCACTAAAATATGTTGGAAGTTCAGTTCTGCTGCTGCAATCTACTCAAGCCAATGAACATCTTGATGTTAGCGTTCTAAGCAGTATAATCTACCTTAGAACATGAATTGTTTTTGATATGGGCTTATTTGCACAAGTAGTATAAAGTAAAACAAATTGTCATTAAATCTGATTATTCCTCCCTTGGCCAGCGTGTCCACCTGTTTGCTCAATACATAAGTCCAAAATTTTCATCTGGTCCTTTGTTTTGTACTCTCAGCATTTCCTCATTTTTTGATTGTTCATAGGCCAGAAGATGGGAATTCATTGAAGCCCATCTGTCTGCTGCAGTTGTGCCGCATTGGAGTAATTCTTTACGACTGGTTTGATGTTCAATGGCTGAAGGACTATTACAATTTCGGATTTGATCATTTCAACATGTCTAGAAAGAAAATGGGCATTTGGGGTCTTGTGGGTTGCCTCATGGGGAAGAGTGGTCCATTTGCATCTGGAGACTGGATTCTTCCTGATCTTACGATCCAAGGATCCATCAGATTAAACAGCCATATACAAACATTTCCAGATACATACTACTTCAGCTACGCCACCAAACGAACAAGAAAAGTAATGGGCATCACAATTCCCTCTGGCCTTCTTGGAATACACCCTATGCTATTCATCCGAGTCCTGCAGATGAGCCAATGGAGATACCCTCCTGATGCAACCCCTCCTTATAAAGGTTACCGGTGAGTTCATCCTCCTAACTTAAAAGATCTAATCTAAGTACTTGAGTTTGAACCTTCGTTTAGCACTAAACTACTGAGTAAATTTGCAGGGATGAAGATTGGTGGGACAATGATGGAGCACTTAACACCATATCTATGACACACCCTCGTTTCCCAATTGATCATCCTAGTCATCTTGTTGTAAAAGATTCAGAATGCCAACCTTTACAGCCAGGCATCTGGTTTGTGTCATTTCTCTCTAGTCGCAACTTTCGTCTGATGTGCTTCTAAAATTTTGCATCTGAATATAATTTTTTGTTATGTTAACTCAAATATGATTATATTTTTTCTTATTTATACACACACCAGCAGCATGTTAGACTTCGAATCCTTAATCTCACACTTTGTGTGTGATATTTATGTTGTTGGGCTAAGGGCTACTCAACTTGATTATACTCAGATACGTATGTTTTCTGAGTTATATATAGAGATATTTGACATGCAATGATTGGTGCAGGTATTACAAGATTGTGGAAGGCGATCACATTCTTTTCATTGTGAATCGAGAGAGAGCTGGCGTTCAATTTGATCTGATATATGACAGCATTTTTGAGCGCTGCAGGAAGCATGCATTCAGAAAGACTCCAACGTTGCCAAATCAAGTACCCCAATAGTTCACAAATGTAAATCTGAACTAGAGGAGATTAAACAACAAAGTGGTAGAATATTATGAGACCTTGCTAATGTTATTCTTCTTCTTCCATTTTTTATTCCTCCTCATAGTTTCTTTCTTTCTTTTTTCTTTTTCTTCTTTTTTTGGTGGGGGTATTTTGGCCTCACTCCTTTCAGCTTCCGTATTCATCAAGTACTACATTTTAGGCTTTTACCACTTTGGCATTGAGTAGACAGAAAAATATTATTGAGAAGATTACAAGCGATTACAGCATTTCTTATGTTCTAGCACTTTACGCATCAATAATATTACTTGGAACGATATTCATGTACAATGCAATCAACACATGGCCAATCTGCCTCAATCTAGATTGCTATTATTTGGAAGTATATTATGAGCATATTTAGGTAAAAAAGATAGTAAATTAGCTATAGCAATAAGACAGCGTTGATGAGGAATCAAGCAAATGCATTCCCCTATCCCAAAAAAGCCAATATCTTGATAAACAAATCTCTGAAAACAAGTACAAATATCAATTCATGTTCTTGTTCCAAACAAATTAATTTGGCATCCGTTTTTGTTCTCTACAAAACATGCAAACAGTTGGTTCAATCCAAAACCTGCATTTTCACAAAGAAAGGTAAGAAAATGAATATTGTGCCATCATCTATTACAAATTCCCATGATCAAACAGCAATAAGGAGAATGGAATGAGAACTTCGAGATGATAATAATTTGCCCTACAGTCCACCTCTTCAATCAGGGACAGATGATATCCCATGGGTGTTGATCTCAGTAGCAGTTGTTTAAGCATTGTAGGCTGAGGATTACCGTTTGGCAAATGCAGCGATCAAATAAGTCTCAGCTCATATTCACCAGCCATAGTTATATATCTCACCCATGGAAGAGCCTGATAGCCACTTTTTTCAATGATTTTCAAGTAACGAACCTACAAAACCCAAGTTTCAATAATAAGACGGGAAAGTTTATGACCAAGCGGCTGCAGAGAAAATGAACGAGCAAATTCTAGCGGTAGATAGTCATGGGGAACCGATCTTCCAACATTGAAATTAGATTGACAGTTAACGTGAGAAAAACAGAAGCAGAGCAACCCCATAAAAGTTATGAAACTTGTTGACAACCTATCGGCAGGACCACAAGATAGAAGACCCTATTTTACCCTAGATGTCATATCAAACCAGCTTAGTATGAATTATCGTTAACTATTAAACATTAAAAGAGAGCTTCAATGTTGAATCTCCAGAGAGTTTTGTCATCTCACTGCATAAGGAGAGCATAGAAATGGGGAAATTGATTTAAAAAAAAGATGAAATTATGCCAATGTCACTCATCATCTCTTTCTCTCTCCATGAATAGGTTAGCTGGGCTTCGCAACTCTTTATGATGAGCTCATAGGTTTGGTATTCTAGTATGGAAGAAGGGGCAAATATGGTGGTGACTGAATGCACAATATGTACATGGCTGTAAAATAAAATTTAAAAAAAAATTGTAAATAAAACCATTTAAGGTTCACCTGTATTCCTGAAACAGTAAAATATGGTATTTCAAACTTCACTCGTATAGGAGCCTTTCTCTCTGGAGCTGATTCCTCCGACGTTATACTGGGAAGCCTGAACTCTGCTCTCAACATATATTCCTGAAAAGAAATGACATAAATAGATATCCAACTCATACAGAAAATGCATACTTTTATGGAGTCCCAACACCTAGAGATGCAAACGAGTTGAGCTAGCTCGCAAACCTCACGAGCCAAGCTCGATCTTTATTTCAAGCCGCATATTTAAGCTCGTGGCTCGCGAGCTGGTATCTAATTAAATATTACTTTTTATTTATTAATTAATATATATCATATCAGTTGAATTTGAACTTGCAATTGTTAAACAATTCATTTGAAAATTTGAGCTTAATCGAGCCGAGCCGAGCCGGGCCAAACCGAGCGGGAGTTTTCATCGACTCAAGCTCGACCATGGAAACTTCTCTCAAGCTCGGCTTAGCTTAGCTTGGTCGCACCCCTAACAGAAAGCACACAAAGCTTAAGTTATAAAAGCAACTCCTACCTTACCACCTGGAAAAGATTTTATTTTCCATATTAATGCATCCTTTTCTGGTGCATAAGAAGCAGACCCCATTGACGTACGAACATTTGGATTGGTAGCATCAGATGGCACGGGCAACTCAATTTCAACATTAGTTGCAGTGCTGAAGTTCAAATCAACTCAGCAATAAAATTGAGATCCATAAAATACTTTCCAAACAGGTAGAAAATAAGAATATAAACCACACATAAATATGATGACAGATGCTAACATACCTACGTTCCTTGAACTGACTCCTGGCTTTTACCATAATTTCTATGCGGCTCCGAGAATGCCTTTCTATCTGAGCTTCTACCCATATTAGAGGCTTTACCTGAAAGGAAACAATAACTGAATGCCATAAGCCGAAGACTCATTTTTCTGCAGAGTTCAGAACATGAATTAAAGAACTGTTATCCTCTTTCCAGAATTGGTACAACTTTCCAGAATGAAAGAATTTTAATTCTATGACATCTGTGTTTTCACAAGATTTTCATAAACATAGATTGCATATGCAAATGCACATTGTGAAGGGTTATACTCTGAATTGGAGAAGTTGTCCAAGCAAGTTTGGCAAAGGAGCGTGTAAGTAAACCCCAAATTTATAAACAAACCTGAGTGCTGAGCCTGTAAGTCATGAGATCAAAAGATCCATCAGGAGGTATGAAGGATATTGTTCTGTCATTTTCAAATCGAGCCAATCGCACACACCTGAACCAATAACCAGAGGCCAGAATCATTGAACATATCTATATATATGTGTATATATTTATATATATATACATATATATATATAGAGAGAGAGAGAGAGGAGATTTTCTTCAGAAACATACAACACAAGCACAAATACAACCCTACACATTTTCTTTTTCTAACATATAAACAATCTTAGACGTTGACAGGCACTTTGTAATCGCTGTACACTAGACTAGCTCTGCATCACATACCTTGTTATTATTCAACAATCAACACTTAGAAAAAATATATATTACATACTGATGAAACTTGATGTCATCCAGGTCAATGGCTTTTCCCTTAGTAGCTCGTCCTTGTGCCTCAAGCAAAACTCTATCATTCAGCCCAAGCTTACACTCAGGCATACCACTGCAATGGATACAGCATTATTACTCATTTTATGAAAAGCTAACATCAAAATTTTACAAATGCATCAAACAGCAGTAAGTTTGCAACTCCTTCAGTTAGGTTTTTAGTCTGATTGCAGAACAAAGCATATAAAAAGCAAAAGGTAGATTAACTGAAAGCATAATCAGAAAAACATGTAAACACATAAAATAACGGGTGTAGTATGCATTCTGGTTTATATCAAATTTCTTTAGCACATGCATACACTGATAGAACAAAATCATTTCTGTATGATTTTCTAAAAAGTAAACTTATTATACAGCACACATACAATTACTGCAACCAGTATAAGTACAACTCAATTTTTGATAGAATGTTACATAGTTTCCTTGATTGTAAGGCATATCCTTCTAATTCAAGACCAAGATTAAAACTGAGGTCATATCACCCAACATAACCATGAGAGAGGGAGCCTTTTTTATATGATCAACTTGTAACTCAGTATAAATTTAATTGAGATAAGAAACAAGAGAGACATGTTTCTATGTGACTCATAAATCATATCAAAACTCAAAAAGAGAACTACACAATCACAGACAAGAAATTAAGAACAAAAATATTGATGTATTTTTTTGCCTTGCACCTATAACATTTGTAGAATAAAACATAGAAAAGCTTCCAGATTTTTCCCTTGTTCTACAAGAACATAATGCAGGAAATAATAAAAGAAGTGAGAACAAACCTCAAGTATGTCCGCATCTTTAGTGCCCCGACAACGTCTGACCTAATTATTTGGCCATTACTATTGACTAGTATGTTGACACTTTCCACAACATCAAGAAACACCTGAACAACCAAGAAAAGCCCATTTAATGTAGTAGTTAAGGAACCTCGTCAAATTGTAAGCTAAGAAGAACTTACTTCATTCTTCTTGTAATGTATCCCTTCACTGCGCCATGACACTGCATTTGTAACCGCCATAGGAGGCCTCTGTGTCACTTCCATTCTGTAAGCATCAGTCTTTATGAACTCACTGAGAATCTTTGCTTCAGTATATTGTGGGTACCCAAAGTCCATAATTTCATCGAGTAGCTCATACTAGCGATACCAGACATTGGTTGTTAAATACTCTCGTCAAAGTTGTTTCTCTAAATAATTCAAAAGAAAAGGAGGCAACAAAATCCCCTTACCACTACAACAAAATTATCTCTAAGCGATTCCTCTTCCAACTCTTCGAAATAATGTTTAAAGACCTGTTAGAAAATTTTAAACAATCAAACTTTTTAAAGAGATTCACAGTAATGGTGCACTGGGTAGTAGACCAATACACTGAAAACATGGGTGGTTAACGATAGTGCTTACATCAACTACTCGGTGTAGGAATAGAAGAAGGCTAGCAGCATTGCAGTTCTGCCGTGATGCAGTCATGAGATATACATTGCTGTGCTGTATAAACATATAAGTGACACCATCATCATATACAACAGGATCCTGAGACTCCTGATCACCCTATATCATTTTATCATGGAAACCCATTAGTTGTCTGGTTCATCCAAGCACAAGATTGCCATGAAAAGAAAACCATTCATTTGAATGATCACTATAAAGAATACAATAAGCTTACGAAAATATTTAAATCAGACCAAGAGTTATCATTTGTAATTTAAAGTGGTATTACCATTTATCAGGGGAATGCACTTCCCTGAAAAGCAGATGTTCTATGAAAACATAGCATCATGCAAAAGAAAAGTACGATGATATTAATAAAAGACGTGCCCATTTTTGACTTGCAGAAACAGTTCATAGATTCAATCACATCTAAATTATTTATCACACAAAGAATAACCTCATTAAACCATTTACGTGTCATAGATCAGGAAGGCAATGTCAATTCCTTCTCCTCTTGTTCAAATTATTTGCTGATTTGATTGATCATTTTCCTTCTTCCAACGGCAAATAAATTACAGAAGACCAACAGGAAAGGTTGAATTTGATTAAGCCAAACTCCAGTGGAATTTGCATATAGTAATGGCCAACCAAACAATATTCAACGCAGGGTTTATACTTTAATCCAGTTCAACTAAACAGATGAAATCTCCGTCTAACTAAAATCACTGAAACTTTCAATTGTACTCTAAAATTATCTCAAGAGGAAAAGAGAAGGATCTAATTCCTCAAATCAAATCAATCACAAGGCGAACAACCAGATCAAGCAGAAAAGTTGCAGGCAATTATCTCATTTACCTCGCTACAGCTATTAAAAATAAAAAATTAATCTCGAGTTCAAATTTTGAATAACAACAAAAGGAGCAAAACAAAACCAATTGTATTGCAAAGCAGCATGTACAAAATGATAAAGAAATCTCACCTCTTTCTCAATGAGCTTGCTGAAGAAGCGTTCAGCTTGTGCGGCAGAGACGTCTCCACGGTAGTCGCGCCATACCAGAACCCTGCCCTTTATGTCCAGTAGGAACAGCGCCGACGCTGCTCCCGCCATTTGCCCAGAATTAATTGATTTTCAATTTTCTCGATTCAACTGGATATGAAAATCATAGATCACGAGTTGGTGAAGTTAACAGCGATGAGATCTAGTGGTGATTCGGTAATTATATGAATGTTGAAGGGTAAACCAATACCATTCCATCACTCTGCCATGACCGGTTGAGAGAATACTTACTATGTCCTTTCTTCAGCTAAAAAATGGACGAAGGTGAAAATTTCCGGGCGGTCGGGTCAGACTCAGATCGGACCTACCACATTTTATGGCCCATTTTTCTTTGGGCTTTTTATTTAGGCCTGACATTTGTTTACTATTCGGGCCCAATTTGAGTTTGGAGAAGTTTTCATTTTCGATAGACCAACAATGAAAACTTTGATGATTTATTGATCAGTAATGCTGAGTGGCCTATCATCCAATAGTATAAGTCTTTCATATAATATGGAATATTAAGAGTTTGAGTTCGAACAAGTTACTGATGTACGTGCTGGTATATAAATAAATAAATAAAATTCAACCAATAATTATTTTTGTCTAGAGAAAAAACGTGGCTATTTATATTTCAACAAAAAGGGAATCGATTCACAACTCGTCTACCTACAAATTTGAGGCTGCAGAATAGTTAGGAATAATTATTTTTTACGGGGTTTGATGGCTTCCATCTCATGTCAATCTAGCTTTACACTATCAAATATATAAGAAAATAAAATTATATTTCCATTAATATTTACGAGTTTGCAGCTTTTGATTTAATAATAAGTATTTGATCATAATAATTTGTATTAAAACGAGATCGTGAATTCAACTCTACCAAACAGGCAGAAAGTGGTTGTTAGTAGTTTTATTTTTAGCTCTTAGTACAATGCATTGCACTTTGCTAACAATTATAATTTTTTATTTAAATGATTTTAAACAATTAATCACGAATAGGAGTATAGTCCGATCGATTGCGTTTGAATTAATCGTATACTTAAATTTATATATTAATCCTAGACTTGCATGCTCTTTTTTTTTTAAAAATCTCATGGAAGAGAGAAGCTCACAAATTGTTTAGCATGTGGTTCATTTAAGAAAAAGTGGAGTAAGGGGGTGAAGAAATGAATTCTGTACAAGAAGCAATGTATATTTAGTTCCTTGACAAATTAACAGCTAACAAGCTAGATGACCAAAAAATCAATAAATTTAGGGAATCAAAGTAAGAGATGTTGGCTCAATGAAATGACTTAAGAGAATCTTTTGTTTCATTGGGAGAACATTTGCCGCCTAATGGAATGAATACAAGTCTCACATCCTGATCCAAGAATGCAAAAACTGAACCGTACTATTCTCACGGATGGTTAACTTAAAAGGCGTAAATACCTTTTGGCCCTCTGATTTTCAATGGAAGCCATTGATACCAGACAAATTTCGACATTTCCAGCCTCCATCCGTTTTCTTAGGCCTAAAATACCTGCCAGCCTCATAGTCAGTTTTCCTATATAGATCTCGTCCAGAGGCCAGACATACGTGCCCCAAGCATTGTAGGGAAAGGATGGCAGCCAAGGGAGGAATCCTCGCAGTAACATTGCTTTCCTGCGCATTTCTCCCTTTGCTGGCCACAGCAATTTTCCCACATTTCCCCGGATTACAATTTCCTCACCACCATTTCGTCAACTTCCCCAAACATCACCACGATGCTGATATCAAAGAATTGCCGGAGCACAATGGGAAGGGCCACCACCACGAGGGAGGCGATTCTCATCCCTTTTTCGAGGAACCCCACGAGCATGAAGAGGATTTTGAGGAGCCCTCATCAGCACACGACGACCACCCAGCACATGAGTCCAAACCTGAAGAGGATTTCGAGGAGCCCTCATCAGAACACGACGACCACCCAGCACACGAGTCAAAACCTGTAGAAGAATCAGGACCCGAACAAGAAGGGCTGCGAGAAGGGTTCTATGCAAACAGCTGTCCACAAGCTGAGAAGGTTGTGAATGAGATCATTAACAAGAATTTCCGCAAAGATCAGACCCTTGCTCCTGCCATTGTTCGCCTGTTTTTCCATGATTGTTTTGTCACGGTAAGGTCCTCACTTTATCTGTTATTGCATGTAATGTTTTTGAATAATTCCGGTGTTTATTCCTCACGAGAGCATGCAGGGCTGTGATGCTTCAATCCTGCTGGATGAAACGCCAACAGGCGAGGACGTGGAGAAGAAAGCACCTCACAATGGAAAGTTTGTGAAGGGATTCGAAGCCATTGATGAAATAAAAGCCCAGCTCGAGGCCGAATGCCCAGGCGTGGTCTCCTGCTCTGACATACTAGCATTCGCGAACCGTGATTCCCTTGTTCATACAGGCGTCCCAAGCTACAATGTAGCTGCAGGGCGCCGAGACGGCTTGGCTTCCCTTGCCAAAAATGTCGAAGACAATATCCCACTCCCAGATAACTCAGCTCAGGAGATTATTCAGATATTTCAGAAGAAAGGGATGTCTCTGGAGGAAATGGTTGTTCTTACTGGTGCACATTCCATTGGTAATGCCCACTGTAGCGTTGTTGGTGGTAGGTTCCATGATCCACACAAGTCGAAGGATATTGATCGTGGCTACCTCATGAAGATGCAGTTCTTTACCAACTGTCGTAACGATACTCAAAATCTGCCGTTTGATCCGTACTCACATCACAAAATGGACTCACGTTTCTACAAGGAGCTTTTGAAGAACCAAGCCTTGCTTGAATCGGATCACAATCTGGCCAAAGAACCTCATGCAAACGGCATCATGAAGAAATATGCAGATGATCAGAAAGGTTGGTTGGCGAAGTTCACCTCTTCCATCATCAAATTGGGGGAGATCGAAGTGCTCACAGGAGATCAGGGAGAAATCAGGAAACAATGCAGGGCTGTCAACTGAAAATGCTTCGTCTTGAATTTCAGTACTTTTCAGTAGAATTTATAACTTAGTTATGTCTTATCTTGAGTGAGCTGTATTCTAGATATTCGAGAGGATATATGCAGGGAAAGAAGATAAAGAGAATGCCAGTTCATGTACACAAGATTCAGAACATAACGAAATTCATATTCTAAAATATATATGCATGCTCAAGCAGCTTTTGTTTCCAGTGGATTTGACCAGCAAAACAAGAAAGAGAGTGAAATTGTTTAACAAAAGGAATAAACTTGCTCCATTGAGTTTAGCTCTAATCGAAGTGTGGTGTCACCGGAGAGGCTCTATTTACGAATTTACAGCACTATATCATCTCCCAATTCACTGACAACACTCTCTACCGTAGCCAGTAACTCTGAAATATACAGAAAATCAAGCTATTTGTTAGAGAAAATAGTATGCATCTGTTGTTACATGGGAGCTTGTACTCCCCAAAAATTCAATCAATCACCCCCCCCCCCTCCCCCTCGGTTAACTGATTCAGCTATTCAGACATTTCAAAATATTATTATTCTATAATAGGGCATACCTTTAAAAGAAGTTCCTTCCAGATATCGCTGCATGACAATAAATCAACAAAAATTAGTGGAAAGATCATTTACTCTTAGCATATTATGTCTGTGCACTGATTAGGCGACATCTACTATGATATGAAATCTTGCTAAAAAAAGAAGAATTGATTGTACGGTAACAAGGGAGAGGCTTTACCATAAATTGGGTTTTAAGATCTCCAGATTCTGTTGGCTTTGCTGTGCACAGATAATTAATTGACATGGTGAGTACTACAATAAGGTAAAGGGTGAATTTCACTTTGCCCCATAAATTATATGCATTTAATATTTCGTCCTTTTTAAATTTTGAAAATATACACTTCGCTTCTTCAAATTAAAAAAGTATAATTTACTTTTCAATTTTATCCCTTGCATAATATTTGAAACAAATATTGAAAATTATTATTTTAACTTCATAACGTAAAACAACTAATTTAAATTAGATCATTCTAATTTTATAAAGAATTTCATACTTATATTATTAGTTAAATAGTTTTTACTTAATAAATTAATTTTATTGATAATTACCACAAAATAATCATTAAGGATTTAAAAGTCATAACGCTAATGTGAATGAAGTCAATTTTTGGGATATAAAGAAAATGTGTGAAAAATATAACCTTAAATTTAAAGAATAAGAATGTAGGGTAGACCATCAATATTTTTAAACCATATTTCTCAAAATTGGAAGAGCAGAGTGTATATTCTCACATTTATATGCATATATAGTCGAGGGGCAAACTGAACTCAGTCCAAAATGAACCCTCTGAACTGATACAAGAGATGAGGGCAAACAACCTTCAGAAACTGCAGGATGACAGTTCTTTAGCAACTGTGTGAAACTTGGAGGAAACACTGATGTTGTCTCTGCAGCTTCATGATTTCCTATCCTTTCATGTGATGCTGAATCTTGAGCTGCATAAGGTTGATAACTTGGAAGCATTGGTTGGGCATGAGCTGCATTAGGTTCATAACTAGGAAGCATCAGTTGGGCACTATTGCCTACTGATGTTGTGCACTGCCAATCCTTCTCCATCCTGTGAATAAATCGGCACACCACCACATTTCATTTTCTTCATAGCGTTCAAATTTTCTCTATTGTTTACCTAAGTTTGATGTGAGAAGTTAAGAAAAGGATGTTGCACTGCTTACCTGTATGTAGGTCCATCAGAAGGTATAACCTCAGATTGAGATGATAATTCAGAGTTTAGCTCAGGGCACTGAAGCAGTTGAGGACTTCCATTTTCCAAAATTTCCTGAGTAGACATTTAAAAACACAATGGAATCTCTACCAAGTTTGTGATGCAATGGAAATTGGTAATATGTCTTAAGCTCTAAATCATTATCAACAATGTATGCACCTTCACAATATTTATGAATTTTTCTGTTTCATACATCCTTAAAAACCGCAGGGCAAACTTCTGTATCTGCAAAGAAGCATAAACCCAGATTTTAAAGATAATTAACAACACACTGGCTAAAAATTTATTGTAAGAAGTGTTACAGATACTAAATTCAACTAGCTGACGCCAACCCACTTCTTTAAATGAATAGATCAATTTGCAGCAAGCAAATTATTCATAATTGTGGAATCTTAATGTTAACTACAAACAATTATGAATGTACCATCATTCTTGATTGACAAATCCAAATCAGTTCTTATTATTCAAAATCAAAAGAAAAAAGGCAACTAAGTCTGCTGACTGTGCATCTCTCTGTGTCATTTTTAATCAAGACAGGGTTTGATATATTTTCAGCAGGTTTTGTGACCTAATTTCTTCAGTGCTCAACTTTTCAGAAATGTTCTCAACAGCTGGAGAAAAGTTTCTCTCATCTTCAATTATCATCCTTAATGTCTACCTCCATTCTTAAAATTGCACTTCTGTTTAACTTGGTTTATCTACGGAAGCACCTACACTAAACCAAGAATATGAAACAGATTATGAGATTCAAAAATCATTCGGCAGCTTGCCTGGCCAGCACCATCTTTATAGCTCACGAAAACAGCCCTGCTCCCCCTTGCAGGAAACCCAGAGACACATGATACTTGAGGCCACGAGAAATGCATCTTGGAGATATAATGCTCCTCCTGTAAAAATCCAACTCAAAGTGCGTGATATTGATGCGGACTGTAAGATAATAGAATAGGATTGGATAAACGAATCATGGTCAAGTAGTCTCTATATATCCATCACATATATCTAGTGCATCGGAGGAAGTATTCATGGATAATAAGGAATAACAAGGACTTTGCTCCTCGGAAACCACAAGGTAACTTCATAATATGAGGAAGTACTAGATCTACAAATATATACAATAATTTAAAGCAGCAGGAGTTCGATCCTTCTGATTCAAGCCTCAACAAGGTACAGCAATAAACTCACAATGTAAAACAGTGTATAGATATTTGCTATAAATTAGAATACCAACTACTCGATTGATCTGTTTCCAGCACCAGGATCAACTTACAGTAATAGAATAACGAGGTATGATGATTCATAAACCTCTACTAAAAACTAAAGCACCAAGAGTTCATTCCATCTGTTTTTCGAACTTACAAGGACTCGAGATCGGAGAGAGAGGACAATGACTGCATCATCCAATCCGCTGCAGGATCTTTGGTAGATGAGCTTGAGGAAGGCAGCGTCTGTGGAAATCCAGGTGCCACGGCGGAGGCGATTTTTTGCCACAGGCGTTAGAGAAGGATGAGTGCGCCTAAAAGTGGAACATCTGTAGTTGATGAAGCGTGCGTATTGGACTTGCCATTGATCTATGACTGCAGAGATCTGTGAATTTTGCGTGGGGGTTTCCAATTCTAAGTTGTTGGAAATTGCTACCTGTGTTCCCGCCATTGTCGAATTTCTGAAACTGGGAATTATTTTCTTTGGGTTTGGGAAGAAAAATTTCAAATAAGGGGGCATATATATACTACAAGAGTCGTGTCCCCTATTTTGAGAAAAAGCCAGAGTCGCATTTCAACAAGTTTTGACATAAATAAAAACGGCTTCTCCTGTCGAGATCGGATCAGACAATTGCGGCGTATTCTATTTTTATTATTCCTTTTCTTTCTTTTTAAATTTTCTACGTTACCATTTCTGGCGACTTTCCCAAAGCAAATCCATCCGACGACGACCGCAGCCGCGCGCCCAGCGAAAGATTAGAAAGAAGAATTGAAAATGAAAGCTCTATTCAATTCAGAACCAATCCTATCTCCAACCTCACCCATCAAAATCAAACCTGGAGTTCCCCCTCCAAAAACCTTCCTCCAATTTCCCATTGCACTGAAAAGACGGAGTGGTTTAGTCAAAGCTGTTCTAGATTCAGCTGCCATTGACGAGCTATCCGATATCCGAAATCCGGCAGTTTCGACGTCGTATCGGAGCCCAAAGTTTCCAAGACCCAATCAGACTGTTTTGGATGCCCAAACGAAGGTCTGCACCGGCCCCACTCAAACCAAGCCTCTTAACGCGGAACAAGCTTTCAAGGTTCTTGACACCATTTTAAAATCAGGTCACTTCCAGTTTATTTATTTTTATCTGTACATTTTTGTTAACTCTGAGTTGGCATGCTGAATTTGGAACTTTGGATTTCATTTGGAGATGTGTTGTGATAATGTAGTAGTTCTGGAATAGTAAGTTCAAAGTTCAAACATTTTTCCTTAAGTACAATTAATCTTGAAATCGAAGATGCCAAAAACTAGATGTACTATACTTCGAAAGATTTTTGTTTAAAAAGAAATAAAAATTAAAAAAAGAAATAGATATATGTAACTTTGCTCCGGAAAAGAGTCAAATTTGCAAAGAAAGTCAACTGTGAAGTAATATGGGATGATAAGTCCTTAGTTGTTCAAGGTCAACGCCGGAAAAAAGTTTCAGTTTATCACTATGGTGCTGCTGAATCAACTGATAGTGTGGTATTAATTCATATATAACAAATTAATTGAAACTGCATTCATTCATGCACCAAAAATAATAATAGCTGCTCAAACATAGACTTGAGCAGAATTGTAATAATACATTTTACATAACTATAAAAGTAGTTTACGATCTTAGATTAGGCTCATGAAGCATTTTTACAGTTTTGTTGGCTAGTCCAGTAGTTGATTAATATCTTATTATTTGTTCAAAAGCAGTTAAGGGAGAGCTCAAAGATGAAGAACAAGTATCCAGCGCACAACTTGGGGCATTTTTTGCAGCAATGACAATTCGAGCAAATGCCTTTCCAGAGCCAACTCAATGGAGCGAGGGTGAAAAGGTAGCAATGACTTATTATTGGCCACATCTAGTACGGGTACTACCCCCAGATATAATCTTTTTAGCTGATCCTGAAGGGTCGATTATGGGAGTCAGTAGTTCAATAGGCCCTTGCTTTGTTGGTAATGGAACTTCTGAAATGAGACTGGTGGGAGTCCTCAGGGAAGTTTTGGCTGGGGGTCACCTGGGGTACGAGGAGGTTCAAGGTGTTCTGAGAGATGTCCTTCCATTAAGCTCAGAAGATAAAAAATCAGCAGGTGTGAGTGAGTCACTGCTTTCAGCATTTTTGATAGGACAGCGCATGAACAGGGAAACAGATCGTGAGCTAAAAGCATACTGCCTTGCATTTGATGACGAACTTGGTAATCTATTCTCTAGTCTTAGTCATAGTGGTTTCTTTGATGCAACTGAGAATGACACATTCCCTTTTTTTCCCCTTTTCTCTTTCTTTGGGATTTTATAAACTTGTATTGCTTTTTTCCCTTTTGTTATTAGAATTTACTTATTTATTCAATCAGGTCCAGCGCCACTTGCTGATGTTAGATCTTTGACCCATTATGGCGAACCCTATGATGGTAACACACGGTACTTCAGGAGCACACTTTTTGTTGCAGCAGTTAGATCCTGTTATGAAGAATCTTGCTTACTTCATGGTGTGGATTGGATGTCTCCCAAGGTCATAATTCAGCTTTCCTTGCATTAGCATATGATCTCTCAATCTTTTGATTAATTGAAGCATTGATATAGACATGCCTATAATTCAGTTTCAGACTTAATATTGCTGGCAGATGCACCACATTATTACTGGTGGGATCTGAAGTTCATAGGGAATCTCCAATACAGACTAAATGCTGCTGTTTTTTGATCTTATGAAGATTTAGTTAAGTAATATCTATCGAATGAAATCCTTAGATGGAGTGACTGCATCTGCTATTTTGAAACTGAACTTTTCAGGGAGGCATTACAGAAGAACAAATGCTGAAGTACATGGGTGCAAACACGCACTTAACCCCCATACATGCAAAAAAGCTTCTTGAGGTCTCTCTCTCTCTCTCTCTCTCTCTCTATATATATATATATATATATACATATCCATTTGTATGTGCTTGTATGGGAGCAGGGTACATGCTTAAAGACATATTGCCAATTTCATGCATTCAATTTTTTTGTTCAGGATGAAGATGTTGGTTTTGCTTACGTGAGTCAACGAGAAGCCCAACCATCTTTGTAAGGCAGTCTTTCAATGGTTCTGATCTTTTTTTTTCCTGATACTGCTTCTGGTGTTCATGCCCTCCCCAAACCAATTTGATCTCAAAGTTAAAACTTGATTATATGATTGTTATCCCTAATGACTACCCTGGGATCTGTAAATATACACCTTTTTGTAGATATTCATTGGTTGGATTGAGGGAGCATATAAAGAAACGTCCACCACTAGCAACAACTGAAAAAGTTCAGAAATTTGTACGGGTAAGCCTCTTATGATAAATGTAGATGTACTGATTCATCTATCCGTGCCTTGTTTACTGTACTAAAGTCCTAACTGCAATAACCTCTGCTAAAAATACATTTGTTGAACACTCACTAGATATTAGGGTTTCGCTTCCTAGATCTCCAATCCATACAGCTACAGTGGCTGTTTAACTTCACTTTCCGTGGCATATGTGCTTATTTGTGTCCTTGCTTAAACATGGATATTTTCTGTTTGTCACTTATTTTCCATTGTTAATTCATTATCATTATAGTTTGTGTTTTAATCCTCTTTAGGCTAAGGGTAAGGAAGCTATTGTCGCTGGATTTTATCATGAAGGTTATGAGGAGTCACTTCTGATGCTAATGAGAAGAAGAGGTGTTCACTCGGGCTTGGTGGTGAAGGTACTTAATGTCAAGACAGCTTGACTTAGAATACTATCAGGACTGCTTAATTTTGATTGTCCTGTTTTACAAGATGACTGGTCAGGATATATATTCATCGCTTGATTTATGAACTCAGGGTGAGGAAGGTGCCCTTTCGATGACTACAAGATTGAAATCACCAAATGCATCAAAGGGACTGCCTGTCAATTACTGCTCAGGTTTCTGCTCAAATGTGGTACCATCTCAAGCAATGGACGGTATGTATTTATTGATCCCAAATTCTAGTTGTTGCGATTATATTTGTGAAGTACATAAACAATAGGAGTATAACTTCCATTCTTGCTTTTAATTCAATGTTATAGGAGTATCACGAGAGAGTTTCAATATCATTGTGAATGCCAAGGACTATGGCTTTGAACCATCTGATACTCCAAGGACTGATCGATCTGTGAGTCCTCAAATTCATTTTCTTTCATTTATCCAAAAAGTTGTGTGCTTATGCTTCCATCTTTCAAGAAAAAATGACAGGCTCTCTCTTGTAAACCACTTGATATAATTTAGTTCAATATTACAACAGGATATATCGTTCCAATCTAGTTTTTTGCACTGGCAATCCTTTTGATAAAGTCAAGCCTAGTGCTATTACCTCCAGTGAGGACAATGACATAGCTATTAATACCCTGGTGGCTAACTACTTATAATTTATTTTCTTAATTATTGCAGGTTACAAGGAATATAGAGTTAGGCTTAGCAGCTCTTCGTGGTGAAAAGGGTCCAGCCTACGATCGGATTGTCTTAAATGCTGGAATGGTTGATCACTTGCTAGGATGTGATGGTGCCCAAGATATACCTTCAGCCCTGGATAGAGCTAGAGAGGCTATTGACAGTGGCAGGGCCCTCAAGAGGCTTTTAGGTTACATAAATAAGTCTCACAGAGTGGCATGAAGTATCAACTGTAGTTAAATTATTTGTTTTGGAAAAAAAGTCCATCTTCCCTTTTTTTTCTCGTCACACGAGTTTTTTTGAAATTTTTATTTCACAAATGATAAACGAAAAGAAAAGCTGTGAGCGGATGGATGTGGATTGTGTAAATAAAATCTGAAAATTTTGCTTGGTGTGCAGTCAATGAGTTAAAGTACATTTGTTATTGAATATAATCAAGAGGCAAATGTTGGACGACGACAAATGAACCAAACTTGCCTTATGTCTACATTCTGAGCACTATTGTATAACAGAAAAGTTTCCTCCGCCGTAGCTTGTGGTCACGGTCTGTCTCTATGAGCCTTTCGATTCTTAAGGATAAAACAGAAAAGTCAAGAATAAAAGAGAAAAGGGAAGAAGAGTCCTATTAACAAAACTCTCTAGACCACAACTAAATCTGAAGTGCAGATGCTATGGCAGCGGCAAGACTTATAACTTCAAATGGGGGCTGGTGTTTTACGTGCTTCACTGTCTCTGGGCATGAGTCTGTGATCCAGAAGTAAGTCATCCCATTCTCAGGGTTCCCTAAAGTTTCAACGCAGACATCTTCAGATGAAGTATAAGAGAATTTGCATTTGTATTGGAATGAAAGCATTGTGATTAACAGTTTGACAATTGGGCCAGTCCCCTAAGGGACCAAGGAAAACCATATTTGGATGTCATGACTCTAGGAAGTTATAAAGAGCTTACCAGAATTATTATGGAAAACCAAAATGGTAGCTGTTCAACATACCTCCTTTGTCATGTTTAAACCGCTCCCACGACTTATTTGGGAAAATTCCATGTGTCACGTAGGCGCTTATTTTTGCAGCTCCATGTTTGGCCAACACTTTCTGAAAAACCCACAGGGAGATATTGCAACATGTAAAAAAACAAAGAAGATTGAAATGCAACAACTCTGCATATGGATAATGATTAATGCCAACTCTTGCAGGCAACAAAGAATCTTCATAGGGATGACTATAAGTGTTCAGTAGACTTGAGCAAATAATTTTTTGCTTGAAGTAGATCAACGGAAATCTATGAAGTGTGGCCAGCCAAACAAACATAAATGTGTTCGTACTGAAAAGCATTCAACTTGCAGAAACTAAATGGACTGAACCCTACAGAAAGCATGTTACCGTGTTGAAGGAGATTGCCAAGGAGTGATGAAAAATGGCATATCTGGAAGATAAAAGAATCAAGGCTTAACAGTACAAATCACCTACGGCATCCTTAATTCAAGAACCAGAGAAAAATTGTCCTTACAAACTCAATAGGGTGGACCAAAATTACTGAGGAGGTAAAGTGTGTCTAGTTTGTGGTCCATGTTCCAATGAACTAGACACTATTGGCACAGAAGATTTTAGGCATGCAATAACTTAAGCCAGTGACATTAATACTTCCAATAGATACTCATAGTCGTCAGAGTATCTACTTACCCTGGTCCAGGCTCACTGGTCTTGGGCAGGAGTTAGAGAATAAGTTCTAGTTATTGAAAAATAACCATTTGCAGCTAAGCCACCTAGGTTCACCTTTCACAGCTTGCTACATGGCAAATACCATTAACAACAAGAATTATTTTTTTGTTTTCTCTGCATTTTCTGTACAATGGAGGATATTTTTCCAATATGGTAAAATATCTGTATAAATAATGCTGATTTTGTGTGGAAGGACAAATCATGCTTTCTTACCTGACACTCTGTCAGTGTGCCACCTGACTGGACAAGGTCATCCACTATCACAACATGGCGTCCTTTTGGATCGCCCTCCTTAATTCTTACAATTCGTTGATCACCTTCCCTTACTTTGGCACAAACAATCTGCCCATCAAATTAAGCAAGTTAGGCCAACTCATCTCCATGTACTGGAACTTAGTCATGGCAGAATGTGCATGATAACATTGGTGCAAAATAAGCAGACTAATGCATTGCTTGTGCACCTAATGAGTGTACAATTGCATATCACCCTTACAATCAAATTAAAAACAAAACATAGTCCCCTTAGTATCAAGGCAAAAACAGAATGCAATTATATGCAGGATGTTCAACACAGTCTCAGGTTGATTTCTGGTGACTAACATCTGACTTATTATGTTCAATTACTTTTTTGTAGCACGACGACATCATGCCCAGAGTTCAATGTTGTATGATAATTCTGTCACGCAGCCAAATCATGACCTATTTAGACATCTTACCATGCTTTTGTGATAATATGCTCTATTCTGACAAATGCTGAGGTAAAAACATATTAATGTGCAATCATCAGCTAATACAAACAAACTACACAGGGTTTAACCAAACAAATGGCCACAAGCTCAACAGCCTCAACTGGAGTCAGTTTTTACCGATGCTTTATATCCTAGTCTTCACTAAGGATATGTTGCCACCCCAAGGGACAAAAACTAAATTAAACACAGAATTTAGGCAGTTAGAACTTACATGTCAAATAATTATCAAAGCATATGAGGCAGTCTGCTATCATGTATGAGAATGGCAAAAAGTTAAAATTGAAATGAATAATGAATTTTTGCCAATGGCTTATGGATAATCAAGATTTTTTAATGTGTTAAGCATCAATGTCACTGAAGTAGTAGTACCATCGGAAAGTGCTGCAGCTGCTTGTGAAACCGTTTCCATGCACCATCATCTGGAAAGGCTATTGTTATCTGGACATAGGAAAATGAAACGGGCAGCTTTTAGAATAAAAACACAACACTTGATTTCATCTCTCAAATAGGTGGCCACAGGTTTCACAAAATATATTTCTGACAAAATCAGTTTACTTGACATATATGCAGTTCATGAAAAAGTGCAGATCACTGGAAATCTCAGAAAACAACGTTATGTCACACAGTTAAGTACCACAAAGGTATAGTTTCATAGCTATTTTTTTAAGTTTTTTTTTTTTTTCCCCCAACACAAGAAAGTGCACGGCCATATATGAATGAATTACATTCACTGTAGAGCCAGCTTTCGTCCTTGGAGAGTTAAAAAGATCAATTCAAAGTTCCATAACACCATGCATAATGCCAACAGTGACTCTCAATTTCCTGAACTTGGAACCACTTTGTTCATAAGCTACTGGAAAAGAGATGGGAAGCTTGATATGATCCAACAAACAAGAAGATATTACATTGTCAGAGTCAGGGAGCTGTTGTAGCCTATTCAAGAGCAGAGGTATACCACTTTCAAAGCATGGTAAAACATTATCACCAAAGTAAAATCTCTCCTGCAATATGAAGAAAAGGTGGAGTGGTTAAATTAAGCTCGAATAAAATTATTAAACAAAAGGATGAAGACAGAAGTTGAAACAATGAACAGCATGAAGCAAGCATTAATTCACTACAAGAGCAATTATGCACCCACCTGTAAGGCATGGATATCGAAAATTACTAAACTGGTGGGTCCACCTCTACATATTGGAATATTTGACAGGATCCTGGCGAGTGTGAATGCTGTGGCGACGTCTCCTTCATCCTCCATACGCTCAGAAGTGCCCGTAGGGAAAAATGGCAGGACAAGTGTGAAGGACGAGACAAATAGTTTCGGCAAAGCATAGATTATGGACAACTGCTCAAAAATAACTGCAGGAGAACTGAATGAGGCAAGGAAAGCTACATGTTGTCCGCGAACTCCTTGAGCATTGGATATAAATAAGTTGGGAAATCCATCTTCAAATGTCCTGATTGATTAAAATTATCAAATAAGTCAACTGGAATTTAAAAGCATTATATCTGAATTCAACTCAATTAGCATCAAGAGAAAACAAAGCAACCATTTTTACAGTGAAAGATTGAATATTTCCCATATATTTAACATCAAAGAGACCATGATCCCATATTACAACTACTAAAAGTTAAACAGTAAAAGAATTTATTCTTCCCCGTAAATTAACAAAAGTTACCTCCAACTAATGCTGCGAAGCTCAATGGCGTCGGATTCGGAAGCAATCCTTTCAGCGAGATCCTTCATTTCAGAGCAGTAAAAAAGGTAAACCCTTTTTGAATTCTTAAGCGAAGAATCCAGAGATGAAGCCATCAGGGTTGAATTTGGGGGTTTGAGAATTATGTGAATTGGGTCGGTTGAAGATACGCAGTCAATGGTCCACTTCTGCGGAGTAGAAGAATTCTTGAGCTCGCAATGAATTCTATTCCTCGAATGGATGGAAATGAGATTTTGGGTTTTGTGGGGTGTTTTGGAGGAGGATGAAGGGAGGGGTTGGGGTGGTGAAATGGCTGACATTTGGGGTGGTCTACGGTGGCGTCCGCCGCGAGAAAAGGGGAGGAATAGTTGGAGTCAGTTTTGAGACTGCAGCATTTGGAGCTGTACTTGTACAGTTCTAATTTATGGTAGTTGTAAGGTTTATTTATAATAAAAAATACTTATTAATAGAACATTTTTCGCTGATTGTGCTTTTCAATATTACTACAAATTTAGCAATAAATCATTCTTAATTTCTCATATATTAATCTCCTAATTAATTTATGAATTTTATTTTAATTATATATTTACATTTCGTTTCTTTATTATTCAACAAAATTCTAGAAATCATTTTCTTTTGTGAATCTTATATTAATTAAATGTTTAAATTTCTATTTTATTCATGTAAAATTCAATATAAATTTTCAGATCAAATTTATTAGAAATTTAAATTTATTCATTTCAAACATCTAAAATTAATCCAAATTCAATCAAATTCAACGTGATCAGTCGCCGAATCCAGTTGCGCAGGTCGGTGACCCTAGTGGGAGCGACATGAGAGGCAAAGCAACTATGGTTACACTAATACTAGCCCTAAATCATTGATGAATTTGATGCCACAGAGAGTATTCAAATCAGATTAAGGTGATCCCCCTACTTTTAAAAAAAAAAAGAAAAATTCAACGTGATCATCTCTTACCAAACTCGCTGCAAAATAGTTGAGAAAGAAAGTCTAGATTTGGTTCAAAGGATAAATTTGATCTAAGTATATATGATCGAGTTAAAAGAAAAATGATCATAAATATAAGAAATTGCAATTCTCTCATTCCCACTTACGCGAGTATATGCTATTCTCAATCTAACCAATCAAATAAAATTAAAAATTTCACAATGTTTATTCAATTTCTTTTTCTTTTTTTTTTTTTTAAAATTTTTGCCAGACCACAACTACTCAAGATTGATAGTCAACAAAATTAAATGGAACCTAAGAGAAAAGACTATGATATCACATAAAATATGTACCATGTACAGCCTAAGCACATATTTACAGAAAAGAAATTGCATCAAGACTCACACATAAGTAGAATTTAAATGAAATTTTCTGTGTAATTATGAAAATTAGAATACAGGGGCAACATTTCATTAATAGAAATTAATAAACTTACGCATGAATTTGAATGGGATTATTGGCAAGTACACCATCTCGTGGTTACTTTTGATTAGTACTTAGGATGTGCAAAGGACGGCAGTTGGAAACATAGGATGAAAAGATTTCAATATACTAAGAGGGTATTTTATTAATATTATTTAAAAGATCTTATAAGCTCCCATATCTTATAAAATATTTTTGAAATTTATAAAATGTTAGATTTTTTTTTTAAAAAAAGTTTTTAAAGTGTTTTTATCAGATAAAATAATATATTGGAGCTTATAAGATGTTAGTAATGTTATTTTTGTAATTAATATGATTAAAATTAAACTAGATTGTTAAAACTTTTAAAATAAGTTAGGCACTCCTTATTTTTTTAAAAGAGAGTTTGTATGCTCCTAATATCTTATTTTAAGAGCTTGTAGACTATTTTTTAAAAAATTTACTAAACACTTTTTGACATCTTATAAGTCATCAAATATCTTATGAGATATTTTAAGAAATTTATAAGCTCACTCAAACACTCTTTAAATGTGATCAACGATAGTACAATTGTGAGCTAATCATGAGTACACAACTTATGAATAACTGCAAAATATTTACAGTTTAATATTTATCAAACATAGTAAATAAAAGTCATGGTAATGTTTGATTACATTTTATATATTTTGTATTAAGTATTTTGAAAGAATAAATTTTGGAAGTGGGGGATGGGAAATGTGATGTATATTTTTTTTTGTTATATTTTGAAAAATAATTAGAAAATTATTTTGGGAAGTTTTGATATATTTGTTTATATTTTTGTGAAGACAATTTTTATTACAACAATCAAATCAATGCCTTTCATTGGGTTTTTGGGATTGGGGTAAAAATAGAATTGAGTAATTTTTTTACGAAAAGAATAATAATAAAATATATATGATATATATGTATATATATATGAGAAAATGGAAAAGTTTTGGCAACAATGAATGATAAAAGAAGGTATTTTGAAAAAAAAAATTATTTTAACATTTTAGAGGGAAAAAAGATGTATGTTTGATTATACTTTGGTAAAACAAAATTATTCTGGCAAAATATAACCAAACATAGCCCATATTTTTGGGTTGAAATGTATATAGTTCATGCATTTTGAATCATTTATTTCATTCTATGTTTCATCTCTCATTCCAATTTAATATATGTGTGTGTGTGTGTGACACGTGTATTTGATTCTCAATTAATTATTTTTATAAAAAAAATATTTAATACATGTATCATATATTTATAAAATAAAATAGATAATGAAATATAAATTGAAATACAGAATCTAAAACGTAATTCATGTAGCATGTATAATACGATGGTTTTGAAGTATATGATCATTCTTTTAAGGAATAATATTTGGCCCTAGTGCTAGTTTGCCATCAATTTGTATGACAAATTATTTTTAGAATATGATAAAATCATCCAGACATTCTAAAATAATTTAAATATATATCTTTTATAACTTTTGAGTAACTTGTATTAATTTCTTCTTTTAAAAGAACTTTCAAACAAAAATATTTTGAATTGCCGTGGAATATCTTGAAATTTTTTTGTCATGATTTCTTGTACAATCCAATAAAAATCTTATAATGGATACAAATATCACTTTAAAACTTAAAAGACACAATTACACGCTGTTTAAAATCACCCATTGTGCTGATCTATTAGTTTGTTCACCAATACAACAAAAATTGCCCCGACAGGTTTCACTTCCGCGGCGGTGGTCTGCTGGCTTGTGGTGCTGGAGGGCCGCCAGCTGCCTCTCGCAGGTTTTCAGAAACTGAGGCCGGCCCGTCAGAATACGTCACATGCTTCCAATCCATAGACAGTTTCCTGGATTTGCCTCCAAAAATATACCCTGATGAATCTATTCTCTGTCTCTCCTGACCTACTGCACATATAAAAGAGAAGTGAAAAGTGAATCAGAGAAAGTTGAACAATAAGAACACTGCTAAATTTTTAACTTGAAACTCACAGATATTTTTACCTATAGGGACAGAGGCTGAAATGACAGGGAAAGAAGAACTGAGTATAAAAGATGCAATAAAGATTACTGCCAGCACCTGTCCGGGCCTGATTTTAGCCATTGCAGCAGCCTGGAAACTTACAAGAATATCTATTTTGCTGAAATCCAGGCTATAAATAGGGAGAGAAGCCGGCCCTTTTCGATCTCCATTTTGAATCGATCAGGGTACAGACAATGAGTGGTTTTCATGGTGTGAAACTGAATAAGATCGGTTTACGCTGGACAGTGTGAAACATAGATAGATTTTTTTGACTAAGCAATGCAGTAATTGATTGTTTTATCTGTCGGCATGACTTTAACACACACGCATGTGAGGTCTAATATTTAGCTAATTGGGACCAATCACCAATCTAAGAAGTTGCTGATCAAAGAGGTGAGTAAGTGTTTCTGAAACTCTAGAATTTCCTATTAATTGATAGTTGATGGTGATTACATCTGTCAAATATGAAAGTTTAGAGATTTCGAGATATTGTCCTATCAACACGTATATAAATTGTGAGAGATTAGGGATAACTTATAAATTATTTCAACACTTAAATTTATCCAATGTGAGATAAATCAATTATTATAATAATCCCTTTAGTCCAGCTGGTTGAAAAAAGTCGAAGGTATGAAAAGAGAGCCACATGATCGACGTTTTCATATGGGAGGTGAGAGATAAGAATAAATTATAAACTATCTCAACATCCCGACTCCTTCGATATGCGACAAGTCAAGTATCATCATAACCCTTTTAGTAAGAAGTTTTGGAAGAGAAGCATATGACCATTGCTCTCATAAATAGTATAGATTGAGGTTTTTATCATGAAAATTTTGTCAAAAAATAAAGAGATGAAGAATAACTCATGAATTATTTTAAAATTTTTAATTTCTGTTTAGTATGATATCCATCAAGCATCATTAATGGTGATGGCCGGCAAACAAATCAAGTATTATAAGTGGGGAATGGTTGACAGTAATCATTGGCTTTCGTTGGATCATTCTAATAGGTTGTTTGGTTGTATTAGTGTTGTTGATTTCCAGTTGTTTTGCATTTTTTATGTCTTTTAAGTTTTACCCGTGTTTTTTTAGGTCTATGTCAATTGTCAAGCCATTTTATTCTTTAAAGATTTATTTATTAAAAAAAAAAACCCAGAGAGAGAGAAACATGTGGGGCCTGTCATTTTGTTTGTTAGTATTCAATCATTGCTTGTGCTACGGGACGTTTATTCTGAGAATGTTTGGTTGTGTTTTTTTAAGATAAAATAATTTTAGAAAAATATAATTAAATATATTTTTATATTTTTTTAATTTTCATTATTCATTATATACATATATATTATATTATATATTATATATATTTTTATTATTTTAATAATAAAAAAATTATTTAATTTCATTTTCATCCTAAAAACTTAATAAAAAAATATTGATTTGACTGCTATAATAAAAAAAATATCTTCCCTAAAATACAAACCAACATACCAAAACATAAATTTCATATTCTCTAATAATTTATTTTTTCAAAACACATAATAAACATATAATAAAATTACACAAAAAATATAACCACACTCCCTCTGTTCTTAGTCATTGTTTTTGTTCCAATAGAATCCTTATAAATTGCTAGGAGAAAAAGGGTTAGATGTCGGCAGGCGGCTGGACAATGACTTGGTATGGGGTTTTGTTTCTTATAAGTTATTTAAAATATTTATAAATTTTTTTCTGACATTGCGGCATATTTCCTCATTACCCACATGAGTACGAATAAGCTTAAAAATAAAATATTAAAATTTTATAAATTATTTAAAAAAATAAAAGATAAATAGTACTTCACACCAAATTTATTTGTTTTTGCAATATCCTCCAAAACAACTTAAAAATACTTCACCCCTCAACTTAAGATTATTCGAGTTCTTTGTCCTTCATATAGATTTTTAGTCAAATTATTCTTGCCAAATGCTATTTTGATCATTTCTACCTTTTTACGCTCAAGAAAAAAAAAAGAAAGAAATAAAGAAAGAAATTGAGATTTTCCTATACGAGTGTCTGATTTTACGTTCTACTTCCTATTTAGTAATTCACTTTGTAGATTCATATGTTGGCGCATTTTATAGCTTCAATGGTGTTATATTTTGTTTCACATACTAATATTTGCACAATATTCTCACTAGGTTCATTACAATACTAAAAAAAAAAAAAAAAACTCAATCACAAAGTAGGTCAAAAGGAAAAATACTAATGCATGTTGATCCACTTACATCTATACCAAGAATTCCACAGTATTGAAGCTGAACCACTCTTCTCTGGATTGCTTCACTCTAAGCTCCAAAATAAGGCCCAAAAATTGCATAAATCCATTCAGCCCCTCTTCACTTCAGTGGCTGACTGGCTGTGGTGTTGCCTTAGAATTTTTGTCTTTCCTTATTGCCACATGTGCAATAATATAATATCCCCTTTGTCCTAATTTTTTTCCCAAAAAACAAGAATCTTCTTAAGTGAAATGTACTTTGCCAACTTCTGCATTGAGTGGACTTTAGAACTGAACCCCAACAGAGGCTGCTCTGTGTCACAAGTGAGCTTCCAAGGTAGCTACTTTAACTGTAAGTATTCTAGGAAAAACCCACCAAGAAAAATGATTGTGTAGTGGCCAGTAATGTGATTGGTGGTTTTCTATTTGGGAAATTTGTCTCATTTTCGTCGAAAGTTTGATTCTTTTTCTCATTTTCTTGATGGATTATTTGTAAGTTTTTTTTTTTTTTTTTTTTCTCTGTTGTGATTCTGTGTAATGGATTTTGGGTTTTGCATAACCACTGTTGAATCATTGTTAGGATTGAAAGATTTGTCTGGGGAAAGGACTTCAAAGACTCCTATATTGATTTTGCTTTCATCATAATGATTGATAAAATTACTCAATATGGTTTCTGAAGAATGTGGAATCCATGTTTTATTTAAAATTATCCACCCAAATGCAATTTAATTATTATCTGGTCATTAACTTCTTGGCTACCAAATTCAATCAAAAAACATCCTTGATTCTCTACCAATTATATAATTTTTTTCTGATAATTCTCAGGTGCGGAGCAAATTGGGTTCTCCTACATCTTGTGATAGCCGTCGAAATTCGGATTGCACCTGGAATTAGGAAAAGGCATACTTCACCATGTCAACCAAACCACTGGATTATGATAATTTGAATGAAAATGTCAAGAAATGTCAGTATGCTGTGCGAGGGGAGCTGTATCTTCGAGCTTCTGAGCTTCAAAAGGAAGGGAAGAAGGTATTTTTGTCTGAGTGGAATTGAATGATCTAGATATCTTGTTTTAGGAAAAATATGTCTCGTTCGTATATTCTTGCTTCCTGCATAGGCCAGCTTAATGCCAAGAAGTTATGCATTTAGCTTGTATGCTACTTGATATTTGAATAAAAAATCACTGGAGTGTGGCTGTTAATCGTTGCAAAATTCATTAAATTTCCAACTTAAACCAATCAGCTACAAAGAACTCCAGTTGGGTGAGGAGAGACTTCTGTAATACATTTGAGCGGGAGAATGAAGCCTGCAATAGTTGTATTTTAGTAATGAGCAAAAGCAAGCGCAAGCATAACTTGAGTAGCATTGAAGCACTAAGCCCACCATAAATTTTGACTGGCATAGTACATACAATTATTCTCCAGTGTCCTCCTTTTTTTTAAACCCTTTTTTATCATTCCTTCGTTTGACTGCAGATCATCTTCACAAATGTTGGAAATCCCCATGCTCTAGGACAGAAACCTCTAACCTTTCCTCGCCAGGTACGAATAGAACTTATGTTTGAACATATCTTTCCGTCTGTTGTTTTTGCTGCTGTAGTTTGCTCACTGTAAGAGAAATGATGTGGCAGGTGATTGCTCTCTGCCAAGCTCCATTCCTACTGGACGATCCTAATGTGGGACTTATGTTTCCTGATGATGCCATTGTAAGAGCTAAACATTATCTTTCGATGACTTCAGGGGGTTTAGGTATCACATTCAACAGTTCTTTTGTCCTGTAGTAGAATCACAGTAAAATTATATATCAAGAGAAATGAGTGGATTTTCTTTATCCTAGTAATTTAGGTTTTCTGGGAAAATAATACGTGAATTTTTATCAAGTCAAATAATAGGAGCTATTAATACAGTACAAAGCATGAATCAGGTCAAAATTGGGAGTCTCTGTGCTGACTCTATTCTCTCTGTGTATTTGTGCACTTGGAAGTGAACCCATTTGATGTTTGATGCATGTAAGTTGATACCTTTCCTGTTTCATGCATTAGACATTTTAGGTTGTTCTGCCATATCATAGTTTGTTGCAAAATTTTTCTATGATGTCATGATTACTTTTTCTTGTTTGTCACTTCGATAACAGCTGATTTATATAATTGATCAGGTGCTTACAGTGATGCGCGTGGGATTGCTGGAGTTAGGAAAGAAGTTGCAGAGTTTATTGAGAGACGTGATGGGTATCCAAGGTCACAATTGAATGATGCTATGATTGAGAATGTTTGGCCGTGGATTGATTCTCAAACTGATTATTTTGATTCTTATGTTCATGGCAGTGATCCAGAACTCATATTTCTAACAGGTGGTGCCAGCATTGGGGTGATGCAGATCTTAAATACTATTATACGTGGAGCAGGTGATGGGGTAAAGTTCTTGAAGCCAGTTATCCCTCTTGTTCTATCGCTGTTCTATTGTCTCTTTGATGCTTTCTTCCAAAGGTCACTTGCCTCCATGTTGCTAGTGGGGGTTTTGCTTCTCTAGTTCTTTTCTATTGTATTGTATATTCACAACATTTTTTTTCCCCAGATATTGGTCCCTGTTCCACAGTATCCACTTTACTCAGCAACAATATCTTTACTTGGTGGTTCTTTAGTTTCATATTATCTTGAAGAGACTGCAAACTGGGGTCTTGATATTGGTAACCTTCATCAATCAGTTAGTCAGGCTCGCTCTGAAGGAATAACTGTAAGCTTTCATTTGTTTTGGCTTCTTAATGTTGATGCATGTGGACCAGTGGTGTTTACATCTAAGTTTGAGAAACATATTCGACAGTGAACCATAACTGTGATTTTAGCCCAATGAACTTCTAAATGGCTTATGCTAAACTCATCAACGGTCGGCGTGCATGCTACCTATTGACATATTTTCCGATGCCCGTTTTCATGGTGCAGATAGCTGTCTATCTTTCCCTTTGCATAAAACAGAGAATTGTTGATCCATTTAAATCTTATTCAGAATGTTTGCTTTCTTCATAATTTGTACTTATACTTGCCAATATTTCTATGTTGAATGTTGCACTTTCTTATCTCTTTTATCTTGCATTTGTGATAAGGTACGAGCCATGGTGATAATAAACCCTGGAAATCCTACTGGCCAGTGTCTTAGTGAAGCAAATCTTAGGGAAGTATTAACATTCTGTTACCAAAACAATTTGGCATTGCTTGGTGATGAAGTTTATCAGCAAAACGTTTACCAAGATGAGCGCCCCTTCATAAGTGCGAGGAAGGTATACATTCTAATGATATGATGTTTAAATTTCTGAAAATATATGATGTTTAAATTTCCGAATAATTTTTTTTTTCTCCCCCAAAAACTGATGGCCTTTTATCATCCAACATTGGAAAGGTTCTGATGGACATAGGACCACCCATAAGCAAGGAGCTCCAGCTTGTTTCTTTTCACACTGTTTCAAAAGGTTATTGGGGAGAATGCGGGCAACGTGGTGGATACTTTGAGATGACCAATATTCCTCCAAAGGTTTGGGTTACATATATATTTTTTACTGGTAAATAGTCTACAACATAAGGTTTTAGTGGCAAAATATAAAGAACGATGCAGCATAAATTTGTGCCTCATTTTAGGTGGATTTCGAACTTCAACTTCCACAATTGGATAATTTCCTCATTCAGTTCTGAACTCAGGTTTATATGCACCTATGCTCATGCACTTTAAATTACTGTTATGAAGCAAAATGCTCAACGAAGGAACTTGGATCTAGATCAATGTCCTTCTGTCAGCTTCTGAATTACCCTTACTAAAGCTACTTACTTTGTCACACTTGTTATCTGTTCCAGACAGTAGAGGAGATATACAAGGTTGCTTCGATATCACTGAGCCCAAGCGTTCCTGCACAAATATTTGTAAGTCACTTATACTTAGCTAGCTTTTGATGCACAGATGTCCTCTCTTAGGTTAATAAGTTTCTTAAATTCTGACATTGTGGTGGCAGAAATGGTTAAGATCACAAATGACCTGAAATATTCTTTGCAGATGGGACTTATGGTCAACCCTCCTAAACCTGGAGATATATCATATGAGAGATATGTTAGAGAGAGGTATGGCTACTTGCATTCGTTCTCACATAAGTGAACACAATATTTTTATTCAACATTATGTGAAATTTGGAGAAGGGATATTAACAGTATAATGGGCTTTCCCTTACTAAAAATTTTCAACAACAAAAGTTGCCTCTAGGAATATACGTTCTTTTCAAGTCAAAAGGGAAAAATAGTTAAGGATGACAGCATATATCTTAAGGCAAATTCAAGCACTTCTTTTGCAGCAACCGTAATTCTTCTGAGTACTTAAGAGTTGCTTCTCTTGATTTTCTTTGCAGCAAAGGAATTCTTGAGTCATTAAGAAGGAGAGCACAAATAATGACGGACGGATTTAATAGCTGTAGAAATGTGGTTTGCAATTTTACTGAAGGTATATCATTATCTACATTGGCCCAAAGCCTGTTTTGATCCAGTGAACAAAATTTTTTTTCCAGCTTTCTTATTTCATCTGAAATTAGTTTACAACTAAACGGTTTCAGGTGCCATGTATTCTTTCCCACAAATACGATAACCTCCAAAGGCAATAGAAGCTGCGAAAAATGCTGGAAAAGTACCCGACTTTTTCTACTGTCTGAAGCTCCTTGAAGCCACAGGCATTTCCACTGTCCCAGGTTCTGGCTTCGGGCAAAAGGAAGGGTATGTGAAATTCATTGGTTTTTCTGAAATTTCTAAGTTCTTTACATTTGTTTTTGTGAATTAATTAGTTTTAGTAAATAGCTCTGGTTTAGACAATTCTGTTGCAAATGAGGCTGATAAAGTAATTTTGAACATAGGGTCTTCCACCTGAGAACCACAATCTTACCAGCTGAAGAAGACATGCCCGCAATTATGGCAAGTTTCAAGAAATTCAACAATGAATTTATGGAGCAATATGAAGACCACAGGGGGTATTCAAGGATGTAAAGAAATGGTATAACCATCCATCTGGACATTGCTTTCCACAAACAGTTGGATTTACTTAACATGTTGCTAAAATTTATCAGACTACCTTAATCTATCTCATATTTATCCAAATATTCATGTCCAAGATATTAAAATATTTTCTAAAAGAAGAATATCAAGATTTGCTCTTTATTCTTTTGTTAGTTTGTCTGGATAAATTGGCTTTCACTTGAGAAACAGCATCAATAGGGACCGATGGCCCTACCCCAGCTTTATGTGGAAATCTGGTGGATAACTTTTTCTCATTTATATCTCTTATGTTCTACTATTACATTTGAACATGCAAACAGTTGGAAATCAAAACAAATTGGCTGCACGAATCTCAGTCTGCTGCCCCCAGTAAGGAATTTTCACTGGCTGAATCCTTCCTTTTCCTCCAGTCTTTAAACTACATTTGCTTATCTCACGATTTCCTCGGGTTCTAACATACTCTTTCGACCAGCATAAAACACAAGAACAATATTAACAATTACTCTTCCTCAAAGCCCTTTCACCTCACTTTCTAGTGTGTCCCTCCTAAGTAAAATGCTCCTTTACCCAAAAATATAGAACATCACAAAGTTGAAAGTCCTCCCTTTTCTCATGATCAGATTTTGTTCCACAAGTTTCTCAAGAATCTAATTCCATCTTCCCTACATCAGAGGAAAGAAAAGGCAACAATACCCCTTTTACAGTTCTTGCACATACTATATTTATAGAACCCTTCAAAATCTTGATCCTCAAAGTGGGTGTCTCAGAAAAGCTTCATTAGAAAATGGATAGTGCTGCTGTAGTGGATTCTGAAAAGTGGGTTATTTCTGGAATTGCCCTGAGAAGTCCACTGAAGCCGGTTTTCACTAAACCGAGGGAGAAAAAGGATGATGAAGAAGAGTTCTCAACAACTCCAACATCTGCAGAATCAAGAATTCCCAGCAGATTGGCTTGCCCGCCGGCCCCAAAAAAGAGAAAACCGTCTCCTTCTTCAAGATCATGCTACTATAGAGATGTTAGAGAGTTCTTCAATCCACCAGACTTGGAAACAATTTTCATACGGCCGTTTTGAGGGGGCCTAATTAATTCCACTCGTTGCAGCTGGTGCACAAGGGTTTCTGCTAAAATGGTTGAGAAATTATATATTTTCCCTCAAATCTTTCGCCACTTTCCACTTTGTAGTTTCTTGATCATCTACGCTTTTCAGTTAAAAAAATGAATAAGATGGCTGATGATATAACTGAGAACTTGTTCGTGGCCATGGCTGCTAATATTTGTTAGGTTATCTCATTCGTTTTGGGATTTGATGTGTATGGTGTGTTTGCTTGTAGTAAATTTTTTATCATGTTTTCATGTGAAGGGACAACAAATAATGGAATAGTAATAAAGTTTTGCGTCACATCCAGCAACAAATATGAGAAAAGTCGTTTCAAAATTGGAATCAGATGTTTCCATTCTTCATCATCCTGTTCTTGCCTTCTTCCCTTGGACTGTAAATTCAAGTGAGTAAGATACATGCACATGCAAGTGACCACCAAGTTAAGAAAGGTGCCAAACAAGGGGAAAACGAAAAGAAAAAGGAAAAAGAGGCCGGGAGTGAAATTCTTTTTCATCATCTGGAATTTCTCATGAATTTCAATTAGTATTATATTTTTATTCTACTCTATATATGCACATCAAGTGTGAGTGATCAATCTACAGTTAAATCTTTATTTATAAGAGATGAAATATCAATTGAATAAAAGATTCAAACTTTTTTTTTCTTTTTTTTCGCATAAGTTTTAAAAGCTGATTGACTGACAAAATCACTGATTAGGTTGGAAGCCATATTACCTTGAGTGGCTTGCTTTATGCATATTTCTCTTTGATTATCTTGTACCCTTTTTGAAGTCTTTAATGATGTCCCAATAAAGGATGTCTCCCGACCCACCTAAGACGCCTTACAATAGTGGGAAGGTTCCCTCAGTAAATGGTTTTTGTGAAGAGTGCGGGCAAGAGACAAAATATACAAGTGATGATCGGCAACTGGATTAGAATCCTATGCTTGGTGAATATATATATATATATATATATATATACACACACACACACTACTAGTGGCATACAGCATTCAGGACAAGTTGTTTGGGATTTAACCTTGTAGGCTTTTACTTCTGGAGTACTGTCCTTTTGCTCTGAGTTTATTTCTATGAATATTAAGCTTGGACACACATACACACTCACTCACACACACACACACACACACACACACTCTTTCTTTACATAATTTGCTGGCATCCTTTGTATAGGTATAGAAAAAAAAAACCTTTATGGGTGCTCAAGCATACTTTTCTATTTATCAAGAATTGATTTAATAATGAATGCAGAATGAGAGTTGATTAAGTATTCCTCAATTGGGATGTAACTAATTTATCTAAAAATGGGACTTGTAGGGTGATACGATAAAAATACTATACAATTTATAAATATTTCATGATGGATTAGTCAAATATGTAAACTGATGGAATGATATTCTCTTTGTTAATATAAAGAATAATACAAAATTTAATCAATGAAATATTCTATATGCTTTCTACCTAGGGGAAAAATGTTGGAGTTCAGTTGTAAACTAATTATTTGTAGCAATAGTAATGAACCTAAATGTTTTTACCACCTTGCAAATGTAAGGCTCGTAGAGGGACATATAAATTTGCCACACACTTCTATGACTTAAAACTCCACTGCGCATGGCATATAACAACTCGGTTTATTTTTGTTTTTTATTTTCAATTTTCAATATTTTTTGAAAGTAAAAAATAGTTATAGGTCGAGATCAAAAATAAAAATATATTTGAATTTTTTATTTGAAATGACGAATAGGGGAGATGTTAGAGTATGTGCATAGACGAAAATTCAAATGATTGATATTTTTATACTTAAAAACACGTATTTTTTCAGGATTAAGAAAAACTGAAAATGAATGTAAATGATATTTCTAAATTGGCCTTTTCGTATACAAATGTTTGATTTACTTTCTAAATCCCACTTACTAATTCATTTTATAGATTCATATGCTCAAAATCATACTAAACAATAACTTTTTTGCACATTTTATGATTTCCTTTGTACCATATTTGTCAATATATAACAATATTTGGACAATATCCACACAAAGAAAGTCCAAAAGGAAAAATACTAATGCATTTTGATCCACTTATATCTATGCCAAGAACAAGAATTCCGCAGTTTTGAAGCTCAACCACTCTTCTCTGAATCGCTTTATCCTAAACTCCAAATAAGGCCCAAAATTTGCATAAATCCTTTCAGTCCCTCTTCACTTCAGTGGCTGTGGTGATGCCTTAGAATTTATGTCTTTTCCTATTGCCACATATGCATTAATATAATATCCCCTTTGTCCAAAATTTTCCGAAACACGAGACTATTTTCAGTGAAGGATACAAACAGAGAGAAAATTTGCCAACTCGTGCATTGACTGTTCTTTAGAACTGAAACCCAAAAGAGGCTGCTCTGAGTCACAAGTGAGCTTCCACTTTAATTGCAAATATTCTTGGAAAAACCCACCAAGAAAAATGTTTTTGTGATTGGTGGCTTTCCATTTGGGAAATTTGTCTGGGTTTCGTTGAAAGATAGATTCTTTTCCTTATTTTCTTGGTGGATCGTTCGTGAATTTCTTTTTTTCTCTGTTGTGATTCTGTGAAATGGTTTTTGGGTTTTGCCTGTAATTAAAGATTGTCGCGTTACGGCTGAGTTCTTCTGCTTTTTCTTAGTGATCGTTTGCCTTTCGTTTTTCATTTTCTTGGGGTATTGCTCTGTTAGCCTACATATTTCGATCAACTCTTGGTGGAATGGCATGGTTTTCTTTAGCAATTTATTACAGAAAAAATGCTTGTTTCTTTCGAAACTTGCTTGATTTTGATGCGTCATGAATTAACCTTTTACACAAATTCTTATTCAACTTGGCGGAAAATTTTCCAGTTTTAGTCCTGGGTTGGGAATGCTGACTTTTGCTTGGATTTTTGTGCCATTGAATGCATTCATCACCTTTATCTTCTGTGATGCGTTTCAAACGCATGCTCCCAGCTTGATACCCCCTCAAGGATTTTCTTTTAGTTATTTTGTTTTATTTGTATTGTTGATGAATCATATTTTTGTTTGCATTCTGATATTAATTTCTTGTTTAATATTTATTTGTTGCTTTATTTCTGAACACCGAATTATTGATAAATGATTTCAGTGATTGGAGTTTATCTGACAATATTCAAACTAGGCATCCCGTAGTTCAGTTCAGTTTGAGTAATTATAGGATTCTGTTTTTATTGTTGTATGTCATATTCGATAGATTTTTCGTAATAATCACTATTAGATCACTGCTAGGTTGCATTTGGATTGAAGTATTTGTTTGAGAAAAGGTTTTGAGCTATGGACTTCAAGGACTCCAATATTGATTTTGCATCCATCATAATGATTGATAAAATTACTCAAAATGGTTCTGAAGAATTTGGAATCCATGTTTATTTGAAATTATCCAGACAAATGCAATTTAATTGTTATTATGGATATGAACTTCTGGGCTCCCAAATCCTTCATTCCAAAAACACTCTTGATTCTCTAACCAAATATATAAATTTCTTCTGATAATTCTCAGGTGGGGAGCAAATTGGGTTCTCCTTCATCCTGTAATTGGCATCCACATTTGATTCGCAGCCAGAGTTAGGAAAATACATACTTCATCATGCCATCCAAACCATTGGATTATGAGAATTTGAATGAAAATGTCAAGAAATGTCAGTATGCTGTGCGAGGGGAGCTGTATCTTCGAGCTTCTGAGCTTCAAAAGGAAGGGAAGAAGGTATGTTGGGCTGAGTAAGGAATTAACTGTACATCTACTCTTGGAATTCTAGGATTATCTATTTCTTTCTTCGATCATCTTTGTTAAAGTAGCTTTAAACATCCCAAGGTTTATTTTCTGAATTGTGAGTGTGCATGCCGTGTAATATAATATTCTCCGGATGGGCTCCTGAAGTTAATTGAATGAAGATTTGTCTTATTTTAGATATCTTGCTTTAGGAAAAATATATCTCATTCATTTATTCTTGTTTCACGCATGGGTCAGCATAATGCTAAAAAGTTATGCATTTGGTCTTGTCTGCTAATTGATATTTGAACAGAAGAATCACAAGAGTGTCGCTGTGAATGCTTGCAAAATTCATTCAATTTCCAACTTAAACCAATAGGTACATAGAACTCCAGTAGGGTCAGAAGAGGCTTTTATGATAATTATTTACATTTGAGCAGGAGAATGGTGGCTGCGAAAGTTCTAAGATAGTGGTGAAGCAAAAGCCAACCACAAGCATGACTTGACTAGCATTAAAGCACTTGGCCCTGAAGTTTCTTTGACCAACATAACATATAATTATTCTCCAGTACCTGTTTTTCATTTTTTCATCACTCCATTGTTTGACTGCAGATCATCTTCACCAATGTTGGAAATCCTCATGCTCTAGGGCAGAAACCACTGACCTTTCCTCGTCAGGTTTTTATTGTAACTTATGTTTTGTACGAACTTTACATCTATTCGTTTGGCTGCTGGAGTTTGTTTACTGTTAGAGAAATGATGTGGCAGGTGATTGCTCTCTGCCAAGCTCCATTCCTGCTGGATGATCCTAATGTGGGACTTATGTTCCCTGCTGATGCCATTGGAAGAGCTAAACATTATCTTTCGATTACTTCAGGGGGTCTAGGTATTATATTCAACAGTTCTTTTGTCCTGTAATAGAATCACTATAAGCTTATATACCAAGAGAAAGCAGTGGATTTCTTTATCCTGTTATTTTGTTTTTCCAGGAAAAAGATAAGTACCTTCATTTTTATCGAGTCAAATAATATGAGCTGTTTAAATGGACATAAATTGATATATTTTTCATGCATTAGACATCTTAGGTTGTTTTGCCTTTCTATAGTCTGTTGTCTAAATTTTACTCCTGATGTCATGATTGTTTTTTGGTTCGTCACTTCAATAACAGCTGATTTATATAATTGATCAGGTGCTTACAGTGATTCACGTGGGATTCCTGGAGTTAGGAAAGAAGTTGCAGAGTTTATCGAGAGACGTGATGGATATCCAAGGTTATAACAACTGAATGATGCTATGGTTGACGATGTTTGGTCATAATTGATCTGAAACTGATTATTTCAATTCTTGCATTCATGGCAGTGACCCAGAACTCATATTTCTAACAGATGGTGCCAGCAAAGGAGTGATGCAGATCTTAAATACTATTATACGTGGTGCAGGTGATGGGGTAAAGTTCTTGAAGCTAGTTATCCCTCTTTTGCTATGGCTGTTTTATTTTCTCTTCAGTGTTTTCTTCCTCCATTCTCTCTAGGTCCGGATGTTGGTGGTTTCTGCTTCTCTGCTGTTTTCTATTGTATCATTGACAATTTGTTTTTTTTTTTTTTTGTCCCCAGATATTGGTTCCTGTCCCACAATATCCACTCTACTCGGCAACAATATCTTTACTTGGTGGCTCTTTAGTTCCATATTATCTTGAAGAGACTGCAAATTGGGGTCTTGATATTGTTAACCTTCGTCAATCAGTTAGTCAGGCTCGCTCTCAAGGAATAACCGTAAGCATTCCTTTGTTTTTGCATATGAGAAACCTAATGAGATACTGAACCATATTTGATACTACTTAATTGACTGAATGAATAAAAACATTTGCCTAATGAACTTAATTGACTTGGTAGCAAACTCATCATTGTGTGGCGTTATGCGCCTGTTACCTATGTGGATATTTTTCCAGGCCTATTTTAATGGAGCATGGTGCAGATATTCATCTATTTCTGTCTCCTTGCACAAAACAGAAAACTGTTGATCTACTTAAATCTTATTCAGAGATCTGCTTCTTTATAGTTTGTACTTGCCAAGATTTCTATGTTAGATGTTGGACTTGCTCATCTGTTTTATCTTTGCATTTGTGATAAGGTACGAGCCATGGTGATAATAAACCCTGGAAACCCTACTGGCCAGTGTCTTAGTGAAGCAAATCTTAGGGAAGTACTAAAATTCTGTTATCAAAACAATTTGGCATTGCTTGGTGATGAAGTTTATCAGCAGAACATTTACCAAGATGAGCGCCCTTTCATAAGTGCGAGGAAGGTATAATTTTGATGATATTGTTTTGAAATTGTCCTAATAATTCTTTTGGATCTTCCAAAAACTGATGATCTTTTATCATCCAACATTTATAAGGTTCTGATGGACATGGGACCACCCATAAGCAAGGAGCTCCAGCTTGTTTCCTTTCACACTGTTTCAAAAGGTTATTGGGGAGAATGTGGGCAGCGTGGTGGATACTTTGAGATGACCAATATTTCTCCAAAGGTTTGTGTTGTATATATTCTTTTTACTGATGGATAATCTACAACAACATAAGGTTTTAGTGGCAGAATAAAGAACGATGCAGCATAAATTTGCCTTACTTTAGGTGGATTTCAAACTTCCAGAATTTAGAGAATTTCCTCCTAACATACGAATCTTAATTCTTGTTATGAACCCAGGTCTATATTCAATTATGATATTGTGCTCTAAATTATTGTTGTGTAGCAACATGCTCAACCATGGAACTTCGATCTAGATCAATGCCTTCATTAAAACTACTTTCTTTGTCATGTTTATTATCTGTTGCAGACAGTGGAGGAGATATACAAGGTTGCTTCCATAGCACTAAGCCCAAATGTTCCTGCACAAATATTTGTAAGTCACTTGTACGATAGCTGTGTTTGGTATACAGACTGCCTCTCTTACATTAATAAGATTCTTAAATTTTGATCATATGGTTGCAGAAATGGTTACTCTTTTCTGCAGCTCAAGGTTTAAATATGACCCGAAATGTTCTTCGTTTCCATTTGCAGATGGGACTTATGGTCAACCCTCCTAAACCTGGAGATATATCATATGAGAGATTTGTCAGAGAAAGGTACAGTTGCTTTACTATCATCTCACATAAGTTGTACGATTTCTGTTCTATATTCTATGAAATTTCGAGAAGTCATATTGATAGTATAATGGGTTTTGCCCTTATAAAAAAATTTCAAGAACAAAAAGTTGGCTCTAGGAAATACATACATTCTTTTCAGGTCAACGGGAAAAATACTTAAGAATAACAGCATTATTGATTTCTCTGTCATACATCTGTAAAGAAATTGTGAAAGCGATTGATATGCATCAAAAACATCATATTAACTACTAAGATCCGGGCCTCAGACATGGGTTGGGTGATTACTACATGCAATTTACGTGTCTGCCATGCCAGAAGTTTTTCTCACTTTGCTGTTTTTTTCTCTTTTTAGCACTGTAGTTGGACTTAAGGCAAGTTCAAACACTTCTTTTCGGCAAACATAAACCTTACTTCTGAGTACTTAAGAGTTGCTTCTCTTGATCTTCTTTGCAGCAAAGGAATCCTTGAGTCATTGAGAAAGAGAGCACAAATAATGACAGACGGATTTAATAGCTGTAGAAATGTGGTTTGCAATTTTACTGAAGGTAATATATATATATATATATAATTCTCTAATAGGCCCAAAGCTTGTTTCAATCCAGGGACCCTGGTTCAAAAATTACAAAACTGTACAGTAATAATTTTCCAGTTTTCTTAGTCTACATCTAAATGGTTTCAGGTGCCATGTATTCTTTCCCACAAATACGCCTTCCTCCAAAAGCAATAGAAGCTGCCAACAATGCTGGAAAAGTACCTGATGTTTTCTACTGTCTCAAGCTCCTCGAAGCCACAGGCATTTCCACTGTCCCAGGTTCTGGCTTTGGGCAAAAGGAAGGGTACGTGAAGTTCACTGGTTCTTTTGAAAGTTTTAAAGTTCTTTACTTATGTTGTTGCAAATTAGCTTTTAGCAAATTCTGTTGCAAGTGAGGCTGATGAAACAGTTTTGAGTGTAGGGTTTTCCACCTGCGAACCACAATCTTGCCAGCTGAAGAAGACATGCCTGCAATTATGGCAAGTTTCAAGAAATTTAACGACGAATTCATGGAGCAATATGAAGACTACAGGGGGTATTCAAGGATGTAAAGAAATGGTGAAACATCCCATTTGACATTGCCTTCACAAACTTGGATTTACTCAACATGTTGCCAAATTTATCATATTTCTACTTATTTTCTCATCTTTGTTCAAATGTGAATCATGTGACTCCTACAGTTCACCTCATGCTTGAGATATTAAAAATACTATTGTATTCTCTGTCCTTATCAGATCATATTTACTTGCTTTGGTATGATGAGAGCCAAGTGATTATTTGGACGGATAAAAGAAGTTGCACTGATGGCTCGACCTACAGCAATCTCTTTATCAACTCCAGGTCCAATAGAAACGAACGCAACAGCCAATCCAGTAGCAGTTATGCAAGCTGCAGAAATCAGTGGAAAATAAGTTCCTCGTATCAACAAAAAAGAAATGGTTACTGGTACAATCTGTCAATGAATTATAACTTAATTATTCCATTAATAAAATTTATCCAGTTGAAATAATTAAAAAATTTGAATTTAAATAATAATATTATTGAATCATCAAAATTACGATATATTTTTTCTCATTTCTATCCACACAGTTTCTATAAATTCATAGAACTCCACTATGTTCAGTAAAATAGTTTAAAATATATAAATTTTAAGATACATTAAAAATAAACATAATTTCAGTAATCCAAGGATAAAACCACCTTTTCTTGGTAAAATATAGAAAAACCCAAAGTTTTAATAATTATATCGTAATTCTTTAATTAAATTATTTATCCAACACTTTTACAATCTTATATCGCACGGTCTTTGTAACGAGCCTCCATTATTACACAAAAAGACACTTTTATTACATCCTTATGAATTGTGCCTATCTATGTATCAGTACTAGAAAATATTACCCTAAGTTGCCATTTTCCATTGAGACCATGGAAATTGGAGAAATCTACATTGCAGTCTTTCACAGCTGCCCTTTCCTCAATCTACTTACTCTACTCACATACAAAAACAACTACCCCACTGAAAAATGAATGATTTAAAGAAGAATATCAAGATTTTGCTCTTTATTCTTTGGTTAGTTTGTCTGGATAAACCAGCTTTCACTTGAGAAACAGCATCAATGGGGATTGATGCTCCTCCCCCCAGCTTTCTGTGGAGAACTCATAATTTATTTCTCATCTTCTACTATTACATGTGAACATTCAAAAAGCTGTAAATCAAGACATATTGACGGCTGAAATGAAACAAATTAGCTCCACGGATCAGAGTCAATATTGTCTATATTTACTCTGCTGGCCCCCGTCAGGAATTTTCACGGGCCGAATCCCCCCCTTTTCCCCCAGCCTTTAAGCTACTTTTGCTTATGTCACGATTTCCTCGGGTTCTACAACTTACTCTTTCAACCACTATAAAACGCAAGAACAACATTCACAATTACTCTTCTTCAAACCCCTTTTTCCCACTTTTTAGTGAGTAAAATCTCCCTTAGCCAAAAATATAGAACATCACAAAGTTTAAAGCCCACCCGTTTTCCTCATCAAACTTTGTCCTACAAGTTTCTCAAGAATCTATTCCATCTTCCCTACATCAGAAGAAAGATAAGGAAATACACCTTTTACTCTTCTTGCACATAGTATTTATAGAACCCTTCAAATTCCTGGCCTTAAAAATGGGTGTCTCGGAAAAGCTTCAACAGAAGATGGATAATACTGTTGTGGATTCTGAAAAGTGGGTTTTTTCTGGAATTGCCCTGAGGAGTCCTTTGAAACCGGTTTTCACAAAACCGCTGGAGAAAAAGGATTCTGAAGAAGAGTGTTCAACCACTCCAACATCTGCAGAATCAAGAATTCCCAGCAGATTAGTTTGCCCGCCCGCCCCGAAAAAGAGAAAACCAACTCCTTCTTCTTCAAGATCATGCCACTATGGAGGAGTTAGAGAGTTCTTCAATCCACCAGACTTGGAAACAATTTTCATACGCCGTGTTGAAGGGGCCTAATTAACTTAACTTTGAGTAGCTGCTGCAGAAGGGCTTCTGCTAAAATGGTTGAGAACTTAGTTATAACTTCTTATTTTCCCTCTATTCTTTTGCCACTTTTTATAGCTTGTAGTTTCTTGATCTATAGATATTCTGATGTACATGGCTGATGGGCCCATGAATAAATAAGATGGCAATTTAACTTGGGTATTTTCACTTGCATTCCATGGTTTCTTGTTACTGATTTGATGATAAAACTAAGAACTTGTTTGTGGCTATGGCAGCTAACATGTTTTAGGTTATCTTCTCTATTTTGATTTTAGACCTCCTCCGGCATATCCCAATGGTTGTTTCCCTCCCAAGTGCAGCATCTTACGCCTTGTTCACCCGTCCGTCTAGCCTTCATCCAGAGTCAGGATCGAACTCTGCATAAGATTCATAGTTGCACTACCACACATGAAAAACTCAGATCTTTTACTTGGATTGATATGCTTGTATATAGTAAATTTTTATCATGTTTCCATATGAAGGGACAACTGATCATAATCAATAACAAAGTTCTCTCTAACATCCCAAATCAAAATTAAGGCAAGTTGTTTCGGAATTCAAATCAGATGTGTCCACTCTTCATGATCTTTAATCATCATTCCTTCTTGACTTAGTTTTTGTAAATTCAAGATAGATACATGCACATGCAAGTGACCAGTGGATTGAAAAAGGTGGGAAAGGAAAAGGGAAAGTGAGGGTGGATTCTTTTTCCCCTGCAGGGATAAGTTTTAAAAGTTGATTGACTGAGAAATCCCTCATTAGGTTCAAAGCCATATATTACTGTTTATTACATATTTCTCTTTCATTATCTTGTAACCTTTTTTAGTCTTTGATAATGTCCCACAAAAGGGATGACCCCCACCCACCTAGGACGCCTTATGATAGTGGGGAAGTTCTCCATGTAAGTGCTTTTTTGTGAGAAGTGTGGGCAGAAGACAAAATACACAAGTGATGAAAGGATACTGGATTAGAATCCTATGCTTGAGTTGAGTGAATTATATATATGTATGTATATTATATACCACTAGTGGAATACAGCAAGCAAGATTAGTTGTTTGGAATTTAACTCATATAGGTTTTACTTTTAGACTCTGTCTTTTTGCTCTAGGTTTATTTCTATGAATATGATGTGTGAGGTTTGGACACACACACACATTCTTTCAATAATGTGGGCACCCATTAACATAGGCATATGCCTATACCACCCCCACAAACAAGAAAGAAAGAAAAGGGTTTAAATGTTGCTTAAGCATGCTTGTAATTGATTTAATCAATAATTGATTGACCATGAAAATATCATCATAATCATGTAATTGACCTTATGAAAATTCGCAGCTAATACTAAAAATTTACAACCTTAATTATGAAATTGACTTAATCAAATTCAAAACCCTCGTTACAATTAATTTATAGATGACGAATATTCTTTTTTTTATATATTAGTTTTCTTAAAAATAATGCGTAACTGGTCTATTGTCCTTTCAAAACAAATATGATTACGGATTGATAATTAATAATTTTGTTTCTTGTTATTTAAAAGTTTATATTTTATGAGAAATTTGTAAGTATAAGTTTGTGGCCATAGCTACGATTAGCAGTTTTTTCGTGATAAATACTCAATTTTTTGATAGTGTGAGATATAGAAGTATTTAAATTAATAATAGCTCGTGGTCAAATATTTCAAGAATTTATTTTTGACATAAAATTGAATTCACCTTACAACTTAATCCTCATACTATAATACACTATTCGTGATTAGAAATAGCTCGACAACTTAAGTACTCTCATACCATAACACGCTGTTCGTAGTTAGGGATAAGTCAGAACATGCTGAGGAAAAATAGAAGAGTTAATATTTGGTAACTAACCTATATTATTCAAAGTAAGCTTAGATAGTGACATGATCATGCCTAACTTTGTTGATTTTGATTAGATTATTGAATTTTGATCACAAAAGCTGCAAAACCACATGTTAAAGAGTGAGAACTAGAATGTATGCAAGATGAACATGTTTTTTTCCCTTTAAAAATCAATGACAAGGTAGAGTTCACCTAATCTAAAGGTTTAAATTTCAGCAAATAAAAAAGTTATTCTTGGGATCAGTGCCCTAAAAATTAGCAATTAATAATCCTACACGTCTTTGTATTTTTTTATTTTTTTTTTAATTTGGCATGTAGTGAGTGAGGTCGTATTAGTTGTGGTGCAAATGTCTTTTAACTTCAATAATTGGAGGCATCACATGAGAGGGACTTTGCATAATGCTTCAATCCGTACACAAAAAAGAATTTGTATATATTTATGTTTCATTTCTTTTTGTTTTTTAAGGTATAAATTAGTATTTTGTGGGACTAACATTTTCTTTAATGATGTTTGGAGGGAGTGGGGGGATCTCTGCAAATAATTGGTTAAACCCCGAAACTTCCTTAAAATAAAAAAGTTAAGTATTTAATTTTTTTGTTTTTTTTTAATGGGTTTTGGAAGAAGAAGGAATCGTGAAATGCTAATATATATTTGTATTTAAATTTACTTGATTTAATAATACTCTTTTTGAAATGTCCGATGTTAAAAATATCGAATGAAAAAATTGCTATCGTTTTAAGGATGTCCAATATCAAAGTCACTAAATAAGATTTAATTCGTTATAGGATTTGACCAAGTATCTCACGACACAAGTTGACGATAACCATGTAACACAGCTTTTATCTGGCTCCTTCTCTCTTTAATACCTCCTTTGGGATTTTATTCTTCTTGTCAGCTACCAATTGTTGAACTATATAATGTATGTAAATTGAATAAGTGGTACCTTTTTGTTTTTTTGTTAAGATAAAGAATAATACAAAACTTTATTTAATAAGATATTCTATAGTCTTCATATGTAAGGGGAAAACGTTGGAACTAATTATTTTTAACAATAGTGGTTATCCTAAGTGCCCATTTACTTTTGTTTTCGAAACTCGTTTTCATTTTCTCCTAAAAATGAAAGAGAAAGCTATAAATTTCTCTCATATTTTCACAAGTATATTTTCATTCTCAACACATTTTTTCAAATACATTCTTAAATTGTCTTTCTATTTTCACACCTGATTTTCTTCTACTATTATTTACACAACTTTTATTACAAAAACACGACAACATTCAAATACAACTCATTTTCAACTTTACACAATCATTTTATTTTAAACAAAACATCCAAACAATATTTCATTTTCAAACTCACACTTATAACTAACTTTTTATTTTTTATTTTGTTAAAAAATAAAAATACCTCCATAAAACAAAACAAAACGATCTCTAAATTTTCTTATGAGATGGAATTTTTGACACACTTTTCTGACTGAAAACTCCATTATGTAGCGTATGACAATTGGTCTTTGTTTTTGGATCATTGAACAATGAGACAAGAAATGCAGCAGGACTTATTATTTATTTATTTATTTTTTGGATAAGTATGAAGTGGTTTGACAAGATAGTACATTAGTGCAACATGACAAAACAAAATTAAGAGAAACTTTGGAATAAATCAAACCCTTCCTTCCTTTTTTTTGTTTTTTTTTTCTTTTCCCTAAATAGATATGAGAATACCTAACCAGATAAGTCAATAAATTATTCTAATTTTTTTCAACAATTTATTTAAAAAAATATATATCTAACAAGGTCCGCGAAAACATATAACAATGATCCAAATTCTATATAAATCATTTAAGTTCATCAAAACATAATAATTATTTGAGCCAAATGCCAATTGAAGCAAAAAAGACCATCTCAATTTCACATGGGTGAATTTGGCTATACATTTTAATATTTCTAAAATTTTCTGAAAATAAGAATTCTTATTGGTTCAATTGGACTATGGCCCATGTCCTTAGATTCAATCCATTTACGGGACCAGGCCCAAAAGGCCCAAATTTCTTTGTACCCATTACCCCGTATGGCCATGTCAATCCACATAGTGTTGGGTCCTATTCTACTGGTATGGACAGGCCCAAACAAGAAATAATGGGAGCCCAATATATCTCAATACAATCCAAAAGGCCCAGCCCAAAATTGCACTCTCCAATTAAAGAAGCATCAATTGGCAGCAATCCACAGCAAAATGTCAGTTGGAAATTGGAATTGTCAGTTTCAATTGGAAAAAGTTGGGCAAGATTTGGGCCTTTGAGACTTTCCAAGAGACAAAAACAACAAGATCTTCAATTATAAAACCTAGGGGCCGTTTGTTTTCTATAGGCATTTTTATTTTATAATGAAAATAAATAGTAAAAAATTAGTTATAAGTATGATTTTAATAATAAAATGTTGTTTGGATGTTTTTGTTTAAAATAAAATAATTATGTAGGATTGAAATTGAATTGTATTTGGTATTATTGTGTTTTTGTGTTAAAAATCTTACAAATGAGAGTAACAGAGTGTGCAAAATTATATTTTAAAAAATATATTGAAAATAAAAATATCTATAAAAATAAGTAAAAAGTTAATAGTTTTCTGTTTTAATTGTAAGAAGAAAATAAAAATAGGTTTTGAAAACAAAACCAAACGGGCATTTAGGATCCAAATCTTATTTCTATTTGACTTCTAATTCCGTAACGATCAGATTCTTTTCTGTCTTAAAATTATTGCTCTTTTTGCTATTGTCTTAAAGTCACTAATGACATCATTACTGAAAGGAAAATTGAGAAGACACGCTTATTATATGTGTGGTATGTCCATTTGACGTGACAACCCCCACCACCACCGGCGAGTTGGACCGCCGCATCACCGACACTTCGGCTGCGGTCACCGCCACGAGACCCAACCCATGAAGCAAAAGACATGGCCATGCAAATCAGACGGCCTTCACTTTACGGCCCTCCCCTTTGTTAAAAAACCCAATGGTTCCTTCACAAGACCCGCCAAAACCCATCTTTCATTCTTCAATTCCACCCCAAAAGTCTCGTCCTCAGCACCCCCCTTCTCAAGCTCCGACTTTTCCGCGCTCCCCTATGATGTTCTTTCGAGAATCGCGGCGTCATTCACGGTGCCCAATTTGAGGGCAGCCTCACTGGTCTGCAGAGCTTGGAGGGACGCGCTGAAACCCTTGCGTGAGGCGATGGTTTATTTGAAGTGGGGAAAGAGGTTCAAGCATGGGCGTGGAGTGAAGGCTGATTTGAGCAAGGCTTTGGATTTTTTCTTGAAAGGGGCGGCGCGTGGGTCCACGCTCGCTATGGTGGACGCGGGTCTGATTTATTGGGAAATGGGGAAAAAGGACGAGGGGATTGCTTGGTATAGGAGGGCGGCTGAGCTCGGTGATCCTGCCGGACAGTGTAATTTGGCTGTTTCGTATTTGCAAGGTATCGTATTTTGCTTGCTTCTGGTTTTGAATTGGCAATTTTCAGCGTGATTAGTACTGTCTGTCGATAAATGATCAAGCAAGAATTAATTTTGATCATGCATCTGATGTCTAATAGTGTGGTTTAGATGACAAATCTTAAGAGGTTTTATTCAATGTCTGTGGTGTTATAATTCTATTGCTGCTTCCTGTTCACAGTTTCAAGAGTAGAGATGACTTGGGAAGTGTTTGGAGTGTTTCATTTTCCTCTTTGAATGGACAAAGTTTAATTTGCAAATTGATGATATTAAACATAAACAATAACACTGCAAATGTTTTTGGTGGTTCAAGTTCAACTTGAGGTGTTAGATTTTGTTGTCTTGGTCAATTTCTCAGACTGCCAATTTCAACTTCTGTTCCCCCTGATAGTTTGATATTATATTAAGAAAAAGTAGATAAGTAATAAAAAATAGTTCATGAAATAAATGTGTAACCAGTTGGTCATACCACCATCAAGAAGTGCCCTGGTTCCTGTGCTTTTAAATGGATCATGGGTTTCACACTCTTCATCAGCGTGCCTGTGAATGTTGCTACTCTTTCTCACCTGTCATTATTCTCCAACTTCTACATTGGAGTCGTTTTGAAACAAGAGGCATGTGAGGTTAAACTATCACATTCCTTATTCTAATGAATTTAAAAACATAATAATAAATTTGAGTCGAAGGATTACATATGGATGGTTGTTCTTTGCCACCATTTAGATTCATGATTAATGTGGGGCCTCTTGAGATAGAGCTATCAAAACTGAACTTTATATTTGGGATTTATGGAGCAATAGAAGGAATTAGCATAATGATTGGCAGTTGTAATAACATACTGTCTGATTTTTTTAATCGTCTTGATGTTGCAGCTGATCCTCTAAAGACCAAAGAGGCAATTGAATGGTTATACCAGGCTTCTTCTGCTGGCCATATCCGTGCTCAATACCAACTTGCACTTTGTTTGCATAAAGGTCGAGGGGTGGGACACAGTCTCCAAGAAGCGGTATGTCCACAGTTTTTCTTCTTCACATTTGATACATGTGTAAATTTTTGTGGCCATTCGACGACAGACTACTGTCATTTTTTACATGCTTTTTTCTCGAGAAAGTCTCTTCTAAAACTTACCAATTGTGGTGGTTTGTTTTGTTTCTTAATTTGGATATGACATTTCTACCTTCTCCAACATGATTTTGAGTTAATAATTCATGGATATCTTCTTTTGCACAATCATTGCCTAGAGAAAAGTTAAATGGAAGTGTTGCACAACAGGAATCTATGATTACTTGAATGCAACTTAGATTACAAGGGTGCTTAGGATAACTTCTGAGTCGTGGTTTCTTTTTTTTAAATGCCCCTGAAGATTTTCCTTCCCATGGATTTAACTTTGACAGGCTCGGTGGTATCTAAGAGCTGCAGAAGCGGGATACGTGCGCGCTATGTATAATACATCTCTGTGCTACTCAATGGGTGAAGGTCTGGTTCAGTCTCACAGGTTGGCAAGAAAATGGATGAAGAAGGCAGCTGATCACGGTCATTGCAAAGCTCAGTTTGAGCATGGATTGGGTCTCTTTTCAGTACGTAATACGAACCTCCTCTGGGCTCAGTCATAAATGGTTTTATGTGAGATGAAAAGATGCTTGTGACTCTGATAATTTGTTACAATAGATATCATCACTCTAAAAAACCAAAGATTCTATTTCAATTTGTACACGTTTAACTTCACTTGTTGAAACAGCAGTATGATTCATAGCATAGATTGTCCATTTGATTGAGATTTAATTAGTGTTTTGACTTATGAGAAATGGAGTGAAACCTTATGCTACTGCTATGACAGGAAGGAGATATGATGAAGGCTGTGGTGTACCTGGAGCTGGCCAGCAGGGCTGGTGAAAGGGCCGCTGTACATGTCAAGAATGTTATACTTCAGCAAATGTCTGCAACTTCCCGTGATAGAGTAATGCTTCTTGCGGACACCTGGCATGCTTTGCCTTCCTCTCGCTGAATTTCATTCACCAGCAGACACTCCCTTTTAATTTTGCATCAGCTGCTGTTTTTGCCCGTTATACTCTCTCTCTCTCTCTGTTATAGAACTATACATATGTAACATAGCTGTTGGAGTTATAGATTCTAAAAGAATAATTTCAGATGTAAATAGGGCAAATATACTGTTTGATTTATTTTACCATGAAAGTTAATTGTGAGCCCAAATAAGCATAGGGTTATGCTGGCTATCGAATGCTCAAATGATAGTACTTTGTACAATTCAAGATTTGAATAATGATTTAGACCAAATAAAAGGAGGGCCGCTCGGTTAAATATACCAAATGGCACTCAAAAACTATGCACAATTCTCATCGTGGGCTACAACAAGCAGAATGCAGCAAAAGAGTTTGCCAGAAAGTGAATCACTGTACAGAAACAGATTAATATATTCTTCTAGGTCGCAAAGCATCCAATGAAGGAAGAACAAATCCCAAAAGAATAGAACTTAAAAGTCAAAGCAGCAAAAGTTTTGATTGAAATATAAAACTCCACTAGATAGAGCAGCTAAGGTTATATGCAAGTATCTAATGGAATCATAATGATGTATCATTATCTTCTTCCCAATTCTTGGTCCAGATACAACAACATTTCTCCCAATCCAATCCCTTCTTGTTTGTACAAACAGTAGATACAGCTCATCAGCATAACTATGCTGAATAGGGCCAAAGTGAAAGTGATACGTCTATGGAGTTTAAAACTGCCTCTGAGTGAGCATACCGGAGTGAGATTGGTGAAACACGCTTAGATGGTAGATAGCACGAGGTATCAATTCTCTCAAGTCAGGGAGCTGAGAGATTAAGGTACGGTCTACCCCCTCAAGAACATTCAGCACTCCTGCTCGTTCCAAATCCTCGCTCTTTCCATCATGAATGGCAAGGTAACAAGTAAGAATCAATCCATGCAACTGTGCCCTTTCGTTTCCCCTCAACAGTCTCATAAGAGGCGGAACACCTCTAAACTCAATGATAGTCTTACAATGTTCCACACACAAGAAATTTCCGGGACAAGCAAACTTCCCAAGTGAAAGAGCAGCTTCTGCTGCCACATCTTGATTCCTGTGACTAAGCTGTTCAACTAAGGGGCCAATAACCCGGGTCTCTCTGGCGGGAAATGTTCTAGCCAAGGAACCTATTGCCCCTATAGCCGATATGTGCAGTTTTGGGTCATAAGAATCTTTAATCACCCTAAGTAGCTGATCCACAACAGCTTTAGCAGCCGGAGAATTTGTCTTGAAAGTTGCCCTTCTGAGATCAGCATTAGATTCAGCTGCAGCAGTTATCTCCATTATTGTCATCAAGCAATTACTCTGTAATTCACCTTCTTCCGTCTCAACAAGCTTAGCCAAACAAAGCAAACCCTTTGTCTCCGTGATCCTCCTACTGTTTGGCACACTCCCTCTAGCAAGCATCCACAATGCCTCGGCACAACTGATTTTTAGTTTGAGCTTCACCTCAGGCTTCTCATTCTCCCTTTCCTTTCTATGACTCCCTCCCTTGCTGCTTCCCTCTGAGTAATGTATAGACAAAGACGGCTTATACAAGTTCTTCTTCTCCATCTCCTTGTTAATCTGCAAAAGGGAATGAATGCTTTGTTTCCCTGATTTGAGCTTAGGATCATCCATGAACAAATCAAATGACAACAAAGTGACAAGTGGCCTAATCACATTCTCCCTTGCGAAATCCTCTTGTGCAAGAGGAGAATGCCCAGCCATCTTAGCTACCAAATTCGCAACCCATATCTGAACCTTCATTGGAGAATCCCCCAAAACTTGAACAATAGTTGGAACTCCTAATTCATCAATGATTGCTTGCACCCTTTCTTCATCATTAGCTAAATTAAATAGTGCAGATGCAGCCGCAATTTGCCCTTCTAGTGAAGAACTATCCTTTAATAACTTTAACAAAGGCAAAATCCCACCTTCTTCAACTATAATTTGCTTGTTTCTATCATTATCCTTAGCTAAAGAAGCCAATTCATTGGCGGCTTCAATCTTATCTTGCAATTGCCCCATATATAATGAGGCAATAAAAGACCAAACCCAAGAAATTATGGGATCATTACTAGCAATGGGAGGCAAAGTAAGGACAATACCTCCACCAGCGCCGCCAGCGTCGAAGATGCTCAAAACCCATTTTATATCAGCCACGGAGGATTTCAGAAGTGCCAGCAACTTCCTAAAATCTGCGGCTGATACAATTGTCACAACACGGCGGAGGATGCTCCGCCGCCGGCATTTTTTGACAAGGATTAAAGACTTTTCAAGATTTTTGGAGACCTCTGCAGCGATGCGGCGTAGGGGGCGGTCGTAGAACGTGGCGCCGGCGGTGGTTGATGTAGCCAAACGAACGGCGGAGCGGAGCATTTGGCAGAGGCGTTCGACTTGCTCGCCAACCTCGAAGCACTCGAGCTTAAAGGATTCCGCTTCCTTCACTGCTTCACCAATTTGGTCCGACAAAAGAATTGGAAATGATAAAACCTCCTCGATTCGTCTTTCTTGTTGCTCGATTGCTGTCTGCTTTTGGGTCTGCAGTTTTTGGGGGATTATCGTTGGTGTCACTGCAGTTGATGTGGGTTTTGCTGCCATCGTTGTTGAAATCAAGAAATTGTCGAAAGATTTAATCTTTCCAGAGAAGTTTTCTGCGGTTTGGACAATTCGTTTGGATAGTCAAAAAGGCCAAATCTTTTTCTTTCTTTTCTCTCTGTGCTTGCAGAGGTTTGTGGCGAAAGAATGGGGTAAAGTTCGTTTCTTAACATTCTTCTTTGTTTTATCGCATGTTTGTGCTTAGTACAGTTAAGTAAGTTAATTTACTAAATATTTAAAACTTAGATAGAAATTAATAATAATTAAAAAAATTGATCCAATTCTTGTTACCTGGTAAGCCATATTTAATAAGGAGAAGTATCGATTATTTTTTGAAATAATTGAATTAATTTATTTTTTATTAAATTAATGATTTGTTTGGTGGACTGATATAATTATTGTTTACGTTAGATTAGATAAGACAAGATGTGATTGGCGTGCATTTGAATAAAATAAAAATGTAAGGTTTAAAAGAGTCTGAAATAGTCAAGTAGGTTTTGTTTAGTTTCTAGATTGATTGATACCAAATTATTTTTCTTGGAGTTTAAGATATTTATTTAAGTTGACTAATCAGAGGATAATCACAGAAATTGGTGGTGAGATTTAACCCTTGAAACTCCAGGTATTGACTAAGAAGAACTACAATTATTATATGTTAATGAAAATGATGCATCACAGACATAAATGCCAGAACATGGAAATGGGCTTTTGTAGTCCCCATTTTGATGAAAATTTGTAGCTATTCGTGGAAAAAATTATTACTTATAGCAACCATTTTTTATGACTTTTATTCCCTACTTATAATGAAGGTTCCAGAAAGAATGAAAAGGGGCTAACCAAATGACCTTTTGTATATTTAATGGGTTGGCCATCCAATAATTGTCTGGCTGTTGGATTGTACTACGGAATAATCCCCTGAAAGCTAGCCATGGGGACCCCAATTTAGCAGCCAGGGGCTTTTGCAGACTGAGAATAACCACAACTTTGTCATCTTTGAACCAATTTTAGTTCAAGAACTATGAGCTCCACTAGTTCTAATTTCCAAGAAAAGCCACTGTCCTTTTGGATCTTAGCATCCACATATCAAGAATTCTTGCATTGTTCTGAATCCGCTCGGCAGGGAGGAACGTCAACTGCTGGCGAGCAATCAAAGAACCCGTGAGGCTGCAAAATGAATGACAATCAGACCAGATCAGAGAGTTTTAGCATTTCGTATTTGCTCTGTGGTTGGTAAGAGTAAGATACCGTAAGCTTGAAACCAACGTGTTCCACAGGCATGACGGGCCAATCTTCTAGCCGAGGAATATGTGTAACACCCAACACATACCTGAAAAAACTAGTTATTTAGATGATAAAAAATGGAACTATACACATTATCTCATCATCATTGTGCTACAAATCTTACCAAAGGACTACATCAGTTTCTTCTAAAGATCGGTTCTGATGAACCCAAGTAGCCAATCCCTCTCCAACACGAGGATTCTGATTTGGAAACTCTCCAGCAGGAAACATCTCATCACGATCATAACGGGTGACCCACAGATTGTGTTTCAAGAACGCAGCTCTTCTCAAAAACTTTGCCTCAGAATCAGCTAGCGGCAAACAGTTGGAGCCAGGTACTAGCTTGAAACCTGTTAGCTGTCCAGCCCGGTTTATGCTTCTTGTACTCCTGATCTGCATAACCAGTAAAACATTTTAGCCATCAGACAACATTTTATAGTTTCATATCTTCCTAAATCAGTAGTAGCAAGAAATCTTACAATCCAGTGACGAGCAAAGGAAGCATCACAGTCGCGCATTGCCTCCAGTTCACTTCTGAGCAATTTCTCTTCTTTGTAAAACGCATTCCTGTGGACATTGGTTTCTCCAGGCTTTTCAGCTCTAACATTAACCTCAACAACCTGAAACATAAGGGGGGATTATTAACTTTTACTTCTGTTAGACTTTGGGGGAATTAAGAATCAGTTCCAAAGAGAAATGATGAGACAAACAAACCTGATTAGTTGCTTCCCCAGGCTTACAATCAACAGACATGTCAAGACGGGCTACAAAGAAATGCTGATGAATTGGTGCATATATAATCCAGTCGCGATAGTTGTCCCATATTTTCGCTCTTCCCCTGGTTGAAGTACACCTAAGCTGAGAATCCCTGTCAGCTTAACCTCAGCTTCAATTTTTCCATCCTGAAGATTTAACCTTCATTAAGTCCTACAAGCTTTACAGATAAACTTCAAGACAAAAGCAACTAATCAACTGTCTTGCCTGATAGAAATGCCAGAAAAATCCATAATCATAGTTATCCAAGGTGCATATAAAAGATATTGTCAGTCGTCTTGACTGACGAACTTCAGCCAAACCAGTTCTCCAGTCTTGATGCTTCCATAAGATCCCATGATCTTCTTCATGCAAGCAAATACAATTCTCAATCATCTCAACGCCCCCAGTCAAATTTGTGAAATGGGCGTCGAAGTACTTAATATAGCCTAAACAATCACAACCCTACAACATTTCGTTTATGCATTAATTAATCATATCAGTAGCTAGTTCACTGGACAGAAATAATTCTAATCAAGAACTCTATCTGACCTTCTTTAATGAATGAGCATATTTTCCAAGACCATCTTCACCAGCATCAAATGCATTCTTCCTATAATGTGGATCATTATGATCTCCATAAGGGACCACTGCTTCCACAAAGCTTAATCTGTGAGCTATAGGCCTAAGGCGGCAACCATCAACATATGCAACAGAGTAAATAAATAAACCCTCCCTAGGAGTGAATCCAACTCGAAAATTCCACTGCAAAGAAAATAGGAGGAAAAAGTTTCAAGTTATTTTGCTCAGCCGCCAAACAGCTACCACATTTCAAAAAACTACCTTCTGCCATTGAACAAAGTTCCCATTGGCACGGAAGCTTGGGCCGTCGGGCTGAATGATATGCAGAGGTTTGACATCAGTCCGGTCGACACCTCCACGTGATTCTCCTGCAGTATAATTTCTAAAGGGATCAAGTGGTGGAAGGGGAACTACTTTCCGATCTTCAAATTCTATTACGGCCATGATTTGCAGATCAACTATCACATGAATTCCTTCAACTGGTCTAGCATATCCATTTTCCATCGGGCAGTTACTCTTAGCTTTGCAGAAGACGAGTGGTTTAGCAAGTCGGCGATTAGGCGCATCAGCCTCATTGTAATAACCAGCGCAACTGAAGAAAGGAGAGTTTCCATAGAATCCTGATAAGATATATAAATGTAGTTTAACTTTTAGAATATGTTTTAGTCGAAGAGGGCTAAAATGCAAGATTCTCACCAAGTGTCAACCATTACGAGTTCCATATCGTCGATGCCCCTCTTCTTCATTGCTTCTTGAAATGGAGGAAATTTCTTTACAGCAGCTTCACATTGAACACATTCCATACCATCCTTTTGAATTATAACATTATCAGTCAAGGACATTATTTTCGAGAAAAACAATAAGGATAACAAGAAAAATGCTAATCAACCAGCCTAGCACAGAAACAAATCAACATGAACACAAATGTATCTTATGCACTGGTGGAAACAATTTTCCCATACCAGGGGAGGCTGCACATCTGGCACGAAATTGGCTGAAACCACTTTGGCCCCGTCATGACCATCTCGACTGATGGATAGTTCAACAATCCAGATGCTGGTTTCATTGGACTTTTTATTGTAAACTACAAGTCTAGCTTGTCTTGGAGGGAGTTGGCAAGGTATTTCAGGTCCATGTTTAGTTCCAGGCAGTGGAGATAGTTGGAAAGGAGGGAAGAAATATGAATCTGCCAATGCAATGACATGTTTGTCTGGTTCAACCAAAACTGCCTCAATGAACCTCATTCCATCCCTCTCCTATAGCCATCCAAGTATAAATTAAATTTTCAGAACTATAGAAGCAAAGACATCATTAATCAATATTATAGTATTATGGTAGCAAACCTCAGGAGTAGCCGCAGATTCTAAGACAGCCTCCACTGCCGCAGAGATCTCAGCTGGTGTTAAAGGGTCTAAAGGGTGGTAGCTTCCAATACCTGAAGAACCCATGATGATGGAATAAGAAATTTGTGTGTTTCAATATAAGCTTTTGATTATTTTGGTGATAGCATGAAGACCCAATTTAGCTTTATATATATAGAAGATTTATGTACTACTTCATTAATTAATTTATAGGATTTCTTTTTTTCAACTTATAAATTCACATATATATTTTTTAAATATTTGAATAAGATAAAATTATGAAATTAACTTATAAGACATTGGATATTAGAATTTTGTAGTTAATATAATCAAAAGTATGAAATTTGTTAATGTTTAAAGGATAAATTATGGAGTAGGTCCTTTAAAAAATGATGCTATAAGACATGACATAATTTTATATTTAGAACTTAATTATAAATTTATTTTCTAAAGATTTTATCATATATTTCAATAATTTTTATAAACTGTCAAATATTTTATAAAACATCTTATAGAACTTAACATAAGCTTATTCAAATAGTTCGTTGAACAAACTTCACATGGTATGCTAAGGATTATCAAGAGTCGAGTATCTTTTAAGTGGAATCGAGTATCTATGGAATGAAAAATTATTAATTATAATATTTTTAAGGTTTTCAGTAAGAAATATCACATATCTTTTAAGGTCTTTTAGTCGGAAATATTATGTATCTTTTAAGGTCTTTAGTCATAGTGGATCCATTTCAATGAGCACCAAAAAAGGAGTCCATGCCAAAATCAAATTAGTTTAAGAATTATTAGCTTCATCTTAAATTTTAAGTGAGAGTTAGGAAATAAAAAATTTGAATATATATTTCACATTACTACTATAGAAAGAAGTAAAAATGGGTTAAACCATGTTCGGCTGACTTTATAAACTTTTAAAAATATTTTTTGAACTATGTAAAGAATTTTATAATCGTTTTTAAGAGGGTATTTGATTGTGCTTATAGGAGTTCTTGAAAGGTGTTTAATTCGGCTTATAAATTTATTCAAACATTTTATACACTTAAGAAGTTAAATTGAATTGTAATAAATATAAAAAACAAGTTTTTAAGCTTTCGAAATTGGATATATTCTATGAGCACATTTAAAAACAAATAAGAAGATCTAAACTTATTTTAAAATCTTAACATATATTACTCATGACTATATTAATTATAAAAATATAATTGCTAATATTTATAAATTGCACTCTGTTATTATTTAAAAATTTTAACAATTTATTTTTTGAAATAATTAAGATTTAATTTCTTATAAATTTTAAAAATATTGAAATTATAATGTAATAAAACTAGTCTAACTTATGCGCTATTTTCTGTTAAAGGTTATAAAAACTCAAAAAGAGTTTGCACGCATTTATAAGAGTTTTAAATTATGACACCAGCAAGAATTAACATTTTCTTTCCATATGTGCTTTTATGAGTCTTAGACTATTTTACACTCTAATAATGTTCAAATAGTATCAATGTATGTTTACTTTTATTTGTGATTTATGAATTTTAGACGACTTCACAATGTATATAACACAAGTAAAATTTTGATGTAGTTTTATTTTTATTTGTGCACTTACGTTTTAAATTATTTTACATTAATGTAATATCACAAGTAAAATAGTAATGTACGTAATTATCGTAACTCTATTTATCTCTGATAATTACGTACTTTTGCATCTAATACATACCAATATATAATAGAGCAGTTGTTTTGAATATATAAAAACGAATACAGAAATTTGGATCTATTTTAAAATCTTAACAAATATTAGTTATGACTATATTAATTATAAAAATATCATTAATAATATTTTTTATAAATTTGATGCTCTTATTTATTCAAATTTTTCAAAAGTTTATTTTGTGAAATAATTAAAATTTAACTTATTACAAATTTTAAAAATATGAACTTATGATATGTTCTTTTATGAGTTTTAAATTATTTTACAATCTAATCGTATTCATAAGACATCAATGTATGTGTACTTGTGATCTATGAAAATGTATTACACAAGTAAAATGTTGATGTACTATTTTTTGTTTGTGCATTTATAAGATTAATTAAACTATTTTACAATATAATTTTGCGAGCAAAATATTAATGTAATTCTATTTTCTTTCTAACAATTATGGTTTTTGTATCTGATACGTACAATAAAGCGTCCTTGTTTTGAATATATAAATCCAAATAAGGAGACTAGATTTATTTTCAAATCTTAACAAATATTACTTATAAATATATTAATTATAAAAACATCATCACTAATATTTTTATAAATTAATCAATGTTCTTATTTATTCAAACACTTAACAAAATTATTTTTTTAAATAATTAAGATTTAGCTTCTTACAAATTTTAAAAATATATATTGAGAGCTTATAGCATAATAAATTCAACCTAACTTAGGCGCCATGAACATATTAAAAGTGTCAAACTTGAAAAGTTTGTGCATTGATGAGTTTTAAACTATTTTACAATCTAATAATACGAGTAAAAGTTAATATATCTTATTTAATTTGTGTGTTTATAATGAGTTATAGATTATTCTACAATCTAATAATACTCGTAAAACATCTTTACATATGTACTTTTATTTGTGCATTTATGAATTATATATTTTAGACTATTTTATAATGTAATAATATGAGTAAAATGTTTTTGTTTGTACATTTATGAGTTTTAGACTATTTTTTACAACGTAATATCATGAATAAGAAATTAGTATATGTGTATTTATGTTTTCTTTTTGACAGTTATATAATTTTGAATATTTGGGACTCGGGGTAAGAGTTTTATCTTAGATTTAATAAGTGGTTAGGTAAAGCTATATGCAATAATAAATAATTATATTCGTATACGTAACAATATAGAGAGATATAAATATATGCTAAATTATTGTATTCTGCGTCAAATTGAAATTAATGTAGCATTCATGATGAGAAGTTAGAAATGATACACAAGTTTCTTTTGCTGGTGTGGTGAAGCAAATTTATGGTGCTAAATATGATGAAACTTTTGCTTATGGCCGGGCAAATTATATACTAGCCAACATAAAGCAATAAGCTTAATTTCATCTGCCACTAGGCCCAAATTTTAAATCCTTCATTTCATTTTCTATTCTCTCTCATATCTATTTTACCAATATATAACATGTGTATTAAATATTTTTTCATAAAAATAATTGATTGAAAATCATATACACTTGGAATAAATATAATAAATTGAAATAAAAGATAGAATAGTCCTGATCAATCTATAATTGATACTAAAAATTCGCAAGTGTAGTTACGGGATTGATTTAAAAAAATTCAAAATAAATGTTCCTATAGTTGATTCTCGCTATAATAAATTCATAGCTGATGATTATTCTTTTTATGTATATATTAATTTTCCTAAAAACAATGCATAACTAATTTGCTACTCGTCTAACGGATAAGACTACGGATTATACATACATATCTTATCTATATACATTATATATATATGTTATTATTCTAATAATAAAAAAATTCGCTCAATTCCATTTTCACCTCAAAAACCCAATAAAAAAATATTTATTTGACTATTACAGTAAAAAATATCTCCCCCAAAACATAAATAAATATATCAAAAAATAACTTTCACGTTTTTCAATAATTCATTATCCCAAAACACATAATAAAATCAAACAAAAAATATAACAAAACATTCCCTAAGCAATTCATCATGTGATCAATTATTTGTGGTGTTATATGAGCATATAAAATAAGAATATATCAGTCGAGTACAATAACTGTTCCACAAATTATTTTGAAAATATAAAGTCGTTATTAATTAATAAAAGTAGGGACATCATTACGGCTGATGCGAGAGGTAGCTTCACAAAATGGGAAGCATTTGAAGTGCCCTCAAGGTGAATCCCGGACTAGTTATGCTTTATCACACATCAAGGATTGATGATGATCGAGGATGTTCTACTTATGTGAGGAGTATATTTGGGATTGTTTTCCTTACGTTGTAATTTATGGTACGTAGTTAAAAAAAATCATTTTCAAATAATGTAGAGGAACATATTTTTGATGTAATTTTTTTACATAGGAGATCATAATCTACTTATACGTACAACATTATGTGTGAAATCACTATCTTTCATATGAGTAATGGTAACAAATCTTATTGAATAATGAAAAGGTTGAAAGTTTATTAAGAGAATTCATAAGTTGTTCTCTTTCTTATATTAATTCGGATCCCTTCTTAGAAGAAAACTTTCATCAATGCATGTTGACAAGATAATATATTGATATGGTTGCATGTCCACATTTGATGAATGGATTCGATCATCATTGGCGTTGTTTGTAGAAACGACAATCACTTTTGATGATATCGAGTTTTGTTTTATATAGAAGAAGTTAGGGTTTTGTGACAGTTTATAAAATTAATATTCCTCCTTTCTCAATAGTTAGGGCACTTTTAATTTTTAAAAAAGAATGAAAACAATGTTTTGAATCGATAATGTCTCAACATTATTAAGCCTCATATACACAATGATAAATTTGATCATTATCAGTAAAGGACTAAAGCGCAACAATTTTCAACGATTGTCAGATTAAATGTATGAAGAACAGGATAAAATGTGTCTGAAGATGTATGTTGGAACACATTTCCACTACCCCCTCAATTATAAATATCTAGGCTTGAATTGAAAATTAAAGAAACTTGAATCCTATGTTTTGGAAAGGCTTCCCTCTTTCTCTTATCTTCCTTGTTGTTGCGCGAATTTGAATTTGGGAATATTTTTGAAATTTGTTTAAATAAAGGTTGATATTCTGGATTTCTATTTTGTAATGTCCCACCTTTTGAATACTTGAGCAATTCAAAATGTTTTATTCCCTTTTGATTACAAGTGTTGTTATCCATAGCTTTCGAGTTCTTGATACATGGGTTAGGCCCATTATGTTTGGTGGTCCACCTTAATAGCCCATATTTGTCATTCTTAGTAGTTTTACCTATATGCCTCTAAGTGACTTCGGGGGAGTTTGATTTGGCAAATTAAATGATATTGGCAGGCTAATAGAACTTAATATCATTGTTTGATATCCAACATTCAAGTTGCAAGCTCGTGGAGATTAATATTCGGCCCGTAATTATTCACTATATTATTGTGTATTGAAATCTTGGGTGGAGATGCGTGATTGGTAATAACATCTTTACAAACAAGTGAAAAATTCAATGAAAATTACTTTTGTAACCCTTGGGTGCGCCTGATGGAGATTAAGAAAATTTTAGTATTGGGGGTAGTAAGGTCATTTTATTGTTTAGTATCATGTATCAAACAAGAATAAAGATTAGTAGAGATTGAGTGGAAAGAAATATATGTGTGTAATCTTGAAAATCAAATGAGAATATCATATTGTCAAAATACATATAATCTTTATATATTATAATTCTCACCACTATTTGATCTTATGAATCAAACGCCCCCTTAGTGTATCATTCTTAAATTAAGTTTCTCATTAATTTTGAAGTGGCATGGAGCCTTAAGGGGGTGTTCATAAATAATTATTTTAAGTGATATTGAGCTTGTGACTGAACTAATTTAAGTTAAATGAGGATTTTTAATTTTTTAACTTGCGTTCTCTAAACTTAATTTGGGGAAAAAAGGGTCGAGTGCAATTGGTATAATAATATTGTCTTCACACTTAATGTGTGATTTGGAATTTAAATTTTAATATATTATTAGTATATTGTGTGTATGTAAATAAATAATCTTAAAAACAGTAAAAATCTTAAAGTAACTAAGAGGGTGATTTTCCTTTTCTTAAGATTGAAAAAATAAACAATTAATTAAATTAAAAAAGCTAAACCAATTGAATTAGCTTCTTAACCAACCCAGACATAGGGGGCCACAAGATCCACTTTATAATCATAATAATAGCAGTAAGTGGTGGTCAAAATCTCCACTAAACATTAAAAAATTTAGTATAAATTTAATAAGCAAATTATTTCGTCCACAAAAGTTATCCATCGAATTCTTTAATTGGCTCTTACAAATTGAAACAAATTGAAAAAAAAAAAAAAATAGAGAGAGGAAGGAATCCTTTAATTGGCTTCTTAAAGTCTTCCATGATTCCATCGAAGACTTTAAGGTGAACGGTACCAAATAAAATATAGAAAAAAAAAAGTTCAATTTCAATACAAAAATATTTTTTTATTTTCAATTTATATAAACATGTACTTAAAATTTGTTAGAATTCAAAATTAAATATTACACATATAAATATGAGAATAATGTCATTAATCCAGCTGACCAATCGACATTTCAACACGAAATATGAGAATCTTGACATATAATCGCCCTAATTAATAAGTTTTCAAGTCTTTCTTGTAATTTCAATACTAGTAATATTGCACATACACACAGTTCAAGAATTTACTAACAAAATCTTAAATTTTGTATAAATTTCAACTTCTCCCTTAACTGCAATGAATCCTATTATGCTTTCTTAACTACTAATAGTTTCAAATCTTTTCTACTTAGTGGATTGCTATTAGAATTACCCATAAATTTTTATCTCTTAAACTAAACATTGGAGATGAATGTAGTGATGTTACCAGAAGAATGCTTAGAGAAAAGAACTTGAAATTACTCCATTCAAATCCCAAAAAAGAATAAGGACCTCATATAAAATAAAGGCATTCGATCAATGCATTTGTACCTAAAGTTCATTAATTTAAGATTCACAATCAGTACAATAGTTATACACCGTTGCTGTTGCTATAAAAGATAATATTTGTCTATTAAAATAAGAATGTTTCATCAACCAGCGGAAAACATGAAGATGTTATAGTCAAGTTTTAATCAATGGCACCTCGGAGCTGCTCCATTACAACAAATGCTGTTTGTCTTGTTCTCATGTTCTTGGGAGCCATCAATGGAAAGCAAGACATAATTGTTTATTGATCAACCAATGTATAAAGTGTTTCACTATGTAATCCACTATAAAATGTCCTAGTTTTACATCCTATTGGGATAAGCACAATTATTCATCTCAACCATGGCAGATGCAGCAGGGAGCCGGCAACCACTTCTGTCCACCACATACGGTGGTGATGGCTTAAAGAATGAGGAAAATTTCATGCAATTAGCACAAAAACAAGAGAGCGGCACTGGTGAAGATCATGATATTCAGCCCATCAATGGCGTCACTGACTTTGCCAAAGAATTCTTTGTCGAATCAAAGAAGCTATGGTACCTTGCTGGTCCGGCCATCTTCACCTCCTTCTGCCAGTACGGCCTCATAACGATCACTCAAATATTTGCCGGCCACCTTGGAACGACCCAACTTGCTGCTGTCTCTGTGGAGAACTCCATCATTTCAGGATTTCCCTACGGCATGATGGTATGATTATAATTATTCACTCTGCCCATCTCAAGTAAATTTATGAGTACTTCATTTTTGACACAGTTTGGATTGTCAAGTGCGTTGGAGACTTACTGTGGACAAGCGTTTGGGGCCAACCAGTTTGAAATGCTTGGAATCTACATGCAAAGATCATGGGTGATCCTCAATGCCATGGCGTTTGTAGCTGTACCTCTCTTCATATTTGCCACCCCAGTCCTTAATATTCTTGGACAGACAGCATCCATATCCAGGGAGGCTGGAAAATTCGCACTCTGGATGATTCCACAGCAATTTGCGTACGCCATGATGCTCCCGTCCACTAAATTCCTGCAGGCTCAGAGCAAGGTCATGGCAATTGCTGTGGTGGCTGCTGCTGCACTTTGTCTGCATGGTTTCTTCAGCTGGCTCTTGATTTGGAATCTTGGATGGGGGCTGGCGGCGGCTGCCCTGGTGCTGAATGCATCCTGGTGGTTCATTGCAATAGCTCAGTTCTTGTATATTATTGCTGGGACCTGTGGAGAAGCTTGGTCAGGATTTTCATGGAGGGCTTTTCAAGATTTATGGAGGTTTCTGAAGATATCTGTTGCCTCGGCCGTGATGATGAGGTAAGGTGTCAATTTAAGTACTAAAAGAAAGATAAGACAGAAATAATCAAGAGAAGACATTAGAATCAAAAGTGTATATTTATCAGTAGTTCAACTATGATACCCAATTCGTTTTTCAGTTTCCAAATGATTATACTACTTGTACCTGCAAAATTTGCAGCTTGGAAGTATGGTACATGATGGCTCTGACTCTGTTTGCTGGATACTTGGAAGATGCTGAAATTTCAGTTGATGCTTTTTCTATATGGTGAGTTCCATTTGCATATTTCCAAGTCATAAACTCCACCAAAACAAGCAAATCCCTAGAGGACAAGATTTCCCCATCTTAAATCTTGCAGTCTCTCTAATCAATAACTTATTTTTGCAGCATAAACATATTGGGCTGGGCAGGCATGGTGGCTGTTGGACTGAATGTAGCCTCAAGGTTTGTACAAGAAACACTTCAACAACAAACATTTTCTACTTAAGCTCACAATTTGCACACATTTTGCAAAGAAAACTGTCTCATGTAACATGTGCAGCGTGAGGGTGTCGAATGAACTTGGTTCTAGGCACCCCAAAAAGGCAAGATTCTCAGTGGTGGTAAGCGGGGTGTCTTCTCTAATCACCGGTGTGATCTTCACCCTTATACTCTTCCTCAGCAGAAAGCAGTATCCTGCAATCTTTTCTAACAGTTCAGAAGTTCAGCTACTTGTGGAACAGCTCACACCGTTGCTTGGGATAAGCATAGTCTTTACAAATGTCCAATTCACTCTCTCAGGTGCTTTAAGTTATATGAATTATGAACTCCTATATTTAGTGCCTGCCATAAAAATCTTTCAGACAAAATTCTCTGATATGAGAGCATAACTCGACTGTAATTGCAGGAGTGGCAATTGGGGCAGGGTGGCAAGCTCCTGTTGCCTTCATGAGTACTGGATGCTACTTTATATTTGGCACTCCCGTAGGAGTTGTAATGGCCTACAAGTTTAAAATGGGCGTCCAGGTGACTGTTTCTACCTAGGCTGATCATATATATTGCCTAATCTCCTCATATTTCTTTTCATGGTTCTATTCTCTTGTGGATGCAATAATTTCACCAGTCTCATGTTTCCAGATAACGAGATTGAGTACATATGAATCAAGTTTTTGATAAATTTAACTTTCTTCAGGGAATATGGTGTGGTATGGTGCTTGGTTTATGCCTGCAAACCTGCATGCTGCTGTGGATGATAGGGATCACAAACTGGAACAAAGAAGTAAGAGTTACATATTATTGAACTATAATTGATAAGCAATCAAAAATCACAGGGGAAGGGGAACTAATCCGTAATCTCCTAGCATGAGAACGTCTAGCCATACTAGCATTTGAAATGAAGAATACTTTAACATGCTCCACTCTATAAATTTCTAAAGAAAAGGCGGATTTCTTATGATTCTTGCAGTCTCATGCTGCTGAAGAAAGACTAAGACAGTGGAGAGGAGAAACACATGCTGAAGAGACTGGTTAGTAGATGATGCGTGAGATGGGGAAGTTCAATCTTCTAGTTCCCGTAATTGTTTCATCTTCTTTTTTTTTTTTTTTTTTTGAGTGTATATTAAATGCTTTCTTATAAAAAAATTAGTTATAGGTCAGATGTACTTGACATATATTCATGAAATGAAATACATGATGATCTGAGTCCTAGTCTTTGACTTCTTTAGATATCAGCGATCGGAGCTTGTAGTGGCAAAAATCTCCACATTTTACGTATATACAAATACAACCATCCCTATCGAGGTAAATCGATGTATTTCAAGTAGGGGTAGCAAATGGATGGGTTGGGTTGGGTTGGGTTGGGTTAAAAATGGATCCAAATGAAAAAATAAAAAATAAAAAAATAACTTAATCAAAAAAATTAATTCAAAAGCAATAGTGATATGGAGTGGCCCAAATACTTAGGCCCAAACCAAGTTGGCTCAAAGGCGCAGCATCAGGCCCAACCTGGCACCTGAGCCCCATATGCATAATCGACCACTCGTCTGACGATGCCCCACGAACAGAACAGCGCGAGGTCGACTTGGTCAACGAGAGAGATCAAGATAGTACAGTACTCTGCCACCGCATTAAATGCACTGACGGGCGGCATGCCTCCGCATTAATGGCGCATGTCATCCCCTCACCGCCTGACACAGTAGGCGTCGCTACAATGTACTATCGTGTCCTTAAAACCTAGAAGGGCAATGAGCTGGAAATGTGCAAGTCAGGGAAATGACTAGTTACCCCTGGTGCGAGGCTGAGGGCTCCTGGGTGAACCAGGGGCATCTCAGACTAATATAAAAGAAGAATATATTAGTCGAGTAAAAATAAATGTTCCACAAATTATTTTTAAAATATAATGTCGTTATTAATTAATAAAGTGGGGACATCATAGCTTCACAAAATGAGGAGCATTTGAAATGCCCTCAAGGTAAATCCCGGACTAGTTAGGCTTTATCACACATCAAGGATTGATGATGATCAAGGATGTTCTACTTATATGAGGAGTATATTTGGGATTGTTTTGCTTATATTGTAATTTATGGTCCGTAGTTAAAAAAATCATAAATAAGAAAATCATTTTTCGAATAATGTAGAGGAACATATGTTTGATGTAATTTTATTTTTTTTATAGGAGATCATGATCCACTTATACGTGCAATATTATGTATGAAATCACTACCTTTCAGGTGAGTAATGATAGCAAATCTTATTGTATAATGAAAAAATTGAGAGTTTATTAAGAGAATTTATGAGATGTTCTCTTTCTCATATTAATCCAGGTCCCTTCTTAGAAGAAAACTTCCACCAATGCGCGTTGACAGGACAATATATTGATATGATTAGGTGTTCATGTTTGATGAATGGACCTGGTCATATTGGCACTGTTTGTGGAATCGACAACCGCTTTTAATGATATCAAGTTTTGTCTTATATAAAAAAGTCAAGGTTTTGTGACAATTTATAAACTATTCCTCCTTTCTCACTAGTTGGGACACTTTAAATTTTTAAAATAGAATCAAAACATTATGTGTTGAATCGGCAATATCTCAACATTGTTAGACTTCATATACATGACGATAAATTTGATCATTATCAGTAAAAGACTAAGGCGCAACAATTTTCAATGTGTTAGACTAAATTTATGAAGAGTAGGACCAAATGTGTCCGAAGAGATACAAATTATCTCACCAAATGTGTAATTGCAATAGCTGTGGGACTAAATATAAAAAGGACCAAAGTTGTAAATATGCCTTAATCTTTTTGTGGCAATATGCCCTTTTGTTCTCAAATTATTAGAACATGGCCGTTTATTGGCATTTGTCCTCTTTGTTGGATTTGTGAATAAACTACAAGTTCGTGTGGCTGCTCTACATCGTAGATAACATAGTACAAATATGAAAATCCAATGTCCAAAATCAGCGCAAGTGACATCTAATCTAAGTGAACTTGTGGGCTAGGGTTTTTTATTGTTTCGTTTGATGTATGTTGGAACAAGTTTCCAGTACCCCCTCAATAATAAATATCTAGGCTTGAATTGAAAATTAAGGAAACTTGAATCCTATGTTTTGGAAGGGCTTCCATCTTTTCCTTATCTTCCTTGTTGTGGGGATTAGAATTTGAGAATTTTTTCGAAATATATTTAAATGGAGGTTGATATTCTGAGTTTTTATTTCGAGAACACCCTGCCATTCACATACTTGAACAATTCAAATTAAAATGTTTTATTCTTTTTTTTATTATAAGTGTTGGTATTTACAACTTTCGAGTTCTTGATATGTGAGCTAAACCCATTATGTTTGATGGTCCACCTTAGCAGTCAATATCTGTTTTTTTAGTGATTTTACCTGCATGCCTCTAAGTGAGGTGTATCATTTCTAAATAAGTTCCTCATTAATTTTGAAGTGACATGGAGCCTTAAGGGGGTGTTCGTAAATAATTATTTTAAGTGATATTGACCTTGTGACTGAACTAATTTAAGTTAAATGAGGATTTTCAATTTTCTAACTTGCGTTCTCTAAACTTAATTTGGGGGAAAAAAAAGGTCGTGTGCAATTAGTATAATAATACTGTCTTCACATTTAATGTGTGATTTGAAATTTAAATTGTAATAAATTATTAGTATATTGTGTGTATGTAAATAAATAATCTTAAAAACAGTAAAAATCTTAAAGTAACTAAGAGCGTGATTTTCCTTTTCTTAAGATTGAAAAAATAATAAATAATTACATTAAAAAGCTAAACCAATTGAATTAGCTCCTTACCCAACCCAGACATTGGGCCCACAAGATGCATAAGTCTTGCGTTTTATATATAAACTAAGAAAAAGAATAGCATCCACTTTATAAGCATCAATAGCAGTGACTGGAGGTCAAAATCTTCACTAAACGTTAAAAAAATTTAGTACGAACTTAATAAAGCATAATATTTCGTCAGCAAAAGTGCTCCATCGAATTCTTTAATTGGCTCTCATAAATTTTAAAAAAAAAAAATGTTCTTTAATTGGCTTTTTAAAGTCTTCCATCTAAGACTTTAAGGTGTACGGTACCAAATATATTATAGAAAAAAATCATTTAATTTCAATATAAAAATATTTTTTTATGTTCAATTTATACAAGCATAAACTTAAAATTTGTTGGAATTCAAAATTAAATATTACACATATAAATATGATAATAATGTCATTAATCCAGCTGACCACTCGATATTTCGACACAATATATGAAAATCTTGACATCTAATAGCTTGTAATTTCAATGCTACTAATCTCGCACATGCATAGAATTCAAAAATCTCCTAACAAAATCTAAAATTTTGATAAATTTCAATTTCTCCCTTAACTGCAATGAATCCTATTACGCTTTGTTAGCTACTAATAGATTCAAATATTTTCTACTTAGTGGATTGCTATTAGAATTATCCATAATTTTTTCTCTCTTAAACCAAACATTGGAGATGAATTTAGTGATGCTACAAGAAGAAATGCTTAGAGAAAACAACTTGAAATTACTCCATTCAAATCCAAAAAAATAAGGACCTCATATAAAATGAAGGCATTTGATCAATACAAAAGCGTGGTTGTTACTTGTGAATACAAAAGACAATATTTGTCGATTAAAATAAGAATGTTTCATCAACCTGTGAAAAATATGAAGATGTTATAATCAAGTTTTAATCAATGGCACATTTTCAACAAATCCTGTTTGTCTTGTTTTGATGCTTTTGGGAGCCATCAATGGGAAGCAAACATAATTGTTTACTCATAATTGTTTATTAATCAACCAATATATAAAGTGTTCCACTATGCAATCCAATATAAAATGTCCTAATCTTTCATCGTATTGGGACAAGCACAATTATTAATCTCAACCATGGCAGATGCTGCACGGAGCCGGCAACCACTTCTGTCCACCACATACGGTGGCGATGGCTCAAAGAATGAGGAATGTTTCACGCTATTAGCACAAAAAGAGAGCAGCACTGGTGAAGATCATGATATTCAGCCCATCAATGGCGTCACTGACTTTGCCAAAGAATTCTTTGTCGAATCGAAGAAGCTGTGGTACCTTGCTGGTCCGGCCATCTTCACCTCCTTCTGCCAGTACGGCCTCATGACGATCACTCAGATCTTTGCCGGCCACCTTGGAACCATTCAACTTGCTGCTGTCTCTGTGGAGAATTCCATCATTTCAGGATTTCCCTACGGCATGATGGTATGATTGTATAATTATTCACTCTGCCCATCTCAAGTAAATTTATTAGTACTTCATTTTTGACACAGTTTGGATTGTCAAGTGCGTTGGAGACTTACTGTGGACAAGCGTTTGGGGCCAACCAGTTTGAAATGCTTGGAATCTACATGCAAAGATCATGGGTGATCCTCAATGCCATGGCGTTTGCAGCTGTACCTCTCTTCATATTTGCCACCCCAGTCCTTAATATTCTTGGACAGACGGCGTCCATATCCAGGGAGGCTGGAAAATTCGCACTCTGGATGATTCCACAGCAATTTGCGTACGCCATGATGCTCCCGTCTACTAAATTCCTGCAGGCTCAGAGCAAGGTCATGGCAATTGCTGTGGTAGCTGCCGCTGCACTTTGTCTGCATAGTTTCTTCAGCTGGCTCTTGATTTGGAATCTTGGATGGGGACTGCCGGCGGCTGCCCTGGTGCTGAATGCATCATGGTGGTTCATTGCAATAGCTCAATTCTTGTACATTGTTTCTGGGACCTGTGGACAAGCTTGGTCAGGATTTTCATGGAAGGCTTTTCAAGATTTATGGAGGTTTCTGAAGATATCTGTTGCCTCGGCCGTGATGATGTGGTAAGGTGTCGAAGATAAGACAGAAACAATCAAGAAAGGACATTAGATCAAAAGTGTATATTTATCAGTAGTTCAAATATGTTACCCAATTCGTTGTTCAGTTTCCAAATGATTATACTGCTTGTACCTGCAAAATTTGCAGCTTGGAAGTATGGTACATTATGGCTCTGACTCTGTTTGCTGGATACTTAGAAGATGCTGAAATTTCAGTTGATGCTTTTTCTATATGGTGAGTTCCATTTGCATATTTCCAAGTCATAAATCTTCCACCAAAACACGCAAATCCCTAGAGGACAAGATTTCCCCATCTTAAATCTTGCAGTCTCTCTAATCAATAACTTATTTTTGCAGCATAAACATATTGGGCTGGGCATGCATGGTGGCTATTGGACTGAATGTAGCCTCAAGGTTTGTATCAGAAACACTTCTACAACAAACATTTTCTACTTAAGCTCACAATTTGCACACATTTTGCAAAGAAATCGTTAGTCTAATGCCACATGATTTCATACATGTGCAGCGTGAGGGTGTCGAATGAACTTGGTTCTAGGCACCCCAGAAAGGCAAGATTCTCAGTGGTGGTAAGCGGGGTGTCTTCTCTAATCATCGGTGTGATTTTCACCCTTATACTCTTCCTCAGCAGAAAGCAGTATCCTGCAATCTTTTCAAACAGTTCAGAAGTTCAGCTACTTGTGGAACAGCTCACACCGTTGCTTGGGATAAGCATAGTCTTTACAAATGTCCAATTCACTCTCTCAGGTGCTTTAAGCTATATGAATTATGAACTCCTGTATTTAGTGCCTGCCATAAAAATCTTTCAGACAAAATTCTCTGATATGAGAGCATAACTCGACTGTAATTGCAGGAGTGGCAATTGGGGCAGGGTGGCAAGCTCCTGTTGCCTTCATGAGTACTGTATGCTACTTTATATTTGGCACTCCCGTAGGAGTTGTAATGGCCTACAAGTTTAAAATGGGCGTCCAGGTGACTGTTTCTACCTAAGCTGATCATATATATTGCCTAATCTCCTCATATTTCTTTTCATGGTTCTATTCTCTTGTGGATGCAATAATTTCACCAGTCTCATGTTTCCAGATAACGAGATTGAGTACATATGAATCAATTTTTTGATAAATTTAACTTTCTTCAGGGAATATGGTGTGGTATGGTGCTTGGTTTATGCCTGCAAACCTGCATGCTGCTGTGGATGATAGGGATCACAAACTGGAACAAAGAAGTAAGAGTTACATATTATTGAACTGTAATTGATAAGCAATCAAAAATCATAGGGGAAGAGAACTTAATCAGTAATCTCCTAGCATGAGAACATCTAGCCATTCTAGCATTTCAAAAGAAGAATACTTTAACATGCTCCACTCTATAAATTTCTAAAGAAAAAGCGGATTTGTTATGATTCTTGCAGTCTTATGCTGCTGAAGAAAGACTAAGACAGTGGAGAGGAGAAACACATGCTGAAGAGACTGGTTAGTAGATGATGCGTGAGATGGGGCAGTTCAATCTTCTCATTCTCGTAATTGTTTCATCTTTTTCTTTTTCAAGTGCATATTAAATATTTTCTTATAAAAAAATTAGTTATAGATCAAATGTACTTGACATATATTCCTGAAATGAAATACATCATGATCCGAGTCCTAGTCTTCAACTTCTTGAGATATCAGCAACCAGAGCTTGTAGTGGCAAAAATCTCCACATTTTATGTATACAGATACAACCATCCCTATCCTGGTGCATTCAAGGTACTACAAACCTGGCTTTAGGCTACAGAATCAACACAAGTTGAATGAAATTAAACAATATAAACAGGCATCATATTACAACATCTACTTCAAGCATGGGATTATGTTAGAAAACAATACACATAGGGAGACAAATTTGTCAGTCCATGTTGCTGCATAACTGATAGCAACAATGTTAGAATGATTCGTAAAACTGGGATGGGTTCTTACTCAAGAAGCATCAGATCAAGTGTACTAAAATTGGTAATGAAAATCAAGAAAAGGAGACAAGAAGCATCAGATCAAGGTTACTAAAATTGATAATGGAAATCAAGAAAAGGAGTCCATGCACCTTACTTAATTTCTTGACTCTCTTTTGCAGTCTATTTATTTTGCCCTTCTCTTCAATCTCCTTCACTCTCCTACTCCTTTTTACTTCCCAGTCGAACTCGTTCCTGTTCCCTATTCTCATCGCCGCTTGAATTCTCCTACGGTACTCACTCACCTTGGACTTTTTCGATTTCCTTCTCTTCAAGCATCTATTTGTGATCGAGCACCGATTCGAAGTAAGAGGGCTTTAATTTGGTTGAGATCTTTCTTGGAGAGGCTCAGAAATGGGGCGTCTGGAATTTCAATGCGGTTGGTGAGGTCTAAGAATGAAGATATGTTTTTGAGTACTAGGGACATGCTAACGACATCATACTGTTAGATAGGAAGAAACTTTGAGGTCTATCTATGGCGGTTGTGATTTGGAGGGGAGAAGATTGAGCGGAAGAGCTTTTTAGAAAGTGAAGTAGAGAAAGACTGAAAAGGGCATCGAAGATATTTAGCTAATTAAACGCAGATCGATGATTTACATGAAAATTTCAATATAGCAGCTCCACCGCCACCTGACGCGCAGCCGTCCGCAGCGGAGACGAATACGTCCTCCTCCGGTCCAACCCACCCTGGCCCTTCTCCACCTGATTATTTTAATCATGCAGTTATGGTGGCACTGTCTGATGAATACAGTATAACAGGCACTTAAACAAGCATCCAGCTTTATAATTTCTGTTCACAGGCAAAAATATGGCTACAGAAAAGATAAACTTGCCATGAGATAAGCTGACCTCAGGAGACTTAAAGTCCGCCTTTTTGCTATGCTCATTCAGATAGTATAATCCAGTCGCATTGCAGAAGGTGGCGACTACAATGCCTTGAAACTGGAGCAAAATTCATGGCTCAAATCTTAAATAAAGAGTTCTTTGGCAAAGTCTCTGCAATGAAACAGATATGAATAGTCTGTATTGATAAGGGTTGTCTCATCCTCCACTCGATAACAACTGGATTAGCAATGGGAAGAGAAGGCTATAATGACAGGTGTTCTTAGGCCTTTGAATGTATGAATTCAACACAGGATGTACCTGCAAGGCTGGCCACGGCTAGTGGCATAAGTTGTTTTAGAACAATGCAGATGCTTCTGTAAGCATGATCAGGGATAACTTTGTTGTTAACGGGGAGGAGAAATCGAGGAACTGCTTGTTGGCTGATATTCCCTAAGTAGTGATGTTTTTGGAGTTATCGCTGATTCTGTTATATAAAGCTGAGAAAAGATAAGGCCTGCCAAGGAAAACAAGAGCATGTTTACCACAAAGAAATGCTTAAGGATTGTGAAATCCTTCTGCTCAAAGCTCTAGCTAGTTATTAGAGCATCTGTTATGCTTTCGTTATCTTAGGCTGCTGGCAATGCTGAAGAGATGTGTTCTTGCTTTAGTTCTGGTTTAGTGCTGGAAAATGAATCCAAGAGAAGGAAAGAGCTGCAAGACCAAACTATTTCATTCACTTTGAGCGCAGAACTAAAGGATATAACAGTCAGAATAGTTCACCCCGGCGGGCGAATTGAAATGTATCAAAATGCAATTCCTGCCTCTAAGTTGATACAGAAATATCCAGGCATGTGCGTTGCCCGGCCTAACGTCTTCAAGCGACCCCATGAGTCTCTTTTATCAGCTGATGATATCTTGTTACCTGGGAATAAGTACTTCATTATTCGATCTACTACCGTTGAAAAGTTGAAACGTAGACACTCGCAGAAAGGGAGAGATAATGAATCTACCAACAATGATGAGCCAATCTTGGAGTCCAGAGAAATTCAAGATGTGGGGGGTTATAGTTCTGAGGGATCTGTTTGTTCTAGGGACTTCTTTGTCTCTAAAGACAGTTGGGCTGTTTTGAGAAAACATGTAAAAGAGAAGAAACAGTTTGTGCCCCCCATACAGAGGCCAAGGATTTGGAAGGAAACTGAGTGGGAGCCAAGCCTGACTTCTATACAAGAATTATCTCCATGAGTATGTCTTTTTAGTGGACTGATTCCCTTTCTTCTACTACCACCTTGGAAGCTGATTATGGTTGTCTTTGTGTTTTTGCATTCTTGGTATGTTTTCATGGCCTTTCTTGCAGATTAGAAGATCCTTGTACGAGTTTCCTGTGTTTTCTTTTTCTTTCTTTTCTTGTGTTATGTCTGAGTTTGTTTTTGTTTTCAGATATTCAATCATTGTTGTTTGGTTTAAAACACATTTCCAAAACAAATTTCATGGTTGTACGGTCCGTATCTAGATATACTTAAGCAAACAATGGAATCTGTTTGAGAATTTGGAGTACACATGAATCACAAGAAAGCATGTATATATTTTTGGGTTGGGCTCATTTCATACCAAGCATGTGGTGCCGAGTGATGGGCTGAATTACACGAAGCAAACTTAGGGCACTTTGTTTATGTTTTCAAACTCATTTTCATTTATTTTTACTATTTAAAAATAAATTATCAACAACTTATCACCATTTTCATTTCAAAATTCATTACCAATAACATGTATATATTCTCTCAATACCATATATATCTTCTCTCTTATTATTATCGTCATTCATCTACAACCTATTAAACATTATATAATCATTCTTTTTTCAACAAATTATCCAAATACAAACTTAATTATTTTCAACTCATTTTCTCTAACTACCTGTTCAAAATTTAAAACTATTAAAAATAAAAAATGAAAATGAAAATGAAAATAGAACCAAATGGGCCCTTAAGATTTCATTTTGTATATCTATTGCATTTGGTACGAGTTGAATTTGAGTTTAAATTTTAACCCACCTTAATATCATACACATAATTTACCTAACAACCCACCAACTTGTCATATATATGGTTTCTTTTATTAGAACTTTAATTATCATTCACTAGTTCGGATGTCAAACCGTAATTAACTCGATCCATAAAATTGAACTTACCTAAATTTCAAATTATCAAGATCTTACATTAGATGGATTATCCTCCCCAGAGCTTTTTCATTTTTAAAGAAAAAAAAAGGAAAATTATTTTAAAATAAAAAAATAGATATTAATTAAAAAAAATGAAACTTTTAAATTGTAATAATCTAAAAGCATATTCCCTTCAAGATTCAATTAATATCACTCAAATCTAGTCTGCCCATATCCTTACAACGGCAACATTGATAATTTAACTTTCCCATGAAGACATGTCTCCATGTTCCCATTATTCTTTTTTTCTTTAATTTCTTCTACCAATTTCTCTGCAGTCTGCAATGGTACAGTTTCATACTGGTCCACATTTTCCCACCGCATGAGACCACACCATAACGAAATATCAGGAACGCAAGCCAACGCCAAAGCCCCCGATGCATTTCCCTATGCCTATGTGCAAGAAATTGCTCAACCCAAGATTCAAATAGCTATGTAATCAAAACATCATAAATAAATTTATTTTTTATACCTATTTGAACCATTAAATTGATAATTAAATATTCCTGCAACTGCATGAATCAATGGCCAAGCCTTCCTCTTTTTCTCACATAAACTAATTGATAGCTTTAATGGGAAAGCAATATCAATTATCAAAAATATGGAGTGAAAATGTGACATAACCACAATAACTACATTATTATAAAAAGAAAGGCTTTTTTGTGTATAAAGTAAAAGTTATTTGTGGTTTTTTATATAATTTATCCCTCAATTATTCCAGCAACTAAAATGAGTAATGCAGTTTGAAGGATAAAATAGAGAATTCAGTACAAAAAAATGGTTTGGATACCAAATTTACTAATATTCCAAATTTCTCCTTTAAGTTGCCTTTTAGAAGTTATGATTTAATAAGGTTACAAATGTACTTTTCACAAAATCTACAAATCCATATTGTCAAAATTTCATCTGCTATTATTTTTTTATCATATCAAAACATCTGACACAATTTTAACTTTACTCATAATTTAGATTATTTCATGTATTAATTTTAAATGATTCAATAAGTAATTTTATGCACGCAAAAATTGCGTGCAACAACTGCTAGCATATATAAAATAAAATCCAAGAGAGCCCTCCTATCACGAGCTTCTAAGATTGGACCTACACCAACTGTCATACAAAATCTGTTAAGAAAAGGCCTTAACAATATTGGATCAAAATAATAAGCCCTATGAGTTATGTCTCATTAACCATATTAATTTAACCTATTTTTATTTTATTAAAAAATAAATTCAGTTAATAGCAATCCATATATAGGAATAAAATTCCAACATTCTAGACTAATATATAGATTTTCTTTTTTTTTTCTTTTGCCTATCTTTCTTTGGCCAATAATTGATTTCTTATTTTGTCAACAAAAAAGAAAAAGCCAAAAGAATGTCTATTGTGTAGACAAAAATAATTTGTGGTGCGAATGTTACGCATGTTGTTTGATGAGTCACGAGTGATAAATGATGAGTCATTATGTCTGTGATTAGGTTTGTATAGTGTTGTAATAGCTCGTTAATTGTTCACATAAGGCCTGAAATTCATGTTGCAATAGGGCAACAAATATTATATTTTTTTATTTATACACGTAGATACGTATTTAAACGTTTTTAAATTTTAAATTTTGAAATATAGTCGACCACTCATAAATAAATATAGTATGTGAGTTTATACATATGAATTTCTAGACAACAACGTTATAATATTGTTAAACGAGAAATTTATGGAAATATGTGAATTATCAAATAAGATATACTTGTTTACGCAAATACACTTTTTTTTAATTATTTTTTATGATTTTTTTGGTTTTTTTAAAAAAAAATATTCAGTATAAACAACATAATACTATAATAAAAGATCATGTCGAGTGATTAATGAATCAACCAACATTATTTTTATATTTACATATATGAGGTTCAAGATTCGAACATTAACAAATTCTTGATATCCTTGTATGTGCAAATTTAAAATAAATAATAAAAGATTCTTTATTTCTATTGATATATTTCTATGTATCTATTCCATAAATACATATCAAAGTTATGTAATTTATAATTAATATTTTTAAAATTTTAATTAATATTTAATTGTGATAAAAGCGAAAAGAAAGATCAATTAAAACAAAGAATCGAATAAGTTTCCCTTCACTTTTGATAAAAATAGTCAAACTTATGTCCAAATTCATGCAACCAAAAACGTCACAATAAAAAGTTCAATAAGCAAGATTAATTAATTAAGGTCACTCAATAAAGACATATGTAGTCATTAGAATCTAGAAATTAAACACCCTACCATGCCGACATGATGCTTTCTTAGTCATTGTAACATGAAACTTAGTTTTCAATTCAATAGTTTATCTTGAATTTTATATCAAAAATACTTAATAAAAATGTATATTTTTCTTTTTAATACCTTTATATGTAACACAGAATACAAAATAAGGAATGTATGGATTTTCGAGAAGAGAGGAGCCGTGGTGACCCCCTCGGACCACCCAGATCCCAAGAGTGAATCAAAAGTTGGATCTACATTGAATCTCACCCGAATCGCCCCATCTATCCTCCTGAGGAGAGATTTGGTTTCAAATCTCGGTTTGAACAAGAGGAGTACGCCATGCTAAGTGCCTTGGATGATCCACATCTCATGGTCAGGCGCCGATAAGCACATTAAACTATTCATGTGGCTGAGAGCCCTCATAGCCCAAGCACAACGACACAATTATCAGACGCGTGCTCTACCATTGAGCTAATAGCCTATCAAACTAAAACAAAATAAAACTAAAAATTATTGTGAATTTTTTTTTCCAGAGAACATTACAACAAGTCAATGGAATCTAATTAGCAAATCAATTAAATGGAAATACAAACGTACTCTACAACCGGATGCGTACATAATGTGCACAAAGAAACTCATTCAAATTTAAATATTAGACCTCCCACATGAAAGGAAAAACTGGTGTCACTGAACAAATCATTGTGAAATTAAGATGCAAAAAATGCAGCTTCCACTTGTATCCACGCAATGGTTTCCATGTTTCCACAGCACAAAAACACCATGTTCTTCTGCCCCACTAAATTCATAGCCAAAACAACAAAAACGCGTACAAGCATGTGCCTTGAAACCAAATCCACCAAAAATTTGGCAAATCTCATGTATACATTTTCCAATTTGTTGTATGGAGAATAATAACCATCATAATTAAAAGAGGGGATGGCCTTATTCTTGACACGTGTGTGCCCACAACACGCTTCTTAGAAATCGCACTTGAGGACAATTGGCCCTACCAGCCAAATTTTCATCAAATTGCATGTCACCACTACAAAAGTACAAAGGATTTTTATTACTTCAATAAGATTCTTCTTGACACGTCGAGGGGGCTTTGAGGTTGGCATTTTAAATCGCATATTTCTTGTTTTGTGCCTTAAAATATGCCCATGGCGTTTGGGATTAATATTCTTTTCAGCAAAATAGGGATATTAGATTATGGCATGTTCTCTAGTTAACTTTTCATCTTAGAAACTTCATTTGTTTGTCTGCATGATTATGTTGATTCATTCCTTAATCATGATTAGTTTTTTACAAAGTGCCGACAGATTAGTGTTTAATTATTATTATTGAATTTGAAATTCTGAATTTATACACTACTTAAGTTTGAGGAAAGCGAACATTACATATTAAATACTACAATAATTGGGATGGGACGAATATCATGATCTTATGAGGATAAACTAGCCATATTTAATGTTTATATCCTAATGAATTATACACATAGATGTTATAATATTTAGATAAAGGTTGTGATTTTTATGAAGGTAAACTAACATTAAAAATTTATGTTCAGGTCATATGTAATTTGTAATTCTTTTGCATAAAGCTGAAACGGTTACAATGATGAATTTATCCTCGAATCTTGAACTTTTAATATGGGAGTTAGAAATTTTTATTCTTAATTTTCACAAAAAAATTTTTCGTTACATCCTAAATTCAAACAAAAAGATTCGTTCACGTGCATGTAGCATGAAACTAGGAACATGCACAATTCTCCATTTAAAATGCCAAATTGCCAAATGAATAACGAATGAACCAGGGAACATCCATGATTCTCTATTTCCCATTCAATTTTCAAAGGATAAGGTGATAATGGTGGATATGCTCTGCCCCCCATGATAAATACCAAAACAAATTTTAACTTTAAAAAAAAATGGAAAAGAAACCAAGGATTTGAGGTTGTAAGTTTGGATATGCAACTTTTGGGCCACGATTTTGGGATCCAGATAGCCAAATTAGCACGTTCAAGTGGGGCAAAAATGGCCCAAGAATTGGACATTGTTCATGGATTTTTGAAAGACATTAAACTACGGAAAGGGACCATTGAAGTGATAGTTTAGTTGAATATATCACATTACTTCCCACAAGAAAGTTATCGGTTCAATTTTATTTGTGGTAGTAGTTTGTGAATCAGTCATCTTTGTAGTGGAGGAGCCTCACTTGACTAGCAATTTCGGTGGAGCTGTGGTGATGGGGTCGCTTTTTGGACAATAGCTATAGTTCAAACCAAACATTTGATAACGATAGAAAACTCCTCTTAAAATTGTGTTCAAGGAGTCCATCCCCTATCTTTTTTACTTAAAAATAAAATAAAAAATATAAAAAAAGAACGGAAAGGGACAATTATTGTGCGAATATTAGTTAGACAATCGAGAAGTAACCCTTAAAAAGCAGCCGACTTAAAAACGTTTTCAGGAGGAAATCTCCCGGGGAGATATGCTTTTCACAAATGGCAAATTCTAGTGGTGCAACTTTTCCAAATGTAATGCATTGATGCCAAATGGCCAATATGAGCGATTTCTCTGAGTTTTCACAATTCAATAATTAAAATGTATTTGATTCGATTGTACTATAAAAGTATGTTATGATACGTAAGATGTGATGTTCTATCTTACATGAATTGAATATTAAAAAAAATAATCATTTTATAAGATTTGTTTAAGAATTATATGTGCATTTATTAGATATTTCTATTGGATAAGTGTTCAGCCTTCAACTTCAATTTCATATTGTACGGAGTAGGTATGTAGACAATTCTAACATCCAGGAGGCTCGCAGCTTGGGCTCAACAAATTGTATTAGAACTGATCACTAGCATGAATATCGAAAATTAAGTATTGTGTGGATCAAAGTATCGAATGTGTGGGAGCTATCTTGTTCCGATAAAGATTTCATATACATTCATTAAATATTCCTTTTAAGCATGTTGCATTTGGTGGATAAGAGCAATTCTTGTATAAATGAACCTGCAGGATTAGAGCATGACAATGGATGATGATGATGTTATGTCTTATTTTATATTGAAAGAATCGAGAGTCTTAATATAGTTTATAAATTGCTCTTTTATACTCATTGAGATGTCTTTTTTTATCCGATAAAATCATCACTACGTCTGCCAAAAAACGATATCTATTTATAAATATTGTGGGTTAAGTATTCCATGTGCATTATACAATATGAACATAATAAACCATTCCTTTTAACTTCTAAAAAAAATAAAAACCTACTAGATACTAGGCATATTTTACTAGTCTTTGAAAATGATTTATACCAAAATGAAAAGAAAATGAAAATTGGCTGTTGACTAACTGCAAAATCAAGCAAGGCAAACCAGCTGATACGTTGCAAACGTGTGTGGATGAAAGAAAAATAAAGACAAAAGTGAAGTACCAAGGAATGTTTTAAAGACTAACAGTGTGAAAATTGCTTCAAGTGCATTACGCGCATACGTAAAAAGCTATAAGGTGGGGCCCTTTTGATTTTATTTTCGGAGCCATTTTGAAAATTTTGAGATGTAATTATAATTTTGAAATAAAAATGAAAATGTGTTTAAATGATTTATTGGGAAAAAAAATGATTGAAATATATATATATAATTGAAAATATAGTTGATTTATACTTTTTTATGTTTAAGAAGATTTATTTTTTAAAAATATTTATATTTTATTAATTTTAAAATTATAGTGGATACTTTGTGTCAAATCAAATTTGAATTTCATGACTGTGATAATAAAATGATAGAATAAGTTTAGAAAGAGATTGAAAATGAAAATATGAATAATTTGAATGAAAATAAGGAGAAAGTGATAGTTTTTATTTTTTATTTTCGAGTGGAAATAAAAAGGGGTGTTGGAAATAAAACCAAACACCCCGTGATCTTTATCTCTATTGAGTACACGTGGTTAATATACTTAGGTTCTGAAATTTTTAATGATGTTTAAAAGAATAAATCGAAATGGACACAATAACAACATTAAAAAAAAAAAAAAAATCTTCAACGAGGGATTGTTGTAATAAATACTATGGTATTATTATCATAATTATTTGTTGGCAACAACTTGAATTTGTTACCTACTCTATCTTCTTGTCCTAATTTTCATATTCTTAATTACCATTTACTTGCATGTCGGTATGAGATTTTTATTAAAAAAAATTTATAAAATGCTTTTCTTGAAATTTATTTTGAACCAATAAAAATTTTAAAAAATTTATTACATTCTAATTAAAGATTTTCTTGGTTCTGTTAGTGTCCCACATCGGTGAAATAAATAAGTTGTGGTCTCTATATATGATTTTAGGCAATCCTCACCTCATGAGTTAGCTTTTGGGATTAAGTTAGGCCCAATGTCCATTATTTAATATGGTATCAGAGCTATTCACCGGGTTCTCGCCAGTTCACATTTCCGATATTGGGTTAGCCAATGTTGTTGGGCCACCCATTTCATATTATTCTACGCTCCATATGTTCATTCCTGGCGTGCGCAGGGGTGCGTTAGTGTCCCACATCGATGAAATAAATAAATTGTAGTCTCTATATATGATTTTGGACAATCCTCACCTCTTGAATTAGCTTTTGAGATTGAGTTAGGCACAATGTCCATTCTTTAATAGGTTGCCTTTCCCAACCTCCTTGGAATGGACCAAGGGGTCGCCATCCATTGTGGCCAATCAATTTCGGTTTTATTTTATTTCTTTTCAGATATATTACTTCTAAAAATCACAATTAAATCTTATCTTTATTGCATATAAAATTTTCAATTTTTTTTTTTTTTTGATGGGGTCCGATCGTTTTTTTTAGCACTCAAATAAAATATTGATTTTTCTTAGTTTAATAATTAAGAGGAAAAAAAAAAGAAAAAAGATAAATAATGCGCAGTGGGACCCAAAAATGTGCTGAACGTTATAGAGGCGTAGAAGGGCCCGACCATATTTTATATTTACTCTCTCTATTCAAACAAATCGGTCCGTTCCCATGGATATTGTCACATTGATTGCAATGCACCAATTGATGCCTCGATAATTATCGTGTAGTAGTGACAATTTTTATTCTGCAAAATTATAATTTTTAAGATAATTTTCCTGAATATATTCTTCAAATCAAGTGACGTGGATATGAAGAAAATTTCATAATTGTTCTTGCAAATAGGCAAAAATCCAAAATCAACTTGGGATATGTACACTTCACGTTGGAACAAGTTCCGACTCGATTGATTCAATGTGGATATCGCACTCGAATATTTTAGAGTTCATTTGGTTTTGTTTTCTGAAAGTATTTTTATATTCAGACAAACTAAAAAAATGAAAAATTAGTTATAAATATGAGCTTGAAAATAAAATGATATTTATATGTTTTATTTAAAATGAAATAACTATGTATACTTTAAAATGAGATGTATTTCGATTTTGTTGTGTCTTTGTACTAAAAGTCGTGCAAATAAAAGTAAAAAAATAAGATGTGAAAATGAAGAGAAGTGTAAGATGTGTTTGAGAAATTGTGTTGAGAATGAAAATTTATGTGAAAGTGAAGAAGAAGTTGACAACTTTCTATTTTTATTTTTAGGAGAAAATAAAAATTATGAGTGAAAACAAAACCGAATGAGCCCTTAGACATCCCAAATTAATCTATGCCATTGCATAATATTAACTTGTCAAATGATGCTTATCTATAAATACTTTACTATAGGTTCATCTATAAGTAAATAATTTTAAGTTATCTATATTTTCAGTTCATATTGCTATCTCGATTTGGTCACTGATTTGATCATCGAGCTTTTATAGGCCCTTTCGTGTGTCAGGATTTAAATCAATTTAAAATCAATAACTCAAATAGAATACACATTAAATAACGTGAATTAACATCAAATAATCATATTTCTAAATTTATACCATAAAAAAATTAATAATTAAACAAATTGGGAGTTATAAGTTTACGTGCCAAAATTTGGGGGTATCTTTTTCTTGACCTAGAACCAAATACTCTTTTCCGATTAAGAGAGATGCGAAATTATGCCAAGAATATAATGTACGAAAAATGTGCAAAGACATAACTTTGCACGCTGCATAAAAAGAAAATTAAATAACTCCACTTTTGTAAGTGGGATGGAATATTTTTCCAGGTGTCCCTTTAAATTCATGAATGATAATATTCAACTTAGGACTGTTAGGGTCTAATATTTATTTTATATTTTCCACGACCAAACTTTTCCCAATATCCCCTATATATTGCTCTTTAACAAAAATTAAGATATCGAGTGGATCATACGGATCCATAAAGTGGAAAATAATAGACTCAAAAATGTAAGAGAGAAGGGTCCAAAAATTATATATTATTTAAATATAGGGGTATAAACGAGTCGAGCTGAATCAAGTTTGAGTTCTAATTCGAGCTGATCTCGAACAGTCTGTATTTAGACTCGAAACTCGCGAGCCAATATATAATGAAATTTTATTTTTTTATTTTATTAATATATATATTGTATTATTATTTTTTATTTTAGGTTCGAGCTCAAACATGCAGTTTTTTTACAATTCATTTGTCAACTTGAGTTGAGTTCGAGCTTAAAATTTTAGGCTCATCCAGCTTAAATTTGAAATTTTTGTCCCGACTCGACTCGACTCTACTCGATTGCACCCCTATTCAAATGTATGATGATAATATTAAACCCAACATACCATATAACTACCCTAAGTTTTGAGGTACCAATTCTCCCACTATAAATGTATGGTTATTAATTAGCTTGTATAGTTGTAAAATTCTCAATTATGAGAGTGAGAAATAGCTGGCCAATAAATTATTCTTTAATTATGCTAGTATTGTTTCCACCAATTTCAAATCTTAATGCGTGCGTATTTTATATTTGGAATGTAATATTAGTCGAGTCAGCTCTACTCGAGCTTTAGTTTAGTTAGACTTATGAGAGTTTTTTTTTTTAATAATTTTTAAATACGTTCACATATTAATTAAGTAATTATTATATATATTAATTATTTGTATTTTGTTCAATGCTATAATTATTCAAGCGATTCATTGATTGAGTTGAGGTCAGACTCGAGTTTATGAGCTTGAGCTCAAGTTCCTTTTTCTTATTTCAAACTTAAGCTCAAGCTATTAAAACAAGGGTCATTAAATTTGAGCCTGAGCCTGTAATTTTATCGAACTTGATTCAAGTTTGATCCATTACAACTCTAATTGTATTAATTATAACTTTTCTTGTATTTAATTATGCATATGAACTTATATGAACTTATTTTTCCCTTGTGGATTATTTTCTCCAAATTTTCATATACTGAATGAAATTTATTTTTCTCAATCAGGATTTATGGTCATTTCACCAGTCGAGTCATCTTTGGGTGCAGATTCCAACTCCATCACTATTTCCAACAAATTTGATTGAAATTTCACTGTCATGTTGACTCAAAATTGAGTTCTGATTATTCATGGGCAATTCAGGATTAGGGCAAAATTAAATCGGACATAGGAAAAATAACCTTTGGGTCCACGAGAATGGGGGAATCTAGCTGAGCCAAGCTCAGGGCCCCCAGCCCCCCAACCTCCTCTCTCTCCTCTAATGTCCTAGGATTCGTTTGGTTTTATTTTCAAATATTATTTTCATTTTTTTTAAAAAATAAAAATAAAAAATTATTAATTTCTCTCTTATTTTTACAGACTTTTTCATTCTCAGTACATTTTTCTAAATAGATTCTTACACTTTCTTTCTATTTTTACACTTTATTTTTTTGGACTCTCATTTGCACGATTTTTAATATAAAAACACAATAATATTCAAATACAATTCATTTTTCATCTTACATAACCATTTTATTTTAAACAAAATATTTAAATAATATTTTATTTTTAAAATCATATTTATAATTAATTTTTTATTATTTTTTATCAAAAAATAAAAATACCTCCAAAAAAAACAAAACCGAGCCTCGTCTTGGAAAGCCATAACCCTTCTCCAAAGCTCTATAAATAACTGCGTGTGGGTACCTTACATAGGCTTGAAGAAGCCACTCCAGAGCATCTTCAAATCTCTTTCTCTTCTCCTTACTTCTTCCAAATTAGTATCCATAAGTAATCGTAGCTCACCAGAAATCATGGTCGGACCTTCGCTTAACCCTCAAAATCTCACTCTCAAACCCATTAAATTCTTTTGTAGCTATGGCGGCCGGATCCTCCCCCGCTACCCCGACGGCAAGCTCCGTTACCACGGCGGCGAAACCCGTGTCCTCTCCGTCGAACGCTCCATTTCTTTTGCCGGTCAGTCACCTTTTTTATTCTTCTGTAATTTTGATAATATATTTGTTATTGTTGTCAGTAATTTCTGTCAATTTGTTTATTTAATTTTTTTTTTCGAATTTTTTATTTTATAGAGCTGATGGTGAAGCTGGGGGACATGTGTGGAACCTTGGTGTGTCTGAGGTGCCAATTGCCGACGGAAGATTTGGACGCGTTGGTGTCGATCACCTCCGGTGAGGATCTCGCAAACCTCATCGAGGAATACGATCGTGCTGCGACGCCGTCTCCGGCAGCGTCGCTGTCATCTCTCAAGATCAGGGCCTTCCTTTCCGCCCCCAAAACCACCAAAAAATCATCTTCGCCTCCATCCCCCGCATCCGCCTCCTCCAGCAGTAACGACTCCACATCGCCAAAATCACCGTGCTATTCATCGCCGAAATCGCCGTTTTATTCATCCTCCATCCCCGCGAGTGGCGTACCACCTAGATGCCCCACCTCCGCCAGCAGCCGCTGCATTCGGCACGCGCCAAGGCCGCCTGTGTACCCCATAATTGGTCAGAAAGCTGCCGGAAAAATTCCCCAGAAATATGCATATCAATGTCTTCATCAACATCATGGCTATGGGAATGGCGGCCATGTTTACGTCATCCACAATGGCAACCACTGGCAATAGCAGAAAGTTGTGGTGAAAGTGGAGGACCTTTTAGTCCTTTTGGAAATCAATATAATCTATGGTAAATGGACACCACTAAAATTACTACTAATATCGACCAAGAACAATTCTGAAAAAAAAAAAAGAAAAAAAAAAAGGGTATATGTGATGTACGATGCATATGGGACTGTACGTATATGTTTAAGAAGGGATCCATTTTTGTTGATCCGTTTCTGCCTGCCAAATTAATGGAAAAATTTGAATCCATTTTCCTTTTCGGATCCAGCTAATCTGATGGTGAGTTTTTTTTCCTTTTTTTTTTTTTTTTTGTCCAATTTGGAATTAACTCCAAAATTCATCACTTCAATAATTTTCTTCAGGGTTGTATATATTTTGGTTGCCATTTTCAGCTCATACCATACAAAAGATTAAAACAAACAGTCATTTGATTTTAGTTTTTGCTTTATTTATTTTTATTAAGGCTTTTATTTTATTTTGTTTTAATTGGAATTTCCATTGTGCATTATTTAATTTTTTTTATATATTATTTACTAATAGTTTTTATTTTTCATGTCTTGCAGGTGGATAAAGAACTTTATTTTTCCAGAATAATTGGCAAAATTTGGAGGAGGATATTGAGATCGATTTCCATTTCATCAATTCACACAAGCGATCTCAAAATTTGAAAATGAAGGTACGAATATAATATGTCTTTTATTATTTTCATATTTAAATTAATAAAAAAACTATTAGTTTTCTTTTAATCTCTAATTTTCAGTTCAACATCATATAAAAAAAAAAATTATTTCACTTTTTTTTTTGAAAAAAAAAAAAGAAAAGAGAATCTTGGCTGGTTTCTACTTTACTCATATGTGACTTGAATAGTTGAATTTGCGAACTTTTTCTTTTAATTTGAATTTTTTTTTTGAAAAAAGAGATTCGTGACTGATTTTTCAATTATTTTACGTGTAACTATAATTTACATTTTTTCCCCTTTTTTCATGTTCAGATCTCAAATTACTCCATATGATATTCGATTTTTGAATCTGTGCTAATCTATTTATAGAAATGAAACTTATCATCAAATTGTTAATTCAACCTATTTCCCTCCACTTACTTCCATTGAGAACCTATAAAGTCCCATCAAAATCTTCGATGAGGGACAAAAAACAAATCTTCAAAGTAACACAGTAAATTAAATCGAACCCAAAATTCGACTTCTCTATACTTTTCGTCTTTGCAGAATTGAATGCCGTGAAAATATTTACTAACTTAATCTAACTATTGGTTTCAATTTATCGTCAGATTCTACGAACTTTCAGCTACAGCAGCGATGGCTTGTGAAGGATGAACGATGGAGACCCTATCTACATTGGACAAACTTGAAAAAAGTTCCAATTAAGTAGCACTGCAACTTAATTGGAATTATTGGACGTGGACACTGCTGGGCAGCATAAATTGAACTTTTCCAACTCCCTCATAATTTCAACTTATTGAAATTGGGAAGAATTTGGTCCTACATATGGGCCATGGCACAGCTGGGACATGAACTTGTGGAGACAACCTTCTATTGATTAGCACTAATCCCAGCTCATAATATAATAAGTTAAGGAGAAATTTTAAGGGAATAATCTTAGGAACGTATCTTAAAGCAGATTTGATCATTGAAGGTGTTCGTGAAGTGAAAAATTCATGCTAAAAAGTAAAGTTATATCATCATTAAAAGTTGTGTAAGAGAAAAAAGAAATTGATTTTTCAAGATCAAGTTTGAAATAGGGGACTATATGATGTTAGAGAATCTAAATGTGAAGATTTATTTTGTCAAATGCTTTGTTAAATTAATCCTAGATCGTTTATCACAAGCTTGTAAAGTATTTGGGTTGGGGGGTGGGAGGGAAGATGAAAAAAGAATCATTAAATTATGGAAAAGAAAAAGACACTTGTTCTAGGTGGGGTGGCATGCAAGTTGAGGGCCATACTTTTACAAAAATAAGGGGTGATCTCCACTCGTTTGACATTAGGGAAGTAACAATATTAGAGCATAAATGCAAAGAAGTTGAATTTTTTTTACATGTATATGTCACACAATAAGAATTAATTTACTTTGTGATTTGGGGTTGCTCAAAAGAGCTAGTTCAAGTCGGTATATTTAAATTCTCCTCATTTCAACAATTAGAACTAGAGATTTGGGACTTGAAACACAAGAAAGAGTTGGATGAATGTCGGGACTGTCCCAACTATAATCCTTTGATACCTAAATCATATAGGTAAATGAGGTCGAATTGTACATCAAATGTAAAAAGTAAAAGTAGAGAATAGTAATCTATTTAAAAGCACAATCAGGGCATCCATAGTGTTGCATTCTGGTATGATCTTATTTACTTAGGTCGTATTGAGGGACCCGGATCCCTTCAATAATTTATTTGGATGACTCTGATTTGTGGATCATTATTTGAGTCGACCATTACATTAATTCAACTCGAACTCGAGGACGTCAAAGGTCATAAGGCGTTTTGGACGTTTACACTCATGTCAAGGGTTATTGTGCCAATTAATCCATTTTCATTTATCACATCAATAGTATATTATACTAATATGATCATTATATTAATTTTATAGTATTTTTATACCTATTTTCCAAGAAATTGAGGATTTAATGATAAAGAAAAAGTGGTCTAAAGTTATCCCTGCCCCACCAGTGTGTGGTCCATATTTGAAAGAAAGAAAAGTCGTAACCCGATAAATACCTTCTATCGTGATTTTGAGATTATATGTGCGTCTTTGACTCGTAAAATAAAGTTTTCAATCCATATTTTGACCATGAAAATAAAGAATGTCTACGTCCAACAATCTTGCACCGTGTTCCGTCCGCTTACAACATTTCTAAATTTTGATTTGTGTGGTTCGACCTATAATGCACGGACACATCAAAAAATCACTCTGTGCAGTATCTGATACGGACACAGCCCCGACACATATCGGACACGGCTAAAGGATGTGTCCGATACGATCAGGACACGGCAGGGCTTTTTTTTTGTTTTTTTGTTAAACTTTACAAAATTTAAAGGCTAATAAGTAATATAAAAGCTTTTTAAATGACAAACAAAGTTAGTAAAAAACCTCACTATGATTGTAATATCCTAATAAATTTAGATGATTAGACATATTAAAAAAAATTATAACAAATAGTAAGTAATCATAGAAAACTTGGTAGTTGGCACTAATAATTTATATAAGTAACAATTTTTTTTTGTTCTATCACCAATAATAATTTTTACACGTTTAATAGTGGCAAAAATTGTATTTAAGTTATCACCATTGATAATTGATGGCAAATCTTTAATGATAAGTATAATCTTTTCAAATGTTATTAGTTATAATTTTTATATTATCACATATTTTTTTATGACTAATATTACATTTTTTTGTATTGAAAATTTTCATTATATAATTTACATGAAGTCTAATACTTATTCCTATTTTGGGGATTCGTTATTTATTTAAATTTAAAATATACTTATTTAATGTTCAGTGTTGATTTTTTTCACTTTACTTTGATATATATATTTTATATTACATATATTAATATAACTAATAAATACGTATATATAATTATATATATTATGATAACCGTATCGGTACCGTATCGTGTCCTAAAATTTTAAAATTTAATGTGTCGCTGTATTCATATTGTATCGTGTCCGTATCCGTGCCTCCGTGTCCGTATCCGTGCATCATAGGGTTCAACTTGCAAAGAAATTGAGAGTTATGACTTTTGAAATATTTAGAATTGAAGTTGAAATTAAAAGTCTTTACATGATGAATAAAATATCGTCACATTTGATGGCGTAATATCGTATTTTAAATGACGGATGTTGGTCTATAAGTTGTGGTATGCCATTGCTTTACAATTTAATCATAAATGCCTCAATTTTGTCACACAAAATTGAGTGTAATCAGTAACGGTTAGATTTTCAAAAATGCCAACCTAATACTAGAGTGTTGAAGTCCTGCATTCTACTTGGAACCTAATAGGACAAATAAAAGCTTTTAGAGGAATGCTGGGACTGATCCAACTATAATCACTCGATACCTAAATTAAATGGGTGAATGAGATCGAATTGTAGGTCAAATATTAAAAGTAAAAGTAAAGAAGAGTAACATGTTTGAAAGTACAATTAAGGGTATCTATAGTATTCATCCTGGTACGATCCTATTTACTTAGATTGCACTGAGGGGCCCAGATTCCTTCATATAGCTTATTTGGATGGCTCTTATTTGAGGATCGTTACTTGAATCGTACACTGGATCAGTGCAATTGAAACCCGAGAACGAGGATCATTGGGGGTTTTGGGCTTTTACGCATGTCAAGGGTAATTGTGCCAATTAATCTATTTTCCTTTATCACATCAATAGTAAAGTCTATATTATACTAATATGATAATTTATATTAATTTTCTAGTATTTTATAACCTATTTTCCAATAAATTGAGGATTTAAAGATAAAGAAAAAGTGGTCTAAAGTTATCCCTGCCCCACCAGTATGCGGTCCATATTTGAAGGGAAAAAAATGTATAACCTCATAAATACCTCTATCTTGATTTTGAGATTTTGCTTTTTTGACTTGGAAAATATTTAAATGCACATTTTGACCTTGAAAATAAAGAATGTCAGCATCCCAACGACCTTGGAATGGCATTGCACCGTGTTCAATCCGCGTTGGACATTGTAAATTTTGATATGTGTCCTCCAACTTGGGAAGAAATGAGAGCTAAATACCATTAACTTGTGTGGTGTAACATCAGATCTTAAAGGACGGATATTGGTCCTAAGTAGTAGTATATCATTATCTTATAATTTAATCATGAACGCTCCAATTTTGTATCATAAAATTGTCCCTTACGTTAATCCCATGAGCCTTTTATCCATTCTCATTGAATCACGGAGGGGGAACAAATCCAAATAGAAAAACTCACATTGGGTTTAGGGATAATCAGGCTCGAACTGATGACTTCCACCACGTCAAGGTAACACTCTACTGCTGAGTTATATCCCTTCCCTGGTTTTAGAGGTTCTAGCTACAGGAGAACCAGGAACGGAGAGCTTTCTCCCTCTTTCCGCCCGACTCTTTGGTCTTAAGAATGCTGTGTAATCAATATGGATTCTGTTTTCAGAAATGTCAATCCAATACTATAGTGCTAAAGTCGTACATTCTATTTGAAACCTAGTAGGACGAACAATTAAAATTAACCTTAATACAAAAACAATTCCGAAAAATAGGTTTTCTAAAATTGCAATGGAGGTTGATATCACAAAACCAATATTAAAGCTTGATAGTGAATTACATTGTGGAATATGAAGTATTTCTATAAATTAATAACATACCATAAATCCATTTTAAAAAAAAATAGATTATTCAATAACTAGCGTAATATATTTGGTCCATCCATCTCATTGCATCAAAGAGAGGTAGAGTGGTGAAAAACTATATTACCTAAAATCTAATAGCTAAAATGTAATAACTAGTAAAAATCAAGTTTCCGTTGAGGTGAGGTCTTTGATAATAGATAACACTTAATGGTTAATAGTAAATTGAATTGATCTAATTTTATTATTCCGTTTAAATACGATTTAAATCATCTATTTCATTTCCTATTTCATTTCATAAATATATGATACGTGTATTAAATACTTTTTTATAAAAATAATTAATTGAGAATCAGAGACACTTAACATAAATTCAGCAAATTAAAATAGGAGATGAAATAGGAAATGGAATAGATGATACAGAGTGATTCAAATGGGCTTAGCCGTGACAAAGGTGAATTTTTCACAATATTGTAATACTACTTTTTAAGACATCAAACCACTTATACTTTTAAATACTTGTGACCTACGAATGAAAGGAAAATATATAAAAACATGAAATGAAATTATTTAACAGATGAGGGTGAGAGGGTAATAAAAAGGACATTATGGTTGGCAAACATTATTATATGCCTAAAAATTATTTTGTCATTGGAGCCACCAAATGGATCATCATACGGCCCACTACCACCAAAGAAAATGAACTAATCTTAAACATCTTATCTCATCTATAAATTAATGAGGTCACAATGGACGTGATCAATTTGAATACTCTTTTGTTTTTCTTTAATTTTCTAATATTCCTTAGATGACATCAAAGCCTCCAATTAAATTTTTCTTTCTAGGGATTATAAGATAAGGGACATTTTGATCATTGTTATCTCTTACCTGTGTTAAGTTAAAAGGAAACCTTATCAAGTTATCCAAAGTGCCAACCTTGGGCTGCTAATATTTTAGTTGGTACGACTTATAATTTTTTATAATGAGCTTATGAAAATTTAATTTTTCTACAATAACACATTATGAAACATTGTTAGAGTCCCATATTTGTGAAATAAATAAGAGTGGTCTTTATATATAGCCTTAGACAATCATTAACTCTTGAGTTAACTTTTGGGGTGAATTAGACCCGATGTCCGTTCTTTAGCATGCTATAAGAGCCACTTATTCTCAATGTTAGGTTATTCAATATTGTTGAGCTACCCATTTCATGTTATTCCTGTTAGGGAAATTTAACAAAGAATACCGTGTATGCTTGTGTTTTGTGCAAATATATAATTAAAATATGGAAACATAAAAAATTATGTAACACGAAATAACTTTTAAAGAAAGTAATAGAAAGCCTACTTGGATGAAAAATAAAAGTGTATTAGCCGAGACCTGTTGCTCCAACAGTCTCCTTAAGGTAATATTGCCCCTCATACGGTGATAGAAAGCTTCTGGTAATTAACCTCCCAATATACAATGGCTCTCCTCCGGTCTAAGGTAGCACTCCAATATAACGGAACTATCGAACTTTACCAACTTGGAATTCTTCTTCAATGGACAGTGTATGAGTGTGTAATGTAATGAGACAAAATGCTAGTATGTATGCTTCTCGTTTTTCAGTCATTTGGGTTGGTTTTAGGCACTCCTATTTATAGTTGTGCAATGCAATTTTGTTGACGAGACATGATTCTTCAAAAGAATCATAATTCTTTCTTTTAAGGATACAACTATAGGATAAAATCCCGTAACTTTATTCTTTTAATGAAGAGTCACAGCTCCACTAAAGAGTTAGAACCTCAAGTCATAGCTCTAGCTTTTGAGCTAACTTTTCTATAGGGGTGCGTCCATCGGGATATATTAATTATTTTATTTACACACCCGCACCCTTTTTCCCAACGTAGGTAGACTCGTTCTACCTACTAAAATATCCTTAAATTATTTCTCAATTTAAACTCCATTTTCTTATTCAAATATTTGATTTTGGCATATAAATATGCCGAATATTACAATTCCACGCTTCAAATGTTCATTCTTGGGCTTGCGTGTGGTCTGTTAGAGTCCCATATCAATGAAATAACAAAGTAATCGTCAGTGTGGTGTGTTAGAATCCCATATCGGTGAAATAACAAAGTAGTCGTCTCTATATTGGCATTGGACAATCCTCGTCTTTTCAGCTAGCTTTTAAGGTAAGTTAGGCCGAATTTTCATTTCTCAACAAACAACCACATACAATTATGAAGTACTTATTTCAATTTAATAAATATTTTAGTGAAATGTGACGATGAATTTATCGTTCAAACGTTTATTATTATTGAAATCAAGTATTCCACATCATTTCTAATACTTCACATGCAATAGCTCATCCTTTGTACTTGTTCTCATAAAATTAAATTATCCAACATACCCCACTGAATTAATTCCACTTTCCTATTTTGTTTGCTTGTCAATAAAAATGTTCAACATGCAAGCTTAATTGGCTCTTCGACGTCCCACCCTCACCTTAAGAAGAAAAATGAAAAAGTGAGTGTGCAATATTCGATCTACATTCTCATCACCTTTCGCATACATAGACTAATTGTGCCCCATTCTTATGTGAACTTAAAAAGTACCTCGAAATTTGATTAGTATATTAAATAAATACAATCTCCTTTCGATAAATTGATCATATAAAGATTTTGATTATCTTTATCAGTTAAAAAAAAAAAAGGAGTATTAATCGACTACAGACACTGAAAACGAGTCATTCTACGATAACTTAATAATATTAAACGAGTGAATATTGATAATGATCATCGAATCTGTTACCAAATATAATATCTAGCTACATTGACATATTGTCCCATCAACATGCTGATAGAGAGTTTTGTCTTCAAAATGACGTCTTAAAACAATTTGTCTCATGATCCTCTACTCTTTTAATGTGGGATAAAATTAGGTATCACCACAGTCCCTAATTGAAGGTTTTGAAAAAAAGGCACGTGTCAGTCATTTTATCAAAAAGGCACCAATGATGATGGTCAAATTTATTACCAAATATGAAAGTTCAACAACATTGAAATATTGTCCTATCCACATAAATTTAATAAAAGATTTTGTTCTAAAATGTCTAGAAAAATGAAAAGAGATTCGAAAATAATTTATAAACTATTTTAATACTTTTGGCTTCTTTGGTATAAACAAAAATAGGCATCATCAGATGTATCGCAGTGGATTCATTAAACAATTCACATTTTCTATTATTTGGACAGCAAGCATGGGCAACAGTGGATGATATGACTGCACAGATAGGCAATGATCTGTGAGCCCGAGTCTGCTTCAACCAGATAGGGTTAAAAATGCTTGGGCAGGAGCAGGACCCACGCCCTATCTAGATGGGATAAAAATTTTCCCTATATGTTAAAGGGACAATCCGTTGGTTGCGTCATTATTGGAAAGCTGCCTTACCATTATCCTTCGATATGGATTGGAGCTATCAGCCTGGCTGCTTTTGCTGATCAGGTTTCAAAATTTGATGGACGTTAGACCATTGATGATGAATCTTGCTAGTGATGTACTTGCTTATCAAATTTATTAGTATATATCAAGAATTGCAGATGTAGCATGTACAAGACACAATAGTAGAATTGGTTGGTTGATTGCACTGTTAATCTCCTCGCAAATTAAGATTAATTTTGGGGTCAAATATGGAGATTCTACCGAGTTGAGGTATTATTATTCAGCTAACATGCACTGGTGATAAGTCTTGTACTGAAAAAGGCACTTTTGTGAATGAAAATACTGAGAATGAGCAGTATATCAATTGTTTTAAGGCTCTCGATTCTCTCATTATGGATAAAATTAGTTATCATCGGAATTTGCTTTAAAGTGATAAGATTAAAGAAAAAAATATGAAAATGTGAGCAAAAACTATCAAGCTATTTGGATTTGGGGTTGTACTGGATGGAAAGAAGAGAGAGAAAAAAAATTCTCGGATACGGAATTGCATCACATTTTCTTTTTCTTCTTTTTTTGTTGGGGGGAGAAAATAAGTGCCAATTTTAAATATTTTATGCACCTAGTAGTAAGTCTCCCAAATCACATTTTTCCCGAATCTATTTTTCCCGAATCTAGTTGCGCGAACCTGTGACTCTAGCGGGGGCGACGTGGGAGTCGAAGCAACTTCGACTACATCAATCCTAACTCTAAATCGGGGGTGAGTTCGAGGTCATATGGATACTCAAATCAAATTGATGATAATCTCCCTATCCAAATAACAGAAAGAGGGGAAAAAAAGTCTCCCTAGTCACATTTGCACAAGCAATTCTTTTCCAGTTTTCCTGTTCAAATATAGGCAATCAAAGATAAATTGCCTAAATTACTAAAGGCCCAGATCCACAGACAAGGCACGTTTGGAAGAACCGAAGTCAAAAAATATTGGACCTTCAGTTTGGGCCTATGGGCCTCTATTACCAATGCAGTCTTGGAGTCCAATAGGGTCTTCAGACATTTGCCTTTAAGTAAGCCCACTTAAGGCATTGGGCTTTCCGCGACAAAAACCCTAAAAAAGAAGCGCCACTAAGGCGCTAGCGTTTTCTTTTGCAAGAAATCGAATCCGGTTCGTCTTCTCTCCTCAACCTTTTTTCCCAATTGCATCTTGAGCTCTCCCGCGATGGCGGCGACGGCGGGGAGGCGAGTGGTGACGGTCGGCGGTAAAGGCTCTTCACTTAGATCCTCTAAGGTGTTCGATGTTGCAAACGGCTTCGCTCGCATCGCTATTGACTCTTCTGCCCTCTCCCGTCGCTCCTCCTCTTCCGATTCTGCTGCAAAATTTTCATTTTCTATCCCCAATTACTTCAACACAGAGGAAACTAGGGCTTCTTTAGTACTCCTCTTGAATAAGGTATTACTCTCTTCCTCTTCCTCCGCTGCTGCTCAACTCCTCGAAATCCTTGAACGAGATGTTGTCAGTTCAGATTACACCCTGAACGACGTTGCATCAGATGATTTGGCGCTGCTCGATTACTCTGCTGCCGCTATTGACGGCATTTCTGCCATTCTGGATCATCGCTCTTCTTCTTTATCCTCCATCGCTGACGCCGTTGCAGCCATCTCATGTGAGGCTTTGCGAGCTGATGCGTCTCCATTCAATTTGATGGATTCTGGAGATGGTTCCTCGGTCAAGGACGCCGCTGCTGTGGCCGCTGATTTTAAAGTATTTTTTAACGGCTCGAAGTTGGTAAATGCAGGCAAGAAGCTTTTGGACTCTTCAGTGGCAGAGATTCCTTCAGTCCATGGTAATTTCAGGGAGATTTCTCGGTCACTCCGCTCAAAGACTAGGGTTCAGTTGAATTCCGGGTTCAGAGCTGGCTCAGCGAAGGACATGTCAACTGCATTGTCATCTTTGGCCGTGTCTCTGTTGAATTTGGGGGATATTAGTGCTCGTCGTGCCGAGCTCCTTATTGCCAATTCAATTTCTGGTGTGGAGTTGCGCTCTCATTTGTCACAAATGCTGGCGTCTAAATGCCCACGTGCTGATCTTTTGGAAGAACTGTTTGCTACTTCGCAAGCTGGTCTTAGAAAGAAGGACTACCTGTGGTTCTTGCACAACATATATGAATTACTGGATGTGGTGAGAAAGATAGTTTCTTGGGAAGCGATAGTTGCATTTGTTTCACTTGAAGGAAGCGAGGGTTTTGGTGAGAGAATTCCAGCTAATGGGAGCCTTACTGAGCTTTCAAGTGGAGATAATGTTAAAAACGATAAGAAGGGTGAAAAGAAAAGGAAGGTGGTTTTAGGGAAAGGAACTACTGCTCTCATGCAGTTCATCAAGGACAGATTGCTGGGCGGAGCGTCAAAATTGGACTTGGAAAAATGCACTCAGGATTTCCTCTCATTGCTGGACCCAAGGGGTACGGGTTTTGATGATCTCCTAACGAAAGTGAAAGAGATCGTGGAAAGCAATGAAAGTAGAAGGCTTCCCAAGCTCCCTAAGGTATAAAGCTGCCACTTTTTTCTTTTTTGTTTTGGAAAAGAGTATCTGTAAATAATGGATTTTGCTCGTTCATGTTAACATTAATCATAAACTAATTTGTGTTTTAGTTCATGGGCTATTGGCTCTCATGGATGCGAGCCTGCTCTTGGATGATCTTTTTGTTTCTTTTTAGTGCTTGCTTATCTATAGCTGGTCTCTCTCGAGGCGCTTTCTATGGGGTTTCATGTATATATTCACATTACAGCTTTAAACAACATAGAAACAAAAGCATTTTGCATTAAATTGTATACCGTTTGTCTTTGTCATTGTGTAGGGTACCCGTGATTTTTCAAAGGAGCAGATGGCAGTGAGAGAGAAAGCTTTTGCAATTGTAGTCGAGGTTTTCAAAAGGCATGGTGCTATGGCTTTAGATACCCCTGCCTTTGAATTGAGAGAGACTCTTATGGGAAAGTATGGGGACGACTCAAAGTTAATCTATGACCTTGCTGATCAGGTATGCTTCTTGTTTCTTATGGGCCTTTTTTTCCCAAAATCAGCACTGCCAAATTTATCTTGTGTAAAGATAGTGAAAACTTCTATGTTTCCAACCCATCTCAAACCTTGTGCCAATTTGAACCATGAAATTTAATGATTGATGGGAGTATTTCGCAGCTTGGTTGAATTGTTTGGCTGACCATATGTTATTAGGCATATTTGATCTCTGTGCATATCGATTCGATGTCCATAAATTGGTCTATTTTTCAGTTATATCAGCTTTTTTTCGAACACCATGTGAAGTCTATGATTCTATTCAGCCTTTCTTCTGTTTATTTAGCTTCAATGTTTATGTCATATGTTTGCAGGGTGGGGAACTCTGTTCACTTCGTTATGATCTGACAGTTCCTCTCGCTCGATATGTCGCTATGAATGGTTTGACATCATTCAAAAGGTATCAGATAGCAAAAGTCTACCGAAGGGACAACCCATCTAAGGGACGGTACCGTGAATTCTATCAGTGTGACTTTGATATCGCAGGTCAATTTGAAAAGATGGGACCAGACTTTGAGGTCATTAAAATCGTGACAGAGTTGCTTGATGAGTTAGATATTGGTGATTATGAGGTAATTTTCTCATTGATACTGCTGTTTAAGACATACACAAGGATGGTAGATGATATTACCTATTGTTTTCTGTAGTTTTGTATAAATAATGTTTACTTTGTATGTGTTGAAATTTTTGCTTTGGTTGCTTTACTGACCCTTCCAATTCCTGCTTTTTCTTTTTTTTTTTTTTTTTTTGCTTAACAATTCCTGAGATAATTATGGAGATTATTTGTCATGTTTAACTGTTATTACTATATCTTTGTCAGGTGAAGCTGAATCATCGGAAGTTACTCGATGGAATGCTAGCTATTTGTGGGGTGCCACAAGAAAAATTTAGAACTATCTGTTCAAGCATTGACAAACTAGACAAGCAAACGTTTGAGCGGATTAGAAAGGAAATGGTGAGTGCAAAGATCTGGTACTGAAAAAGTTGACGTAGTACCTCCTAGCTGAGAATTTTTTTGTGGCAGATAAGTATTTGGGGAAGTCCATGTAACACAGGCAGAATCAGCTGTCCTTTGGAAATATTCTTAACATTTGATTCGTCTGCTAAGAAAGTTTTGCGATTTCTTATTTTCTTATCTATGATATATGCTCTGAGTTGGTGAGGACATGCTCTGGAAATTTATGGGTTGTATTTCACTTGTCTAGGTCGAAGAAAAAGGTTTAACTGAGGAGACTGCGGATAAAATTGGAACTTTTCTTAAACAAAGAGGGTCTCCTATGGAGTTATTGTCCAAGTTAAAACAGGAAGGCAGTGAGTTCTTAACGAACAGTGAAGCTGAGCTTGCATTGAATGAACTGGAGATTTTATTCAAAGCTCTGGTGAAGTCCAAGTGTATTGACAAAGTAGTTTTTGACTTGAGTCTTGCAAGAGGTCTGGATTATTACACTGGAGTCGTATTTGAAGCTGTTTTCAATGGGGCTACACAGGTACTCTTTAATTTATTTAATAAAAGAATTGTTTGTTTATTGTCTGTATTTCTTTGGTGTACTCTCTTGAAAGAGCGTAAAAGGTCATGAAAACCACTTTTGCTCAATTCTGAGGAACTCTTCATAGTGAGAGAGTTGTTTATGGCTTTATGGTGCTAAGTTTGAGGTGTCAAAATGTGATTGGCAGTTCAGGAAAAGAATTCCAGCTCATCATTCAGCTTTTCACTATAAGCTGGTCTTGATTGGTTAAGCTTCATTCCACAGACCAAATTACCTTCTATTGTTTTGAACTCAAGTAACCATACATCACTCTGAGGATCGATAGAAGCAATATTCTCCTCTTCTCTACTGAAAGTTATGAGATACAATTTTTTATTGTGATGCTCAATGTAAGAGCAAAAAGAACACTTTCTATAGAAACAATGATGTCAAGATATCGATTGTCATGATACAGCAAACATAATACCTAACTGCAACTAATGTGGGAACTTTCGAAAGCATGATTATAAATAACACTTAATTTGGCTTTTAAGAAATGTTTAGTGCCATAAATATCAAGTGATAAAGTTATATATTTAAAGGGGATTATTGGACCATATTTTGTGATCTAAGTCCTAACTATGAAGGGAACTTTTACTGGCAAAATGTGTAATTATATATTTAAAGGGGATTATTGAACAATACTGTGCAACAAGGAAACTTTTACTGGCAAAATTGTATTCAATCGACTACTTTAAGCTTAAAGAGGTGGAAACTAGTTCAGGACACGCTTATAAAAACACAGGGTTCCCTCATGTTAGTAGGGTTTCGGTTTGCCGAGGTTCAGAAACTGTAGGCCAGGATCCAAAATGAGCAACCCAAGCAAGTGATTTTGGAGGAAACATTGCTAATGAATGTATTATCTTAACCCGTTGTACGTTGTTCTAGTTAGAAGACTAGAAGCATTGTTCGGATGCCTGCATGTGGTCTTCATGTTTGGCGAACACAGCAGGAGGAATTATTTCCCTGCTTGATTGTAATTTGTGAATCACCTTGGTAGTGTTGCAAAACTGAAAATTTGATAGGGTACTCAATCAACTTATAGTATCTGCTTAGGCAAAAAAGCTTCTGGTATTTTTCATTATTTTTCCTTCAGACCATTTTTATTCTGATTGTGGATGTTGGAAAGGGAACTTTTCGCTTTGATTTCTCTCCTTTAATCCATGTACCCCCCCTCCCACCTACGTTGCTCTTCTTCAGTTTCTCTTCTTTAATCCAACTAGATCACATCATTTTCGTTAGAATCTCTAAAGGAGTTGATCTGCAGGTCGGTTCAATTGCTGCTGGTGGACGCTATGACAATCTCATAGGGATGTTTGGCACAAAGCAGGTTCCTGCAGTTGGAATGAGCTTAGGAATGGAGAGAGTATTTGCTATAATGGAGCAGCTCCAAAAAGATAGAAACCAGGTATGCCCATTTCAATTCATTTAGAAATCCAAGTTTTTCTATAATACATTATACGTGTTAACCTGGGATATGCCATGAGATATATGCTTACACATGATGGAATAATACTTGCGTGAATATAGATATGCTGAAGACAGATCTTGCTGTGCATTTATTTTATAATTCCTTCAAAGAAATGAGCCTCTATACCCATTGTCTTTGTTCACATATGGGCTTTAAATATACCATTTCAATTGTGATATCCAAAACTTGGCTGCATCATCATTTCAACTTTTCTCTTACCATTGTTTCGTGTTCTGCTGAGGTATACATCGATGGAGCTTCAACTTTGGTGTGTGTGTGTATGCTGAATAACTTGTGGAAGTTTTCCTACCGTAGATTGGTTGTTATATTGTAGCTTCTGTTAGCAAAGCGAATTGTGCCATTTGTGTGTTGAAGCTGGATGATGTTAATATTACAACATGGACATTCTATCTTTCCACATGTCAGGAAATTCGAGCAACTGAAACTCAAGTCCTAGTGAGCATCCTAGGTGATGATTTATCGTTAGGTGCTGAACTTGTGAGTGAATTGTGGGGTGCCAAGCTGAAAGCCGAGGTTATGATCAATAAGAGAGTGATCAAGCACATTGACCGTGCCAGAGGGTCCAGAATCCCCTACATGGTGATTGTAGGAGACCACGAACTGAGTAAAGGGATCGTAAAACTAAAAGATATTACTGCTGCAAATGAGTACGAGGTTCCAAGAAGTGGACTTGTGGAGGAGCTTCGGAGACGGTTGAACAGCACAGGACCCTAATACTGCAATTTAAGTTGCCAAAATCAAAATTGTCAAGTAATGCATAGAGCAACAATTATACTACATTTCTTTTCCTCTTAAGTTGATTAATATCAAAAGCGGGGCATCCCTTGGCAGATTTTTGTTCCTCCATACATGTTATCATTGATTTTCGATATTTAATTATTTATTCTGAAGGACCAGTTGTCTGGATAAATTTGGATTTGTATAATATGCATCTTGCACTCATCTATGTAAGAATCTTATGAAGTAAAAAGCAGTTTCACCTCTTTGAAGGATGATTGTTCATTTGTTCTGGTCCTTGCAATTTACAAACATGCTGTGGCCTGTGAGAGGCTTCTCTATGAATGAATTACCTAATTTGCCCCCAAACAACAATACTCCACGCAAAATAAATAAATAAATAAAATAAAATAAAAAATTAAACATTCCTATTGGAGTTTTAGAAACTCAGTAAAATATCCAAATAAATTAACTCTGATGTATGAATATTGCTGAAATATACATGTATGTGCATATATATAAATAGCATTTAGCGCATTCATGAAGTGAAATAGTAAGCCGAGTAAATAAATGAATTTATTCGTATTTTCATATTTGAAAAAATATTAAATATTTCTTAATGTGCCTCTGTCCCAAAAAAAAAAAAATATTTAAGAAAAATGAAAAGCGTTGCAACGCTTAAGTGTAGTACTAAAGTCGCATCATATGCAATTCTAGCATATGTTGGCCCCACCACACCGGTCCCCCGATTGTCTGCCAAGGCCGTGTGAAGCCCATAAACCCTAATTTCTACCCCCCACTCTAAAACCCTCGGCCACCTCAAAAAGAATTTGAGAAAAAATTATTAACTTTTTTTCAAAAGAAGAAATCCGACACCAAATTACTTCACTGTTTAGTGACTGTGGGATTATATTCTCAAATCACCGATTTTTCTGTAAAAGATGCAGCACGATGAGGTCATATGGCAAGTTATCAGGCACAACCACTGCAGTTTCATGGCCAAGTAATCATTTTTTTGTAAATTTAGTGCATATCATTTGATTTCTACGTTTTGTTCTTTTGTGTGGTTTTTCTATATTTTGTGGGTTATCTATTGGTATTGATATTATGGTGAAATATTATTGTAGAATTGAAACTGGGATTTTCTGTCGAAACCCGTATAATGTGACCGGGATATGCAATCGGAGCTCTTGCCCTCTGGCTAACAGTCGATATGCCACCATACGGGAACATGATGGTATTCTTTTGCTTTTATTTGATATACTATATTGCTGGATGCTTGGAATGCCTGATTTGATTATTTTTCTCTCCAATTAGTCTATTTCGAAGCTGAATGTTTTGGATTTTGGGTGTTTGGTGCTTTGTTTTTCATTTTTTTTGGCAGGAGTGTTTTTCTTGTATATGAAGACTATAGAAAGGGCGCATATGCCTAATAAATTGTGGGAAAGAGTTAAACTGCCTCGAAATTATGAAAAGGCCCTCGAGGTTATTGACAAACACATGGTAATGATTTTGTATCATGTTTCTCTAACTGTTTAAGTGGCAGTTAAATGAATTATTTTGTATTTATGTCATGAGGATTGAACTTTGTGGCACTGTTGCTAATTTTAACAGATGTACTGGCCGAAGTTACTATTACACAAAATTAAGCAGAGATTAACAAAGATGACACAGATGCGGATACGCATGAGGAAACTTGCTTTAAAGACAAGGTTTGCCTTTTCTTTTTTACTTTAATGGAGATACATATCTGTTGACAATGAATTATTTCCTAGAGTCTGTTTTCCGCGCTGATACATATGCACCAACCAAACTGATTGTTAAAGAAGAAAAATGGACTAAATATATGTAATCCTCAACTTGTTTTATTCCAAACTTAGAACCCAAATCTGAACTTGCTCGAGTATTTAGGATTGAATTAACGAAGGTTATTCAGCATAGCAAAGGCCCAAGATAGATTTCATAAGGGAATAGTGGCAATTTGTGATCCCTGCAACCAAGCAGGGTGAACTCTGGCAAGTTGATCAAATTCTTGAGTTAAGCTGAACTAATATCATCTCTTAAGAAGAAAATACTAGCTATACAATTCTCATAAAACATAATACATTGAGCAGCATCTCTTTAACGTTGCAACACTTGTACATTTACTCTGAGAGATCTTTACTAGTAAGCTAATTAGTATCATCTATACTTATCTTGTTGCTGCTAGACATGTGTGATTCATCCATGGGCCACATATGATATAGTTGATTATGATGTCTAAAGAAACTAATCACATCAAATATGTAATTATACTTCTCTAATCTATGTGTGGGTGTCTCAGTTTGATATGATGCAAGTGTTTTAGGTGGAAATTCAGAGATTTGCATTTTCACTTTTATAGCTTCAAAAGTAATAGTTCAAATCTCTTTCCATCAGATACTTTTAAGTTACTTCTGGATCGTGTCACTCTATTTCAGGAGAGAGCACTCAAGGGCAATAAAAGAGAGAATTTAAATGACTATAGAGGGAGTACTATGCTAATCTAGTGCAAGACTCAGGTCTGCTGTTGACTGAAAAAGAAGGGATTGCTAATTAGCAGTTTATCCATCATGATATCTCACTGGTCCTTCACCTCAATAATCAATTAAAATTGGCTTAGCATAAAGTTAGATTTTAAGCATCATAGAGAGTTGTCTGGCATGTGATTCTGTATTAAGAATGCATGAAATTTTAATTGAATTTTTGTTGTTAAAAATTCTTACATGATGGTAAATTTACCGTTGATGTCATCAGTAATATCCCTTTTAGCTTTAATCTTTTCTTAATTCCCTGGTTCATATCATTTTCAATTTATTGCCCACCTTTAGCATGCTTCCAATCCCCTGCTATATGTGCAGAGAGAAAATTATGACAATGCCAACAAAACAAAAGAAAAGAGAAGCTCGAAGAGAGGAAAAGGCTGAGAAGGCAGCAGTTTTAGAAAAAGTAATCTTGTTATCCCTTGTGTTTTTCCCTGCATATGTGTTTCATTCTTGTTTCGGTTGCATAGTGCAGGGGCTAAAACTGTTACTGTTTTGCAGAGTATTGAAAAGGAGTTGCTTGAGCGCCTCAAGAAAGGAGTTTATGGTGACATCTATAACTATCCTGTTGATAAGTACATTGAAATCCTTGATAAGGAGGTTGGAAAGGGAGCTATTAGTGACAATGAAGAGGAGGAGGTTATTCAATATAGCCTCTTTACCTGTTTCATTAGTTAGTCATCTGTTTTTAGCATATGGCATTACTCATTGTACCATGCAATTGACACTTGCAGGAACCTGAGATTGAATATGTTGAAGGCTATGAGGAACTTGAAGAGGAGGAGGATATGGAAGATTTTGGTGGTTTCCCAATCAGAGAGGATGATGATAATGGTAAGACTGTTGAATTCTTTCTTGATACATTATTCTTATCTGGAAAACATAATAGCACATCCACTGAGCTTTCCAAGCCAGGGTCACTCTCACATGAATCTCTATTCCCTTCCTTTCGTGAAATACGAATGATATTGTTTTCTGCTTAATATTTTAGCTTGTAAGTGAAACATTGATATTGCAGTTGAACTGGATGATGATGATGATGAAGAAGAAGAGAATATATTTGTTAGCCATAAGAGAGCGAGAAAGGATTCTGCAAGAAAGTTGGAGAAAGAAGAACCAGGCGCCAAATCCAAGAAGAAAGTCAAAGTCCATGTTGAGGTAAGTGACCATCTCTTACCGCCCTGCGACATCTTATCTAATCTTTTCTGGCCATTTAGGCTGTCTGTTTCCATCTCTAGTACATATATAGCTAGTCTTGAAATAACATCTCATATTATATGGATTCTAGGTTGAGCAAGAAGACGCAACTGAAAGACAAACAGCTGTGCATTAAAGCCTTTCACTGGTTCACATACAAGTTATTACCAACCTGCAAGAATAGATTGAGGCGATTTCTTCAATTGCTTTACAGAATTAGCTTTCGACTAAGTTATATTTTTGGAGGAGAGCTGCTCAAGTATACAGAGATTTGTGCTCAACTAATTGTCTGAATGTACATTAGGTTGCCAGTCATAGACCCAATTTGATGGGGATTGATGTGGTCTGTACCCTTTTTTCCCTTCAAATTTTGTGCTTCACTTTTTGTTACCTGAATTTTGACATGCTACTGGAAGAATTTGTTGTTGTCTTGTATGAGAAGTATTTGGAATTTTCAATGGGTATCACAGAGTATAATTTTATTAAATGGATCATGGAGAAAACGTTGTCTTTTGTATCCTGATTGTCACATCTTAAGCCAGCCCCCAAACTAGACAATTCTTACCAAACTTTGACAGAACAAGATGAGAACATAGGATTATTCATTCATTACTTATCCTGTGTTTTATCTTTGAAAAACTAGAAAGGAACAAAAAGTGCTGATAAAATATAAAGTTAGGTTTTTCCTTTTGAGTTATGTCATCTTTAGAGTTAGAAATATCCAAATGTTGAAATAAATTAATATGGAGCGGGCAAGATTGGACCTTTTGCCTTTATTTCTGCTTCTTTGGTTTGATGAAGAGGAATTTTGAGGAACCTCAAAATCAGCTAAAAATTGCTGTAAAAAACTTTGGATTAAAACCTCAGAAGTACTGCAAATAAAATTTGAATAAGGTTTAAACCAGTGGGTCCCATATGGGAAATGAATCGGGTTTCCACTCACGGCTGTTGGACTAAGTGAAACTGAAAACTATTCTTCCTTGTAGTCCAATGGTCATGAGGAAATTGAGTGTACTAGAATCATCAGTCCCATATTATCAATCAAAACATGTGAAATTTATATTTAGACAACCACAACAACTCAGAAGTAATGTCAACCTAAATGGTGGGAATAAGTCAGTTTCCTTTTTCCCAAGTCCTCTCTTTCTTCAATCAATTCCAAGATTCCAAAGAAGGGTTCTTAATTCGTAGGCTTTTACAGGTTCTTCTCCTAAATGTACCAACCAAAGAAAACGGCCACGGCTGCTAAAAGATTCCCATCATAACATAAAAGAAACGCAATGCATTTAATTAGCATCCCAGAAAGTAAGTACTAAGGGTTCTCCTTTCCTTCAACTTTCTGCTGAACATGATGTTTTATTCTTCTCAAAAGGGCCCCTCTATCTTTGTTTTTTAACAGCAGAATCTTTTGTATATAAACATAAGTTTTGTACTTTTCTGGGGAAGTTATCTTCTCAGGAAAATCAAAAGCCACGTTGATTGCTGGTTGGACTCGACACCGATAGGATAAAGAGATAAACATTCCAAAAAGCAAAGGTAGTCTCGCTTGTCCATTTCTGCCAAAACTCAAATAATATACAGTATTTAGACAGTTGCATGTTTTGAGTTACTCTTTGCATGTTTTTGTTTCGTGTGTGCTGTATAAAAGCTGGAGCAGAGGAAAGATGGTGGAGAAAAGGAGAAGGAAGTGGTAAATAGAATAATCAGAAGGTGGAGATTGTTCAGATTACTGAAACAGATGCCTTTAGATGTTGTTAATGATCCCAATGGCCTCCAAAGGGTCATTCTGTCTGAGCCTGCCGGCTCAACCGCTGAGGTATAAAATCTTTCATTTAGATATTGATCACCATATAACTGCACGTTATCTTTAGGCTTTTTGCTCGTCTTAGGTTCAGTTTTCACAAAGGAGATACACTTTTCGTGTTAAGGTCGTCTTAAAGTTCAATCTATTAACCTTAATTTCCCCACAAACCAATATGCCAGCTAGTTCATATTGATTATGCAATTCTGCTGTCTGTTCCTGTCCTTTCCCTGATTCTGATAAATCAAACCAGGTGCTTCTGCATGGTGGGCAAGTAGTATCTTGGAAGAACGATCGTCGGGAAGAACTTCTATTTGTCAAAGGCAAGGTATTTGATCTCATAACACAATCAATGCTTCTTTGGCCAGTAAAACAGGATTGATACAGACCACCCTCTATATATTTGATTGTGTACCCTGGAAAAGCTCAAAAACATGAATATTTTCTTTCTATATATTTGAATTTGCTCCGTTCTAAGTGATTAAGATGGTATGCTTTCCCTGTCCCACTTAAGAATACAGGCAGATCACCTACGGCCATCTTTGGTGGGATATCTATTTGCTTCCCTCAGGTAACTTCAGTCTCAGTGGATATCCCTCAGCTTTCTTTCTTGATCATACACAGAAATCTAGAGCATAATTGCTGCCTGAAACACTTTCCACAGGCCAGTAGTTTGGGGCCATTTGAGCAGCATGAATATGCAGGACAAAGATTATGGTCACTAGAGAATAGCCCTCTTGATCAGCCTCCTAATTGTAGCCATTCATCTGTTAATCTCATCTTAAAATCTTTGGAGAAAGACTTCAAAATGTGGCCCTGTAGGTATTATCAGATCACTCAAAGCATGGAATTTACAAGGAACCAATCTCCCTTTATCAGGCCTTTTTTCTCAAGATTATATATACGATACCTTGCAGATTTGAACTCCGGCTTAACATATCTCTTAGTCCCGGAAAACTCACCCTGATGCCTTCAGTCAAGAACACTGGCGAAACGTCCTTTTCGTTTACATTTGCAATCTGCAATTACTTATCAGTTTCTGATATCAGGTAATTTGCTGAGAGTCACTCAAGTTTATTTATTTTCCATATGATCATTTTGGGAACTCGCTAAATTATATGGATTCTCCAGTGAGGTCCGGGTTGAAGGGTTGGAGACGCTTGATTACTTGGACAATGTGCTGCAGAAGAGAAGGTTTACTGAGCAAGCAGATGCTCTTACTTTTGATGGCAAGGTATTTTTATCATTTTTCTTCACTCAGGAATCTTATTAGGTTGAAATCTAAGCCTGAAACATCCGGCCACATGATCATATATGTGTGTAGATCAACCGGACCTATTTGAATACGCCACCAAAAATCGCGACTATAGACCATGGAAAGAAGAGAACTTTTGTGCTGAGGAAACAAGGCCTCCCTGATGCTGGTTAGGACTATAAGCCTAATTCTTACCATGTTTTTTTGACACTTCAAGTTGCTATTTGCAAACTTTAAGAAATGGATTTTCATGGGACTTGTAGTGGTATGGAATCCATGGGATAAACCTAGTAAGAATATTCCATATCTTGGAGATGACTATCAAATCATGCTGTCAGTGGATTCAGCTGTCTTAGACAAACCAATCTACCTTAAACCTTTTCAAGTTTGGAGAGGATCTCAAGAGATTGCCACGGTCTCTTCAAGCTATTGCAGCGGCCAATTGGACCCGAAGAAGGTAGTTCAAGGTATCAGTTGATCATACGGTGAATTCCCATGACTCTTTTCTGGATTCTTGGTTTTTATATCTTCTGTGAGTATTTTAACATCTTTTCTGAGTACTTTAACGTTTGTAAATAATGATAAAAAAAATGTTGGAGATATGTACGTTTGATTTTTTGTCTGTGTCAACAAGCAATTTTAAGTACCTCAAACCATTTTAGAAACTTATTATCAAATTTTGAAACGAAATAAGAAAGGGTATGAGATGAAAGTGCCCATATGTTTTTTTTACAATTTATACACATATATGTCGAGGGTTCAGTAGATTCGAACCCCTTGCTTCATACTATATGTGTGAGACTCCTGATAGTAAATTAAATGACCACTGATGATGAAAGTCCGGGTATTAAAATCAAGATTTCATTCCGGCCCAAACCAAAACGAACAAGGTACTAAAATCGATTAGGGCTGTCAATGGATTGGATTTTAATCCGAATTCGATCTAAATTTGATCCGAATTTTATGATTTTTATCCTATTAAAATATTCTATGGATCAAATACGATTATAAATATTCGAAATTCAAAATAAGTGGATCGAATATAAAATTAAGCAATTCGATACGTTAAATATCCGAATCCGAACCTTAATATTTTTTATTAAATTAATACTTTAATATATAATATTAATAAATATTTAAAATATATATATATGTATTATATTAACCTAATATCTATATTAACGGCTATATTACACTATTAATATTAAATTTTTAACCTAAAAAATAAGAGAGTTGATAAAATATCAAATATAATAAAATATAATAGTTCATCTATACATTATATAATGTGAAAAAAGAATTTAGTATTCAAATATTTAACTTTTGGATTAATATATAATAAAAAATTATTAAAAATTCAAATATAACATATATTTATTTTATAAATACAATAGTTTTCTAAAATTTAAAAGTGACAAAAAAGGAAAGAAAAAAAATAAATCGGATCGAATTTTTTAATCGGGTTTCGAATATTCATCGAATTCGAATATGATATTGATTAACAAAGATTCTATAGAATTTCAAATCGGATTCAAATATAACAGATTCGATCCAAATTCGATTCGTTGATAGTCCAAAAACCGCTTGTCCTTCTAAAACAAGTTGGGCCATTGCCAGGCCTGTATAGCAGTGAAGGTTAAGCCCAACCAGAAACTAATTAATCCGCCATTATTACAGCAGTAAGCAACTAGGTTTCAGAGTGGGGATTGCAGGCCTATGCAAATTAGGCCACTGTTGTAAGAAAAGAAAACTACTAGCTAAGTGTGAAAAGATAAGACATTTTGATAGGCCCATCAAATGCTGAAATGACATCTTTGATCTCTCTGTCTCCTTATCGTTATTATTAAACTTTACACTTATGAAAAATTAATTTATTTTAAAGAATTTTTCATGTTTAGAATTTCAAGAAATACCATTTGGCCCATTTCAGAGCATGTCTTTCACTTCTCTTCCAAAATGTGAAGTCGTTGATCTTCATTGAAAACTCCACAGCCGCCTAACTTTCCACCAATGTATCAACTGATTTGATGGCGTATCTGATCCCTTGTTGAATATTTTGATTTTAGTGGAAACATTCATGGATGATGAAAAATGTCATTTTGTAAAATAATGCATTAATTATGTTCAATTGATTTATCATACATAGCTTATTTTCATTTTACTATGATGACAAAAAAATTGACATTAATTCGGGTTGGGGAGTAATTTTTCTTTGCTAAGTTAACTTGATTCGGGTCAAATTTTTAGATCAAGAAATCTGCTATGATCTGAAACCACAACATAATCGTTAAGGTTGTTGGGAGGGATTCAATAAAAATTCTTCAATGTTCAAGCCAGATCAAAAGATGAAGAAAATTGAGAATAGTAAAGTGAAGGTTTTAAAAAGCCAATACTTGGTAAAATGGGCTTTGATGCTATTTATAGCAATATCTAGTCCGTCTTCCTTAAGTGAAGTGGCACTATCTCAGTCGTTCATGTGGAGATCCATCCAAAGGCCATGGAGTGTTCGGATTGGGTGCGATTTGAATTAGGGCAACCATGGGCTTTCGCGGTCCTTGGACCGCTTTCGCTCACTTTGGGTCTACTTTCCTCAAATTGGACCTTGTTTTTTTCAAATTAAGCCTCTCCAATTACAAATGTTTTAAAAAAATTTAATAATGTTATGTATTTTTTTATTTATTTTGATGTATATCATAAGCCCATTGAGATTCAAACTCTTGTTCTCCAACATAATATGAGAGACTTATGTGATTGGGTCACAGCACACACAATCAATATTAAGGTTATTTTATGTGTATTTTTGTTTGTGCATCTTTGTCTCGCACTCACTAATTTTTCCTCATTGTAACATTGTAAATTCCCGAAGGTGTTCATAGTGCGCTACTGCACCTGAAAAATACAACATACGTTCTTGGAATGATTATTTAGAGAGTAAATGAAAATATTCTGCAATAATACATAATATATAGCTTATGAAAATTAATCAAAAATTATAAATCTTCTGGAATTTTTTTATGATATTTGTAGTGCGTATGTACTATAGATAAATTTCTTGCCAACATTTTCTTATATAAACTATATATATATATATATATATATATACTCCATAAATGGACTGAAGGAATTTTTGGGAAGATGGGAGGTAATGGATGACTTTCCAAATAGGAAAATTGAGGGGTTATTTGGATTTGTTTTCAAGAGGCATTTTTATTTTATGATGAAAAGAAATAGTGAAAATGTTAGTTATAAATGTATTTTTTTTAAATGAAATATTGTTTAGATATTTTATTTAAAATGTAATTATTATGTAGGGTTGAAAATGAGTTGTATTTGAAAAATATAGTGTTTTGTATTAAAAGTTGTGTAAATATGAGTAAAAGAAAATAAAAAATGAAAATAAAGAGAGTGTAAGAGTTTATCTAAAAGAATATTTTGAAAATAAAAATATCTATAAAAATATGAGAAAAATTGATTGTGCTATATCTTTATTTTCAGTAGGAAATGAAAATGGGCCGGAAAACAAAAACAAACGGACTGTGAAGGAATTCGGGTTTTCTGTAGACAAATATATATATTGAAATTGGGATTTGCACTGAGTCATGCCTTAGGTTATGATTACGCCTACAAATAGTGTGCGCAATAAAGCTAAGACGCACAACTACGGACTCATGCACGCCTGCCTCATATGATTGGTTGACTAATATCAAGAAAATAGTCATTATGAATAGTAGTCACCTGTAGGGATTTCTACCTAGCTAGCATCCATTTTTTGGATTGGTATCTACAAATTTAATCTGGATTTGAAACGAATAAAACCTTCCCATGCTCAAATTTATACAAAATAAGAGATATATTAAAATTGAAATAAATGCATTGGGTAGTAAAAGATCGTTGCATATTTGAAAGTCCATCAAACAATAATAGTAGTGTCATTTAGTGGGACATGTAGTCTAGGTGACCATATGCATATATAGACTTATTTAAGTTTGTTAGGATCCAAATATCGTTCTAAAAATTCGTATTTCACATAGGTTTGACTATTTTAGAAATAGGATGCAGATCAAGTCAAGGCTCTTGTTTACAAAAAAGAAAGATAAATTAAGGCACTTGAAGCATTTTTTTTATTTAAAATTAAAATTCTTGCTCATTGTCTGTTGCTGGTGAAATTAATAATTTTTACGCTTAAGGCATTTCTCATAGAAAATCAAACAAGAAACATCGCAAGTCAACCACCCTTTAGCCCGATGCTCATGACGTGCTACAAAAACTCCACCAAGCCAAGGGACCAGTGGAACGACAGCGTCGAGTTGACAATAGAAAAAGACTCGACAATATTTAGGCGATATACTTTCATTAGCAATTAACTATTTATTCATAGGGGTCCTTTGGAAATGCTACATTATTAGTCATATGTATAACACAATTTTTTTTATTTCATGTTAATGGAACTTTTCTGATTTTACAATATCCAAATTGGTAAAATGGGTCTTCACTAACAATCTTTAAACAAAATTACAAATGAAAAAAAAAACTTTTGTCATGAGTTTGTACACAAGAAAGTCAAACGTTGCACGGGCAGCCGCAATCTGAATTGCCCCTACGCCTGTGGCCCATAAAACAAAAGAGTAGGTTCAGAGGTAAGGTCTCAATATGTACAAAGAAAAGCCCTCGTGGAGGTTAGTTTATGGTCACTCGTGGGTTTTACTTTGCTGATGAATCAATTAATGGGGAGAGCCAATTTTTCTGACTGAGGAACAACGCACGCGAAAGCAACCTGTCCTGCCCATTTGAGAGCCAACCCCGACATCCTCTTTGTGAATAAACACACTTTCAATAAGCTATATATATGTATGTATGTATGTATGTGTTGGATTTTGCATGCATCAATTTAGCCTGTGGTTTTGTGAGTCAATTAAGGCTGGCTGGCTCTTACTTTGTAAAACAAAGGTTTTTGTTAGTGTCCCACATCAATAAAATAAATGAGTTGTGGTCTCTATATATAATTTTGAGCAATTCTCACCTTTTGAGATAACTTTTGGGACTAAGTTAGGCTCAATGTCTATTTTTTAACAACTTTTTAATTTCTTGCTGCACTAATTTTTATGGATGGATCTTGCTAGAGATAATAATGAGGTTAGAGAATGTGGTTTGTTTGGGAATTTTACAATCCTTAAATGAGGAGAATTATTGAAGGCAGTTTACATGTTCTATTTCAAATCGTATTTTTATCTTTTATATATTCAACTTTACAGACACATATTAAATATAATAAGTATTTGTTAAAAAAAAAAATTGATTGTAAGTTATATATATATATATATATACTTTGCATATGCTCATAAAATAGAATAAAAAAATGAAAGACAATTTGAAACAGAGAAATTAAAAAGTGCACACATACATGTTTATTGGAGAGTTTTGTCTCAATAGTCAAGAGGAAAGTAAGAGAGAAAAATAACTTGTAAACTGACATAAAACTATCGACTTTATCATATACAAACGTGCATGGTATAATTAGATATGCGTGTTAGCGTCTTCAAATTATGTTGGGGGATGAGACTTTCAACAGCCCAAATGCTGAAACTCAACCAGTTAAAGAAAAGATGTTTGTTTCCTTTCTCAAAAAGAAAATTTAAACCAGCAGCACAAGAAAATCTTTATTTGCCATGGAAAAAGAGGCAAAACTGACAAAAGAGAGCAAATATGATCAGATGATTAGCAGAATAGATGGACATTAAATAGCTGAGTTTGGGGGCGCATGCATTAAGTTTAAGGCTACGTTTGGCAGGCTTTATAATGGAGGTTTCAGCTTAAGTAAAAGTGACTGGAAAGGGTAGGTTCATTAGGAGACAAGTGGGTACCGAGACTCGACTGCTCCGAGTCGACAGCCATACCTTAGCTAGTTGTCTAATCCAAAGATATATCCAGCCCAGGTTTGAACGATCAAACCTAACACAAAGGACAATTATGTGTATTGGTTACATGAGCACGACTTTCTTGTTTAGTTATCATTGTTGAATTCAAATTTTTGAACAGACTGCTAGTAATAAGTTAGATAAAAATGAGGATGACATTAAATCATTATGCTCTTTATATTCTAGGCAACTATAATGGTTGGAATAAAGAGTCGTGATCCCGCAAGGGTGAACTGTTAAAGAATGAACATTGAGCTTAACTCAACCTCAAAAACTAGCTCATGAGGTGAAAATTGTCCAAAACCATATATAGAGACCACAATTTATTTATTTAGCTTTTGGGGTTGAGTTAGGCCCAATGTCCATTCTTTAATATGGTATTAGAGTTACTCATTCCTGATGTTGGGTTAGCCAATGTTGTTGAACCACCTATTTCATGTTATTTCAAGCTCCAAATGTTCATTCCTGGGTGTGCGCGGGGTGTGTTAGTGTCCCATATTGGTGAAATAAATAAGTTGTGGTCTCTGTATATGGTTTTGGGCAATCCTCACCTCTTGAGCTAGCTATTGGGGTTGAGTTAGACCCAATGTCCATTCTTTAACATGAACTAACCCCAAAAATCAGTCTTCAGTTCGAATTTTAGGATGCAACTTGCCTGCATCAAGCTTGAATTGCTGATAATCGCTGTATAGCTCGATTGCTCGACTTGGAAGATGAGGGAGAGTGAGATTTTTAGTAAGATGTAATATTCGTAGAATTATAATGATGGAGCGATCCAAAATTAATATCAAACCTATACTATATATGCAACTAGGGTGTATTAAATTTAGGGATTGAGGTCTGATAAAATAATCTCATTCTATCACAATAAAAATAATTTTTTCAATTCTCTTAACTAAAGAGAGAATGACTAAAACATCCTCACATCCTTTTCCAACCAACAAAATTTAATTTATTCTTCATCCAATGTTTTATTTTAGACTAGTGAAAAAAAAAAAAAAAAGGGACAAATGACATGTACTTTTCCCAATCGCTAACATCAAATGGCTCTCATTGTCGAATTCAAATACATACATTCTGCACTTTGTTATTCGATAATAACAATATTGGTGAGATCCACCAACTTCACTTATGGGCATACAGAAATCTGCTATTAAGTGTTGGTTTGGTTTTGTTTTCAAAGCCTCTTTTCATTTTCTCCTAAAAATGAAAATAAAAAATTATCAACTTTTTCTCTATTTTTACAGATATTTTTATTTTTAGTATATTTTTTCAAATAAACTATTACACTCTCTCTTCATTTTTACTTTTCATTTTCTCTATTCATATTTGCACGACTTTTAATATAAAATACTAAATTTACTAAATACAACTCTACTTTAAACAAAACATTCAAACAATATTTCATTTTTAAAAACAATTTATACATAACATTTCACTATTCCTTTTCACCAAAAAAAATAAAAATACATCTAGAAAATAAAATCAAACGGCCCTAAACATAATAATAGCTTGTGATATCAAATGCGACCTGAATAAAATACTCTAAATGGTTTGCCCTTAGAAACCTTCTAATTTTCTTTGGAACAAAATACTGTAATTGCAAATGGTGTAGGGCTACCTCACATGTTAATTAATTGGATTGTTGTCCTACATTAGCTAAGAGGTGACGACGATCTAATAAGTAGGATAAAGTAGGATAAGCCTATCTCTTGTATCATGCTTTAATTTAAACCATTTCTTAGGTTACCAACGCCAAAAAATTAGCTTAATTATTGAAGTTATATCAAATCACGTATGGTATGATTCACACGTATTTCGATTCTACTAAGTTTTGATTCTTGATTAGTCAATTAATTTAATAATATATTGTACTCACATATATAAGTGTGAGAGTTAAATTTCGAATATTAATGAACTCCTAATATAACATTATCTCAAAGAAAAAAATACTTTTAGAAAATTCGATCGCCAAAAGCCCTTTGTTCAAAGCTTCAAATCGTAACCCATGGCACTTTGAGTGCTTGACCACTCACCACTGGTTACTAAATATCTTTGTCGTTACCTATTCAAGCAGAATTATTTACAAGTAAAATTTAGTGGAAATATTCCCAAGAACTCCGAAAGACACCCCACAAAAAATAATTTTGGGAAACTTAATTGCCAAAATCTTCTGCTCAACACTTCAAGTTGCATCTTACAAAGCAAAAGTATGTAGAAGGTTGGTGCATGAGGTAAAATTAGAGTCCGAGGGTTGCTCGGCAACATTCATAGTTCACCCTTGTGATATCCCATTTAATATGAACTAAATATTAAAAGAATAACTAGCATATAAGTTCTGGTTAAAGAACTCAATGCTTTCATCATATATTACTTTTGGACAAATTAATCTTAATTTAATTTTAGAATGTACTCGATGAATTTAAAGGCAATTCTCATATTCAAAGATCTAGCAAGTCTGAAAATAACAATTCAGTTCAAATCAATCTATGTGCTTAAATAATAACAATAGTCATATGAGCCCATGTAGTAGCACTTTTTCCATTGATTTTACATCCTCTGACATGATCTCCCTCTTGTCGTTAAAATCTAGTTGGCCCTTTATTGTTCCCCTGGCTTTTGCAACTCATCCCCAACACCCCACACCCCACACTAGAAAATAGATAAAATGTCATTTACTTTCCCTTTTAAAAGAAATTATTTTTATTACTTTTTGGCCTCATGATAATGAACTAGTAGTTTAATAAATTCTGCGTCATGTCAATTTATTGCCATAAATTATAAAGAAAAATTATAGAGTTATTATCGATCACATTGAACTAGTGGCGTATAATTCACAACAATTACTTAGTTGTCCTTGAATGCAACTTTAATTTTTAATGGATAGAGTTAAATTTTTCCAATAAAATTGTCTGCACAATTCACCAATTAAATTGAGCCAATGTCCAACAATCGTTATTTATCTTGACTTCAATAATTCTTTTATTTAATACGTGACTTTGGTCCCGATCATTAAATAAAAAAAAAGAAAAAGAAAGAAAGAAAGGTACGCATATAAATATATTATATATAATATATATTGCCTTAATGAATTTCTAGTTGGAAGGTTGAAAAGTTACTGTCAGAAAATTATCTCACGATAATAGTTTTCTCTAAGTAGACAATATTAAATTAATTACTTTAATTAGTTATTTATAAGAGCTAGCACATGGAGCATAGAATTATTTCACTTAATAATTCAGTTCCCATAATTTTTTGTCAGAGCACTAGTATTGATAATTAATATGTTCAATAATTCTCTATTTTCACAAGACTGAATTTTCACAAATATTTGATTTTTTATATCATTTAGAACCAAGATTTCATAACTTAGTGCCGGTTTGATTTTGTTTTCAAAATACATTTTCATTTTTTCTTGAAAAAAAAAATGAAAGCTATGAACTTCTCATCTATTTTTACAGATATTTTCCTTCTCAAAAAATTTTCTCAAACATACTATTGCACTCTCTCTCTATTTTCACACTTTATTTTCTTTACACATATTTATACGACTTTTAATACAAAACACTACAACATCAAAATACAACTCATTTTTAATCATATATAATTATTTCATTTTAAACAAAGCATTCAAATAGCATTTTATTTTCAAATTCACCCTTATAACTAACTTTTCATTGTTCTTTTTCACCAAAAAATGAAAATACCTCAAAAAAGAAAACCAAACGGCCCCTAAGAAAATTCAAACTAAAGTGTTAATTGGATGGGTTAGTAGCCATGTATAGGTTTTGCCCATCTAATTAATTAACATGATTTTGTTGATATATAAAAGGTTTCCACTTAGCATCATTAGTGTTTCAAATGTGGAAGTAGTGGCTTATCATTAGGAATGAAATATTATTATCTCATTTATTGGCTATTCAAAGACTTAGGACCATTAGAACAAAATGTTAGAGAAAGGAAAATAAAATAATCTTGTTATTATCTTTTAAAATATAATTAATTTAATTAATTAATTAAATAAAACACAAAGTTTATTAAAAGCTTAATGCTTTATAAATAGTATAAATATATGATATTTTAAATTTATTCAAATAATTAAATGAATACGAATAAAAGGGAAAAAAATGTTCTCACAAATTCTTGAATAGGTGAAATAAATAATTTTTCTCATGTTAAAAATAATTTTTCTATGTTGTCTTAGATTTTCACCCACTCTATTTAACAATTAATAAAAAGTGAAAACTATAGCTATGATATAGCATAACTAGGGACCTAAAAGCCCATATTGCTAAATTTCAACTCTATGCTTTAATGAGTCTATAGATTTGATATTGACTCACTAACACTAAAAAGATCTATAGATTAATTTTGTATTAATTCACTTGAACCAAAAGAGCCTAATGATAAATGAGTTATAATTCTTGTACAGTATATAAAAGAAGAGAAAATGAAGTTATTGGGAGGTGCATTTATAAGTTTTTAGTTTCAAATATATTGTTTATCTATACTATTATAAAAAGGAAGGTATTTTTGTGTTTAAAATGAAAATTATAATATCAAATTTCAATATATCAAATTTACCCTTTTGCTTATTCAATATTCAATAAAAAATTATATGTACAAATAACCACCATTTATTTGAAAACTTCCACTATATACCTATATTAATTAGTTTTAGATTTTTTTTTATTTTGGTAATGAATTATAAAAAGTTTATTTTAAATAAGTGCTATCTTCATAATTATGCAAATTATAAATATATTTTTGTGATGCATATCAATTTTTAATATAGTAAATGTGAAAATATTTTTACTCAAAAATATTTTATGCGTATAGAAATTGCATGTAAACGACTACTAGTAATTATAGTAAATAATTTGTAGATTACTTTTGTATTGATTCACTTGCACTAAAAGAGCCTAATGATAAATGATTTCTAATTCTTCCTCGCTATGTACAAAAAGAGGAAATGAAGGAACTATGAGTCCACTTATAAGCTTTTAGCATCCACTATAATATCCACTATAAATATGTTTTGATGAATGGCATATTATTTATTTGGGTATATAATTAATTGTGTTATGATTTTTCAATAAGATTAAATATTTATTTGATAGAGCACGGCTCCTAATGTTTTGAATATATATATATTATAATTTCATGCAAATTAATCATATGCTCACCTCATATCTACTAAATTTATCCCCAAAAGTTAGAAATTGTCATGAGCAAATATATTAACGACAAGAAAATATAACATAACTTATATATTCGGGTCAAACCCATGGGTCAACATGCTTTGAGGTAGAACTTGCGTTGAGGACAATTTTTGAATGAGACTAGAACTTAAATCATAATATTAATACGCATTTTATCTTATAATATCATATATTATTATCAAAATGAACTGTGAATTTTATGTCTTAAATTCAGCATTTTATTTCAGAACACTATCAATATACATATTCTTATCCAAAAATTTATAATTCCCTTGCTACATATTTAAATAAACAATGTTAAATATTTGAAAATTTTTACTTATTCCCTCAAAATCAATTCAAAATTAAAACCATACCAATCAAATTAAAATCAATACTAATTAGAAAATTAAACTATGGGTGAATAAGGTACAATTTTTGCTCTCCATTTGCCAAAAATTACATCCTATAGAGAGGCTATAAAAGTCCGTAGCTAGTTGAGTTTTGAGACAAAACCATGTGAAAATTAAACACCCTTTAATTTGGTTTTCAAACCTAACAACAATTACTACAGCTAAATCGCACGTTTACCTGCAGGACTGCAGGAAAAAGGCCAAAACAGAAAATACAAAAAAAAAAAAAAAAAAGAAAAAGAAAAAGAAAAGGGTTACCAAATGAATGTAATAATAAAATTAATTGAGTACACTAAAATGAGAGAGACAAAATCTGAGCGCCGCCAGTGTAAATAATTCAGACGAAGCTGGACTGGATATATGGGAAAAAGCGATATTCTTGAAAGTAGTAAACAGAATCGCACTTTGGGCTTCTTCTGCCCCAAAATCACGTCTACTTTTATTTCATGTTGGATTGAGACATTCTGACGCTGACTTATTTTTCTTTAAAAAAATTTAAATTTCTTTTCTTTAATTTACACATCATATTGATTTTTTTTTTGATTCAATAAAAAAATAAAGCAGTAGTGAAGATCTTGCCTTGTTCCACTATGTCATGTTTCGTGTTTAGCTGCGAATATATTTGACACATGAATAATATGAGCAAACATGAGTTCCGTTAGCATAGCACTATCAAGAGCCGAGCATGTTTGGGCTTTTGTGTTCAGTCGCGAATATATTAAACACCTGAATAATCTGAGCAAACATGGGTCCCGTTAGCATAGCACTATCAAGAGTCGAGCATGTTTGGGCTTTTGTCTTCAGTCGCGAATATATTAAACACCTGAATAATCAGAGCAAACATGGGTCCCGTTAGCATAACACTATCAAGAGTCGAGCATGTTTGGGCTTTTGTCTTCAGTCGCGAATATATTAAACACCTGAATAATCAGAGCAAGCATGGGTCCCGTTAGCATAGCACTATCAAGAGTCGAGCATGTTTGGGCTTTTGTGTTCAGTCGCGAATATATTAAACACCTGAATAATCCGAGCAAACATGGGTCCTGTTAGCATAGCACTATCAAGAGCCGAGCATGTTCAGGATTTCGTGTTCAGTCGCGAACATATTAAACACCTGAATAACCCGAGCAAACATGGGTCCCGTTAGCGTAGCACCACCAAGATCCGAGTAAAGTCCACATAAACCAGCATTGGTCTACACTTAAGTCAAATAACACACAACTAGCAAATATTTGGGATAAATACATAGAGGAGATTCGAACTTAGGACGCGAGCTTACCAAATCACTTGAGAATAAACTTGGAACTACTCAACCATCACCCCCACACCATATTGATTCATACCATCCGAAAACATCTCGAATTGATGAAAAAAATTGAATAACTGTACGGGTTTTATTGTAATTTCTGGGTCAAAATTTAAAATCCAATTTCTTGACATTTTTAGAGTACGGGAGAGCAACCTAAGAAAATAGTTAGCGTCATCTTATAAGAGGGGTTGAAATTTAATAAATATTAATTAATAGAAGTATAATTACGTTAGTACATTGTAATTGATAATTAAAAGGGTCGAGCTGAAATATAAAAAATCAAATTTTTATAAATAAAGTGGTCTTTCATATATGAATTTTGTGCAACGGATTTGACTTGAATCATAGTTAATAATGACATGCATGCTTAGAAAAAGTCAAATTTATACTTCAAAAGGGGTTATCCATACGTAAAATTAGTGACCAATATTATTGCAATTAAGAATAAGTGTATTGAAATCTTGACAAAATTTTCAGATCATCCTCCCAAATTATTAGTTATTATATGTAGAATCTTAAATGATTTATTTTCATGGTATAAATTTTATTCGATATTTTATAAATACATGTCCTTCGAGTCCTTGAGCTCGCTCGATCTTTACAATCTCATGCTAGCACCCACTTTTATTTTTTCGTTTTAAATGTGCATATTTTGAGCTCACAAGTTGAGTCTGGTTGACTATACAAAAAAAACACGCACTACACATTTGCTAGGCAATCCATCGTCATAGAACACACTCCTCTAATTTTAAATAAAAAATTTAATTTCTATTATGTAAATTGAAAAAACATTGAACTCGCTATCATCAATGGAAGACATATTGAACTCATGATTTAAATGGGTTGAACTCACTAAAATGTAATTTATAATATATTGTTATTATATAGAAAATATTATAAAAATTTTAGCACATTCACTTAATGTACCAAATTACTAGTTATTAATATAACACTTAATCTCTTTTCTGGTATATTTTTATGCGGTGTACCCAAAATGCCATCACTTTGTTTTTTCAATCTTCATACCTACAACTATCTAGCAACTATCATTTACAATCCATATATTCTAAACTCATAATTATCATTTTATCTCAATATTTCATCATTATCTCTGTAAAAATTGAAATAATACCAAATGCTATTAAAAAACTAATATTATATCAAAACATAAATTATTTACTTTATATTATACAAATTTTAGTCATGCCAAATTGTTAGTTTGAAATTTAAAAAAAAAAAAAAACTATTATTTTCAAGACTCAAAATTATGATTCTCCCTCTCTCTCTCTCTCTCATGTAAATTCTCGCTATAAATACATCCACCCCCACGCTTCAACACACGCTTTCAGGTGCAATCTCATCTTCCCAAACTCTTATCATCTATCAAGCGCTATAAATTCCAGAGAGTAATTTCCACCTTCTTCTTGGGAGATTCTCTGATAATCTTGACTAGCAACTGAATATACAAAATATTAATCAAGAATGGAAGAAGCCTTGAGAAGGATCAACGGCAATCTCACCACAGATTCTAGCCCACTTTTTGAGCCTACCACCACCGTGACAAAGCGGGGCTCCACCAACAAGAGGTCCCTGAAAGACGGCGCCGCAGCCTCTTCCGGGGGCAGCATGAGATACCGCGGCGTGCGCCGCCGTCCCTGGGGCAGGTACGCGGCGGAGATCAGAGACCCTCAGTCCAAAGAAAGACGGTGGCTCGGCACCTTCGATACGGCGGAGGAGGCGGCCTGTGCTTACGACTGTGCTGCCCGTGCTATGCGTGGTGTGAAGGCGAGAACAAATTTTGTTTACCCTGCTTCTCCTCCACACCCCGCCACAGAAAATCTCATCCCTTCATGTAACTATGGAAAATCATCTCATCCTTCCATTTGGGGTTCTCGTCAGTTTACTTCATCTTCACCTTTCGCAAACCCTAATCTTGATTTTCATGGATCTTCCTTTAGAACCAATAATTCTCTCAACATGCTTCTGCTTCGTGATTATACCAACTCCCCCAGTTCTAAATACTCAGATATCTCTTCTTTCAGCTTGCCTTCACATGAACAAACGCCCTGGAATTTTCTCAGCAATTCTTGTTCTTCAACTGAAAATGCTTTTATGGGGTCGTCTTCTTTAACAGAACTAATTTCATGCAGACCCACTGGTGAAAACGCCAACAGAGTCTCTGAAACCAGCTTTAGGTATTCTTCTCCAACCACAGAAACATTTGGGAGTCTTGAAAATAACAATAATACCGAGGTTTTAGCGAGTAGCGCTTCCCCAGATGAAATGGATTGCATGGACTTTTTTCCTTCTGAGAGGTCCGATACAGGTTTACTACAAGAAGTTGTAAATGGGTTTCTCCCTAATTCTAAGCCGGAGCTTAAGGCTGAGCCACTGCCGGCTGCGCTCAATTCATCTGCTCCTCCACCGGTGGCCGTCGAACAGAATCGAGCACTAAAAAGCAACCAGGCTAATTTTGAGGATGAATATCTAGGTTTCTCTACGGATTATTACCAAAAAGTTGGTCCACAGTTTGAGAGTTTGTATACTCCTGGCAGTTTCTTTGGCATGGGGAATGATTTCCAGGGACCTTATAATGGATCATCAAATGGAATACTGGGAGACATCTTCCATTATCAGGAAGCTCTAAGTCATTTCAGTACAGCCAAAGTGCAGAATGCTTGAACTTTTTGATGGTGCAATATTCAACTTCCAGGCATCCAAGAATCACATTTTTTTCACCTTTCTTAGGTTTAACAAGATTTTACGCCTACTGTTTTAGTTGAACAAAAGAAGAAAAAAAAGAGGTGCCTATAGTTGAACAAGATTATGGTGGGATTCTCTGTACTTTCAACTAATATGAATTATTTCAGTTAAAATTAATGGAGATTCAATATATGTAAACTATTTGTTTTTTATTTTGAGAAAAAATTTAGTTCTTTCTGTTGCAAGTTATTGGAATCTGATTCAGGGAAGGGATTTCCTTTTCCTTAGATCCTTTCATGGTGGGAAAAAGGTTTGTACTATTCATGCTTCTGCATTTTCAGGGACGTTTTCTTGAGTAAACCTTCGAATTCTTGAAAGCTGTTTATCCAGCTTTTTGTGTCTCGTTTGGTAAGTTGTTTACTTTATTATAATTCTGGCGGAGGAAATTCCATTTTTAGAGGAATTAAAAGCAATTTTAAGTTTAATCGGAGAGGAACATAAAAGGAGTTGGGTGCTTGAAAATGTTAAATCTCGATATATGGTGTCTGTATTAAATATTTTTTTTTTATAAAAATAAATGATTGTACAGCAGCTCATGAGTATGTTTAGCAATATAAGAAGAGATTCTTGTACGGAAAATAATAACATTAGTGATAACAAAATCAAAATAATAAGTAGTAAAAGAATTACAATAATAACTTAAATGATAAAAAGAATCAATATTTTAAATTTTTACCATTGAAAACAATTAAGGTATATATATAATGGTACTCTATATCTAAGGTAATAAAATGTTTTCATTATTAGAATAGAATTCTTATCACTATATAATATTAAATATGCAAAAATTAATATTATTGTACCAAAATAAATTTTTTATCACTTATTATGTATAGTTAATAACAATTATTGTATTATCATTTAATATGATTATTATATATATATATATATGATATTTTTTTATCCCCACTTGTCGAAACCCAATTATTTCAGTACCACAGAGGAAAGGGGAAGCCAGAGAATGCTGTTAATTTAAAGGGGTTCTATGGGAATTGGGATAAGAGGGATTACTGTTTCGAGGTTATGAGCCTGTTTTACAGATGTTTAACTGTAGCCTTCTCAATAACCTAGTTAGCTAGTGCATATAACTCTCCTTGATAATTAAGAGCAATTAAGAGGGTTGGACCATTATAGTTTAATTAATTAGAGAGTTTATCAATACTTACGCCCTACTTGGCAGCAAATGGTAAGTTGGAAAATTGAATTAATTTGTTACGGCCTCTCAATCAGGATCCTTTATTTCATTCTTTATTGCATCTTCTATTCGATTTAATAAATATATGCCTCGTGGATTACTAGTTGCAAATTTTTATTGTAAATTTAATTTTTTAAAATAATAAGTAATAAAAGTTATTAAATATCAATCAGTAACCATGTCTATCCATAGCACCGAAATAGATATGCTATGCATTACCCAGAAGAAAATTAAGATATATATATATATAAATCACTAGTTACGAATTAATTGTGGCGAGAATTAGCTATCAACATATCTGCTTTGGATTCGATTGTAGTTAATTTCGTAAGAGCCTAAGAAGTTTTAATATCAACTATGGATTAATTGTAGTTTATATTCTAATTTTTTTTAATGGTTACACACTTTTCAAGTATGTTATTCATTTATTTTGATTTGTATTACTTTTACTCTTGTCTTATCTATATTCGGTCACTGATTTGGGTGTTGGGAAATTTCTAGAAAATCCTTAACGATCATAACTTATTTTTGCTTTTAAAATTAAATTGAATTTAATGGTCCAATTCAAATTAAGAGAAAGTCCACAAACTCAATGAGACTCGTTCCCATCCCCTTAATTATTAATTAATCTTTCCCATTGAACCAACTTAAGTAAATTAGACTACCATTAGGCTTTGTTTGGTTATGTTTCCTTGGAACACATTATTTTGAGAAAACATAACCAAACAAATCTTCATTTTTCTTCCAAAATGTACATTTTCCAATATATATATACATACAGATATTATATATATACATTATATATATTATTATTTTAACATTAAAATAATCATTCAATTTCATTTTCACCCCAAAAATTTAATAAAAAAACATTGATTTGACTGCTACAATAAAAAATATCTCCCTCAAAACATAAACAAACATACCAAAAAACAACTTTCACATTTTTCAATAATTCATTCTTCCAAAACACAAAATAAACACATAATAAAATCAAACAAAAAATATAACCAAACACAACCTTAGATTTTTGCTTTTGGCTTTTGATGATTATACACAAGCATAAATTATATTTACTCATACATGTATTATATAACTAATCATGCATATGTGGTCCTCAATGGTACATTTATTAGACTTGGAATTGTACGTGGTAAAAATATTTGTGTGGTTAGATTCATGACGCGTTGTACCTACATACATACCAAGATTAAACTAAACATTACATAAAAAGTACATGACAAAATGTTTAAATGTGATCATCATGTTATGCAACAAACTTCGTATTCAAAAATAGAAAAACATATCCTTTCCTCCCCCCTCCTAAAAAAATATCAATTTGCTCTAATTCCAATAAATAATAATATTATAAATCTTGTAACTGACGTAACATAATTCTCATTATTTATATTTTCACATACGCTGAACAGAATAAAATTTTGATCTAATTCTGCACATTATAAACATTATCCCTTTTGGAGAAGGAGTCTTATGATATGATTTAATTAATAATTTATTCTCGTAGTTCATATAAGATTCAGATCATTTAAGGGTGATAGAGATATTAATAAAGTCATGATGCTCTTAAGGAGATGTTGGACAAAAGTACATTATAAATGCTATATATATAATATATATATATATTTTTTGGTTTAATAAAGACACATATAACTACTAGTAAATGGGTAGACATATGGTGTTTCTTGTTTGGTGAGAAATATGCACACTTTGCTTTAATGCATCAATTCAATAAAGGCATTCCATTATTTAATTTTTATAAATATGGTGAGATTGTGGCGACGGGCTTTTAAACTTATTTATTTAATGATTTTTAAAATTATCCATCCTGTGAAAAATGGGGAAATATGTCACTTCCTATGTTGGGCTATTAATGGACCAATGGCTCATGGCCCATTTACAATAAATCTAACAGCTTGATTGTTCTTGAGCCCAAACTTTAATGACTCAAAAGCCCAAATTGGCAAAAATTAACAAGGTCCTAATTTTTTTGTCCTTGTTTTCTTTCCACAATTGACCCATCAAGGACAAATAAGTTAAATTCTATATAATTAAATTATAATTTAAATAGAAAAAAGATATAATTCGTTGTGGTAAAGAATTTGGGAAAGAACTTAGGTATAACTTTCAGAATTAATTTGCTAACCCTATCTTTCATCCTTGGATTTTAACGTGGAAAATGTGAAGAAAAATCTTTTTCGCCCTTTAAATGATATAACTATGTGCTTTAATATTTGTACCTTTGCATTTTCCTTTTTTTTTTTCCTAACTGCGTTCCTTGATCCAAACATAGCATAAAGGATTCGAATTAATATCATTTCGATTCATTTAGGTCAAAATTTTCTTTCAAATCCTCCTCGATAAAGTTGTCGGTCCATCCAAAAAAGATATTTCAATTGCCACCTTATAATCCATTAACTGATGAATATGACTTTGGGGCAGAGAAGGTGTCTTCCAAAAAATCAAGGTATTAATGTGAAGGGGAAGTGATAAGCTGAATTGACCCTCAACAAGAATGTCTTCCAAAGATAATATTATTAGGGATTGGAATAGGGACCCCTCCAAAAGTGGTGCCATTGGCATGTTATTCTCATGATTAATCCACAGCACAACAAAAAAAAGTAAATAAATAAAATAAAAATTAAAAAATAAAAAGAGAAATGAAAAGCAAAAGATCCCAATGGGATTCCTGTTGATTTTTTGGATGCATATTTGCTAGAGTGGTTGAGGCATTACATAAAGTGATGGATTTTCTTGTGGTGGGATGTTAATGGAAAGTTGGAAAGTAGATTATCATACCCGTGATAGAAAGAGATGGAAGAAAAAGAAATTAGGGTTTCATCATTGAAAATATGTACTTGTTTGAGTCAATCTTTAGTATACTCGTAAAATATTCTTTTATATAAAGTATTCCAGATTAAATATTGAAGATCATATAATTATATGATGTTGATAATTAATATAATGTAGATATTACTCATGTTATTTGTATATCAAACCCTCTTACGGTACTAAATTATACTTCAACCATCCGACTCAAAATCATTTCAGATTGTTGTACTACGTGGAATCCAATTCAGATGACGAACTTGAAAACATTGGATCACCTTATTCATAGAGGGCTTGGATTAGGCCAACATATGATTCACCTTATGCAAGCCACTCACTATAAATAGCCTAATAATAGCTATATGTGAGGTAAGCAATTAATATCTTACTATTTCTTCTCTTAATTTGTATATAACCTTTTACTAATTTAGTGTCAGAGGGGTATTATTAGAATTCGTTTTAATGCTTTTAATCGATTTGTAATTTTAGAACTGTTGGAGCACATCGAAAGCAATTTAGGCACGAGATATAATTTATCAGGAATCCACAAATCACACTCACAAATTTGATGACAAAATTAATACCCAACAGATAGAAAAATAAAATAGTTACATATTTACGTAGTTTGGCAAATTCCGCTTACCTCCATGGGAGTTTTCTTTCTTCAATTATGATAGAATTCACCAGTACAAGCCAATTCTTGAATTTGACATGCCCAAACTCAAACCAAAAACCCCTGGTACAACTACTATCATAACTACCAAAGAGATAATTACTCCACCTTTTTGTATTGCCCCACTCGTACTCACAATAACTACCCCATGAGTATCATATATGAGTTCCACGAGTATTCTTTCTATAAAGTAATCAAATAAACGTCTATATTTATAATAGAAAATTGTTTGACTACTTTACCTAGAACTAGGAAACTTAATACAAGAAGGAGTCCTAATTTTAGTCAAACTTGATATCTCGATAACCGAATCAAGTCCTAATAAGAACTCGGGTTCTTAGTTAGAACTTAGAATGATACGAAACTCAAAATAATTTTCTTTACTTCGACTTAATCCTCTTCTCGTTGTAATTAGGTGAATATATCGTGATTCTCATTAATCTAACATCATTCTTATCATCTGATATAAAAATATCAAATGTATATAGAAGTTTACAATACAATGAACCCTTCATGTTGCCCACCACCTTTCTTATCATCAGCCAAATAATTTTACATTATATTCCCTTTCTACCCCACTCCTCTCTCTATCCTTATTTAAACCAAAAGCAAACTCTCCAAACAACTTGTTCCTGTAGTTTTCTAGCTCCTCACCACCATCCAAAAGGTGCAAATTTTGAATGATCTCTGAAATCCCTTTTTCTTTTTCTTGTAACTTATCCACTTTCTGCTGCATATATTCAATTCTGTTATACCCTCTGAATTTTTTCATGATTTCAGGCAATGGAAAATGAATCAGCTATCAGCAAAGATATGAAGGTGGAAATTCCAGGCCCTGAGGCAGAAGTCATATCCCCTGGTGGGCTTGCTAGGCAAGGAAGCATTACTAAGTACAGCTGCCTATGCTCTCCCACCACACATGCCGGCTCGTTCCGCTGCAGGCTGCACCGTGGCCCGAGTCTCCAGCGGACAAAGAGCATCGACGCGGATTCGCAGTCTAAAGTTGCTCCTGTGAATACGCAGAATAATGCTGTCAATGCTCAGTAATGGCAACAGATCATATACAAATGTTTGTGTTGTTCCATTGTTCTATATGTCTTTTATGTTCAATCTATGGCTTTTATATGTGTTCATGAGATGTCATAAGTCCTAAGTTCCATCTGGGATTACATCTGGACTGTCTTTTATGTATATGAGATGAACTAGAAAGATTCCTAGAAGGTTTCTTCTCTAGTTCTTTGTAGCAGTTTATGATTCTGGATCCATTTCAAGACAGTTTTCTTATGAAGTTTGAAGCAAATTCTTGATCAGTAAGCTACTGGATCATAGACATCTCTACAGATGCTTGGGGACAAGAACAAGCGTGCCTTTGTGTCTTTCCTTTTGGTCTTATCAGTTTCAACTTTTTGTTATTGTAATTATGATTGATTTATTACTTTAATCATCAGGAATTACACTTGATGGAGCTAGACAACAAAGAAATTTAATTTAAATTCATAATGTCTGATGTAAAAAGGAGCACTTTTTATGTGGGCTTATCTTATGAATAAACAGGCCTGCATAATGCATTATAATTGAACAACAGGAGATGACCAAAATTATTGTGGAATATGAATATCAATCAAGTTATTGATATTGGCATATTCTGATTCTTGTTTGCTTCACTTCAATGGTATGATAGATTAAGTCAACATTTAAATCTACTGCTGTTTGGAAAAGGAATACAGGGAGTTCCAGATCTTCGGTTTTCGATTATTTAATAAATTACTTAATGAAAGTAGATAATCTTTATGTTTATTTTGCTGATTTATCTATGTGGTGAATACGGAGGTTGTATTAAAATTATTTATCGTGCAATCTACTTAAAGTATATGCGTCGACAGGATTACATAACAGTAGATTGGATTAGAAACTTTTAGTAAAATGTTCACATCCCATCAAGCAGAGAAAATAAATTTTGTAGTCCTGAAATTAATGGCTTACTCATTAGTGACTTTAGCTCTGGACGTTCTCAAAATTGGTTCTATTGGGTCGAGTCAATTTATTAATGGACACCTATTAACATTTCACCGTTCCTTTTTCATTCAAGACCTATTCAAAAGAGAATTCAGTGCTTCTTGATCTCAAAATTGGTTCTATTGGGTCGAGTCAATTTATTAATAAACACCTATTAACATTTCACCGTTCCTTTTTCATTCAAGACCTATTCAAAAGAGAATTCAATGCTTCTTGATCGTTAAAATATAAACTTTTATGTTAACTTTTTGAGAATTCTTGATATGCTGGCATAAAAAAGAAAAGTCTAGAAGGCAAAATTCTTCATTTGGTGGATTGTCAAGAAGAATTTCCTATTTATGAAAAATTAGAATTTTACAATGTATTGTGGAAGTGGAGCTCATTACAAATATAGACACAACGAGCATATTTCTGCCATCACATTCAATTTTACAAGTGCGCCATTGTAGTTTGCAAAAAGAGAAGTTCCTAACGCAATTTTCTCTCCTGTCAAAAATACATCTGTTTCCTTATTGTTATTAGCATAGGTTACACAAGTAATTCACAAGGGATTTTTGTTTTCCTAAATGATTACAAAGACTGCTGCAAGAATTAGGACCAGGTGAAAAAAGAAAATCAAGATAAAGGCAGAGTATTATTTACCCTGGTATCAGAACACTAGAAATTCAAACAAAATTTCTCCTCAGTTCTTTTCAGTTGCACTTCTACTAATTGGCCAAAACTTGCTGAAGATTCTTTTAGATCTGCTGGGATTCATGCTTAATGACTTGACTTTTGAAGACTTTTCAACTCTATCAGGGAAATTGTCTTCTAAGTCATCATCTTCAGCCAGCTTCATTTTCAGGGTAGAAAGACTAGACTTTGGTGACTTTAGGCCTGAAACACTCCACTGGTCTTCTCCTGGCATTGTAGCATTTGTGCTAAAAGAAGCTTTCGGCTTAGATGGATTCTTATTCGCTGCTAATAGTGCCTTTATGTTGTTTGGCAGCTTAGTCACTTGGCCACCAGCCTTTGTAGCTCGCGCTTGCTCAAAGAAGAGAACTTGAACGACTACCCTCAACGGGAGCATCTCATTTTGTGCAGCGTGCATGCAGGCTTCCACGGATAGCTTCTTGCAGTCAAGTATTCGACATAGCTGTTTTCTTTCACTCTTATTGAGCTCTGGATGTCCCTGTGTGGAAGGTTAAAACAACCTTGTATCAAAATGATGTAGGAAAATGATAAACTAAATATCTTAACATGAGTTCTCTTGAGTCTACCTTTAGGTAAATGTCAATAGCATAGTAGAGATCATCATGGTCTAGCCTGGAGAATTCTGGAATAGCTTCTGCAATGGCAATGAATTTTGACAAAGGCAAGTTTTTGTCCTTGGCTATCTCTTGTAGGTATCCATCCACAAGCTTTGCTACCTTGAGTTTGGAGCTATGTGATGCAGAAGATGATCTCCTGCTCTCTTGAAACTCCAAGTCAACGTTCTCGGCTGATCTAGACCTGCGCCTTACGAAATCCTCCTTGTTTCTTGGAGGGCTTGTTTGGGGGCTCTGCCCCTGCGACATGAACTGCTCTAATATGCTCATGACAACATCGACATCGTACATCGTCCCGTCTGTGGATGACAAACATGGTACTAACAAGTCATTAACTGTGGCTTCCTCCAATTGAAGCCCAATCCTTCTTGCCAATTCTGTCTTTGATGAGGAAGAAGCTTTCAGTATGTTGGCCGCCTTCAGTAATTTCAGAAGAAAACTGCAAGAAACTGCCCCTTTCTCTGCCGGTAGCAAGCTAATAATTGATTCAAGCATCAGCCTATGTTTTGAACTAACTTCTCCAACAGAATCCACTTCACTATCAGATTCTGCTTGCTTCTTCTCCATATTAATGTATTTTGTTATGTTAGGTAGCCACCGGGATGCATAACTTCTCAAAGCATCACCAATGAGATGGGATGGAACCTTCCCGCCAGATTTGATGGCTATCATTGTTCTCCAATAAAGATCAATCCCCAATTCTGCTAAATCTTCAGCCCACCAGCCTTTACTTGTAGTGGCCTTATGCCTGTGGCTCTCGGATCCATTGCACGATATGTCATCTCTTCCTCTTCTAGAATAACTGTGTGACAAGTTCACCTTTGAGGGATGAGAAAGAACTTTCGAAGCAATGGCCTCAATACATCTACCTGTGATCCCAAGATCCTCAGACCACATGGGAAAGGCTTTTGTGCTTTGCAAGGTAACTATTGAGTCCCTCCATCCATTAAGGATGCAAGAATTGAAGAAGATTTCAAGCTTGTATATTAGGTTGCCCTTTTCAACATCTTCTGTCATTTGAAGGTATTCTGCTGCACATCTGATTGATACAATGTTGTAAGCACTGAGAGTGATTGTGATGCCATAGCAGAACTTAGCACACAGTTCAAACGCCTCGACCCCGCCTGGAAAATCTGGGAGTTGGACTATTTGGACCTGTGAGGCTTCTGGGCTTTCTGAACATAGCCTCTGAAGGCGCAAGCACTTGGATAGAAGGGGAAACTGAGGTTGTAATGAGGCAAAGTGATCAATTTTTAGGCTGAAAATACAACCAAATTGAATGCATTGGAAAATGGCCATGATAATATTTACCTTGTGGAGTAGATATCTACTTCCCTTTACTTGAATGATAAGATCACTTGAAACCTCTGATGAAACAGACCTAAGTAATCAAGAACACAAAAACTTCATCAAACAACAACACAAATGAGACCTAATTCCAGAATTCTTGCAGCTGGTTAAAAGGGCTCAAAATTCAATCATTTTTTTCTTGAGGGAAAAAAAAAGAAAAAAAACAAAAAAAAGAGATAAAAAATAAATTACCTCACAGCTTCTGTGGTGTAGAAAGTATCGGGCCGAGATCCAAGTTTCATAAACTTCATGTCTGAAAGTTCTATCTTGGTAATAAACTGACGAACTCAACAGAAGGGGCACCACTGTTTCGAAATCAGACAAAAAAGAGAGAAAAAAAGTTCTCCACTGTTGGAAAGCTTCAGTTTGTTTGGACAGCACTACAACAGAAACTCCCACTTCCAGCTACAAGCAATAGATTTTGTCGGATCCTCAACTGATTTCCTCCAGCCTTGGACAAATAGAAAAACAAGAACAGAAATTCAATCCCACCATACCTTGAGGAAGCTTTAAGCTAAAGCATAAAAAGATATGCAGAATTTTAAGGCAGGGATAGGATAAGGAAAATAAAGAAAATAAGAGAGATTTTAAAGGTATGAGCTTGCTATCAAGTGATGAGATTAATGAAATTTATATATATATCAGCCATGAATAAATGAAATGACAAAGAAAAAGAAAAAAATCCAGATTATCAACCACTCCCACAAATCTTTGTCACTTCAGTCAAATTCTCTACCCAAACTGATATGGACATGCATAGGGAAAAATGAATTTATCAGACACAACCAATCCCATCAAAGATCATCAAGAAAATAAAACACCAACTCAAATTTTTTTCTCTCAAAAGCAAGAAGAGAAATGAAAGAAAATACAATAAAAATACATAAATCTGGACCATTACAACAATGCAGACTTTATGAATATGTCACTAAATTCAGAAACAGGAAAGAAACGCAGAATAAAAAATCTGTGAAATTTTTTTTAAGGTTGTTTTTGTACTCACAAGCAACTGCCAATCATTTCCTGGTGGCGGTTTTCTTTTTTCTTTTTTCCTTTTTTTTTTCTTTAACTTAAGAGTAATTTTTCTGCTTAGCTTGCTAAGCCACCACAGCAGCTTGCAGGCATTGAGAGAAAGGAGACTCCCACGTGCTTATCCTGCGCCCACTAGTGGCCCCTCTTACTCATCATTTCCCACAGCAATCTTTCCTAGCACCATTTCTTGTTTCTTCACCACCCCATGATTATCTTAGTCAATCTCTACTTCATAACCAATAACGTACGCCACTCTACAAAGCATTGTTTTCATAAATGAGAGGGTTTAAGTATATTTTCCTGGAAAGAGTATTTTTAAATGGAAAAGTACATAATACAACTAAAAAAAATGATATATAAATAAGAAAAGTATACTAGTACAAAAGCAATGAGATAAAGGAATGCTAAAATAAAATATTTGTGTGTATCACTATCATGATGACTTTAAGTGTTCACTGTTGTTGCATACTGACCGCAAGTTCATGATATATAAATTGGTTCACTTGAAATTGCCCCCTTTTTTCTTCAAAATAACAGAGATAACTTTTTCATGCATTAATGCATGGGGGCCATGCAAATTTAATGCTCATGTCACAATTTTAAAAAAAAAAAAAACCAAAGGAAGACAAATTTGGCATGTAACTGCCAACTGTGGAGTTTGCTTGTTAGAATAGTATATCTTTAATATTTGATCAAGGAACTAAAAGAAATACTAGAAAAAGAAACACTCAAGTGGGGTGATTTGATCAAGAAACTAAAAGAAATACTAGAAAAAGAAACACTCAAGTGGGATGAGGAATTTGAAGAGGAAGCATGTCTACCTAAATCAACCCCCTTGAAAAGAACATGAGTTTGCAAGAGCACATATATATAATAATAATTGTAATAATTAGTGCACTAATCCCTAATTTTTTGTAGGATTAACAATATTTTTTAGCAAATTATACGTCTGTACATGTACTAGAACCCACTTTTTTTAGGCTAGAATGTAAAAATTTAAGTTACTTTCTTTTGTAGTAGAGGTACTAGTAGCTATACGGTAAACCAAAAAAAGTGGCTTATTTTTGACCATATTAATAAACCTAGAACATTATACATATAGCAAATTATCACCTTGAAAAGCAGTCAATGGTTAGCTGGCTAGCATACAGACAAAATTTCTTGCTTTCCATTAATTAGAAGATAATTCTTGAATAATTTCTTTTACTACCTGCTGGACAGTTCGGTTTGCTGACTGATGGAAGTTTGAATATTTTTTTTCCCAAGTTTGGCAGTTGTTGTGGGATGAACTGCTACTTTTCTGCATTGGATTCTTCTAGTAAAGGTGTATATACATATGTAGTTGTCTCTAGGACCAATAGTGGTTGATAGCAAAAATCAAGAAAATCAATGAGTGGAAACTGTGAGGCTGCAATAATTAATGGGGTCCTTTTTTTTAGATCAACAAACCTAGGAGTCCCAAGGGCATGAAAATAACATCTGAATTAACTAATTAATTAACCTTTCTAATCAAGGGCAATCTGTTTTAATCCTTTGGTTCAACCAACTAATCCCACAGAGGGGAAAAAGAAAAAGAAAAAGAAAAAGAAAAAGAAAGAGAAATTGTCCTCAAATGATCAATTGATTCCTCTTTCAGACAGTAGTCAAATGAAGATGGCTTTTGAATATGAATGATTGAAATAATTAAGAGCACCTGTCTTTTCTGCGCTTGATTTCCTTCAAGTTAATATATCAATCCTAGAAAAATGAGCAGCTGATTATAGTTGTTTCGTCCCATGATGGCTTTAAGTTGCGTAAAGCTTGTAATGGGAAAAACATATATGATTTGCATTCATATGAAAAATACTAAAGTTGGATAATATTGATCAAGAAATGACATAATAATAATAATAACCCCAAGGACTAGTTTGACTGAATTTTTTTATGTTATCTCATGATTATTTATTATGTGATAAATATATGATTTTTTATCTTCGTAGTATGGTTCACTGGTATAATAAATAAATTCATGGGGGGTGGCAGTTTAATTTTTTTATGAGAATTGCATATATAAACACGAAGTTTTGGTATTCATACGGGTTTGAGTGGTTATTGTTACTTTAATCAAACGAATGATGAGATGGGATGAAAATATTGTATCTCACTTTATCATCCCAACCAAATTAACTCTAAGATTGTGACCTCGAGAAAAAGTAATATAGGTTGAAAATCAATGTCTACTGAGTAGTCATATGGCTCCAAGAACCAAACCATCTTTAGGCTCGGTCAATGTCCACTAAGGACCATTGGCTCGGCCTGTGTTGGCTCAATCGATGTCCACTAAGGACCATTGGCCTGGCCTGTGTTGGCTCAATCAATGTCTACCAAGGACCATGGCTCGGCCACGTCTTGGCTCAATCCGCTGCCCATAATGTTACATTGCCAATGGCAATTTCGATGTTTTGGCAGGAAACAAGGGCAAGTTGGAGGAGGAGTGGTGGATTGCATATTGAAAGGCACAATTCCACAACGGAGTACGGGGTCTCAATCCATGCCGGCCAACGGGGTTACCAGTCGACATAAGGGCCCCAAATACTCCGCCCATTCTTTAAAGGGTAGGCCCTTTTCTTGTTTTGGTCTGTAGAGCTGGACAAAATATTGATGTTGGCTAAAAACAGCCTGCATTCTTGCTAGGGTTATAGGCATTGTGGAGTCTGACTGTGTGGAGAGATTAACTGACTAGTGTTCTAGAATTTCTGTAGGGTCGAAGTTTGAAATTTGGACAAGGGAAAGACTATATGATTGGCACACCAAAGCCTTAGCCTCTTTTCTTTTATCCCCATGAAAATACAATTTAGGGTTCGGATTGAACGAAAAATAGATAGAAGGGATTGAGTATTGATTAAGTAGCTGGTTGGTCTAATGACATCACTCTCACACATATAATTGTAAGGTTGTTGAGTGGCGTTTGGCCGAAAGATACACAATGTGAGGTTGAGAGTTTAAATCCTAATGAACTCTTGACATATGTATAAATAAATATAAATATTGAGATTCAAGGTTAGAACACTAACAAACCTTAGGTGCGAGTGCGTGTACAAATAAAAAAAAAGATTAAATATTTTGATATTGAATATAATTACATATAAAAAAATATCTATAATCTCTCTATTAATAGGGAAAATCATTCTTTTTACTTGTGAACAAAGACTATTTACTTAAGTCGAACCACTTAAATCTTGAATCGATTTTAATTTGTTTCGTTCTTGCTAAGTTTTCTAATATTTTCTCGTTACTTCAAGGAAACAACTCCATTAATCAATCAAAGGGAAATTAAGAAGGCAAAATTATGCTATAATTAACTTTGAATTAACTAAATAAGGCGGAGTCCTATAATGAAATGAGTTCGCAATATATGTTAAAAAAAAAAAAAAAAAAACCCAATGCTTTAACCAAAAATAAATTTAACAAAATTATATAGTCCATACCTTCATAAATTTGCTTTTCTTGAAGCCAGTGAATTATTTTGAGTTGACAGGTCCAGGAAAAAGGAATGGCTACTGATCTGTGCACACATAAATACATATATATCAAACTAGAGCAGGGTCCGGGGCTTCATACTTTCCACCCAACAGATTAATTCCCTTTCAGTCGGTGCCCCAAATACGTAGACATTTCACGAAAAAGAATTTAAGTTGCAAATTGATCATCAATGTTGGAGGGTTCCCCATCATATATATATATATATATAGACACACATATACATACAAAACACACACACACACAACACACAGTTCTGTGTTTTTGTTATTTCACTTTTGGTCTTGATTCTTGGCCCATGCACACATGCAGAGCTGAAATGGATGTGTTAATGCCAGTGTCGCATATTTGTATCTTGTTTTGTGCTTAGAGTTTTGAGTTGTAAACATCGATCTATGGTGGGGGTGAGTTGGATTCCTGAGTAAACTGGGAAATGGGATTTTTGTGATGCATTAGTCACTCTCAGATGGGCCATCTCATAGTCCCCAATTTGGTTACATGGTTAATTTGCTCCTCTCCTCTCCATGTGGACCAGAATTTTTCCCTGCGTAACATATGGTAACAATATGGGAAAAAAAGGGGTCAATTTTGCAATTGATATAATGATTTAAGAGTGATAATAAACTTTTGAAGTTGCGTGAAAGGAGGTAATACTTGATTATTTATTTATTTTTTTGAATAGAAAAAAAAGCAGAGCAGGGGCGACCAACGTAGCAACCCTCTCATGAGCATAATCATAAGAGTCTCTTGTTGCTGTGAAATGTCCGATTTGAGCCAAGTTACTGGCCAAAGGGCAAGCCCGTCACCACAACCCCACCGAAGTGCTAGTCAATCGAGACCCTTCCATCACAAATGTGATTGGTTCACGAATTACTATTTCAAAGGAGTTCGAACCCGAGACCTCCTTATGAGAAGTTATAGACCCTATTCAACTAAGCTACCACATTGATTTTACTTTTATCATAGAGGGATAATAATTTTCAAGCACTTTATAAATTATTTTCTTTCTTTCTTGTTTTTTTTTTTCACTCAAGATGCTTCTCATTAAACGTAAAGTTTTCCATCAATAGGTATCAACGTGACAATATCTCATAGTGGTTAGATTTTTATGCTTGGAGACAAATTTGTTTTTAATCATCGATTTCATCTATAAAAATGACAGCCGTCTACTTCTTTCCCAAATCTCTCGACTAAAGTGTTAGATGATACTTAATTTTATCCCACATAGTAAAAATAAAAAACGGTAAAACAATTCATAAATTGTTTTCCTTTTCTCATGCTTTGAAACATATTTTCTAAAGATAAAATTCTCCAAAATACATGCGATAATATCTCTAAGTGCAGGGTTGAACCTTTCGAGTGACGACATATCTCGTCATCTTTCAATATCCTGCAAGATTTTAATTTGTAGCAATTGAACGAATATACTATAATTAGAAACGAAATAATTATGTGTTTGATAAATTAACAATTAGTTTAATCATGATTACAATTATTTAATTATCCGAAATGACTGTTTTAACCTCTAATGTCTGTCAAAGATTCTCGTGTGCCAAGACAGGATGAGTGTGACATGACCAAATTTACCTTCAGCCTTTAACTTTACAATTATCTGTAAGAAAAGAAAAGATTTCGAGCCTCATAAAGTGGGCTCACGCTAAAACACGTTTATTAAAAATAACCAATTGATCTTTCTAAAAGTTGATTCCCTACCTAATCTCTTGGTTGACGTGATTAGGTTTACTAATTACATTCACCGGACACTCTGTGAATGCATGAATGCGTAAAGGAGTCACCTTGTTATTAATGTTAAATTCCATTTTAGCCCTAATTGATCACTAGGTTAACTTCATATTAGACTCATCATGATCTCTATTACTCCATTTTGCTCTATTTAAAGCTCGTTCTGATGTGAGTTGGTAGAATATATACACTACAAGAAAATACCACTTCACTGACAGAAATTCATCACAAATTTAATGAAAATTTGTTAACAAAACATGTTTTTATGATGAATTTGTTTCATAAATCCATTAGTATATACTTGGTTAGTAATTAGTTCTGTGATGATGAAAATAAAATGTGTCATAAAAATTAATTTTTTATTAAATTTTCGTCATAGATAGAAAAATCAGGTTTAAAGTTATGAAATTTGTGATAAACTCTTTATATTAATGTAATATCTTTATATCCATCACAAGTATTATTTTAATATATGTTTTTGCTCATTTTTCTAAATTTGTTAGTAATCAGTCAAAAGTCCATCATAATTATCTTCAAATTATGATGGAATCCTATTTTTCACAAATATTCCTCTAAAAGCTCGGACAAGATATGAGAATACAATTAGGTTAGGAGGCCATTTGGGGTGTTAACGAAGAAAAAAATTTCTTTGGTGCCCAAATTATTACTTGAATAAGGAATGAAGTATAATATAATATAAAATATAGAGTGAAATGTTGGAATTATTATTCTTGGCTTATCTGAAATATACAATAATTCAAATATCTATAATGTACCAAGTGGTGTGAGTAATTACTAGTCCATGTGGATACATTTGGGACCATTACACACTCAAAATCAATGGTGTCATGTGCTTAAATTTGAATAAGATTCTGTATGTTTCAAATAGAAAAAATATAAACCCTCCATGTCACTGAGTGTATTTGGTGGATATTTCGAAAATATCACATCAAGCTCAAAATCTAATATATAAATTCAATACTTACAAACAAATCTATCATAACATTAAATCCCTGAAAAAATAGTTGAGAGCCAACAATAATTTCTTTTAGCTCAATTATTATAACTAGTATTAAATGAGTTGGATTTTGGGATAAATTGAAAAAGTCTAGTTAAGTAATTCATTTAACCACTCCAACCTACTCCACATGGTAAGAGTTCAAGGTTGGAATCCACTACACTTAGTCCAATACAATCCCTAAATGCGATTGACACATTAATGTCAAAAATTTTAGGCAAACACATCTACCCCTATTTATGTTTAACAACTTGTATTGCTACTTTTTCTTGTGTTTTGAGCAAATTTCACTGTTTTTGTTGGTGAAAAATTAATATATAGTTGATAGTACAAGAGTTAGAAAAAAATTGTGTGGTTCTTGCTGTTTTTCTGTCCCCCAAATCATTCACAATAGTACCAACATATTGAACTCTAATTGATAGATGTGGGCTAATGAGTTAGACAGTACATAAGTTGGAGAAAATTGTTTAGGACATGTAAAACTGTTGTTAGAAAAACATTGGTGCAACAAATATATTGATGTTGATCATAGAGAGCAACTACTTCCCAATAATATCAATTTTATTAATTTCCTACTATATAATCATAGGATAGGTTGAAAATTAAATTGCTGATTATATACATCTTTTATGGATTCAGTTATTCTTTTATCAAATTTAAAAAAATCATTTATCTGGTTGCTTAGACATGTTATTGGGCATTGAAATTTTATATTCTTTTATTTATATAAGGACACGCTCATCAATGATTAGATCTAACACATATAAATGTAAAGACAGTATCATTTAATTAGTTGACCACAGTTTCAAAAGCTTAATTTAAATTATATATAATTATGTTGAGTGGTCCATTGCGTGCTTATATGCGTGAGGTAAAATATATGATCATTTGAACTCTGACGAACCATGGTTGTACTTGTGTGCAAATGAAAAAAAAAAAAAATCTTATTTCAAAGAAATTAAACACCTTGAGATAAATCATATTATACTATTATTTCACGCTAGATATCACTAATAGATTCACTAATTTGGTTGGTTATTTTACTTTAAAAGAGGGAAAATGATGAGTTGATCCTGATCCTTCTTCTTATAATATGACCAACCATTCAAGATAATGTCATCTTTACTAAAGTAGAAAATGTTGAACTTTAAATCCAAAAGCAACACTTACACTTGATTAGATAAAGATAAGATTCAACTTGATCTTGTGACGCAATCTCCATGCCTTAATGTTATCATGCTTTAATTGAAGTATAAGAACTTATTGTAAATCAATCATTATAGTCTTTTATTTCTAAAATAGTAATTTGTGGAAGTTGGAGGACTTTAAAATAAAATAAAATAAATATGCACGACAAAAGAAATAGAAGCTAAATTTACATAAACTTTAAGGACAATAATGAATCTTGACGGGCATTGTGAAAAATATCATTAAAGAATGTTATATTTTTCACAAGCTTTCTGAATTTATATTTTTTATAATCCAACCAATGATTTGTGTCGGATTTTTGAGATTAGGTGATCCAGATTAAGCTACGTTAAAGGAGAAATTTGTCAAGCCGTAGCTAGTCAGCTATAAATATTCATATTATTATACTTTTATAGGTATACAATTACAATTTTATTATAAAAATTCTCAATAATCTTAATCCCTATCTAATTTAGATTATGAAACTGGACCAACCAGACCAAACCCGAATCCAAGCTTATTTTGATCTGATCATCATACTAAAATAAGATTCCCAAAATCATATCAAATTCTTAAAGCATTGTGAAAAAAATGCTGACTTTAAGGGGGCTGAGGGCCAAAGTGTTCTTACATATAGGTCTCTTTTGGGCCCAAGAGATACAAATTTCACCTCATCTTGTACTGCTATATCTAAGGTTACCCCCACCGAGACATGAACCATCTGTGCGTTCATGGGATTGTCCGCACTGTTTCAAGCTATATTTCAAGTGAAAGAGTTAAATGGCACGTTGGTAAGGGAACATTGACGGAAACATTTCACCAGAAATGTCTGGATACTCACACGCGTGCATTGTCTCATGTATATCCAAAACCTCATACCTCCTCATGTGGTTCCTATGGCATATATAGGCTGATAAATTTGATGAATGAAGCCACCCCATCACCAGTATGCTGGTGCAGATGAGTCGAGTTGAGTCAACTTGTTAGTTTTACGAGCTCGATTTATATTTTTGAGCCGTGTATATTTAAACTCTAGACTTGCATGCAAGCTATAGTATATAATATTCATATTTTTTATTGATATATTATTATTTTATTTCGATTTTGAGCTTGAGTATGCAATAGTCTAAAATTACTTAAAAATTTGAGTTTAATCAATTGAGTTGAGTTGAATTCATATTTTTATCGAGTTAAACTCGAACTTGGTAAGACTAATATATACGTTTCGAGTTCAAGTTCAAACTCAAAAACTTTTCTTAAGCTTGACTTAGATCAATTCATATGCCCCTAATCTCACCTCCTAAACCTTATTCTTGTCATGTTTAAGGGTATATTGTGTATTGGTAAGCTTTTTCTTGTGATAGAAGAACGAAAACTCCTATAAATGGTACTATTTTTCCTAATCAGCCTTATTGATAAAAGGGGAACTTTATTTTCAGTATGGGGTGGGATTAGCCCAACATAACTGAGTATGGCTTTGCAATGGTGTTTCATTTGTGAGCTGGATAACACTGGAAACAAATGAAACAAATATGGGCTTCATTTGCATTAAAAGGCCCAATTTTAACTATCCATTTTAGGTGTACTGATGAGACAATTGGTCAGATTGATGAATGGAAAGCCTATATCGTCTATGTAGGCCCGATTTGTAAGCCTAAAGACAATTTTATGACACAGATGGGCAGCTTTGGCCAGTTGGGCCTTCTTACGTTTTTTTCATGACTTGGGAGATCCACCGACAAAGTTGTGTTCCCTTTTTAGGTTTCACTATAAAAAAACACATCTTCATTAATGGAAAATTCGTGATAGAAAAGGTTTTGTCATAGTTCGAAGAAAATTGTGATGGATTTTTAATGGACTACTAATAAACTTACTGAAATGAATAAATATATATATATATATATATGAGTTATGATACTTGTGACGGATATAAAGAATATACATTGATATGAAGAGTCCGTCATAAATTTATAAGCTAAATATGATTTTTCAATCCATGACAGAGTTTTCATCATAAAATTATTTCTGTGAAACACTTTATTTTCGTCACAAATTAATCAGTGACAAAATATATAACAACAGATTTGTGAAATAGATTTGTCATAAATTGAGTGAGATCTATCATACTGTGATGGATTTATTTCTAATTTGTTAGTATATGCTTTGTCAGTGATTATTTTGTGACAAAAATAAAGTGCAATACATAACTAATTTTGTAATGAAATTTTTCACGGATCGAAAAATCATATTTAGGTTATAAAATTTATTACGGACTCTTCAATCTATATATATTTTTTATATCCATCATAAGTATCATGACTAATATAAATTTTTCCTCATTTTATTAAGCTCAATAGTAATTCATCAAAAATTCATCACCACTGTCTTCGGATAGTAACAAAACTCTCTTCGTCATAAATTTTTCTATTCGTGAAGGGGTGTTTTCTTTTAGTGTTTATCATCCATAAATATACATATATTCGAGCTTAAATAAGCCAAAGGCTCATTCAAGACATTTCAAATGTTCTATTTTACATCATAAGTAAATCTTAAATGTATTAAACTTATTTTCAAACAAGTACTTGATTGTTGATATGTATCCATAAAATGAAATAAAAAATAAAAAATCAATTGAAATAAAGTATTTGAACTGCATTTAACAACATTAAATTGTACGTTACATGCATGTAGAATTTTAATTAAGATAGATTTTATGTCGAGAAGTAAGAGAAAGTGCTTTTTTCTCTTTTTTTTTTATTTATTTATAAACATTGAACAAAGTACAAGTCTTGGAGCAGAAACTTTGGTGGGACTGAAAAGAACAGTGCAAGAAAGATTTCATATTTATGGGCTATAGAAAAAGTAAGCACGTGAGATGTTTGTGCAGAAAGCTAAACAATTTTGCAGTTAAAGGTATGTGTTCCCCTCCCAGATTGCCTTTTGAAGCACATGCAAGGCTAACGTTCACGATTGTTTTCATAGGAAGAAAGGGAAAAGAAGAAGATTATTCACTCTGTTCTAAGCAACTAGTAAGCTATAAATCTATAATACATCAAAGTTGTTTATTACGCGTTTTGCATTAATCATGTGGGATATATAATATGGATCAATTCTTTGTATCTGTTTGATCCGTCGGTCATAATAAATGAATCGAAATGAGAATAATTGAATTTTTAGGAGAATCAGATCGTTCATATAAAATCACTTATGCAAGATCAGCCAATTCTCCATCACCATAAATAGCCCCATAATTGCCATTTGTTGGTGTCTTTGAATCCTCTATTCCATTCTTTATTTTATTTCATATTCCAACACACTGTATTTATATCAAGTATATCAGATTCTCAATTAATTATTTTTATAAAAAAATATTTAATACACGTATTATATATTTATGAAATAGAATAGATCATATGAAATGAAATAGAGAATTTAAACCACTTGAAGGTATGCAATTCACTGTACTCCTAATATTTTTTCTACTTAATACATTCATTTCACGAGTTTAAACTAATGTTAGTATCATAATTTTTTTCATAGGACCATCAGCAACCCCAATCCTTTTATTAGATTTCAGCACTAAATTCTTGGATTGATTCGAAAATGTTTATATTCGCCAAGATAGAAGTTTACCATACTCACATCGATGACTTTTTTTCATTACATAAATAGATTGTTATGGTTATTACGACTTTTAGCACATTAGCAAAATAATACCTGCCAGAAGATTTGCAAAATATTTAGTAATGCATGAATCTCATATTATTGGACTTGTGCTAGGATTTTTAGAAGGATGGTAATTTTAGATTAATTAGATATATTAATTAAGATCAGGCCTAGTTGTTTATGTCATCTGCGACGATCGATATCTTAAAAATTTTATTTTATTAACATCTATGTATAAGTTTTATGCATAATTGGCTTTGTCACATTATTTCAAGTTATATCTATCCAAACTTGATTAAAATTTTTAATTGTGTCTTAGAATCCATTAAAATTAATTTTTTTGAATTTGAATCATATGACAACAACTTTAATATAAATTTTAACATATGAAAAATAAGAGTGCTGCACAAAAAAATCTTTTCTAACAATATATATTGCCCAATTGATGAATGTTTATGGTACAATGATTAAGAAAAGCACCCCCTGCGAAGACTTTTGCTCGATCATTACAAAGTTCTCAAGTCTTTCTCCTTGCAATAATTGAATGATTAGTTAAGTTTGGTAACAAATTATCTAATTGAAAAAGAAAAAGAAAAAAGAAAAAAAGAAAAAGATAATACCCAGAATGGTCCAGGTTGGCATTGGTTCATCCAAGGGGAAAAACATCAATAATTTCCAACTTTTTCCCCCATAAATATCTGATTGATAACCAAGGCAAAAAAAATATATATATATATATATATATATCAATTATTGTTCTTGTGTAAGGTATTTATTTTTAATTAATTAATTAGTTGACTAACGACTATTTTTTGTAAAAGTCGTTGATTAAAAGTTAATGACATTGATGAGTCAATTAAATTCTATCTGCAGAACAAATCAAAGTGATAAATTAGGGAAATTTTTTAATTATCTATAATATTAGTCAAATGAGCTAATAATGGTGGCGCGTTTGGCATTTTCTAAAGAGCGACTTTTACTTGACTGGGCAATTAACTTTTTTGAGGCACGTGATTTATGCTTGGCCAAACTGATGCTTATATGCCTACACATGGCATGTGACTGGGTCATAGGTTGAAAGAGAAGGAAAGAAAATTGGAAGTAGTTGACCCAAACAAGGAATAGAGAATTAAAGAAATTCAAGAGGAACTAAGGAGGAAAAACCCCAGTGGAGTACTTCCCCAGAGGATTATGAGTGATAAGCTCATCAAGGATACACCCAAACTAGCTAGTTTGCTGGATTATTGTAGTTTAATGTTGTGTTGACTATTAATTTTATATTTTGTTAGGTTATATAAAATGGTATCAATGTTTTATATCATAATATTGTAATTTTGTAAATCTAATATGAATTGTTAAGATTCTTTTTAATTTCGGTCAGACCTCCGGCAGGTATATACAAAGTTGATTAGATTATGAAAATAAAGACAAATAAGAATAGCTAAATGTTTTCGATGTCTAAATTAATGAAGAACATTAGGAAATAATAGTTTTGAAAATAAAAATGGAGAATATATAGCAGTAATTGAGACTGCATACTGGCAAATGTAATAATGAAGTTATTTATAGTGATGCTACTTATAATTATGCAAATTTATAAGAATATTTAATATACGTGTTGTACATCCTCTTCTTCTGACTCTGGACGAAATCTAATTTGAGTACATATCTTATTGTTCTTATATTTTTAATTTGTACCTGAATCATAAATTAAGCACATACTAATACACACATAGTATGTGTACTAAATTAAGATTTTTATAACTCTACTGTCTAAATTATTAAAGAGTTTAAGTTAAACTAGGGTTTGCATTGCAATAAATTCTCCCTAGTGGACAAATTGCATCCCCAACGGGCACCGTGGGCGGCAGGCATTTAAGTAACAACTAGCAAACCTACGATGAAATTTATGCCATTTGATATTTTACTGCATCTATAAATAGGGTCGAGTTGGCATGCATGGTCTCATTTTTGTAAAGAATTTTCAATATATTTCGTAAGTTCGTATTTTATAAAGTTAATTAATAATTTTGTCCAATTATCATGCGTGGTTTCTAGGACATTTATCGGATATATTCTAGGTTTTTTTCGAATGAAAAAAAACTCCCTTCAAACTTCATTGAAGTATTTTAAATAGGTCAAATCTGAGTCGATTTATTTCTATCTTTCTAGTAGTCTGACAAGTCGAATGATGAGGCCTTAGACCTAAAATACAAATATAATTAGAATTGCATAATTGTCCTTATATTAACTCTTCAATGCTTAAGCGTTGATTTTGTCTTGAAATTTGGGCTAAATTGACGAGAAACGGAAGAAATGGAGTGAAACGGAGAAAAGTAGTCGAAATAGGTTCGAGAACACACCCCAACGCCTATTGGCAGGACACCGCGCGCTGGGGCGCGAGGCATGGTGCGCCAAGGCGTGGACATGGGCGGAAATGGCATCAAAACACGCGTCACGCGCCCTGGTGCAAGTTTTTTGCATCGCGGCGCGCAGTGAACAATAACTTTGCGCCAGGGAGCATGTTTTTTGCACCCCAGCACAAAGTTTCTGCCTAACATTCAGTTTTTCTTGGCACAAGCAGATTTGTGAGCGTCGGGGCACAAATTTGCGCCCTGGCGCGCAGTGCAAGCCCACGGGCCTTGGGTTCGGTTTTTGAGTATAAATATCAGTTTTTCTTCTGAAAAAAGTATCATGAACATAACATAAGGGTTTCTTTACTGCTTTTGAGTAAATCTATCAAGACGGAGTTTAGAACGAGGGTGTTAGGTGTTTTCATGAGATTTGTGGGATTCAAGTTTGTACTTGCACTTTAATTTGAGATCAATAAAATTCATTTTCTTTGTTGGGTGGATTAGGCACATCGTCGAACCACATTAAATCTTGTTGTCATATTCCGTCGAATTACTTTACTGTTATTTCATTATTTTCGCAATAGATCCTCATTGGTTCTAAAAAATTGGTATAGGAGCAGGTTTGATCAGATGTCAGGAATGAAGTACGAGGTAGAGAAATTTGATGGGAAGAACGACTTTGGGCTATGGAAGATGAAGGTTCACGCCCTTCTGTGTCAACAAGGTTTACAAATAGCGTTAAGTGGCAGAGATTCCTTGCTGAAACGCTGACAGACAAGGAGTAGGATGAGTTCATGGCGAAAGCTTACGGTACTCTGGTGTTATCATTGGCGGATAACGTACTGAGAGAGGTCGCCATGAAAAGTATGCCAGTGGATTTATGGAAGAAGCTGGAGAGAATATATATGATGAAAACCTTGATAAATCGGCACATTGAAGATGAAGAAAGGTACATCTATTACTCAGCATATTGATTTTTTCAATAAAGTGATTTTGGATCTCGCTAGTATAGATGTCAAAATTGATGATGAGGATCAAGCTTTAATTCTTTTGTGTTCTTAGCCAAAATCTTTTGAGCACTTGATTACTACTTTGTTGTACGGGAGATATACGATTTCAATGGAGGATATAAAGGTCTCATTGAATTCCAACGAGTTGAGAAAACATGTCTTGGGCAGCAACGATGGTGAAAGTGGGGAATGATTGGTGGCGAAAGGGAGACGAGAGAAAGGGGAAGGAGTAGAGGCCGATCGTAGTTTCGAGCTAAGCCTAGAAACAGTGACAAGTATTTTAGGTGCGGTGGAAAGAGGCATCGGAAACGGAATTGTCCGAAACGAGGAAAGGCGAAGGATGCAGGTGAAACTTCTAACCAGAAATGGGATGATGTCGCAGGAAATATTGAGGATGAGTCTGATTGTGGGCTTATTCTCAACGTTGCCGAAACTTTACTAAGCTTTGAATAGATTTTGGATAGTGGCTATTCCTACCACATGTGCCCAAGAGAAGATTGGTTTACCACATACTATAAATACGATGGTGGTAAAGTGCTTATGGGAAACGATGCTTCTTGCAGGGTTGTTGGAATTAGCTCAGTTTGTATTAGAATGCATAATGGTGTAGTAAGGGCCTTAACAGATGTGCGTCATGTTCTAGATCTGAAAAAAAATTTAATATCACTTGATACTCTGGACAAGAATAGTTGTAAGTACAGAGCTCGAGATGGAGTTCTACGGGTTTTCAAAGGTGCATTGCTTATCATGAAGGAAGACAAGCGGAACGACCTTTACATATTATAGGGAAACACGGTTTCTGGTATTGCAGTGGTTTCCTCATCAATCAATGATACTACAAGATTGTAGCATATGCGGCTTGGGCATATGCTGAGCAAACGAGGTTCACTTTGTGGATAGAAGACTTGAGAGCTGGATTTCTGCGAGCAGTGTGTGCTGGGCAAGCAACACAGGGTGAAATTTGGCACTATAGTTCACGAGACCAAAGGCACCTTGGATTGTATTCACTCAGATCTTTGGGGGCCTAATCAGGTTAGTTCAAAGGGATGTGCAAGGTACGTGTTGACATTCATAGATGATTTCTCACGGAGAGTATGGGTATACATGTTAAAGTATAAGGATGAGGTGTTTGTCAACTTCAAACAATGAAAGACCTTAATTGAGAAGCAGATAGGAAATGAGATCAAGCGCTTGAGGACTAACAACATATTGGAGTTCTACAACAAGGAATTTCAGGATTCTGCGACAAGAAGGAATTGTGAGGCATCGCATAGTTATACATACACCACAGCAGAATGGAGTTGCAAAAAGGATGAACAAGACTATCTTGGAAAAAGCTAGATTCATGCTCTTTAACACCGGATTGTCGAAGAATTTTTGGGCAGAAGCGATTAACACTGCATGTTATTTGGTGAATAGGTCACTATCAATTGCTTTGGACTGCAAGATACCAATGGAAGTTTGGTCCGGGTCTCCTGCTGATTACTCAAATATGAGAGTATTTCGGTGTCTAGCCTATGCTCATGGCCGAGATGGGAAGCTTGAGCCAAGGGCTAGGAAGTGCATATTTCTAGGTTATGCAGATGGAGTCAAAGGTTATCGTTTGTGGTGTAATGATGACAAGTGCTCCAAGATGATTATCAGCAGGGACGTGACATTTGATGAGTCTGCAATGATGAAGAAGGTAGAGCAGCAGGAAAGCAGTCAACAAGGAGTTAAGGAGAAGGTGGAGTTTGAACTTGACACTCTAACAAGTTTCAAAGGGGAAACAGAAGGTGGTAGATGAAGCTGGTGAGAGCATACTATCACCTAATCAACAGTAGAAAAATGAACCATTACAAAATTATCGCTTGGCTCGCGATAAGAGAGGAGGCAGATCAAACCACTACAGTGGTATGCTTACTCAGATGTGGTAGCTTATGCTTTTAGTTCAATCGAGGAGTTTGTAGGAGATGATCCAGTCTCATACAAAAAGGTAATTTCCAGGTCAGATTCTGATAAATGGGTTGCAGCTATGAGTGAAAAGATGGAGTCTCTAAACAAGAATAGCACATGGGAGCTAGCTGATGTACCCAAAGGGCAAAAGATTATATGTTGCAAATGGATCTACAAGAAGAAGGAAGGGATTCCCAGTGTTGAAGATGCTAGATACAAAGCACGATTGGTTGCTAAGGGTTTTACTCAAAGAGAGGGAGTTGATTGTGATGAAGTGTTCTCCCCAGTTGTAAAAAAATTTCATTCGTGTTTTACTTGCCATAGTTGCTTCGTTTGATATGGAGCTGGAGCAGATGGATGTGAAAACAACGTTTCTGCATGGTAAGTTGGAGGAACAAATCTACATGAGTCAACCAGAAGGATTTGTTATTCCCGGGAAACAAAATCAAGCTTGTCTTTTGAAGAGGTCATTATATATAACAGTTTTCTAGCTTTTATTACCAAAATAGGATATACAAGAAGCAAATTTGATTATTATGTATATTATAAAATTTGTAGTGATAGCCTTCTCGTATATTTGTTGTTATACATTGATGATATGTTGATTGCCTCTAGAAACATATATGAGATTAACAAATTAAAAGCTCAGTTAAGTGAAGAATTTGAGATGAAGGATTGGGGGGGCACAAAGAAGATTTTGGGTACGGAGATCTTCTGGGACAGACACGCAGGATTGTCATACTTGTCTCAACAACATTACATTGAGAAAGTACTTGAGCGATTTGGGATGGATAAGTCCAAGCTAGTTAGTACGCCACTTGCAGCTCATTTCAGGCTCTCATCAGATCTATCATCGAGTACTGAGGAGATGGAGCACATGTCTAATGTGCCATATACTAGTGCAGTGGGCAGCTTGATGTACGCCATAGTGTGTACTAGGCCAGACATTTCACATGCAGTCAATGTTGTGAGCTAGTATATGCACAAGCCAGGAAAGACTCATTGGAAAGCTGTGAAATGGATCGTAAGGCATCTGAGAGGCTCTATAGATAGATGTTTGAGATATAGTCAATCTAATTCTACTACTAGAATTATTGGCTATATGGATGCGGATTATGCAAGAGATTTAGACAGTAGAAGGTCTATGACGGCTATGTGTTTTGTGTATTAAGTTGTATAGTTAGCTGGAAGACGACTTTGTAGTTATTAGTTGCATTGTCCACAATAGAAGCTGAGTACATGGCTTTGGCTCAAGGCGTCAAGGAAGGCATTTGGCTAAAGAGGCTGATCGATGATATGGGTATGACTTTTGAAATCACTAAGGTATTTTGTGACAGTCAGAATGCTATACACTTGTCAAAGAATCAAGCATTTCATGAGAGAGCAAAGCACATAGATGTGAGGTATCACTTTGTTCGAGATATGATGTCTCAAGGAGTCATGTTGGTTGATAAGGTTGGAACTAAGGATAATCCAACAGACATGCTGACTAAGGCTATTCCAGGAATCAAATTCAAATATTACTTGGATTTGATTAACATTTGCAGACTTACATGATAGGCCTTTTTGAGGGGTAGGGACAAAGAAGAAGGATAATGAATTTGAAGTCAAGGTGGAGAATTGATTTTGCCTTGGGCTAAATTGACGAGAAATAGAAGAAATGGAGCGAAACAAAGCAAAGCAATCAAAATGGGCTCGAGAACACACCCCGACATGCGTTGGCAAGATGCCGCATGCTGGGGCGTGAGGCATGGTGTGCTAAGGCGTGGACATGAGCGGAAAAGGCATCAAAACATACGTCACGTGCCCCGGTGTGCAGTGAACAGTAACTTCGCACCGGAGCGCATGTTTTTTGCGCCCCAGTGCAAAGTGTTTACCCAACATTCTGTTTTTCTTGACACAAGCAGATTTGTGAGCACCGAGGCGCAAGTTTTGTGCACCCTGGCGTGCGGGGCAAGCCCACGGACCTTGGGCTTCAGTTTTCGAGAATAAATATCAATTTTTCTTCTGGGAAAAGTATAACGAACATAACACAAGGGTTTTTTAACTGCTTTTGAGTAAATCTCTCAAGGCGGAGTTTAAAACGAGGGTGTTAGGTGTTTTCGTGAGATTTGTGGGATTCAAGTTTGTACTTGCACTTTGATTTGAGATCAATAAAATTTCTTTTATTTGTTGGGTGGATTAAGCACATCGTCGAACCACATTAAATCTTGATGTCATATTCCATCGAATTACTTTACTATTATTTCATTGTTTTCGCAATAGATCCTCCTAGGTTCTACCATTAAATCAATAATTGAGTTAGATATTGGAGCTAAGGTATGCAGAGATTAATAAACGAAACACATGAATAAACTATGTGATCTGGGAGATTTATATTAGTTCATTTGACGTGATCCTATCATATCATATTTCATTAAAGGGACAAAATGATATATACATATATTGAATGACTGAAATTGCAAATCATATATTGGGTCGAATATACCCTCCCAAAAAAGACGCAGATCTCTGAAATGTTATGGCATATGGCTATTAGCAAGGATAAAGTCGTATTTTCCCGCATTGCTCATGTCAAAACTAACAAGAAGCAAGCTTCTAAAAGGGAATTGAATAATAGTGAAAACTTCCCCAAAAGATAATATAGGAAAATCAGACAAGCAGAGATGTGTCATATGTGTCACGCTAGTTGTTGAAAGAATATATTGGTCGGAGTGAAATTCCTCAGTTAACACTAAGAATTACAAAAAACTGCCTAAAGAATTACAAAATAATTGTTACCAACTTTACAATATAAATATGTCAATGATGAGTACACCATGTGCTGCCCTTTGATTTTTTCTTGTCAATTTCAATCAATTGCTGCTTGCAATTTGGCCTTTTATAAGACAATATATATAGCAACCATGTGCCAATCAAACTTGTATAGTTCTTATGCATCGTAAATTAAGGTTAATGTACTAATTAAAAGTTTTTAAAAATTATAGTTTTGGATTTATAATTGCATGGAAAATGTTGACTAACACGCAGAATGAAATTTTTTTAGCAAGAAATTTTAAAAAAGTCCAGTATCCATCACCATATCAAGAGTAGAACATATTTGCTGTCCTATAAATAATTGTATGGAACTGGAGTGTAAATGAGATGAGACGATTCACGAACGGTTCGAACTCGACTTGATGAAAGCTCATATTCTGCTCGATCTTGTCGAGTCAAGCCGAGCTCGAGGTCGTCAGGCAAACGAGTTGAACCGAGCTTATAGGAGTCAAGCTTTTTTGTTTTTTATGACGAGCTTTATCAAGTCAAGCTCGATAAAGCTCGCCGAGCTTTTGTCTATTTCAACAAGTCAAGTTTGAGTTTGGTTGTTTAGATTCGACCAATATCGACTCAAGCTTGAACTCGTGAATTAATAGACGAATCGAGTTTGAACCTACTAGATTCGGACTCGACTAGACTCAATTCATTTATACTCCTACATGGAACATTCATCAATGCAGTTCTTACATCAATAGAAAAAATCGAACACACAATTTTTATAAGTTCTATACTTATTTCTTATCAACTACGTCATCAATCGTAAGCAAAATGAAGTTGAAAATTTGTTAACCAATAACAATTTGCTGAACCAAATTATTTGTTGGCCGAATTGAAACCTCCCACGCATACAACACATCCCTATTGTCCAAATCATACAGCTTTGAGCATGTTGTCCAAAATTTAATCTGGTCCATCCAAAGTTCCATCGGAGAAATCGAACTTATAGCTACGAAAAGCTCTTTTCTACGCGTCACTCAGCCTAAATTCCTAATATAAATCGAGCGTGAAATATCACGTAATAAAAATTAAAATTATATTGGTATAAATTAAGTTCTATTATTAATATTATCATATTTATTACAAGTCTTTAATTTTCTAAAATTTTCTATTTGGCATCAATGATGATAATTAACGAGAATAGCTTAAAAGACTATTTTACCCTAAATTTTAGCAAAAATATCTTAAAATGATGAAGATTCACGTATTTTTTTATTCAGGTCGGATCAAGACTCGAAGAACCCGAACCGCGTTTGGTCAAACCCGGATTGCAGACTGTTAATCGATTATCGATCTGATAAACAACAATTCGCCGCCTCGATATGTATAAATAATGACAACTCACCTCCTATAAAACATGAAAATTGCAAAGTATCAAGTCATGTCATATTTACCTATCTTCACTTGAGTTCTTAACATTACTTTTGAGCTCTCATTTGGTCACCTCACCATCACACTAACTTAGACATCGGAGGATCTTAATTGAGGGTGACCTCAGCTAGCCTAACGTGTGATCGAGGTCGAAATCGACAATAGGGACAACCTGGAAAATCAGATTTGAGATCTAAACCTAAGACCCCGAGCTGCATTAAGCATGCTAAATCAGTTCAATCCTAACTCTATGTTCGATTTAAGGAAAATAATTTTGATAATTTGGTTAATAAGAAAAATATTTTAGAAAAAAAAAAGAAAAAATATAGTATATTTGGGAGTAATTTATTTTCCTCATAAAATAATCAGGAAAGAAAAAGAAAAGAAAAGCCTATTTAGACCTCTTTCATTCTCCATCACATTCATTATCCTGTTATATCTCAACCTCTTTTTTTTATTTTTGTTTTTAACAATCAAATAAATATAATTATTTTATTTTAATATTTTCTTTTTCTAATCAACGTTTTTAAAATCAAACATAGCGTAAGGACAATATCCATTTCCTAATTTCTATGTGTTCTTTTATTTCCAAAATATAAAGGAAAAAACACACACACAAAAAACACACGCCTAAGCTCTTGAGCAAGTCAATATACGCGTTATAGGGACCAAGCCCAAATGCCCCAAAAATACTTATGGTGAAAGACCAAATTACCCATGTTTAATTTCATGTAATCGTATTGTTACATGGGCATTTTAGTCAAATCGACCCAAGTAATTCTCCAACATTGAAAGAATTATATATTTGGATTGGCCTCTACAGAAGTGGGGTAGAAGACAAGAGAAACGGCTTCCTTGAAATCTTTACAACTGCCACCCATTCAGCAGAGGGCTCCAACACGCACAGCTTTCTGGTTTTTCTTTTGTCTCTAAATTTATATCTTTGGTAATTTCAAAAGTTTCTTTTTTTCTTTTTTTTTTTTTTTCCTGTGACATAAAATAATTTGAGGGGTGTGGAAATAACATTAGGGCCACGCCTGTTTGTGTATTTTCTTTCTTTCCATTCTCTATTTTCTTGAATAGGCCCTCTCTGTTCAAGGGTCTTGAATTTTCAAGTGCGGAGAGATCTCCATTTGGGTTTTGTTTAATTTCTTGTGCATTTTGTGATCTTGAAATAAACAAATAGGGTGGTATAGTTTGAGATTATAGAGAGGAAGGGGGTGAGGGAGATATGTGTAGTGTATCAAGATTTTGTGAGAAGGTATCTATGATGGCAGAAGGGGGATCTCGTTATTGCTCCAAGAAGACTGATGATATATGTGGTGATGAGGTAAAATTTTCCTCTTTTTTGTTGTTTTTTTGGTTAAATTGCAGTTAATGTATGCACAAATAAAAAGTTGGGGTTTTTTATTCTTGATTCTTGCTTTTGCTTTTTTGGTCTAATGCCCAGATGGGGATTTGCGATTCTGAGTTGCTTTTGGATTTTGTGGTTTAATTTTACTCTTTTACAAGAACTATGGATGAAATTTTCATCAAAATTGAATGTAAAAATTTTGAATTTTTTGGGTTCTGGGCTCTTCAGGGAGGAAACTTTCGGATTTCCTTTTGATTAGAGTACTTCAAAAAATGTTTTGTGTTTTAATTTATGGGACTAGATCAAATTTCCATCTTTATGGTATTTTTGTGGGAGGAAACCAGTCTGAATAAGATTCAAGATCCCGTTTCTTCCAAAATCTTTTGTGTGGGTCTCTCCCTCTCCCTCTCTCTCCCTTTGTGTGTGTGTTGGGGGGGGGGGGGGTGTTCTTCAATGTTTCTTCTGCATTTGATAAGAATGGGGATCTGGAGTCATGTACTTCTCTCTTAATTAATTCCCTGATTGTGATGTTGCTAGAATTTTCATCGAAATAATTCTTAGGCTCGAAGGAATTATTTTTCCGTTGAGTTGTTGGGTGGTGATCGTTAGCATCTTTTACAAAGAGTTGGATTTTTTATGTTTTCTGTAAGCTCCACAGTTATTGCGCAACACAGTGGAGAAAATTTTGCTAAAACAGATTATGTTCACACCCTGTTGATTTCACATGAAAATATAAGCTTTGTGCCGTTTTTAATTTGGGTGGTATTCTTAAACTGCAGGATTCCAAACGGGCTTTGAGCTTGACCAGATTAAAATGCTTTCTGCGTGGGCTGGATATAAAAGCATATCTCTTTCTTTTTGTCCTGATCCCAACATGCGTCCTTGTTATATATGTACATGGCCAGAAGATCACATACTTTCTGCGGCCTTTGTGGGAGTCTCCGCCTAAGCCCTTCCATGAGATACCTCACTACTATCATGAGAATGTGTCTATGGAGAATCTCTGTAAACTACACGGTTGGGGAATACGAGAATATCCAAGGCGTGTTTATGATGCTGTGTTGTTCAGCAATGAGGTGGACATCCTTAAAATCCGATGGAAGGAGTTATATCCTTATGTGACAGAGTTTGTCCTGCTTGAGTCGAACTCCACGTTCACTGGACTGCCGAAGCCTTTTGTCTTTTCTAGTGTTCGAGATGAATTTAAATTTGTTGAGCCTCGGTTAACTTATGGACAAGTCCCGGGAAGATTTAAGAGAGGAGAAAACCCATTTGTTGAGGAAGCATATCAAAGACTTGCATTAGACTTTCTTCTCAAACAAGCAGGTATTCAGGATGATGACTTGTTAATAATGTCTGATGTCGACGAGATACCAAGTAGGCACACGATTAATCTCTTGAGGTGGTGTGATGGCATACCTCCAATCCTTCATCTTCGTCTGAAGAACTATCTCTATTCATTTGAGTTTCTGGTTGATAATAATAGCTGGCGAGCTTCTGTTCACATTTATCAGTCCGGCAAGACAAGATATGCCCACTATCGGCAGTCTGATGAAATTTTGGCTGATGCAGGGTGGCACTGTAGCTTTTGCTTCCGATACATCAATGAATTCATATTCAAGATGAAAGCTTACAGTCACTATGATCGGGTGAGATTTTCTCATTTTCTGAATCCAAAAAGAATCCAGAGAGTAATCTGCAAAGGTGCAGATTTGTTTGATATGCTGCCTGAGGAGTATACTTTCAAGGAAATAATCGGGAAAATGGGACCTATTCCACATTCTTACTCAGCTGTTCATCTTCCTGCATATCTCTTGGAGAATGCTGATAAATTCAAATTTCTTCTACCTGGAAATTGCCTAAGAGAGAGTGGCTGAACTAGACAGATGGAGTTTGTACACTTTTGTATAGGCATGAATTTCAGCTTTGGCTCCCAGAGACGAAGGGATATCCATCCATTGACCAATTTAATGACTGCGGTGTGTTGCTTTTATAACCATGCTTCATGTCCGGCCTATTTATATCATTCTTTTTACAAGCGTTTGGAAAAAAAAAAATTGACATATCTTGGATTTCTAGAGTGAGTTCTTGTATATAAATTTTTTTTTTTTTTGGTTTTGTTTTCTTAGAGTTGATTTTCATGCGAATGGATAGTATCAGTGGACTAAGTGGGAAATTGGCTGTGAAAGGAACATGTTGTAACTAGAATGCTCGTTTCTGTGTATGAAATATGGCGTTACGCCCCTCTAGAGGTTCCCTTGTAGTTCCTGGCCTTTTTCTCATTTTAGGAAAATTTTTGATGTGGACTAATTTATTCATTTGCTGTTTGTGAATTATGTTCTTTACATAGTTGTTAGCTGTTTTACTATAATCATAACAGATAAGTTTGAGGAATTTGTCTGAGCATATTCTTGCCTGATTTTGCTCAATTTTCTGGTGCCATTATTGTTGATGGATATGGAAGAGCTCTGGTTTTCTTCCACTCTTGCCTGAAAATTATTAAATATTGGGAAAGGGAAAATTATGTGAAAAAGTCAGATGAAGAGAGAATCTGATACCCTCAATAATTTATGATGGTTTTACAATTCTTCACGGTTGGCATGTCCGAATATCCTCAAGAAGATAATCAATCATTGACCGGCGCTGATGTGCAGCTCATTACAATTTTCACGGAAATGGTTTATTGAACTAGTTGCAGATTATGTTTAAATAGTGTTGTCTGTCATGAAATTTATTTGTAAGTATTGGTTAACACAGGACAGGCAAATCTGATCCGGATAACATAAAATGTTTAACTAGCCTGATCCAAGATTAACTATTAAAAACCTTCTCATTTGGCTAAAGGTTGGATTGAGGTCCCGGTTGCATTCTTGACTGGTTATAAGCAGGAAGCATTAAACACGTTGCACTGAAGACAGCAGATCCACGCACATGCTAATTTAGAGGGTGACAACCTTAAATACACATGTAACTTTAAACCAGGCCGCGGCAAAATTCATGACACCAATACTCGAGACTCAAAGCATTGGGATCCAATTATGATCTCAAAATCTACTTTAATCCGAGGTCCTTCAGAGGACTGTCCGAATCAATTCATTTCTTACTGATAATGTCCAGTTTTTCCTCATAGAAAAGAGTTGAAAGTTCAAAATAGTTTATATGTTATTCCCCTTCTCCCATACTTGTAGATATCTTTCTAGGATAAAAACCTCCACTATATGCAAGTGTGCAGGATAATATCTCAAAGCAGTCCGACCTTCATATTTAGAGATGTATTTGGCATCATTTGTGGAAACGATGACCATGTGCCTCTTTCTAATCCCAAGGCCCTTAATTGGAAAGCTATGATAATATCTAATTATCTCACAACAAAAGAAGTTGAGGCATTAAGATAGTTTATAAGCTATTCCCCTTTGTTACACTTCAAGACGCTTTATTGGGACAAAACTCCTTGTTATGTACCTCAAAATAGTTGGGTGTTCACATTTGGAGACAGATATCATCATCCCTCATCCAATTATCCCTAAGGATTAAGAGGTCGGTGATATTCAACTCCTTAAGATAGGGGCAAGCTGATTCACAACTGACGATGTTGATTTTAGGAAGCTAAGACCTGTCTGAGCATAAGGTAGTGGCTCTCAAGTGAAATTACAACAGTTGACCAAAGTCAGTCCACATACGTCCTAAGTTGAGACCTCGAGACAGGGGGAACAAACAAAAAGGACAAAACTGGTGCTTTCAGTAAGAGAGATCAAAGTAACTTCAAGGAAATCCTTAAGTCATCAAGTGTATTACAACACTTAAAAACTCTGCCTGTAGATCTTAAGTTAATTAATTCTTGATTTGAGGCCACAACAGCCCAAATGTGCTACCAGCATGTCAGATTCTCCACCAGTGGTAATAAAGCTATAAAAGAATTTTATCATTCACAGAAATCCCGTCGCGAACACACATATGGGAATCGAATTTCATAAAAAAACATCACTACATGCATGGAATCCGATGCATCCTGATCAAATTAGATTCATTGATTGGAGCTATAAATAGCAGTCCTAAACTCCCAAAGCACATCAAACCAGCACCAGAAAAGAAAACATCAAGAAAATGCAGAGGTGTCAGCCCCAAGAACAATACTACTCCATGGAGGATTACAAATTCGAGGAGGACTACAAGGATGACTATTACTACAACAAAGGCTCAAGCATGCAAATGAAGGCTTCCCACTCCTCTTCCCCACCGAAGCACAAATACGAACACTGCGAGGAGGACTACAAGTTCAAGGAGGATTTTCACTACGACAAAAGCTCAAACATGCGCATGAACGCTTCCCACTCCCCTTCCCCCACAAAGCATAACTACAACCACCGTGAGGAGGAGTACAAGTTCAAGGAGGATTTTCGCTTCAACGGCTCTAGGCCCGGCCAATGCTCCCCTCCGAAGCATCACTATAACAAAACCCATGGTTATGGAGGCCATGAAGGTTATAATAGTTCCAAATATTCTGAAACTTGCTACGAGAAAGAGCAGCACTATGGCGGTAAGGCCCCCAAGGGGTATCCGGGCAGTGGCCATCACAAGGTTGGAATGGACGGTGGATATGGGGCTCGTCGTGGGCCTGGCCAACAGATGGAGGAGCGCCATGTTTCTTATGCTGAGCATAGAAGAGGGCTTCCCACCTGGGGCTCCAGGGGCGTGGTCGACTGATAATGATCCACCATTCAAGAGGAATAATACTTTATGTCTATCTATGTGTGCTCACAAAGCCTGAAGATCGTCCAGAAAACTGGGACTTCATGGAGTCTATATATACTATATATGCTATATCAAAAGTAAGGACCCTGAAAGATGCATCCTTCCAGTGTGGAAGAGCATTGTTGTCCTTATTCTGAGTTAAATAAAAACGATAATGATAATAATTGTAATAATGGTTATTGATGGTGAGTAATTGATTCACAGTTATGATAATATTTGATGATAATTATTAAAATATAAAATGATAATGTATTTCTTCCGACTTTGGAAAGAACTGTAATAATTCTACCAGCTAGAAAAGTGGAACAACTTTAAAATTTGGTACAATTGACTACATGGAACGACAAAGGGGACAAGTAGTATGCTGGTTGTCAAACCACTTGTCCAAACAGCCCTTATGGAAGAAATGCTGACAGGAAAGCTCACTCACTTCCTCATCATCTTCAAACGTACACAAGCAAACACAGCACTCCATTCTAGGCGGCCACTCCCTATGGCCGCCGCAGCCAGCCGAGGTCCTGCCGCCATGGTCTCCGGCAATACACCTACCCGGCCGATTTCTGCACAGCGAACCATAACGGGTGATCGACGCATTTCTTGGCTTTGACCCGCCGGAACCACAGCCGGAACATTCTTCCATCTCAACATCTTGATTGTCAGCTCCGACAACTTGAAACAGCACTGATCTTAGGATGTTCTTGACAAGAGCAACCGACGTCACTGTGTTCATTACAAGCAGAGGCAACACCCCATGATCTGCTGGACTTGGAAAACTTGACAGCCCCATATGTAATTCAATCAAGATATAAAAATTGCACTTTTTTGAATATCTGAACTTGGGATCCAATTTAATATATAACGCAACTGAGGGTGGTAGCTGTAGGTTTAAGCCAAGTGCTGACAAGTGGCAACACGTGTAACATTAGTGTGATTATTGATGATTGGGTTAAAATGGAAGTGGGGGGAAAGGAGTAAAACTTTCCGGTGAGGCCACGCGTTCTTTTGAAGATTTGTGGGGTGGCCAATGGGGTGGTGACGCAAGGCCGTGGCAGGACCAGGTGGAAGGTTCTTGAATTTCATGAGCCGCGTAAAAGCCAATGATTGATAGAAACAACCCCATGTTACCGCGTAGAAGCCAGTGATTCTTGAATCGGAACCGTGTCTATCTCCTTACATCCTAGGTTAGATACACAAGCCACGTCTATGTTGTGGAATTTAAGATCATTTTTCCTAGGTGTGAATCTAATTATTAGAATGATCGCTTAAAATTGTCTTTCATTTTCATTTTTCACATCCATAAAAATTAAAAAATTAAAATACATATCAACGAAAAAAATAAAATCATGTATTAATATGGTTCCACGTCATTTAAATAGAATTGAGTAGTATATTTCAATTCAAGAGACTACGGATAGTAGTAAATGAGCAGTAAATTTTCGAGTAGAAACATGAACATATTATTAATTAAAAGTATTAAGTCTCCACCCAATAATGATCTTTGGAAGATCAAATTAGATAAAGAGAAAAAAGAAAAAGAAAAAATTGAAAAAAGAATAATCAAGAGAACATCTTAATCATGAGGCAATTCTTTGCCGACCAAGTCATTGAATTTCCATCCTTTAAACCTTGTTACATTGAGATGAAAAGTTACTTCCACCCACCAATGATAATGGCCCATTGGATGTGAATTGCCGAAAAGCTGAATGCTGTACCTTCATAAGTAAAATAGCAAATACATTGGACAAAAACTATGGAAACACTTTCATTTCATTTGGCATATGAATTGACAAAACCAATGAAGCCTAATAATGAAACAAGCATCAAAGTTCTATTTCAAAGCTTAATTTCTACTCCTAGCTAGCTAGCTAGTACAACAAATTATACAACGTGCCCCAACTATAAGAATCACAAAATCTCTTATCTAAAGATCAAAATCAAATTACCCTATTCCTTTTTTAAAAGAACGGGTGTTTCTAGTTCTATTGTACTTGGAAAAATCTCGTCTTCTCTTTAAAATCAATAACTTTATATGAGAAATTATTGAACTCAATCCTTTATGGCCATCCATGAACCACACCATATAACAGAACTAGGCTTCCTCTCTATCCTCAAGAACTACATAATCATACCTCTCATTAGGCCAGAACATCATATACACCACAATATAAAATAGAAGTTCAATTGCCAGCTCCAATGCAATAGTTGAACACCAGAACTTGTAACTTGTTATAGTCCCCAAAACAAAAACGCCCAATCTTGTCAAACCCACATATACATAAAGTGCTAATGCTAAATTCCAATAGACCTTCATATGTGCCAATCTTCTTGCCTCCTTCCCTTCTACTCTCGAGTTGCCACCCAAGCTATCCATGGACTTACGAACTGGCAGCATCATCATAACGCAACATATAAAATCGACAGCATAGTATGTAATGATCCAGTACCTATAGTTCTTGTCTGAGGGTCCAAGCCGGCGGATTAGAATAAAACTGATGCTGGCAAGAACTTGAAGAGAAATCGCGATTGCCATGGTGTATTTCTGGATTTCTTGTAGACATGGCCTGAAAAGCGACCATCCGGCGCCAAGTAGCATGATCACGTTGATGAATAATATGGTTCTAGCGAAGTAGACTGCGAGCCATAAAATGTTCCAGCCATGGGGTAAGCCTGTCCGCCTAATGGAATGCTGACTATTAGCGTAAAATATGAGTTCGAAGAATTTCAGGAAGAGTAAAAGGGCCATTAATATGTGAATCTTGTGGAGGAGATGCTTGTTTTTATTGCATGCGTATACCCATGTTAGAAGAAAAACAAAGAATAAGAGGGAAAAAATGAAAAGGGTTGTTGGCAGATTGGCTAAATGTTCATCTATATAGTCAGGATCGCCGTTAGGCCTGACGTTGTAGATTTCAAGATTCACAGTCATGGAAATTGAGGAATTTTTGGCACAATTTAAAAAGAAAATGTAGTACAAATCGGGGATGGTAACAGGAATAGTTTTGTTGAAATATGATTCTGACAAAATGGTCTTTTCATTGAAAGTGAAAATTGGGAAAATGAATGGTCTTCCCATGATGCAGATATCCTTCAACAGAGCTAGTTTCATTGCCTGATGGGCCGGAGCTGGGGCGTAAAAGCAACCCATTTGAGAATATTTTGCCGGGCTGATGTTGGATTTCGTCGTCGTGATGGAAATTGATGAGATCAGGATAGAAATGTAGCCTGGATTATTGAATCCAAAATCTTCGAAGAGGATGAAGGATCGATCATCAGATGATATTTTGATGGTCTGGATTTCTGATTTAACAGAATGGAAATTGAAGAAAAGCAGGAGGAGGAAGAAAAAGTAGAAGACATGGTGGTGAAGATTTTGGTGCATTTTGGGATACTGAAACGCATGAGATGCGGCGGATTACGGCGGTGCCGGGGGAGGGAGCGGTGGAGGATATAGTTTAATTCCGCTTAGCTTTGGATATTGGAACTGAGAGGTGTCACACTATTAATTTGCAGTTTCACCTGGAGATTTTGAAGGAAGACAAAGGATTATTAGTTTTCGGAATTACTAAGAATAGCATTAACGTTAGAGTTTAATTGCATCTTTGTCAATTCCGAATAAAATAAAAATAAAGAGAACATAAGTAGTATGTATGCAATGAGATGTTGAAATAACGCAAATGCCTTCACTAAGGTAAAGATCCGCACCTTTTGAATATTGGGTCGGGTTCGATTCGATTGATTCAGATCCTACTCAAAGTGCTTCTCACTATTGATGAATTCCACATATGCAATCAGGATGCTTTTCATATTGTTAAAGATATGTTTGTCAAATATCAGCAAACATAACATTTAAAAAATATTTGATACTAGATTCTGTTTATTTATCTCTTACATTTTTACTTACTATCTCTCTCTATTCTCAACTCTCGAATCTAACTTGAACATTGAGGGGTTTTCATTAGGTCTCCAATGACTCTATTGATTTTGTTGTAGTTGCATATTCTAGACTTAATTGTTGTCGTTTTAGGGAGTCCAATTTTAACCTGACGCGACACGGCCCTAGCAAAGAATAATCTTATACTCCACGTTAATACAAAACAAAAATGATATTTTTGGATCATACAATAATTAGTTGCATGTATCAATCATAGACATTTAACACAAAAATCATATAAGTAACAATCTTGATTCTAGTGTATGTGGGTAGTATGGATCAACGGAGTCTGATTGAAGTAACTAAGATCATATAAATAAATTAGAATCTCAATTTAGTTTTTTAAATAAGACGTAGGAAGCGTTGTTGTCTCAATTTTGAAGGTTTACTTTATCATTTAGGCAAAAGCTTGTGTCTTTGTAGTTGAAAAACTTAAATGCACCTATGTTGTTGATAATTACCTGAAGAACTAATGGAGTATGAGTTTGACCAGGTTCTAGAGCCCTTACTTTTGTCAGTTATTTTTTCTTTCCGTCCAGATATAAAGGCTGCAGGCCTAAATCCTCAAAAGTCAAAACCAATTTGAGTTACCATTCAGAGTTTTTGACTCTTTATGTGCTCCTAATTTCTCTAATGCCCCAACGGCTCTGAAACTAATATTCAAAGTTTCAACTAATAATCTTTGACCCCATCAAAGCAACCTTAACTGCCATGAATGGTACTTTGACCCAACCTAAATTTCTAGCCGTTATAGTGACCAGCTGAACTTAAATGTACACATTTCATTTTCCTCTCTCAGTTTCATTCTCTTTGATTCAGACCCATGATGGCAAATCGTGAGCCAATTCTAATTGCAAGCGTTTCAAACTCCAGATGCCAAGAAATTAATGAAATGCCCACTAACACCACTAATTCTTCTTCTTTAGCATTCTCTCTATCTGACATAGGAGAAAATCTTGGAGGGCCGATTTCAAATGGCTTGGTTTCTTGTTCTTTGAAGAGAAAGAGACCACCCAAGATTGATATCCCAAATGTTCTGCGTGAAATTTCTCCTGATGTTTTCAAGGGGCGCACTGCTCAAGGGCAACGTGATAGTGCTGTGTGCTTTAATGATTCTGGGGTGGGTGTTTTTTCCTTAAAGGGCAAGAAAAAGTTCATGGAAGACTCCCACAAGATTTTTTCTTCTTCAAACGGCAATAAGGTAGTGACAAAATCAAATCTTGTTTGTATTTCTTGTTTATTTGAATGAACTATTTGGTCAGCATTCTTTTTTCTTTAGTTCTTTTGGGTGTTTGCTAAGAAGATTAGCTGGAATTTATGCTGAGAGTTGATATTTGTGAAATTTAAGGTGGCAAAAAGAAGCTTGATTGTGTATTCTGTTGAGAGATAACTGTATTCTGGAAGTGAAAGTCATTGTATTTTAAAATGTAGGGATTCTTTGGTGTATATGATGGGCATGGGGGAAGCAAGGCTGCAGAGTTTGTGGCAGATAACTTGCATCTGAATATTTTTGAAATGTTGGAGAGCTCTCCTGAAAACAAAGCAAAAGAAGAAGCTGTTAAGGCAGGATATTTGAAAACAGATGAGGAATTCTTGAAACAGGTAAATTGCTGCAATCACAAATTGGCTTTTAATTTTGAGCTTCCATGTTTTTGAGGAGAAAGTTAGAGCTTCTGTAGTTTTGATCTTGTTTTTGACTGTTTATCCTCTAGAAGTGAGTATTTTGTTTTTCTATGGTCATGAAGAAATCTCACAATAAATGGGACTGCAGGGCTTGGGTAGTGGTGCTTGTTGTGTCACTGCTTTGATTGAAGGAGAGGAGATGGTAGTTTCAAATTTGGGAGACTGCAGAGCAGTTCTGTGCAGAGGTGGGATGGCAGAAGCTCTTACAACTGATCATAGACCAACACGGGAGGATGAACGAAGAAGAATAGAGGATAAAGTATTAACTCATTAAACTTGAGGCCTTTTTCTTTATTTGCAGTTTTGCACAATTGGATGTAGCTGAAATTTGATGATAGATTCTTTGTACAATTTGAGAAACAGGGTGGCTATGTGGAGTTTCACCGCGGAACTTGGAGAGTTCATGGAACACTTGCAGTTTCCAGGAGCATTGGAGATGCTCTTCTGAAAGATTGGGTGCTGGCAGAGCCTGATTCCAAGGTTATACGTCTGACTCAGGACATGCAGTATCTTGTCTTAGCATCCGATGGGCTTTGGGAAAAGGTAAGAAAGAAAAAAGAGTTGATATCTGAACTTCCCTCTCAACCTGGACATAGTTTTATTTGATTCACTAATGATAGGTTAGCAATCAAGAAGCAGTGGACATTGTGATGCAGTCATGTTCAGCTAGCAAGAAGCAGCTCGTTCCAGAAAAGAAATGCAGTAGTGTATATTCTTGCACAAGTCCCACTCCTTTGTCCAAATCACCAAGAATTTCATTGGTTAAGTCAAAGAGGATATTTCACCCTACCATCCACGAAATGTCCACTGTCCAACAGAAAAGAAGTGAAGATGAATTCTGCTGTGAGAATGGAAGTCCTCCATCTAAGTCCCGAAGAATTTCCCTGGTGAAACAAATGAAGATAAAGACTCATTTCCCAAGTAATGAGAACAAAGCCTTGATTGAAAAAGCAGCTCATGGTGGTGGGCTTCTGGCAGCTTGCAAGGAGCTTGTTAACCTTGCTGTGACTAGGGGCAGTTTGGATGATGTTACAGTGATGATAGTTGATTTAAGTCCTTATAAAAGATAATCTAGTGCTCATTAAGTTGTTAACATGAATCAATATAAGCTAACCATAATAATCCTTCAGTTATACCCAGGCCAAGATTACAAACTCCAGTTGCTGCTTAGTTTCTGGTCTTTTTATACATGTACTCTTTGACTCAACCTTGGTTTCTTGTTCAACATTGAGATTCAAATATATATTATATCTTACCTTGTTAACATTGGCAAAGAGAGAACTAAAACATTATGCAGTAGTAAATACCTTCTGCATACTTTAGACTACAAGCAATTTGAATTGTTCTTATTCTTAACCAAGTTCCACAGTTTAAAAGAAACCTGATCAGTTTCTTGACAAGATCAGAAAAAGTGGAAATGGTATGAAGTCTAAAGACACTTCATTTAGGTGGAATCCTATTACAGGCCAACTTCAGTGGAACAGGAGGATCTGAAAATGAACCGTTGACAATATGATCAGAGATCCACCTATTGGCTGCCTCAGAGAAGTGAGTTCCATCCCAACTGATCCGAACCGATGGGTCCCTACAAGACTTGGCAAGTACAATCTCTGTCCCATTGACAATCTTCTTGCTCCCACATTTAGCAAACCTGTTGTAGTTATATTTCCCTCCATGGCCACAGCAAACCAGAAATGGATTCTCAAATCCTGTTATTTCATTACAGAAGTGAGCTAATATAACAGGTAAATCTAACATGATCGCTCAGCAGAAACAAAATTCACAATTATTACTTAATTAAAAAGAAGCAAACTTGCCAAATTTCTTAGCTTGGCTGATGAGAGAATATTTCAGTGAGTAAACATCGACGTATGTGATTGCAGCCAGAGGAAGCTGCTTCCTGAGTTGTAAGACCGTTTCCTTTAGTCTAAGGTTGAAATACTGTGAAACCTCATTGTGTGGACTCGAACAACCATATTTATCAATCTGTGCTGCTGTAACTAAAAATCTGTCCATAACATATGGCAAACAACCCACCGGTCCTGTGTTGTGTATCCAAAATGATCTTCCTCCTTGATTGTACAGTAGCTGTGGACAAAGATATCTACTACTATGAAGATTTTTGAATCTTAACATTCTTGAACCCTAACATTGAGTTGAGAAAATTAGTGTTCAGACTTGTTTTCTCACCTTAATTACATTGGAAAATTGAGCTAATACATCAGGCACATACGCTTTAACCTGCTCAGTGGACAAGTTGAGTTTATAACCAGCAGTGAGATCGTTCTGGCCTATGTCAAAGGTGTATAAGGCCCGAGAAAAGTAATCCTCCTCCGGAAACAATTTCTGAAACAACACTTTAATAAAAACGGAGTAATAATCTCATATCAGAACAAAACAATAATTTGAGGTTCAATTTTGGACGTTGAAAATCGCAAATACCTTGTTTACGAATGATCTGTGATCTTCTGAGAAAATCTGAGAATTGAACATGCTGCACATCTAGGGAAATTGGGCTATATCCACTTTGGGAAATGGTTGTATTTTGAGGCCTGATTGTTGATCCAGCAGTTGCGAAATTAGCTCCATGGCTAAAGTTTGAACCAATTGAATCAAGAAAAGCACTGAGATGAGGCAATCCCAGTCTTTCAGCTGACAAAAGTAAATTAAATATAAGTGGGCTCCCACTTCCAAGTATTGTTGGTTAGTCTGTCAGATCAAGAATCTAGAAAATGGATACTTATGCAATGAGAGAAAAATGTACCTATGAAATCAATCAGGAGCCGGCCATCGCAAAAGCGGCCGGCAGGGGCATGAAAGAACGTTTCTCCATTGGGAGGAGGAGCTTGGCCAAATGCAGCAGACAGCCCACCAGTGTCTGAATTAGAGTCGCCAAAGTTGAAAATGGCTGGGAAGTTGCAGTTGTTCAAGCAAAATGCTGGATTTGGCAGAAATATCTGCAGTATAAGAAGGGCTTGCAATGTGAAACGGTTAAGCTCCATGAATCTAAGATGCTGAAGCTTTCTTTGGACGCAGTGTACTAAAAAGAGAGTTAAAATACACAAGAAAAGCAGATTGTAATGCCTGTGAGGAAGGATAAGATAACTCGAAAATAAAACAAAAAGTAGGGATTAAGCTGAATTGTTATTTAATTAATGCCAATGACAACAGTAACATTTTGTTCCTTGACCAAAGTCTTATTTTATTATTAAGGTTGTCTTCCATGCTTTGTCTTTGGGTAAGGGCACATGTCCGAGTGAAAATTGATGAGTATGTATTAAGGTTGTTTTCATTTTTTTGTAGGCCTATTCATGGAGGTTATCATGTTTCTGGGGCCAAAGGTTGCATGCTCATAAGTCCTCTGGGTAGGAACTCAACCCTCATCTTATTACCAGAGCAACAAATCCGAATATAACAACTGAGTTTCTATAAAGGAAAAATTTGCACAAACCCATAAAGATTCTTGTGAGAAAGAATTATCCCAAAAAGGAATTAGAACAAGAGTTCAAGAAATAATTCATACAACAAAAATGCACCAAAGGTGAATCTGAAAAGACCAAAACCAGGGAAGTGGTGGGCTGTGGCTTTTCACTGTGCATTACAAAGTCCCTTACAAGAATATGAAACGTAGATCAAACTACTGAAAGAACAAAAGGAAAATAAGTGCACTTTTACACAGATGTAACAATTAATGCAAGAGTTGTATATGGCAGCATTCAATAACTCTAGCTTCATTCCTCAGCAAAATTATGACAAGATAAATAGAGTGAGCCGATGTATTAGTTCATTCCAACTAGTCAGAGACCGGGCGAAGAGAAACCGAAAATTAGAGTCCAGGAATTCACCATCTTGACCCTGACCTGCAAAATCACATGATCACGGGGGTCAATCACGTCTTCTAATTTTTAAATCAAAGGTGAGGTCATATATCATATTATCACATCCAGCGATCAGCAACAACATACCAAGTCCAAGTCCCCAGGTATGCTAATAGTTCAATTATGCAACTAACAAATATTTTTAAAGGAAGTGAGTAGAAAAGGCCATGATCTTTCATATAAAATGGGGGAGTTTTCAGCCAAAGAAACTCCAACAAGTGGCGTAGGCACATCAAAACACATCACATATAAAGCCACAGACTTGAATGATTTTTATACCATACCACTTTCCATCCACCAAATTGCAAATATTAGTTAATAAAACAAAAGATTAAAGATCACTAGAAACCAATATTTCTCAGAGTTTCATCGGTCAACATCAAGAAGAAACAATCTTTGAAGAAACTTGTCACAGTCATTTTAAGAACATTCACAAGGTTTCAGGTCAGAACTTAAATAACTTTGCCCCTTAAATGCAAGTGCAGGAGAAAATCTGAAAATACAGAAATTATCTAAGAGATAAGTACCTGTCCATGTCTCTGCTTCCCGAAAATCCTCTTCCTCCACCACCTTGAAAAAATCTTGTGTCATCACTTGGTCTTGTCCATGAATTCACATGGCCACGTGAACGAGGCCTCTCATTGTAGTCTACAGCTCTAGGCTCTTGATATGCTCCATGTGTGAAAGATCTCTGAGGATAGATAGCTCTAGTCTCTTCATGGGCTCCTGGCCTTGAAGGAGGTCTCTCTTCATATGCTCCAGGTCGTGAAGGAGGTCTCTCAGGAAAGCCAGCTCTAGAATCCTCGTACACACCTGGCCGAGAAGGAGGTCTCTCTGCATAGCCAGCTCTACGTTCCTCATATGATCCAGGGGCAGAAGGAGGTCGATCATAAAAGCCAGCTCTAGGCTCCTCATATGCTCCAGGTCGAGAAGGAGGTCTATCATTAAAGCCAGCACCCCTAACGGCTCCAGAACTTTGCCTGTCAAAGATTTTCTGACTATAACGAACTTTGTCATCCAACTGATGGACCAGCAGTTCCAAATCCCGTTCCCTTTGAAGTATTAGATCATTTACACTGGTGTGGTCTTCACCAGATTTTTGCAGCAATTCCTTTTTCAACCGTTCGATTTCTTCCTTCAAATTCTTTTCTTCCTCTGTCTCAGGCCTGAAACATGTCATCCCTCCAGCTAAAAATAAGATACTTTGTATGCACACTTCATTCTTTTCCCTTTTTTTTTCAGTATAACTAGAAATAACATAGATACCACCAAATTGGCCAATCTAATAATCTCCTCAACAGAGTGAATAATAATATAATACAAACAAGAGAACAACAACAGATTAATAATGACTTCCCAAACTATTGAAGTTGGTTAATAGTATTCCCCACATCCCCTTTCCATATAATGTAAAAAATCAAGAATATAAGACCACAGAAGTTACAGCACAGCAGAACAGAAGCTGCAACAAATCCAAGCAGAACATTATATAACAGCTCAAATGGAACTATGAAGTCTTATGGGAGACCTCTTGTATCAGTGATTGTGCAAGTAGTTCGAGTAAAAATTTTAGAAATGGAAGAATCAAGCAGGCATTAATAAAATGCGATGCATTATGACACAGATATAAGTACTCATTGTATTCATCACTGCTGACAAGGCATTCTTGTCCAATAGCCATGAACCGGGTCGTAAATGGCAATCAACTTCTAATCCACAAACTGGTCCAGATAGAGGCAGCAAAACATTCCAAAAAGCAATAATGGAATTTGACCTTGGAAGTGTCAATAAAATTCTTGCTATCGTTTGGGTGTTTAGGTATGAGGAAATATTTTTCTTCTATTTGGAGTTTAGCATTTATAGCATTTTGTAATGCTTGAAGTCAGGTTCATATATTATGCTTGCTTTGGTACATAGAAAGAAATTGTATTTTAGCAACTAAAACAGAGATCTAAATCCTAATGCATAAAACTAACTCTAAAGGGTTTAAATACACTTCAGCTGGCTATATTATCCAAATAGAGTGATATATATGATATATCCAAACTTTCTTTCATCTTTAATTGAAGTCCCAAACTTTTACAAGATAAACCCATTTACTTCAAACTTTCAACATTTATTTAATTAAAAATTCATAAACAAAACTAAACTTTCCCCTGCCACTTCCAGATATCAAAGATTGAAGGAACCAGTTGCACACTTTATCCACAAAAATTATCACTATGTGGTTCATATCCTCATTCCTCGGTGATTTAAAAAAGCTACACCATCCTTTCCTCCAACATCCTCTTTTTTCAACGAAGACTTCATTGCCTGTCCCAACCCCGGCAGCCCAACTCCAACATTATCATTCTAGATAAACACCAGTTTTAGTTAAACTAAATATACTTCAAAGTTTACTTGCTAAAACCTCAGCAATTTGCAATATATTTATGTTGTATACTAAAATCAACATTAAATCACACAAAAAATACGTGCAATCACATTGCTAGAAAATATACACTCCTCATGATGAAATGCTAGTAACAAAATGCATTGCACCAGTAAGGATTACCTGTCGACTCGTCGATGCTCCAACTCAAGATCAATCTTCTTCCAATTCAAGCCCTTCTCCTCAAGCAAAACCTCCCTAGGCTTTGCATCCCCAAATGGATTCACTTTCGGTTTCTGCTTTGCTACCCCTTCCCCCATTCCCGCCAATGCCACTGGGGCCTCTGACCTGCTCGAATGCGCACTATCCGGCCTACTTGACTGTGAACTTGTGGGCCTACTCCCACCACTAACTGAATGCTGCTTCTTCACTTCAATCTCCAAATCCAACTTCTTCCAATCCAAACCTTTCTGTGCCAACACCTCCTCCCTCGGCCTGGCTGCCCCAAAAGGATTCGGCTTATTCACTTTCGGTGCCACTTCAACCTCATTTTTTGGAGAGTCCAAGACCAATCTCTGTTCATTCCGAGCCCAACGATCTGGCTCAGGCTTGGAGAATCCAGAACCGAATCCCTGTTCATTACGAGCCCAACGATCAGGCTCGGTCCTGGAGAAGCCCGACCCGAAGCTCGAAGGTCTAGTTTGTTGTTGTGTTTGTGAATTGGGCTTCTTACCAGCCGCCCAATTGTCCACTTCATCCGCCCGTGATGCAACGCCAGGACCCCCACCTCCGCCGAGTGAGCTGTACTTTCCCCCCGGTCGAGCCTGACGCGAATCGTATTCGGGTAGGGTTTGTTTCTTCATCGAAGCCCAATTATCAACCTCATCAGCTCGGGAAGGTTGATTGAATTCCGAAACCCTAGATTGCGGTGGCCCCCCCCTCCGATTATCATCCTCAAATCCATAAGATCTCCGACCCTCATACTCCCGTCCCCGACTCGTGCTCGAGCCTATGGATCCAGTTCGTGACCCATAATTCTGAAACCCACCGCCCAATCTTCCATACTGCATTTCATCCTCGGTGCGCTCTTTGGGGCCGGTGGGCAGGCGGAGCATTTCTTCAGTCGTCAGGCCCCGGCTCGCCGCCGAGCCTGAATAGCTGGACTGTTGCATCGTGAACTCCTGGAGGGTCATTTTCGTCTTTTTCTTCTGCTTCGCGGTGCTCACGGCTTCCTTCAGGCTGGGAAAGCTAGTTGGTGGTTGGGCCGCCGCGGCATCGGCGACGGCCTTCTTTGCGGCTTCTCGCTCCTCCTCCTCCGCACGCTCGGCTTCCTCCGCCCAGGCGCCGATTCCCCATGGCGATGTCGACATTCTGTCTCCGGAAAGATCTCTCTAACGAATGAAAAATTGTCTCCTTTTTTCAGGTACCTGAATTTTAAGTATAGAAAGGGAGATTTACTTTGATTTAATTTTCTTGCATATACTACGGATTTCGAACCGAGGATCCGAAAGTGGATCCGTATAGGCGAAAAGAGACAGAAACAAGAAATCTAAAATACCTCAAATAAAACTTTATAATTAAAAATATAATACAATTAATAAATCAAAATTCAAATCCACCCCAAAATTCTTTGAAAATATTTTCCATTATTACTAAATTTCAAGGAAATTAATTCTTGAAATGCAATTTTTTAGACCCGACGACAAATAAAAATACACCCCATTGGGCGGACGAAGGAGAACTTTGGGTGTCCCACCGGATGCCGATGACGTGGAGAATTTTGATTGGGTGGAAGTGTGGGCTCTGGTCGGGTGTGGAAATATCACAATATTGCTTTTGTTGCAAATCGACGTCAAAGTATCTGTTGCCGAGTGTTTGGGTACAGGAATCCTGTTGTCCTCATATAGACCAGAAGAGTTTATGGTCAATTTATAATGATGGGTTGATTCTATCATTGCAGACAATGTTTCTTTCTTGTGTTTCTTTGTGGCTAAGTTGTGTTGGTTAAATGCTTCCCTAAATTAAGCAAATCTTTAGATTATTCTTTCTGGGAAATTTGGATTTGGATTATAAGTATCCTTTTCTTTGTTTTCTTCATCACAGCTAATATAATTGTTAAAGGTTGTCAAAGATAACTTCTTTTTCTTTGCTTTCCACTTTTGCAGAAAGAAGAACACATTTCCCTATTGGCTAAGCCAAAAACAGTGCATCAACTAAGTACCAATTTGACTTGGAAAGACACTTCAAAATGCCCTTTACATAAAAAGTGTTTTGAGTAAAAACAAAGCTCTCAAAACATGTTGCTTTTTGAATGGCCAACCACAAGCAACATCACTTTCCCAATCCCACCAATCCAACTTAATGGTGACATCTTTTTTACCTCTACTTTGTACAAACATGACTAGTCAAATTCTTCCCCCCTTGGCATTTTCCTTCTTGTTTTTTTTTTCAATGTTGTAATGTGAGTAAATAATTAGAATCTGATTCCTTAGTTCAGCTTTTCAAGTTCTTGTGTGGATGGTTGCAAACAGCTATGGTGGCTGAACCTCCACCTACCCCTCCTCTCCTCCAAACTCCGATTCGTATTTTTTCTTCAGGATGAAGGAAAACTCCGTAGCAATCTCCTGCGGACAAGGACCTGAATTCCCACTTTCATTTTGATGAGTTTTCCAGCAACAAGGGTTTGTTTGTGTTTCAAGATATCCAAATTTTTAACAAAGTGGAGATCGAAGAGAAGTGTCTTCTTACATATTCCTTAGTTCAGTTTGCTTTTATGGACAGCATGCTCTAAAACTAAAACTTATCTTTCCCTGACTATTGGGCACAAATCCCTTAAAGATCAAATGCAAGAAATGAAGTTATTATGCAGAAGTACTAATTTTCCCTTTCATTTATGGAGGTTTTCACTGAAGTTCTGCTCTTTGTTTTTGTATCCAATTGGATTTTTGTTGAGAAAATAGAGATCTCAGCAGTTCTGATTCTTGAAACCAACACTTCTGCAACTAGTGCAAAAATAACAGAAGCAATCAGTGTAAAAACATACTAGATTTTCCCTCCTTTAGCAATCGAATACCCTTCATCATCATGTAATGAGATACTAAACTATGAATCCTAACGATTGTTGATTAACAGCATGCCATTTACATTGGAAATCAGCTTTGTCCACTTCTTGAGAGCTAGGAGAGATTTCCAGATTGAAGGTATAATGTACCTGACAAGAATCAAAACTGTTCCAGCTATCAAAAATAAGAATTAAGAGGGATTATGCAAGAAAAAATGTGGATCCAAAGATAAGAAAATATGGGTAATCAAAGCGAAAATTGATCTCTACCTTTGAAATGATCTGTATTGCAGAATTGGAGGTGGCATGAGAAGTGATTACTACCCAAAAGTTTTCTTCTTGCTATTTGTGTCCATGCATATAGATGCAAGGAAGGAGTTATAATTGCAGTCCTTTGAAGAACTTTCACTAGTTTTGATGAGGTGAATTATTTGCCAAACAGTTGCCACCAAAATCATTTGACATAACCTGTGTCTGGGCTGATACATAGAAAATCAAAATAAATTCTTCTTGCTGATACAGAGACCTTTAGCAGCTTATAATATTCTTGAAGCAGAATGATATGGGCACAAGGTAAGCTATTCAAAGTTGGACTTACAACAAATCAGATTATCTTTCCGAAGTTAACCAGCATAGAGCTTGCATTTTATATTTTTCGACATCTAATCCGGAGCAAGGGAAGCAAAAAGACTTCGAATGTAGCTCTCACTATTAAATTGGTTACAATCAATGAACTGGACTGTTTAGTTTGAGTGGCCTGTATCCCTTGTTGAGATTCTAAATGCCATGAACGTTATATGTGTTTTGTCCATCTGTCACTCGACCTATTGTTCAAACTTCTATTTCTGCAGGAGCTAAAGATCCAGATTACTATGTTGAAGATGTGCATTAGATTCTTGATGCAGATGCAACCTAAAAGAGAACAGCGAGAAACAATTTTGCTTCACAATAGATTTTGAGAAGAACAGTTTGTCCTTCCTCTTTCATTGATGTTATCATTGCTTTTCCATGCTTGCAAAAAGGGCAGCAGAAAAAGTTAGGAAATGATAACAGAATCGAAAAATGACCCCTGATTTATAGATAGTCCTAAACTTTGAAAGTACAAGAAGAAAACCAGGTACTTGAATATGCAAGTACATATCTAGCTCTAGTATTGCTACACATAATCATTTACTTGTATCATCTATATAATACATCTCTGTACCATTCATTTGATCATTTTACACATATCTTGGTTCCAGTCCTTCATTAACTAATTCTTTTGCCTCCACTTCCAACTGGACGATGCTTAATTTCGATTTCATACCAGATAAGCAGCTTAATAAGTCCAGCTGTCAAACAACTACATCAAGCAGAAATTTAAGATCATCAGTACATAGCCACTTAACTATTTTTGAAAAATATGTAGGTAGCCACCATCAACTATTTGCTTGTACACATAGTCGGCAAGATTAGCTTGTCCACCTCTAATTCATTAGGAGCCATCTAAATTCAAGAAGGGTACACAAATAATCTTAGATTAGCCCATATCCTAGTCAATGACTTGGATTAAAGTTCAGCAGAATTAAGTGAAGGGTAGGAAAATCTTCTCTAGCAGTAGTGCTTTAAGTCCTTCAATTCTAGAAAGCGGCAAATGGGACCTTATGCTAATTAATATTTTTTGACAATGATCCCATATCTCTCTATCCTAAACACCCCCCCCCCCCCCCAACATCACCAACCAAGTTGAACATTTTAACTATATTAATTACTTGACTTCTCAGCCTAACTGCCTCCCATACACCAGGAATTGATATAGAGATAAAATTGCATCAGAGGGGACAAGGATACTTACATATTTGCTGTACAACCAAAGAATCCAAGGATCCTTTAACATATTTTATTACAGGAAAATTGATTAAACCAAAAGAAAAAGAAGAAGAAAACAAGAACACCACTCAAAAATTAATAAACAAATACAGGGATTTCAAACCTTTGTTTCTTTGCAATTTCCATTGACAGCAACTAAGGAAGAGAAAGCCCCCAAAGACTCATGCTTTTTTCTGCTCCTCTCCTCAACCAAATCTTTAGTCCTCCTCTGCATACTAATCAACACATTATGCCAAGTATTGACCCTGGAATTACCCCTACTGGGCAACCCCACATTCATTTCCACCAAATCCTCAGTCTTCACACTCAAAACCTCCTCGGCCTGGGCGCCATCAAGGACCCAAATCAAGCAAGAACAGAACCCTTTTGTGATCTCTGAATCACTGTCCACTCTGAATCTCATCACCCCATTTCCATCCATCTCCACCTCCAGCCAAACCTGAGTCGTACAACCCAAGACCCGATTTTCTTGAATTCTCGAAGACTCATCAAATGGAGGAAGAAGAGCTGCATAGTGGAGCAACCTTTTGACTCTGTCAATCGGCTCAGGCAATGATTTGAATTCAAAATCTAAACTTTGCACCTTTTCTGAAACACTTGGGGTTTGTACCACAGGGTTTTGGTTTAATATCAAGCAAGAAAGTGAAAATTTTTGTGGGTTTCGTTTTCTTGATGCGGGATCAAACACACACCTTAAAAATTGTGGGTTTTTGGCGATGGTTTTTGCAGGACTTAGGTAGATGTATGGAGATGGAAAAGGGGGCGATCTTGTGATGGAATAAGCCATGTTTGTATGGCGACCGTTTGGAAGGCGGGGAAGTTAGTTGCTATAGGAAAGAGAGAAAACAGAGGAATAGGTAAAAGTGGGAGATCCTTGAACTGCGGACTTGGGTCAGCAGGACAGAGAACTTAATAACAGATGAAGGGAAATTTAGAGGGACTATTTCCTTCCACCAAACAAGGCGCCAAAATACAAATTATGCAAAAATATATACTTATTTTCTTGAATAAGATCTCTTGGAAAAGGACTTGCTCCAAGGAGGTATGATGAGTTTTGATATTCTTTTTCATTTAGAATCATTTATATATATTCTTACTTCAATTTGAAAAATATATATTAATTGTATCTGATTTTTTTATTAATTATTTATTAAAAAATATATATTATTATATATTATATATTCATAAAATAAAATAAAAGGATAAAATATGAATTAAAGTAGAGTATTTAAACCATTTTTCACTGTGCATAAAAATGAAAATTTACTTAAACTTCAGTTAGATTTTGTGAATAAAGAATTAAAGAAAAGGAAAGACAAGATATTTTACATTTTTTTTTAATGCCACATAGAGTAGATATATTATCACCTAATGGCGAATGGGATGGAGGCAGGGGCGGCCGCCGCCCTCAACCTCCGTGGCTGCCCCTCATACGCACGTCGTAATAATGTAAGCGCTTGCGCAGTTAATATGTTATATCTACATACATTAATTGTCACAGATAATTAAATATTTATGTCCCCCAAAACAATATTGTTTTGAAAGAACATAATTAAATATCTTTTTATTTTTTTTAGAACGTATATTTTTTAATATATACATATATATTTTATTATTATTCTAATATTAAAAAAAATTATTCAATTCTATTTTCACTCCAAAAACTCAATAAAAAGCATTGATTTAACTGGTAAAGTAAAAAATATCTCCCATAAAACATAAACAAACATACCATAAAATAACTATCACATTTTCCAATAATTCATTCTCTCAAAACATATAATAAAATCAAACAAAAAACATAACCAAACATAACCTAATTAATTATATAGTAAACTTCAAAATAACGTAAGAAAAAGAAATTGTTTTTTAATTTTTGTTCTTGGAAGAATTTGATTGAAAGAAAGGACAAATGCAGAAAAGAAAATATAGAGATGAAAATATGTATATAATAGGATGGGAAAGTATTTCATTTTCTTCTTGTTATAGTATTTATTGCCTCTTTTTCGGTTGCTTCAGATTTTGACAATAGACTATTCTTTTTTCTTGAATTTTTATTTAAGCTAATTAAATTTGTTTTTATGCTGACATAATAATTTTTTTTTTTCTATATATACATCTGAAAATTTTAAATTTTTTTGTGAAAAACTTAGTGGCAATAACTTGGTCATTAGGAAAGGCGTGCAAGAAAGGAAAATTAATGTAGAATCTTATTCTAAATGGATATTTTTCTTCCCTTATGATCAAAGTAATGTTGGAGTAAAGATATGAATTTCCTTCCTTTAAGGGAAAAGTAACCCAACCCTTTTCGCTTTTGGCTTTGCCTCTTTTGAATCTATTGTATGATTTAACATAATACATGAAGTTAGATTACTCCAATTAACAAAGACTTTATAGAGAGGAGGAGGAATAAGACATTTTTAACATTATTTTTCTTGATGTAGAGTGATCAACCGTCCCATTAATTAACCATTTTTTTATATTTAATATAGAATATTTTGATTACTTTTGATGGATTGCTTACTACTAAATTGAATCGAGTGTTCATATTTCGTTTTTGAACATTTCTTGAATCTAAATTTGTATGATTTAGAAGGGAAGATTTGCATCGATTTCTCATATGAGCTTGACTCACAACGAAAAATATTTATCGTTCAAAAAAGGGACAAAAAAGATAGTGCTTTTGTATGAAAATAAGTATACAAGATGGAAGAAAAATACAACTTTACCAATTCTATGATATTCCAACATAATGCATACATCGGTCCCTCTAATGCATCTTTGTCTATTCAACTTTGGGCATTTTACAAGTTTTTAATTACGCCACAATAAAACAAGAATGATGGTCACAATATCATATTAAAAGTGCTATAACATCAATTATCACAATCCTCCTTTTTGGCTTTTAGGATATTCCCTTTCTTGTGGGAAGTATATCTCTCCTTGATACGGTCAAAAGAATAGAACAATTGCGTCACTGCATCCTCCACACTCCATTTCAAAAGTGGGAAGAAAAGAATCCAATATCTGGAAGAAACAGGGACATGAAATGCAATCATACTTTACATATTAAAATAACAATATGAATGAATCAACATTCCAGTACAAAGATGTAATGTCTTTGCCCACCTGAGATGGAAGATCACATTTCTGATCCAAAAAGGGCAATTTTAAGCCTCGGTATAACTATATTTCCATTCATAAGGCTTCTCATCCAAATTTTCTGAGGCTATGACGTTCTAAAATTTTGCCTTAACTGCACAGTATAGCTTTCCCGGCAAAACTAACTTCAAAATTTCACGATTCACTTGGGTACATTAGCTTCAGAGATGTTTCCTATGGTCTGTGCTACACTATCAGAACTATCACGATCAAGTTCTACACATGCAGGGTGTCAAGGGGTTCTCCCAGATGTCATAGTTAGGGAAAGTTTCTTCTGGTAGTCCTGTTCTTGTCTGGTGAGTTACAATCACATCCTCAACAAATGTGGCCCAGCCCATGTAGGGGTCCCCAAGAGATTTGGACATCAGACCCTTGTCTGGTTTTATGGATTTCAGATGGTGGCCCATGTACCGTCGATTGCCAATTATCAGTTTAGCAAAGTTTCCTCCATGTGTCATGACAAAGACATCAGATTTTAGGCAGACCAAGAAGTCTAGAGCCGCCAAGCTTGTCACATGCTTTCGGAATCCATCCAACTCCAATTTGGTGGCTAGTTCCTCCTTTGTGACCTGTAACAGAACCTTGATGAAACTGTTGACTATAACATCTAAGAACCTAAGGTGCATTGTCAAATATTATTTTCACAGTGACCAGAGATTTTATTATAGTTGTAGTTTAGATGGCTAATGGAAATATTTGAAGTGTTTGATATGAGAAGGAATTAATTTAAGAAAAAAAAAATTGAATAGCATGCTAAAAATTGGAGAGAGGTAATCAGAAAATAAGAACAAACTGAGCAAATGGACCTACAAGATTTGGGAACATGTTCCTGAGTGGTGCCATGCGGTTCTGTCCACCATAAACCTGTCCAGAGGCGACATATATTTGAGTTTCTTTAGGATAACCCATCCCACGAAGCATCACTGCTACCTCACCAGGTTCAAGAGGGCAGCGTCCTTCCTTCCGCTTCTGAAGAGCGAGGGACCAAAGATGAGAACCATCCTGCAAGACAGAGCCCAAGAAAGAGAATATTCATATTGGTTGTAATATTTATTTTGATGCCTCAAGAAAATCTGAACCTAAATAACAATTGATACCTTGAAGCGTCGGGGCCATTCTTTTAGTCTGTATAAAGCCATTAGTGCTTTCTCTGCCCTCGTGCCCACAAAATCACAGAAAGAAAGGCCCACCATACCTTTCTCAAACCTCAGATGAAGAGCCCTGGTATACATACATGCATGCATACATATATATAAAGATTGTATGAGAACACTTCCTCCATCTAAAAGGAAAAGTTTATAATGATTTTAAATCATGATAACTAAGAAAGATCAGGTTCAGGAGAAAATAAAAAAGATAATGAATGTCACTTACATGAAAGGGTTTGAACTGCCAGTTCGGTTTCTCATCCTAGATACAAGTAAATCAGCCATGTTCTCAATTTCAGGAAGAAACTTCAGAGCATGATAGTTCACTCTGCACCTTAGCCTGTTGATTTCTTCAGGAACATTATCATACCTTATGAACAACAAAGATCGAAAGAGTTATTATCACTCAAAAGTGTATTGTTATGTCTAGGAAGCTGTCAACCTTGAAGTACACGGCTACACATGGAAAAGATGAAAGATATCACATTGACTGAAACTGACAACTCACCCAAGTCGATCAACAAAAGGTTTCAAGGCCATTATCCTCTTTTCCTTGATACGAGGTAAGACATTGTCAATGTAGAACTGTGCAGGAGCATACTTCGGAATGTTTTTGACTGTACGTCTGTCATGGACCATATGTGATTAGAACAAGTTCCACATGCTTACAAAACTCTGATTTTGTGATAAATTCTATCCAAAACCTCAAGATATCAAGATTACTTAAGTCCTTTGAACACTAAGGATTGGCTTTTTGTTCAGTACGAATCATCCAAGAACTTTTGATGCAATCATGCAAGAACCAATACTAAGCCAAAACCAAGGAAACAATGAAGTTTTCACACTGTTAAAACAGTATATTTTCACAAGAAAATATCAGTCTAAATCCGCTGTAAATGCAAATTCTTTTATTTACAGGTGTTCGAAATGAAGAGGGACTTTACAAAATATTTAGCAACCTTTTTAATGCATGCAGCATAGCCAAGCATTTTTCCAGTCTATTATAGCTGGCTAATGTATTCAAGAGAATGAAAAGAAAATGCCAAACCTTATACTAGTGAACAGCTCGGCTTTGTCCGTAAACCAATCCGGGATATCTCTCACAATTCGCACATCATATTTCAAGTAGTCACTAAAATGGTCTACATCAAATATGTCTTCAAATTTCCTGCAGTCAGCTTCATATTATTAACACATTAGAGGTCCTAATTAATCAATGAAATGATCTACATCAGATATGTCTTTCAATTCCTGTAGACAGCTTTGTATTACTAAAAGCGTCAAATCCTAATATACAGTTTGTATCTCAAATTGCTCATTAATAAAGGGCGTACATTAAACAAGAGCATTAACAAATTCCCAAACTTCAGCAATGGAACCAGTTGGCTCAAATCACATAAAGTGTAAGGCAGCACACAGCAGCCTCAACCAAGTTACAAAGAAAAGATTGGAACATCTATAACACAGCATTGCTTGAATAGATAAATAGATGCTTGTAATGCAAGTCAGTTGCACCTGGATGAGTTCTTTCTCAAGTTAAAATTGAAGTATATTAAGCAAGTCATGGTAAGAACTTCTGGGATTTGGATCAAATGTTCTTTTTCCAGCCACAAGAAACAGATGTTAAAGTCAAAACTAGCATATCTTCAAGGGTGGTGGCACCAAGACAAAGTTAGCTTAATTATTCTGGTACTCTCACTACTCACTAGCGAGAGCAACACAAATAAAAGATATCACTGTATGGAAAGGCAAGTAAGTACTATGCATAGTTCGCTTTAGTCAAGTTCACCCACGTTTGGTCCTTCCATATCTGGTCTTGCTTCAGCACGGGCAAAATAAGAGTCGCATTCATGATCTTTGCCACAGCAACAGCATTGCATATCTGCAGAAACGCATATAGATACTCATACTCAAGCACAGGTTCCATAGCCACTTAAAACATTTAACACCAAGAAAATTTCATGGTCCATGCAATAAGATTTTAAGATGAAGGACAAAATTCATGAGAACAAGCTATGCAAGTCATAATAACAGGACTGCTACCAGGAGCAGGCAAACAATCAAATGGTCAAAGCTATCACTTTCTTCGAGAAGCAAATAATTAAATGAGGTGGTGCTGAAATTTCATATCCAGATAGCATGTCCTTCATAATGCATGAATCATCTAAATGACAAACACGAATTTCAATTTGAGAATCTCCACAAGGGTGACATACAGCAATCCTCTGCTGGTTAAGACCACCCTCAGCATGTATGAATATATAGCCATTCGTTTCATTCTCAGCTGGAAGATCTGCAAGGTGACAAAAAATAAATCACATATATATATCAATTATGACAAAAATACATTCATAAATTTAATAGAGAAAGGCCATGCAAGATTCTAAAAAAGAAAAAAGTAGGTAGTATTTTTGCTGTTAAAATTACATTTATCCTGCCAGCAGGGCTGAGTTGTCTTATGGAATATTATATTAAGATATTCTGGTCTCTCTGATTTTTGCTAACCATCACAAAGGGCTGCAAACTAATCATTCATCCGCCCCACACTCCAAAGACAAAATAATAATAATGAAACTAATCCAAATGACACAGTTCTTGACAAAAGCAGAAGCAAAGCCTGAAAAGGCGGTGGTTAACGACCTAGGGACTCTTTCCTGATTTCAAACAAACAGCACTGTAAAGAAACTGCATGGGTACATACTGCTTCACCAACTTAAGTGTGTTTAAATGCAATTAAGAGTATACCTCTACCTACCCAAAAATATTATTTCCTCTTTTCCCAAGTCAACCGATCTTCTGAATGATATCCAAAATCAAGATATTCAGTTTATTGTATCAACAAGGCTCATTAACAATTGTATGCTCCAACTAGTTCATGCCTCTCCCGGTAGATTCTTTCAAAAATTGAGTTGAATAAACTATCACATCTAAAACCATTCATCAATTTCTGATCCTTTGATATGGCAATATGGCTGCCATTATGGCAGAATGACTTAAGAAGAAGCAAAAAGGACATCAGACAAGGGAAGTAAGACGAGGGTTTTGAATATCCAGATATTTTACTTACACTAGGTTAGAATAGAGGAGGCGAAGAGAAAAGAAGGATATGACTTCTGCATTTGACAAATAGAAGGGAGCATAAGGAATGCATGCCAAAATGCATCACATGACAATATTATAGATATTCTTTTCCAATTCCTTCCACTCTCCTCAAACCAAATTTTTTCAATTCCATTCTCCCCTCTTCCTCTCAGACTGAAGAAACCTTTACATATACACAAATATAGAGAGAGGCCATTCGAAAGAAGAAATTTAATTTCATTCCAGCTATCTGCGACATGGGAGGTAATTTCATCGATTTCCTGGATGTAATTGTTCATATATTCATCAGAGCATATTGGGTACCTGATATTATGCCCTCGCGTCGTTCAGCACAAGGCTTCCATGACGTAGTCGCTGAATAAGGATTCTCCCAAAGTGATGGAGGCTCTTTTACCTACTTACAGTGAAAACCATGCCATTAAAAACACAATCAAACTGAAAAGATGACAACATGAGAGAAAAAGGAAAAAGTAGATATTCATTTGAGCTTACATGAGGGCAGTGAAGAGTTATTCCCTCTTTTCTGCACAAATATGGAGCATTCTGCAGCCAAAGCAGAGACAAGGGTCAAAACAGAAATGCCTAAAACCTGGAGGATGAGCATGGCAACTGTATTTCTGATAGTTTTTACAAGTAAAATATTTGCAAGTGAAATTAGAAGTTAGAATCCAGTTAACAAGTCAGTCTTATCTTAAGGAGAACCAATTAAAAGCCAGGCAAAATAATAGGATGTTGCACAGTGCAGACCACTATCAAATTAATCAAATAGTTAAAGGTAGAGCCAAACTCATTTTCATATGCAGAAACATATCTACGCAGGGCCATCCATGCAGTGCAACTTCACATCAATCAATTAAGAAGATTATCTCTCCATGCTTAAGTAAATTAAACTTCAGTTGGTTTATTCAAATCAACTTTAAACTACATAAACTTTTATGCTCAGTACATCTCACACTTGGCGCAATTCAACTCAGAAATATTTGCTAGCACATACCAGTTTGCCATCCGTACTCAGTTTCTAGACTACACCTACGTAAAGAATATTTCTTCTCTCACTCTATACCTTGAAAAACAACCATCAGTTGCTCAGAACTGATATCATCCTATCATGTCTTTTTATGGCCTCTGGATGGTAACGACCAATATTGTTATTGAAGATGGTACAGTCAAAATATAAGAACATATGTGACTCACAAACCATAGGTATCAACGCATCCAAGCTGTGAAACTAGAAATATAGCCCATTCCAATCCCAAGAGTTCAATTCTAGGGATCCAAACACCTTTTTGATGCATTTTGTTTTATCCTTTACTACTTAAGTTACTGATCACCAAGTTCAGACTTTTATGGTCCACAATATAGACCTCGTTTTACAAAACAACCAGAATTCCGCCTGCCAAATTCTGCTTTTCACAAATAAGGAGCATACTCCACTGACCAGTTTCAATCAAAGCAATAAGTAATCTTTCAACACCAAAGAGAAGGGAAAGAAAGAACTGACGCGTTCAAAGAATTTTAAATCAAACAAGCATGCACATTTCCACATAAACTACACATAAAGAGGGCATCGGCCTACCAATCGTTTGACAACAGAAGAAACTGAAATCACGGCTGCGAGAACAACAGCGACGAGTATGAAAATCGAGATCTTGGATCTATGAGGATGCGGCCTATACAGATCATCGTTGGGGAAAAAATAGTGCGGGAGAAAGGACTGCATATATGAACGGAACGAACGATCCCGGGTATAACGATCGCGCCCATTGTCATCGTCGTCGTCAGGGGCGGAGTTGTAGTCAGAGGACAACGGGGACGGGGCCACAGCGGAGGCAACAGGAGAAGGGGTGGCGCGGCTGCCGATGGAGCTCGAGTGGCGGAGCTCCGCCGTTGCTCGCTTCGGGCTGTACGCCAGCTTGAGATTTGGTGTTTCACTCTGCTTGGCGTGGTTTATCTCGGCTTTGAAGTTGCTTCAGTATAGTGCGATGAGCAGTCGACAGTGTGTGTCTGCGTGAGAGAGAGAGAGAGAGAGAGGAGAGGTGTAGGCGGGCCAGAGTAATTATCTAGTGTTGCTGACACTCCATGTGACTGACCTCAGAGGGTATTTTTGTAGAAACCCAAGGATGAAAATGTATCCCAAGAGGGTATTATTGTCATTCTATTTGTTTAATCTTGTTTTATCAAAATACAAAGTCACACACTTACGTTTCAATCATACATTATCTTAATTTGAGAAATAAAATATCATTCTTTTGTAAGAAATGAAGCATATATTCAAATTTTACTACTAATTTTGATAATAATGTCTTTTACATTAGATTTCTTTTGAGTCTAGAAAATAATAAAATGGGACAAAAATATGATAAATAGATAAATAATTTTTAAGCACGACCAAACAATAAAAACTTTGTACACGACAATGACAGAACAATACATAGTCGAAACATGTATTGGTTTGTTTTGAAGCAGCCCACTTGGTGACTCCCTTTTTTCACAGTACCACGAACCTCGCCCTCTTGAATACAATCGAATTTTGCTTTTTTTAAGAGCAATCCATAAGGGCCAGTTTGGTTTTATTTCCAAAGTCATTTTTAATTTCTAAATATTTTTAAAAATTGAAAAATTAGTTATAAATTTGAAATAAAAATAAAAATGTATTTGAATGATTTGTTGAAAAATAATGATTGAAATATGTATAGAATTAAAAAATTGATTGATTTATATTTTTTTATATTTAAAAAGAAATATTTTTTAAAAATATATGTATATTTTATTAATTTTGAAATAATTGTTGATATTTTATGTTAAATCAAATTTAAATTTAATTGATATAATAATAGAATGATAAAGTAGATTTAGAAAGAGTTTAAAAATAAAAATAAAATTAGTTTGAGTGAAAATAGAGAGCGATAATTTTTAATTTTTATTTCCGAATGAAAATGAAAAAGGGCTACGGAAATAAAACCAAACAGGCCGAAAAATTCCCAAAAAAAACGTTGGGAATTAAGTGTTGATGTGATGATGTAATGATAATGCATTTTAAACATTTAGAAAATTAAAATTGGTCAAAGTAAAATTAAGGATAGCAACCACCATTGATGTGGATAATCTCAAGTTGACCCACAAACCTGCAGCATCTGCAATAAACAAATCCCATTCCATAAAAGTGAAAAATAATTGTCCATGTGAGAAATAGACATCCCTTTTCTTTATTGATGCCTATTATATGTTTGGTTGTTGTGCCAAAAGGCAACTAGAAAGCTCTTCAAAGCCTTTGGTGCTGAATGCAGAGACGGTTAGGTGAAGAAAGATTAAAGAAAGGGCCATAACACTGGTTGTAAATCCATCTGTTAACACACAGAATTATTCCCTGTACAGCATCTATTTAGAATTGAAACAGAGATTTCCTTCCTCCTTACATCTCACAAGCAGAACCAGAAAGAACTTGTCCTGCTTTGGGATGCCAATGCAAATCACTAGAGCTGCAAACATATGTTTAAAAATCAAAGATCCTGCTGCCTGCCTGCCTGTGTGTTTCTTACATTTGCTTGATCCCATTATCTAGAACATTCTTGTCTAACGAGAAGCCAGCCAGACGCTCGAGGAGCTGCACTGGTTCCTCACCTTCCTTGACTATCTGGAATAACATGAAAAACCAAATTCAAGAACTTGGCTACTGCAAGTTGAAACCATTGTGGTCCCATCTTTCATATTTATATTTGGCTAGTTGGCAACACTTCTCAGCTTTATTAATAAGTCCCTTTATTGTTGAGCCTATTATGTTAGTTTGTCGATAACGACTACTAATATTTCATAGAGATTTAAGGGCAGTTTACCATGGTAGAATAACGGTAGAATGTTGTTTCAATTTAACAGGATTAAATACCTTAATTTGAGCATCTGTGCTGAAACCCTCCTCAATGAGAAGATTACGACCAACTGTCTCCAGATAGGCATGATTATCCTCACATTTGCTATCATTCCTGATCAACTCACTATGACTTCCCTTTGATGGCACGTTACGCCCTATCCAAACATATAAAGCATCAGCAATTTTTCTGCCAAAACTTACTGCAGGAATAAGTATAATATAAACTGATCTAGAATCAAGGATGCCACAATGCATGTCCATTTTATGCATGGAAGGCCACTTGTACAATACTAGGTTAGTTGCTTCTGCTATTTTATTAGTCATATCATCCACTGTAAGATGAAATGTGTCCTACTTCTTTTCATCCCGTAATCTGCCTAAAACTTCAGCATCAACCGCATAGCCTTTTGCATCTGAAATTGGCTGTACCCCATCCATCTCAGAAGAAACCTCACAACTGAAGTTGCTTGCAACATCCGGCATCACATTATTTTCTGATTGTCCCGTCAAGTTTTCTGAAATTTGAGATGCCTCATCAATGGAGGGCAAGGTCATCCGAGGAGGAAGACTGCTTGCCCTACGCTCTGCAAGGGAGGGCAAAGTTTCTCTAGAGGTTGAACACAAACCTGCTGCTCTCGAAACATGACAGGCAAAGGTTGCCTCTTCTGTTGGAGGGAAAGTCACATTATCAACTACACATGCACTTTCGTCTACAGGACCAACATGTTGCTCTAGTCGACCACTCTTACCAGGATCAGCATCCCTAGGTTCAAGTCTGTAAGGTGAAGGCTGAGCAGACACAAATGATAAGTCAGACCAGTTAGAAGATGAAGGTGAGAAGGTAAATGAACTTGAATAATCAGACGTTGAAGGTGAGACTGATGGTGATGTTGAACTAGATTTTGGTTTGCTAACAAAAAAGGAAGAAAAAGAATCCACCAAATTGAATGATGGTGACTGTGACAGTGAAGTATCAGAAAGGGCAGCAGGAAATCCCAATTCTTTTAAGTTATTCTCCGTCCAACCTGAGCTGCTGGTTAGACATGGAGCAAATGAATCTGGCGAGTCACGCTGACTACTTGATCGCATTGAACGATCAGCAGAAGGGTCTGTGTCTTCAGGTTCTTTACAAATACCCATTGTCTCTAGTCCATCACGTGACTGCAAGGCACCAGAGTCCAATTTAGAAGAGGTGGTAAGTTCTTTGACAATACCATTGGCAAACTTTCTTCTCAATCCATACCAATCATTGTCTCTGGCAGGAAGACATGTCTCAGTTCCTGCTTCTGATAATGAACATGGTGGTACAACCCCACCAGCAAAGGCCCCTTGAAATATTTCAAAATCTAAATCATACTCATCGAGTTTCCTTTGATTGAGAGATGGATTAACAGTAGCAGGCATCATGTCAGGCGCTGCAGACAACCTCTTTTCCTCCTCGGACTTTCCATGACTGCCTTCTACTAAACCTTTTCTGCAGCTGAAAGCATCCCAGAACTCAAATGTCTCTTCACCTTCTTTGATAGTTATAATTGGACTCTGGGCCTTTTCGTATCGAATAACTTGGGCTGCGGCTGCCCTGGCGTTGTCAGACATCACTAGGGAGCAATGCTTCCCGATCCACACATATAAACCTGAAGGTATGTGAATAATGAAAGCTCCACGGGAATCAAGCCTGTCGGCAGCTGGCTCACTTAACATTTTTGGTACAAGATGAAGGGGATCATATGGTGAGTGAGGTGCCATTCGGTACATTCTAAGCACAGAAGTTGGGCTTGCAGGTAGAGCATGTACCCTTTTCTGGCATTGCAACAGTTGGCAAGCAAATCCCACATTCGGGTTAGTCACTCCTCTAGCTGCTTTGACATGCTGGAAAGCATCATCAAAGCTCTGTCCTTCTTTCCACATAAGATATGCAATGACCAACGAGGTTGATCGAGACACCCCCTGACAACAGTGGACAAAGACCCGCCCTCCTTGTTCACGAACATCTTCAAAGTAATCAAACACATCATAGAGAATGCTCGTAATATCCTCAGATGGACAGTCCTGCAGCCAAAGCGTCCTGTACACGAGCTCATTCTTGAAATACTCTGGGCAAACAAACCCCACACAGTTGAGTACATGGGTGATGCCATTCTGGCGGAGGATTTCACGATTCTTAGCAATTGCATCACTTCCCAAATATATATGATCTAAAATCCTTGAGCATTCCTTATCAAAAAAGGCAAGTTCGTCTTTCCTACATTCAAATTCTCTTGGAGGGTGATCTGCAGTTGAACTTTCACGAGGTGTAATCGGTCCAGACCTCGCACCAGGAGTCGGAGGATTTGGCCATATGCCAAGATCATCTGACCCAGCTCTCGGCCATTCCTCAATGCTTGGTCGGATAATAGAAAGAGGCTGGAGTGGCGGCAAACATGCCCGAGCCTTGCTGTTCCATTGTGGCTTAGAAATAGACTTTCTTGGTGGGCGCTCAGTCCATGACACCGACCTCGAGTATGTCTTCCAACTTCCACCAGATGCCTGATCTTTATCTTCTTCCCTTAACATTTCAAAATTTAAGCTGCCACTCTGTGAAACCAAGTAAACCTCTTGAGTATTCTATTGGATAACCTCATAATAAAAACCAAAATGAAACCCCAATATTAGGGGAATGACAGAATTCAACCAAATTTAAAACTTTCAAAAAGAAACCCTCAATTGAATTTCCTGGATTCCCACAAGATATATCAAATTGGAGTGGTGAACCCAAAAAGGTAAAACCTTTTTACACATTTCCAAATTCCAAAATTTCTCCAAATTTCTGCAAAGAGAAACCCATAAAGGCAATCATCACATATCCTGTGCTCAACAATTTTTAACTCCAAATTCAAAAATTCAACCATTTTTTTCTAACCTAAACCCTTGACCAAAGATTTGTTCTTTCTCCTCTTCACACCGAGATGAGAAAGACAAATCAAACACAAACTACGACCGAGTAGAAACCCACTAAACAGAGCTACCAAGTGGACGAAATTTCAACACAAACTATAAAAAAAAAAAAGAAAAAATAACACATAAAATTCAATTCAACACAAAACCCATCTGAACTACAAATATAGTTAATTAAATAAAAGTCACAAATCAGTCTAAGGAATTTTCAAAAGAAACTCTTTTTAAAAAATAAACACTTACATGAACTTGTTTGGCCGTTGCGCATAAGCAGCACACATTTGATTAGCACGCAGTGTGCATATGGAGATATTATTATTATGAAAAGAAAAGCAAAAAAAAACAAAAGAACAGGAAAGGATCCGTTTAACAAAGAGTTTTCTTTCTTTTTCTTTCTCTATTTTTTTTTAAGAGAGAGAAAGGGAGATGGAAGAGAGAGAGACGGGAGAGAGTCACGTAAGCCAAACGGGAAAGATTGAAACAGGTTGGCAATCTTATAGATCTGGAATAGGAGGGGTCAAGTGCCACGTCATCATAGATGACTCTTTTTTTTTTTTTTTCCTTTTTTAATTTTTTAACTTATAATTCTAATTTTAATTTTTGCATAACAACCCTTTTTATTTTATTAATCCCTTTTTGTTGCATATATTGGTTGTTATCTTGTTATATATACATGAGCCAAGGTTAGTCGATAGACCATTAGTTCTTGATCAGTCAAAAATAATTTTACGTTCATTTATCATAAATAAAATTTAAATTTAAATTTAAAAAAAATAATTAAAGCCATTTCAAGAAGATCCTGACAAAAACTCTTTGTACTAATCAAAGCGACTCAAAAAAAATAAGGTTTTAGATTTATTTTTAAAAATACTCTGAATAATAGAATAAATATCTTTATCATCAATATGTAGTTAAAAAAAATTTAAATGACTTGCAAATTGATTTGATGAAATAGCATGAAGAATTCCATGAAGAGAAAATACCCTTTGTCATTAATTTGGTGTGTCAATAGCCCTTCACTAAGTACTACCAATAAAACCATTTGGGGAAAATTTTCCAAATTCTAGAAACCCCCATTCCAATTCATTCTTGAAGTCAAATGAAACTGCCTGACCAGATATAGGGATTTTGTTGATTTTTTTTCTTTTTTTTTTTTTTTGTTGGGGGGGGGGGGGGGGGGGGTTTGGGGTGTTCAATCAAATTTCAAGTTAATGAAACCTGCACCAATGAACAAATGTGGCAAATTAATGATGAGTTTGGGTCAATGGGTTTTCTGGAAAAGGGGGGGGTGGGGGGTGGGGTGAATTTAGTTAATTGATGTATCTCAAGTTTATATAATGATTCTTATGATAATTATTCAATACATAATTACGATTGCTCTCATTTACCCTTATTATTCTTCTAAAAACTTACATGAATTAGGTATTTTACTGATAATAATATGTATATTGAATATGTTCTAACCGATCGATAGAATTCCTTATTCATAAGTTTTGTTGAAGGGAAGTTGTACTTCTTGAAAAGCTCTTGATAGAAATAGAAAGTAGAGAGATACTAAGATAAGTGAAAATGGAACACTATTCAGTGAAGAGTTCAACATCCGACCAAAATCGAACAACAACTATCATTTCAACATCTTTACTTACTTTAATCAGAATTATGCTAAAATTAGTATCTTCTTTTTTAATAATTGTAACTCTTATTTATTCTTTTTACATAGTATCAAGTATGATACTTATCCTATAAAAGGAACTCCCATAACAATATCAAATATATTACTATTTTAATGCATAGCCTCATCAAGTATGATACCACATGCTATGGATGCATATGTATACAATTGTCTTTTCATAATATAATTACATTTATCAATTATTTCTTAAATATTGCAACATTAACCAACAAGTGTCAAAGGAAAAGAGGGTCACATGATTTATTTTTGCTTTGTTCAATGTGCATATAATTTGTGGGTTAATGTACGTAATGACGAGCTTAATTATAACCAAAGATTGATATTTTAAGGCAAAAGAAATGATAATTTACTTTAATACTCATTGTATATAAATAATAATTAATAATACACAAAATAGTGATGTGGCCATTTCTCTCTTTAAAAAAATGGTAAATAGTCATTAATAATTATTGTTCATTAGTATGGATTATGTAGATGACAAAATGAAGCATATCATGATTGAATCCATGACTTCCACACTTGTCCACTTGTGGAACATCTAGAATTGGGGCCCATTTGGTTTTATTTTCATTTCCATTTTTTATTTTAATTGTTTTCAAATTTAAAAAAAGTAGTTAATGAAAATGAGTTGAAAATAAGTTTGTATTCGATATGTTGTTGGAAAAGTAATGATTATATTGGATTTAGTAGGTTGTAAGTAGAGTGAGATAAAAATAATGGAATAGAAAAAGAGAAGATATATATGTTATTGGGGAATATATTTTGAAAATGAAAATGAAAATAATATAAGGTGAAAATATATAAAAAGTGTTGTGTTTCATTTTTAAAATAGTAGAAAATGTGAAAATAAAACCAAAAATGCCCTAAATTTATATAGTCCTTGTAGTATAGTATACAACTAATTCTTCATATTGAAAAATTTGTATTTCTTCGTCCTATTGTGGAAAACAAATATAATCTGGGGCTTGTTCTCATATGTTTTAGCTATTTTTTAGAAAAAAATTTGGGGAAATGGGTTTTTAGGAGAAAATTTGGAGAATATACCATGTGTTTCTTTTTGTTTTGGTGAAATATGAAAAATGATTTGAGAATAAGTTATTTGTTTCTTTATTTTTTGGGGAGAGATAAACTTTACTGTAAATGTCAAATCAATTGCTTTTTTGTTGGGTTTGTAAGGTAAAAGTGATTTTTTTATGTATTATATATATGTATTTTTATAGTTGGATGATGTGTGTATATATGTATAAATATTTGTAATGATTGAAATATGAGTGTAATTAATTTAATTAGTTATTTATTTTGAAATTTATATTTTCATAAATTTAATATTAACAAATGATGTATTATTTGGTCATATTAATAAATATTAATCATTCATGAAATCATAATTATATTTTAATTATAAAAAATTAGCTTATATAATAATTATAATTATTTAACTATTTATTACTTACAATTTATGTATAAATAAAACTTGATTATTTATTAAAATAAATAATTTTTTTAATAATTTATGTATATATAAGACTTAATAACAATCATCAAATTAAAAAAAATAAATAATACTATATTATATAAAATTACATCATCTTAAATTATTTATTAAACAAATAAGCATAATATTTAATTATACATAAAATATGACACATAATTAATATACAAATAATAAGTTATTTAAATAAATTAATTTAATAAGTTATTTAATTATTTTAACACATTATTTAATTAATATGTTATTTAGTAAATAAATTACTTAGTAATAATCCAATAATTTTACTTAAATTTAATTAATTCTCTCAACAATTACTTTAAGCATATCAATATTAATTTATCAAAGTTAATAGATTATTACATAAGTATCACCCTATAATCAAAATTTTATTATAATTTTAAAAAAATGAGAAGATTAATATTTAATGAAGAATATTTTTTGAAGAAGATTAATTTATTTATTATATCAAATCAAAACATCTTAAGTTATTTATTAAATGAATAAATATAATTTTAATTACTACATTAAATATTAGTTACATTATTTAATTAATAAGTGAATTTAATTAATTTAATATGTTATTCAATAAATAAATTATTTAGTAATAATATAAATAATATTTAATTAAATTTAATTCATTTTTCGATAATTAATTTAATTAAATTTGTAGACATAAGTTTTAGAATTTTTTTTACCTAATAAAATTTTAATATTTATATACATATGTATGTAGGCATGTGTGTGTGTGTGTGTCTATATATATATATATATATGAATGAGTAAAGTGGGAGAGTAGCAAATGAATAAGTAATGTGAAAGGTAGAGCGAGAAAAGTGATGATGAGGTAGGTGTGATTTTTAGAGTGTAAGATTTTTTTGGTATAAAATTTGAGTTTTTTGGGAAAAATATTGGAAAATGTGTCTCCATTTTGAAATTTTTTGGGAAGTTGGAAATTTTTTTGGGAAAACATAGAAGTACAAGCCCCTATTTATTTACTTTTTATCCATTTTACACCAAATTCATTAAATTTTTGCCTTGTTTTATTTCAAAATGTATACTATAGTTTTTCACCATCAACCTATAACATGGGTTCGAGGTTCGCGTCCTATAAGGAGGTAGTTGGGGAATCAACAAATTCAAAAATTGTTGCGCATACTTTTTAACATTTTTCTGATCCATCACATTCCAAGTTGTTGAAGTTTGATAGAGGCTGAGGATGAAGCCCATGAGAGGCCCACTTGTTAAGAGACCTTAGGTTGTTGGGGTTGGGGATCAATTTTCAGCCCAAGGAGAAAGCTGTGATTTTCACTTTGTGATGACATACATTTAGCCGGAGATGTTTGGAGTTTCCAAGAACCAATCAACATTCAGTTTGTTAGGATTCGAATCCTGAACGTCGTGTATATATATATATGTGTGTGTATGTGAAGAATATGTCAAGGGTGTTTGGATAAACTTATTTAAAAGGTTTTATAAGTTTCTATATTTTATAAAATGTTTGCGGAATTTATAAGATGTTATATATATATATATATATATTTTTTTTAAATAAGTTCTTAAAGTTTTTAAGTAAAATAATAACTTGAGGCATATAAGTTGTTAATAATGATATTGTAAGTAATATGATTAAAATTAAGTTAGCTTGTTAAGATTTTTAAATTAAGTTATGCACTCTTTACTTTTTTAAAAAGAGTTTATAAGCTCATAACATCTTATTTTAGGAACTTATAAGCTATTTTTTGAAAAATTTACCAAACATCTTTTTATATCTTGTAAGCTATCAAACACCTTATAAGATATTTTGAAAAGCTTGTAAGCTCACCCAAATACCTTCTAAGTCAATTTACCACTTGGCGCAATTGTATCGGTTAAAAACATTTTCATTTTTGTTCTTTCCTTTTCTTTTCTTTTAAATATATATATTTGGAAGAATGGATCAAAGTTGTTGTCCTCATGGAAATATACTCATCAAGAAATTGTACAAGTATGAACTAGCAACAAAGGTAGAAGGAAATAAGGAATTTTCTTTCTATATATAGAATATTGCATAAGGAAGTAGGTACAACTGGACTAAAATATCCCTAAAAAGAGAAAGACCAAGTTAACTCAAATTTGGAACTTACTCATTGTAATCGATTTTTCTTGATCCTGCCTGATTAAATTGAAAATGGACAACTCTTTGCTCAATATAAAATTGAATTATAAGTTTTCTTAAACAAAGAAATTTTACGGAATGTTTGGTTATATTTTCTCAAAATAAAATTATTTCGGAAAAACATAATCAAACAAACACTCATTTTCCCTTCAAATCACTAAAATGATTTTCCTAAAATATCCTCTCTTATATTTCATTATTCCCAAAACTTTCCCATTTTTATATATATTTTATTATTATTATAACAAATAAAAAAAATCACTCAATTCCACTTTTATCTCAAAAACTTAACAAAAAAACATTAATTTAACTGCTAAAATATAGAATGTTTCGTTCAAAACATAAACAAATATATCAAAACTTTCCAAAATCAATTTTTAACTATTACACAAAACATAATAAAAATTCATTACATTCTCAAACACAACTTTCACATTCCTAGTATGATTATTAACATTTATTCTCCCAAAATACATATTAAAATCGTACAAAAAATATAACCAAACATTGTCTTAATTTTACATAACTGGTTGACCAAAAGGAACGTCGTGGTAGCTCCTCCAAAGGTTGCGTGCAAATGCACATTTCTTGTGCTTCAATGCAATATGACTTCTACCAATTTTTCTATTTAATTTAATTATGGAGAAGTAACCTATATTTTCTTACCCGTGTTTGGTTTCATTTTTCAACATCCATTTTTATTTTTACTACTATTTAAAAATTGAAAACCATCAATCTCTATCCATTTTCACTCAAAATATTACTATTTTTATTTTCATATTTTTTTCAAACCTATTATATCATTTGATTATCGCATCAATCAAATTTAAATTTAAATTTGATATAAAATACCCACTATTATTTTAAAATTAATAAAATATACATATATTTTTAAAAAATAGTTTTTTTAAACTTAAAAAATATAAATCAATTATCTTATCAACTTTATACCTACTTTAATCATTATTTTTCAAAAAAAAAATCCAAACACAATTTTATTTTTATTTTCAAGCCATAACTACTTTTTCAACTTCTGAAATTCCACGAAATCTGAAAATGGCTGTGAAAATAAAACAAAACTGCCTTGCAAGTTGCAACCGTGTCTGATTTTCATCCTACTTTTCTTGGAAATTGCCAGACAAGAATAATGGCTACCTGGAGTGGCTAAAGTGTAAAATTGGAAAATTTTAAAATTTATTGCGTTGACTTTCTACCGCGATGACTTGGAAATATATATGTAGCTTCTTTTGCTTCATATCACTATATAAATCAATCTTTTATATCAGTTTAGATATTTCTTTCTGTTAAACTAAGTTCCTGTGAATATTTGTTTGATCTCATAGTTTTTGGCTTTAAAAAGTTTGCTTTTTTGGTTGAATTTGAGGCTCAATTTTTGTACATAGTATTGAGAGTGATGGGAAACAAAAGTTCAAGCCCAAGAAGATTTTCATCATCATTTGATGATCATGGCTACCCACAGACTCCATACAGTAGTACTCCTCACCACCCATATTCCACGCCGCGGCACCACCACGCTCCGGCGGCCTACAGCTACGCGCCGCCACCCCCTCAGCCACCAGGCCGCCGGCTGGACAGGAAATTCTCAAGAATTGCTGATAACTACCAGACTTTGGATGAGGTTAATTAGGCTATCCCAAAAATGTTCTTCTTAGAATTTTATGTTGTCATGGTTCTGTCTCAAGTCTACTCAAGTCAACTCCCATGTCTTATTATGCAATTTAGTTTGTAAATTGGTAGTTTTTTTCCTTCTTTTCAGGTTACAGCTGCTCTTTCTAGATCTGGCCTGGAGTCTTCAAATCTTATTGTTGGGATAGATTTTACAAAGAGCAATGAGTGGACAGGTTCATTTTCCTATCTGCACCTTGTTTTAGTGATATTTTCCTAAAGATAAAACTAATATTTTTGGCTGAAATTCAGGGGCCAAGTCTTTTAACAGGAAAAGTTTGCACCATATTGGGAGTGGACCAAATCCCTATGAGCAAGCAATATCTATCATTGGGAAAACCTTGTCTGCCTTTGATGAGGATAACCTAATTCCATGTTTTGGATTTGGAGATGGTACTTTAATATCAAAAGGGCTTTGCTTAGAAAACAATGGAAGTTCTTTCTTCCTCTTCCTTTTAGTTTTGTCAGTACTTACAATTTGAGTTGTATGGCATTCAATTTCTTGCAGCCTCAACACATGATCAAGATGTCTTTAGTTTCTATCCGGATGCAAGGTTTTGTGATGGATTTGAAGAGGTTTTAGGAAGATATAGGGAATTAGTTCCTCAACTTCGACTTTCAGGTATTGGTGATGTCTCTTAATTGGGCAATTACTCGTGCTGATACAATAAGGGATGGAGTGAGAAGGGGGCTGATAGAGACAGTCGCCCTCGTCAAATTTATACAATAATATATTATACATACGTTCTTATTAAAATTTAAAAATTTTCCCACTCTAAAGATAGTACGTTGTTTTTATATTTTGTAAAAAGTCAATCTTGTGGTTTAAAATTAGAATTCCTGGCTCCGTCCCTAGTATTGGCAGGCCAAAGCCTAATTATAGTTGAAACTTGAAATTAACAAACACCTGCATTTGATTCCAGGCCCAACATCATTTGCACCAGTTATAGAAATGGCTACGAGCATTGTTAAGGAAAGTGGAGGGCAGTACCATGTTTTACTCATAATTGCAGATGGGCAGGTGATCCATTTAGATTTAAAAGAATCAAGCAATTCAAATTGTTCAGGACTTTTTATACAGGGATTCTCCCACTATTTCTGCAATTATTTTTCTGACTACCTTAACAGCAAAATGGCTGCTGAATCAGGTGACAAGAAGTATAGATACTCCACGTGGTAAACTGAGCCCACAGGAGAAGAAAACAGTTGATGCTATTGTAAAAGCAAGGTAAGAAAATCTTTTGCCAAGGCTTGGACCATTTTCTTGTCTGGTATAATATTCTAACATCCCCTCTCAATTACTACAGCGACTATCCCTTGTCAATTGTTGTTGTCGGGGTTGGAGATGGTCCTTGGGACATGATGCAGGAATTTGATGACAATATTCCTGCCAGAGCATTTGACAATTTTCAGGTAAGCATAGGGCCAATCAATTCTAACAGAATTTCCAGTTTAAATGACACTGTTTGAGACCAAACTAGTTACATTTTCCTATGTTTTCTGTTAGTTTGTCAACTTCACAGAGATCATGTCCAGGAATGTGGATCATTCCAGAAAAGAGGCAGAATTTGCCCTTTCAGCATTGATGGAAATCCCCGCTCAATATCAAGCTACAATAGAGCTCAGCATATTGGGGTAACGATTGAATTTATCTTATTTACTTTTAACTTTTACTTGCAATGTATTATTTGATCTGGAACTGATAGCATTCAAGATGACTCATATTGGTCAATTCCTGTATTTTTCCGTGTTCTTGAGCAGCCATCAGACTGGAAATGCTCCTAGCAGAGTTGCTCTTCCACCACCTGTTGGCAGAAGTAATTCCAGCAATCGATATAAACCTTATAGTTCAAGCAGTTTCCAGAGGAATGCTTCCCTTTACCAAGAATATGAAACAACTTCACAGATGGGATCATCCTCGAGCTCTCTTTATGACAGTAAGGTAAGAATCCTACATATATATGCTCTTATGATTCTGCTGAGGATCTTTTCAGGAATTCTGATCTTGTTTTCTGAAACAGGTTTGCCCCATATGTCTTAGTAGTTCAAAAGACATGGCTTTTGGCTGCGGGCACCAGGTAAAATAATAATGCCATTTTTACTAATTGTAATAATTTCCTTTTGTATCAAATTAAATTGAGCACAAGACTGATTATATATTTTTCATTGTACATGTATTGATCTGGAGCAGACCTGTTGTGAGTGTGGAGTGGATCTTGAATATTGCCCAATATGCCGGAGTACAATCACAACAAGAATAAAGCTTTATTCATAGGCATGCATTGATACTCCATCTTAAAGAATTTGTCAACCCGTGGTGCCCTGAATCATTCTGGTCTGGATGGATGGAGAATTCGATACAAACCTCAATATGTCTCTTCCTTCAGATTTCCTTTTCCTTGTAAAAAGAATATTTTGAGCATGAAATGTACATATTAGATGTATAGAAAGGATTTATCTGGTCTTGATCAATAATGCGGTAGGTTTCTGGTGTACAGAGGCTGAAAATTTCTGTTAAAAATTTTCACTTGGAGTTGAGCATGTTTCTTTTGTATTTCTTTTCCTTTCCTCCCCAAAAATTCTTGTACATCAAATATGATGTTAAAGGAAAACCTAAAGGAAAATTCTAGTTTGATGCTAACCTACTTGACACAAACTGTACATTCTTCAATTTTGAAAGTTACCAAATTTCATAAAGCTAAAGAGGTGATTGCATTAAAAGGAATGACCAACATCCGAACAGGGTAAAAGGGGCTCAATCATTTTGCATGTTGTAACATCATACACTGGTTCATCCATCTCGCCCACAAGGTTCTATAGAAATGTGATTCCGTAAAGATGATTATAAATCCCTAATAATCTGATACATGGTTTCAAGATGGGTAAATTAGGCACAATACATAACAATTTCAACTGAAGCTACACGTAAATAAACCAGTTCGTCCGCGTATCACTCTCAGTAATGCATTCATGAGCTCTTCATGTGACAGAAGATGCATTCCAATCTCCATCATTCTTCCATTGCATCTCCCCCTTCAATCACTTCTACCCTCTCTCTCAATGGCGTGATCTTTGTGAACAACACTTCTGCAGAAGGAAAAGAATAATCAATGATGGGAATGAATCACCACATAAGTTACACTGTTACACCACAGCACAAGAAGCAATTACGAGAATGTCTAAACCATGCAGAATAACGTTGTCACCCACGAATAACTAGTGAATGAAGAAGATGCTAACCAGTCTTCTTGGAAAATGAGTAACCCTTCTCACTGATATACGTGCGAGGATTTGGCAAAAGATAATTTCTCAAGTACTCTTGCTTTCCCTGAAAGATTTGTTCGGAAATGCTTGCTTGAAAGTACACAATCACATCTAAGAAATAGGTGGAAATCATCAAGGATAACAAAAGCAAACCTTTGTTATTACACATATGTCTACATTGCTTCCACTTCCCAAATCATTAAATACTCCGGAGCATATTGCTTCAGCCACCAATTTAATTCCTTCATCCCTCTGCAAAGTCACTTGTAGGCTTAACTCAAAGAATTTGCATTTATTAAGTCTTGGATGCTACAAGAAGTGATGAACTTACGCTCAGCCCTTCACGATATTTAGATTCAAAAACGGCCATTGCAGCAAGGGAGCCAGAGCCCATGGTGGCAAATGGTAGTGTGTCCGTTGAACCATGTGGATATATCTAGGAGCAAGTCATTCAACAATATGTTAGACCTCACAAGATAAAATAAAAGTACATATTGGCATTCCCAGGGCCAAAAGTAACTCACAGTATGTAAGTGTGGGCCTGTGGCATCAACTCCACCAAGCACCAATGCAGCTGATACGTAGCCTTGATAGCTGATTCAGAAATTATATTAATGGACTTCAAATTGTGATATCTCATTGAAGAAATGATAGTGCTGCAAACATCAATCTCAGAATAAAATGTAACCTAAATAGATGAGACTTCAGAAGTGTAAGAGCTGTCACAACCCTGGACTCACGACCAGTGTGATAGCGGTGCAGCTTCAGCTGAGAGCTAACCATGTCTAGTGAAAGCATTACGACAAAAAATGTTAAAAATTAGATGTGTACAAGGCAACACATAGATCTCTACAAACAAGCAAATCTGTTATCAATGGACACAATGAGTTAGAATTAAGTTAATATTACCAGTAACAGCCTCTGTATCGGCAGCCGTCCCAGCTCCACAGCAATAGATATTTGGAGCCATGTAGTGAATTTTCTCACAATTTTTATCAGCAACTATCGGGCCTTCGGTGGCTCGTGTGTCTGCTCCCAGAATGACTCCATCCTGAAGCATGTGGAAATTTATCAACCACAATGTGTTTAAGCAATTAGTTATCCCTTCCCACGGATTTCCATTCCAATTGGTCTCCAAAGATCAGTTACATTAATTGGTAACCCTAATTATTCATCGGGAACTGAATGAGGCTATTGAGACACTTTATCTGAAGTTATAAAATGTGCAGCTTTCGTAGGATAATTTCGACATCAGACTATACTTCTCATGAACTTTTCAAGATGTTCAACCGTCAATAAATAGATGTACTAATACATAACCTTCAAATCACAAAAAATTCCAATTCAAAATGTTATTTCATTTTTCTGCCAGAACTAATATCCCATTATATATCACAAGGAAAGATGGATAGACACTTGACCACATCAGTATTACATATGTCTTGTATTTGTATATAAACAGACACCAATAGCAGTTTATATCACCATGCATTGCGTAAGATTCAACTCAAGGAAGACTCATATTCATCTGGGATAAGCATCCAAACCAACAAATGTACTAAAGTACATTCAATGAAGTGCAAAAGGCCATCTAATTATTATTGTTGATACTTAACAGCTTATATTGCTTGTCTGAAAGTCTGAATTGGTATCCCTAAATTCATACCACTTCACACAAAGAGAAAACGAAACAAGCATATGCATGCAGCTGCCGGAACCCAATATGTATCTATTATTTTTTCAGACCTCAAACCTGATGTAGAATTTATTCAGAATTTAAAAGGCATATCTGCAGAGCTTCTTATCAAGATATCCAAATTATACAACACAATTGCCACCCTAATATCAGTAAAGAAAATGCCCATAAAAAGCTCCTAACTTTGGTCTAAATTATCAATCTCCCAAAGAATTATCCACATTTAAAGGAAGAAAATCACAAAAGAATATATCAAAACAAACAAAACCTATGAATGAAGCAAACCCGAGCATACTTCTAAATCAGTCAAATCAATTGCAACAAAAAGAATGTCCGAAAAAATTAAAATAAAAAAGAAATCAACAGAATTTACCTGAAAAATTAACCCAACAATTGTAGTACCGGTTTTCAGAAAAGAGGGTTGCTTCAAACCTTTCTGCACAAGCATTTCATTCCTTTTGCAAAGATCGAACGAAAACCCTCCCATTGGCCGCATTGATTCTGCTACTTTTGTCATTTTCAGCTAATATTCTACAAAAATAAATTGATCTCACAGCTTAAAAATATGAAGTAAAATAAGAAACAAGGAGACGGCGATGGTGTCGTTAAAAAGTTCTGTGAGCTTGAAGGAGAAGAAAGAAAAGACTAGGAGCGGAGTCGGGTTAATTAATTTGGATTTGGGTTTCAACCCGAGCCCAAATTCTTAAATGAAATTAGGAATGCAAATCAATCGAACTGAGTCGAAAAGTGTTCGATCTTGAATTTCAATTCAAATTCAAGCTCAAGCCATGTTTATATAAATTTCGAGCCGAATTCGAGTCAAATAATTTTTGTTTGCAATTTGCGAGCCTATATATTTTTTTTTTAAAAATATTTATATATAAAAAATATAATAAAATATATTAATTTTTAATTTTTTTTATAAAATAATTTAACTTTTCGAGTTTGAGCTCGAACTTAAACTCGAGCTTATAATTTATTTATAACTTTGAATCTAATGAATCGAGCTGAACCTAGCTGATTCAGGCCCGAACAAGGGTTCAAGCTCGGTTTTCTTAGCTCGTTGAGCTGGAGCTCGATTTATTTGATTCGAGCTTGAACTTAAACCTAAAAAAATGGTCAAAGTTCGACTCGACTTGGCACATTTGCATTTTTAAATTAAATGTTAGAAAAATATTGAAATTAGAAATTAAAGAATTTGATGCATCCTACATTACCTTTTTGAATTGTCCAAAGAAAGTTTCTTGGCTGTCTAAAGATGTGAATCGAATATAAAAATGTCACCATAGTTATCAGATCTCAAATCAACCAAAAACAGATACCCATTTCCTTTTGTGATAATTTAATATTTATAAATTATTTGATTAGCTACTAAAAAGACTCCAATATATATATATATATATATATTATTTGGAGTATTCATTCTATATTTAACAATTAATTTATAGGATACAAAGACATACTTTATCAAAGTTTGAATTCCAAATTTATACTAATTATACATGTAAGAGCAATATCGCTGGATCAATTAGCAGTTTAGGAAACACATTTAAAATGATTCAGAAAACATTGCCTACACCTGCATCTTAAATTTCTTGTAATATCAGGTAAGATCTTCATTCACTTTTTTAAGAATCATTAAGGGTGTAAATGAGTCGAATCGAGTCGAGCCCAAATCTAATAGGCTCAAACTCGGATCGTCTAGTAATTCGCGAGCTCAAACTTGATCGAGCCTAAATAGCCAAGCTCAAGCTTGGCTCGTTGGAATAGACAAAAGCTCGGCGAGCTTTATTGAGCTTGACTTGATAAGACTCGTTATAGAGAAGCAGAAAAACTCAATTCGTATAAATTCGGATGAGCTCAAACTCGAGCTTGTATAGATTTGGATTAACTCGAGCTTATTTAAACTCAAAACAAAATTTATAATGATAATTTTTTAAAATAATTTTACTAAAAATAAAAAATCAAATTATTATTATTATTATAGATTTTATTATATGGGCTTAAATTATAATTATACATATATATATGTGTGTGTATAATAAAAAAGCTTGTTTAGGCTCTTGAGCTTTTCGAGCTGAATATTATTGAGCTCGACTCGTCTCGAATTTGACAAAATCGAGCCGAATATGAGTTTTCATCGAGTCGAACATGAACCGTTTGCAAATCGTTTCATCTCATTTATACCCCTAACAACCACTAGCAAGTACATAAGAATCACTTTTGCAAATGCTATGCTTTTTCTTTTTGTTTTTTTGTCATATATGCTTTTGCTTTGAGTTTCCATCTCTGTGTTAATGGTTATGAGTTTAGCTTTTCTTAACTCGACAAGATCTCAAAATTAATAAAGCAAATTTTCAGCTTTAAGACAAGGTAAAATGTGAGATATTTCCTGAAATTTACTGGAATGGACAAAGCATATTTAAGATATTTAACTCAACTCCATCCTGAATACAATGTATTTGAAGAGTCATAGTGTCAAATTCCCTCCTGTTTCTTCAGGACACCACAGGGTACAATCAAAAAAAGTTAGTCTAATACATTCTCTATCTTACTTTTGTTTTTGTCCCCATTTGCACAAAAGCTTATGCACATTTATATCATTTATAGACCTATTGCAGCTGCTTCTGCTCAAGTAGAGTGGTGTAAGTACTAGAATGTTAGAGAACATGTAGACAAGTCGAGAAAACCATAAAATCCATTAATCCCGGAATCACATCTGGTGATCATGAGCTTGTCTGAAGATGCACAGGTCAATCCGAACCGTCCATCATCCACCAAGGAAGATTTTATCATAAGAGAAATCGTCCTCACGCATGATCCTGATGATCGTGGGCTCGATTCTGAGCAGCTGCTGCATCTAGTGGAGACTACTTTCTGTTCTACTACAGAGGATGTAATTGTTCTTGGTTTATCTTAAACTTAATTTTCTTGGTTACAACTTATCCTGATTTTTACAGCTTCTGCATATCTGGTTTTAGGTTCTTGTTGCTAAATTTGATGCAAATGGTACAAATAATGTTGATCTAATTGGATCAGAAGAGCCCATCTCACTCATCATCTACAAGACCTCAAATGAGGTAATTATATACTTATTACTAACCATTTTTTCTCTGCCTGATCCCATGTATACTAATGTTAACCTTGGATTCACAGATACTTAGCCAATGTTTTGAAGATAAAGATTTGCACAAGAAAACAATAGTCTTACTTGAAATGCTTAGGCATTATAGCTGGGATGCGAAGGTGGTTCTAGCACTTGCATCTTTCACCCGTAGCTTTGGATTATTTTGGCTCATACTGCAGCTACAATCTGATAATGCATTGGCAGTTCTGCTGGCAACGTTTAAACGGCTCCCCAGGGCCGTCCCCATGTTAAAGCCAAAATTCAAGGCTTTGAAGTTGTTGTTCAACACTATGGTGAAGCTGGCAAAATTTATAATCAGTTTTGAGGGAATGCTTCTGCAGCATGAACTTGTGGATGATAAAGCTATGGATGTGACAAAGTCCAAGATTTATATGGCTACTTATTGGATCATTAGAAGCATACTAGTTTGCTCTTCACAAATTGCAGATTTGAGAAACTTGAGACATGAGCAGTGCATGTTCTTTCCCTTCATCTAACTATTACCTTATTTTCTGTTAATTCCTTGATTTTCTCAAAGTTTTCATAGTGAATCTTGTTGCTCAGTATGGTGAGATTCAGACATTGTGTCTTCAGGTATTTAGATAGAGCTGTTGTTGCAGCATGGGGACTCCACACTCTAGGAAGTAAGTTGAACAGTTTGTGCCATGATCTTGGAGAATACGTCGATAGTTGCCAAGAGCAGATAGGTAGATCTTCTGTTTTAGCTTCTGTCTATAATGTCCTCTGTGAAAAATCTGCATTCTTTTGAACGTCCCGTCTTGTTTTCAGAGACGAGATTGTATGAAAAGCTGCTACATATGTTTAAGGAGAGCCAAGACGACAACCAAAACGCACTAAGGACTCTATTTGCTTCCCAGAATGAATACGCATTGAAGGACTCCTGTTCAAGAGACAAGGTCAGGTTTCATGCACATGAGAACTATAACATTTTTCACTCTATTTTAACATTCAAATTTTTCGTTTTTGTCTTTAAACAGTTTGGGATTCTTGAGCTGAAAGGTAAGGTAGTTATACTCTTGATCTCAAGGCCAGAGCTGCTCCCTATGGACAAGATACTTTTGCTCTTACAGCGGACAAGTGATCATACAAAAACTGAGGCAAACTATGCCATCCTATGGGTTCCAATCCCATCTTCACAGGAATGGAGCCGTGCTGACAGGACAAACTTTGAGTTCTTCTCAAATTTCTTGCCACGGTTCTCTGTCAGAAGGCCATGGTCACTGAATCCAACAGTAGTAAACTATATCAAACAAGAATGGAACTTTCAACAGAACCCCATAATGGTCGTTTTGCACGAAAATGGCGTGATTACAAACTCAAACGCAATGGATATGTTCTGGATATGGGGTCCCAGAGCATTTCCCTTTTCGACTTCAAGAGAAAAAGAACTCTGGGGACAGGAGAATGAGATCCTAAACCTCATGATCAATGGAATCAACCCTTTATTGTCCGAGTGGGTAAGAATCTTGCCACTTGAAGGAATATCTTCTTGCTTTTTTCTACCTCAAACTCATAGCTTTTTTGTTAAAAAATATCAGGCAAAGGATGGCAAAAACGTCTGCGTTTATGGAAGCGACAACTTAGATTGGATCAGAGAATTTAACTCCACAATGAAGATAATAAAAAGTGTAACGTGCAATGAACTTGAAGTGATCTACGTTGGATGCAAGAATCCAGGTGAAAACGTGAAAACCATTATAGACACCATCGATCAAGAAAAGCTATCAACTTCCTTAACATTCACAAAGATACAACTGTTTTGGCTTCGGTTAGAAAGCATCAAAAGGTCGTTTATTAGCCATCAAGAATCTGTTTCAGATAAAACCGCCAAGAAGTTGGCAGAACTGCTAGATTTCGACAATGACAAAAGCTGGGCAGTGATGGGTGGAGGTGCCTCAGCCGATGTGATCAAACTTGATGCCAAAAAACTCAAAGAATGGCTAGAAAACTCCCCATTTTGGCGCAAAAATGTGGCTGCAATGGGGTTAATTGGTGCCATTACAGCTGCCCTTGAGCCTCCTTTTGATGGTGGGACTTGCCAACATTCTGAAGTTCTCCCCTATGAAGAAGGGTTGATTGGAAAAACATTGATTTGTGCTGCATGTAAACGCCCCATGGAGAAGTTTTTTCTCTACAAATGTGATGAATAAAGATAGTGTTTTTATTTGGTGGGCTGTTTTTGAGGGAAATTACTGGGATAGAAGAGAGTATTTTAAAAAATAAGACTGCAAATTGTTGTATTTTTTTTTTTTTTTTTGCCCGAAATATTATTTAGAGCTAATTTTAACTAATACTAATGAGATAAAATTATGTGCTTATGATTGAGATCTTTTATGATGCATTATTTGATTTAATTTCATATATCTTATCTTTATTTTTATTAAGATAAATGTGTGAAATTTGAAAAAAAGTACAATTGTATCAAGTTATAAGATAAAACAACATTTCCTATTGTGTGTTTGTGTGTGTGTGTATATATATATGCATATATATGTTTCTTGTTAAGGCGCATTTGTATGATATCAATACTTGTAGGTATAGTGCACGTTGTTTTGGAAAAAAATAAAAAGAAAAGAGGAAAACGGTATGGCCCGTATGGTTTTAATTTCATTTTTATCATTTTTAAAATATTGAAAAATGATTAATGGAAATGAGTGAAAAATGAGTTTATATTTGGATAAATTATTGAAAAAGTAATGGTTATGTTGGTTTAGTAGGTTGTAGGTGAAGAAATATAGAAATAGTGAAATGAAAGAGAAGATATATAGGTTAGAGGGAAAAGATATACAAATTTATTAAAAAATGTATTTTGAAAATGAAAATGATGTTGAATGAAAATATATAAAAACTAATTTATTTTATTTTAAAATAGTAGAAAATGTGAAAATCAGCTTTAGAAATGAAACCAAATAGGCTTGCAAGGAGACAAAGGGAAGAAAGGGAGTAGATGGGAATAGTTTTAATCCTCTTTTTAGAAATTGAAAAAAAAAAAAGAAAAAAGAAAAAAGAAAAAGGGAAAAATTGATATCAATAGAGAATAGTATTACTTGATGAGTGACAAAGGCTAAAAGGTGTATTTCCAGTCTTTTCAAATGGTGAAAGCCCATGGGCCAGTCCAGCTCAACCCTGCCCTACTATATTGGTCTTAGACTTGAAACTGCAGGCCCAAATTGTCTGGGCTAGATTTGGGTTTTCCAAAAGCAAATTTTCAGAAGGGCTGCGGTAGCTAGACAATTTGATAGGGAGTGCATCAATAAGGCTGTTAATGGATCGGATTCGGATTAAATCATATTAAATTCAAATTCAAATTTAAAAGTATTATGTCATATCCAAATTCAATTTAAGATCTATTGAATCTATAGTTGATAGAACCATATCCGAATTCAAATAAAAATCGAATATTCAGAAAAATTTAAATTTGAATATTTCAAAAATCATCATATATTTAATATTTTTCCAAAAATTTAGTAAAATCCAAATTCAAAACAATCATCCTTTAAAAAAAATACACAACAGATTAATGAATAAATTTTCAAGTATATTGATCACTTAAAAGCAACAATAAAATTTAACTTAATCACATTTATTCACCAAATTATTACATTTTAGGTTTCGTTACTACTACTAATAATACTTATTTGGCATTATAAATACATAATTATACTTGATTATTCAATCAACTAACTATAAACTCAAAGTTTTATAAAAAAGAAATTCGTTTTGATCAAATCGAGTTTGCATTGCATTCTTGCTATATTATTGCATTCGGCTCATATTCATTATTCTTTCCGCATCATTTTTTGTTATAAAAATCGAGAAACAAGTGATGTAATTATGATGTAAATAAGCTCAAAATTTAATAATTTATATGAAAAGCACCTAGTTTGATATATTGCATAGGAGTTCATTATTTCCTTCATCCAAATATCTACATTGATATTATTATAAGACACTGTGTATATAGATGTATAATACTATATATGTGTAATACTAAATATATTTGGATTTGGATTCGAGTTATTAATAGATTGAATCGAACCATATCCATATATGCTCAATTTATTTCGGAGTACAAACTTTTTTAATCGAATTGTATCCGTCGAATCTTTTATCGGTTAAAAATCCTAAATAATCAGATCGAATTCGAATCAAATTCGGATTAAAATCCGCTCTATTAACAGCCTTGTGCATGCATGATAATTTCTTAAAAAAAATTATACATACACATCCACCAAAAATTCGTTAAAATAAAAATCCAAAAAAATTGAGATTGAATTACACCCAACAAATTAAAGGAGCCAAATGTAACGAATGAACCGAAACTTATTTGATGATTTTAATGTCATACTTTTTAATTCATTTATAAAAAAGAATTAGAATTGATTTTTTAACTACTTTTGTTGGAACTCGAATTCGTGATCGATCTATTTGTAGAAATGTGCTTATAGGTTCTTATTCAAGCTCGAGTTAAGGGATAAAGATAAATAAGTTCGGCTCGTGTCTAATTAAAATTATGGATAGTAGTCCAATTTATCATAAATAGGCTTTACTATATGCATATATATAGTTTCATGCAGGGATGCAAATGAACCGAGCCAACCGCGAGCTTGACGATCTGGTTTGAAAAGTGTTCGAGCTCGAGCCGAGCTCAAACCAAATAATTCTTGTTTGCAAGTTCGCAAACCTATATTTTTTATTTTAAAAAAATAATAATAAAAAATATATAAAATATACTAATTTATTTTTTTTTATAAAATAATTTAACTTTTCGAGTTCGAGCCCAAGCCAAACTCAAGCCTATAACTAATTTTAAATATAATAGAATAAAATATAATAATTTTAAATTTTTTTTATAAAAAAATTAATTTTTCGAGTTCGAGCCCGAGTCGAACTCGAGCCTATACGTTGATTATGAATTCGAGCCTAATGAATCAAGCCCAGCCCAGCCGAGCTCAAACCTCAATTTTCTAAGCTCGTCGAGCTCGAGCTTGAAAAAATGGTCAAAGCTCCTCTCGACTCGTTTGCATTCCTAGTTTCATGAAAAAAATTGACTATTTCATATTGAAAATCGTAGTGGTAATTAACTCATATTATAACAACAATAATCAAAGAAAAGATAATTGAAGAAGCCTAAAACTTCAATTTTATTCAATAAATTTGATGACCAATTATGCAAATACACATTGATGATTTGAAGGACAAAATATCATGGTACAAATTTATGTGCTCTTTGTACTACAAAATCAAGGAGGAGGATTTTGCATTCTTGTTTCCACAAACAAAACTTCTTTTCCACCTTGTTTACATATTCTTCCGACACATCGTTATTGCTTTAATAAGGTTGATTTTGAATTCACACTTTGGAATAACTTAAAGCACTTCACATGATAATCATTGCCAAGATTGAAGAAAATATCAAAGTGAGAAAAAAAAAAAAAAAAGATTACTACTTAGGGAAAAAAAAAAAAAAAGAATAGATTATTTCAATTTAAAGTATAATAGGGTATTTTAATCTCTTATATTACCATTTGACATTGGATTTTAATGAGAAAAAAACGCGTTAAATGTAAAAATGAATATAGACTTTTTTGTGGGGAAAAAAATCTTAACTATTACAAGACAGTAAGAAAATTAATAGGACGTGTATACAATTTTTTTTAAAAATAAATAAATTTAAGAGCAATAAATAATTTGTCTAATTATTTAAGTGTGTCAAATTCTTATATTATTGCTACTATCGTAAAGCAAGGAGTCTTTGCAGTACCTCCAAGCTCAATACATTAAAAAGAAGTAGTGAAGACCCCATGGGACCATTAAAAAAACCAAGTATCAAGTAAAGAAGCCAAGACAAGAAGATGTCAAAAGTGGGTCAGCATCTTAAAAATTCCAAATGTCCCAATCAAGATAATTGTTAATGCAAGATTGATGATGCCATAAATACTACTTCCCCATTATGTCATTTTTCTATCCACTTTTAATCAAAGCATGGCTGAGACACTTTGAATCTTTTATGTGATATTGTATTTTATTTTTTATTCTAACTTAATAAATATATATCAAATATATTTGATCTCTCATCAATTATTTTCTTAAAAGAGAGTACTGAATACACTTGACATGTATTTATCAAATGAAATAAAAGATGAAACTTGAATTGACATCAAGAATTCAAACTATAGTTGAGGACTATCAGTATTTAAGTTTCGCAACTATTTAATAATTTTCTTCAGAAGTTCTATACAAGGAATAAGACAGAATTATAATTTTTTATCGCAACTCGCATTAAAATAGTCGAACCAGTATCGATTCGGGCTATGGTACCACTTGTCACAAAGTGGAGAAATTGAAATGGAAAAAATGTTAATGTGGACAAAACTACGAGGAAATCAAAAGGACAAGAGCTTGAGCCAAGTACAAGATTTTGTTGTGAGTGATTCACGTGAGAGGATGGGTTATAGTAAAAGGTTGTACTTTATTCTAAAATAAGCAAAGTTGTGTAACTATACTAAAATCTTGACAATGATGGTCTTTTACTGTGAAGAAAAGGATTATAGCGGATAAGATTTGTTATTGCCAATTGAAACATAATTCCAAACCCCCAATAGACCTTAGACCACAATGGAAGCAAAGTGCAAGATTCAGTGAAAACTTTATTCCCTTCCTATTTTTGCTCTTCTATATAATGCCCTGGATAAGATCACCAAATCCACACAAGCAATTCCCCCATTTCTCCAACATACATTTTTCTATAACCTCTCCCATTTTATCCTCCAATGGCTGGCCGCGACGGTTATTATCCATCAACCAAGTCTCGCCCATTGACCACTGATTCACGGCCACGGCCACCGTCACCACCGGCAGTACCACCAGCTAAATCTCCACCTTCGAGTGGAGTTCACAATTTTATAACTGATCAGCAGAGTTCAAAGCCAAGCCATGAACCGGAACATCACAACCCTGTTGTCAAGCACTTCCAGGCACCAGCTGCACGCGGCAGGGGCCTGAAGGGCGAGCGGGATCGCCACTTTTTATCGTCGGACGACGGTGTCCTCACCAAGCAAATTGTGGCCACTCATGCCCCGGATTTCGAAGACCTTGATGTCAAGCCTGTTCTCTCTATCATTGAGGATATCATGCGCCTGTCAAATCGTTCATCTGCTGAAACGACTCTTGTATGTCCATCAATGTTATACGTCCTTTAGTCTAAACGTTCGGTTTGAATTGGATTTGATTGAAAAAAAAAAAAATTATGTTTCAAATGCAGGGAGCTCATGTTCAATCACATGAGGACGAATTTGATCACAAGCTCTTCAGCACTACTCACCATGATGATAAAATCATCAGCAGTCCTGAGCATGAGGCGGAGATTATTAGACTTCTTGCGTACCCCATAAACAAGATTTCCTGTGAGGTACATTGTTAGTCCCTCCTGGAATAATCATGTAGTTTTGTTATTATTAGCTCTTTAAAATCATGAGTTTTTGAATATGTAACAGATAATTTGCAAATGTTCTGCCGGAGGAGAATCGCATGCAATAACAATGGACCTCCTTAGATCACTATCAAGCTACTCATGGGATTCCAAGGCCGTCATTACCTTTGCTGCTTTTGCCATCAACTATGGCGAGTTTTGGCTGGTGGAGCAACTCCACACCCAGAATCCACTAGCAAAGAACATTGCAACTCTCAAGGATCTTCCCGACATACTGGGGCGTGCTGGTGAACTGCAAAAGAAGTTTGAAGCAGTCCTCAACCTGTTAAATGCAGTTATCAAGGTAATTCGCTGCATTATAGCGTTCAAGGAGATTCCCCCTCATTTCATTAGCCGTGAGTCGCCAGAAATTACGGCTGCAACGGCTCACATTCCCACGGCTGTCTACTGGATTATAAGGAGTCTTCTGGTCTGCGCTACCACACTCCTGAACCTCATTGGCAGTGGTCACGAGTATGTTGTCCTGAACATTGATCTTATATTTTGCAATGAAGAAAAATTTGAGAGCTTAACATGTGAATACTATGAATTTTGTTGATGATCAGATATATGACCTCAGCTTCTGAATCATGGGAGATACTAAGTCTGGCCCATAAGCTCTCTGTCATAATGGAGCACTTGCAGAACCAATTGAAGCTTTGCTGGGACTTAATTGGTGAGTCATGGCAGAGTCTATATCATCAAAAATATTGGAAGAACTTCACAAGAATATGTCTGAATAAATAAAAATTGTTGTTTTGCAGAGAAGAAGAAGGCGGAAGATGCATACATTGCATTCAGGAAACTTATGGAAACAGTTCATATTGACAACATGAAGGTAATCAGGGCAATAATCCGTTCCAGGGAAGATCAGAGGCCACTCTATGATGGTTCAAGGAAGATAAATGTTAGTTCTTTAATTGCCCCCATCACATTTGCCTTAATCCTTACAAAGCAACTTAAGACAGGACTAAATTCATCGATCTTCAAATGACGACAGGAACGGCTTGAGGTGCTGAAGATGAAGTATGTGCTGCTGCTGATTTCGGACCTTGAACTTCCCCACGAGGAGCTAAACGTTCTCCATTTGATCTACAACCAACAGACAATGAGGCATGAGTACGAGGTTCTTTGGCTCCCAATCATCGACCCATCAACTCCAATGACCCCATTACAGGACACATTATTCTACGACCTACGAAACAACAGCATGCCTTGGTTATCAGTGGATCACCCTTCGTTGGTCGAGCATGTCGCCATCAGATACATCCGGGAAGTCTGGAATTTCGTCCACAGGCCAATGCTGGTTGTTCTTGATCCCCAAGGGAAACCATCCAATCTTGATGCTCTGCCCATGATGTGGATTTGGGGTGGCGGCGCTTTCCCCTTCACGAAAACACAGGAGAGGAAACTCTGGGCAGACAGCACCTGGAACATTGAATTACTAGTAGATAACATCGATCAACGCTTTCAAGACTGGGTATGTAATATATTTCCCACCATTAATCTCTTGCAACATACTGCTGAAATTGATTGATTTCTTCTTTTTGGTCCATCAGATCAAGGAAAACAACGTGATATGCCTGTACGGAGGGGAAGACATCGAATGGATCCGCAAGTTCACCCTGTCTGCCCGGGCAGCCGCCAACGCCGCCCAGGTCAACCTCCAAATGCTCTACGTGGGAAAGCGCAACCCGAAGGAAAAAGTCCGAAAGTGCCACGAATATATCCGCAACGAGAAGCTCAGCCACATCTTCCCCTTCGCCGAGTACTATGATTACATCTGGTTCTTCTGGATCAGGCTCTGGAGCATGTGGAACTCCAAGAAGCAAATCGGGGTGACCGTAGAAACCGACAGGATCATGCAAGAAATCATGGATATCCTCGCTTACGACAGCAGCGAGCATGGGTGGGCGGTTTTCAGCCGTGGCAACTTCGAGATAACCAAGGCGGATGGCGAGAAAGTGCTGCCCATTTTGCAGAATTACAACAATTGGATCGGGTACGTGGATCATCCGGACAAGTTTGTGCCGGTTCTGGATGAGCAGTTGAGAGGGTACCACCCGGAGCACCACTGCAACCGTCTGATTCTGCCTGGGCACGCCGGGTACATTCCGGAACTGGTGCATTGCTCCGAGTGCGGCAAGCTTATGGACAAGTATGTCATGTACCGCTGCTGCACCGATTAAAGGGACCTAAATGTTTGTCTGAATTAAAGACTACAAATTATACTATTACATGTTTGCGAGGATGAAATAAGTTTGTGTGTTTCAAGTTTTTTTCCTTGTCTTTTTTTCAAGAGAGTGCAGTGCACTTATTGGGATGAGATTGTAATGATGCTATATTATTACTACTATCCATCAATAAAAATTGCCAGCTTCAGTTTGTTTTTATGTATTTTTTTTCCTGCAATATTGTGATTGAATTTTCAATTTTCTTGCATGCATATGGGGAACTTTGAAATTAATACCGGATGAAATATTGATTTTTTTTTTTTAAATTCAAAGTACATTACACACATAATAATACTTTTGATTAATTTTGGATATATTATTGATGTTGACGTGTATAGTAGAGAGATAAATCAGTCAATTAATTAAAGATAAATTCAAGTTCTTATAAGCTTAAACTTAATGAATTGGATAAATTAAGAGAACTTAAACTTAGAATGTATCTTATAAGCTCTTGGAGCTTTTATATTTGATATAAATGATCTTGACATGGTTGGCAAAATAAGTTCGAGGATCAATAGTCAGTAATGAAAATATTACTTGGCGAAGTGATGGGATGATCAAAATGCTTATGAAGAAATTTAAATTTTAAAATATTACAAAATTCTCTTCTTTTTTTTTTAAACTAAAAAAATAGAAAAAATTATTAAAAACTCCTTAAGATAAATTTTTAATATCCAAAAAATTCTTAAAAATAACTTTAGTGCAAGAAACTCCCGTTATTTATTTTATTTACTCAAGAAAACATAAGGATTAAATTTTTTTTGGCTAAATGACTTTTAGATTCTTAGGTTAAGAAACTTAATGAATAGTATTTCAATAACTTTCGTTGTTAGCTTCTTAGAATCTACTTTCCCAGTGACATTGCCCAGAAGCAAAATATCATCTCCAGTGCAGCATTGACATAAAGGACAATAAATTGAAGTGAAATAATTCCAAATATGTAAATCTCTCAAGTCCAGCCCCCATAGCTCAGTGGTAGAACGTTAGTCTTGTAAACTGACCATCTGTAGTTCGATTCTGCATGGGGGCATATTAGGTTTTATCCTTTTACCCTTCTTGCTTCCCTCACTTTCTCTCTCAATTTAAATAATATCAAGACTTAATTTCTTTTTAGTCTTAAGAATTCAATGTTTGAATTGCCTTTATTTGTATGTTTTCCACCTGCAATCATAGAGAAAAATATGCACTTTGAAGCTTATGCATTAATTCAACCACACTGAGTTTTAAACATCTCAACTAGTGATCAAATAGAAAAGAAGTTTATAAATTGTTTCAAAACCTCAAATTATATATTCAAGTACGTGGGTTAAGACCTAATATTCCCAATTCATCATTTATTAATTTCACTTTACGTTTAAATTATATAAACAAATATATATACCAATTTTAATTGGTTAGCAATTAAAACCTATATCAGAAATTTGCACGTGCAATTAAAATATATATATCTTTCAATTTTCATTTTGTTTCTTTTGGCAATTTGCTGAGATTCATATCAACATATATGTTGGTTTGATGTGTGAATTGTGATTGCTGCAGGCCCAGAAATTTGTTGATTACAAGATTCAAGAACTCTAATTACAACTAATGATTAATAGAAATTATGTACAGGGAAATGGGAGTTGGGCTGGGTGGATGATGTGTGTCGTCCAAGACTTCGATTCCAATCTTGAGGACACACACACACACACGCACACACAGAGCAATTAGCAAGCATTCATATTTGCTTTCTTTTGGCTGTTTCCCAGTGTCTGCAGGTCAAGAATACTGTATAATGTGATGTCAAGTTTATTGTACATTGATGCGAGTCAAATAAAATATTGCTGCAGAAAGTTTGTCTCCCGTTCAGCCATAGCTAGCATTTTCTTGGTGCATGAGCAAGTTGACAAGTTGGGGTCCTGCACATATATTATACAAACCCTATAATATTGTGTCTTAGTTGTGAGTATGTGTGTGTGTGTGTATATATATATTTGTATATATATATGAAGCCGAGCCGATTCGACCTTTGACCATATTTTCAAGCTCGAGCTCGAATCAAATGAATCGAGTTCTAGCTCGACGAGTTTAGAAAATTGAGGTTCGAGCTTGGCTCGATTCATTAGGCTCGAACTCACAATTAAGTTATAGGCTTGAGTTCGGCTTGGGCTCGAACTCAAGCTCGAAAAATTAAATTATTTTATAAAAAAATTTAAAATTAATATATTTTATTTTATTATATTTAAAATTATCTATAGGCTTAAGTTCGACTCAGGCTCAGGCTCAAGCTCAAAAATTTAAATTATATTATAAAAAAATTTTAAAATTAGCATATATTATTATATTTTTTTATATATAAATTTTTTTATATAAAAAATATAGGCTCGCGAGTTGATTCGCGAGTTTGCAAATAAGAATTATTTGGCTCGAGCTTGGCTCAAAACTGACACGAGCTCGGCTCGAACTCGAACTCGAACACCTTGTTAGGCTTGTGAGTTGGCTCGGTTCGTTTGCATCCCTAATGGGGTTAATGTTATGTGGACAAGTTGTTCATACATATACAATCAATCATATCAATTTAAATTCTTTATTTCATTCTCTATTTTATTTTTTATTCTATTTCATAAATATATTAGGCCTCGTCTGATTTGTGCAATTAGTCAAGATACAACCCTCCAATCTCATAGAGTCGCTTGTTTGATACGCACCATTATGAATGCCGGCTAGCTTGCATTAATTGCTGAGGCCGTAATTGTTGCCAAGATTAAAGTGTAATGAAGTAGCGAGTGTTGGGGTGCGATTGCCAACAAATTTCAATTTTGCCTTCTTGGTCCATTCTTGTCCTTTTTTTTTTTCCCCCTTTCTGTTTCATTCTTGTTTCGTTCTCACATTCTTTTTTTTTTTTTTTTTTCGTTTCATTCTTGTTCCTACTATTGCAGGAATAAATTCTCACGTGGATGGTCATTTATGTAATTAATGATATTATATAATTATAAATATAATTAACAATATTTTAATTTATAATTATACTTATCTCGTAATTGATCACTTGCCCATGCATTTACCACCCGAGTATAATATTCGTTCTAAAAATAAATTTGGTTCGTAGATTAAGTTCCGAAAATTTCTCATTACCTCACAAAAGGGACATTAATTAACGTTGTATTAATACAAATAATTTGATTAGGGAAACAAAGAAAATGTTAAGGAAAATAATTTTATTTGTTTGGCTCTAGTAAAAAAGACAAGAAAATAAAAAAGAGAGAAAATATAATATAATTAAACAAAAAGTTATTAAGGGCAATATTGTCTTTTACCGACATAATTCCATCCATCAAACATGCATTAGAAATTAGGGTAAATTATAGTTGCATCTGATTATAAGGTCAATCTTCTATATCAAACAAACTAATATATTATTTTATCTTATCTTATATCATTCTATTCAAATTTCCACTATTATTTACATTCCATATCAAATGTGGCCCAAGTATATTAAAATTTTATTTTACAAAGATAATTGATTGAAGATGAGATAATTTGGTATAAATTTATTAATTTGGAATAGTAGATGAAATATAAAATTAAATATAAGATTCAAAGTGCAATCAATACATTACAGTTGCTTTTTTTTTTTTTTAGAGAGAGTATTCTTTACAATAAGTCGATAAATCCAATTATCAAATCAAGAAAATCAATCTTACAATAAATCCTTATAATACGAATATCAAATCAAAGAAGATGAAAATACATACTCTACAAGACTACAACCAAGAGGCACATATAAGGTGCACACAAAGACACTAATTTGGGTCGAATACGAGACTTCGCACATAATAGGCAAGACTTGATGCCACCGGGCTACAATCAATACATTACAGTTGCTTGTTGCGGACGTTAATATGGTCCTTGAGGAGTACAATTTTAATATTGCTGCAAGTGGAGATAAGTTTTTGGCCCAGTGGATTTGGACTTAAATTCTAAAATCATATATAAGGTTGGGATTGTTGGAGTCTACTCAGAAAATTCTCCAATTCTCAAATTAGAATTTGAAGATCAAGAAGTAGAAAGTTAGAAGAGAATTTAATGCTGCAAAAAATGCTTGCATATCTTTGAAATATGAGTATTTACAAGTGCTTGTTTTTTGGCAGATAAGACGATAGCTCCAGATTGAGGGATCGAGTTGAGCTGGATAAAAAAGTGTTGAACTTAGGAACATTATGAAATTATTCACAATTCAGAGGATATTTTTATATTAATCCACATTAATTTTTGTAGATATTTTTGCGAGACATGATTGTGATAATTGAGATGTGACTATGAAATACTATGACAAATAGTACTACTTGGTAATAGTTTAACATGGGATGTTTATGTTTTTATCATGCATTACGTGGAGCATGCATTAATTTATGATGTCATCAATAATAGTTCCCCATTATGTCATTTTTTTATCTTCTCCTAATCAAAGCAGGGCTGAGGCATTTGAATCCTCTGTTTGACGTCATATTTTATTTCTTATTTCAACTTAATAAATATATGTTAAGTGTATTTGATCTATCATTAATTATTTTCTTAAAAAAAAATATTGAATACATTTGGCATGTATTTATGGTAAAATATTGTAATTATTGTAAAATCTCACAGACAAACAAAGTTGTGTAGCCATGCTAAAGTCTTGACAATAATGGTCTTTTACTGTGAAGAAAAGGATTATAGCTGATAGGATTTTTTATTGCCAATGGGAACATAATTCCAAACCCTCAATAGACCTTAGACCACAGTGGAAGCAAAGTGCAAGATTCAATAAAATCTTTATTCCCTTCCTATTTTTGCTCTTCTATATAAAGCCCTGGACAAGACCACCAAATCCACACAAGCAATTCCCCTCTTACATTTTTCAAGTAACCTCTCTCATTTTATCCTCCAATGGCTAGCGGCGACGGTCCTTTTCCGCAAACCAAGTCTCACCCATTGACCACTGAAACGCGGCCGCGGCCGCTATCGCCGGCGGCGGCACCACCAGCTAAATCTCCACGTTCGAGTGGAGTTCACAATTTTATAACTGGTCATCACAGTTCAAATCCAAGCCATGAACCGGAACATCACAAACCTATCAAACCCTTCCCGGCACCAGCTGCACGCGGCAGGGGCCTGAAGGGCGACCAGGATCGCCACTTTTTATCGTCGGACGACAATGCCTTCACCAAGCAAATTGTGGCCACTCATGCCGGGGATTTTGAAGACCTTGATGTCAAGCCGGTTCTTTCTATCATTGAGGATATCATACGCCTGTCAAATCCTTCGTCTGCTGAAACGACTCGGGTATGCCCATCAATTATACGTCCTTTAGTCTAAACGTTCGGTTTGAATTGATTTGACTGAAAAAAAAAAAAGTTTCAAATGCAGGGCGCTCAAGTTCAATCACATTCAGACGAATTTGATCACAGGATCTTCAACACTAGTCACCATGATGATAAAATCATCAGCAGTCCTAACGATGAGTCGGAGATTGTTAGAATTCTTGCGGATCCCATCAACAAGATTTCCGGTGAGGTACATTGTTAGTTCCTCCTAAAATAATCATGTAGTTTCGTTACTATTCTCTCTTTAAAATCATGAGTTTTTGAATATGTGACAGATAATTTGCAAATGTTCTGCCGGAGGAGAATCGCATGCAATAACAATGGACCTCCTTAAATCACTGTCAAGCTACTCATGGGATTCCAAGGTCGTCATTACCTTTGCTGCTTTTGCCATCAACTGCGGCGAGTTTTGGCTGGTGGAGCAACTCCACACCCAGAATCCACTTGCGAAGTACATTGCAACTTTCAAGGATCTTCCCGACATAATGGCGCATGCCGGTGAATTGCAAAAGAAGTTTGAAGCAGTCCTCAAACTGTTAAATGCAGTTATCAAGCTAATTCATTGCATCATAGCGTTCAAGGAGCTTTCCCCTCATTTCATTAGCCGTGAGTCGCCAGAAATTATGGCTGCAACGGCTCACATTCCCACGGCTGTCTACTGGATCATAAGGAGTCTTCTGGTCTGCGCAACCACACTTCTGAACCTCATTGGCAGTGGTCACGAGTATGTTGTCCTGAACATTGATCTTATATTTTGCAATGAAGAAAAATTTGAGAACTTAACGTGTGAATACTATGAATTTTGTTGATGATCAGATATGTGGCCGCAACTTCTGAATCATGGGAGATACTAAGTCTGACCCATAAGCTCTCTGTCACAACGGAGCACTTGGAGAACCAATTGAGGCTTTGTAGGGACTTAATTGGTGAGTCATGACAGAGTCTATATCATCAAAAATATTGGAAGAACTTCACAAGAATATGTCTGAATAAATAAAATTTTTTGTTTTCAGAGAAGAAGAAGGCAGTAGATGCATACACTGCATTCAGGGAACTTATGGAAACAGTTCATATTGACAACATGAAGGTTATCAGGGCAATCATACACTCCAGGGAAGATCAGAGGCCACTCTATGATGGTTCAAGGAAGACAAATGTTGGTTCTTTAATTTCCCCCAACACATTTTGCTTAATCCTTACAACGAAACTTAAGACGACTAAATTCATCGACCTTCAAGTGATGACAGGAACGCCTTGAGATGCTGAAGATGAAGTATGTGCTGCTGCTGATTTCGGACCTTGAATTTCCCCACGAGGAGCTAAATGTTCTCCATTTGATCTACAACCAACAGACAATGGGGCATGAGTACGAGGTTCTTTGGCTCCCAATCATCGACCCATCAACTCCAATGACCCCATTACAGGACACATTATTCTACGACCTACGAAACAATAGCATGCCTTGGTTATCGGTGGATCACCCTTCGTTGGTTGAGCACGTCGCCATCAGATACGTCCGGGAAGTCTGGAATTTCGTCCACTGGCCAATGCTGGTTGTTCTTGATCCCCAAGGGAAACCATCCAATCTTGATGCTCTGCCCATGATGTGGATTTGGGGCGGCGGCGCTTTCCCCTTCACCAAAACACAGGAGAGGAAACTCTGGGCAGACTGCACCTGGAACATTGAGTTATTAGTAGATAACATTGATCAGCGCTTTCAAGCCTGGGTATGTAATATATTTCCCTCCACTAATCTCTTGCAACATACTACTGAAATTGATTGATTTCTTCTTTTTGGTTCATCAGATCAAGGAAAACAGCGTGATATGCCTGTATGGAGGGGAAGACATCGAATGGATCCGCAAGTTCACCCTGTCAGCCCGGGCAGCCACCAACGCCGCACAGGTCAACCTCCAAATGCTTTACGTGGGAAAACGCAACCCGAAGGAAAAGGTCCGAAAGTGCCACGAATGTATCCTCAACGAGAAGCTCAGCCACATCTTCCCCTTCGCCGAGTACTATGATTACATCTGGTTCTTCTGGATCAGGCTCTGGAGCATGTGGAACTCCAAGAAGCAAATCGGGGTGACCGTAGAAACCGACAGGATCATGCAAGAAATCATGGGTATCCTCGCTTACGACAGCAGCGAGCATGGGTGGGCGGTTTTCAGCCGGGGCAACTTCGAGATAACCAAGTCGGATGGCGAGAAAGTGCTGCCCATTTTGCAGGATTACAACAATTGGATCGGGTACGTGGATCATCCGGACAAGTTTGTGCCGGTTCTGGATGAGCAGTTGAGAGGGTACCAACCGGAGCACCACTGCAACCATCTGATTCTGCCGGGGTACGCCGGGTACATTCCGGAACAGCTGTATTGCGCCGATTGCGGTAAGCTTATGGACAAGCATGTCATGTACCGCTGCTGCACCGATTAAAGGGACCTAAATGTTTGTCTGAATTAATTACTACAAATTATACTATTACATGTTTGCGAGGATGAAATTGTAGAAAAATAAAATAAAGATAAATAATAAAACACAAATTTAATGCAAGGCACACAAAAAATGTGTATATATTATAATTATTATAATAAACTGTATGAAAATGTATACAAGCAAAGCCTCTCAATTAGCACTCACATAACCTCACTTTCTCTCTTGCCTTATTTTACAGCCACAAAGTCCCTATATATAGATTATATAGTCGGTTAATAACCGACATTAGGCTATTAATTAAGCCACTAATGAACCGACGTTGCAATTAATCATGTGTCAAATTTGGAAGAACTTTCTGGCAGCGGCAATTTTTCTGGAGGTGCCGTGAAGCTTCGGGAGAGAGAGTCGGTGTTCTTCATTTCTCCCCCTCAACGATTACTCTCTCCTATGCTGTTTCTTCTTTTTGTCATGCCAAGTTGTTTTCTAAAATCTTCAAATTTTATTGTATTGAGGTTTTTGGTAAAAATGTCTGCAACTTGGTCTTCCGTCTTCACATACCTCATCTCAATTTCGCCTTGCAGTACTTTTTTTCTCAAGAAATGATAATGCACTTCCACGTGCTTGGTTCTTACATGAAATACCAGATTTTCTGCAAGACGTATCGTCGATTGGTTGTCACAATATATCCATACAAGGTGATTATTTTTCTTCATAATTTGCATCAACCATGTACTCTCTTGAGCTGCCACAGCTGTTGCTCGATATTCTGCCTCTGTGCTGGATAATGAGACGGTTGGTTGTCTTTTGTTGCACCACGAAATTAGTCCTTCTCCAAGACTGAATACGTAGCCAGTTGTTGAGCGTCTTATATCACGATCATTGGCATAATCAGCATCACAGTGCCCAACTACTTCACATTTTTCTTCTTTCTTGTATAATATTCCATAATCAACCGTGCCTCTTACATAGCGTAAAATTCTCTGTACAGTTTCCAAATGGGGCCTTTTTGGATTCTACATATATCGACTTGTCATCCCTACTGCATACGATATATCTGGTCGTGTCATAGTGAGATAGATGAGACTCCCAACTATTTGTCAATACATCGTGGCATCTTCAAGATCCTCTCCTTCGATAGAGCATAATTGTGTGTTAGTTTCTATTGGAGTTGAGATAGGTTTGCATTCTGACATCCCATATTTTTCAAGTAGTTCCTTGGCATACTTATGTTGAGATAAGAATATCCCTTCTTCATTTCTTTCTACTTCGAGCCCAAGGAAATATCTCAACTCCCCAAGTGCTTTCATGTGAAAGCGGACTGATAAGTTAGTTCTAATTTGTTGTATCTCTTTTTCATCATATTCTATGATGATTAGATCATCCACATAAACAAGCACGACTTCGATCTTGCCATTTTGAGTTCTCATGAATAGACTTGAATCTGCTGACACCATAGTGTAGTTACTTTGAGTCAGAAATTTTGCTATCTTCCCATACTATGCTCTTGGTGCTTGCTTTAGCCCATAGAATGCCTTTTTCAACTTGCACACATGGGTTGGATGTATTTTGCTCTCAAAACCTTGCTCCATGTATATTACTCTATCCGATTCTCCAAACAAGAATGCGTTCTTCATGTCCATCTGCCAGAGTTTCAAATCCTTGCTTGCTGTTAATGCCAGAAGCACGCGTACTGTAGTGATCTTTGTTACTGGACTGAATGTTTCATCATAATCCAGCTCATACTTCTGAGAAAATCCTCTGGCCACCAGTCGTGCTTTATATCTCTCGATAGATCCATCCGGTTTACTCTTTATCTTGTAAACCTATTTGCAGGATATGGGTGTTATGTCTTTGGGCCTTGGCACTGATTGCCAAGTGGTGGGTGTCGAATCCAACAAAAATAAATTTCCTACCCTAAAGATATGATTTGTAATCAATGGTGAGCAGGGTCGTATTCCACAGAGACTGGTAAATTTTGTTTCTTTCAAGTTTAATAAATAAAATAAAATAGAAAGGGGAGGATTTTTATGAAACGGAAGACTAGAATCTTAAAAATAAAATAAATCACAAATAAAATAAGAAATCAATAAGAATGGAATTTTGCCTAAGGTAAAATCTTAGTTTGGTTCACAGATCTGATCATTGATGCAAGGATTAGTTCCTCTTTTCTTGAATAGACTGGTTATAGTTACTCGGACGCCCTAATAACCAATCTCTCCTTATTATTTCGATAACTAAGGGAAGCTCGTTAATTATTTCCCTTGTCAATAAACAACTGTAAAGAAACGCTCCTAGGATTTAATTTATCAACAGCATTAAAAACTAGAGAGACCCAGCCCTAGCCAACAAACACACAGAAGCGGGGTTCATTTAGACTATATTGTTTATCCACATAACGTAAATCATGCATGTGGTCACCACACATAACCATGTTATTTGCCACAAATATTAGAACAATTAAACAATTACAAATTTAATGTTCTAATTGACAGAACAATTATTCTAAGCTATCAAATTTGGGCCCCAAATTCAATGAACCTGAATAATTGTAATGAAAACGGAAGATAAATAAATACTCAAGGAATAAGGAAAACAAATTAAATCAATTAGATCTCACAAATACCAAAGAACCAAAACTTCGATAATTCCTTAGGCTAGAAGAAGAGTTTAGCAACTCATGTCTGAGAGAAAAAGTGCAAGAAACTAAAAATATGGTAAACAAAAGAATGAAAATTATCTCTATGAAATAAACCTAGTTCCCTATAAATAGCCTACTACTCCTAATACAACTGAGAAACTAATAAGAGTTCTACCAAAATAGGAAAACTAAAATTATTCTAATTAAGAAATAAAAATTAAAATATTCTAGGAATATACAATTGCCAAAACATGTCCCCACTCAAATTATTTCCTTCTTCCATTTCTCGTCTCCTCGGGAATGCAATATTTGCTCTAAGCACGTCAAAAACTCGATTTCCAACTGCATTTAGCTTAAATCTTCAATTTGCGTCACAAAACATAAAAAGAAAGTTAAAACCCAACAGTTAAGTATTTTTACTATTAATCACAAGGGGAAATTATACGAATAAACGGATAAAAATTGCAACTTAACACCAAGTCTCATTTTGCTTCAAGGCTTCTATTTCTTCATCCATGGCCTTCTTCCACTCTTCTTTCAAGGAGGCTTCCTCAAATGAGAAAGGTCTTTCAGCTTATCAACTTCTACCACTACTGTATTAGCATATTTTGGATTTGGCCTTCTTTGTCTTGTAGACCTTCTGAGTTAAGGTTGAGTTTTCTCTATCTCACCCTGAATCTCCTCGATTTGGCTTAACCCTTCTTCTTCTAAAGTTCACTGATATACGCCTGTTCTCCATGAAGACTTCACTTTTTCTGCCTGAGTGGTTTCCTCAACTTCTTCTGCACTCAGATGCATGTTATCTTCTTCTTCTTCGATATTCTTTCTTACTTTATCCTCAACTTCTTTTGAATCGGGTAATATTACTGAATGCGGTGTCCACCAAGATGATGACTCATCAAACACCACATTTCGAGAAACATAACATTTTCCTATTGAAGGATCACAACATCTCCAACCTTTTCTTTTATTATCATAGCCCACAAATATGGTGCGTATTGCTTCCTTATCAAATTTGGTACGTAGATTATCAGGAATAAAAACATAGCATATGCATCCAAATACTCAAAAATGACTTACCGTGGGCTTGATCTTCCAAAGCTTCTGAAATGTTGAAACAAATTCAAGTTTTGCTTGAGGCAGCCTATTAATTACATGTGTACCTGTCTTCATACACTCAACCCAAAATCGACATGGTACATTCTTCGCATGCAGCATACTCTTGCATATCTCTACAAGTTGTCTATTCTTCCTTTCTATTACTCCATTTTGTTGTGGAGTATTTAGACAGGTTATTTGCCTATGTATCTTGCATTCCTTTAGATATTTTTTGAACTCGTGCAAGGTATATTCACCTCCATTATCTGTCCGTAGGCATTTTATTCGACAGCTAAGTTCTTTTTCCACCTTTTCTTTAAATTTCTTAAACTTACTTAATGCTTTTGATTTTTCTTTTAAGAAATCTAGCCATACGTACCTTGAAAAGTCATCAATAAAGGTAATCATATATCGGAAGCCTCTGATGGATGGTTGTTTTATCGGGCCAAGTATGTCCGAATGCATCAATTCAAGAGGTTCTTTGGCTCTGTACTTTGACTCCTTATAGGGCAATTGGTGTGCTTTCCCGTACTGACATCCTGTACACACTATATCTTCTCGAACATCTAGTTGAGGAAGCCCCTTGAGCATGGATTTCTTCATCATTACCTTTAATTTGAGATAACTCACGTGCCCTAACCTTTCATGCCATAGATCGACTGTCTTATTTAGCGAGTTTTATCCACGTAGGAATCTTGGGCTGACATCACGTAAACAGATTCTACCTTCCGCCCCTCCATAAGAGGTGTGCTTGTCAATTTGAGACTTGGGCATACCTTTACGTCATTTGGCCCAAACACTACATGATTTCAAGATACTGTTAGTTACTTACCTTTGTGAGTGCTATCTCTTCTTCTGTACAGGAGAGTGCCACTTCTTTTGCCGTTTCTTCTTCTATTGCTTCAATAGCAAATGAGGCATTAAGATACCATTCCTCTTCACTTTCATTTTGAATATGTGACGATGTCGCCATATTCCCTTATGCTTGTTTATATCGACAATCTCGAGCATAATGCCCTTTCCTACCGCAATTATAGCATTGATTGTTTTTGCAACAGAAACTCTTATCTCCTGTTTTATCTTGGCTGGACTGTGCTTTCCCTTGTTGCTAGTTCTTTCCTCGCAGCGTCCTCGTTTGAAATCTGCCTTGCCTTGTATTTTGTTCCTCATTCTTTGGTCTCACATTCCTCTGATTTCTTGGGACATTTCTCTTCCCACTGTAAAGAGCCTTTTCTTCATTTTTGATTGAGGTTTTAGACATTTGTTTGTCTAAAGCCTCTTGATTTGCCAATATATTCTCTAACTTATTTAAAGTTGGCTCGTGTGCCCATCCACAGGTTGCCATAACAAGACCAAGAAATTCAGATCGCAACCCATGGATTATAATCCTCCTCATTCTTGTCTCAGTAATTGCATTTTGGGGATCTAACTTGGAAATTTCTTGACATAAAGATTTAACTTTAGTAAAATACTCACTTACCGTCATGTCATGATGTGAGACCGTCATCAGCTCATTCTCGAGCTGTTGTAACTTGGCATCATTTGTCCAAGCAAATATCTCTGCAAGTGTATTCCATGCTTCTTTTGGTGTTTTTGCATCCTTTACCTACCCGCTGCAGTAAATCATCCTCTACAGCTATTGATAAAGCGTACATGGCTTTCCCAACTCGGACCTTCCATCTTTTTAAATCATCTTCTTCTGTTGGGAGCAGAGATCACAACCTTCAAAGCACCACCCTAATTATTTTTTATCAACCAAAAGCATAATTAGAAGTTATGATATTTGACCAGTGAAGTTGAAATCCAAATGAAACTAGTGTAACATAGTGATGAGGTCAATAGATAGCACTACTGCTAAAAAAAATCATGATCACTTAGTTGAATCGTTTCAATGCTTTAAAATGAATTAAATGTAAAAGAGGTGGCCATTCATCGTTATTTCAAGAATCCATACAAAAACCAACTTTCACATGTAACCAACAAACTGATGCACTGGGACAAAGCAGGAAAAGAGGAAAAAAACACGAAATTGAGCTATAGACAAGCTGAAAATGACCAACCAAATGATATTTAAAATCCAACAGACAATGAGAATGAAGACATGAAAATAGATCCGAGAGAAACCTTCAAGTGAGCAGCAGCCTTATCTTTGTCTGTGAATACTCCAGTAGACTCCACAACAAACTCAGCACCAGCTTCAGCCCATGGAATCTCCTCAGGGTTCCTAGAAATTACCAATAGAAAACTAAAATCCCTTCTTCTCAAAAATTAAAACACAAATACATGATCATAATACAAAGGACTACCTAAACCCAAAGACTCTGACTGGTTTATCACCAAAAGAAGGTTCTTTTCATCCTTCATTTTCACTTCATGATGCTTCCGCTGACCATGCACACTATCATACTTGAACATGTATGTCTGCACATTTTTTTTGGCCACCATAATCAGATGCACTTGCAGCTCATGAATCCCAGAAATTTACATCATACAGATAGATGGGAAAATTACCATGTAATCAGTGCTGATGAATGGATCATTAACAGCAACCAGCTCTACATCGTCCCTCTGCAGAGCTACCCTTGCAACCAAACGGCCGATCCTTCCAAATCCTGATCAAGAAACGTCAAAACAAGAAAAAGTTTTCATTTTTAATTTGTATAACCACAGCCCTTTTTCAGAAATCTCAATAAAAAGGAAGGTAAAACACGCAACATTGATAAATCAGAAAAATAAACAGGATCACAACCCATTTGCCATAAAATCCAAGAAAAATGGAAATTAACGAGTTAAAGAAAAAAAAAAATAGAGAATGCCACACCATTAATTCCAATCTTGATCTTTCCCATTAGCCTAGAGAGTGTAAGTGAAAACTGAGCTTTGGAAAATTGTGGGAGGAGAAAATGCTTAGATGCAGAGAAAAGAGTTCGAGTACTGAGAAAATGGATGACTTGGGGGGCTTATTTATAGGTACTTGTAGCCGGTTTGGTAGAACGAAAATTCTTTCTGTTTTTTTTTTCTTATCCTAATTTAATTAATTAATTCTTTTGAGAATTTCAAATGGTAGTTGTACTAGTAATCATTTGTTCTTGGTGAGAATTGTTCTTGGATGAGAAATTTATGATTTTCCACTATTATGCATGGCATTGACAAACAGTCATCTGATTTCTTGGGACATTTCTCTTCCCACTGTAAAGAGCATTTTCTTCATTTTTTATTGAGGTTTTAGATATTTGTTTGTCTAAAGCCTCTTGATTTGCCAATATATTTTCTAACTTATTTAAAGTTGGCTCGTGTGCCCATCCACGGGTTGCCGTAACAAGACCAAGAAATTCGGGTCGCAACCCATGAATTATAATCCTCCTCATTCTTGTCTCAGTAATTGCATTTTGGGGATCTAACTTGGAAATTTCTTGACATAAAGATTTAACTTTAGTTAAATACTCACTTACTGTCATGTCATGCTGTGAGACCGTCATCAGCTCATTCTCGAGCTGTTGTAACTTGGCATCATTTGTCCGAGCAAATATCCTTGCAAGTGTATTCCATGCTTCTTTTGGTGTTTTTGCATCCTTTACCCGCTGCAGTAAATCATCCTCTACAACTATTGATAAAGCGTACATGGCTTTCCCAACTCGGACCTTCCATCTTTTTAAATCATCTTCTTCTGTTGGGGGTTGAGTTTCATTTCCCTCAACGATACTCCATAAATCTTGACTAAGCAGGTAAAATTGCATACGAACACTCCAGTTGCTATAATTATTATTATTAAGTTTTTCGATTCCACTTACTGATGTGGACATCTCCGCCATTGTGACTTAGTAGGCCTTAACCAGGTAAGCTCGATCCCAGATCGACTTGCTTCACAGTCCCAGACTATGCACCAATGGCACCTCGATGCAAACAAATTTATTTGGTTGCTTAACCTCGTGCACCTACTTTCGTGGACCTGCTCAACCATCCCAGCAGTGGTCCTCGATAACCTAGCTCCGATACCACTTATAGAAAAATAAAATAAAAATGAAAAGTAATAAAACACAAATTTAATGCAAGGCACACAAAAAATATGTATATATTATAATTATTATAATAAACTATATGAAAATGTATACAAGCAAAGCCTCTCAATTATCACTTACATAACCTCACTTTCTCTCTTGCCTTATTTTACTGCCACAAAGTCCCTATGTATAGATTACATAGTCGGTTAATAATCGACATTAGGCTATTAATTAAGCTACTAATGAACCCACATTGCAGTTAATCATGTGTCAAATTTGGAAGAACTTTCTGGCAGCAGCAATTTTTCTGGAGGTGCCGTGAAGCTTCGGGAGAGAGAGTCGGTGTTCTTCAGAAATAAATTTGTGCGTTTCAAGTTTTTTTCCTTGTCTTTTTTTCAAGAGAGTGCAGTGCACTTATTGGGATGAGATTGTAATGATGCTATATTATTACTACTATCCATCAATAAAAATTGCCAGCTTCAGTTTGTTTTTATGTATTTTTTTGGCGCAATATTGTGATTGAATTTTCAATTTTCTTGCATGCGTAGGGGGAACTTTGAAATTAATACCGGATGAAATATTAATTTTTTTTTAAAAAAAAATTCAAAGTACATTACACACGTAATAATACTTTTGGTTAATTTTGGATATATTATTGATGTTGACATCTATAGTAGAGAGATAGATTAGTTAATTGATTAAGATAAATTCAAGTTGTATATCTTTTTTTTTTTTTTTTTTTTTGAGAAAGAGTATTACAAATGATGAATTTATATCTTAGTGAATTCAAGTTGTATTTTTTTTTTTTTTGTATATTTTTTTTGAGAGAAAGTTGTATACTTTTTGAGAGAAAAAATTCAAGTTGTATATCTTAATGAATTGAAAAAATTAAGAGAGCTTAAATTATATATATATATATATATATCTCATAAGCTCTTGGAGCTTATATATTTGATATAAATTTTTGACATAGTTGGTAAAATAAGTTTGAGGATCAACAGTCATTAATGAAAGTATTACTTATGATAAAGCGATGGGATGACCAAAATGCGTATGAAGAAATTTAAAATTTAGAATATTACAAGATTCTCTTTTTTGGTTTTTTAAACTTAAAAAAATTAGAAAAAACTATTAAAAACTCCTTAAGATAAATTTTTAATATCCAAAAAATCCGTAAAAATAACTTTAATTCAAGAAACTCAGGTTATTAACTTTATTTACTCAAGAAAACATAACGATTAATTTTATTTTATTTTTTGGCTAAATGACTTTTAAATTCTTAGGTTAAGAAACTTTTAATGAATTGTTTTTCAATAACTTTTGTTGTTAGCTGCTTAGGTCTGGATTGGTTGTGTTTTCATTTTCATTTTCTATTTTCATTGTTTTAGAATGTGTTTTCATTTTATCATTATTTTGTCTGTAAAAATGAAAAAGTGATTGGATAAGAATTGTGAAGATTTTGAAAAAAGGTAAATTGAAAATAATATTTTAATGTAATAGTATTAATTATTATTGTTTAATTGATTGTGAGCTCCATTGTCTTGAAAAGATAAAAAAAATAATTATTTAATAAGTTAGTGGATGATAATGTGATGAAAAATTATTATTAAATTTTAGGTGGATCTCATTGTCTTGGAATAATAAAAAAATTAAAATTTATAGTTAGTAGATTTTAATTATTTTTGAATTAATAGGTATTATAATTTTTTTATAGGTATAAAAATGAAACTGGATGGTGTTTTCATTAAAAATGTTACAAACAATGGCATTTTTTGTTTTCAAAATAGTGTAAAATAAAAAAATAATGCTTGTAAAATAAGAAAATAGTGCTCTAGAATACAAATAATCCAGCACTTAGTATCTACTTTCCTAGTGACATTGCTCCCAGAGCCAAAATATCATGTCCAGTGCGGCATGGAGTGAAATAAATTCAAATGTGTAAATGTCTAAATTCAAAATCGTACATCAAGCCCCTATAGCTCAGTGGTAGAGCGTCAGTCTTGTAAACTGAAGGTCTGTAGTTCGATCCTGCATGGGGGCATATTAGGTTTTATCCTTTTAATTTACTCTTCAATCGCTTCCCTCTCTCTATCTCTCTCAATTTTAATAATCAGATCAAGAATTAATTTCTTTTTAGTTTCAAGAATTCAATGTTTGAATTGCCTTTATTTGTATATTTTTCACCTGCAATCATAGAGAAAAATATGCACTTTCAAACTTATGCATTAGTTTAGCCGTATTGAAGTTTAGACATCTTGACTGGTGATCAAATAGAAGAGAGCCCCATAAGCTATTTCAGAACCCACAAATTATATATTTAGGTATGTGGGACAAGACCTAGTATCCCCAATTCATCATATATTAATTTTACTTTACGTTTTAATTATATAAACAAATTTGGGGGTTTTCACTCTTCACTATGTATATACAAATTTTAATTGGTTAGAAATTAAAACCTATGTCACAAATTTGCACACTCGATCAAAGTACATACATATGTCTCTTTCAATTTCATTTTGTTTCTTTTGGCAACTTGCCGAGATTCATATCAACATATATGTCGGTTTAATGTGTGAGTGCAGGCCCAGAAATTTGTTGCTTACAAGATTCAAGAACTCAAATTAATTACAACTAATGATTAATAGTTAAAGGGAAATGGGAGTTGGGGTGGGTGGATGACGTGTCTCGTCCAGGACTTTATTTCCAATCTTGAGGACACACACACACACATACATTAACAAGCATTCATATTTGCTTTCTTTTAATTTGGCTGTTTCCCATTGTCTGCAGGTCAAGAATACTGTATAATATGATGTAAAGTCTATTGTACATTGATGTGAGTCACATAAAATATTGCTGCAGAAAGCTTATTTCCCATTCAGCCATAGCTAGCATTTTCTTGGTGCATGAGCAAGTTGACAAGTTGGGCTCCTACACATATATCATACAAACCCTAAAATATTGTGTCTTAGTTGTGGGTATGTATATATAATTTTATATATGAATAATCATGATTGCAGGGTCAATGTTATGTGGGCCGTTCATACGTATATGATTAGCCAACTCAATTTAAATCTTCTATTTTATTTTATATTTTATTTTTTATTCTATTTCATAAATATATAGTAAGTATATTAAAAAAAAAAATTGCAAAATAATTGATTGAAGATGAGACAATTTGACATAAATTTATTAAATTAGAATAGCAGATGAAATATAAAATAAAACAAAAGATTCAAAGTGCGATCAATACATTAAAGTTGCTTGTTGCAGATGTTAATATGGTCCTCATGGAGTACAATTTTAATGTTGCTACTGGTGGAGATAAGTTTTTGGTTAAGTGGATTTGGACTTAAATTCTAAAATCATATTTAAGGGTGGGATTGTTGGAGTATACTCACAAAATTCTCCAACCCTCAAATCATAATTTGAAGATCAAGAAGTAGAAAGTTAGAAGAGAATTTAATGCTGCAAAAAAATAAAAAATAAAAAAAATGCTTGCATATATTTGAAATATGAGTATTTATAAGTGCTTGTTTTTTGGCAGATCTATAGGACGATGGCTCCAGGTCGAGGGATCATTCTCCAAGTCGAGGAATCTAGTTGAACTGGATAAAAAAGCATAGAATTTAGGAACATTATGAAATTATTCACAATTCAGAAGATATTTTTTTTATATTATTCCACATTAATTTTTTTTAAATATTTTTGCGAGACATGATTGTAATAATTGAGATGTGATTATGAAATACAATGACAATTAATAGTAGTACTTAATATTAGTTTAACATGGGATGTTTATGATTTTATCATGCATTACGTGGAGCATACATTAATTTATTATTCAACAAAATCTTTTGAGGATCTTGTTTGACATTTACATTTGTACTACTTGTGTGGTCTAACCATATTTATTAAGAATCTTTCATGAAGTCTTCTATTCTATGAGAAAAATTACGTTGTTCGTTTGCGGCTAATAAAAACCTAAATATTTGATAAGCTCGTGTTATTTCTCTTATATACATTATTTAATTTAATGACATCATCTTTATATTTATTTACACAAAGTTCATAATTTGAATCCTGATAAATTCTTAGTACGTGTATGTCTGAAAAAAAAAAACATATATATATATATATATCCTATTTTGTATTAAAATCTTCTATTACAATTTGGTTTATCATGTTAATAGAATTGTTAGCACACATATCACATAATAGGAGTTTTTAAAGGTACGTAATTGACCACGACTAATTAAGGATAATGTTACAATATTAAAATGTTTTGCTTAACTAGATAGGATAATTTCTTAAAGTACCACTTGCAAATATCTAACAAAAGTTATGTTGGTTCATCCCCTAAATCAAAGATTCTTTTTTTTTATTATTTATTTATTTAAGGCATAAGACATGTTACCTTAATTGCTGCGCACAAACTACATTAAAAATATTGCTAATTTAAAATTTAAAATTATAAAAAATGGAGAAAAAAGGGGAAATAATATTAAAAAAAAAAAAACCATCATCTAAGTTAAAATTCTTCAACTTGTCAAGTTGCCTAAAAGGAAAATGAAAAATGGAACTCATTCTTTATTTCTTTTTTGTTGGTTTCTTTCCAAGCATGGGAATGGATTGGATTTGGAGCCATTTTGGCCACCAACTTTTGTAGCATGGGTTGTTTTAATTTTACTGAGAAAAAGACATATGAATTTGAACCATATCCTTTCTTTTATGCCCAACAACCATACAACCCACTTGCGGTCAATGCGTCTAGCACTAAGAACATTAATATTATATATTAGAAATACTTTTGAAATTATCTTTCTTTTTTTTTAAGGAAAAAAGATTAATTATGTAATGAATCTTGATTAGACTCTATGACATAATTAGGAAAATTAAAACACTTTCGAATTTATGATAAATTTTGTATTAATAGTATAAAATTTATACCATAAAATTCAATAAAATCCACTGCGTATCCGATCAGTTGGACCTGGTTGAAAAGAATATCTCCTTTGATTCAAAAAAAAAAAATAATTACATGCACTCAAATTTATTATTTTACTTATAAAATTAATAATTTATATTTAAAAATATCTAAAAAATCAAAATATTTTTTTTTCTTAATAGAAAAGTGTCTGTTTTAAAATTTTAAATTGATTGATTGGATTAATTAATTTAAAGTAAATCAGAGCTATTGTCAAAACATTGCTTTTTCTTGTTTTGGATTTTAGTATTTTCCGAAAAAGGGACAAAGAAAATGTTAGTTACAAGACTTAGCAAGATAAGGAAGATATTATTGAGTAATTATTAAATGGGAAAAAAGTTGAGCTAATTAAAAGCTTTGATTTGTCTTAATTATGGACCACTTTGATCTATCCGATGTAATTTGATATTTTTGACTGCAGAGGTACCATAGAATATATATTAACCTTCAATCAAACAGTTAATTAAGATTATCACGTGATAACTGGTTTGTTAATTTGGCGTTTAATGTTGACCTAATTATATAATTAACACTTGATTAATCCTCGTTTATTACAATAAATTAATTCCTCGGCACCTTGGATTGGCCGACCACCCAAAATCACGTTACTAGGCTTGTCCAATTGTTGATGATAGTCAAGTAATGTAATGATATTTAAATGTTCTTCAAAGTTATTGGGATTATGATATATTTGCTTTTGATCTTGTATAGATAATAATTTTAGTAATAGAGAATTAATTGATAATATAAAAATTATCGGTTTAGTGAATATTAAATGATAATAATCTTCATTTTTGTTAGTGATATATATATGATTTAAGAGCAACATAAAATTAGTATTTTTAAATTATCATTATCAATAATTAGTGACGTATGTATAACAACAACCTCACAAAAATAGAAGCTTATCATTGTGAGTTATAACGAGATTTTAATTTGTTGTCTCATGCATTTGTTATTGATTATTAATACAGAAAATTTAAATACAATTCTCATAATTATGAAAATTGTTAGTATCACCAAATAATTTTTTTATTATTTAATATACATATATAATTAATGATAATCTTTATATTATTATAGTAAAAATATATAAATGGAATTTATAAATTAATTTATTAAAAGTTCATAAACCCAACTTATGAAAAATTATGATTCAATAAAATTGGTGATATCAAGGAATGAAAAACTTGGGTTTTATCATTCCATATAGGGCCAAATTTTACAATGGAGCACTTGGTTAGATTCTCTAAAATGAGAGGGACAAAAAGTCAGAAGGCTAAAAGATTTTCTTCTTCACTACTTTTGAAATTTGGAATTTCCTAAGTTGTGCACATCAAACTAACAACAATATGGAGTCCTGGAATGAAATATGATACTTTAAACTTGGCATGTATATAGATATGGGACCCTATGTTATATGTCCATTTTCTCAAATCCACAACAAAAATTACCTTTCTTGCGCCTAGTGGCATAAGTCTCCCACATAACGTGGGAGGTCAGGAGTTCGAGCTCTAACGGACTCTTGATGTGTGCGTGTGTATAAATAAAAAAAAAAAATTGCCTTTCTTGCGGGCTAATCCCAAGATTTAAGGGCTAACTATAATTAATTAATATTAAAATCTACAAAATTATGCTATTTTATTTCTTTGGTTAAAAAATTAAATTAATGCCCACCATTAGTTTTTATTTTACTTCTTTGTTTTTTTTTTTTTTTATGCCATTTTTCCTTTCTTCCTTCTTTTTCTTTTCTTGTTTCTATTTCTTTCTTCCTTTTCATTTTTCCCTCTTTATGTGATTTTTTTAGGAGTATGTTTTGACTAAAAAAACATTCAGGCAATTTATTTGGACTCGAATATATTCATAGAATTCTTTTTTTTTTCAATTTTTATTTAGGTAATTTTCTTGAAGTAATCTATAATTAATTGTTTAATAACATTTGCCCAGTGACTTGTAGCCCAAGTGACGTCTGTCTTCACTTTTAAGTGGGAGGTCTTGTATTTGACCTGTAATGGGTGTCTTCACTCTTCACTATTAAGTAAGAGGTCTTATGTTTGACATGTAATGAGTGTGTTGTGTACTTTATTTGTAGTTTATACTTTGATTATTTGATTTGAAAATATGAATATGTTATTTTGTTGAAATGATAATATTTTGTCATTTGTAATGCTTTCTAAAAAAAAAAATTTGCTCATGTATTTGCACGTTGGATTATCCATACAAATTTATGATCAAATGGGATAAAAAGTACAATTATACCATAAGTATTTGATTGATCTTTTGTTTCTATGCATTGGTAAATTTCCTATAATTACTTACAAAAACATTAATTGGAAATTTGGAATATAAGTTAGATAAATAGATTTTATATTTAAGCTTACACAAATATTCACAAACCCCACATATGGAGTTGTGAAATTAAATCACACAAGATTAATTAATCAACAAATCACATCTAATTAACTCAATCTGAACCAAAAACAGAAAAAGAAACTTGTTATCTATACAAAAATTTAATTAAAACCCTCTAAAAATTTCATAAATTCAAGAGATTAATTGTTCTATCATAACCCTTAATTACACTAGACACTTCAACTTGCCACACCTTAATCTCCCCATCAAAGCTTCCAGTAAAGACCTTGACACAGCCGCCGTCCCCGCCGCAATTGGCCGCTTTCTCCACCACCACTGCCGCCATGGATCTCACCGGCGTCTGATGCCCATCCAACACTGATAAACAGCAGTACCTTCCATCAATGCCGCGCTGCCAAATCCTGATCGTCCGGTCGGCTGATCCGCTCAAAAGCAAAGCTTGAACGTTGATCAAACAAAGAATGGCTTTTGCATGACCCCTCAATGCACCCGTCACCGCCATGTGATTAGCACTATCCTCTCTTTCCCACACCAAAATGGATCGGTCACACGACCCGGAAAATAAAACCGACCCGTCAAGATTCAGCGCTAAAGCATTCACAGCAGATTTATGCTTCTCCAGCGTAGCTATCAGCCCGTATTTCTTCTCCTCCTTTTTCCAGACTTTAATCCTCTTATCAGCCGAGCCCGTGTATATTAATCCATCTTTTGATATAACCAGTGCATTGATTGCGTCGTCATGTGCTTTGTTAATGGATTCCAGGCAATGAAAATCCCGGGCCTGCCAGATTTTAATGCTTTTGTCCCACGATATCGAGAACACGAAGTTTTCATTTTGGCAGGTTGTTGCAAGTCCTGAAACCGCGTCGTGATGCTCAATCCAGAGTTTCTTCTTGTGTCTCCGGACTTTGACATAGTTCTGAGGAAGAATGAATCTTCGCAGACGATCTTCAAGAGTGGGGAGCGTGGCGATGAGCCTGTGCTGCTTCTGATCATTCAGTTTCCAGACCCGGATTTTACAGTCCTGATGGGCTGTGAAAATCTTCCCGTCGAGAAAAGCTATGGATTTGACGGAACCGGTGGATACTTTTCCGGCATTAAACATGTCGAAAAGGGTGTTGTTTATGATCTCGTAGACGTGGATTTCGTTCCCTGAGGCAGCGTAGAGGAGATTATCGTGGAGGGCAAGGAAATTGATGTGGGCGCTGCGGATGGGCTTAAGGGAGGCTAGGAAACCGGTGGCGGAAGAAATTCCGGTGGTGTTTAGGGGGGAGAATGTTAGTTTTTGGAGAGAAGGGACTGAGGGAAGGGTCAAGAGGGAGAGGTTGCTTTGGATGCTGCTGGTGCTGGCTGATGATGAAGAATGCGTTTGGAAATCAGAGTAGCTGCTGCTGGTGTCGGAGGTCAGAGATTTTGGTGGAGGAGAGTGCATTCCTGGTGGAGCTGGGGTGGCGGCGTCGCCGGAAGTGGCGATGCAGGTGGCGGAGGAGCATGTTGACAGCCAAGATCGGACCTTCATTGCTGCCGGCTAGAGAGAGAGCGAGAGAGAGAGTAGAACAGATACCATACAAGAGGCTAACGAGGAGACAAGAAGAAAAGGTTATTATATACACTCCTAGAAAAAAGAGTATTCGAGTATGGAAGTATGCGATTGGAGGGATAATTGAATTTTATTTTTATTTTTTAATCATGTTTCTATATGTATGTTGAAATTTATTTTCATCATCATTATATTATTCGGGCGGACATAATTCGTCAAAAACTAATAATCAAACCATAGAGCTCACGGAATTACAACCACATTGAATTGATTATAGTCTTATAAGATATTTTAAACTGTTAAATATATAAAAAAAATTATATCTTTACTAATTGTTACAGTTTTTAGTCCAATATATACATTTTGATCCTATCAACATATATGTATATATAATTTTTTTTAAAATCTAGATCATGTTTTATATTAATTTAAATTAAAAGAAACCGTTGAATTTAGAGACAATGTTTTGGAAAGGAAGGTAACTCATCCCAAAACGATAACTTATTAAATAAAAAGAAAAGAAAAGAAAAGGTTAAGGAAAGATGGTAAAGAAAATAAGGCCATTAGGCGGCATAGGCTCGTGCGTTTGTACGGAGACGTTGAAGATTCATGGAACTAATCGCCCAAGTCAAGAAGCAAAACGCCCACTTGATCATTGTTTTTGCCAAGCTTGAATTCATAGTCCTTTATACACATTTTATAACACTCTTGAGGAAATTAATCTCATTTTTTTCTTTACTATGTTTAATAAATTAAAGTTTTTTGGATGAATCTTAGTTGAATTTGAAAGAGAGGCGGTCAAAAATATTTATATTTTGACTTTAGAAATCATAACATTGACGTGAAATGCTGTAAATCTAATAATTTATTCATATAATTAATAGTTTAACAGACCTAGTAATTATATATTAATGGAGAATTCAAAATTGCCTTAGAGCCCATAAAAGTTCATCATAAGAGTATGAACCCTAACATAGAAGAAATGTACCTATATCATACATTCACTCAAGAAAAATAATAAAAATAAGCACTATTATCTTATCTTTATTGCTATTTTTATTCTTATTTGATCGTTGTATGACAAAATTACAAGTATTTATTAATGCCTTTTGTTTAAGGGTTCACATGATCAGGTATATATATATATATAAATATATTTTAGATATATATAATAATACATTTCAATTTGTTCAAAATAAAATCAAAATCAATCATAGAGTAGATTTCCTTATACTTCTCGTGTAGTTGATTTACTCAACCAAATTGAATTTAATCTTCTAAAAATAGATAAGAGCTTTGACAGATTTGGCCAGTTGCATGCACTTATTTGGCTTAGCATACAACATTTTTTGGCTTTGTCAAAATGTTTGCCGTCTTGGAAGCAATACCCACAGCAGAATATTTATGTCGCATGTCGTGTTTGAAAATGAAAACAAAAACGGGATTCTTTAAGGGCTAATCAAATAACGACATAAACATAAAACCACATTAATCTCAACATCAAGATTAGTCATTACAGGCAAAAGTACCTGTGGTATGGTTATTCGTCTTAGTCAAGAAGTGGAAATCGCATTTTACCAGCTTGTTCCTTGGCTTCACCGTACGTGAGATATCAGCTACCATATTTTAACGTTGTTGAAGTTAAAATACAATGCCCTTTTTCTTGATTTTGATGTTGATACATTCGTCGAATTAAATTATCGTTTCCTAAGTGGAAAATGAATAGGTGATGGGCCTAATGACAATAATAATGTGAAGCTTTAGCACAAATGAGTGAGTCGGTGATAAGCTCTTAATCTTATAAATAAATTAATCCCACATTTGAATATATAGAGAATAGTTGGAAAATCCACTATAATCCTCTTTTTTTTTTTTCTGGGGGGAAAAAAATCTAAGCCTTAAAAACTCACGTTTTCACAAATAAATAAGATAGGCAAAAATTAAACCTTTTGGCCCTCCTATGGAAACCCAATGAGCTATTGAATAGGCTCAAGTCTTAAGCCAAACTTACCTACCCATCTAGTTTTATTTATTTATATCTTTGATATACTAGCGTCAAAGTTAGATAGTTATAAAAAAATTTCATCATATAGGTCTACTTCCTAAGTCTTTTAGGCTCCGTTTACTTTTTAGTATGAGATGTGGGGTGATAAGATAAAATAAGGGATGCAGAGTAGGATTAGGAGAATTTTATATTTTTGATTGGATGTTTACTTTGTGGGATGATATGAATGATAAAATTGGGTTATTGTATTGAGAATATTTACATAAACATGAATTAATAAACTTGGATAAATTATAAAAGACTAAAGTATCCCTAGTTAGAATATTTTTTTATTTAGCATAAAAAATTTAATTTTTCTCCATGTCAATACAACATCCAACTATTTCTTCTTTTTCCTATTTAGCTTAAAGAAATTATTTTTTCTCCATTCCAATACAATATCTTTACACAAATTATATATATCGATTTTTCTTTTAATTATTTTAATATAAATATATTTTTAATATTTAAATTTTTGTAATTATTTTTAAATTTTTTGATTGGCGCCGCAACCGAAAATTATTTAAAGTTGCGGCGCCAATCAAGTGATAAAACCATCCCACCTCAAAGGTGGAATAGCTCATCACTCATTTTATCAGCACACTGGCGGGCCGACAACTTTATACAAGGCTTCAATAACTCAAAGTAAACATGGAATGAGGCAGGATGTGGGGCCTTTATCCTGCCTCATCTCTCAAAGTAAACAAACCCTTATAGTATGTGACTAAGATACACTAAATTTCCAATAGAGACCAACCTGAATATAATTATCACTTTTTCTAAGGTAGATAGTATAGTAATTTGGAGTTCGATTTGCTTGAACTCAAGCTCAAACTATTTCACAAGTCGAGCACGAACCGAGATATAACCACTCAAACTTTTATCTTTTTGTTTCTTTCAACAATGATAATACATTTATATGATATAATTATGTTCATAATTTTAAAAATATTAAGCATAATCAATTATACTGATCATATTGCATCTAAAATATATAAACAACATAATTTTTTGAGAACTTTTTTCCTTCCAAGAACTTGCATGTTCTTTCATAAGTACTCCAAAAGTGTTCTTTCAATTTTCATGTGTATTCCCTCTAAGGAGATTAGTTATACTGTAACTTGACTAAGGAATAGTAAGAACCCTGATCTCCAAGTGCAAGCAGCTCAGAGTGTGATCCTTCTTCCACCAATTTCCCATTCTTAATAACCGCTATGCAATCAGCCATCTGTATTGTAGACAACCTATGTGCAACAACAACACAAGTTCTCCCCACCATCATTTTGTCCAGTGCTTCTTGGACTAAATTCTCAGACATACTATCCAGGGCACTTGTTGCCTCATCCAAAAGGAGGATTGATGGATTCTTTAGTATCGCCCGGGCAAGTGCTATCCTCTGCTTTTGTCCACCCGAAAGCTGGATCCCTCTTTCTCCACAGTAAGTTTTATATCCATCCTTCATAGAACTGCACACAAGAGATCAGAGGGCTCAAAATGAATTGTTGAAGTTGCAAAGAAGGGAGATTAGTTTATAGAAAATATATACCTTATGAAATCATGAGCATTTGCAAGTATTGCAGCTTCTCTTACTTCGGCTTCTGTGGCATCGTCTTTGCCATAAACTATGTTTTCATGGATCGTTCCAGCAAAGAGGGCTGGTTCTTGGCTGACTAATGCAATGTGTAATCTCAAGTCTCTCAAGTTGTAGCTTTTGATGTCGTTGTCGTCTATTAGGACAATTCCTTTGGTTGGATCATAGAATCTTTCAATCAATCCAATGATAGTAGATTTGCCAGAACCACTTTCTCCAACAAGGGACATCGTTTTTCCAGCTTCTATCTTGAGATTAAGTCCCTGGAAGATCATCTGTCCGGGCCTTGATGGATAGGAAAAGTAAATGTCTTGGAGTTCTATCTTGCCTTGTAGAGTGCTTTCTATAGTTTTGAGGCCTTCAAGGTTGTCCAATTCCATCTTGCTTTTCCTGTCTAGAATGGCGAAAACTGATCTTACTGCGCTGCTGCCTTTTGATAAATCCGATGTCATAGTTCCTGCATCTGCAATGGTCTTTCCAGTGCTCATCAATATGAAGAAAGCTAAAAACAGCTGCTTTGAGCTTAGTAATCCTTTCGTCATTAGTGTCCCACCATACCAGAATGTCAAAGCGACAGCGCCTACTGACAGGAATTGGCAAGTAAACAATCCTAGTCCAGAAATCCAAGATTGTCTTATGCTCTCTTTTCGTGGGCCTTCCAATGTTGCTTCAAAGAGATCTATAATTCTTTTCTGAGAAGAGAATGCAGTAATAGTTCTGTGGTTTATTACTGCTTCGCTTGCTAATTGGCTTCCTTCATTCTGTGCTTCTTTGGCATTTTCAGACAAATGTTTCATCAGAACAGTTTTGAAGTACAAGCTGAGGATAATCAAAGGTTGTATGGCTATCAACACTACTGCAACTTTCCAAGCAAAAATTAGTCCAAGTGCAAAGGACAGAAAAGCATTTACGAAGACTTGAACCAGTAAAGATATACGCTCTCCTACAAGAGAATGAACCATGTTGGCTTCAGACGAGAGGCGTGCGCAGACTGCAGCACTTGTATTCCCGTCTTGATCAAACCAGGCAACCTCGAAAGTGAGTATGTTCTGAAGAACCCTCTCTCGGATCCGCTTGGTTAACCGTTCTCCCATGATTGCAAAATTGTAATGCTGGAGAATGTTAGAAAAGAAGGCGACAACACCAATACTTACAAAGATGATGCTGTAGAATCTTGTATCTGACTTTATTTTCGAGCTTTTGTCTTGAAAGTAAGCAGAGACTAGAGCTCCCATGTAATAAGCATTCACAGGCTGGATGGCCCCAAAGAGGGCAGCTCCCAGGCAACCAAGTAAGCCTCTTTTCCAGTCTGGTCCATTCATTTCTAGCAAGCGCCACTGTGATGGGCCTGGAGAAGAGTTTTCTGATTTTTCATCATTGTCATGATGAAAGCTGAAGGATGAAGCAGGACTATTTTGAATTGATGAACGTAAACTCATGGATAGAGCAGGGGTAAGAGAGGGAACGGGAGTATTCTGCCAGCTTGATCTTACACCATGAGCAGATGAGGGACTATGGGCATATGGTGAGGCTTCATTGTGTATTGCTGACTTCTGTAGTCTCACCAGTTGACTGTAGATTCCACCTTCCCCGTCGTTCACCTGCATCAGCTCATCATGGGAACCCGATTCAACGATTCTCCCAGATTCAAGTACCATAATCTTGTCAACATTGCGGATTGAAGAAAGACGGTGGGCAATGAGTATTGTTGTCCGGCCTTGGGAAGCTTGGTCGATGGCCTCCTGCACGATGCTTTCGGACTGTGCATCTAAGGCACTTGTAGCTTCATCAAGCAAAAGGATTCTTGGATCTCTAAGCAATGCTCTTGCTATAGCAATCCTTTGCTTTTCCCCTCCTGATAATTGAACGCCGAGCTGCCCCACCTGAGTTTTTACCCATACTATTAGGAATAACACAAAGAAATATATTAGATTTCAGAATTTTACACAGGCTTACTTGAGTATCATATCCGTCTGGAAATTCCACAATGAAATCATGTGCATTTGCAGCTTTAGCTGCAGTTATAACCTGTTCCAGTGGAGCATCTTCCTTTCCAAACAGTATATTTTGCTTTATGGATGTGGCAAAGAGAACTGGCTCCTGACTTACCAGCCCAAACTGGGACCTGAACCATTTTAGCTGGAGTCTCTTGATTCTATGCCCATCAAGCAATATATCTCCTTTGACAGGGTCGTAGAATCTTTCAATCAAGGAAACAATTGTCGATTTTCCAGAACCGCTTCCTCCTACAAGACCAACTTTCTTGCCAGGTTTTAGCTTAAGATTAAGTCCCTGAAGAACAGGCTCATCCTTTCTTGATGGATAACTGAAATAAACTTCTCTGAACTCAATTTGTCCCCTTACAGTTGCTAAAACTTTCCCTTTGTCGTTCTCAGAGTCTATATCAGGAGTACGATCAATCATCTCAAATATTCTCTTTGCAGCAGCTGACGCCTCCACTATAAATGGCACATTAGGTAGAGCACTCATACAGGACCTGTAATTCATACAAAGAGTTAAACTAAAGATTGTAAATTTTAGCAGCTTCATTTCCTATACAGGTTTATAATGCTTTTTGTTCATATGTTTGAGATTTTGCTACAGTTGTAATCAAGAAGAATAGGAGCTCACAGTCCTCCAAGTAGAACACAGATGCCGGCTATGAAAACATGGCCACCACTTTCTCCTTTTTCAGTGACAAGAAGGCCTCCAACCCAAGACTGAAATGCCCAAGTTGCAAAAATCATTCCCATGCTTCCTATCATCAATCCCTTCATTAGTCCTTGCTTTATGCCAAGATTCATGCTTTCTTGAAGCGCCTGGCCGAACTTGTCGACTGTTTTCTGCTCTCCCACAAAGGAATAAACAGTTCTTATATTCGATATCGCCTGTTCTACAATACCCCCAGCAACCGCATATGCATCTTTGCTCTTGATTCCCATGTTCATCATTAGTTTCCCAAATCCCACTCCAGGGGCTATAAATCCAAGCGCAAAAGGAAGAGAAGCCAACGTTATTCGCCATGAAAGCAGGAAGGCAATTAGAAGGCCAAATATGAGCGCAGAAAACTGAGCCAGGGAACTGGGTATCTGCAGCAGATGCAAGAGAAAAGAATAAAGAACACGCTTTTTTTTTTCTCAAATAACTAAAATGAGAGAAATGGTTGGAGCAAGGAACAACTTTTTCGGCTACAACATCCTGAATGCTGTGAGCATCAGTGGAAATGTTTGAGACAACTTGGAAGGTTGTCGATGAAGCATCTTGGTTGTCGAAGAAACCTACTTCTTGTCTGAGGACTGATTTTAAATACTCCACCCGGATTCTCGATGTTTGCCTCTCAGCAGTTCTTGTCCAGCAAAGTCCTTCTGAAAATGCCGGATGCAACTCTCAAATAAGCAAACGAATCATAAACATCTACGTTTTTCAACAGTTTTTGCACTATTAATGTGGCTTTGGCCTTAGAAGTTTTCACTTTCTATTACAGCATAAGTGAATACAGAGAGCTATACATACCCAGAAACCAAGCAGCACTAATTCCAACAGCAACATAGACTAGCCTGAGTCCATACTGCACAAAAACATAGAAAACGATATTTCACTTTGAATTAGTGGAAACAAAAGCAAAGTCCCAATAACAAAAGTTTATGTTGCATTTCCAAGAACTGATTGGACAACAGCGTCTTTTCTGTTCAGACATTTGGATGCCATAAATCATATGCAAATACTAAATTCAATATTGTGACCTCTGAAAGCTCATAAGATTGACAGGTAAAACACTCATACCTTGTTCACCACCTCACTAGCAAGAGACTGATCAGCAGTCCCAAACGCATCTATTGCTCCACTTAACACATACATAGTCATTGGAAATGCTAACCCTTCTCCAATGCTGCCAAAAATGCCAAAAAACATCAGCAACTTATCATAACTGTCAGCAAACCTGAAAAGTCCGCTGCCTTCGTTTCCCATTTTCAGGTTCTTAGCACAGGAGATATCTCAAGTAACAACTGTTTTAAGACTCAAACTTCCTTTTGTAGTGAAGACGCCATACGTGTAATGATGTCCAAGTCTGGACAAATAGCATAAAATTTTCAAGGACCTTGTCTACCTTTCTTTTCATGTTTCATTACCTTAAGTACATATTCTTTCTGGAGCCTTGCTGTTAACAGATAGTGATTTCCATAACTTTCAACAGTCCTGCTTCAAATCTCTACCTTCCCCCTTCAGTTTGATAGATTCACGAACAATCATATTCTGTCTTAACGCTGTTGTCTTTTTAGGTGAAGAATCTATAGTGCTCAGATAATTATCAGAGTTTTGATGTTAACTGCTTCTTATACAGACAAGACTAGACATCAAATGCACACATACTGCATGGCTTCACTTCTTGGCCAGATATTGGGATCATTTTTCAGCATAAAAAATATTTGAATGTGTCAAAAAATTTAAAATATATATGTATATATGGACACATTAAACCAGGGCGGCTGTGTTATATATAATTACCATAACCAAAACTATCAGTTTCTTGATGATTTGATGACTCTTGAAAGTCTTGTGAACCATTGAGATTTTGACAGGTAAATATTCATTCGGCAAGATGAGATTCCTGTTTTTGCATCACCTGTGACAGTAAAATCTTGCGGGGCATTGTTAACTTAGTTTGTTGACAATGGAAGTGAAAGTTATCTCAGATAAAAATGCAGAAATGTAGTCAAAAGTGAAGTTCACAGCTGAAATTCACTGGCTGTGATCCAGAGTTGTCTAATAGGTTACCTGAATTAGTCTATTTCTTAGTCCTGCTTGTCGACGAATGAAGCTGTAAATAGGGGTCTTCATTCAGTACAAATCGAACCGAACCGAAATTTCGGTACACCAATATGCTATACCGAATACCGAATCGAACTACTTGGTTTGGTTCGGTTGAAAACCAAAATACCGAATTTTCAACTTTTAATATTACTATTAATATATATATTAATTAACAAATAATTTATTAATTAACAGTATATATATTAATATACATATTAAATAACAGTATATTAATATGTATATAATATATTTTTTAATTAACAATATATATTAATTAAAAATTAGATTATTCGGTTCGATTCGTTTAACCTATATAAAAAATCAAAATCGAACCGAATACCGAACAGAATTTTCGATTTCGGTTCGGTTCGGTTGGTTTACCGAACTATGATCACCCCTAGCTGTAAATGAGTCAAACTTTGCAGCTAAAATCATGGAAGGCATCCCAACGAAAGTCGAAAACCATCCAATAACAAAAGATAATGGTAACAACAAATCACTATACTTATAGGAATATTTATTTGATCTTGTAGAGGTGGACTCTACGATCCATTCTAGATAAAAGATTGAGATGTCACTATGTGCTACAATTTTATGATTTTCATTTGGAATCATGATAAGTCGAATTCAATTTAGATAAAAATATGCGGATCTATGTAAGTGTTCGAACATTTTTACCGTAGCATGTGGCAACCTTGACATTCTGGGCTATTTTGTCATATCAGGTGCCCTATGGATCAATCCATGAGTACAAAACTTGACAATTTCCTACAAAAATGGAAAGGCATATTAGCAATTTTATACTTTATAAAGACAAACTACATCTTAAATTTAACATACTTTATAATCATTTTCTTTGTTGCCACCCCAGCAATCCAGTGATATACTTACTCAGCTAAAAAGAACAAAAACAAAAGAACAAGAAAAGCCATGATGGATTTTAATACTCTTAGGGCACGTTTGGTTCTGTAGATATGATTGATAAAATTATAATGATATGGTAGGATTACACTGTGGAGGATAATAAAATACTGTGTTTGGTTATTAGGATTACACGGTTTGGATATGTATTGATTAAATAATTAAGCTAATGAATTTACTAAAATATTCATTGTATGAAGACTAATTGAAACCCCAAGTTGAACTTCATGGGTATAATTGTTATATCACAAATTTCTCCCTCCCCAACTAACTTGGACTACACAATCACACATCGAGTGGGGTGATAGACAATCAATTGGATTTTGGATTATCTACCGGGCTTCTAATCATTCCTGAGCCTTTGTCATTGAAACCAAACACTTAACATGACTTGATAAAATTATCTGTTAAGTCATGTCCACCAAACCAAACGAGCCCTTATAATGAAAGAGCTAGCTTAAAATAGGGATAAATAGAAATTAGTAAGTCACACTTAAACGCCGTCGTTTAGCAATTGTCTGCAGACTGCGTCGTTTTGCCTTAAATGATTCGCACAAAATGGGGAAAAACTAACAAGAATTCAGCGATACGAGCAACAAATTCCATTGGAGCCTACATTCAAGCAGCAAGGAAAATATTCTTCATTTGCTGAAATTTTGAAGATGGTGAAAGTCGGGACATTCTTTGCTATGTCATTTGGCGCCTTTCTTTTCTGGCAGACCATGGACAAAGTCCATGTTTGGATTGCCCTTCGACAGGATGAAAAGGTATATACGCACACATTTTTTTCCGCTTGTGTGATTGATTTTTTTGCTTTATGATAGCTAGGATTGTAAAGGATTTCTGGTTTTCTGAGTATTAATCGGTTAATTTTACTTAAAAAGGGGGGGGGGGGGGGGGGGAGGAATTGGTGCTTTAGATTTTCTGGGATCTGTGAGTTTGTTTTATCTTGAATCGGGTTCTATGCAGGCACATTTCTATATATCATAGCTAGGGTTGTAATGGGTTTATGTTCTTTTATGCTTTATTGGGTTAATTTTGTTCTTAATAAGAAGGGAGATTTGGAGCTTTAGGTTTTAGAATTTGGGCCTTTTCTTTTAGTTGAATCAGATTAGATTGCTCTTATTACAGTTTCTTGAATTAAAAAATCTTTTGAATTGCTGCTTAACGCCTATCTCCCAGGTCGTAGAACCTTTTGGAAGAGGAACTAAGAAATCTGCCCTGTTAAATTTGTTTCTTCTTTTCAAAACTTAACCTTTGGATTGAAGTATTAAGGAATCAACATTATCGAGTCTTGTTATGTGCAAGTCTGTTTTTTAAAGGTTTCTTAGGAAATCTTTTGAGAGTGTACTTATGTTGTGAATGGATTTGGAAACTTGAAGTTTGAACCTTTTGGAAATTCTAAAAATTCTGATTACAGTTAACTGGGATTTTGCAAATACTGTTTTTGAGGCTTGATATTGTTCTTTGAAACAATCAGTATATTGAATTGGGACTTAAGTATATGTTGTCTAAATGATTGAGCTTTTGGCCTTACTTGGCTGATTTAAAATTTTATTTGGTAAATGTGATGTGTGATAATCAATTGATTCAGTGCTAGAAGATTGAGTTCTTTTTCTCACTTGATGTTGTTTCAATCTGCAGCAGGAGAGAATGGAGAAAGAGGCTGAGATTAGAAGAATGAGAGAGGAGCTATATCAACAACAAAGAGAGAGGGACTCTCTTGCCTAAGCTGCTAAGAGATTGGATCGTAATTGCAGTTACAATGGCCTATCTTCCTCCTATCTTTTTGAATTGTAATCACCATGAGTATGGATCTTATACCAAATGAATGATTGACACTGATATACTTTGACTTGCACATTTTTAGCCATTGTTGAGATCTGCTGATGGGCTTCACATTTTATGTGCTTCTTGAATAATACCATTCGATCATCTTGGTTCATTGTCCCGTGTTTTGCTCTAAATACCAATGCTCATCGCATATTCAATGAACTTGTATGATCCCGGTTCAATGGTTTATTACTATTTTCATTGAATTGTTACCACTGGTTTATGCAAGTGTACAATATCTATGTTGGTTGCATATTAGAATTTGTTCAGCTATTTTTGGGATCATTTTGTGAATTTCAGTTGTCTTAGCATGAAGTGCCTCAGAATCCTTATTGGCATTTCAGGGAATTTATACAAGATTCAGTTTTACATTTGTTTTTTCTGTCTTAATCTCTTGGTCTGAACTCCTGCTCCATATCTTGCTTTAAGAAAGTTCGGAGCTTAGAATGAAACTGTAAAATGGAAGAGAGCCATGATAAGATGAAATTTTGGGGTATGTGCAGTGAGGTTTCATCTTTGGCCAATCTACCAAAATTTGAAATAATTAGTTGTATTTTTCATAAAATTGATATGGTCGGATCAAGTTAATCCTATACTCAATCAAATAAAGTTAAATCCGATGCATCAAGTTAAGTAATCAGATCATCATGCGTTACTTCAATAAAGGTCCCAGTTGAGCTAACGCACTTATCATCAACAAATGGTTAATTACAACGAAGAGTTTATTATTTACCATTTTTACTCTCAAATTCCAATTTACTTTTCTCAAACCTTATTTACTAACTTGAATCCTAATGGTTTTATTTTCAAATTTTAATTTATCTCCTACGGTATTCATTGACTTGAATGTTGGAAGTTTTTGTTGGAATGCGCCTCAACATGCCAATTAATCAAGTTTGTAAAAAAAAGAAGGTGTATTATGTAATCAAGTTTGTTAGATCAGTAGTATAAAACGCAAGATCATTCCAACAATTGAAAGAATCATTTCCAGTTTTTGAGTACATGTTGGTTATTAGCACTTTATGATACAGCCGGAAAGAAATTGTGCTCAAAAGCCTGCAGCCGAACAAATCAACTCGTCACCTTCTGTGGAACAATCAAAACAAACACAGCATGGATGGCATGTTAAGCTTACATATTATCGAAGACGAGATATACATGTACAGAACTAACCTCTGAAAAGGCAGGCTAATCCTTAATGGAAGGAAACCTTTTTCCTTAATTTCAGCAAAAAAGATTGTGTGCATGAAATCACTATGATGCAAGTAGTTTCTTCTTCGAGCCTACTTATGTGCCCATATAAACACGTCCTTCCGAGCATGTGAGATAGGGTTTTATCTACTCTTTTCTGCTGATTTCCTGATATTGGAAAGATAGGGATTATGGGGATAGGAAGGGCTCTTTTGGTTTCTATTTTCTTGGCTATTGTTTTTGGGCTTGCTCAGAGCATAGACTTCACAGAAAAAGACCTGACTTCTGATGAGAGCCTGTGGGATTTGTATGAAAGATGGAGGAGCCACCACACAGTTTCGCGGGATCTGGCCAAGAAAAAAAAGCGTTTCAATGTGTTTAGAGCCAATGTGCTGCATATTCACAAGGTGAACCAGATGGATAGGCCCTATAAGCTGAAGCTCAACAAATTTGCTGATATGACCAACTATGAATTCAGAAACTTTTACAGTTCTAAAATAAGGCACTACCGGATGCTTCATGGCAGCAGGGCCAGCACCGGATTCATGCACGAAAAGACTGAAAATTTGCCAGCGTCAGTTGATTGGAGAAAGCAAGGTACTGTCACTGGTATAAAGGATCAAGGGAACTGTGGTAAGTTATTAGTTAACTTTATGGAACTTTTGTCTGTGCAGGTTTGAGTTTGTCATATCTTGTCCTGTTTTGTTTTTGTCTCAATTTTTACAGGTAGTTGTTGGGCTTTCTCGACTGTGGTGGGAGTTGAGGGGATCAATAAAATTAAAACAGGCAATCTAGTGTCTTTGTCTGAGCAAGAACTGATTGATTGTGAAAAAGTTGACGAGGGATGCAGTGGAGGATATATGGAAAATGCATACGAGTTCATCAAGAAACAAGGCGGCCTAACGACTGAGGACTTGTATCCCTACAAAGCCATAGATGGGACTTGTGACACCGCAAAGGTAGAAAGAAAACATTTTCTTCATAAACATTAAAAATAAAACATATCTGAGATATTCTGGTTTCTTCTTGTCTTGGTTTTTCAGATGAATGCGCCAGTGGTGATGATTGATGGGCATGAAAATGTACCCGAAAACAATGAGGATGCACTGATGAAAGCTGTTGCAAACCAGCCTGTATCTGTGGCAATTGATGCTGGTGATTCTGATATGCAGTTCTACTCAGAGGTAAACTAATTTATTTGTAAAACTGTAAGTACTAGAATTCAGGAAGGGTTTTAAGAAGCATGTTTCTTGATTGCAGGGAGTGTTCAATGGGAGCTGTGGCACAGAGCTAGACCATGGGGTGGGCCTGGTTGGATACGGAGCAACCGTTGATGGGACTAAATACTGGATAGTGAAGAACTCTTGGGGGACTGGATGGGGAGAACACGGCTACATTAGGATGCAGCGTGGGGTCGATGCCAAAGAGGGGCTGTGTGGCATAGCCATGGATGCCTCATACCCCGTCAAGTTATCACCGGACAACCCTAAACCACCGCCGAAGGATGAACTCTGAGCCGTAGGAATTACATAGGCCGAGGTTCATGCATGTCAAGATCTGTTAGCTATAGACGCTAGGAAAGTAGTTTTAGCCTTCTTTTGCATGTTAGTTTGAGGGAATAAAGTGTGATCACTCTTAAACGTTAACTCAGAATATGTTGGGCAATAAATTATTAAATTTTGGTAATCTTCTTTATATAATGAATGGGGAATCTACTCCCTTTATAAGGAAAAATTGATTAACTCCATTCTATCAATTAATAAAATACGTGATGATCCAACCCAAATCATTTGATAGGAATCCAAAGATCAAGAGAGGAATCGGGTCAATAATGAGGAAATTGAATACACATGGTATATATATATTTATACATATATATATTCTGGTTTTTCTTTAATTCTTGAAAATCCAACACTTGTACATAGTACAGTTTCTTTTAAATCCACACTAGTACATATTACATAGTTGTTTGAAGATTAGAGAAAAGTTGCAAACAAAAAGCCTAACCTATTACCAATATTACACAAAAGAATTGCCTAATCATTGCATGCAAAAATACCTAATGTACCAATGTTACACAAAAAAAGCCTTGGCTTTTGAATTGAGTGGGGATTTATGCTCGCTTATGCCAGGCCAGGAATGTGTAAGTAACCGGTCTCCCCGTACTCATCATCCTCATCTGGTGGTTCTGATTGATTATCCTTAGAACTGGAGGGGGAACTAGGCGGATAAAGAGAAACCTGTGGCGGGTTTTCGGCGGGAACGCGGTTAGATATCGGCACAGGGTCAGTCAGCCTCCGACCATCTCGAGGCGGCGAGAACACCACCGGCATGTAGTCCGCCATGTCTGGCCGGAACTCGGCATTCTTGAAATGCTCTCTTATTTCTTCTATTCCCTTTATTCATCCATTTTCAGACACAAATCTCAGTAATTAATGCTTCACTCATACATATGTATTAATACATATGGATAAAGATTAAGATAAAAAGGACCTGAATTCTTGCGTAGGTGACTTTGCAGATTTTCTTGGAGTAGTAATTAGAATCCCAGGTTCGATTGTGCAAGGCTTTGTAGAGGCTTAATGCTGCCTGAGGGGAGGTCATGTTCACGAACCCATATCCCATGTTGCTTTTGTGGCTAACATGAAAAAATTCCCAAAAAGGAAGAAAAAATCAGTGAGAAAAATCACATGTATATGATTAAACAGGAAGAATAATTACCGGGAAGAGAGAAAGATACTCACATGAAATCAACGGGGAGGTAGACGAAGTCGTAAGAGGACAATGGCTTGGCGCCATGGCCGTCGGCCGCGGAATTAATCTTTTCATTGCTGTGATTGCAGAGGTTGTCCAGCATTTTCAGCAGATGCTTCAGACTGTAAATTCAAATAAATTATATTTTTCTTTAAAATCTCCAGAAACAAATGAATGGGTAAAGGACATTAATTGTAACAAAGATTAGTACCTGCATCTGTTGGGGATGTTTCTGATCATGACAGTGGTTCTTGGATCCCTGGAATTCATTATGGCATCTTCCTCTATCATAAAACGATCATCTCTTAATCTAAGATTGCTCAACTTGGAACTGTTATTATTATTTATCTGTATGCTTGAACACTCCAAATGTCCACTAAAACATAAATTAGCCTCTGATCCATCATTAGAACTGTTGCTTGATCCACCACTCCCGCCAGTGTTTCCTTCCGGATTATTGTCATTCAGAAGAGCAATCTGGCCAGAGAGTTTACACTTCAAGGATGTTGTTGGCTGCAGCAAACTCCGACAAGAGTTTCTCTGTGAATAACTGTGAGTTGAGCGATTATGTCGGGATAAAGCTCCATTTTGATGGATAGTAGGCAATTTCTTGAGTAGGCCACCAGGCCTACCGAATTCAACCAGAATTTTTCTGCCATAAATATTCATCCCATCCAAACTCTCCTTTGCCTTTGCTGCTTCTCTCACATCATAGAACTCAACGAACCTTTGGTTCATCTTATGTGGAGTCTCTCTCACTTCCTTCACGGTTCCTTTTTACAGAAAACCCATTCAAAACAAGAAAAGAGAAAACCATTCAGATCATTAGTTTGGTTTATTTAGCATCATCATACAGAAAAAAAAGGAGAGAAAAATTACGAATACAAGCATACCAAAGGCTCCAAAAACTTCTTTGAGATAAGCAGAAGAAATCCGGATATCCAAATTGAATACAACGAGCGTGCCTTGATTATGTCCGTCGGGAAGAGGAGAAGGCACCGCTGAACTAAACTGGGCCCACACCGCTTGTCCTAAAATGGGTCCTTGCGCCGTCCTAGAAAAAGACACTGTCGTCTGCGCAGCCGTAGTGGCAGCGCCATAGCAGCGGGACTGCTGCTTCTGCTGCATGTACTGCTCTTGAATCGCCACCAACGCGTCATTCGCATTCCTCAAGTCGTAAAAATGCACGGTCACCAAACCCTCCTTCAGGCGCTCCATTTCCACCGCCCTTACTTCGCCGAAGACTTCCATTGCACTCCACAATGTTGATTCACTCACGGAAGTCGGCATCATGCTAAGGAGCAAAGTTCTAGAAGGCATGTTTGAGCATGGAGATAAAGAATCTGGCGGCGGCTGCTGCGGGGGCGGCCGCCTCCGCCGGGGCTCTGTGGCTGAACTAGTAGCAGACGTCGAGGTTAGGGTAAACTGAGGCTGGACGTGTCCCATGTCGTACCCAGTTTGGTAGTAAGGAAACAGCAGAGGCTGGACGTATTCCATGTTGTACCCCGTTTGGTAGTAGTATGGAAACTGAGACTGCATGAATCCAATGTTGTACGCAATCGGGTCTGGCTGAAAGTATCCCATGCAATTGTACGTCGGAAAGTAAAAATATTGGGGTAAGAAAGAGGTTTGATTCGAGTTGGGGGCAGAGGAACATTCTTGATCGCCGGAGTTTGAGTTGTGGGGAGAGAATTGTTGAGCACCGGAGATTGAGTTTTGGGAAGAGAGTTCTTGAGAACTGGAGTTTGAGTTGCGGGGGAAGAATTCTTGAGCGCTGGAGTTGAGATGGCTGGCCGGAATCTGGGTTTCATCCATCATCGGGAAACCAGATTTTCAGGAAATAATGGAAAAAGTGGTTTTCCGGTGAGGGTTCTGTTCTAAAGAATTACTCGATATGCCTTGATCTTGTCATACAATTACTCATGTCCTTGATGATCTTGTTATGCATGAACATATATTGAAGAATTAAGTAATGGATGTGTCCTTAGATATGGGGTGCAATACTCCAATGGAGTGGTGATGTTAAGCAATTGATGCGTCCTTAATAACAATTGGGTGCAACTCTCCAATTAAAGTTGTAAGATTGTGGATTTTTTAAGGTTGTTTTCAAGATTTGTAAAGATATATGTTAGAAAAGTTGTAAGGTTTCATGAAAAAGTGTTATTTTTTTAATATATATAATCATTATTTAAATTTTTTTGTTAAGATATTGAACAAAATTAGAATTTTCATACCAGACTCATCATCGTAGTAACTATTTTCACTTCAACCAATAATGTCCGTCTTGCCGCCAAAGTTTACAGAAGAAAAATATATTAGGAGGATAAATAATTCAACAGATGATAACTGCATCGTGTTTGAATGACTGGATTCTGAATTGGCACAACACCGGCTTCAAAATTTGTCTTCTCCAGTCAAGATTGCATTTTCCCGAGTCCTGCAACAGTGGAAATGACACTTAACTAAGGAGCTCGCTCCTCAGCTGCACAAACAGGGAGGTCACAAGGTTGTCTGAATATATCAGGAATTCCTTCCCAGTTGTGTTTCTCCCTTGCCTCCCAGTATCCACCCTTGTATCGATAACAACCGTCCTCATCCTTCTGGAACCATCTAGGTTGCCAGCCTCTGTCTTGCAACTTCCTTGCCTGCATATACAAACTCCTAAATCAAATAATGCACTAGAAGTTTGAATAGAAGCAGGAGATGCTATTCATAATACGCCACCTCATGAACTAGGGAAAGAAGTTTGATTATTTCAAAACAAAGTTGGCAGATCGATTCTGAAATGGGATTTTTAGCAACGCGAATATTCCATATTCCAATGACTAAAGCAAAGGCCAAATCATGTTAGTAGAAACTAGAGAACAGTCTGGTGTCTTATTGATACACACCTGTCTTTGCAATTGTTCAAGTCTTAGCTTCTCTGTGTTTGCCAGCTCATATTCTCCATTCTCCAGATGCCTTTGATCAGGTCTAAGCCTTGAGTCTGTTGGTGGCAGCTTCTTTTGTAAACCAGTTGTAAGTTCATTTAAGGATATGGCAAATGGTGTGAGATTGTATCTTGTCTTGGGAACAGATTTATCTCTTTCCCACAGCAAAACAGCTTCTGTCATTGGATCGTATCCCTTTGGCTTTGTAGTTGGATCTCCCATCACATAATACATAGCTTCATCCCACTTCCCCAGCAACACTGCCACTTTCTCTCCAGTTCTATTGTCTTGCACAAATCCATGAACCTATTTGTTGACAAAACAGTATACAGATTAATGTAATGTATATTTGGTGGGGGTGAGGGGTGGGGGAGGGGGTATTAAAACTGGAAATTGGCTTCAAAAGTTAACTGTTGAGAACATACGACCTGATGTGGATTTCGGTCTATGATGGACTGCTCTTTGAACTTGAGCTTGCAAGAATAAGTACCACTGCCTTTGATACGCATGGTGCCGTAATGGTCGCAATAGATTTTACCAATTATGATATTGTATATAGAAGTTGTGACCTTGCTCCATTGAAATGTCTCGCCATCTTCAAACTGCAGTGTGAGGATCCCAACGGGGTCAAGCTGGATGGATCGGCCCCAGAACTTGCCTTTGAGATTAGAATCTGCCCAAAATTTCCACTCTCTGCCCTCACAATGACAGGCAACAATCATTGGATGGTGACTGACCTGAAACATGGGAAGAAGTTAACATTGACCATCATTTCCTAAAAGTTAAGAACGTATTATTCATCAAAACAAAGAAATAAAATAGAAAATGGGCTTCCCCTATTTATGACCACTATGCTAGTTGTAAAAGAGCAGAAAGTAGGCATACAAATCACTAGAAAGATAAATAGGAAAGAGGAAAAGAAAAGAATAATCCTAATGTGAGGAAGTCTTGTTGAAGACTGAAGAGCAACCTTTTCAGAGAAGAATCTTAAACCCTTATCCGGATAGTCAGCCTCATAGGTTTCCCCAAGGAGAGGATTGAAGGGTTTGCATTGTCGGCCTTCTGTTGATGCATAACCAGATACAGCGAAAGCTGCTACATTTAGAATTCTCATCAAATCATTTCCCTGCAGAAAGCAAATTGTTGTGTTCAATTGTAAGCAAACTTCAATTATGACTTATTCAATTATAATTTACCAAATTGAAAGTAGACAAACTATAATTGCAATATATCTATGCTAGCAACCAAGTTATAGATGATTGTCAATGGAAACTGATAATAGAAATGGGAACAGGCTAGAGGATATGAGAAAAGGGGTCTTCACCTCACAGCTATAACTTCAATCCTCAAAAGGAAATCAATATAGGAGGCTTATGCAAAGGCTTAAGATTATTCAAACAGACTTTTTCAAGCCCGCAGGTCACCTGGTAGTACTTTAAGCATAATTGTTCTTCTCTAAATGTCCTACAGTTGGTGAACAATAATTCAAAACTTTTTTTGGAGAACTCAATAGTCCAGAATGTAAAAACCAGAGGGCATCTCATCATATCAGTTACAGGATCATGGCATCAGAATCTAATATCTTTAACACTGATTGCCTGGCAACCTAGTGCAGCAGCAGAATAACCAGTCTAATTTAACGGTCTGAAGGTTTCTGAAAGAGAACATATATGAACGGTGAGAAGCAACTGCTTTCAACCCTCTCTGAACTTTATGAAACTTGGTAAATTGATTACGTTGCTTGCAACTGAATTGTCATTCTATTGCTGTTTCAATTTGAACTTAAATAGCTAAATCAAAGGGCATTAAACACACCCAAACTCGTCAACAACATATCCTACATTTTAACTGTATCTAATATCCTATGCACTTTGGTCGGCATATCATCCTTTTAAGAAACTTCTTTGCCACAAAAGTAAGCATGGGTAAGGAATGGACCTGTTTTCCCCATTCCAATGCTCGATCAACAAGATATGAGTATTCCAAGTCTTCAAAGCATTTCTGCAGTGAGGACAGAGGCTCGTTGAAATAAACAGGAAGGCAAACACCTGACAAGTCCTTTCCAATGTTGTCTTTAATAATCGACCACAGTCCAACTGGCTTGTCTTTCTCCTTTGGTTCCGGTAAATTATTCCTTCTTTTGACATATGGAAATTCAATGGCCTTTATTTCCATTCCAACTTCTCTCAGGTTACCAGAGAAGGAAGATGCTCTTTCACTTGTCCAGGGGCTATAAGCATATATTGGATTATCTCTACTTCGATAGGAAGCACTTCTTAGAGACTCGGCACACAAAAAGTCATTTGTGTCAAAAAAGGTTCCATCATCTTCATCTGTTTCAACATCCACCCCATATCGACTTTCATTATCTGCATCTGAGTCACTTGCACTGCCCTCTGACATGACTGAATAGAAATCTGCAACAGCTTAAATAACAAAAATTAGCCAATCCAATTTTATGTGAAAACACAACTTATTGGATGTCAAATGATATGATTCATTATCTTTTGAACTCAACAAAATGAATGCTGAACTGACCACTGAACCTTCTATCGCCTTGTCCACAGCATGAATCCCGTCCCTTTGTTTCATCGACTACAGTAGTTTCCAATTCAATTTTCTCTGTCTGCAGAAGAAATTAATTGGTGTAACAATCATTAAATGCATGGCAGCCCATAGATGAGGGAAAAAGTGTATGCACTTGGGGTGTGAATCAATGAACACTGCTGAGTGCATTTTCTGACAAATCAAAATGATCCATCAAAGTTTAGGAGAAACTTGCACCACTGAGATCTCCTCAGCTTAGCAACACATAATTATGGGAAAAACACGGCCAAGATAATCTTATTTGAATAGAGAAGTGAGAGCAATAACCAAAAAGACAAGATGCATCTTGTGTTCATTATGAAAATCAAATTATCTAACCGAAATTTGATTTTCTAATCGCGAAAATTCAATATCCACAGTGCATTCAAACTACCACCATAGTCAGAAAAAAGAAACTTCAGAGACAGTTTGAATAACTAGAAAATACAAGTAGACCAGTTGCTGAAAAAATGAAAAAAATCCCTTTATCTGAACAAACGGGCTTCAGAAGTACAGGATGAAGTATAACCTCAAGCCTCCTTAATGTGTCAAGCAGCAAGATGTGTTTGAGTTGAAGAGTTTTCAACTGATTCTGCATCAAATCAAGTTCGCCTAACATTATAGACTCACAATCTTTAACTATCGTCTCGTTAATGCCGTCCTGCATTAACCGTGATCGTAGCTTCTCTGTTGAAACAACAAATTCTTCAGAAGGAGCCAACTCATTGCTTGTCAACAGTCTAGGGAATTTATCTTTAGCAACCAGAAGTGCCTCAATCCATGAAGCTCTGTCCTCTTTGGATTGACAACGCAAATGGAGAGTTTTTGTTCCTGTGAATATGTAAAGCCTCTTGTCATCGGACTTGCTGGCCCGAACTGAAGAAACCTGCTCAACATATTGCTTGGTGTTTAATGCCTATTCCCTCTTCATTAGAACTTGCATATATGAATCAATGGCAACATCTAAACTACCTATCTTTAAAAAGGACAAACTACCTAACAGATGGAAACCATATAAATCCACATTTTTAACCCAGTAAAAGGAAATCAACTAACCTTCAAGTGTATCTCCCCAAACGGCTTCCAATGCTTCCCTGACCCGAATCCGATCCCCCTAAAGCCATTCCCACTCCCATTACTACTACTACCCTTCCTCATATACCTCCAGCTCTCCTCCCCAATCACCTTCACACCCTTCTCCCTTCCCGAACTTATGACAATTTTATCTGGTCCGTGCACCTTGTAATACGACAAAACCCCATCTTCCAACACAAACCACCTCTCCCTCCAGCCCTTCCCGTAATTCACCCATTTATACAAAATTCCAACAACACTCGTAACTTCATCATTCTCCTCACATTTCTCCGCTTGCAAATCATCTCCTCCAGCACCACCGCCATTGGTCGATAAAATACTCCTCGAGTTAAAACTCACCGGCCTGAAAATCACATTTTTATTGTTACTCTCAGTGCCACTACAGCAATCGTTGTCGAACACAAGCTCTTGGCTTAGTGTTTGTGGCTTCACTACAGTTCGATCTTTTTCCACTGACACCGGAGCAATGCAGCACAGCGGATTCATTCTTTAATCAGCGACTGTGCTAGAACCAGCTCCGATCTCGGAATGCAAGAAGGTTCTCACCTGATCGGAGATCGACTGAGCAAGAATTCCGATGAAAATATCACATTTGGTTCTCAGTAGAGTAAGAAAAACAATATATGCTGGTGCTGTAGTGTAATTATATTGACGGATCGGGTGTAGATACAGAACAGCAGTGTACACATAAGTAAATGTAGAGCTGCAGATCCATTAATGTACTTGGGGCGAAAATGCAAATTTAGTCCCTCAATTGTTCCCCATTTTCAATTTTAGTACATTTTATTTTAGTATGTCACATTCATTTCTTTTTTATTTTTTGTATACTCAGTATAATTTTTCTTAATCTTAATTTTTTGAGCTTGAAAATTTGAAATGAAGCTCGCAATTGTCCAAATCATTGCTAATTGAGCTCAAATTTTGGGCATTTTGTGCCAATTGGTCAATTGTGAGCCATGTCAGCTTTATTTTTTGCTATATTAATTGATAAAATACGAAAAAAATATTAAGATAATAGCATCTCATTGAAGGAAAATGGTGTTGGGTGCTTTGAGCGATGGCCAAGTATGGCATCCTTCTGGTGGCCATGGTCCGCATTGTTCTTCCCTTCCCTATATTATATTTTGCTCAAAAAACTAACTCATTTAGCAATCTTTACTTCTCTTGTTGATTGACTAAAAAGGTCTTTTTTTCTATCTTCTGATATGTCAGATGCGTATGTTATAATTGTGATGCCATTTTGCTTTTATTCAATTATCATAAATATCAAAAATTCGAAGTTTTCATTTTCTTGAAGAAAATTATTTTCTTTTAATATGATTTTCTGACTTTTGCATAAAATGTGATAAATATATATAATATTTCTTATCCAATATATATACAAAGTTTTTCTTTCTCTTTCTTGTTCCTATGCTTCTCAAAGTCATTGTGCAACTCTATTTGTGACTGTAGCCTCTGACGATTACTAGTGAGGTTAAAAATATAAATTTACTAGTCATTGTTATCACTTAATTAACTGACGTGGCGTGGTTTTGATAAATAGTGCAAAACATCCAAAATTTAAATTAGATTGGCATTGACTTGGATAATTGTGGGTTTTTTTTCCAAAAATTTCAATTCGAAGGATTAAAATTACAAAAAATTATACTAAGTGAATCAAATATGCTAACATCTAAATAAAATGTGTCAAAACTAAAAATAGGTAATAGTTGAGGAACTAAATTTATATTTTTCCCAATGGACTGGTGACAGTTTGGTTGGGGGTGCGTAGGTTAAGCAGAGGGAACCGAGTGCGCATTTAAATGCATGGCTTTGCGTTTGCGCAAGGCGTAATGATCACTGGGGACAGCTAAGGTGCCCGGTGGTGGCGCGATGGCGAAGGTAGTGCTTGGAATTTTGTGCCGGGGGGGGGGGGGGGGGGGGGGAGGGGCGGTGGAGGGAGAGATGTCCGTTGGGCTGGGACTTGGGAGGGAGAAGGGGGAAAAGGGTGTCTGGTAATTATTAAATGGTGAGGGAAAATGACAGAATTGGGGCTGCAGGTGGTTGACTGTTGAAGGTTGACCTGTGGCTGGGCCCGGGGTTGTTTTGGGAAACTAAAAAAGTGATTTGAAATTTGGTCTCAATTATGGACCATTATTGGGAATTATTGATTTTGCATTGGATACTCAAGGAGTCCAAGTAAATTCTTGGTGGTTAAATCTATACAAAATTAAATTAGTTACTTTAAAGACTTTAAAAATGTAAAAGTTATTTTTTGGTATATTTATTTATATTTTGGGGGAGGCATTTTTTTTATTGTAGCAGTCAAATCAATACTTTTTTGTTGAATTTTTGAAGTAAAAATAAAATTAAGTAATTATTTTAATGTTAGAATAATAAAAAAAAATATATAATGTATATATAATATATGTATATTATATATATGTAGTTTGGACAAAAAATGAGGATATGATTGATTATATTTTCCCAAAATAATTTATTTTGGGGAAACATAATCAAACATAGCCTTTAATTTCCTGAAAATTATTGATTTTGCATTGAATGCTGGCGAATCCAAGTAAATTCTTGGACTTTAAATCCAATACAAAATTAAATTAGAGAGCGTTTGGTTATGTTTCCAAAATAATTTTATTTTAAGGAAACATAACTAAACATACATTTATTTTTCCTCCAAAACACTAAACTAAATTTTCCCAAAGTACTCCCTTTTATCTTTTATTACCCCTCAAACTTTCCCATTTTTCAATATATACATATTTATATCATATATATTATATATATTTTTATTATTATTCTTGCAATAAAAAAATTACTCAATTTCATTTTCACCCTAAAAATTCAATAATTTTTTTTTGATTTGTCTGCTATAGTAAAAAATATCTGTCCCCAAAATATAAACAAACATGCTAACACTCATAAAAATAAAATTTTTATTATTTCTCAATATATAACAAAAAAATCATTACATTTTCCAACATAACTTTCACATTCTCTAATCCCACTTATAACATTTATTCTCTCAAAATGCATATCATAATCAAACATAAAACATAATCAAACATTATCTTAGTTACTATAACAACTTCGATTTCTTATGAACCCATGTGATTATTTGGCCCAAAACATTTTAAAATTTTGGTATATGTCATTTCGTGACGTTGCATCTTGAGAAATATACAATAACACAGAGAACAAAGTAGGCTAAAATCTAATTTCAACCATTTGGGAAATCCAGGCGATGAAAAGGCAATCTCACAAACTTAAACTCCAATTTTCATTAAGAATTGGAAGAGAATTATCGTGTGCTTATCATACTGCAACTACAAAAGAAATGCAGGAAAAGATTGAAGCTAGCGTGCCCTAGATGAGTACTTCTATCCAATCCTATAGATATTGGGCTCGTAACAAGAGGATACATGCTAAGGGGCACTACATTAGGTGTAGAACCTTGGTGGATTATATTAGCCTAACATTTGGCTTAAGAAAGAGAGGCCTAAACCAAGGATGAAATGATGAAATTGGGTGGTTAATTTATCTAAGTATTCCAATGCACATTTAATAACTTAGAAACACAATTTATTAAGAATAACATACTGTTATGTCATCAAGTGGTTTGTGGCCCATTGACATAAGTCTCCCTTATTATATGCGCATTAAAAATGTGCAGTTTGTACTTCAAATTTAAATAACGTATGAGACAAATTGAAATAATACAATAAAGATAAGAGAAACAAGGTTGTGATATCACAGTGATGAATCGAGAGAAACACTCCATTAAAAGATTTAGATTTGTAGTTATGTAATTTGGGATTTGTTCCTAAACTTCTTTTTCTTTTCAAATGAACAATGACATTCCAAGGAAAAAGAAGGATGGGTTAACCATGGTTTGGTTGATTAACTAAGATGGGGCATTATTTAATTATAAAATTAATTTTTCATGTGACATAATGTTATTTGTTGGCTTGGTCGAACCGAGTGTGGAATAGAATTATTCAATTTTCTTGCAACAACACATATAGCAACCAAATTAATGTCCTTTCCTATTAATGAATGTCGCCACTAATGTCATTCTATAGTATAACCCTTTTATTGACTAGTTCAAGAGTAGTAGTGGACAAATGACATAGGGAGGAAGGGGAAGATGTACAGACAACACAATCTTTAATAAGTGGAGAATTTTACTTAAAAAGTGTCAACTCTATTATTGGATGTCAACATTATTCACTAAATACCATACACTATTGATTATGGAATATTAGGTGTCATAGAGGTGTTATAACTCATAAATGCACATCAAGTTAACGTAACTCATATCAAAATTTAGAATTTTCATCGAATTAGATTTACTTAATAAATCTAGCAACTTGAATCAAACCACCGAATCGAATTAGTTTGATTCGGATTTGAAGACCTAATTTCATGAAACTCTATCTAATAAAATTTAATTGGATTGGATTGATTTTTCTAACAAATTTGATTCGACCTGACCTGAACATCGAACATCCTATCAAAATCAATATTTAAAAATGAACGATTTATATGTTTAACATTCAAAATGAAAAACAATAGTTCAATATCATTTATTACTTCTCGTGAATTTTTTTTTTTGATGAGACTATATTTATGAATTTATTTAAATTCATATCATACTATTTACTCAAATATGATTACAATCTATTCAAATATGCATCTAAACTAAGTGGCATAAAATCTTCCATGAATCTAATTTGGGCATCCAACAAAAACAATGACTAAACTAGAATCTTTATAGTGACGTCCATAGCGAGATCTCCAAGAAACGAAGGCCCATATTTATTATCAAGAAAAGCAAGCGCAGAAGATGTGCTTTTCTGCCTTCACTTTATGTCACCCGACGCACCTCCACATCAGATCCAGTTCCAAACTCCAAAGTCCGAAGAGCCGACCAACCACTGTATTTTATTCCCCTTTCCCACGCCAACCAGACAAACAAAAGAACAATTAAACCCAACCCACATTAGAGTTGTTGTTGCCTTGTTTGATTGCTAAGAATAGGAAAAGAAAAGAAAAAGAATCCTCTGAAGTGGTGCCATCACAGAGACTGACTGCTTTTTGTTGGTGATGAATTTCATGACTTAAACGATGAAATGGATGGGATAAAAGCCATACGCACCGACGCTTCTTTCTCCTGTAGTTTTGATTATAACTACACCAACCCGCCGTTGACAAGTCAGTCTCATTCTCACCAAACGCCGTTGTTTGTATTTCAACGACCATGATCACCGTTTTTCTTAAACCCCCCCAAAAATCTCGGCCCCAGATTATTTTCTTTCTAGCTAATGGACCCTGCCGCCTCTCGTCCTGCTGTAGTCATCGATAATGGCACCGGGTACGGGTCCAAATAATTTGATTTGTCTTTATTTTGAATCGGAGTTAAACTGTATGATGAAATGCTTCTACGAGTACAGTTTTGTTGATTGTCTAAATCTTTCAGATGAGCCTGCTTAAGTTTCGCTAAAGATTGAATTTTTTCCCCTCATACCTGGGTTTGTTTAATTTCAGGTATACGAAGATGGGTTTTGCTGGAAACGTAGAGCCCTGCTTTATAGTCCCAACAGTAGTTGCAGTAAATGATTCATTTGTCAACCAGCCTCGGTCCAGTTCTATGAAGGGCAGCAATTGGTTGGCGCAGCATAGCGCAGGGGTCATGGCGGATCTGGATTTCTACGTAGGTGAAGAGGCGTTTTCTAGATCTAAATCTAGCAGTACTTACAATTTGAGCTACCCCATTAAGCATGGCCAGGTGGATAATTGGGACGCGATGGAGAGGTTCTGGCAGCAGTGTATATTTAACTATTTACGCTGCGATCCGGAGGATCACTACTTTTTGTTGACAGAGAGCCCATTAACTGCGCCAGAGACTCGGGAGTACACTGGAGAGATCATGTTTGAGACATTTAATGTTCCAGGGCTCTATATTGCGGTGCAGCCCGTGCTCGCTTTGGCTGCTGGATATACAACATCCAAGGTTGGTGTTTTGTTTGGTGGTTTTGGAGTACTTTTCTTCCTTGATATTTCTAGATTGGTTTTGAGGAATACTTGGCATCTCATTGTTTGAGGAATTGATTCATCATGTTAAAAATTTAGAATGTGTATTGAAATTGTGCAGATGAAGTCTAATGAATATTTGTTGTATGCGATGTGTTAAATGATAGTTTAATTATTATCTGAATTATGTGGGCCTGCAGCTATTCACCTATGGCATTTGAAAAGGATCTCATTTTTCTTTTTAATGGAAAAAATCCCTGGTTAGTTTACTGGCTGAGCATTTCTGGTCTGAGAGCTACTCCTTTCTCTAAGTAGGATCATGTAATGCCAGATCATGTGCAAAAATTTGACTGATCTCTGGTTATCTACTTAAAACATTCATTTAGGTCAATGTGAATGGAGGACACTTCTAATTAGAGGGGGAGGTAATTTTTGTTAAGTTTAGCAATTAATTGATCAAGTGTGATTGTGTGAACAATAATCATCAATATAGGAAGATTGACATCCTTTTTGTGCTGAATCCACATCTTCAAGCCACCTCCATCTATTCTAGAGCTTGAGAAGTTACTATTTATTAATGGCATTGTTAACTGTCCACTGACATAACATGATGAGCATGAGAGACGATAAGATGAACTTTATACCACATAATCATAGAAATGCTTGATGGGTTTTTGTTTTTCTTATACTTCAACACTTTTTCTTAGTGTGAGATGACAGGAGTTGTAGTGGACGTGGGAGATGGGGCTACTCATGTTGTGCCTGTTGCAGATGGTTATGTGATTGGGAGCAGCATTAAGTCGATTCCAATTGCAGGGAAAGATGTCACTCGGTTTGTCCAGCAGCTTATGAGGGTATGATTCTTCTGTATCTTGTACTTGTAAATTGCTCTACCCCCTGCAAATAGTTGGATTATCTTTGTAATCCTGGAGAAGAGGAAATGGATATTCATTCTCAAGCTTCACATTTTTTTCATTGGATTCATATTTGATGCAGATACTTGTGTTGTATTGTACTGTATGTTTCAAGAATTTGAGCGTCAGGTGTTCATCTGTGTTAATGAGTTTCTAGGGGGTCATTTACGATTGAGAATACACCAAATTTTAATAATAAAAAACATGCCCCTCTTTCTTGATCTTTTAACTACCTCTGCCTTTTCATAACCTGTTCCCTGAACTTAATTAAAATTGTATAAATGCCCTGTTTTCCACTGCTTGCTTTGAGAGTTTGGTCATTCTAAGTTTATATGATTGGAGATCACATTATAGAACATAATGGCGAGTATATTGTTTCGTTGATTAAATAGAATGTGAATGTGGTTGTTGTTCTAGAGAGAGTTGGTTGCATAATTAGTTCTCCTAAGATGAAGTGTTGGTTGCTGAAGGAACCCTTAATTATTCTGCAGTTCCTACTTATACTATTTTCTTATTCCTAATTGTTCTGTGCAGGAAAGAGGAGAGCATGTTCCACCTGAGGAGTCCTTTGAAGTAGCCCGAAAAGTGAAGGAAATGTATTGCTACACTTGTTCCGACATCGTCAAGGTATGGTCTAAAGAATGCTGACTTTAGAGCCAGCACCACCACACACACACACCCCCGTCCCATAAGGATTAGAGTCGGTGGTTTTGCAATTTTTAAAACACACAAAAAAGCGATATGCACACTCTCGCTTCTTAAATGTCGTGAATATATGATATTTTGAAAAAATGACACACAAAGGTGCAAGTTTCTAACTTCATAATATTTTTGCCATTTACATCTATTAAGGATATGACAAGGTTGTTTTTAACTAGTCTATGTTTTTTGAAAGTTCAGGAGTTCAATAAGTATGACAAAGAGCCTGCAAAATACATTAAGCAGTGGAGAGGTACTAAGCCAAAGACTGGGGCTCCATATTCTTGTGATGTAGGCTATGAGCGGTTCCTTGGCCCTGAGGTTTGCTTTGTTTTCTGGCTTTTTAAGTTTGTTTCACCTGAGCAGCACAGATTCTGATATGTTTTCTCATCTCCCATAAAATTTGCTGAGAAGAACACTTTCACTTGTCTAATTACATTTTCCAACATTTCTATTTTGGTTGATCTTCTTTTAATGTTTTAGTTTTCATGCATTCAAAATTCTGTTGTGATTCTTTGTGTTTTAGCAAGCAATAGCAGGGAACAGACCGATAGGAATTTGTCATAGCATATTTGGTTTTTTAGAATTTCTAATCAATAGCATGCGAAATTAGCAAATAAATATACAAAATTTTATATGATTATATCCAGATGGTAAATGAAATTATTTGGATTGCACAGAGGATTTTGATGGTGCGCTATGCTTTCTTGTGCAGGTCTTCTTCAACCCTGAAATCTACAGTAGTGATTTTACAACCCCTCTGCCTGATGTAATCGACAAATGTATTCAGTCCGCGCCAATAGATACAAGAAGAGCCTTGTATAAGGTGAAATAAACTAGTAGATTTACCAAAGCCAGTTTTAGTTTTCTTATTTGTGCGTCCCTTTTCTGATCATTCTGGTGATTTCTAACCATAAAACTCATTTGATATAATATAGAATATCGTATTATCCGGAGGATCAACCATGTTCAAAGACTTCCACAGAAGGTTGCAGAGAGATCTAAGAAAGATTGTTGATGCTCGAGTTCTTGCATCTGATGCTAGGCTTGATGGAGAATTAAAGGTAACCTATTATTCTATTCTGTTACCTTAATGGTAGTTGACCTTTATCTTTCACCAGTTATAGGCCTTAACTGTTCGATATTTTTCCTTCAGGCGCGACCTGTGGAAGTAAATGTCGTCAGCCATCCTATCCAGAAATATGCTGTTTGGTTTGGAGGCTCAGTACTTGGATCCACGCCTGAGTTTTTCACGGTAGGATTTCTTATTTCATTTCAACACGACATGTGGGCATGGACTTCATTTCTTGAAAACTAAACTATTGATGGTGAGCGGACAAACAAAAATTGGTCGACTTATGGTACAAGGATGCCTTAAGGACTTCTTAACTTAGATTAGAATCTAAACTTTAAGTCTCCTTACACAAGTATAAATCTATTGATATCATTCTCTTTTGTTCACTATTAAAATTTTGGACAATGTTTGCATAGGCTTGCCATACAAAAGCAGAGTACGAGGAATATGGAGCTAGCATATGCCGCACAAACCCAGTTTTTAAGGGAATGTATTGATACGTATACTCATGAAACTTGTGGCAATTTTCAGTATGGCCAGAATGGGAACTTGCTGATACAGCCATCATCTTCCGGGATCGACCCTCCTTTGCCAAATCATCGTATTCCTGACAGGTAAGGGGAGGTAGCATTGTACAAATGGTGGCCCTTGTATTCTTTCATAAGGAAAATTTGTCTGGAGCTGGTGGTGCCGCCACTGTTTTCTGTGGGATTAGTTGATACTTCTTGATCGTGTCGGCTGGACAGCTGAACTTCGTCTCTAGGGTTCAGCCCAGTTGAGGTCTGAGATGAATTTTCCTGTAGCCGGAGAATGATAAGCATATATTTTCACTAGGGTTATACCAAAATCACCATACTTTTTGTTAGAAAGATGATTTGTTTTAGCTGAATTCACATATTTGCAGATACACTTTGTACATCTCATCCACCCTATTAAGGATCTTTGTATTTTTTATGTACTGCCCATTTGTATTTTCATGAATATATTTGTTTTGTAATAAAAATGAAAGGATAAATTATTTTGCTACGAGGATGATGTGGTATGACAATTGACAACATATATAAAAATAAAACTCAAATTTTACAAAAACAAAAATAAGTCAAAGAATGAGTCAGTGTCGTTCTGTTTTTACGCTGAAAGATAGCTGTAAGCTTTTGGTTACCCATTATGTAAGTTTTTGATGTGTCCATTAGGTCTATGGTGGAAGCTCATCATTTGCCTAACCCTTTTGCTTGATAATGTATATGAAAAATGTATTCATGCAAAATACATGACGAAAGGCAAATGCTAAGGGCCTTTACCAACACATTATATATACACACACATATATACGTGCACTTAAAATTTGTTAAGATTCAAAATTCAAATTTCACACGTAAGTTACGAGAATAATATTATTCGACCAATTAATTACTTACTTTTTTCGGAGTTGATTTTTAATCTGCGCGATTGAAAATGAATTAAATTAAATATACCTACTTAATATCAATTATTTAAGTGTATATATATATGTGTGTGTGCGCGTGTAATATATATTTTATATGTACAAATACACAAGCATTTAGAGTTTGTTGAGATTCGAAATTCAAATATCACACATAAAGGTAAGAGGACAACACCATATATATTTAGCCAATCGACCATTTATTTAAACCACAAATAGTCCTTGAATTTACATTTTATTAAAATTTTAAACCCCCATTTTGTAGCAAATCAAAAAGAACAATATGGTTTGATTCGGACAATTAGAATATTTTCAAAATTTTATACGTAGTTCTAATTTTTTCCATTCCCATAACTCTATAGACATGATCTTAATTTCCTTAATTTTTTTTTCCAACCATCACTCAATTTTTTTTTTAAATTCCAGTGGTGAAACATTTTGAGGAATAATGGTGAGTAGAAGTCCTTTGCCTAATGTGAGGTGTTCATGCAAAGTATAACAATTAATAGTCTTGAGAAAATTACGTTAACTTTGCATGGCCACCCTACCTCTCTACCCTGCAACACCCGCCATTCCACCAGCCATCTCCGTCGTCCCTCCACCCTATATAACACCCTCCATTACCACAATGTTTTCTGACAAGGAGATGCCATTTTTTGCAAAAAAGATCAATAAAAATTGATCTGTGAATGCAAAAAATGGCAAACCAAATCGTTGTCCTTGCCATCATCTTCTTCGCCGCCATGGGGATGCCCTCTACTATTTCCTCGCGCCCTGCCCCTTCCGCTGCCCCCACCACCGACGATCTGGCTGAGACTTTCAATGATGAAGAATACGACGGCATAATTGCCCCCACCAGTGGCCCCATCGCCGATGATGCCGCTCATGTCGGAGGACCCATTTCTGGTGGAGTTTTACCTCCTGCCTCCGCCCCTTCCATTGCCTCCACCACCAACGATCTGGCCGAGGGTTTCAATTACGGTGTCGTGATTGGCGGTGCTGATGATGCCGCTCCTGCCGGTGGACCAGTTCCTGATGAAGTTTTCCCTAAAAACGCAGCCCCTGCAAGTGATCCAGTCGTCGATTTTTCAGCACTACCTGCGCCAGATGATTACTAAATAGATGCTGCCATTGTTGTTGGTTGATTCTACATGTTATAAATCAAATCAATCAATCAAAAAGCTAGGTATATGAAAACTGCAATGTGGAAATTAGGGATATTCATGATTTTCTTCAGCTTCCATATTGTCTTAATTCAAGATCATGATATATACATATATATATATATTTTCTCCTGAATATTTCTCTTTCCATGCTGCACAAGCTAAAAATTATTGCAAAAAATTAGGGTATTAACTATAGCTAATTTGTAGCTAATGCTGAAAGTTCATAACTTTAGCTACAAAATTATCTTAATTAAGTTCGAAGTTGATGCTTTCATAGCTAACCATCGCTACGATTGATCCATAGCTAATGACCATTCTTTATATATATATATATTAATTTTCATACCAATAATACATAATTAATCTATTATATATACTCCAAAAGTATAATGCTACATATTGGTAATTAATAGTTTTTGTTAATTATAATTAAAAAATTATATTTGCTATGAAAGTCGGTAGCTATATTTTATAGCTAGCTATAGCTACGAAATTAACTTCTTAGCAATATTTTTCACAGCAGATACTTAAGGTTTTGGTAGTGAATTTATACCTTTAAAGGAATAAATTTCTATCATGTTATTTTTCTATCTTAAATTTCTATTTATTAATATTAAGTTTTAATTTATGGTGAGAAATAAAGAAAGAGAAGATAATATAAACGATCGAGTTCGACCATTCAACCTACATGTACAAGTAAATGCTGAAAGGGTTATAACTTTCTCATTTCTCTTTTTTAATTATAAGAAATTAATTAATATTTATATAGGTAAAATCAAAGAAGAAAGAATACAAAGGAATTCAATTCAAAATTCAATAAAATTAAAATATGAAATATTGCAATATAAAATTATCTAAATTTATTATAATCTCATAATAATATTAGATTAAGTATCAAATTTGATGCTTTATGATCAATTCCGCAACTTTTAAATTGTGTAAACACAAGGTCAACCAGGGTTTTTTACAAACAGCAAGGTCTTTTGAACCAAGTTGTCTAATATTCATCTTGCCCATCATGTTTTCATATTCATAAGACTCTTCTAATATCATTATGCACATGATAATTAAAGCTTAGGTATATCTAAAGTAACTTAATTCTCAAGGAATATTTATGGGTAGAATATTGCACTTTTGTGTAGTGCCAAAGAATGGACCTTGAATCTAATTCACCTTAAAAGCTTAGCTCAAGATGTGAGAATTACCCAAGACTATATATAGAGACCATAACTTATTTATTTCACCGATGTGGGACAATAATACACCCTGCCATACTCAGGAATGGACATTTGAAACATGGAATAACATGAAATCAGTGGTCCAACAATATGGGTAACCCAACATCGGAAATAAGTAACTCCAATATCATGTCAAATAATGCACCTTGTGTCTAACTCACCTCAAAAGCTAGCTTTAGATGTGAGGATTGTCTAAAATCATATATAGAGACCACAACTAATTTATTTCACTGATGTTGGACACTAACAAATAGAATATTGCACTTATGTTACCTGTCTGTATTATATTCTGTGTACTAGGTCCCAAATGTGTAGTAAGTTAATTTTGAAATGTGCACCTAACATCTGCGCACATATTATGTAAGTTTCAAGACCAAGAGTTGGTCATTTCTTTTATTTATCTACATGCACACTAGGAATTCGTTATGTTCGAACTCCTAACCTCACATTTTATATGTGAGACTAATGCCATTTAACCAAGGACCACTTGATAAAGGTTGGTCATTGCATCTTTTCATTAATCAACTAATATTATGGTGTTTAGTGTCTATCAATTTTTTTCATGAGTTTTTCTTTCTTAAAAGAAATTACATATGCACATATTCACTTATACTTTGTTGAAATTGAAATTTGACATATAAAGATGCACGAATAATGTTATTGGATTAATTGACTATTCAACTTTTTTAAAAATAGATGTTTAGATTGAAAGATTGAAAGTCAATCAAAGTTAAATATAACTACCTAATATCAATTACTTCAGCGCACATATATATGTACATGTATTATTTATACACACACATATGTACTTAGATTTTATTATAATTCGAACTCTAAATTTAATTACGGGTAAGATGTAAGGGTGATGGTTATATCGAGTCAATTTAATAATCAAAATTCTTGAGCAAAGAAAAATAATATTAGATCCTTACTGTGAAAAGCTACTCATGACAGAAAAATATAATTTTCATAATAAGAAAATCTCCTCTTCTGTCCCTTTTCTTCTTACTTTAAAGCATATGTATCAGTATCGACTATTTGGGCTTAACCACGCACTAACATAATCATGAGCATAACTATCTACCATGATTTTAATAATAGAAGATATATTGTTACTTCGCATTCTCCTCCTGAAATTTAGGATTTCTTATCACTTCTCTTCAGCTTTGTTTTGGACAATAGCTCAGCATATAAGTAGAGTCGCTAAGCCACACAATCAATGGCTTTGTGGGCCAGGATCTTCCATTAATTAGCTTGGACCTTTGTATCATATCATCAATATATATATATATATATATATAGACACGCATTTGTTCGATCCCCAAATTGTCCATATGTAAATGTGCAATTTTATTAAATTTTTAAATCCCAGATTTTGTACCAAATAAAAAACAACAGTATGATTTGATTCAAACAGTATAATATTTTCAAAATTTTAAAATCAAATCTAATTTTTACCATTCTCATAATTGTGTACCGCCATTATCTTTTTTTAATTGCTGAGTGGAAATTGCCTCAATGGTACAGCCAATGTGAGATTTGAACCCTAATAAATTCTTAATATACGTGCTTATGTAAATATATAAAAAATAATTTCTTAATTATTTTTTCAATCCTAACTATTCCTTTTAAAGATTTTCCAACGGTGAAAAACATTTTGAGGAACATTGGCTAGTTGAATTTAAGTCTCTTGCCTAATTTGAGGTCTTCATGTCAAATATAGCAATGATTTTGAGAAAATTACATAAACACTGCATGGCTACCCTGCAACACCTGCTATTCCACCAGCCATTTCTGCTGTCCCTTCGCCCTATATAACATCCTCCATTACTACAATGTTTTCCGACATGGAGCTGCCATTTTCTGCAAAAAAGATCGATAAAAATTGATCTGCAAATGCAAAAAATGGCAAACCAAATCGTGTCCCTGCCCTCATCTTCCTCGCCGCCATGGGGATGCCTCTACTATTGCCTCACGCCCCGCCCCTTTCGCTGCCCCCACCATCAACGATCTGGCTAAGACTTTCAATGATGAAGAATATGATGATGTAATTGCCCCTATCAGTGGCCCCACCGCCGATGATTCCGCTCATGTCAGAGGACCCATTTCTGGTGGAGTTTTACCTCCTGCCTCCGCCCCTTCCATTGCCCCCACCACCAATGATCTGGTCGAGGGTTCCAATTACAGTGTCGTGATTGGCAGCGCTGATGATGCCGCTCCGCCGAAGGACCAGCTCCTAATAAAGTTTTCCCCAATAATGCAACCCCTGCAAGTGATCCAGTCATCGATTTTTCAGCACTACCAGCATCGGATGATTACTGAATAGCTACCGCCAGTGTTGTTGGTTGATTCTAATTGTTATAAATCAAATCAATCAATCAAAAAGCTAGGGATATGAAAATTGCAATGTGGGAATTAAGGATATTCATGATTTTCTTCGACTTCCATATTATCTTAATTCAAGATCACGATAATATATATATATATATATATATGAACAATATTTTTTTCCATCTTATAAGTTTACTCGATTTTTAGTTTTATCCTATATTTTACACAATTAAAATGTTAATCCTATAAGTACAAAAAGATTTGCACATTTAGTCCAGATTCTCATCGAAATTGGAAAATTTAGCAAGAAAATATGATGTGATGCACTGGAGTGATTTGAAATTGGGGATTTTGCTCTTTTGAATATTTCTCTTTCCATGTTGCACAAGCTAAAAATCACTACAAAAAATTAGGGCACCAAATACGGTCAATCCGTAGTTGATACTAAAAGTTCGTAACTTTAGCTACGAATTGTCCTACCTAAGTTTAAAGTTGATGCTCTCATAACTAACTCTTGCTACGACTAATCCATAACTGATGGCCATTCTTTTATATATGTGTATATATATATATATTTATTTTCATATATATATATATATATATATTAATTTCATATCGTTAATATATAACTAATTTATTATACTCCAAAAGTATAATGATACAGAGTGATAATTAATAGTTTTTGTTAATTATAATTAACAAAAATTATATACAAAAATCTGTAGCTATAGCTACGAAATAAATTAGTAGTAATTTTTTAATAGCACATATTTAAGTTTTTGGAAGTAAATTCATACCTTTAAAGGAATAAATTTCCATATCATGTTATTTTTCTACCTTCAATTTCTATTTATTAGTATAAAGTTTTAATTTATGGTGAGAAACAAAGAAAGAGAAGACAATATAATCGATCGAGTTCGACCATTCAACCTACGTCTACGAGTAAATGTTGAAAGGGTTATAACTTTCCCATCTCTCTTTTAATTATAAGAAATTAATCACCTATTTATATATATAGGTAAATTGCATCGAAAAATAATACAGATAAAAGAAATCACTTCAAAATCCAAATAAATTATAAAATCTAAAATATCACAATAAAAAATCAGCTAAATTTACGATAATCTTAGCTTGTAATAATATCAAAGTATATATCATTATCAAATTTGATGCTTAACGATCAATTCCACAACTTTTAAATTGAGTAAACGCAAAGTCAACGAGGTTTTGTACAAACGACAAGGTCTTTTAAACCTAGTTGTCTGGTATTCTCCTTGCCCATCATGTTTTTACATTCACAAGACTTTTAATATCATTATGCACATGTTCATTAAAGCTTAGGTATATCTAAAGCAACTCAAGGAATGTTTTTGGGTAAAATTAATATTGCACATTTCTTATCTCTATAATATATTCTATGTATGAGGTCGATTCTAAACATGTAAGAAGTTAATTTTGACATGTGCACCGAATCTCTACGTTTGTAAACATATTATGTAACTCCCAAGACCAAGAGCTGGTCATTTCTTTTATTTATATACTCGCATATTAGAAATTCGATACATTTGAACTTCTAACAAAAAAGAAATTAATACATGCATACTAGAAATTTCTTATATATATATATATATATTTAAATTCCAAAATTTGTGGCAAATCGAAAACAAAATTGTGGTTTGATTCAAATAGTTATAATATTTTCAAATTTTAAGCATAGATCTAATTTTACCATTGTCATTATTAAATCAATATTGTCTTTTTTTAATTGCAGAGCGGCAATTAGCTCAGGCGCACTACTAGCATGGGAATTGGACCCTAATTTATAAATTCTTAATATTCATAATAGTGTAAATATATAAAAAAAACTTTCCTTACTTTTTTTACAATCCTAACTATTTCTTTTAAAGATTTTCCAATGGTGAAAAACATTTTGAGGAATAGTATGGCTAGTTGAATTGAAGTCTCTTGCCAAATTTGAGGTCTTCATGTTAAATATAGCAATGTTCGAGAAAACTACATAAACTTTGCATGGCCACCCAAACTTTGTTCCCCGCAACACCCGCCACTCCACTAGCCATCTCCGTCGTCCCTCCGCCCTATATAATACACTCCATTACCACAATGTTTTTCGACAAGGAGCTGCCATTTTCTGCAAAAAAGATTGATAAAAATTGATCTGCAAATGCAAAAAATGGCAAACCAAATCGTTGTCCTTACCCTCATGTTCTTCGCCGCCATGTGGATGCCCTCTGCTATTGCCTCGCGCCCCGCCCCTTCCGCTGCCCCCACTACCGACGATCTGGCTGAGACTTTCAATGATGAAGAATACGATGGCATAATTGCCCCCATCAGTGGCCCTATCGATGATGCCGCTCCTATCGGAGAACCCATTTCTGGTGGAGTTTTACCTCCTGGCTCCGCCCCTTCCATTGCCCCCACCATCAATGATCTGGCCGAGGGTTTCAATTACGGTGTCTTGATTGGCGGCGCTGATGATGCCGCTGCTGCCGAAGGACCAGTTCCTGATGAATTTTTCCCCGAAGCGCCGGATGAATACTAACTAGCTGCCGCCATTGTTGCTGGTTGATTCTTATTGTTATAAATCAAATCAATCAATAAAAAAACTAGGGATATGAAAAGTGCAATGTGGGAATTAAGGATATTCATCATTTTCTTTAGCTTCCATATTATCTTAATTCTGGATCACGATATATATATATACATATTGATTGATATATATTCTCTTCTGAATATTTCTTTTTCCATGTTGCACAAGCTAAAATTTATTTCAAAAAATTAGGGTATTAACTACAGCTAATCTGTAGCTAATGCTAAAATTTCGTAACTTTAACTACAAAATTGTACTTACTAAGTTCAAAATTAATGCTTTCATAGCTAACCCTGGCTATGATCAATCTATATCTGATGATTATTCTTTACATGTGTGTATATATATATATATTAATTTTCATACCGATAATACATAACTAATCTATTATATATACTCCAAATGTATGTTGCTATATAATGGTAATTAATAGTTTTTGTTAATTATAATTAAAACATTATATTTGCTATGAAAATCTGCAACTATATATATAGCTAGCTGTAGCTACAAAATTAACTTCTTGGCAATTTTTTTAGTGGCAGATACTTAAGTTTTTGGAAGTGAATTTATACCTTCAAAGGAATAAATTTCCATATCATGTTATGTTTCTACCTTAAATTTCTATTTATTAGAATTAAGTTTTAATTTATGGTGAGAAATAGAGAAAGAGAAGACAATATAAACGATCAAGTTCGACCATTCAACCTACATCTACAACTAAATGCTGAAAGGGTTGTAACTTTCTCATTTCTCTCTTTTAATTATAAGAAATTAATTAATATTTATATAGATAAGTTGCATCGAAGAAAAATGAATACGACGGAATTCACTTCAAAATCCAATAAATCACAATCTAAAATTTCGCAATCTAAAATTATCTAAATTTATTATAATCTCATAATTACCAAAATATCAAATTTGATACCTAACAATCAATTCCACAACTTTTAAATTATGTAAACATAAGATCAGTGAGGTTTTTTAACAAACAAAAGGATCTTTTGAACCTAGTTGGTCGATATTCTCCTTGCCCATCATGTTTTCATATTCATAAGACTTCTAATATCATTCTGCACGTAATAATTAAAGCTTAGGTATATCTAAAGTAACTTAATTCTCAAGGAATATTTTTGGGGTGAATATTGCACTTTTGTTGCCTGTCTGTATTATATTCAATGTACGAGGTCTCAAACGTATAATAAGTTAATTTTGGCACGTGTAATTAACCTCTGTGTGCTTACTATGTAAGTTTTAAGACCAAGAGTTGATCATTTCTTTTATTTATATACATGCATACTTGAAATTCGTTATATTTGAACTTCTAATCACACATTTTATGTGTGAGACTAATGTTATTGGACCAATGACTATGCTTGGCAAGTGTAGGTTATTTTAGCTGCAACTTCTCATTAATCATCCAATATTGTGGTGTATAATTTACTTACTCCAATATATTATATGTTATCATCCTACTAAAACAATTCACACTATCCTTCAAGAGAAAATGCAATGGACATATCTAAAGAATAAAAACTTCCATACATTTAAAATTAATACTATGAAAAGCAATAATTTTGTTTAAATACTTAAAACTTTTCATTAATTAATGAAATCATTGAATCAATTTTAACAGCACTTTAGTTGATTAGTGTTTATCAGTTTATTTATGAGTTTTTCTTTCTTAAAAGAAATGTACATATGCACATATTCACTTATACTTCGTTGAAATTGAAATTTCACATACAAAGATGCACGAATAACGTTATTGGATTAATTGATTACTCAACTTTTTTAGAAATAGATGTCTAGTTTGAAAGATTGAAAGTAAATCAAAGTTAAATATAACTACCTAATATCAATTACTTCAACATATATCTATATATATACGTATATTATTTATACGCGCATACATGTACTTAGATTTCATTATAATTCAAACTCTAAATTTAATTATAGGTAAGATGTAAGGATAATGGTTCTATCGAGTCAATTGGCTACTTGATGCTTATATATATAATATATATACATACATAGACACGCATTTGTTTGATACCCAAACTTTGCAATTTTATTAAATTTTTAAATCCCAAAATTTGTGGCAAATTGAAAAAAAGAATGTGGTTTGATTCAAATAGTTATAATATTTTCAAATGTTAAGCATAGATCTAATTTTACCATTGTCATTATTAAATCGATATTGTCTTTTTCTAATTGCAGAGTGGCAATTGGCTCAGGCGCACTGCCAGCATGGGAATTGGACCCTAATTTATAAATTCTTAATATTCATAATCGTGTAAATATATAAAAAAACTTTCCTTAATTTTTTTACAATCCTAACTATTTCTTTTAAATATTTTCCAATGGTGAAAAACATTTTGAGGAATAGTATGGCTAGTTGAATTGAAGTCTCTTGCCTAATTTGAGGTCTTCATGTTAAATATAGCAATGTTCGAGAAAACTACATAAACTTTGCATGGCCACCCAACCTTTGTTCCCCGCAACACCCGACACTCCACTAGCCATCTCCGTCGTCCCTCCACCTTATATAATACCCTCCATTACCACAATGTTTTCCGACAAGGAGCTGCCATTTTTTGCAAAAAGATTGATAAAAATTGATCTGCAACTGCAAAAAATGGCAAACCAAATCGTTGTCCTTGCCCTCATCTTCTTCGCCGCCATGGGGATGCCCTCAGCTATTGCCTCGCGCCCCGCCCCTTACGCTGCCCCCACTACCGACGATCTGGCTGAGACGTTCAATGATGAAGAATACGATGGCATAATTGCTCCCATCAGTGGCCTCATCGATGACGCCGCTCCTATCGAAGGACCCATTTCTGGTGGAGTTTTACCTCCTGCCTCTACCCCTTCCATTGCGCCCACCACCAACGATCTGGCTGAGGGTTTCAATTACGGTGTCTTGATTGGCGGCGCTGATGATGCCGCTGCTGCCGAAGGACCAGTTCCTGATGAATTTTTCCCCGAAGCGCCGGATGAATACTAACTAGCTGCCGCCATTGTTGCTGGTTGATTCTTATTGTTATAAATCAAATCAATCAATAAAAAAACTAGGGATATGAAAACTGTAATGTGGGAATTAAGGATATTCATCATTTTCTTTAGCTTCCATATTATCTTAATTCTGGATCACGATATATATATATACATATTGATATATATTCTCTTATGAATATTTCTCTTTCCATGTTACAAAAGCTAAAAATTACTGCTAAAAATTAGGGTATTAAGTACAGTTAATCCATAGCAAATGCTAAAAGTTTGTAACCTTGACTACAAAATTGTATTTACTAAGTTTGAAGTTGATGCTCTCATAGTTAACTCTGGCCACGATCAATCTATAACTGATGACTATTCTTTACATATATATATATATATATATTTTTTTTTTTTTCCATACTGACAATACATAACTAATCTATTATACATACTCCAAAAGTATAATGCTACAAATTGGTAGTTAATAGTTTTTGTTAATTATAATTAAAAAATTATATTTGGTATGAAATTCTGTAGCTATATTTTATAACTAGATATAGCTACTAAATTAACTTCTTAGCAATTTTTTTAGTAGTTGATATTTAAGTTTTTGGTAGTGAATTTATACCTTTAAAGTAATAAATTTCAATATCATGTTATTTTTCTACCTTAAATTTCTATTTATTAGTATCACATTTTAGTTTATGGTGAGAAATAGAGAAAGAAGACAATAAAAACGATCGAATTCAACCATTCAACCTACATCTACAAGTAAATGCTGAAAGGGTTGTAACTTTCTCATTTCTCTCTTTTAATTATAATAAATTAATTAATATTTATATAGGTAAATTGCATCGAAGAAGAACGAATACAAAGGAATTCACTTCAAAATCCAATAAAATCAAAATCTAAAATATGGCAATATAAAAAAATTTGAATTTATTATAATCTCATAATAGTATCAAAATATCAAATTTGATACTTAACAATCAATTCCACAACTTTTAAATTGTGTAAACATAAGGTCAATGAGGTTTTTTAAAAAACGAAAGGGTCTTTTGAACCTAGTGGGTCGATATTCTCCTTGCCCATCATGTTTTCATATTCATAAGACTCTTCTAATATCATTCTGCACTTAATAATTAAAGCTTAGGTATATCTAAAATAACTTAATTCTCAAGGAATATTTTTGGGTAGAATATTGCACTTTTGTTGCCTGTCTATATTATATTCAATGTACGAGGTCCCAAACGTATAATACGTTAATTTTGGCACGTGCACCTAACCTTTGTGCACTTATTATGTAAGTTTTAAGACCAAGAGTTGATCATTGCTTTTATTTATATACACGCATGCTAGAAATTCGTTATATTTGAACTTCTAAGCGCTCATTTTATGTGCGAGACTAATGTCATTAGACCAATGACTGTGCTTGGCAAGTGTAGGTTATTTTAGTTGCAACTTTTCATTAATCATCCAATATTGTGGTGTATAATTTACGTACTCCAATATATTATATGCTATCATCTTACAAAAACTATTCATACTATCTTTCAAGAGAAAATGCAATGGACATATCAAAAGAATAAAAACTTTCATACATTTAAAATTAATACTATGAAAAGCAATAATTTTGTTCAAATACTTAAAACTTTTCATTAATTAATGGAATCACTGAATCAATTTTAACAGCACTTTAGTTGATTAATGTTTATCAATTTATTTATGAGTTTTTCTTTCTTAAAAGAAATGTACATATGCGCATATTCACTTATACTTTGTTGAAATTGAAATTTCACATATAAAGATGCATGAATAAGGTTATTGGATTAATTGATTACTCAATTTTTTTAAAAATAGATGTTTAGTTTGAAAGATTGAAAGTAAATCAAAGTTAAATATAACAACCTAATATCAATTACTTCAACATATACCTATATATATACGTATATTATTTATACGCGCACACGTGTACTTAGATTTCACTATAATTCAACTCTAAATTTAATTATAGGTAATACGTAAGAATAATGGTTCTATGGAGTCAATTGGCTACTTGATGCTTATATATAATATATATATACATACATAGACACGCATTTGTTTGATACCCAAAATTTGCAATTTTATTAAATTTTTAAATCCCAAAATTTGTGGCAAATCGAAAACAAGAATGTGGTTTGATTCAAATAGTTATAATATTTTCAAATTTTAAGCATAGATCTAATTTTACCATTGTCATTATTAAATTGATATTGTTTTTTTTTAATTGTAGAGTGGCAATTGGCTCAGGCGCACTGCCAACATGGGAATTGAACCCTAATTTATAAATTCTTAATATTCATAATTGTGTAAATATATAAAAAAAACTTTCCTTATTTTTTTTACAATCCTAACTATTTCTTTTAAAGATTTTCCAATGGTGAAAAACATTTTGAGGAATAGTATGGCTAGTTGAATTGAAGTCTCTTGCCTAATTTGAGGTCTTCATGTTAAATATAGCAATGTTTGAGAAAACTACATAAACTTTGCATGGCCACCCAACCTTTGTTCCCCGCAACACCCGACACTCCACTAGCCATCTCCGTCGTCCCTCCACCTTATATAATACCCTCCATTACCACAATGTTTTCCGACAAGGAGCTGCCATTTTCTGCAAAAAAGATTGATAAAAATTGATCTGCAAATGCAAAAAATGGCAAACCAAACCGTTGTCCTTGCCCTCATGTTCTTCGCCGCCATGTGGATGCCCTCAGCTATTGCCTCGCGCCCCGCCCCTTCCGCTGCCCCCACTACCGACGATCTGGCTGAGACTTTCAATGATGAAGAATACGATGGCATAATTGCCCCCATCAGTGGCCCCATCGATGATGCTGCTCCCATCGGAGGACCTATTTCTGGTGGAGTTTTACCTCCTGCCTTCGCCCCTTTCATTGCCCCCACCACCAACGATCTGGCCGAGGGTTTCAATTACGGTGTCATGATTGGCGGCGCTGATGATGCCGCTCCTGCCGAAGGACCAGTTCTTGATGAATTTTTCCCCGAAGCGCCAGATGAATACTAAATAGCTGTCGCCATTGTTTCTGGTTGATTCTAATTGTTATAAATCAAATCAATCAGTAAAAAAACAAGGGATATGAAAACTGTAATGTGGGAATTAAGGATATTCAGCATTTTCTTTAGCTTCCATGTTATCTTAATTCTGGATCATGATATATATATATATATATATATATTGATATATATTCTCTTTTGAATATTTTTCTTTCCATGTAGCACAAGCTAAAATTTACTGCAAAAAATTAGGATATTAACTATAGCTAATCTGTAGCTAATGCCAAAAGTTCGTAACTTTAACTACAAAATTGTACTAACAAAGTTTGAAGTTGATGCTCTCATAGCTAACTCTTGCTACGATCAATCTATAGCTGATGATTATTCTTTACATATATATGTATATATTAATTTTCATACCGATAATACATAACTAATCTATAATATGTACTCCAAATGTATAATGGTATGTATTGGTAATTAATAGTTTTTGTTAATTATAATTAAAACATTATATTTGGTATGAAATTCTGCAGCTATATTTTATAGCTAGATGTAGCTAGAAAATTAACTTAGCAATTTTTTTAGTAGTTGATATTTAAGTTTTTGGAAATGAATTTATACCTTTAAAGCAATAAATTTCAATATCATGTTATTTTTCTACCTTAAATTTCTATTTATTAGTATCACGTTTTAATTTATGGTGAGAAATAGAGAAAGAGAAGATAATAAAAACAATCGAGTTCGACCATTCAACCTACATCTACAAGTAAATGCTGAAAGGGTTGTAACTTTCTCATTTCTCTCTTTTAATTATAAGAAGTTAATTAATATTTGTATAGGTAAATTGCATCGAAGAAGAATGAATACAAAAGAATTCACTTCAAAATCCAATAAAATCACTATCTAAAATATCGTAATAGAAAATTTTCTATATTTTTTATAATCTCATAATAATATCAAAATATCAAATTTGATAATTAACAATCAATACCACAACTTTTAAATTGTGTAGACATAAGGTCAATGAGGTTTTTTAACAAACAAGAGGGTCCTTTGAAACTAGTTGGTCGATATTCTCCTTGCCCATCATGTTTTCATATTCATAAGACTTCTAATATCATTCTGTACGTAATAATTAAAGCTTAGGTATATCTAAAGTAACTTAATTCTCAAGGAATATTTTTGGGTAGAATATTGCACTTTTGTTGCCTATCTATATTATATTCGATGTACGAGGTTCCAAACGAATAATAAGCTAATTATGGGACGTGCACCTAACCTCTGCACACTTACTATGTTAGTTTTAGGACCAAGAGTTGATCATTTCTTTTATTTATATACACACATACTAGAAATTCGTTATATTTGAATTTCTAATCACACATTTTATGTGCGAGACTAATGTCATTGGGCCAATGACTGTGCTTGGCAAGTGTAGGTTATTTTAGTTGCAACTTTTCATTAATCATCCAATATTGTGGTGTATAATTTACTTACTCCAATATATTATATGTTATCATCCTAAGAAAACTATTCACACTATCCTTCAAGAGAAAATGCAATGGACATATCAAAAGAATAATAACTTTCATACATTTAAAATTCATACTATGAAAAGCAATAATTTTGTTTAAATTCTTAAAACTTTTCATTAATTAATGGAATCATTGAATCAATTTTAACAGCACTTTAGTTGATTAGTGTTTATCAGTTTATTTGTGAGTTTTTCTTTCTTAAAAGAAATGTACATATGCACATATTCACTTATACTTTGTTGAAATTGAAATTTCACATATAAAGATGCACGAATAATGTTATTGGATTAATTGATTAGTCAACTTTTTAACAAATAGATGTTTAGTTTGAAAGATTGAAAGTAAATCAAAGTTAAATATAACTACCTAATATCAATTACTTCAACACATATATATATATATATACGTATATTATTTATACGCCCACACAGGTACTTTGATTTCATTATAATTCAAACTCTAAATTTAATTATAGGTAAGTGTAAGGATAATGGTTCTATCGAGTCAATTGGCTACTTGATGCATATATATAACTTATATATATATGTACACATAGACACGCATTTGTTTGATACCCAAAATTTGCAATTTTATTAAATTTCTAAGTCCAAAAATTTGTAGCAAATTGAAAAAAACAATGTGGTTTGATTCAAATAGTTATAATATTTTCAAAATTTAAGCATAGATCTAATTTTACCATTGTCATTATTAAATCGATATTATTATTTTTTTTAATTGTAGAGAGGCAATTGGCTCAGGGGCACTGGTAGCATGGGAATTGGACCCTAATATATAAATTCTTAATATTCATAATTGTGTAAATATATATAAAAAAAAACCTTCCTTTTTTTTTTTTTTTTACAATCCTAACTATTTCTTTTAAAGATTTTCCAATGGTGAAAAACATTTTGAGGAATAGTATGGCTAGTTGAATTGAAGTCTCTCGCCTAATTTGAGGTCTTCATGTTAAGTATAGCAACGTTTGAGAAAACTACATAAACATTACATGGCCACCCAACCTTTGTTCCCCGCAACACCCGCCATTCCAACAGCCATCTTCGTCGTCCCTCCACCCAATATAATACCCTCCATTACCACAATGTTTTCTGACAAGGAGCTGCCATTTTCTGCAAAAAAGATTGATAAAAATTGATCTGCAAATGCAAAAAATGGCAAACCAAATCGTTGTCCTTGCCCTCATCTTCTTCGCCGCCATGGGGATGCCCTCAGCTATTGCCTCGCGCCCCGCCCCTTTCGCTGCCCCCACTACTGACGATCTGGCTGAGACTTTCAATGATGAAGAATACGATGGCATAATTGCCCCCATCAGTGGCCCCATCGATGATGCCGCTCCTATCGGAGAACCCATTTCCGGTGGAGTTTTACCTCCTGGCTCCGCCCCTTCCATTGCCCCCACCATCAATGATCTGGCCGAGGGTTTCAATTATGGTGTCGAGATTGGCGGCACTGATGATGTCGCTCCTGTCGAAGGACCAGTTCTTGATGAATTTTTCCCTGAAGCGCCGGATGAATACTAAATAGCGGCCGCCATTATTGCTGGTTGATTCTTATTGTTATAAATCAAATCAATCAATAAAAAAACAAGGGATATGAAAACTGCAATGTGGGAATGAAGGATATTCATGATTTTCTTTAGCTTCCATGTTATCTTAATTCTGGATCACGATATATATATATATATATAAATATATTGATATATATTCTATAATGAATATTTCTCTTTCCATGTTACACAAGCTAAAATTTACTGCAAAAAATTAGGGTATTAACTACAACTAATCCGTAGCTAATGCTAAAAGTTCGTAACTTTAACTAAAAGATTGTGCTAACTAAGTTCAAAGTTGATGTTATCATAGCTAACCCTCGCTTTGATCAATCTATAGCTGATGATTATTCTTTACATATATATAAATATATATTAATTTTCATACCAATAATACATAACTAATCTATTATATATACTCCAAAAGTATAATGCTATATATTGGTAATTAATAGTTTTTGTTAATTATAATTATAAAATTATATTTGCTATGAAAATCTGCAGCTATATTTTATAGCTAGCTGTAGCTACGAAATTAACTTCTTTGCAATTTTTTTAGTAGTAGATACTTAAGTTTTTGGTAGTGAATTTATACCTTTAAAGGAATAAATTTCCATATCATGTTATTTTTCTACTGTAAATTTCTATTTATTAGTATTAAGTTTTAATTTATGGTGAGAAATAGAGAAAGAGAAGACAATATAAACGATCGAGTTAAACCATTCAACCTACATCTACAAGTAAATGCTGAAAGTGTTGTAACTTTCTCATTTCTCTCTTTTAATTATAAGAAATTAATTAATATTTATATAGGTTGTAACGTCACTGAAATTAGGTATTTTGAATAATAAGGATTTAGAAATCAAGATATTGGTTGATCGGATTTTGGGGCCCAAAAAATAAATAAAATGGACTTGATTGTAAGAATTTTGAAAGTTTTAGGGTTAAATTGCGAATAGTCAAGACTTGATTGGAATACATTTTCAAAGTTTTGGGGTTGCATACTATTTATTCTTGGTCAAAGGGGCTAATGTTAGGCATTCAAATAATTTAGGGGTTAAATTGAGGTGTTGCAATTTTTTGGAGGATCTAATTGTAAGTTGGGCAGAGTTTTAGGGGGGCAATTTATAATTTCAAAACTTTTCTTGAAATAACGGATTTTGCAATTCCCCCCATTTCCATCACTTTCTTCACCGCGGTCGTTCTCCCTCTCTCACCAGCGAGACCCCAAACCAACCATATCAACCTTTTCCTCTCATCACGGTGAGCACACTGGTATCACATGCACACATAAACATTGGTGGACAACGGAGAAGCGGAGGATTGAAAATTGACCACAATGGAGTGGCGGACTGCTTCATTTCGGTGACTTTTCATGGCGGGGCAAGGGCATTTCTTGACGGTTTCAGCTTAGTGAACGCATTGGTGCCTTCAATTTTTGATTTGGACTGTCGGTGGAGGAAAATTAGATACGCTGGCGCGCGGCGTCAAGTGGTGTTGCAGCGGCTTTAGAGCTGCAATTGATCCTCAATTCGGCGGCGAAAAGGAAAATTGATTGGGGCATTGTGATCATTGAGCTGAAACGCAACTAGCAGTGATGGAGTTGAGTTTTTCCGGCGACGACGGACTGCGATGCTCTAATGAGTTCTGGACAGAATATTCAGCTCATCACGATGATTGTAATGGTGGTCTTGGTTAGTGATTTCGAGGTCTGATTAAGCAAATTCTTAGGTATAGATCAGTATTGAGTTTAGGGTTCTTGTACCATTTTAAATTCGTATGAATTTCGTATCTCGAAAGAAATGTGTACCAAGTGGTGATCTTTATATACATGCATGGACCTTGTATGAATTAGTGGACCTGGATCTATATTAATATATGTTAATTTAGGATTTATTGAGATTAGTTAGTAAGAAACCCTAATTTTATGGATTTGAGACCCAAGTGAAAATAATCGAGATAATTAAGATGATTGGACCGTTTATTTTGATTTGGGATACCGATATAAGGTTAAATATGTAGTTGATGACTAGTTTATGTTTCATTATTAGACTTGATATGAAAATTGAGATTATTTTGATAATAACGGCTTTATTAGCCATTTTGGGCTGGTAGTACCGTTTAAGCCCTGAAACTATTATATTAATTGATTATTTAATAAATTTGGACTATTACTAGTTTAATTGTGATAATTAGGATTGAATGTCAAGTTTGATTGTGAAAATATTATTTTGGTTAGGTGACAAAGAAGTGGGACCTGTGGACCAGTAGGCTACGATTTTAATTTTCTAAGATATGAAGGTGAGGGGCTGCCACTTTGGCCTCGATTATTTCTATTGGTTCTTGTGGAAAAACCCTTGTGAGGGTTAAATGTGCTAGAACTGTACCTGCTCGTGTTTATTGAAATATGTAATTGATTGTGTTTTTGCTTGTTATCTATTAAATGACTTGTATACCTCTGTGAGGGTCAGTACTTGATTGTTCTCTGATATGAGTTCGTTCTTGTTCGTTCTGGCACCCAGAACTTTCTAGTGTTACTTGTCTTGTACTTGTTCTCTATAGGTACTTGTTATTGTTCTATATTCGGTTCCCATCCTGTATTGTTATCAAGTGCCTTGTTGGTACACTTGTTCATTCGTATCTTGTTATCTGGCCATAATGGCTTAATCATACTCGTTGAACGTAATTATTTTGCCTTGTCGGCATTTTCTGTACATGTTATCTGTTACCTCGTCGGCAAATTTGATTGACTGATATTGGTTATACGTCTGTGATATGCTAGGGATGCTCCTAGGTATCATCCATTTGTCAGTGATATGCTTGGGATACTCCTAGGTATCGTCTGTCCATCAGTGATATGCTAGAGATATTCCTAGGTATCTACTGTTTGTCAGTGATATACTAGGGATACTCCTAGGTATCTACTGTCTGTTTGTGATAGGCTAGGGATACTCTTAGGTATCGTCCGTCTATTAGTGATATGCTATGGATACTCCTAGGTATTTGCCATATGTCTGTGATATGCTAGGGATACTTTTAGGTATCATCTGTCTGTCAGTGATATGCTACGGATACTCCTAGGTATCTACCGTTTGTCAGTGATATGCTAGGGATACTCCTAAGTATCTACCATATGTCTATGAAATGCTAGGGATACTCCTAGGTAACGTCTGTCTATTAGTGATATGCCAGGGATACTTCTAGGTATCTACCGTCTATCAGTGATATGTTAGGGATACTCCTAGATATCATCCATTTGTCAATGATATGCTAGGGATACTCCTAGGTATCTACCGTCTGTCTGTGATATGCTAGGGATACTCCTAGGTATCGTCCGTCTGTCAGTGATATGCTAGGGATACTTCTAGGTATATACTGTCTGTCTGTGATATGCTTGGGATACTCTTAGGTGTTTACTATCTGTCTGTAATATGCTAGGGATACTCCTAGGCATCTTTCGTGTGTCAAGCTATCACGCTTGGATAAGACTGAGTGATTGGATTAAGAATTGTTCTAATATGCATGTCAAGTTGGTTCTATTGAACTGTATATGACTCGTGCTTGTTTATCCTGACCGTATGTGATCGTTTGTACACTGTTCATGGAGCTATAAGGAATGAGAGATTCCTATATGCTCAAACTATTATATGTATCTAATATTGTTCTTGTTCTAAAGTTCTTGTTCTAAATGTTAAATTATGATCTATTGAGTTGATTCGTCCTCAACAAATCCCCACTGCTTAAGATTAAGATTATACCTCACTAAGTCCTTTGGACTTACCTCTTGTATTTCTTTGATTTTCTCGGACTGAATTAAGTGATGAACTGGAACTTCAAGTTTGGATGGGTGAACACATTTTGTAATAGAAAATGATTATATATGCTTATGGGTTCTTTTGGGACATTTTGTAAACCCTAGAGATATTGTGATATGTTATGTTGATGTTAATGACTTAAGGCATGTAAATGTTCTGTTAAATATAAGAAAGTGAATCATGGTATGTACTTGATGGTTTGTTGAGTCAGTTAAGTTGAAATTTCCATTGCTTTGATATGTTAAGTTTGAAATCTTTTGGGTTTATAGATTGAATTGTAGGTTCAATTTGAGATTGAACTAAGTGGTGCCTTGGCTTAGGTGCTATCTCGAGTGGGGGCATTACATAGGTAAATTGCATGGAAGAAGAATGAATACAAAGGAATTCACTTCAAAATCCAATAAAATTAAAATCTGAAATATCACAATGTAAAATTATCTAAATTTATTATAATCTCATAATAATATCAAAGTATCAAATTTGATGCTTAATGATCAATTCCACAACTTTTAAATTGTGTAAACACAAGGTCAACGAGGTTTTTTTGCAAATAACAAGGTCTTTTGAACCTACCTGTCTGATATTCTCCTTGCCCATCATGTTTTCATATTCATAAAACTTTTCTAATATCATTTTGCACATGATAATTAAAGCTTAGGTATATCTGAAGTAACTTAATTCTCAAGGAATATTTTTGGGTAAAATATCGCACTTTTGTTACTTTTGGGAAGAATATTGCAGTTCTATTACTTGTCTATATTATATTCAACGTACAAGGTCCTAAATGTATAATAAGTTAATTTTGACATGTGAACCTAACCTCTGTGCACTTATTATGTAAGTTTTAGGACCAAGAGTTGGTCATTTCTTTTATTTATATACATGCATACTAGAAATTCGTTATATTTGAATTTCTAACCTCACATTTATGTGTGAGACTAATGTCATTGGACCAATGAATGTGCTTGGCAAGTGTTGGTTATTTTAGTTGCAACTATCCTTCAAGAGAAAATGCAATGGACATATCAAAAGAATAAAAACTTTCAAACATTTAAAATAAATACTATGAAAAGCAATAATTTAGTTTAAATACTTAAAACTTTTCATTAATTAATGGAATCATTGAATCAATTTTAATAGCTCTTTAAGTGATTAGTGTTCATAAGTTTTTTTATGAGTTTTTCTTTCTTAAAAGAAATGTACATATGCAAATATTCACTTGTACTTCGTTGAAATTGATATTTCACATATAAAGATGCACGAATAATGTTGTTGGATTAATTGACTACTCAACTTTTTTAAAAATAGATGTTTAGTTTGCAAGATTGAAAGTCAATCAAGGTTAAATATAACTACCTAATATCAATTACTTCAATATATATATATATACATATATTATTTATGCACGCACACATGTACTTAGATTTCATTATAATTCGAACTCTAAATGTAATTATAGGTAAGATGTAAGGATGATGGTTCTATTGAGTCAATTGGCTACTCGATACTCATATATATACATAATATATATATATATATAGACACACATTTGTTTGATCCCCAAAATTTGAAATTTTATTAAATTTTTAAATCCCAAAATTTGTGCAAATCGAAAACAACAATATGGTTTGATTCAAACAGTTATAATGTTTTCAAATTTTAAGCATAGATCTAATTTTTACCGTTCTCATAATTGTATTGATATTATCTTTTTTTAATTGCCGAGTGGCAATTGGCTCAGGGGGACTGCCAACATGGGATTTGAACCCTAATATATAAATTCTTAATATTCGTAATTGTGTAAATACAAAATATAAAAAAAAAACATTCCATCTTTTTTTTACAATCCTCACTATTTCTTTCAAAGATTTTCCAATGGTGAAAAACATATATATTGACGAATAGTATGGCTAGTTGAATTGAAGTCTCTTGCCTAATTTGAGGTCTTCATGTCAAATATAGCAATGGTTTTGAGAAAATTACATAAACATTGAATGCCCACCCAACCTGTCTACCCCGCAACACACGCTATTTCACCAGCCATCTCCTCTAACCCTTCGGCGAATATAACACCCTCTATTACCACAATGTTTTTCGACAAGGAGTTGCCATTTTCTGCAAAAAAGATTAATAAAAATTGATCTGCAAATGCAAAAAATGGCAAACCAAATTGTTGTCCTTTCCCTCATCTTCTTCGCCGCCATGGGGCTGCCTTTTGTTGTTGCCTCGCGCCTCGCCCCTTCCTCTGGCCCCACTACCGACGATTTGGCTGAGACTTTCAATGATGAAGAATACGGCAGTGCAATTGCCCCTATCAGTGTTCCTATCGATACTGCAGCTCCTATCGGAGGACCCATTTCGGGTGGAGTTTTACCTCCTGCCTCCGCCCCTTCCATTGCCCCCACCCCCAATGATCTGGCCGAGGGCTTCAATTACGGTGTCGTGATTGGCAGCGCTGATGATGCCGCTCCTGCCGAAGGACCAGTTCTTGATGAAGTTTTCCCCGAAGCACCGGATGAATACTAAATAGCTGCTGCCATTATTGCTAGTTGATTCTGATTGTTATAAATCAAATCAATCAATAAAAAAACTATGGATATGAAAACTGCAATGTGGGAATTAAGGATATTCATGATTTTCTTTAGCTTCCATGTTATCTTAATTCTGGATCACAATATATATATATATATATATATTGATATACCTTCTCTTCTGAATATTTCTCTTTCCATGTTACAAAAGCTAAAAATTACTGCGAAAAATTAGGGTATTAAGTACCGTTAATCCATAGCTAATGCTAAAAGTTCGTAACTTTGACTACAAAATTGTATTAACTAATTTTGAAGTTGATGCTCTCATAGCTAACGCTCGCCACGATCAATCTATAGCTGATGGTTATTCTTTACATATATATATATATATTATTTTCCATACCGATAATACATAACTAATCTATTATACATACTCCAAAAGTATAATGCTACAAATTGGTAGTTAATAGTTTTTGTTAATTATAATTAAAAAAATATATTTGGTATGAAATTCTGTAGCTATATTTTATAGCTAGATGTAGCTACGAAATTAACTTCTTAGCAATTTTTTTAGTAGTTGATATTTAAGTTTTTGGTAGTGAATTTATACCTTTAAAGCAATAAATTTCAATATCATGTTATTTTTCTACCTTAAATTTCTATTTATTAGTATCACGTTTTAATTTATGGTGGAGAAAGAGAAGACAATAAAAACGATCGAGTTCGACCATTCAACCTACATCTACGAGTAAATGCTTAAAAGGTCATAACTTTCTCATTTCTCTCTTTTAATTATACGAAATTAATTATTATTTATATAGGTAAATTGCATCGAAGAAGAACGATTACAAAGGAATTCAATTCAAAATCCAATAAAATTAAAATCTAAAATATCGCAATATAAAATTATCTAAATTTATTATAATTTCATAATAATATCAAAGTATCAAATTTGATGCTTAACCATCAATTCCACAACTTTTAAATTGTGTAAACACAAGGTCAACGAGATTTTTTACAAACAACAAGGTCTTTTGCACCTAGTTGTTAGATATTCTCCTTGCCCATCATATTTTTATACTCATAAGACTCTTCTAATATCATTCTGCCCATGATAGTTAAAGCTTAGGTATAGCTAAAGTAACTAAATTCTCAAGGAATATTTTTAGGTAGAATATTGCACTTTTGTTACTTTTCGGTAGAATATTGTACTTTTATTACCTGTCTATATTATATTCAATGTACTAGGTCCCAAACGTATAATAAGCTAATTTTGACATGTGCACCTAACCTATGCGCACTTGTTATGTAAGTTTTAAAACCAAGAGTTGGTCATTTCTTTTATTTATATACACGCATACTAGAAATTCATTATATTTGGACTTCTAACCTCACACTTTTTGTGTGAGACTAATGTCATTGGACCATTGACTGTGCTCGACAAGTGTTGGTTATTTTACTTGCAACTTTTCATTAATCATCCAATATTGTGGTGTATAATTTACTTATTCCAATATATTATATGTTATCATCTTACAAAAACTATTCATACTATCCTTCAAGAGAAAATGCAATGGACATATCAAAACAATAAAAACTTTCAAACATTTAAAATAAATACTATGAAAAGCAATAATTTAGTTTAAATACTTAAAACTTTTCATTAATTAATGGAATCATTGAATCAATTTTAATAGCTCTTTAAGTGATTAGTGTTCATAAGTTTTTTTATGAGTTTTTCTTTCTTAAAAGAAATGTACATATGCAAATATTCACTTGTACTTCGTTGAAATTGATATTTCACATATAAAGATGCACGAATAATATTGTTGGAATAATTGACTACTCAACTTTTTTAAAAATAGATGTTTAGTTTGCAAGATTGAAAGTCAATCAAGGTTAAATATAAGTACCTAATATCAATTACTTCAACATATATATATATACACACATATATTATTTATGCACGCACACATGTACTTAGATTTCATTATAATTTGAACTCTAAATGTAATTATAGGTAAGATGTAAGGATGATGGTTCTATTGAGTCAATTGGCTACTAAATACTTATATATATATATATATATATATAGACACGCATTTGTTTGATCCCCCAAATTTGAAATTTTATTAAATTTTTAAATCCCAAAATTTGTGCAAATTGAAAACAACAATATGGTTTGATTCAAACAGTTATAATATTTTCAAATTTTAAGCATAAATCTAATTTTTACGATTCTAATAATTGTATCGATATTATCTTTTTTTAATTGCTGAGTGGCAATTGGCTCAGGAGCACTGCCAACATGGGATTTGAACCCTAATATATAAATTGTTAATATTCGTAATTGTTTAAATATTATTATTATTATTATTATTATTATAATAATAATAATAATAATAATAATAATAATAATAATAATAATAAAACTTTCCTTTTTTTTTTTACAATCCTAACTATTTCTTTTAAAGATTTTCCAATGGTGAAAAACATTATGAGGAATAGTATGGCTAGGTGAGTTCAAGTCTCTTGCCTAATTTGAGGTCTTCATGTCAAATATAGCAATGGTTTTGAGTAAATTACATAAACTTTGAATGCCCACCCAACCTCTCTACCCGACAACACCCACCATTCCACCAGCCATCACCACTGCCCCTCTGCCGTATATAACACCCTCCATTACCACAATGTTTTCTGACCAGGAGCTGCTATTTCTACAAAAAAGATTGATAAAAATTGATCCGCAAATGCGAAAAATGGCAAACCAAATCTTTGTCCTTGCCCTCATCTTCTTCGCCGCCGTGGGGATGCCCTCTGCTATTGCCTCGCGCCCCCACCCCTTCTGCTGCCCCCACTACTGACGATGTGGCTGAGACTTTCAATGATCAGGAAAACGACGGCATGATTACCCCCATCAGTGGCCCCATCGATGATGCCGCTCTTGTCGGAGGACCCATTTATGGTGGAGTTTTACCTCTTCTCTCCGCCCGTTCCATTGCCCCCATCACCAATGATCTAGATGAGGATTTCAATTGCAGTGTAGTGTTTGCCGGCGCTAATGATGACACTCCTACCGAAGGACTAGTTCCTGATGAATGTTTCCCCAAAGCGCCAGATGAATACTAAATAGCTGCCACCATTGTTGATGATTGATTCTAATTGTTATAAATTAAATCAATCAATAAAAAATCTAGGGATATGAAAACTGCAATGTGGGAATTAGGGATATTCATGATTTTCTTCAGCTTCCATATTATCTTAATTCTGGTTCACGATATATATATATTGATATATATTCTCTTATGAATATTTCTCTTTCATGTTGCACAAGTTAAAAATTACTGCAAAAAATTAGGGTATTAACTACAACTAATCCGTAGCTAATGCTAAAAGTTCGTAACTTCGATGACAAAATTGTACTAGCTAGTAAGGGATAATTTAAAAACAACAGAAGACCTATCAAGGAAAGTTCAACTTAACAGATCATCAATTAAACATGTGGAACATGTAGATTAGAATCAGACAGTAACAATAGCAAAATATGAAACTCTCCTGCTTTATTGCTCTAAAAACATATTTTAGGCAGTCAGAATACAGTTAGAATAGTACAATCCGAAGCATATGCATTTCAACAGAATATAACAGACATGTATATCTGATTTACCTTATACCAGACAGTTAGACAGATTCACCAAAGCGTGATAGCTTGGTATATGGCAGATGCCTATATCCGTATGGCGCACCGCTGTTGCTTAGGGGGAAATCCCTAGTGCATCATTAATACCTAGGGGGAAATCCCTAGCATATCATGGATACCTAAGCGGGCCACTTAGTGTATTGCTGACACCCATGTGGACCGCATGGCGTGCCCCACATAACTAAACATTTTGCTCGGATTGGCCTTAGGCTTGACAATTCTCAGTATAAATAATAGATTATGCAGGTGTCCATATGGACCATATAGTGCACCGCAATTCAGACAAACATATGTCTCGGCGAGGCAACTATAACAGTACAGACAATTAAAAAATGCCGACAAGGCAGAACGATAGCAGTAAACAATCCAGATAAGCCAACATGGCCGATTTAAAGTTGTAATGGATAATAGACATGTCGGCAAGGCAACAAATAACAGAACAAAACAAAACAGATAGGAGTTCTGGGCACCAGGACAGATAAAATTCAGAATCAGTAATAAACAATAACCTACACAGGGGTGTATAAATCATATAACAGATATCAATTAAGAACTCAACAATTCTCAGATTTCAACAAAATGGAATACAAATCAGAAACAGAAACCTGCACAGGAATTCATCACAGTCAGATAGTTATGAAAAAGTGCCAGAATGGCAGACCCTCAACTTGGTAGTTCTCAGATATAGCAACCACAGTCAGCAATCCTACTGGTCGGCAGGACCCACTTCTTCGTCACCTAAACAAAAGGGTATTTTCACCATTACAATCCTTGTTTGATTCTTAATACGCATAATTAAACTATTCGTAGTCCCAAAATCTCTAATTAACCAACTAATACAATAATCAGGGTCTGGTCAATTCTACCAGTACCAGGTATGCTAATTAAGATGATTACTATAGAAATAATTATGAAATTATTTCGATCCCAATAAAAGAAGGAAATCTAGTCCTTAAATCATATAATTCCCAATACATCATCTCAATCAACTTCAACAACCCATTCAACAAGTTTAATCTCAATGTCAATGTTTAGGTCCCAATTTATTTAAATTCTCAAGTGGTTTACATATTTAATGCACTTAATTAGTCCAATTGTATATAATATGCCATATTCGGGTCCACCAACTATAATAAGTCCAAGCATGGGATATATATATGTATATGCCAAGTCACATGTCCTTCCATAATTGATATAATACAATTAATAAACAAAAAACAATATACACACATATATACATATATATACATGTATACATATATAATCCAAATAGCATTCCACTTCCAACACAAGAACGATTATGGAATATCCGGAATCACAAACCAAGCACACGAGTGCGATTGTCGCACCGAGGAGATAAAATTGTCTCTTGTCGCCGCTGCTGTGGGAAAATTCAACACCACCACCCAGAGACACCTCTTGCCATGAGCTATCCAACGCTCAACTTTGTTTTCAGTTTCTCTGTCGGAAAAGGCCTCAATTGCCACCCCAAAAACCTAAAAACCGCCTTGCTCTGCCGTGAAGTTTTTTCCAGTTTCCACCGTGATCCTTGAGCTGAGGCTCTCAGAAATGCTGCCTAGATGCTCGTTTGGCTGTTGCTTCGCTGTTGTCCGCCATGTTCGTTGAGATGGGATCTTAAAGCTTCTTGACTTCGATGCTCTGCTGCTCGGAACGCTGCGTGCGTGGTGTCAGAAGGTTGCTGGTGAAGTGGGGAAGAAGATAATTGGAGGGGTTTGGGGAAAAAGGCATCGGAGGGGATAAGGGTTGGACGTAGGGGAAGAATGAGAGGAAATGAGGGGAAGAAAATGAAAATTGACTATTTAAAGAGGTAAAATTTTGAACTCTCATTTGGCCACCAAAACTTTTGCTGAAACTTCAATTGGGTCCTTCAATTTAAAAAAAAAATAAAAAAAAAATTAAGTCCGAAATTTTCAAAAGCATCCATGCAAACCCCTTGATTTTCAAATATGGTCAAATCAAGTCTAGATTAATTCCGAATTGACCCCAAACTTTTAAAATTTCTAAAATTGAGGTTTTCTTGTTAACCAGTTGACCCCCAAACTTTAATAAAATCATAAATTAGCAATTATAACAAAAGATTCATGAAATTAAATATAAAATTTTTAAAATTTATAAATCATAAAATTTTCGGGGTGTTACAAAAAGTATAATGCTACAAATTGGTAATTAATAGTTTTGGTTAATTATAATTAAAAAACTATATTTGGTATGAAATTCTCTAGCTATATTTTAGAGCTAGCTCTAGCTACGAAATTAACTTCTTAGCAATTTTTTTAGTGGTAGATCCTTAAGTTTTTGGTAGTGAATTTATACCTTTAAAGGAATAAATATCAATATCATGTCATTTTTCTACCTTAAATTTCCATTTATTAGTATTAAGTTTTAATTTATGGTGAGAAATAGAGAAGGAGAAGACAATATAAACAATCGAGTTCAACCATTCAACCTACATCAACGAGTAAATGCTAAAAGGGTCATAACTTTCTCATTTCTCTTTTTTAATTATATGAAATTAATTAATATTTATATAGGTAAACTGCATCGAAGAAAAACGAATACAAAGGAATTCACTTCAAAATCCAAAAAAATTAAAATCTAAAATATCGCAATATAAAATTATCTAAAGTTATTATAATCTCATAATAATATCAAAGTATCAAATTTGATGCTTAATGATCAATTCCACAACTTTTAAATTGTGTAAACATAAGGTCAATGAGGTTTTTTACAAACAACAAGGTCTTTTGAACCTAGTTGTTTGATATTCTCCTTGCCCATCATGTTTTCATACTCATAAGACTCTTCTAATATCATTCTGCACATGATACCTAAAGCTTAGGTATAATGTAACTTAATTCTCAAGAAATATTTTTGGGTAGAATATTGCGCTTTTGTTACTTTTGCGTAGAATATTGCACTTTTATTACCTGTCTATATTATATTCAATGTGCTAGGTCCCAAACGTGCAATAAGTTAATTTTGACATGTGCACCTAACCTTTGCACACTTATTATGCAAGCTTTAAGACCAAGAATTTGTCATTCCTTTTATTTATATACACACATACTTGAAATTCATTATATTTGTACTTCTAACCTCACATTTTATGTGTGAGACTAATGTCATTGGACTAATGACTATGCCCGGCAAGTGTTAGTCATTTTAGTTGCAACTTTTCATGAATCATCCAATATTGTGGTGTATAATTTATTTTTCCAAAATATTATATGTTATCATCTTATAAAAACTATTCATACTATCCTTCAAGAGAAAATGCAATGGACATATCAACAGAATAAAAGCTTTCAAACATTTAAAACTAATACTATGAAAAGCAATAATTTAGTTTAAATACTTAAAACTTTTCATTAATTAATGGAATCATTGAATCAATTTTAACAGCACTTTAGGGGACTAGTGTTTATCAATTTTTTGAATGTGTTTTTCTATCTTAAAAGAAATGTACATATTCACATATTCACTTTGACGACAAAATTGTACTAACTAAATTCGAAGTTGATGCTCTCATAGCTAACCATCGCGATGATCAATCCATTGTCGATGACTGTTCTTTACATATATATATATATATATATACAAATTAATTTTCATACTGATAATACAAAACTAATCTATCTTATATACTCCAAAAGTATAATACTACATATTGGTAATTGATAGTTTCTGTTAATTATAATTAAAAAATTATATTTGCTACAAAAATCCGTAACTATATTTTACAGCTAGTTGTGGCTACGAAATTAACTTCTTAGCAATTTTTTTAGCAGCAGATACATAAGTTTTTGGTAGTGAATTTATACCTTTAAAGCAATAAATTTCCATATCCTGTTATTTTTTCCCCTTAAATTTCTATTTATTAGTATTAAGTTTTAATTTATGGTGAGAAATAGAGAAAGAGAAGACAATATAAACAATCGAGTTCGACCATTCAACCTACATCTACGAGTAAATGCTGAAAGGGTTGCAACTTTCTCATTTCACTCTTTTAATTATAAGAAATTAATTAATATTTATATAGGTAAATTTCATCGAAGAAGATAGAATACAAAGGAATTCACTTCAAAATCCAATAAAATTAAAATATGAAATATCGCAGTATAAAATTATCTAAATTTATTATAATCTCATAATAATATTGCAGAGTATTATAGGATAAATTTTTTAGGGGTATTTTTCAAGTATCGCACTGGTTGTCATGGTTTTTTTTGTCTCCGAATTTCATTGTTTAAATTGCAGAGTATTATAGGATAGACTAGAATTAGAAAGGAAGATTTGGTGCATCAATTGCACCAAACAACACCAACAGGACTTTTGAAGTTTTAGAAATTGTTCTGCGTGCAAAATGTCGTCCAGTATTTGTGTTATTAGTTCAATTCTATTGTCAACAGGATGAAGCAAACAATGCCAATAGAAACTCTAAAGATTATTAAACCTGTCTAGTATTCAATCATCATGTGGTTAACTATGTTTATTTGTCTATTTACATCGATGTCCACAGCCATTTGTGTAAAAACTATGTGATTGCTAGTGTGCCTTCAGTTCCTCTCCTCCATATAGAAAAAAGAATATGACACAGCAAATGAAGAAGTGCAAAAATGAACCTAAACGAGGTTTTGTGCTTGATATTTCCTTCACCATTTCATGTTTCTTGTTCTCGTCCACCTACATTTGCGAGATGAATTGATTGTTAGTAGACACCTATGATTGAATATATATGAATGGTGGGTCAATGGTTCAAGTTTTAATAAAGGATTTTCTTCCCATAAGTTTTCTTGGCATATGTGTATTCGGATATATATATATATATATATGTGGACCTTGATGGTTGCTTAGCGTAGGTATGTTTGCATACACACACACATGTGAAATATGATAGATTATTTAGTATATGCGTGTGCATATATAGACCTTTAAAGAATTTAGTATACCCATTTAATATGCATATCATGATAGGAATTTGTAATATTTATTTAATATTGAGTTCTAGAATTTATTTAGGATAATTTATTACTTATATTTTGGAGTTTTGAATGGACTTTAAATAAGAAAAATATATATAGTAAAATTATTTTAGTACCAATTAGGATTGTTGAGTTTAAAGTACTACAGGCTTATGACACCCATAAGGCTAGCTCTAAGTAAATTTTATCTTCCTAGTCATTTAAATTATAATTGATGTGCTTATTAAATGAATCAAGTGACTCAATAATTAAGTTAATTGGCACTGAGATAGGACCGATCTTAAAGGTACGTGCCTAAACTTATAACTATTATATGATATTACTTTTCAAAACCAAAAGGATATATATGTAGTAAAGCATGCTACGAAACTTTTTTTCAATATATACTACACTCTATATGTATTCCACTAGGCACAAAAAGAAATATTTTTCTTGTTTTAACTCTGGATAAAAGAAATATTTTTTTCTTGTTTTATTTCTGGATAAAAGAAAACCTATACTTCTATGACCTTTTTTATGCTTCTAGACTAGTAATTAAATTCGATGATCAACTGATTACTGTTACTGTTACCATTACTATTATTGTTAGTTGGATACACCTTGGTCTGGGTGTGTAGAGGACTTCACTGGGCAGCAGCGGGCTTGCCGGTTGAACCCTAAGCCCCATGGCCTAATCCCTTCAGCATACAATAGAAGTCATTTGTGGTTCAGGCGGGTCGTAGAAATTCCCGGGGACACTCGGGCACTGTTTCGGTAAAGTAGCACCTTGCCCGGAGCGATAAAGAACTGTTATGGTGGGAGTCATAAGGTTAACTGGCTACAACGAATATTGTCTGATCATCGTATTTAAGTCGTTAGTTTAGGGAACTAGTAGTTAACTTCTTGATTGTTACTACTAGACTGTTTATGAATTCTACTTATGTTTTCTCGAATATTTCACCATACAAATGATTTTAACTCATGGACTCACATTGCACACACTTGGCACTCACTGAGTCTTTTACTCACACTTGTTTTCTTCTTTAACTTCCTTCTAGCAGACCTAGATTCTAGTCCTAGTGAGGAGGTGGATATTGCGTATGACGAGAATTGGAATTGAAGGTTTTCTTTTGAGATGAGGACTTTGCAGTAGCTTTAGTTTTATTACTATCTTGGCAAATTAGTTCTTCTCCTTTAATGATTTTCCAGTTGAGGGAAGAATATTGGGCATTTCGAGTTTCTATATTGCAAGAATTATTTGAGTTATCATGAAATTTGGAGCTTTCTTTATTTAAGATCATGATTTTGGATTGGTGATACTATTTATTTGGAATCAATTTTCATGCCTTGAGACTAGACTGTATGGTTAGATTTTGGGGCTTGAATAATTTACTTATTCCAATATATTATATGTTATCATCTTATAAAAACTATTCATACTATCCTTCAAGAGAAAATGCAATGGACATATCAAAAGAATAAAAACTTTCAAACATTTAAAATTAATACTATGAAAAGCAATAATTTAGTTTAAATACTTAAAACTTTTGATTAATTAATGGAATCATGGAATCAATTTTAAGAGCACTTTAGGTGATTAGTGTTGATCAGTTTTTTTATGAGTGTTTCTTTCTCAAAAGAAATGTACATATGCACATATTCACTTATAGTTCGTTGAAATTGAAATTTCACATATAAAGATGTGCGAATAATATTATTGAATTAATTGACTACTCAACTTTTTTAAAGATAGATGTTTCGTTTGAAAGATTGAAAGTCAATCAAACTTAAATATAACTACCTAATATCAATTACTTCAACATATATGTACATATATTATTTATAGTCTCACACATGTACTTAGATTTCATTATAACTCGAACTCTAAATTTAATTAAAGGTAAGATGTAAGGATGATGGTTCTATCGAGTCAATTGGCTACTCGATACTTTATAATATATATATATATATACACACACATACAGACACGCATTTGTTTGATCCCCAAAATTTGCAATTTTATTAAAGTTTTAAATCCCAAAATTTGTGGCAAATAAAAAACAACAATATGGTTTGATTCAAAAAGTTATAATATTTTCAAATTTTAAGCATAGATCTAATTTTTACCATTCTTATAATTGTATCGATGCTATCTTTTTTTAATTGTCGAGTGGCAATAGGCTCAAGGGCATTGCCAACATGGGATTTGAACCCTAATATATAAATTCTTAATAGTCATAATTTTGTAAATATTAAAAATAATAATAATAACTTTACTTATTTATTATTATTTTTTTACAATCCTGACAACTTCTTTTAAAGATTTTCCAATGGTGAAAAACATTTTGAGGAATAGTATGGCTAGTTGAATTGAAGTCTCTTGCCTAATTTGAGGTCTTCATGTCAAATATAGCAATGGTTTTGAGAAAATTACATAAACTTTGCATGGCCACCCAACCTTTCTACCCCGCAACACCCGCCATTCCACTAATCATCTCCGCCGTCCCTCTGCCGTATATAACACCCTCCATTACCACAATGTTTTCCGACAAGGAGCTGCTATTTTTTGCAAAAAAGATTGATAAAAATTGATCTGCAAATGCAAAAAATGGCAAGCCAAATCGTTGTCCTTGCCCTCATCTTCTTCGCCGCCATGGGGATGCCCTCTGCTATTGCCTCGCGCCCCGCCCCTTCCGTTTCCCCCACAACCGACGATCTGGCTAAGACTTTCAATGATGAAGAATATGACGGCATAATTGCCCCCATAATTAGTGGCCCCATCATTGATGCCGCTCCAGTTGGAGGACCCATTTCTGGTGGAGTTTTACCTCCTCTCTACTCCCCTTTCATTGCCCCCACCACCAATGATCTGGCCGAGGGTGTCAATTGCGCTGTCGTGTATGCCCGTGTTGCTGATGGCGCTCTTGCCGAAGGACCAGTTCCTTATGAATGTTTCCCTGAGGCGCCGGATGAATACTGAATAGCTGCCACCATTATTGCTGGTTGATTTTAATTGTTATAAATCAAATCAATCAATAAAAAAGCTAGGGATATGAAAAATGCAATGTGGGAATTAGGGATATTCATGATTTTCTTCAGCTTTCCTATTATCTTAATTCAGGATCACGATATATACATATATTGATATATATTCTCTTTTGAATATTTCTCTTCCGTGTTGCACAAGCTAAAAATTACTACAAAAAATTAGGGTATTAACTATAGTTAATCCGTATCTAATGCTAAAAGTTCGTAACTTTGACTAAAAAATTATCCTAACTAAGTTCGAAGTTGATGCTCTTATAGCTAACCCTCGCTATGATTAATCCATAGCTGACGACCATTCTTTATATATATATATATATATATTAATTTTCATACCGATAATACATAATTAATCTATTATATATATTCCAAAAGTATAATGCTACGTATTAGTAATTATTAGTTTTTGTTAATTATAATTAAAAAATTATATTTGCTATGAAAATCAGTAGCTATTTTCTATAGCTAGCTACAACTACAAAATTAACTTCTTAGCAAATTTTTTAGCAGCGAATACTTATGGTTTTGGTAGTGAATTTATACCTTTAAAGGAATAAATTTCCATATCATGTTATTTTTCTACCTTAAATTTCTATTTATCAATATTAAGTTTTAATTTATGATGAGAAATAGCGAAAGAGAAGACAATATAAATGATCGAGTTCGACCATTGAATCTACTTCTATGAGTAAATGTTTAAAGGGTTATAGCTTTCTCATTTCTCTCTTTTAATTATACTAAATTAATTAATATTTATATAGGTAAATTGCATAAGAAGAGCGAATACAAAAGAATTCACTTCAAAATCCAAGAAAATTAGAATTTGAAATATTGCAATATAAAATTATCTAAGTTTATTATAATCTCATAATAATATCAAATTATCAAATTATGCGTAACGATCAATTCCACAACTTTTAATTTGTGTAATTAAACACAAGGTCAACGAGGCTTTTTTACAAACAACAAGGTCTTTTGAACCCAGTTGTCTGATATTCTCCTTGCCTATCATGTTTTCATATTCATAAGACTCTTCTAATTTCATTCTGCACATGATAATTAAGGCTTAGGTATATCTAAAGTAACTTAATTCTCAAGGAATATTTATGGGTAGAATATTGCACTTTTGTCACTTTTGGGTAGAATATTGCACTTTTGTTACCTGTCTGTATTATATTCAATGTACTAGGTCCCAAACGTATAATAAGTTAATTTTGACATGTGCACTTAACCTCTGCGCACATATTATCTAAGTTTCAAGACCAAGAGTTGGTCATTTCTTTTATTTATATACATGCATACTAGAAATTCATTATATTTGAACTTCTAACCTCACATTTTATGTGTGAGACTAATGTCATTGGACCAATGACTGTACTCGGCAAGTGTTGGTTATTTTAGTTGCAACTTTTCATTAATCATCCAATATTGTGGTGTATAATTTACTTATTCCAATATATATATATATATGTATAATATATGTTATCATTTTATAAAAACTATTCATACTATCCTTCAAGAGAAAATGCAGTGGATATATCAAGAGAATAAAAACCTTCAAACATTCAAAATTAATACTATGAAAAGCAATAATTTAGTTTAATATGTACTTAAAACTTTTCATTAATTAATGGAATCATTGAATCAATTTTAACAGCACTTTAGGTGATTAGTGTTTATCAGTTTTTTTTTTATGAGTTTTCTTTAAAAGAAATGTACATATGCACATATTCACTTATACTTTGTTGAAATTGAAATTTCACATATAAAGATGCGCGAATAATGTTATTGGATTAATTGACTACTCAAGTTTTTCAAAAATAGATGTTTAGTTTGAAAGATTGAAAGTCAATTAATGTTAAATATAACTACCTAATATCAATTACTTCAACATATACATACACATATATTATTTATACGGGCACACATGTACTTAGATTTCATTATAATTTGAACTCTAAATTTAATTATAGGTAAGATGTAAGGATGATGGTTCTATCAAGTCAATTGGCTACTTGAGATATATATATATATATATATATATGTATATATATATATATATACAGACGCGCATTTGTTTAATACCCAAAATTTGCATTTTTATTAAATTTTTAAATCCCAGATTTTGTAGCAAATCACAAACAACAATATGGTTTGATTCAAACAATATAATATTTTCAAATTTTAAGCTAAAATCTAATTTTTACCATTCTCATAATTGTAGAGCAGCATTATTTTTTTTTTTTAATTGTCGGGTGGTAATTACCTCAGTGGCATTGCCAACATGGGATTCGAACCCTAATAAATTATGGGTAAAATTCATTTTTGTCCCTGAGATTTCAACTCAATTGCAAAATCATTCATATCCTTTTAACCAACTTCAATCTCATCCTTCTGGCTACCTCCGGCAACATATCCAGCCAATTTAAAGGGCATTTTAGTAATTGCCCATTTCATAATTAAACAAATAAAAACCCAAAATAAAATCTGAAGCCATTCATTTTTATGGGATAATCTAAACCATAAACCAAAAACCAAAGGCAACATGTAGTATTTATTTTCAAATATTCTTTTCTTTTTTAATTTAGTTGAATTTATTTTATTATACTTTAATTCCTTTGAACTTGCAGGATGTAAGCTCTCAAGCTTCAACTGTAGATAATAGCATGGGTTCTCAATCTTGAAGTTAAGATCTTTTTACTTTAAGGTAAATTAAATTGTGTGTTTGTTCAATTGTAAGTCGATAAATAAGTTAAGTTATTAAATTTATTTACACTAGCATTATTTCATGCTATGCACGGATTCTTTAAAATTACTATATAGTAATTTAATTGTTAAATTATAAATACAATTAAAAATAACCAAATAAAAATAAAAATATCACAAAAAATGGTAAAGTAATTAGTAAAATTAAATATTACTTCAAAAAATGATCAAGTAAAATTTTAAAAATTTAATATGTAAAAGCTTGAAACATATAAAGACATCTCATATACATGATGTCATAAACAATAAATTTCAAGATTATTCAGTGAAAAGTAAAAAAAAATCAAATCAAATCAAAACTTCCAAATATAAAAGTCCATGAATATTTTTATATACTTTATTAAAAAGAAGAAAATATTATGCAACCAAGAATTAACAGATAGTTGCATTAAAAAATAAAAATATATGAGAATAATATAAAATACAAAATTGATTAGGAAAAAAAAAACTTAAAATTATAATACTTTAAGATTACTTTAAATTTAAAAGACTATGAGTGTATATATTAATTTAAAACTTAAAATGTAAAGAATTAGATAATGTATTGGCTACTAAGAATTTTTTTTTAAAAAATGTTATTTAATTTTTGTTAGGATTTTCTTTGAAGACAAAATTTTGATTATGCCTTTTTGAACAATGAATTTATGTAACCCGGCATAGAAGATTTCAACTTTAGCCATATGTCTAGTGCAAATTATATGATAACAAATTGATGCAGCAAAATCTGAAACTTCCCATGATTAGAGCCAAAGGTATTTTTGGCAAGTTACCATTGCACTATCCAAGGAGGAAATTAAGCCATTTAGAATCATGATTGAAGATCTCACATTTTATTATATAAACTAGAAGAGTTCGTGATGAAGAACAAGAGAGTGCTATTCTATGAAAAGGATTGTTCCTTTACTCTCTACTTTGTATTTCCCAAAACCCCAGTATAGTCTGTTGAGTGTTTCATTACAACTCTGTGCAATTTTGGAAGTTAGCGCTGCGCATTGTTCTATTTGTTTTGCTAATAATATTAGCAGGTTCAAAATCCTAAGTCTTTTAGCTTAGGTAGTGGAGTAGGATTGCCGAACCACTATAACTATCTTGTCTTGCTTATTTATCTTTCTGTTATCTCTGGAATTTCAGTTATATATGGAAGTTCTAGTTTATTCTCTTATATACTGTTTGACTCCTTTGGGTTCATATACTCTTTCAATTGGTATTGGAGCCAGGGCCTCATATTTATAAGTCTAACAACTTGAGCTAAAAGTTCCTAATGGCGTATTCTAGTTTTAGTGTGTATGCAGAAGGTCAATCCCACACACGTCCCCCTCTATTCGATGGGACCAACTATTCGACATGGAAGAATAGGATTGAGGAATTCTTCATAGCAGTGGACTATAATTTATGGAGCATAGTTATTGATAGACCTTTTGTCCCTACCAACAAAGGCAAATCCTCAACAAGAAGACTGGAACTTACCACTGAGGACAGAAGAATGCTCTCAATGAATGCAAAAGCAAAAAATATCCTTTTATGTGCTCTAGTCAAAGAAGAATACAATCGTGTGAGCACATGCACCTTCGCTAAGGATATGTGGAACATGCTTCAAGTCACCTATGAAGGAACTTCATAGGTAAAATTAGAGCGTATTGCATTACTTACTCACCAATATAAGATGTTTTCTATGAAAACAGGTGAAATGATCAGTCTAATGTACGCTCAATTCATGGAGATAGTGAATCCCATGTTTGCACTGGGAAAAATAATGTCTGAAAGTGAACAAATGTAGAAGATCCTAAGATCTCTACCTAAGTAGTGGAATCCTAAAGTTACTGCGATCCATAAGGCCAAAAAACTTGAAAAGCTAACCATGGGAGAGCTAATAGGATCACTCACCTCTCATAAATGACACTTCTCAGCAAGGAAGAAAGTTCCGACAACAAAAACAAGAAAAACATTGCTTTCAATGCTGAACAAGATGAATGGAATGATAATCCTGGTGACATGGATGAGAAATGGTCAATGAAGAAACTGCTATGACAATCAGGCGACTTCAACAACTTACCCAAGTCAAAAATTGCTTCATGAGAGAACCCAGAACAAACTTAAGATGAAACACTAGGGAATTTTGATCTGAGTAAATCGTTTGTCATGAATGCCATGAAGTAGGACACAAAAGGCCGGACTACCCAAAATTGAAACGAAGTCCTAAAACAAAGAGAAATCCAAAACAAAGAGCCATGACTATCACTTGGGATGATTCAGATTCGGATCGGTTTGATAATGAAGAAAACTGTCTCATAGCTAACAGACAAGTAACTTCATTGTCTCAATTAAGTTCTAGCAGTTTTGATGTTGATTATGATAAAGATCTTGATATTCACATAGAATGTCATAATCAACTCACTGAACTTCAAATAGAAATAAATCTCTTTAATGAACAATTAGAAAATACTCTTAATGAAAAAGAAGAACTGGTACATCACTAAGATAGAATTATAAAGAAAAACTATGAGGAAAGAAATAGACTAGTTGAGAAAAATTAGCGTCTTGAAAATGAAATCCGATTTTTGCTTGATAATAAGTATAATATGAAAAGATTTGTAAAGGGCAAAAACAAAGTTGATTCTAGTTATAGAAACACAAGATTTCTCAAAAAGACTTGTCACTATTGTTCTAGAAAAGGTTACAAGGCTCACAAATGTCCCAGAAGAACATAAATTGGAGTCAAATATATGTGGGTGCCAAAATCTAACAATTCAGGACCCAACAAAAAATGGGTACCTAAATTCTCAAACTCTTGTGTTGCAAGAACCAGCCAAGAGGGAAGTTCAAATAGATCTTTGGTATCTGGACAGTGGATGTTCCAAATACATGACAGGAAACAAGTTATTCTTTTTTGAAATACAAGAATATAATAGAGGAAATGTACTGTTTGCAAACAACACAAAGGGAAAAATTATTGGAAAGGGAACAGTAGGTATCAAAGATGGAACTTCCATCGAAAACATATGGCTAGTAGATAGGCTGAAACACAATATTCTTAGCATAAGCCAATTGTGTGATAATGGCTACCAGGTACACTTCAAACCCTCAAAATGTGTAGTGAACAAGCATAATGAAACCATTTTTACTGCAATCAGAGAAAGAAACATATATTGCATAAATCTAGATGATCTGTCCAAGCAAAATGTTGAATGTCTAGTTGCTACTCATGAATCTTGCTGGACTTGGCATAGACATGCTGGTCATGCTAACATGAAACTGTTAAACCATTTGGTTCAAAAGGATTTGGTGAAAGGCATTCCTAAGATAAAGTTCATGAAAAACAAAATAAGTGATGCATGCATGAAAAGAAAACAAATGAAAACTTCTTTTCAACCAATAAATGACATTGCATCATTAGGATGGCAATGGGGTGGGGCAAAACCCGAACCCGAGCTCAACCCATCCCGAATGGGACGAGTTTGGGGTAACTTAAAGGCGTATGGGGCGTGATTTTTCTAACCCGAATTATTTGGGGCGGGGGATAGGGTTTACTGACCCCGCCCTAAACCCATCCCACCACCCTGAATAATATAAAAATTATATTTTTATATATTATATATATAATATACATAAAATAAATAATATTATATATATAACAATAAATATATTATATATAAATTATTTTATATTTTCTAATTAAAAATAATGTCCAAACCAAATAGTTTACGGTTCAAGACTTCCACTTCCCATTAGTTTTTTTTTTTTTTTCACTCCCACCCACTGTTCATTTCCCACTGGTATCAAGCGGGGTATGGTGGAAATTTGTTGGACTTAAAAATTTTGAGTTTTTTTGTTTCAATGTATAAAAATTTGGATGTTATGTTGATTATTACTTTAATTCTATTCTCATCTCTTATTTTGCTTCCAGAAACTTATCTTGTTTGCATAGATTTTTCATTTTTGTACCTAAAATTTGAATTTTAATTGCTATTAAGTGGTTCTGATTTGATGCTTTCATTGGTTTATTCTAATTTTCTAATTATTTTCGGGTTGGCGGGTTAAACCACCAACCCGACGGGACTAGGCAGGGCATGGGGTGAGGTATAGTCTCACGGGGCGGGGTATGGGGTGAGCCAAACCCGCCCCGTTGCCATGCATATGCATCATTAAAACCACTGGAACTTCTGCATCTTGACTTATTTAGACCCATGAAAACACAATCTTTTGGAGGAAATAAATATGTTTTTGTCATGGTTGATGATTTCTCTCGATATACATGGGTCAGATTTCTCACACATAAAAATGAAGCTTTGCATCATTTCATTGCTCTCTCAAAGAACATCCAAAATGAAAAAGGGCTTATGATTAAAACCATCAAGAGTGATCATGGCATGGAATTTAATGGACATAACTTTACTACTTTTTTTAATGATCTTGGATACACTCACAGCTTTTCTGCTCCAAGAACACCCCAACAAAATGGGGTGGTTGAAAGAAAAAATAGAGTTCTACAGGCAATGCCTCGAACAATGTTGAATAAGTATGATCTTCCAAAGTATCTCTAGGCTGAAGTAGTCAACACAGCCTGCTATATCATCAACAGAATCTTTCTGAGACCTTTTATAAGGAAGACTCCCTACGAACTCGGGAAAGGTAAGATACCCAACATATCCTACTTTCATCACCTTGCTAAATTTGATTCAAAATCTGATGAGGGAATATTTGTTGGATATTCAACAAACAGTAAAACATATAGAGTTTTCAACAAAAGAAAAAGATAATACAAGAATCCATGCATATGGTATTTGATGAATCTGACCCTCTATTAGCCAAAGATTCCTTAACCATATAAACTGCAGGTTTTGATCAAGTGATAGAAGCACTCCAACAAGAAAAAAAACGAGAAAAAAAACCATCCCAAAATCTCACTGAGACATTCTCAAATGGAACTTCTGATGACGGAACTGGAGACAAAATTACCAAATTCAAACATGCCTCAAGCCATCCTACACAGAACATCATTGGGTATCCAGCAGTTGGAATCACAACAAGGTCCAAAACTAAAACAAATTATTCACAATTCTCTGACCCTGTGTTTCTATCCTATGCAGAACCATGCAATATAAATGAGGCGCTGAATAACCATTCCTAGCTAAGCGCAATGAAAGAAGAACTCAATCAGTTTGAGAAAAACCAGGTTTGGAACTTGGTAAAGAGACCTGATAATTACCTAGTGATTGGTACTAAATGGGTCTTTCGAAATAAACTAGACAAACATGGTGAAGTTGTTAAAAACAAAGCTAGACTTATGCACCAGTTGAACGTCTAGAATCTATTCGCATGTTGCTAGCTTATGCATCACATAAAAACTTCACTCTTTATGAAATGGATGTCAAAAGTACCTTTTTAAATGGACATCTAATAGAAGAGGTCTTTGTTGAACAACCTTCTGGTTTCAAAAATTCAAAATTTCCAAACCATGTCTTCAAATTATCAAAAGCTCTCTATGGTTTGAAGCAAGCTCCTAGAGCATGGTATGATCGCTTGAGCTCTTTCCTTATCTCAAAAGGTTTTTCCATGGGTAAAGTAGATACTACACTTTTTACTAAAACATCACACGGACACTTATTGCTTGTTCAAGTGTATGTGGATGATATAATTTTTGGTGGTACTCAAAAGGACCTGTGTGATGACTTTGCGTCATTCATGATAACAGAATTTGAAATAAGTCTCATGGGTAGTTAACTTTCTTTCTTGGGCTTCAAATCAAACAAACCACTAAAGGTATTTTCATATCCCAAGAAAAATACACTAAAGAACTACTACAGAAATTTAGAATGGAGAATTGTAAAGAATCCAGTGTTCCAATGGCTGCATCCACAAAACTAGAACTTGATCTTGATGGGAAAAGTGTGGACGAAACAACATACAGAGGCATGATCAGAAGCTTACTGTATCTAACTTCTAGTCGCCCAGATATACTATTTGCCATTAGTTTATGCACCCGATTTTAAGGTCAACCTAAGGAGTCACATCTTAAAGCTATCAAAAGAATCCTTCATTATCTCAAAGGAACCACCAATCATGGCATTTGGTACCCTCGTTCTAAAACTTTAAATCTACTTGGATATTCTGACGCTAACTATATAGGGTGCAAAATTGATCGAAAAAGCACTACTGGAACTTGCCAATTACTAGGGTCATGTCTAGTAAGTTGGTGCACAAAGAAATAAAGTGTAGTGGCAATGTCAACAATTGAAGCTAAATACATGACGCTAGGTAATTGTTTCTCACAATTATTGTGCATGAAACAAACACTCGGCAATTATAGATTACAATTCCTTTGCATATGTGATAACACTAGTGCTATTTGCATTACAAAGAATCCAGTTTATCACTCACGCACAAAGCATATAGAAATCAAGCACCACTTCATTAAAGATCATGTTCAAAAGGGTGATGTTTGCATAACCTTTATTGAGACACAAAATCAATTGGCTGACATCTTCACCAAACTACTTGCAGAAGATAGATTCTATTTTCTCAAACAAAATTTAGGGATAATTTCCTCTCCTTTTTCATCATGATATATATTTGGTATGAGCATCTCTTCTTATATAATATATTGATTATGTGCATCTCTTAGAAGTTATGTGTACATTTTTGGCAAAAATATATTTTCCTTCCAAAATTATTTATACTCTTCCAAGCACAACCTCATTGTCACCTCTCTTCTTCCTTTATCTCCTCAATGGCCACTAGTTCGAAATCTCTAGCTGAGGGGGGGGGAACTTTTTGATGATGAAGAGGAGAACTTACTGTTGTTCTACTGAATATCTGGCTGCTTTAACTGATGTTTAGCTTAAGTCTGATACTACTATGTCTTGCTTAAATCTGCTATGGGTGTTCATTCGGTAAAAACCGAACCGAAATTTTGGTTAACCGAAATTTCGGTACACCAAAATTCCAAACCAAATACTGAACCGAACTAATTAGTTCGGTTCGGTTAAAATCGAAATTTTGTTCGGTTCGATTCGGTTGCCAACCGAAATACCGATTTTTTTTATTATTATTTTTAGCTTAATTAACAAAAAATAACACAACATCAAGAAATAGTTTAATACCACAAATTTATAAGTTGCTAATAGTAGTTAGTAGTTACAACAATAATAAATTCATGCTAAACTTTAATTGTTTCGAGTGCCGGGAGGAAGGGGGAAGGCTCGAGAGGGAGGGAGGGGGAGCACACAAATTAAATAACATTATAACAATCCACTCAAAGTCTCCAACTTTTAGCCATTGCTCAAAAGTCAAATCTAAGACTCTAGTCTCCAATCTCCACACCACACTAGCAAATTAGCAATTCATCATTCATCCAACTATCCAAGTTCCAACATATCTGCAAACTGCAAAACCCAAAAATAAAATAAATAAATAAATAAATAAAGCAAATAAAGCAACAAAAATAACAAAAGAAGAGCAACAATTTACAACATTTACACTAAAGAAAGGGAATGGTAATAACAATTTACCTATATGTCAAAACTTGAAATATTGAATTTCATATCATATACCTCATAAACCAATGATAGTTGACTCCGTACCAACACTTGAAGCCATATCTACAAGAAATCATGATAAGAATGAAATACAAAAAAGCAACGTACTAATGAATATAGAATTAATAATTGAACTTATTTTAAGAAAACATTAAAATTTACCTTTTTCAATTTTTGAAGGAATTGATAGTCCTCTTCAAGAGGCTTACTTGGGGCACAACGGAGCCAATCTTGACAACAAATTAGAGCTTGTGCCATTTTAGGAGTCAATGAAGCTCTAAAGTCATCAATGATGCGACCTCCAGTGCTAAAGGAAGATTCAGAAGCCACAGTAGAAATGGGCATGGCAAGTACATCACGAGCCAATCTTGATAAAATGGGAAATCTAGGGCTATGCACTTTCCACCAATCAATGATATCAAACTCTGTAGTATCTTTTTCAATGCGCTCACATAAATACATATCTAACTCTGATTCATCCATTCCTTCAATCTCATATATCATTTGTAGGTACTTCTTTCTATGAGCTCTCATAACCTTTCTTTCATTCTCAGCCTCAGACCCAGATGAATTTTGCATTGTGTTTTCCTTAGATGCATTTGAAGAGCATGATAGTGATGATGTTTTAGAAGAATACAAATTCTTATATTCTTCAAAAACATCATAAAGAGCACCTTTTGCCAAGTTTCCCATTTGCTCTCCACGTTCATTTCCATACATATTCTTAAACACATACAACACATAATTCAGCTTGTGACGAGGATCAAGCATGACAGCAACATACAACATTATGTTCATCTTCTCTATATTACCCCAATATTTGTCAAATTTCAATTTCATTTTTTCTGCCATATCCACCAAATAAAAGTCATCACTCTTAAGCCACTCCTTCAATCAATCATCTACATCACTAATTTCGTCCAAAAATGTATTAGATGTCACAAATAAAGAGCCAGACACTCGAAGAATAAGATCATAAAAATGTTGCAACACTTTTACCAAACGCTCAACAACAACCCAATCATATTTCGTAGGCAATCCTATCTTTCCATAAGGTCCATTAAGCATAAAATCTGCACGAAAATCTGAATCATGCATCTCATATCTGTCAAACACATCCTGAAAAATCAAAGTTGTCTCTAGCATAGTGAAAACAGAGTTCCATCTAGTTGGAACATCTAAAGACAATGATTTCTGACTATCAACCTTTTCTTCTTCAACATAATTACTAAACTTCTTCAATCTTGTAGGGGATTGTTTCACATACCTTACCACTGTATGAACCCGCTCAACCGACTCATTCACCTCTTTCAATCCATCTTTAACAACAAGATTCACAATATGGGCCATGTATCTTACATGCAAAAACTTCACACCCAATATAGAAGTCCCCCAATTAACAAATCTTTTTCTCAAATAAGCCACAGTAGTATCATTAGATGAAGCATTATCAACAGTAATTGTGAAAATCTTGTCAATTCCCCAATCAAGCAAACATTTTTCAATCAAGAGACCAACCTCATCACCTTTATGAGTGGGACATGGAATGAAATTAAGAATCACCTTATGTAATTTCCAATCTTCATCAATAAAATGTCTAGTCAAACATAAGTAGGTAAGTCTCTTATTAGAAGTCCATGTATCAGTGGTTAATGAAATTCTTTGCCCCGTGTTCTTGAAATAATTCTTCAACTTATTTTTTTCATCAAAGTACATTCTATAGCAATCCCTTGTTATGGTGGTTCTCGATGGCACAAAAAACTGTGGACATGCAATAGACATAAGATGCCTAAATCCTTCATTCTCAACAAATTTAAAAGGTAATTCATCAACAATTAGCATACGTGCTAAGCCTTTTCTAACAACCTCTTGATCGAATTTCCAACTAGAAGATACCTCTTTCAATTCTCCAGTTACACTTTGACAAAAACTTTGAATTGTGTGATTATCTCCCATATAAGCATTATCAGGATGATTCTTACATACCTTCATATGATTGTTCATACCAGAAGTCCCATTTTCTGAAGGATCAGCTGCATAATTTATGTCACAATAATTACATTTAGCCCTCTGCTTCCTATTCTTTTCGGTGTAAAGAGTGAAGTGATCCCAAACCCGAGATCTTCTGGACATCTCTTTTCTCTTTGGTCTTTGACTCTGAGTTTCATTTTGTGTGTGTGAGTCCGAAAGATGCTCTAATTCTTCTACATCTTCTATTTGTTGATGATCTTGAGTTGGATTTGGAACTGGATGTGAATCCATAGGCATTGAACTCATTGAAGCACTTCTTTCGCTTTCCATACCTGAAAATAAAGAAATCTAATTAGTTACATTTATAAATATAAATTTATAATAACCTATATAAAGAAAAGTTAACTAAAAGTTCAAATAATAAGAGGGTAAGAATCACGGTATTCTTATATGTGGATAAAGCAATATAACTTCGTTGCCTAAGAACACCAAATTAGTCAAAATTAAATAGCTTTCACACTAGCAACAAGCAGAACAATTGAATATCATTACCCCTCTTGCATACAACATAAATAATCAAAGCATCGAGTCCAACTGCTTAACACTATGTCAACAATGCAAAACGCATAACTCTACCAAATTATACTCAATAAAATCTTCATATAGTTGGAAAACCCACATTAACAAATATTAATAACTAATAAGGAACTAAAACTTGAAACTAAAACATCTCTAGACTAAGTTTGATCTAAAATTAGCAAAATGCAGATTAAATGGCAAATCAAATCAAACAAATTAAAATCCAAACACCAAATCAGCAATTGATATTCCCATTGTTGTATATATGCATATTACATACAATAGTAACACTAAAAGTACCTTACGGAATTTACAAAAACAGAACAGAAACAGAAAAATAAAGAAACAGAAAAAAAAAAAAAAAAAAAAAAGAAAACTGAAAAAATTTACTGTACCTGACTGCATCTGCTGCTGCGTGAGTAAAATGGCCCGTCGCCCGTCGGTGGAATCACGGTTAGATGAGGATCAATTGATGTTTGAGGAATGAAATGGGTTTGCTCCTTTGCTATCTTGCTGAGTTGCTGTTGCTGATTTGTTGCCTGCTGAAGTGAAGAAAGGATTTGAGTAAATTTTTTGGTGTAGGAATTAAGGGATCTGCAAACTGCAGTCGCGACTCGCGTGAGGAGAAATCAGAAATGTTGTGAGGAAAAGAGGAAAACTGTGTTGTGCTGCCCGCTGTGCTTTGCTGCTGTGCAGCTGTGCTGTGTTTGTTTAGTAATTCTATATTCTATATATATATAATATAGTAACACACACACACATACATATATATATATATATTAAAATTTTGGTTATTCGGTTCGGTTTGGTTAACCGGTACAAAAACCGAAACCGAACCGAATACCGAATACCGAATTTTTTTTAAAAAAATAACCGAATACCGAACCGAAATTTTTGGTTTCGGTTCGATTCGGCCGGTTTACCAAACTGTGAACACCCCTAAAATCTGCTACTGCTATATTTTGTCATTGCCTTATTGGCTAAATCGATTTTTTGATTATGTCTGCTACTACTATGTTTTGTCATTTTCTGGACATGCTGAACTGAGGTTATTGAAATGATGTACTGATGTTTACTACCTTCATTTATGCTATGTTTATAAATTTAGCATGCATGTTTCTATCATACTTATCTTTTTGGCATTTAGACTTCCTAAAATAAGGGAGAACAATGATTGTGCATGTCCTTAAGTATTTAGAAACTAACCCATGCAATAGTTTATTTAGACAAGGAGAGAACAAACAAAAAGAGCATCATCAAAAAGGGGGAGACTGTTAGGATTTTCTTTGAAGATAAAATTTTGATTATGCCTTTTTGAACAACGAATTTATTTAACTTTGCATAGTAGATTTCAACTTTAACCATATGTCTAGTGCAAATTATATGGTAACAAATTGGTGCAGCAAAATCTGAAACTTCCCATGATTAGAGCCAAAGGTATTTTTGGCAAGTTACTGTTGCACCATCCAAGGAGGAAATTAAGCTATTCAGAATCATGATTGAAGATCTCACACTTTATTATTTAAACTAGAAGAGTTCACGATGAAGAATAAGAGAGTGCTATTCTGTGAAAAGGATTGTTCCTTTACTCTCTACTTTGTATTTCCCAAAAGCCAAGTATAGTCTGTTGAGTGTTTTATTACAGCTCTGTGAGGTTTTGAAAGTTAGCGCTTCACATTGTACTTGTTCTATTTGTTTTGCTAATAATATTTGCAGGTTCAAAATCTCAAGTCCTTTGGCTTAGGTAGTGGAGTATGATTACTGAACTACTATACCTATCTTGTCTCGCTTATTTAACTTTCTGTTATCTCTAGAATTTCAGTTATATCTGAAAGTTCCAGTTTATTCTCTTATATACTGTTTGACTCCTTCGAGTCTATTATCCCTTTGGGTTCATATACTCTTTCAATTTTAATTTTTGATTAAAAATCATTTAAGTTAAGACAAAAATATGATAGTAAAGATTAAAAAAAAAAAATTAACAATCAAAATAAGTATATAAAATAATTATAAAGTTAAAATCAATATTAGTATATAAGCTAAAAGAAACCCTTTAATTTGATTCATAACTAAATTACCGAATAATTAAGTGAAGAAAAGAGTTTGACGTTAGCAATACAAAGTTAAAGTTACAGTAAATTGATAAAATAATTACAAACTTAAAATTGATTTTAAAGTATGAATTAGTGATAGGATATGAGGATGAAATTAGAATGTAAAATGAAATATAGAAAAAGTAAATTATTATGTTCATTCTCAAATTTTTGTATAAATATAATTGGATATTCATATTATATTTTGCAAATAACAGGAAAAAAAAGTTGTCAACCTTTCAAATAATCAAAATTTAAAAAAATTAAAATTGGATATATACTTTGATGGATTAAGTAATGTCCAGTGTTATAAACTTAAAAAATTAATGGGTGTCTTTTTTTATTGAAATAACCATTTCATATTTTTTTTAAATTGATCAACAAAGATTTAAGAATATATATTGATAAAGTCGTCTATAAAATTTTGATACATATACATGAAGAATCTTATTAATTTTTTTTTCATATTCATATTATTTGTCTTTTTGATACATATACATGAAGAATGTTATTATCTTTTTTATACTTCTCTATGGTATGTTGTCAATTAAGAACAACATGATGATGGCAAAACCTTTTGTTAAAAATGTATCTCACTGTCTTGTCTGTGTAGCACGCACCACACCAACCGTAGGAGCAGCGCTTAGCTTTCTCGGTTCCACTCAAGGACCATTTTTCTTTTCTTTTTGTATGTTGGATGATGATTTTGCTTATTATGTGTTATGTATAAGATAATTAAAATGATCCTTTGGTCATTTTCCATTTTTTGGCTAAAAAGTATTACTGAAAGATGGTCAGGAGGAGGAGGAGATTGAAGCTAATTAAAAGGGTATGGATGATTTTGCAATTAAGTTGAAATCTCAAGGATGAAAATGAATTTTACCCAATAAATTATGTGCTTATGTGAATATAGAAAAATCTTTCCTTAATTATTTTTCAATCCTAACTATTCTTTTAAAAGATTTTCTAATGGTGAAAAACATTTTTGAGGATTAGTGATTAGTTTAATTGAAGTCCCATGCCTAATTTGAAATCTTCATGTCAAATATAGCAATAGTTTTGAGAAAATTACATAAACTTTGCACGGCCACCCTCCCTCTCTACCCCGCAACACCTGCCATTCCACTAGCCATCTCTATCGTCCCTCCGCACTATATAACATCCTCCATTCCAACAATGTTTTCCGACAGGAGCTACCATTTTTCGTAAAAAAGATCGATAAAAATCTGTAAATGCAAAAAATGGCAAACCAAGTTGTTGTCCTTGCCATCATCCTCTTCGCCGCCATGGGGATGCCCTCTATTATTGACTCGCGGACGCCCCTTCCGCTGCCCCCACCACTGATGATCTGGTTGAGACTTTCAATGATGAAGAATACGACGACGCAATTGCCTTCATCAGTAGTCCCACCGCCGACGATGCCGCTCCCGTCAGAGGACCTATTTCTGGTGGAGTTTTACCCCATGCCTCCGCCGCTTCCATTACCCCCACCACCAACGATCCGGCTGAGGGTCTCAATTACGATGTCGTGATTGGCGGCATAAGTGGAGGCACTGATGATGCCGCTCCTACTGAAGGACCAGTTCCTGATGAAGTTTTCCCGGACAATGCAGCCCCTGCAAGTGATTCGATCATCAATTTTTCAGCACTACCAGTACCGGATGATCATTGAATAGTTGCCGCCAGTGTTGTTGGTTGATTCTAATTATTATAAATCAAATCAATCAATCAAAAAGTTAGGGATATGAAAACTGCAATGTGGGAATTAGGGTTAATCATGATTTTGTTCAGCTTATTCAGGATCATGATATATATATATATATGTGTGTGTGTGCGCGCGCGCACGCGCACGCACGTATTCTCTTTTGAATATTTCTCTTTCCATGTTGCACAAGCTAAAAATTACTATAAAAAATTAGGGTATTAACTACACCTAATTCATAGCTTTGGCTACAAAATTATCCTAACCAAGTTCTAAGTTAATGATCTCATAGCTAACCCTTGCTATGACCAATCCTAGCTGATGACCATTCTTTATATATACATATGTATATATATTAATTTTCATATCGATAATACATAACTAACCTATTATATTCCAAAAGTATAATGCTACATATTAGTAATTACTAATTTTTGTTAATTATAATTAAAACATTATATTTGCTATTAAAAATCAATAGCTATATTTTATAGATATAGCTATGAGATTAAATTCTTAACAATTTTTTTAGTAGCAGATACTAAGCTTTTGGTAGCAAATTTATACCTTTAAAGGAATAAATTTCCATATCATGTTATTTTGCTACCTTAAATTTCTATTTATTAGTATTAAGTTTTAATTTATACATGGTGAGAAACAAAGAAAGAGGAAGACAATGTAAACGATTGAGTTCGACCATTTAACCTGCATCTACGAGTAAATGTTGAAAGGTTTATAACTTTCTCATTTCTTTCTTTTAATTATAAGAAATTAATTAATCACCTATTTATATAGGTAAATTGCATCGAAGAAGAATGCATGCAAAGGAATTCACTTCAAAATCCAATAAAAATATTAAAATCTGAAATTAATATGGCAATATAAAATTATCTAAATTTATTATAATCTCGTAGTAATATCAAAGTATCAAATTTGATGCTTAACGATCAATTCCACATCTTTTAAATTGTGTAAACACAAGGTCAACGAGCTTTTATACAAACAATAAGGTCTTTTCAACCTAGTTGTCTGATATTCTCCTTGGCCATCATGTTTTTATATTCATAAGACTCTTCTAATATCATTCTGCACATGTTAATTAAAGCTTAGATATATCTAGAGTGACTTAATTCTCAAGGAATATTTATGGGTAGAATATTGCACTTTTTTTAGTTTTGGGTAGTGCTCAAAGAATGGACCTTGGGCCTAACTCACCCCAAAAGCTAGTTCAAGAGGTTATGATTGCCCAAAATCATATATAGAGACCACAACTTATTTATTTCACTAATGTGAGATACTAACTCACCCTACGCATGCCCAAGAATGAACATTAAGCATGGAATAACATGAAAATGGGTGGCTCCGATACCATGTCAGTGAATGGACCTTAGGTTTAACTCACCCCAAAAGCTTAGCTCAAGAGGTAAGGATTGTTTAAGACCATATATAGAGATCACAACTTATTTATTTCATCGATTTGAGACACTAACACATCCTGCATATACTCAAGAATGAACATATGGAGCATGGAATAATATAAAATGGGTGGCCCAACAGTATTGGGTAACCCAACATCAGGAATGGTATACCATGTCAAAGAATGGACATTGGGCCTATCACACCTTAAAAGCCAGCTCAAGAGGTGATGACTACCCAATATCATATATAGAGACCACAACTTATTTATTTCGGCGATGTGGGATACTAACAGGTAGAATATTGCACTTATGTTACCTATCTGTATTATATTCAATGTACTAGGTCCCAAATGTGTAATAAGTTAATTTTGACATGAGCACCAAACCTCTGCACGCATACTATGTAAGTTTCAAGACCAAGAGTTGGTCATTTCTTTTATTTATATGCATGCATACTAGGAGTTCGTTATGTTAGAACTCCAGGCCTCACATTTTATATGTGAGACTAATGTCATTTAACTAAGGATTGACAAAAGTTGGTCTTTGCAACTTTTCATTAATCAACTAATATCATAGTGTATAATTTACTTATTCCAATATATATATTATATGTTATCATTTTATAAAAACTATTCATAATATCCTTCAAGAGAAAATGCAATGGGCATATCAAAAGAATAAAAACTTTCAACATTTAAAATTAATACATGAAAAGCAATAATTTAGTTTAAATACTTAAAACTTTTCATTAATTAATGGAATCATTGAATCAATTTTAACAGCATTTTAGGTGATTAGTGTTTATCAAATTTTTTATGAGTTTTTCTTTTTTAAAAGCAATATACATATGCACATATTCACTTATACTTCATTGAAATTGAAATTTCACATGTAAAGATGCATGAGTAATATTGTTATTGAATTAATTGATTATTCAACTTTCTAAAAGATAGATTTTTAGTTTGAATGACTAAAAGTCAATCAGAATTAAATATAACTACCTAATATCAATTACTTCAACATATATATACATGTGTTATTTATATACGCACATATGTATTTGGATTTCATTATAATTCGAACTCTATATATGCACATATGTACTTGTAAGATGTAAGGGGGATGGTTCTATCGATCAAATTGGCTACTCGATATTTAAATATATACATATATATACACACAGAGACACGCGCATTTGTTTGATCCCCAAATTGTCCATATGTAAATGTGCAATTTTATTAAAGTTTTAAATCCCAAATTTTGTAGCAAATCAAAAACAACAATATGGTTCGATTCAAACACTACTAGTATAATATTTTCAAATTTTAAGCTTAAATCTAATTTTTAACATTCTCCTAATTATATACTGACATATCTTTTTTTAATTTTCGAGTGGGAATTGCCTCTGTGGCACTACCGATATGTACTTGTGTAAATATAAAAAGGGAATAATCTTTCCTTAATTATTTTTCAATCCTAACTAGTCTTTTTAAAGATTTTCCAATCGCGAAAAACATTTCGAGGAATAGTGGTTAGTTGAATTGAAGTCTCGTGCCTAATTTGAAGTCTTCATGTCAAATATAGTGATGTTCTTGAGAAAATTACATAAACTTTGCAGGGCCACCCAACCTCTCTACCCCGCAACACCTGCCATTCCACCAGCTGCCTCTACCGTCCCTCTGCTGTATATAACACCCTTCATTACCACACCGTTTTCCAACAAGGAGCTGCCATTTTCTGCACAAAATATCGATAAAAGTCGATCTGTGAATGCAAAAAATGGCAAATCAAATCGTCGTCCTGGCCCTCATCTTGTTCGCCGCCATGGGGATGCCCTCTGATATTGCCTTGCGCCCCCCCTTCTGCTGCTCTCACCACCGACGGGCTGGCTGAGACTTTCAATGATGAAGAATACGACGACATAATTTCCCCCGTTAATGGCCCCACCACCGATGATGCCGCTCCTGTCGGAGGACCTGTTTCTGGTGGAGTTTTACCCCCTGCCTCTGCCCCTTTCATTGACCCTGCCACCAACGATCTGGCTGAGGGTTTCAATTACGATGTCGTGATTAGTGGCATAACTGGTTGTGCTGATGATGCCGCTCCTGCTGAAGAACCAATTCCTGATGAAGTTTCCCCGACAACGCAACCCCGGCAAGTGATTCGGTCATCGATTTTTCAGCACTACCAGCGCCGGATGATTACTGAATAGCCGCTGCCAGCTTCGTTGGTTGATTCTAATTGTAATAAATCAAATCAATCAATCAATCAATCAATAAGTTAGGAATATGAAAACTGCCATGTGGAATTAGGGATATTCATGATTTTCTTCAGCTTCCATATTGTCTTAATTCAAGATCCGACATATATATATATATGTGTGTGTATATCTCTTTTGAATATTTCTCTTTCCATGTTGCACAAGCTAACAATTCATTAATCATCCAATATTGTGGTGTATTATTTACTTATTCCAATATATGTGTGTGTTATATCATTCTATAGAAACTATTCATGCTATCCTTCAAGAGAAAATGCAATGGACATAGCAAAAAACTAAAATCTTTCAACCGTTTAAAATTAATGCTAGGAAATGAAGCAATAATCTAGTTTGAATACTTAAAACTTTGAATTAGTTGATGAAATTGTTGAATCAGATTTTAGTAGCAGAAGTTTAGGTCATTAGGGATCACCAATTGTTTTTTATGAGTTTTTTTTTGAAAAGAAATGTACATATGTACACATTCATTTATAATTCATTGAAATTTAAATTTCATACGTAAAGATGTATGAGTGATGTTATTGGATCAATTGGCTACTCAATTTTTTTTAGAATAGATTTTTAATTGAACGCTTGAAAGTTAATGTAAGTTAAATACAGCTGCCTTGTATCAATTACTTCAATGTATATTATGTATATACGCACATATATTAGATTTTTAAATTATCTCATGATTATTTATAATGTGATAATTTGTATGACTTTTTGTCATTATGGTATTGTTTAGTTGGCATGATAAATAAACTCATGGGTTGTGACAGGTTAATTTATCATGAAAATTACATATATAAATATGGGCTTTGGATATTCATATGAGTTTAAGTGTTTATTATCACTTTAACCAAACGAATGATAAAATGAAATAAAAACAATGTATCTCATCTTATCGTCCCAATCAAACTAGCCCGTAAAGTTTATTATAGTATCCCATCGCGTATTTAAATCGTCTGCAAAGGATTCTAATTGCCGCTAAATGAGAATTGTACTTTAGGCAACCTTTCGCTGCGAGGGCTTGGCCAAGAAATGTGCCCTTAGGGCCCAAGGATCCCTACTGTGGGTTGACAAGCAGATGATAGATGTATGCATCGCTTCTAGCTAGCTCGAATTATGACTTAGAGGCGTTCATAATTCGAACTCTAAATCTAATTATACATAAGAATATAAGGGTGATGGTCCTATTAAGTCAATTGATTACTCCACATTTACATACACACACACACACCCATTTGTTTGATACCCAAATGTCCATACTAAATGTACAGTTTTATTAAATTTTTAGATCCTGATTCTTGTAACAAATCAAAAACAACAATATGGTTTAATTCAAACAGTTATAGTATTTTCAAATTCTAAGCTCATATCTAATTTTTCACATTCTCATAACTGTATCAACATTATCTTTTTTTAATTGATAAGTGGCAATTGGTTTACTGTATTGCTAATTAATTTGGAGATCGAACCCTAATGAATTTTTAATGTGCATACTTGTATAATACAAAAAAAAAAATATTTCCTTAATTTTTTTTTTTTTTCAATCCTAACTTTTCTTTAAAGATTTTCCAATGGTGAAAATCATTTACAGTTGTTATTTTTTTTATTTAAAACACACGCGCATCAAGGATATGTTAGGATTTGAATTTTGAATCCTAACCTTCCACATTATGCGAGAGACTTATGCGACTGAAACACATGTCACTTGACAAATAGTTGCTAGTTGAGTTGAAGCCTCTTGCCTATTTTACGGTCTTCATGTCAAATATAGCTTGATTATAAAATTACGTAAACATTGTATGGCCATCCTACCTTTCCTACCCCACAACATTCGCAATTCCACTATCCTATAAAACACCCTCCACCACCAACAATATTTTTCGACAAGCGCTGCCATTTTTCTGCATAAAAAGATCAATTGAGAAATTGATCTGTAAATGCAAAAAATGGCAAACCAAATTGTTGTCCTTGCTCTCATCTTCTTCGCCGCCGTGGGATTGCCCACTGTTATTGCCTCGCGCCCCACCCCTTCCGATGCCCCAACCACCGATGATCTAGCTGAAATTTTCATTGATGAAGAATACGACCGCGTAATTGCCCCCATCAGTGGCCCTACCGCGGATGACGCCGCTCCTGTCGGAGGACCTATTTCTGGCGGAGTTTTACCCCCTGCCTTCGCTCCTTCCATTGCCCCCACCACCGACGACGTGACTGAGGGTTTCAATTACGAAGCCGTGATCGGCGGCATCAATGGCGGCGCTTATGATGCCGCTCCTGCCGAAGGGCCCGTTCCTGATGAAGTTATCCCCGACGACTCAGCACCTGCAAGTTTTCCAGCCATTGATTTTTCAGCACTACCGGCGCCGGATGATTACTGAATAGTTGCCGCTGGCATTGTTCGTTGATTCTAGCTAATTCTTCTAAAATAAAGGACATGAAAACTGCATTAATTACCTAATAATGTGTGAATTAGGGATATTCATGATTTTTATTCTTTAGTTTCCATGTCTTAATTTCAGGATCATGATTATAATTTCAATTACAGAATATATATATATATATATTTATATATTGTCTTTTGAGTATGTCTTTTTCCATGTTGCACAATCTAACATTCCTAATGTTACTTTTCAACCTTAAATTTCTAAATTAGTGGTAACACTACCAAAAAAATTAAGTATTTGCTCCGAAAAAAATTGTTATGAAATTAATTTCGTAGTTATAGTTACAAATTATAACTATGAATATCTGTAGCAAATTTAATTTTTAATTATAATTTAAAAAGTTATTAATTATCAATCTACATCATTGTATGTTTGAAGCGTCACAAATAAGTTATCCATTATATATATAAAAGAATTATCATCCATTACAGATTGGTCACAGCGATAATTAGTAACGAGAGCATCAGTTTTGAACTTAGTTAAAATAATTTTGTAGCCAAAGTTATGAATTTTCATGATCATAGTTTATATCCTAATTTTTTGTAGTGTAAGTTTTAATTTATGCTGAGAAACGAAAGAGAAGAAGACAATGTAAATCATCCAGTTCGAGCATTCAGCCCACATCCACGAGCATAAATGGTTGGAAGGGAATTCCCCCATTTCTCTTTTTCAATTATAAGAAATTAATCACCTATTTATATAGGTAAATTGCATCCAAAGCAGAAGGAGAAATCACTTCAAATTCAAATATTATATTATGAAATTTTAAATATTACGACAATAAATTATTTAAATTAATTATTATGATCTCATAATAATACTAGAGTATCAAATTCGATGCATAACACAATTGATTTAAGAGCGAAAACTTATAAATTGTATAAATGCAAGATCGATAGACGAGACTATTTGCAAAAATATATGTAATTTTAACAAATATCGTACATATATATTAGTTTGATATAAGTATTATTTCTTGAAGTAAAAGTTGTTAAAATTAAAATGGATCAATAATTGATTTTAATAAGATGCAAAGAAAATAAATTTACACATAGCGTTATACAATGAAATTTAGGTGAGCTTTTCACAAAAAATAAAAATAAAATAAAATAAATATGAATTTTTTAGGTGAGCTTGAAAGTGTCTCGACAGTCTTGTATGCTATCCTATGATCCTAAGGACATTTTGTGTCTCCCTCCAAAAGATTCACGGTTGTAATGGGCAATTCATAATATTTCCTCTAGAAATTAAAGTCGATTAGGTAAAATATGATTTTTAATAGGTTTTTTCTCTAAATTACCTGCACTAATTTGTTTTCTATAAGTAGGTCTCTAAGTGTATGAAATGATATGAATTAAATCTAGATTAAATAATCCAAAATATTCAATAGAAATTTTAAAAATATCAAAATATTTTAAGAATTCGCATTTTTTATTCAGGTCATTTTTGACTGAGTCATTCAATTAGATCACATGTAGGGCTGTAAATGGATATTCGAAAATTCGTTTACCGTTTGAATTCGTATTCGTTTATACAAAATTTATCTGCATCCGTTTAAAGTGGATATTATCCGTATCCGATTAGTAGATATCCGATTATAAATGGATACGGTATGGTAAATGCGTATCCAATCCGTTTAATATCCGATCCGAATATATATTTAGTAAATAATATATTATTTATATTTTTCAATAAAAATATCATAATACATATATGTATATATAAATTATAATTGAAGAATTGGGAAGAATAAAGAATAAATTTAAAAATTTATTGTAATATAGAGAACAAAGTGAAGAATTAAGTTAATTAACATAATTATTGTTGATTGACTTTATAATTAATATACTCAAATGCCAATATTATTATTAATAAGTACTAATAATTAATTATAAAGTCAATTATTAATTAAAAATTATGTTATTTGTTTGATTGCTTTCATTTTAATGAAATTATATAGTTTCTTCTGTTAATTAAAATATGTATTTGTTATAGATTCATAGAATCATGTATTTGGATATTCGTAAATAGATATCTAAATAATTATCATCAAATATGAATATAAAATAATAATTCAAATACAGATAAGTTTAATAAAATATGAATGCATCTGAATAATTACAATCGAATACGGATATATCCGTATCCGACCGATATCCGACGGATACGAATTTGGATACCATTTTTAAATATTCGTCAAATCCGTATCCGTATTCAAATATTCGAAAAGTTAAACTGATACGAATATAGAAACAATGTATCCGATCCATTTACACCCCTAATCACATGGCATTGGCCCTCCACATAAGATGATTCATACAAATGCATCTTAATAATACCCTATAAATGTCTCCAATATCATGATGCTAAAAGTATATTTATTATTGCGACCCTGCTAATTTTCTTCCATCTAATTATATTAATTTAAGTATCAAAATCAAATGCTTTCTATTGGTGCCTCTCTTGTTGACCTAACTTTTATTTTATTTCAAATTTGTCTTTTCACGTACTCTTTATTGGAGTTAACCCTAAACTTAGTGGAGCTCCGAAACAAAAACAAAAACAAAAACAAACTCAGACCGACCTTCGGTTGATTCTGGAAAACAATATACAATGTTAAAAGTTAACTATTAAAATTGAATGTAATTATTAAAATTCATATATGCGTGTATATATGCATATATTTGTTTGAGAATTAAGTTGTGTCTAATTTGCTAAACCATAAGAGCCAATGTCATTTCACTAAAATTTTAAACTGTTAATTTTCGTATGAAATCAAAAAAAAAATGGTTCGATTCGATCAATTAGAATATTTTCAAATTTTTATGCTCAATCCTAATTTTTCGCATTCTCATAACTTGATTGAGGTTTAATTATTTCCTTATTTTCTTTTTCAACCCTAATGATGTGTTGAAATATTTTTTCCAATGATATATGGAACATTTTTGAGTAAGAAGAAAACTATTGGACCTTTTAAGTCTTTTGCCTATTAATTTTGAGATCTCCATCTCAAATACAGCAATGGTCTTAAAAGAACCATCTAAATTTTGCATGGCCACCCCTAACTCTCTACCCCGCAACACCCGCCACTCCACCGCCCACCACCACCGTCCCTCCCCCCATATAACACCCTCCACCACCGCAATGATTCTTCACAAGTCCTACAATTTCTCTGAAAAATGGCAAACCGAATCTTTATCTTTGCCCTCATCTTCTTCGCCGCCGTGGTGGTGGCCTCTGCCACCCCTTCCCCCACCACCGACGATTTGGCTGCAGGTCCCAAAAGTCAACAAGACGACGACGTGATTGGCACCATCAATGACGACGCCGATGATGCCGCTTCTGTCGGAGGACCCGTTCCTCATGGAACTTTCCCTGACCGCACCCCAGCCCCCGCCCCTGCGCCTGCAAGTGGTGCTGGTGCACTTGAAGTGACCACCGTCGCCGGAGCAATGGCTGCCGCCGGCTTTGTTGGTTCCTTCTTCTTGTAAATCAAATCAATCAATCAGTAAGGGACATTCGAAGATGTCTGTCAGGATCATTATATTGCAACTTTTTTTAATATTTATTTTTTCCAAGTTGCCCAATAAGCCCAACAATTCACAGCATTTGTGGGTTGCACTCTTAAAGGAATAAACTTCCATACATTTTATAATTTTTTCTTCTATTTTATTACACTATGCTTGGTTCAAGAATTTTATCGGGGAAAAGAAAAAAAATATATTAAAAAATTATTTTTTATTGTTTGGTTGGTAAGAAAAATATTAAAGAAAGAAAAATTTAGAGAAAAATATAATAGATTTGAGAAAAATAAAATAAATGAGTTTTCCTCACAAAATGATGAGAAAAATGAGGGAAAAGTCCATTTGAACTCTCTTTTCTTTTCCAATATATTTATTTTCCATTCTTTTCTTTATTATTTTCTTTTACAACTAAAAAAATTTAAGGTTTTGTATTTATTTACTTTTATTTTCCTTTTCCCTAATATTTTCCTTTCCTTATCAAATTCCTTAAACCAAACATAATGTTGGTGTTTAAGTTGTAAATTATATATAATGAGTGGTTAACTGACTCAATTATATACAACTTCTGCACATTAATATATGTCAGATCGTGAGTTTGAACTTTAGTGGCAATATCAAAATTGATTATTAAGAATTGGTTCAGTGTTAGTTCACCAATTTCCACAATTTTTGAAATGTATAAATAGAAGATCCAATGTCAATGAGGTTTTGTAAAAGTAGCAAAGATCGACTTCAAAACTCTGTGATTTGTGAAATCATATTTATCTTATTTTATATTGATTTAGGCAATATATCTTGGTATTCTTTTTTCTTTATATGATCGTACATATAAGTGGTTTGCTAGAATTTAAATTTTAAGCATAACGCATGTTAGTACTAAAATGAGTTATTCAATCAACTGACCACCCAACATCTTATTCTACATAATTAGTGGGTTAGGTATTGAACTTATTATTTAATGTTCTAAAGAAATTATACGAATCGTTCCATTTAGGGTTGTAAATTGGGTCCATGGTCACGGCCCAATAGAAATTGATACCTCAAACCCATGGCCCAGGTCCAGTAATCGGCCCTCTGGATCAAATTTGGGCCGAATCAGGTCCTATGGTTTTTACACAAATGAATACACTAGTTTAAAGCTTGTGCGATTCTAGTTCAAACTGCAGAGTATTGGATTTTACAACACGGGAGAGAGCCCGTACCTATAGTGTGAAAGAAAAGAAGCGGGAGCATATAAATTGATCATTTTACTACACGACGCCAAAATGAGCACGATATTACGCTATTGCCATTACTAGGGCAAAATCTCTCCTCAAATCTTCCTGAAAGCTCTCATAGCCCTCCTTCCTCCACTCTACACTTCCATTTTCCTGTCGGATCCATATAAAGATCTGATTTTTTCTGCCTGAGCGTGAAGAAATGGCCTTGGCGTTCGATGAATTTGGTCGGCCGTTTATTATTCTTAGGGAGCAGGAACAGAAAACCAGATTGCGCGGCCTTGATGCGCAGAAGGCGAACATTGCCGCCGGGAAAGCGGTGGCTCGGATCCTACGCACGTCTTTAGGACCGAAAGGAATGGATAAGATGCTTCAGAGCCCTGATGGCGATGTCACCATAAGTAAGCTTTGCATTTTATTTACTTCTGTGCTTATATGGATGCCTTTTTGGTTGAATCCATTTGGATTCTGTTGTTCTTTTGTGTGGCTTTGAGCTGATTACGGTTCGGAAATGTTGTTTGGATTTGAAGGATTTGATTTGGTTCTCATTTTGGCTCCCTAATATTGAGATGTTGGTTAGTGAAAATTTTCAAGCTTCTCGTATTGTTCTTGGCTTAAAGTGCAGGATGAGGAAAAAAAATAGAGGGGGGGGGGGGGGGGGTAAGGCTTATCTCCTTTTTGGAGAATTCAGTATTTAGTTGCCTCCGACCACCACTTACCTTCTATTAGCTAAAGAATACAGAGAAACTGTCACCTTGAATTTTGTGAGAGATGCTGTTGTGAGAGCGATAAACTTTACTATTTATTACTTATAAAAATTACTTACTTCTGATTATTATGTTTTTAGCAAACGATGGTGCAACAATCTTGGAGCAGATGGATGTTGACAATCAGATAGCTAAGCTCATGGTTGAATTGTCACGCAGTCAAGACTATGAAATTGGTGATGGAACAACTGGAGTTGTTGTTATGGCTGGTGCACTTCTAGAACAAGCTGAGAAACTATTGGAACGTGGAATTCATCCTATCCGGATTGCAGAAGGATATGAAGTGGCATCCAGGATTGCTTTTGATCATTTGGAGCGTATAGCCCATAAATTTGAATTTAGTGCAACAAATATTGAGCCTTTGATTCAGACTTGTATGACAACTTTATCCTCCAAGATGTGAGTATTGTTCCTTATTTTGGACCGTGCTTATTTTCCTACATGATATTGTGGTTGTATTGCCCTTGTTTCTGAATTATGTGACAGTCTCAGATCAGCCTTTTGCTCCACTTTTAATTTGGCTGAGTAGCATGGTGGAGTTTTGGGGGCCGGGGAGGGGGCTGGAATGAAATTTAGGGTGTGCCGGTGTGTTTCTTGTGATTTTGCAAGTATATGGTGATTTTGTTTTTTTCCGTATAACTTGTTTGGTGTTGTGAACTATTCTCTGCAGTGTGAATAGGTGCAAGCGTAGTTTGGCAGAGATTGCAGTTAAAGCAGTGCTTGCTGTTGCAGATTTAGAAAGGAAGGATGTTAATCTTGACTTAATTAAGGTAGAGGGAAAAGTTGGGGGAAAGCTGGAGGATACTGAACTAATATATGGGATTGTTGTTGACAAAGATATGAGTCATCCACAGATGCCAAAGCAAATTGAGGATGCAAAAATTGCCATTTTAACCTGCCCTTTTGAGCCTCCAAAGCCAAAGACAAAACATAAGGTCGATATTGATACCGTGGAGAAATTCCAAACTTTACGTCAACAAGAGCAGAAGTACTTTGATGACATGGTTCAAAAATGCAAGGTAATCTGTTTCAATTGACTTGATATTTGGTTTTGTGATTTGTGTTAAAATTGAGGCAATAGGGGGAGCTCATTTTCAGCATCACAGTAGGTTTAACAAGAGGTATTTAAACAAAGTTATGGCACTTGGTCCTTCTATAAGGACTGGGGAGGTGGAGACTGATATAAATCTCCTTCCTTCCCATTTTATTCTGTTGGATAATTCTAGAGCATATAAGGTAGTTATCACTTATCACCTTGTATGCAGCTTCCACTTTCCCTATTTTGATTTCCTATTATGATCATCTTGTGGGAGAATTTTCAATTGAGTTTTAGATAATCTTGCAGAAATCTGTGTAAACTCAAAAGTTTGTCAACCCTTTATAGGATTGCGCTTATGTTTGTATATATGCTTCACATTTTATAAAGTTAAAGACCTTGGTGTAATTCCAAAGCCTCATTTGATCACAGGATGTTGGTGCTACATTGGTTATCTGCCAATGGGGGTTTGATGATGAGGCAAATCACTTATTAATGCATAGAAATTTGCCTGCTGTCCGATGGGTCGGTGGTGTGGAATTAGAGCTGATTGCCATAGCCACAGGTTTTTTCTGTCCTGCAGTTCTATGATTCTATGCCAACACATTTGTGGATTTTTTGTGACTCTGTTTTTCTACTTTGGTATTAGGTGGGAGAATTGTGCCAAGATTTCAGGAGTTAACACCAGAGAAATTAGGCAGGGTAAGCTGTCCCACTTATGATCTGGATACCTATCTTTTCTTTGTCTATAGTTATGCCATAGCATACTTCTCATTTTTCTTGGGCTATCTATTGTATATATTGTTGCATAAACTATATGCACTGAACTAATTAATGATTGTGATGCCAGGCTGGTTTGGTTAGAGAAAAGGCTTTTGGCACCACCAAAGATCGAATGATATATATTGAGCATTGTGCAAATTCAAGGGCTGTGACCATATTTATACGTGGTGGTGGGTCAATGATATCCTATTCTTATCTTTTATATGTACTCTCTTTATTATCTCAAAGACATCTCCGTCGCAATTGATTTTGTGCCTTTTAGCTGTTTATTTATTACTTGATCCTAGCTGAATATATTGTGATATAATTTGATATTCTTCCATTATTTTCCATCAGAAGTTTAAGGCCTTGACTTACTTTGCTATTCTTTCCTTGGTGTGTACATTTAACAGTAGCAGACTGTATTAGGTGTTATGAAATGTGAAGGTTTCTCACATGAGCCTGAAATAGAACTTGTAACTACCTACTTCTGAAGCTTACATCATTTCATGTTGAGCAATTCTTAGCTAAAGAGTGCAACAGAGGAATGTATTGGAATGAACTAGTTTTTGCTCAGAAATTTGAGATAAGTTCTTGTTTCTGGCCATGCTTTAGGTAACAAGATGATGATAGAGGAAACAAAGCGCAGTATTCATGATGCTCTATGCGTTGCCCGGAATCTCATTCGCAACAATTCGATAGTATATGGTGGTGGGTCAGCTGAAATTTCTTGCTCAATTGCCGTGGAAGCAGCTGCTGATAAGCACCCCGGAGTTGAGCAGGTGAGAGCTCACAACCATTGCTTTTTACCTATAGGTTTCAACTCCTTTGAGCTAAAACCTTGCTGTGTTTCTGTTGGCAGTATGCAATTAGGGCATTTGCAGATGCATTAGATGCTATCCCAATGGCGCTGGCGGAAAACAGTGGTCTCCAGCCTATAGAAACTTTATCCGCTGTCAAATCTCAGCAAATCAAGGTAATCTTGACCTATTTTTGCTTCTTTTTCTTGGTTCTGTCAGCTCTTTCTGATAATTAAGGTGGGAAGTTGTTGATAAGTAATAGTGTAATTTATCTCTGCAGGAGAACAACAGTTGCTGTGGTATCGACTGCAATGACGTGAGCACAAATGACATGCGTGAGCAAAATGTATTCGAGACTTTGATTGGGAAACAACAGCAGATTCTGCTTGCAACTCAAGTTGTTAAGATGATTCTAAAAATTGATGATGTCATCTCACCTGCTGATTACTGATCTTTCTCATCATGCAGAAATTTTGCTGTCATAGAATTGTGTCAAACAATCTATAGGTTGCTGAATTGGTTGACTCTTATCATTTGAGCCTTTTTGGTACTCCGGTGTATCTCTTTGTGATGCTTTATTTTGTAACCAATTGTTCTTTGGTTCATGGATTGCTTTATGTCCCGTTTTTATTGTGTAAGACATGGTTGCACGACTCTTATCTCTTCTTTTTGAGGCAAAAGCACGACTCTTATAAAGTCTCTGTGCTCCCCCGTTTATTCTTGGAAACGGATGCATGCTAGTGCTCCTTAAGCGCTTCCATTTCAAACTGTCACAACAGCAAATACCTTTCTCATCTACTCTATCTTAAAATAATAATTGATTTGTATTACAACAGAAGGCAAGGGGATGACGTGGCATCTCCACTTTGGGCCTGACCCATATTGCTGGCTTGTTTCCCTTTGGATCTTCGGGCCCATGAATGTTGTCTCATTTCTAGCCACCAATGTCTTGTGTAATTATTTGGGTTCAAAAGTATATTCTTAAAGTGGTGCGTTTCATACATAACAATAGAATTATGTTGAGTACACTTGTAATTTTATAAACCTTAATATGACATAATTTGATCGCATAACTTCCATTTCTAATAGTTGGGGACTATCCATAACAACAAATAGGGAATCCAAATTAACAAATAATGGTGGCAAGATTCTCATCTTTTCATACAAGTTTTTGGATAAACCTTAGCCAAATGCTCAATCATTTGTATGTATTCAAATAGGGAATCTAAATCTAGTGAGGTCTTGCCACTCAATCATAACCAAACATGATATTCCCCAATTTTCTGAGTGCATTACAAAGGGGCATGCTTATCTCTCTCTTCTAATTATTTCTGCACACAAATTTAATTTTTCCAACTATTAACTTTTCACGATTTTGATATTGAATTATTTTAAAATTACATTCGTTCTATATTATTACTAAAATACTTGATGCATATAGCCCATCAAAATCAATATTTATGTTCTTAACTAGCAATAGTCCTGTTTACATGCAAGACTATTCAGGACTATCAAGTGAACTCGATTATTACAATTGCTCATGATACTTTCTTTTTAAAGCCTCTAAGGTCTATTTCTTAATTCAATATCCCTCATATAGAGTTAATACATGTGTTCTAACCAAAATGGAAGAAAGACTAGAATTATTGAAATTATAGTTTAATGATCGAGTCGATTCCATAATTATAAGTTCATTCCACATCGAACCAGGTCAGAACAGGGACAAGACAATCGAAGGTTAAGAAACTTGGACAGAAAATCATACATAAGAGTAGGTGATAAAAGGGATCATGATTCATAAGAATCATCATCATCATCATCATCATCATCATCATCATCATCCTAAAACCATTCAAGCTCATATGGTGCTCAAAACCACTTTCACCAATGTAAATAAGTTATGAAACCAACCTTGAAAAGTAATTTTTTTAACTATTTACTGGTTTGAGGCATAGAGCTAACGAATTTCTAAGAGAGGTTAATTCTGCAGCTCTCCTATGTCCATCCTACCTTATTCACAATCACTGTTTCTATTTACAGAAATAAACACCAGGAAATATCAACAGGGAATGCAATGTATGAAGATGATATTGTTAATAATAATAATAATAGATTGAGCTTGGGTGTGCAGCAGTAAAGGCATGGGGTTAACTGAGATCGATATCGACCCGTTCAGGGTTAGCCCTCTCAGTTTGATTTGCAACGAGATCAACACCGAGCTGCCCTTTGTCGCCGGCCCCAAATGCATACAGCTTGTCAGAATCCGTAAGCGCAAAAGTGTGAGCATTCCAGTATATCGAATTTGTGAGGCTTATCTGTACAACCCTTTCGTTCACTTGCTTTAGTAATGTTACTAGCTCTGGGCTTAGTATGTTTATGTGCCTATTTCCCTAAAAGAGCGACAAAACAAGACGTTATAAGTTAGTAATCATTTGTATATTTTCATCTTGTCAAGAAGGTAACTAACTAGTAGCTATAGTGAGAGGATAAAATTATGAAATTTGACAAAGTATTTAAGTTAAAATTTGAACCTGCTCATCAGCAGCGGCAGTGTTGTGTCCAAGACTAGATGATTCTCCACACCCAAAAGAATAAACATCGCCATCGTCTGAAACAACGAAGGTTGTATAGTCTCCTGTAGCAACATGAACAGCTTTAACATTGCTCAATGCTTCGACCACCTTAGGAACGGATTCACAGTCTTCGTTTCCGTGGCCCAAGCATCCATATCGGCCCCAGCCCCATGTGCAAACTCTTCCGTCCTTTCCAACAACCGCAGCATGCCAAGCACCAGCTGCAACGACAACGGGCTGAAGATTCAAAGTTTGGAACTGTTCGATTAATCTAGGCTGCTTCTCATCAGTTCTAGTACCATGCCCGAGCTTTCCACCCAATCCACAACCGACAGAGTATACTGACCTGATATGTGAATAGAACAAAATATAAGAAAGAGATCCGGGAGCAATCAACATTCATGCATGTATTACTGAAAATGTACTCCTGAACAATAACCCAAAACAAAGCAGCAAGGACAACCAGTAACCAAAATGACAGCCAAAAATCAAGAAACATATTGTTTGTCTATTACATTCATCCTAAAAAATGGCATCATTAAGACATGGCCATTGTGTGTGGCATACCAAGTTGATGTCATTCACAAACCCAACAAAATTGGATTAGATATATTTCTTGAAAAATAATCCAAAGAAGTGGAAGAAGCTTACATGCCGCCAGGTTGACAAGCCAAAGCAAGAAGGTAGCAATATCCAGCTGCAATTTGAACCACTGGTATATTTTCAAGTGCCCCCAACAATGGACGTGGCTCCATATCAGTTGGCTCTGTTTGGTGGCCAAGTCTGGTTTCATTTCCCCAGGAGAATGTGTAAATCCTGCCTTCTCTTGATAATACAGCTGTAAAGAAATTTCCAATAGCAGCTTGCACAACAAAGATATCTTTCAAAGATTCAACTATCTGAGGAGTAGTCACTAATTTATTTCCTTGAGCTCCATATTCTGCTTCCCCAAAAGAATCTTTTCCAAAGGCATAGACCCGTCCGCTATCGCTAATTAGCATTGTCCGGCCAGCCCCAGCTGCTGCATGAATAATTCGAATTCCTTGCAAAGATCTGCACCATAATAAGTCCAATTTATTCTCTGTAAAGCCAACCATCTATAACAACTTTTCTCGTTTTTGGAACATTAGGTCTACAAGAATAACACAAGATTGGCAACCTAATTAGGTGAGGACGTGACTCCTCATCTGTAGTCCCATGTCCAAGCTGTCCGGAGCTGTTAGAACCAAATGAATACACAGCTCCTTTAGAAGTCACAGCAATACTGTGACCAGGACCAGCTATTGCCTGCGACTTCTCCCTCCTAGAGCACGCTTCTCCAGCCAGCAAGAATCTCAGGACTAGTTTCCAAGAGCCCCCACACTTCCGCTTCAAATCTTGCCGTTGTTCTATTGTCATTGGTTTGAAAATGGCTCTCTTCTGGCACATATCAAGAGCCGCAAGCTCTGCCAGTGAGAGCTCATTGTCGGGGGCAAAGTTCGCAGGCTGCCTAAAGAAGGAACAAGTTGCCTGCAAAAGCAATATGATTCAATCAGCAGCATCATCAATTCTAATGTCAATCAAGAACTCAGCTGTGAAAATGATAAACAAAACACACTTGCCTCAAGTTTTGCAAGATCTTGTGGATCCAGATTGCAGCCAGTAAGGAAATGAAGAACAATGGAGGGGTTGGCAGACAATGGGAACTCCCCAGGGCTTGCATTTCCAAAGCAATGACGCTGTTGCCTCTGATGCGGTACAGGAGGGGGGACAAGTGAAGAAATTGCCTGCTCAGCAATGTTATGGTATTGAACACTCGATGCTTCACTAGTAGTGGCATCCATGGGCACCGCTTTTGAGTCTGCAGTGCCCTAACTTGGCAAAGTGAAGATTTAATTTACTGAAAAACCATACGAACATGTCAATTTTCACATTGCCTTTCCTCTCATCACAATGTCGTGTCATTTGTTTTCAACCTCAATTAATCTAAGAAAACTTGTTATAAGATGGTCCAGTTCAGTACCTTTGAGTTATTACTTGATCAGAGATCTTGTATCAAGCCTGCAAGCATACGTTGGAAAATCATCATTATACATTTCTAGATTGAAACATAAAGCATCAAATACTGAACTACATTAAGGAAAGAAATCCATTCTACTGCAAGAAAGAGCTGTCATTAGCATTGTCTTTTCTATCTCTGAAGTGAAATTTCACTAAAGAACCTCAATATGCTTTAGCAACTAAACTCCATTAAAAGCTACAAATACCATAACACTCAAAGAACTGCTACAAGCACTGTAAAAATAACAGTGGATGATCAAATGATATGATTAAAAACAAAGATAAAACTAAAACGTGGGAGCTTGGAAATTTTGATCCAATAATTTCAAGTTTGGCAAAGACGAGAAAAGCCCAAATGAGAGCATCAGATCAAATGATATCTGACAAGCAACCAGATTCAGCTACGATATCTCCACAGGGAAAAGAACACTCGTAGATTATACGTATGCTGGAAACAAAGAATACTGTTCCATGAAGCAACTAACCCTTGCACAAAGGATATTCCACACCAAAAGAAGCCGAAAAAGAAAGGAATTCTCCCACAAAAAAGGATAAATTTCATAAAAACGCATCATCGGGAAATCCCAGAAGCTTGGGATGCCTAAATAAGACTTGTGAATTAAAAGTGATGATGGATAAAATTCCAGAATACTGATCACCATAACCGAACAATTTTACTACGATATTGACCAGAAAAATCCAATCTTTTAACACCCCAAGCACAAAAGGATCTTCAGCGGTCAATATAATTCTTCAATCCACACTGAAGATCAAGTGGAATTTTACAAACGACTGTTAACAAAACAGAGCATGTTAACACAAGGGACAGTCCTGATTCTTTACATTCCGATACATCAACAGATCAAGTAACAGAAAATCAGAAACAGAGTTTACATGCAAAAGAGGCCCAAGATTCCTCAAAACCCATGTAACATCTGCTATGAAAAATTCACCAAAAACACTTGTAATTCTGATCAAACGGATGATTCTTGAATTGGGTTTTCAATCTGATCAAGGGATTTTGCAGGTGATTGCTTTTTGTTGATTTTTTGAGATGATGATGATTAAAGGGGTTAGAAAAATGGTCTCTTGATGGGATGTTTCTGTAGAATTTTTTCTTTTTTTCCTTTTTTTTTTTTCCTTGGGGGGTTGAGAGAGAGAGAGAAAGAGGAGAGGAAAGAGTTTTGCTCTGAATGGGATAGTATGTGTGTGAATATGTGTGATGTTATATAGAAAGCCTTTATTTTCTCCATCGGACGGAATGTAATTTAAAGGGAACAGAAAGAGATGAGGTGTCAGCCAAATTTGCTTTGTGGCTTGTGAATTGTGACTCACACACTTACAGGTTTTACTGTGTGAAAAAATTCTCCATGGAAGCATGTGATTACAATAGTAACTGAAATTACCTGGGAATTGAGGCCACTGCACATGGTGAATTTTCATGTGGTGGAGATAAGGGGAAGGGTCAAGAGAAGAATGAATCTAAACCAAGATTATGGGAAATTGGGAATTATTGGTGACAACCAAATTAAAGGGATTTACCTCTTGGATTTTGTTGCATCAATAAGATTTGGGTAAATCTTCATTATTGATTCTAAATTTGAATTTGATATTTTTTTATAAATATCTATCATATTAAGAAAGTACATTAAGTATTTATTTTTTTCAAAAAAATTATACAAATTCTATTTTTCAGATGGTGAATTGAGACTCAACTTGAAGTGAATCCATTCGACTGCTCTTAGCTAAGTACCTTTTTTTTTTCTTTTTTTTACAAATATATATATTTTAATCAAAATGTATAATGTAAATACAAACTAGAATATCAAATTAAAATAATTTCAAATGAAGAGGGAGAAAATGGTAATTTCATTGTGTGACAATCCACTACATATTTCATTTATTCTATGTGTTGTGGCCTCAAATGTAATTCCAAATCAATGCATAAGTTCACTTTTTATAAGAGGTGAATGAGAAATGGAGATAGTGGAAATCCTACGCATTGATTTTTTTTTTTTTTTTTTTTTTTTGGGGGAAATGCAAACTAAGAGAAATGATTAATAAAGAATGTGATTAATTAAGATAAATGAATATGCCATCAATGATGACATAATATACTCCCCACATTCCACCAAAAATAGAAAAAGAAAATATTGGCACCATTCATAAAACCTATATGAGAATTACAAAACGAAATCTTTGTAAATTTATTGAATCTAATATATTTTGTATTTACTATAGTCATTACTTCTCTATCTTAAGTTTGTTAGTAAAAATTTGCATGACTTATTGTTTTATTTCAATTAAAAAATTATCTTCGAGTATTTATTTTTAGGAGAATATGAATATAAATGATTCATTACAATGGCAAAAGATTTAATATGTATGATTACATGTTAATTTACCAAATTTTACCTAAGGTAATCCATAATTTCTTAAATTTGGTGTAGTTGTTAAGATTTATTATTATTATTATTTTGTAAATGCAATTAAATAATCCTTATTGACAATAAACTCAAAAATAACACTATAATGAATAGATTATCTATTAAATTATTTAGGTAATCCTATGTGTGTGTGTGTGTGTGTGTGTGTGAGAGAGAGAGAGAGAGAGAGAGAGAATGAAAAAAACTATCAATCATGGCTAGGAAAATTTTTCATAGCTATATGGTAATTTTACTAAAATTATATAATATTAACAATAATTCTAGTTTTTAGAATTCTTTGAATTATTTATAATAATTTCATTATTTATTTAGCATTAATTATGAATATATTCTAACAATCCATTGCCCCTATCTTTCCCATCTTTCACTATCAATAATTGGAAAGAAGTGACTGAAAAAATTGTATAGGGTTCAAGTTGGTAACTTTGGTAAATAGAAAAGCAATAGTGGTTCATGTTGTGGCATGTAACATGTGCCCATTACATCAATTTTCTTGGTTCTAAAAGAGCAAATTATTCCTAAGTACTTTTAGTCCAAACAAGGAACATAGTCTCTCTCCTTGATTTGCACACAAAAAAGCAGCAATTAACTTATGGAATGACCTTGGATCCCTGCCTAAAGTAATTCTTAATAACCAAGTATCATCATATTATCAACCCCTCAATGTGCCCAAAATCCAAGGATTAGGGTCCTCAATCACTTTCATTTCATCTTTTAGTACTTAAGATCCATCTTATACAAATTTAGTCCTATATTTAATTTAAAATGAATTAATTATGTCTGCAATAAACTATAGGAAATAGCAGGCATAAATAATTACATATAATCTAATATTTCATACTTTCAAACAATTCAATTAAATCTTGTTTTGTGATAACGTTAAAAAAATCCACCACTACTGATCAAAACAAGCATTAATTGCGTTTATCTAACCCGGACTTTAGGTAAGACAACAATTATGTGGAAGAAAGGATCATAATTTAAATTTTTTTAACATAATCAAGAGAATAATGGTGTCACTACTAGAAGAAACAAAGTTGGTGCATCCCTAAGAGGGAGCTTAATTAAATCAAACAAATAGATTAATGTATTCACTAAGAGAAAATAAATAAATAATTAATTTAGGTAGTGCCCCCCCCCATTGGCCTAATCTCCACCACTTTTGGACTTGTTCTTGTTTTATTAGATTAAGCCAGTGATTCTACATTTGTGTGACAAGGGACAATTGGATTGAGTCAATTTCACCATCCATTATTGGGAGCTTTGCCCAATTTTATAATGTCCATGAAATTAAAATATGGAATTGGGTTTTGTCGTGTTTGGTCCAAAAATGGGCTATTAGTTAATTCATAAAAGGGGCAAGTAAACTTTTGTATGTAAAACTTATGCACTTCCTCAATTCAAGTTACTATGATATTTGGAAAATATATTTTTCATTATCGATGGTAACTAAATTGTCGTTATACGTAAAAATTCAATTGTATTGAAATATTATTTCGTTAACATGTATTGATATCAAAATTTGTCATGTTACCATATATGGATAGGGGTGCAATTGAGTTGAGTTTAGGCAAAAATTTTGAACTCGACTTCGACGAGCCTAAAATTTAAGCTCAAAATCGGATCGGCTCGGCTCGATAAAGTTCAAATTGACAAATAAATTGTAAAAGCCTGCAATCTTGAATTTGAGCTCGAATTCGAAATAAAAAATTTGTAATATAATATATATTTACTAATAAAATAAAAAATAATATTTAATTATATAATGGCTTGCGAGTCTCGAACATAGATACAGACCGCTTGAGATGGACTTGAATTAGAGCTCGAGTCGAATTAGCTTGAGCCAAGCTTGTGAGATTCGCAAGCCAGTTCGACCCGTTTACACCCATAGATATGGAGGTTTAATTTTACTATCCTGTTGGTATGTATTGATAGAAAAAATTATCTTAAAATAGCATAGCAACAAGTGAAACAAGGGAGATTTTTTGTAAATTACCTTAAAATCCTTATTGTTTATGAGTTGGGTAAAAAGTATTATTAATTATGTTTTTATCCGTCATTATCAACTTCTTTTTGCCCTTTTACCATAAATGACTGTACAGAAGCGAACAACTAAAACTAATGCATAGAATACGGGCCTAATTTCCCATCATCTTACTGTATATGATGTTATTTGTAAGGATGTCAAGATCAAATCCAACCCGATAACACGATAATGATTCATTTGAAAAAAATTAAGTTTGGGTTTGAGATTTTCGAATTTGGGTCAAATTGGATCAGACCCAAAAATGACCCAAGAAAAAAAAATAAAGTTGGATTGTTTTCGGGTCAACCCACGTAACTTGGAAAAAATAAATAAGTGACTCAATAACCCAATAAACCTGACTCAACTCGATCCACCTCAAAATTTTAACCAGTTAAAATAAAATATAAATAATACATACATATATATATCCAAAAATCTAAATTTTGAAAATTCAATTACAATTTACAAATTACAATAACATTATTAACAAATAAGTAATAACACTTCCATTCTTCCAATTTAAAGACGATTGAATTTGATATGTTTTTGTCTTTCGACTTTAATTTCCACTATTTTGTAGTTAATTATGCATTTTGATCATTTGATGGTTGTCATCAAAATTGTTAATTGAACAATGGATTGTTATTTTTTTTGTATTTGGAGTTCTCATTGACATGACAAGTTATTGTGTTTCTTAGACCTTAATTTTTGTGCCAAATTTTAGATTTTATTGTAGATCAAATTATAATGTTGGAATTTATAAATATAAAAAATAAAATAAATAGATCAAGTTGGGTTGGATCAGGTTTATTAGGTTGTTGGGTGACCTGACTAAAAATTAGGTCAACCCGAACTCGACACGAAATTTTATGGGTCGGGTTAGAGTTGAGTCTTTTAGGTTTAACATCGGGTTGAATTGAGTTTGGATTTAGGTTTGGTATTTTTATGTTACATTCCTACCTCAACCAAACTCAAACCCATACAACCCGTACTAATTGACACCCCTGACTCATTTATTTGAAATAATATAAAATAAAATTAAATGATTCTAATAGTTTAAGCAATAAAAAGTGACACGGTTGTAAAGAGCAATGTGACATGTCTATGCGTAGAGCTGTGGGAATACTCAATGCTTAGCTGTTTGTTGTGTAGCAGTGGTGGTCCTCATGACTCAAAAATTGTACCCTCATCCAATTGTTAGGATTTTGTAACAATTTTGAGAGACATCTTAGGTGCTTTTACTGAATTTGGACAATTTTATGCCTTATAAAAAAAAAAAAATTTCATTTATCATTCAATTAATCAAGTTTTACAGCTTGATATGAAAAAAAGACATTCATAATTAGGATTGAATTTGACGAATGCTCTCTCTCTATATATTTAAATTAGAAATGAGCTGACAATCATGATATATACGTACGTCTGCTTTGAGAATAACATATTAAATGCGTCTTAATCGAATTTTCAATCAATCATGATATACTCCTTATGTTTATTTTGAGAATGACTTGCTAAGTTTGCCGTAATCAAATTTTCAACTAGGTCAGAGAAACTACCACATATGTTCTAATTTGATATCATATGTGCAAGAAATTGAAACATAATACAAGCAAGAACCATGAAATTATTAGATCTCGAAATCTTCTTTTCTTTCCCTAAAAGAATTCGATTATACCTCGTCACATATAATCAAGATTTTAATCCAAAAGAATTAGGCTTTGTTTGGTTATATTTCCCTAAAATAATATTGTTTTGGAGAAACATAACCAAACATATCCCCATTTTTCCTTCTAAAACGCACATTCTTCAATATATACATACATAATATTATATATATTATATATTTCATTATTATTTTAATATTAAAATAATCACTCAATTTCATTTTCACCCCAAAAATCCAACAAAAAAGCATTAATTTGACTGTTACAAAAAAAAAATGTCTTCCCCAAAACATAAACAAATATACAAAAAATAATAATTTTCATATTCTCCCAAAACACATAGGCTTTGCTTGGATGTGAATTTGGGCATTCTCCCAAATATTTTTGGGAGAATGGATTTTGGGAAGTGGGGTTGGGGAATGTGATGGTTGCTTGTTTGTGTTTTGGGAGATAAGTAGAGAATAAATTGGGAGAAAATTATTTGTTTGTTTGTGTTTTAAGAGGGGACAAAATTTTACATCAATAACTTTTTTATTGGGTTGGTAGGATGAAATGAGTATTTTAAAATTATTTATATATATGTATATATAGATTGTATGAGTGGTAGAATATGCATATATTTGTACTGATTAGATAATGTGTGGAACTTTGGAAAATGGCGTGGAATTGTGAATAGTAGGAATTTTTTGGGGAATAAATTTTGTATTTTGAGAGTAAGATTGGGGGAATGTGTAGTGTTTGTTTGTTTAAATTTTGGGAGTTAGAAAATGGATTGGGAGTTTGTAAACAAATAAGCCCATAATAAACACATAATAAAATCAAACAAAAAACATGACCAAACTTAACCTCAACAAAAGGGAAATAAAAAAGAAAAGAAATACTATTCATTTACAATACACCAAGAAATTTTTTATTACAGTACAGCTGAATTCTTGCCATTCACGGCTGGAATCTAATTCGTAACAATGCTCTGGTAAAGTGCATTTACACTCAATTTGCATGTTCTGCTGCCGGACATAAGGGCCTATTCAAAATTTCCAGACTTAGGTACAATAGATTAATGCGTGTTGTTTGCAGTATCCAAACTTGTTTTCAGTATTGTTTGTTAAGCAATTAGGTTCAATACAAGCAATCATATTTATTCAAGAAAAGGGTTACCAATTTGAACAAATAACAATGCCTATTATAATTACTTGTAATAGTAAAATAACCAAATGGCCAGCTAACTTTAGTCATAGAATAGATGACTAAAAAAGTCTAAATTCTAAAACCCTTACTAAAAAAGTTTGCTTGAAATGATAGATATTATTGATCATTAGCTATTTTTGGTCGTAATGCGAATTTAATAATGGATCTGAATGTTTTTGAATTTAATAGATTTAATTCTTGTTTTAAAGTGGACTGAACTGTTATATTTATTTGGAGTGGTCGAATTGTTGATATGATTGTTAGGTTAATAGCCTGAAAAAATTAGCTCAGCCGAACTACGACGTAAGCTTGGGACAAAAGATTGATGCTAGCTCTACTATTACGTAAAGTGGTAAATTTTAAATTGTATTGCGTCTTCAGATAAGGGTGTAAACAAGCAGAGTCTTGACCATTTTTTGGGTTCAAGCTTAAATCCGAATCAAATGAACTAAGTTTAAGCTCAACTTAATTTGTTTGGGTCGAACTTGCTCAAGTCATAAGCTTGAGTTTTGGAGACTAGGGTTTATGTAAGAATTGGAGATTCTGAAAATAGAATTTGAGTTGAATAGAAAATGTGGAGGTATAAGAGAAAAAGATTCTTGATATGGTAAAGCTGTCGTCATCTTTTTTTCTATATTTTTCTATAAGTGTAGCAATTAATTCATCAATAATGTCAATATATATATATATATATTTTTTTTTTTTCTGTGTTTTTTCTTTTTGTTGACAATATATTATACGAAAACTGCAATATTTAAGATCATGACTTATGGCACTGGTATTGACGATGCTTATAAGAAATATATTTTAATTGTTAAATGTTCAAAATATTAATAAATTCGAGATGTCGTCTAAATTAATATGTTTCTACTTATACGACAAGGTATCCCATTCTGTTAACTAATTAATTTCGTATCTTTTCCTTTTCTCTTTTTTTCCCAGTTTTGATCTTTGAGTTTGACATCAGAAATATTATTTTCTTTAAATAAATTAGGAGCAACTTTTTTTAATCGTCCAATTAATAGCAGAAAATTGCATTGCCTATATGGCCACGTACAATTGAATATGTCTTTATCATGCAAAATTAAGAACTACTTTAACGTACGTAACTAAAATTTAATTTTTTAACACGAAGTCAAACTGTTTAAATTTTAATTAATCATATTTAATATTTTGACATTTTTAACATTGCCAGAATGTCAAATTGTACTATTATTAATTCAATACTATTTTAATTAGCTTAAAATATTGATCAAATTCTTTTTTATAATATTCAAGAGAAAAATGCACCTATGTATCAAGTATTTCCCTAAATAATATGATGCAATCAACAAGCTTCCTATACATACTATCGATACGTATATGTTTAGGTGATGGTCGAGATTGCTTGGGCTCAGGGTTGACGTATATTTTTCTTATACTTAAGCCTGCAATCAAAGATATATTTCAATAAGGGTTGAGATTGCTTGGGCTCAACGTTGAAGTATATCTTTCTTATACCTAAACCTGAAATCAAAGATATGTTTCAACGAGAGTCGAAATTGCTTGGGCTCAAGATTGAAGTATATCTTTCTTATACTTAAGCTTGAAATCAAAGATACGATTAAGGTCAGCGAGAAGTGTTCCAGTGAAAACCCTCTAATATTCAAGTGAGTATTTTAGTACATGCCACCGTTCTTGGATCGAGAATGGAGTATGTGCGATGAAATAATTTCTTAAATGTATTACGACATTTTAAGGTTTAGGCCCATTTTTTACATGTTGATGAAGTTTTTTTTGCTCAAAACCCTCATTCAAGTATCTTTAGTGTCTTCCCAACCATTGTTGCTGGAAGCCATACATCTTTGCCTTCTAAAACTGGGAAGGAACATAATCCTGGATTACTTGGTTTGTTTCCTCTGCTGATCTCCCTGTTCCTGCCTTTCTCTTTTCTTTTGTATTAGGCATAGCTGTTTTGGTGCATATTGTTGTGGGTGGGATGAGTAGTTATCAAGCAATATCACTAGAATTGGTGGATCAAAGTGACCATTGTACTAAATCATTTGATCTGGCAATGCATTGAAGGCCCGAGTGAAATCTTTACAATGACCCAAATTTGTCAGCATGGGCCAGAAAAAGCCTGCAAAAATGCAGTGGAATGGGCCTTGGCTACACCACCAAGAGAAACACAATGAAAAAAAATCTTGGATGACTTCCTAACAAAGGTGACAAAAAATGAGTTTGTGATAAGAGGAACCTTTGTGGGGCATCTAATATGAGGTCTATATCTCACCAATCACATTCTCTGGATAAGAGAACAATCCAGAACTCACTCCCATTGGATCTCATTTTTCTCACTTTGGCCTGCATTTTCCTATTTCCTATATTCCAATTTCAAACCTCAAACTACTGCAAAATCTTTTGAGCATTTGATCAAGAAGGAGGTTTCATTAGAAAATAAGAGATAAAACAAAGCACCACCAATGGCAGCTACTATGGCCACATCAATAGCTATGCTCAATGCCAAATGCTTCACTGCAAACACAAAAGGAATCAACCACTCCAGGCCCACAAAACAAGTTTCTATTTTCTCCATGCAAAACCTACCAAAAGGCCTCACCACCGCCGCACAGCCTCCACAAACCACCGCAGCCATCACGGGGACTGCCATCGCGGGAGCCATCTTCTCCACCCTTTCCACCACCAACCCCGCCTTTGCGGCCCAGCAGCTAGCAGAGATAGCCGAAGGCGACAACCGTGGATTAGCCCTTCTGATCCCTTTAATCCCCGCGATTCTTTGGGTGCTTTTCAACATACTGCAGCCGGCCCTTAATCAGATTAACAGAATGAGGAGCTCTAAAGGTGTGATCATCGGGCTGGGGCTAAGCGGGCTCGCCGCTTCAGGCTTTTTCCACCCGGCGGAGGCTCAAGCTGGAGAAATCGCTGCCTTGGCTGAGGCGGCGGCGACGGATAACAGGGGCCAGCTTTTGCTGTTTGTTGTCACACCAGCTATTCTCTGGGTGCTGTACAATATTTTGCAGCCTGCTTTGAACCAGATTAACAGGATGAGATCAGAGTGACAAGAAAAGGGTATATAAGAGGTCTTTTGTGTGCATATATTTGCATGTAATTGTACCATTGTGTTAATGAATCTTTTTCTTGCACAGTTGTTGGCTGAATACTGCTGGTAATATTTAATTATTTTGGGATTTAAACCTGTGGATATGCATATTAATATCAATTCTTAGTATACTTGTTTGAATTATTCTGAGTTTATACTTCCAGAGATCTCTGTGTTGCTTCAAACTATAGATTTGTATACAGAAAAAGATTCATATTTGTGCTTCAATAAGCACAAGAATCAATAAGCTTCAGCTCTCAACATTATCAAGAAATGTCTCAAGATCATAAGAAATGTTTAGTCCATCATGGGACTATATTTACATTGCAAATACAAATTTATTGGATTTGGACTAAATTTTGGCATCAGGAGGACTTTATCATTTTTCAAATGGGAGATTCTTGGATCCTTCCGCAGCCCTTGTGCCCGCACCCAGAGGAAAAACCTAAAGAGACACCACTGGAGCAGTGGCTCTGGAAGGAAGCTCACTGTGCAGGCCTGCAATGCATGAGGCCAATAGGGAATGCAGATTTGGTCACGATGGCCGATCAACCTTATGCTTGCCCCGCTATATGTTTCTGGAGATGGAATCAAAACAGAAGATTTCTTAATTGTTGTCATGTTTGTTGCCACAAAAACTGGAATCTGCCATGTATGAAATGCACATAATATGTCAATAAGACTATAAAGCTACTAAAATATACTTTAGTAAGTGCATTTTGTTGGTTGGAAGTGTGAAATTTGATGGAATGCAAGAGGGCCTTTACACAATTCTACACCTAATCCATTACTAATCTTCTAATTTCCATTTAGTAGTTGACTAGTTTGCAATTACTGAACTTTTTAAATGCCTTAACAAATGTAACAAAGGGCACTTCAAAGGAATGTGCAGATTCACTGGCTTTACACCCAACCTGGCATTGCGCATCAATTCCATGCTGCTTATACTCCAACCAAGGCCTTTTGACAGCATTGCCACATACCTTAACAGGAAAATCACAATCAGTACCAATCTGCAGTTCATTTCATACCTTAAAGAGATCCAACAAGATTTCAGCATCTTAGACAATATTCTTATGCAGAAACTGCTTGTTTGGAATAACTGGCAGAAGAATCAACAGAAAAAAGGAAAAACAATCAAGAACCTGGAAGGGATAGAAAGAAAAGAAGCTGACGCTTTGGCGGTAGCATAAATAGCGTAAAGAGGAAATGAGGAAAAACAGGCAGATCGAGGAAGCAGAGCGAAAGTTAACAATTGCACCTTTTTTCTTCTCCAACATGCCTGGAATCACAGTCTTTGTAACCAAGTCATGCCCTCCAAGTGCACCCTCAAAATACTCTCCATTAGCTCCAAATCAACTTCATGGAAAAACCTGCCTTTGGGATACAACAATCCAGCGTTGTTGATCAAGATTCCTTAATTCGGGCCCCTTGTTTTTTCCTCTATTATTCTGGCAGTCTCTTCTCCTCGACAAGTAGCAAAGTTGATAACCACAGTCTTTATGGCAACTCTGCAATATTTCTGTACAATTTCATTGGATGTGACCTGTAGTTTTGAAGGGTTTCGGCCTATGAGTACAAGGTTGATACCCTTTGATGCCAATTCAAATGCTAGAACTTTTCGAATCCCGTCTGTCGAACCAGTGACCAGCGCCCACTGAGCCGTATTCTTTCAGATTCTTTGAAGGCCTGAAGAACATGATCCACATCCATATGAAAATATTCAGCAGAAATTTGGAGAGAGTATTGAAACCTAAACGGGCTGCTATTAGCAGGATAGCATTCTGTAGCTCCATTGGCTGATGAACAGCAAACCAGTAGCTCCATCGGCAAAACAAATTTTGACTAAGAAAAGGTTTTCTTCTTTCTTTATTAATGCGCTACATAAACATAAAGATAAGTAAATTTTATTGTTTTAAAGAACTTATATACAGCAGCAAAAAGCAAGCTGTTGAAACACAATCTCTTGTAACCTCAGTATGTCTGAACCTCCGTCTTGCCTACTGTTGGACCTAATCTTGCCAACTGTTAACTGGAAGAAGCCAATCTTATTTCAGACAAGAAACTCTTCGAGCTTGGCATGAGAAGTTAGAAATTATATCCCAGAAGCAAAATAATATTTCTTTGTTCTCATTGATGCAACTCTAAATTATTACAACTGGAGCCCAACTTTGTAGATTAGGTTCCTGGTGAAAAGGGCCATTAGCGACAATGAACTGAACTCAACCTGAATGCCTAGTTGGAAAAAGAAAAAGTCCCTGGTCAAGATTCATACCCTTTTCAAGACAGATAGGCTGCTGCAGTAACCATTGCACGGTTAAAAGGACAAAGAGCTATCAACTCTAATCTTTCGATTATATAACATAATATGAAAATCCTGAAGCATTATGCATGACATGATGAAGCTATATAGACATTGCAAATATAAATTAATTTATCCCATAATTAGGTTAGACTTGGACAAAACTTTTGGCTTCAGGAGGACTTGTGATCTTTCAAATGGGAGATTCTTGAATCCTTTCGCAGCCCTCGTGCCCGCATCCCAAGGAAATACCTAAAAGCACACCAATCAAGCAGTGGCTCTGGCAATAAGCTCAATATGCAGGCTTGCAATGCATGGGACCAACAGGGAATGCAGATTTGGTCATGATGGCCAATCCACCTTATACTGGCCTTGGCATATGTCTCTGGAGATGGAATAAAGACTGAAGATTTCTTGATTGATGTCATCTTTGTTGCCACAAGCATTGGAATCTGCCATGCACATGGAAAAAACTTCACTCAGTGAATATGTAAAACTAGAAAGCCACTAAAATATACATCAGTAACTGCATTGAGCATTCTATTGGTTGGAAACTCGAATTTGTATAGAATACTTATTTCTTGAATTGATTTCTTTATATCTGCCTTAGGAAATGGAGAAACATACCAACTACTAATAATCTTTACCAGATGATAGATGGCGCCTATCTGTTGATAAGAATATGGATGGGTTGGCTCAACTCACACCACATCCCGTAAGACCTTACTCAACCCCGCCTTCCGCCCCTCCTCCATTGGGTTGGCGGGTTAACCAACCAATCCATGATTAAATTAAACTTAGTAATCTAAATATATCATAATTCATATCAAATACACTTATTCTAATTTCAAATTAAAATATTAACAATATACCAGTGAATTATTAATATCTAAAAATATCTAAAAATATAAAATAATATATTTTTTTGTTATTATATTATATATTTTATATGAGAACGGGTTTGGGGTAGGTTGGAAACATGTCTTATACCCTATTAGGGCATTCCATACCCTGTTAAACCACCTCAAACCCATCTCATTTTAAATGGGTTGAATTCGAGATTCAACTTCTGACCTACCTTATTGAATTAGCTATAAAATCATTAAGGAACTTTTATATCACTCCACACCTAATCCATAACAGATCTAATATCTACATAGTAGTCTAAGTTATCAATTAATGAAATTTTCTATCTCTGTGTGCATTAACTGGTTGAACAACCAACCTGGCATTGCACATCAATTCCACGCTGCTTGTACTCCAAACTCATGCTTTTTGACAGCATTGCAACATATCTGTAAAGGAAAATCAATTTTAGAACCAATCAGCAACCGATTTCATACCTTTAGGCTTTAACCTACATTTGATTAATGAAAAAAGAGAAAGTCAAATACAAATGCGAAAAACAGAAGTCTAAAGTTGCAACATTTGAAGCATAAAAGAAAGTTTTTTAACATTTTCATCATTGAAACCCAAGGCCCAGAAAGGGTTAAAACAAGGTTAAGTTAAAGAGATTCAATTAGTTTTCAGCATTTTGAACAATATTACCGAAGATCTGTTATCAGCTCACAAATTTCAGGTCCACTATAAACAGGATATCACTTCAAGATTCTTATGCAGAAACTGCCTGTTTGGAATAACTGGCAGAAGAATCAACAGAAACAGAGAAAATCAAGAAACTGGAAGGGAAAAAAAGAAAAGAAACTCACGCTTTGGTTGCAGCATAAATCGTGTAAAGAGGGTACGACGGAAGACAGGCAGAGGAAGCAGAACCAATGTTAACAATTGCACCTCTTTTCTTCTTCAACATGCCTGGAATCACAGATTTTGTAACCCAAGTCATGCCCTCTAAGTTCACTCTCAGAACACTCTCCATCAGCTCCAAATCAACCTCATGGAGAAACCTGGCATAAGGATACGCCAATCCAGCGTTGTTGATCAAGATTCCTAAATCGAGGTCCTTTATTTCTTCCTCTATTATTCTGGCAATCTCTTCTCCTCGACAACTAGCAAAGTCGATAACCACAGTTTTTATGGCAACTCTGCTATATTTCTGCACAATTTCATTGGACGTAACCTGTAGCTTTAAAGGGTTTCGGCCCATGAGTATGAGGTTGATACCATTTGACGCCAGTTCAAATGCTAGAGCCTTTCCAATCCCGTCTGTTGAACCGGTGACCAGAGCCCACGACCCGTATTCTTTCAGATTCTTTGCAGGCCTAAAGAACATGATCCATATCCATATGAAGATTTTCAGTAGAAATTTGAAAAGAGTTATGAAGCCTAAGCTGGCTGCTATTAGCAAGAAATTATTCTGCAGTTCCATTAGTTGATGAACTACAAACCAGTAGATCTAGTAGCTAAAACTGAGAAAGCAGTAATATTTTGTATGATTATATTGGCTTCACACTTATTTTATGCACTTGCCCCAAGTCAGGGCAAGAGTGGGGAAGATTATTTCGTGTACGGAAGCATGTACGAGTTAAATTATATTAATATCAACATTTATTTATATTTTGTTTATGTGTCACGGTCTACACCATAATGGCTACATGTGTTGGTAACTGTAGCTGTCCTTTCTCACATAGTAAACATGGAAACGAATAAAAATAGTCCTGATTTGGTCAATGAAAAAGGGGCTAATTACAATTTACCCCCTATAATATTCGAAATGGGCATAATACCCTCTGTCCAAAAAAAATATATAAAAAAACTCCTTATATTTTCGAAAATCATGCTCACCGCCCCACTCTTCTTGTTTGATGCCCATTGAGTAGTAAAAAGATAGACTTGCCCTTAAGTAAAATTAAAATTTACATCACTTTTATTTTTATTTTATTTATTATTTTTTTAAAAATTTAATTATTTTTTATCCATTCCAAATTAAATAATATTTAATATTTATAAAAAGATTATAACGTATTTATATAATATAATATATATAACATATTAAATAATATTTAATATTTATAAAAAATATATATAACATATATTTAATATTTATAAAAAAGAATATATAACATATTTTTTATTTATAAATCCACATATAAATATACACATATATATTTTTATTTATACATATAATAAATGTATACATATATATAAATTTATGTATATATTTTTTATTTGATCCAAATTGAATAATATTTAATATTTATAAGGATTTTAATATATATTTTTATTTATAAATTCATGTATAAACATATACATATATATTTTTATTTATACCTATAATATATGTATACATATATATAAATTTTCTTTAATTCATTACAAATTAAATAATATTTAATATTTGTAAAAATATACAATAAATTTTTTATTTGTAGTTATATATAAAATATATAAATTTATCTATAAATATATACACATATATTTTTTATTTTATACTTATATATATAATATGCATATACATATATAAATTTATCTAAAACATATATATATAAATTATATATATCAAATATCTATACATACCCCTCCCAAGGCCCTCCTCCCCTCCCCCCCAGCCCCCAACCCCCCCTTCCCCAAACCCTAACAGACTGCCATGGCAGCCATGGTATTGGCCGGATCTGGCCAAATCCGACAACTTGCCACCATGGCAAAACGGCCGCAAGCATTTTTCTTTTTTTTCTTTTGTTTTTGTCGGCAGTCGTTTAGCTGCTGGGGGCCGGCTACCATGGTCGGCCACTTGCCGATTGGCCATGGCAGCTATGTAGCCAGGGCTGCCGTTTTTTTTCCTTTTGTTTCTGGTGGCAGCCGTTTGGTTGCTGGGGGCCGACTGCCATGGCCCAGCCACTTGCCGTCATGGCAGCTTCGCGGCCTACTTTTTCTTTTTCTTTTTTTCCTTTTTGTTTCCGCTGGCAGTCGTTTGGCTACTCAGGGTCGGTTGCTCGTGGTTGCCGTGCCCATTGGCTAGGTTGTCGGGTTGCCGACAGCCATGGCAGCCGGTGGTGTTGGTTGTTGGGGGGGACCCACAGCCGGTGGTGGGGGGGGGGCAATGTATTTATAAATTATATATATTATACATATATATTATATTATATTATATATATAACAATATTTGTTAATATTTTTTCAAAAAAATATACCGAATTTAATCTAGACCATCGATTCTTAAGTATGAAATCCAACGGCTTATAAGTTAGGGTATAATCGTCTTCTCACACACAAAAACCCACACCTAGTCGCACACACGGGCGCGTGAGGAACACCAATACTTTTAGGGGTGTTTGTCGCATGATTTTTCAAAATATGAGGGTGTTTTTTGTATATTATTTTTTCACAAGGGGGGCTTTTTGCCCATTTCTTTTATCCCAAGGGGGGCGCTTGCAATTTACCCATGAAACAAGTTTTGATTAAGAAAATGTTTTTCTTTTTCTTTTTCTTAGGTAATGCTAGACAGCTAGAAATAAATACATAGATAAGTACATCTTTAATATTGCATTAAAAACAATACCGTATGAAGTAAACATTATTTACATTATTGATTTTGCAGTTTTTTGGTGATACATAATACTTGGTTGTAAAGATTTTTGACAGATTTGATACTCATATATATCCAATGTATCAAACCTACTGATTTTTACTCCTTGGACACAATATTTAATGCCATGAGCTACAACCATTAATTGTAACAAGAAAGTTGCTAGAATTGTTGTCGTCCGTGTAGTCCAGAATGAAGACTGAAGATTTCTTGAATGGTATCATCTTTGTCGCCACCAGGAACGGAATCTGGCATGCATGAAAGCACATGGAAAACAATTCGCTCAGTGCATATGTAAAATTAGAAAAGCTGCCAAAAAAATATATATCAGTAAGTGCATTCTGTTGGTTGGAAATGTCGAACTTGTGTGAAACACTTATTTATTGAACTGATTAGTTTATGTCTCTATCTGTTTTAGGGTCCACAAGTTTGCAAGTAATGGACTTTTGTTTGTGTGCGCGTGTGTGAAATTGCGAATGCAATCCAGTTTCACTGGTTGCACAACCAACCTGGCATTGCACGTCGATCCCATCCATGCTGCTTGTACTCCAAACTCATGCTTTTTGACAGCATTGCCACATATCTGAACAGGAAAATCACAATCAGGACCAAAGAATTCAGTCAGAAAAAGAAAAAGAAAAATACAAATGCAAAAACAGAAGTTTAAAGTTGCATCGTTTGAAACATGAAACAGAAAAAAGAAAGAAAATCTTCAGCATTTTTGTCATTTCAAATCTAAGGTCCAAACAGCATAAGGTAAAGAGATTCAACCAGTTTTCAGCATTTTAGACAATATTAATGAAAATCTGTTATCAGCTCACAAACTTCAGGATCATTTTTCAGATGAAATAGTTACTTTAGGTCCCCTATGGACAGGATATCACTTCAAGATTCTCATGCAGAAACAGCTTGCTTGGAATAACTGGCAGAAGAATAAACAGAAAAGGTAAAAAATCAAGAACCTGGAAGGGATAGAAAGAAAAGAAACTCACGCTTTGGTTGCGGCATAATCGTGTAAAGAGGGTACGACGGAAGACAGGCAGAGGAAGCAGAACCAATGTTAACAATTGCACCTTTTTTCTTCTTCAACATGCCTGGAATCACAGATTTTGTAACCCAAGTCATGCCCTTCCAAGTTCACTCTCACAACACTCTCCATCAGCTCCAAATCAACCTCATGGAGAAACCTGGCATAAGGATACGTCAATCCAGCGTTGTTGATCAAGATTCCTAAATCCAGGCCCTTTATTTCTTCCTCTATTATTCTGGCAATCTCCTCTCCTCGACAACTAGCAAAGTCGATAACCACAGTTTTTATGGCAACTCTGCTATATTTCTGCACAATTTCATTGGACGTAACCTGTAGCTTTAACGGGTTTCGGCCCATGAGTATGAGGTTGATACCCTTGGATGCCAGTTCAAATGCTAGAGCCTTTCCAATCCCGTCTGTCGAACTAGTAACCAGAGCCCACGAGCCGTATTCTTTGAGATTCTTTGCAGGCCTGAAGAACATGATCCATATCCATATGAAGATATTCAGCAGAAATTTGGAAAGAGTTATGAAGCCTAAACAGGATGCTATTAGCAGGATTGTATTCTGTAGCTCCATTTGGCTGATGAACAACAGACCAGTAGATGATCAAAAAGGAAGTAATATTTTCGTATGATTAGATTGGCCTCACACTCTTATTTTATGCACTTCCGCCAACTTGAGGGCATTATATGTATGGAAACATTCCTAGGAATTAAATTATATCAACATCAACATTTATTTTTGTTTTGTTTATGTGCGGCTGCCTCTGTTGGTAGGTAGCTGTTCTTTTTCACATGGTAATAATGAAAATGATTAATCTTGATTTAATTTGGTCATTGAAGCAAGTCTTGGTTAAGAAAAAAACTTTTCTTTTTTCTTTTTTTAAATTTATGCTAGAAATAAATACATAGAAAAATACATTTTTATTATTTCATGAAGGAATAATACTACTTGTAGTAAATATTATTTACATTATTGAATTTGCAGTTTTTTCTACTGTCGGGTACCCTCGTACCTGCCTGACGGTAGTCAGTCAATCAAAAAATAACACTAAAAATGCTGGTACGACTACTAGTCTGATGCTGGAAACACGTGAGGAGCTATTGGCAAATTTATCCTCATGTAATAATATAGTATAATAGTATAAAAACATATGTTATGTAAATTTTAAACATAAAAATGTTGGCAAAGCTACGGAAACAAAGAAGTTGCTACTTCGAGTAGCGACTAACATGAAAAAATTATTTTAAAATCAAGATAAATCTAGATTTTCTAGTTTCTACCGATAAATAAGTGATGGTTGTACCATTTAACGTAGGATTTAAAAAAATCTTGAAATATGTCAAATATTTGTGTGGCAGAAAAATTATTTCAGTCAAATCGAACAAGAAAATCGCTATTGTGAGTAGCGACTAAAGTGGACAAATAAATTTTAGCTTGTAATTGTTTTAAAAAAAGTAAGAGGCAGTACTGGAAAAAAAAATATATAAGTAGCTGTAATGAATAGCGATTTAAGCGGAAAATAAGATTTTTAAAATAAGATGTTGTTGAACTATTTGTTTGAATTAAATTCTAACTAGCCAAGCAAGGAATTGCTACTATAAGTAGCCACTCAAGTGAAAAAAATTATTTTTTAACTCAAGAGCAATGTAGATGTTTTGTTTAAATTTCTTTTCAATTTGCTTTTTTAATTCTTGTAGAAAAGAAATCGTTTTTTCCCTACAAATAAATTGTTTAAAATAAGGTAAGAGGTGGCATCGGAAAAAACATAAAATAAAATAATTCGTTATTGTGAGTAGCGATTTAAGAAATATTATATTTATTTGAATGTGAATATTAAATTTAGAAAAATAAATAGCTAGTTTGATTAGCTATTACTTAATTGCGAAGGGGTACTAATCGCTCTTTCAAATGGTGATTAGTTGAAATGAATATGTAGTCGTTTATATTTATTTGAAGGCGTATTTGTTAGTGACTAGCGATTTCTTCTTTTCTCATCAATTTCCGTGCAGGGCTATATTTGTATTTTACTCTGCTGACAATTCGTACATCTTCAACGCTGCAGATTTTATTAAAATGATCCAACGGTTGAAAACGGTCAGGTAGGTACGACACCTACCTGACGGTAGAAACCCCTACTTAGTTGTAAACATTTTTGACATACTTGATACTCATATATCTTCAACATAGAAAAGATTAGTTTTGTACCTATCAGTATCTGTTGCACATTTATAGCAAAACTTCCAACCTAAAAAGCTCCCAGCTGCATTCCCTCCTTTGATATATAATACACGCATTAGTTTACAACAAGAATGTTGCCAGAATTGTTGTCATCCCAATGACATTTTACCAAGAAATTGGCAGGGTCATCTACTCAGGTAGGAGAAAGAGACACAACTTGTATATAGCTGCAAAAAGCAAGCTGTTGAAACTCTCACTACTTTTAAAAGGAAAAAAAAAAAAATCCAAGGTTTGGTAGAAATTTCCAGCGGACACTGACGGAAATCTGCTGGAAAATAATATGTTTGAAAACCTTTGTTGCCAAAAAAAAAAAAAAAAAAAAGGATAGAAATTTCATGCAAAAATTTTGTGGTGGAATTCTACGAATTTTTTGTTACCAGTTGTCCAAAATATGGAATAATTTAAGTTAGCATTAGTTGTTTATTTTTATCTTTAGAAAATTACAATATAAGTCAATTAGTATTAGTTGGCATCTTTACCTATTCGTTTTTTATGTTGCACGAAAGTGGAGTGAAGTCCTCTCCAATAGCAAGCAAAGTGTCACGTTCATTTTTTCTAAAATATGGTGCAAAAAGTTCTTAGCTCTATGAGGTTATCAAAGTTTTGTGAATTTTTGTGTATGATTTTTTCCGCTAAGTTTTCGTTAGAACTTATTATTTATAGTTGATTTCTTGATGGGCTCTCAAGCCCATTAAAATTTGATGTCCTCGGCTTAATTTGATTTGGACTTCTCGACCTTGTATTAAATTAGGGTTTTTTTTTTCCTCTTTCCATTTTACCCCTTGTGAACTTAATTACACATATAAGGTTTCAATTTTTATCTTTTTATTTTTTGTAACAATTCACCAGATGGGCATGAAAATATAAAAAGTTCTCTTTTTGTATAAAAGTGTGATAGAGTGTGAGGAAACATACCAATCTTCCTCATTCTCTCTATAATGCTTTATTTTAACTTTTGAATCCAACATTTGGACCAAACTTTTGGCATCAGGAAGACTTGTGATCTCTCTATAATGCTTTATTTTAACTTTCGCAACTCTCTTGCCCAAAACACTGTTAATATTTCAAATGGGAGATTCTTGAATCCTTTCGCAACTCTCTTGCCCAAAACCAGAGGAAGTACCTAAAGACACACCAATCAACCAGTGATTCTGGAAATAAGCTCAGGATGCAGGCCTGCAATGCATGAGACCAATAGGGAATACAGATTTGGTCACGATGACCAATCCACCTTATACTGGCTTTGCCATATGCCTCTGGAGATGGAATGAACACTGAACATTTCTTGAATGGTATCATCTTTGTTGCCACAAACAGTGGAATCTGCATGCCATGCATGAAAGCACATAGAAAACCCTTCACTCAGTGTATATATGTAAAGTTAGAAGAGCTACTAACAAAAATATACATCTGTAAGCGCATTATATTGGTTGGAAATGTCGAATCTGTAAAGAATACACGATTCTTGAATTGATTCGTTTATGTGTGTGTGTTTAGCTTTAAAACCATTAATGAACTTTTATACCACTCCACAGTACCTGGTCCATTACTAATCTTCTAATTTCATTTAGTAGTCTATAAGTTTGCAATTAATGAAACTTATATATATATAAATATATATACACACACAGAGACAAATATGTGAGTGTGTGTGTGTGTGTGTGTGTGTGTGTGAGAGAGAGAGAGAGAGAGAGAGATGGTGAATGCAATCCAGTTCCACTGGTTGTACAACCAACCTGGCATTGCACATCAATCCCATGCTGCTTATACTCCAAACTAATGCTTTTTGATAGCATTGCCACATATCTGAACAGGAAAATCACAATCAGGACCAATATGCACTGATGCAAGAACTGAATTTTCATAGTAAATGTATTTTTTTAAAACTAAAAGCAACAAAATTATTAGCTATCAATTTGCAGTGTTATCCGTTCGAAGTACAATAAATTAGCTTTGCATTATTCGTAGGAATTAAATTAACTAAAATCGTAGCTTTGCATCTACTTTGAATTTAGTTACATCAAGTTCATAATTAAAACTACGAATTCTTAGCATCAGTTACAAATTGGCCGTTGCTAGTGCGCTATCGAGAACCTGGAAGAGATAGAAAGAAAAGAAACTCACGCTTTGGTTGCAGCATAAATCGTGTAGAGAGGGTACGACGGAAGACAGGCAGAGGAAGCAGAACCAATGTTAATAATTGCACCTTGTTTCTTCTTCAACATGCCTGGAATCACAGATTTTGTAACCCAAGTCGTGCCCTCCAAGTTCACTCTCAGAACACTCTCCATCAGCTCCGAATCAACCTCATTGAAAAACCTGGCATAAGGATACGCCAATCCAGCGTTGTTGATCAAGATTCCTAAATCCAGGCCCTTTATTTCTTCCTCTATTATTCTGGCAATCTCTTCTCCTCGACAACTAGCAAAGTCGATAACCACAGTTTTTATGGCAACTCCGCAATATTTCTGCACAATTTCATTGGATATGACCTGTAGCTTTAAAGGGGTTCGGCCTATGAGTATGAGGTTGATGCCCTTTGATGCCAGTTCAAATGCTAGAGCCCTTCCAATCCCGTCTGTCGAACCGGTGACCAGAGCCCACGAGCCGTATCCTTTCAGATTCTTTGCAGGCCTGAAGAACATGATCCATATCCATATCAAGATTTTCAGTAGAAATTTGGAAAGAGTAATGAAGCCTAAACAGGCTGCTATTAACGTGATAGTGTTCTGCAACTCCATTGGCTGATGAATAACAAAGCAGGACAGTATTCAGCTAGTAAAACTGAAATAAACAGTAATATTTGTGTATGATCACATTGGCCTAACACTCCCTTTGCATACACTTTCTGACTTTCTCCAAGTTGAGGGCAATAGTGGAAAGATAATTATGTGCATGGAAATATTTATATGGATTAAATTATATCAAACAAGATTTATTTATATTTGCTGATGTGGCACGATCTACAGCGTTTAATGCTTTTAGATGCATATAAAAGAAATTTCCTGATAACATGTCAAGTAGTTGTAGCTATCCTTTTTCACATAAAAATAGCCGAAAAGATTAAAAGTAGTCTTGATTTTGTTATTGGATCAATTATAGCCAGGACAAGTTTTGATTGAGAAGTTTTCTTTATTAATGCTAGAAATAGATACATAAGATAAGTACCGTTTTTATTATTGCATTAAAGAATAATACTGCATGCATGGTAGTAGAAATAATTTACATTATTGATTTTGCAGTTTTCCAAGAAAACATAACACTTGGTCATAAGCTTGTACTCGTATATCTTGAACACATAAAAGTCAAATGATTATCGCAATAGTATCTCTTACACGGTTATAGCAAAATTGCCAACCTACAAAACTCCTAAGTGTAACTGATTTTTCCGCCTCCGACACAATATATTCAATTCCACATGCTATAAAGTATAAACATTAATTTACAACAAATAAGTTGCCAGAATTGGCAGCATTTCCCGGGTATTGGCAGGTCATATACTCAGGTCGGAGAAGCACATACAACTATGCAAAAAGCAAGCTATTAAAACTCTCTTTCTGGTAGCCTCAGCTACTGTCGTTTCAGCCAATCTTGGCATGAGGGAAAGTTAGAAATTATATCCCATAAGCATAACAATATTTCTTCGCTCTCATTAATGCAGCTCTAAACGATCACTACTGGAGGCCAACTTTCCAGGACTATGTTCTTGGTGAAAAGGATCATCAGCGCAATGGACAGAACTCAACCTATGGGAGAAATTCCAACCGCCCGGTTCTAGGTCATGGTCAACTGTTTTCATTCCGGCCTCTTCTTTCAGTTTCATGAAGAATGTCGACGACCAATAGTCATTTGCCAAATTCTTCAAAATAAATTGGATCAGGGAGAAAAAGGTCGATTTCAGGAGAAGAGATAAAGGGGGTGAGAAAGGTAAGAAACTAATCAGGATAAGCGAACATGAAAATCCAGCAAACAAAACTAACCATTTTCATCAACTGAATCAACTCATTTAGTGCATTTTTAAAGAGATTGGGGTGTGACAAATCAGGAGTAGATAAAATTTCTTGGCGACAACGATGAGAAATGTTCACTTCCATTGTTGCACCTGTATAGGCAAATTTATGACAAAACAATCATTAATAAACAGGACAGGCTGAAGAGTATGCAGTGATGATGTAGAAATATTAAAAAAATAAATAAATTGCTCCTGGAAATGTGGAGATAATATAGTTGATTTACTAAAACTGTTATGTATTGGGCTCCAAGTAGAATACAGCATTACATATAAAATTTGAATATAAGTTCCAAACCGAAGATACATCTAAAAAGACATCATTCAGAAAGGAACTTGCATATTTTGTCAGAAAATGGAACAGCGAGATCCAAAGTCAACTTGATTGTGAAGAAGGGCAACATTGTACCTGGAGTGATATATTTGTCAATAATATGCCGTGCCATATAAATTCTTCTCACATGATCACTAACTGGAATTTTGTCAAGCTGTTGCACCTCTTCATAGAAATGGACACTCTCTCCAGCCAAACAGCTGCAATAACGAAACACATAGGCATAATTTAACGTCATCACACAAGGAACAAACCAAAAAAGGAAGAAAAGAGAACTATGATCTAACAGGCAGCAACTTGAGACCTATCTGCAAATTCCATAAATGACAGACGAAATCTTCTGTTCAAGAGAAGCTTATCCAAAGGTTCATTAGAATCTATCAACTGCGTTGATTCCCTTTGCACTAAAAGCCCACTGTCAGGTATGCCCAGTGCCCGGCCCATCATACTGTACTCCTGATAGTCCTTTTTTCTCAAGCTCATAAGTGAGACAAGAGGTTGTGATATCGACATAGAGAAGAATGCTAGCACAAGGACACTTGTCTGTTAAACAATATATTAAGAAAGAAATGCATGATTTAGAAAATGAAAATCGACAAGTGAAATTGAAGGTCAGATGAAGCCAGATCCAACTCATCTGAAGAATTAAAGAAGCCAACATAACAACATAGCAATTAACTAAAAAAAAACCACACACACACACCCCCAGACAAAGCATACCATAATTAGTACTAAAGATCTTGAAATGATTTGAACCATTGAAATATCTTCGTGAGTCTCATTCAGAATGTAAGCAGCCACCCATATCCCTGTGAAGAAAATAATGAAGGCCATAAGTGAACTATTGAGGCAGATACACATACAACTCAAAAAATTAGCAGTTAACCTATCAGCATTGATATGCCAACTAAACCTGGAAATCAGCTGCTTGTAAATTAAACTTCACTCTTTTAGTTGGGCTTAACTCCAGAGTGTTGTGACCAGGAAAATAAGATATTGCAAATCAAAAAACAAAATGGATAAAATAGAATGCATAGGTAGATATTATGTACCAATGGAACAAGTGGAGACTAAAATTCCTCGCCAGAGCTCCTTGAGTTCATGGAATCTAAACTCTATATGCCGGACGGCTCCTGTAAAACCAACCAAAGCAGCAACATACAATGCATGAAGGCAAATAACTGGGACGATCCATCGAGTTCCCATGTGGCAACGGTCGTTTAGAGGCTTTTTCATGTGAATAACTACACCACCAAATTTTTTAATTAATTAGTGAAGAATGATATATGCATTATAGTAGTAATGCTCCAAGAATAATTCAAATAATCATGATAAGACCAATAGATTCATTGGATTGACAATGATGTACATAGTCAGAGGAATAGAATCCCAATTACTACAAATAATAATCCATTAACTTGCAGCTAAATAGTTTGCCAAATTTGATAAGGAAGACCTTCTAAAGATATCAATATTACTTAGTCCCTTAGTCTGCCTTCTTGCGTTCATCTGTTTGTCCATGTAAACAAAAGAAAGTAACAACACAAGCACTTTTACATGGTGATTCTTACATGCTGCACCCACAATCCAGGGCAAGAGAACCAGTGGAAGCAATATAAATGATCGAATGGGTGGCAAACGTCTCCTGAAAAGTCACGAGCATCAAGAGGATAGAATCAGCAAGATTGTCTGCATAGTTGTTTGTATGTACTATAGCTGGAAAGTAAGCATCTTTACAATACAAAATTTTAGGACAAGCTTGTAAAGGGAATATAAGGGTGAAAAACTGGTTTTTCTGATTGCAATGACCAAACCCCTAAGCACAAAGCTGAGGAAAGCTTCCTCCTTCTATTCTGTAGTTTTCTTTTTCTAGATTGAGAACTTTCAACAAGTACACTTTGGTAGAAGCCTTTGGAATATAAAACTCAACCAAAATATTTGAAATAATCTTTGTTTTTCTTGTTTTTCTTTCACAAGTACTAGAGAGGTTATTTTGTCATAACTCTGGGTACACCTATAGCATCTATCACAGCATATACAAGATCGATATTCTAGCACCGTACATGGACTGAACATGCATTAACTTCTTTTATTAACAGCTATGCTGAAATTGACTGAAATAAATATGCATCACTACTATCCCATTATTCAGAAACATTTCACTTACTTAACAAATATGTTATATAGTTGAAATGCCTGTACAATACGACAGCTCAACAGCAAGCCAAATCCTAGTGGACCTTCAACCCAAACTGGGAGCAAACAAACATTAGGATTATCAACTAATGCATGAATGGTATCAAAAAGCAATCACTAGACAGAAGACATAAAACAAGATGCAGAGGTAGTCATTTTATAACAAAAATTACCAGCCCATATATAGCACGAACTCCACCATTGCCTCCTTCTGAACCTCAATAACCCAAGAGACATCTGCAGAGGCCACATTCAACATGAATAAAGATACAGTTGAGAATCACAGTTTGAAACCATGGCCGTTGAATCAGGCAAAAAAAATCTATGAGAGCTGCTGAAGTTATCCATGAAAAATATATGAACAATCTCTTACCACAATTGATAATAAAAGGTTGAAGCTGGCAAAAACTTGTATTGCCACAAGCAAAAAGCTACTGCCTTTAGGCCATGGAATCTTGTGAATTAGATAGGGCCCAACAGCCTTTGCCAGAAGCCTGTAACAGAAAAACTATATATTCAAACATGCCAACAAGCTTCATATATGTACTAGTGGCAATGATATAATATATATGCATCTGGTCCTAATAACTAGAGCATATATTCTTGATGAGAATAGGTAGGACATGCACGGAAAATAAGGCTGCTACAAGAAACTTGAAGGACATGAAAGTGACAGTTTAACAGACTATGTGAGCATAGAATTAATAGAAATGGAACACCCAATCTTGAACTGCCATTCTAACTTTCTCCACCATCTGTCATGATGCAAGACAATTTACAACAGCACAAAATGATTCAGCCTTTAGCAGTAGCACTCCATCCCCTTTCCATGCCGCAGTCCTAACAAAAAATTGTACCATCTATTTGATGCAATTCTCTTTGGGTATTTACATTCATAAAATTTTTCAGATTCTAACTCAGCAACTAACCATTTTCAATTGTGAAAACTTTTCTTTACCTGGATCAACTAAGCTCATCTAGACACGACAAGCATATCATTTCAAGATCCCAAAGAATAGCTTAATTTTACCATTTGTTTCTCCAAAGTATCACTGCAAAATATCCTCATGGCAGAAACATATCCTGGCATAATCTTCAATTAGAGTCTTTATTACCTCATTCCCCTTCCATCACACACAGACTATATCATAAGAAACTAAGAAACAGAATTTTGCATACTATATCACTATATCGACGATGAATTCAGCAGCGAATCCTCAGACTACATAGAAAATTGATCAAACTTCCATTTCAAAGACCAAGAAACCTATAAAATTGTTCAAAGATGTGTTATTTCCAAAAAATTCCCACTTCGAATCAACTAAAAGGTAAACGGTGCAGAGCCCAAACTCTCAAACATATGCACAAGACAAACAGCTGTATACTTATATATCCATTTCAAACTTAAAACAGCTTTTTACAGAGAAGCACGTGGAAAAAGATATCAAAAAATTACAGGATGATAGAGAGAAGAGAGATGGAGATGGCGACATAGTCGCTGGGACAGCCTCCTATTACTGCACAAGTCGCCATTTTCAGATTTCAGCTGCTTTGCTCTGAACTGCCACCAACTATTTGAAGAAATGTCGTATTAAGTACGTAAAAGACAAGTCAAAGTCCACGTACTCCTTGTTTGACTGGCCCCAGCTCATGGGGTCTTGTAAATTTTCATAAAAAATTAAACTATATATTTTCATATTTTATTTTTAAAAAAATAAAAAATAATAAACGGGCCAAAACTTTTTTCAATAAGCCCGATTTAAAACTAAATTTGATGACATCTTATCTTATCTTGTCATAATTTTGTGGTATAATAGTAAATATCCAAATTTAAATAAGACATACCGATATATATAAATGAATTGTGACTCAACTTTGCATGACCAATTCTATTACGGTAGATTCCAATAATATATAATAACAAATACTAACGAATTATGCAATTTGTCTGCTAAAAGTAAAGTTTTAGTGGAACATTCATTATGTATATACATAATAAAATTTGTAAGTTTCCTTCTATTTTTCACAATCTTGATATATGCTTTTCTAGCAAATTATAATTCAAGACGTTATAAACACAAATCATTTTTTATTTGGGATGATAGATGTGATTAATCCAAAATAGTTTATGTATATTTGTGTTATCTTAAAAATAGGTCAAATGATGAGTTTTATGGTTGGAAACCCAACATCAAACGACGAGATAATGTCAAAAGTCGTTACTCAGGTCAGCCAGTGGATAGAGAAAAGTTGCATTTGTGGTGTTGGTCCGTACGAACATATCACATCAGACTCATGTGGTAGATAAGATAGTATTACATATTCTGAACACCAACTAGAGATTAGATCGTAAATTGGGCCAAACATTGAGTCAGATCGACCCAAATAAAAAATACATGGACCCTAAAATTATTTGGTTATTATTTGGTTATAAAGGCACAAAATGGTCATATCCAACGTCTGCATATATCAATATTTAACTTTAAAGTCATTCTATAACATGGTAAAATTCCGAAGGATGACAAGCATGCCTAATTATTGAGATATGATTAAAGCAAAACAGAACTTTTAGGTTGCATGAATTCTTTTTCCTTTGGAATTTACAATACAAACGCTAAGTGGAATTCTTTCTTGGATTGGAAAAGTATTTTCTTCAACCTTTTGGATTACAAAATTTTATATAAAAGATATTTCCATGTTTTCCCTTCTAATCTGTTTTATCAGCAGAAGGAAGTATGGCTATTAGAAAGATCAGGGCTTTGGATGTCAAGAAAGCTCGTCAGGAGCGTTTTCCTGTAAGATTGTGCATTTGAATTCCCAGATGAATCCTGTCTATCCATTCCTTTCTGAATCTTGATTGCATCCTGTATGGCCCCTATAATTTCTTGCATTCTTGGCCTGGAGAAGCTGTGTTGTTCAACACATTGGATTGCAACTTCTGCTGCTCTCCAGATGGACTCGATTTTCACACTCCCTTCAAGTGTAGGATCTATAATGCTAATTACATCTCCTTTCCGGATCAATGATCTTGCCTACAAAAGAACAGCATCTTGATCATTGAAAGAAACTTCCTGAGTGTATTCTTGAAAATTAAAAATGCTTACCCAGTGGACAATGCTCCAGTCTGCGCCATATTCCTCTGTCGAGACGGGCTTTCTCCCTGAGATAAGTTCTAGCAGAACAACCCCAAAACTATAAACATCACTTTTTTCAGTCAGTTGTTGATTTGCATAGTACCTTGTAGGAAAGAACGATAGTCAGTTTAATTTCAAGAGGTAAGATTATTACATCTCCAAGCCATAAAAGACAAAAAGGGAAGAAGAGAAAATTATTCTTACTCAGGGTCCAGGTACCCTACTGTTCCTCTGGCCACAGTTGATACATGTGTCAAGTCTTCTTCAGCTTGTCTTGACAGTCCAAAATCTGATACCTTTGCTCTCATATTTATGTCCAGGAGAATGTTGCTTGTTTTAACATCACGATGAATTATACTAGGATTGCATCCGGTGTGTAAGTACTCCAGACCTGATAAATTTTCAGTTATTTTAGATGAGATATTGAGATCAAATTTGTGCATGGAAAAAGGGAAGAGTTCAGTTTTCAACCTTTAGCTGCGTCTTCAGCAATCCGAAGACGTGTTAGCCAGTCTAAGTGCTTCTGGTTGTCTAATCCTGACAACAAGTCAATGTTAATTTACTGTTATCATTAAAAGAATCAAAATCTTACCATTTTAGTGCACAGGTTCAGACCATGTATGTGATCCCGAAGGGTACCATTATGCATGTACTCATAAACAAGCATGCGTTGATGCTCTTCTTCGCAATATCCAATTAAAGGAACCAAATTTCTGTGATGGATTCTTGACAGGAGCGCAACCTGTAAGAATGCATCCCCAGGCATCAAGGAATGAATTTCCATGTAGAGTTCTTGATATGTAAATGATTATAAACTTGGTTTGAACAAAAGCATCAAAGAGGGGTCAAGACGAGTACCTCTGTAATGAATTGTTTGGTCCCATGAATAGATGAATCTGCCATGGTTTTCACAGCTATCTCCTTCCCATCCCTCATTGTTCCATAGTATACTCGTCCAAAACTTCCTTTCCCTATTTCCTTTGAGAAATTACTTGTGGCCTCTTCTATTGCCAGGAGTGGAATATAGTACACTACACCTTCATCCATTAAAGAGCCTCCTCTTGCAATTGAATAGGCCATCAATGGCTTAGTGCTGGTTCGCCAAGAATTGCCTGATAAGAAGTTCCAAATCCTTTGGTATGAGCTAGAACAGGAAATGTACATAGATTAAAGCTTAAGAGCAGGAACCTGCGTCACTCTTCTGTGATGTAGTTCTTGTCCTAAAATGACGAAGCAATAGTATGCTTCCGATGGATAGAACAAAAAGAACAGACAGCCCTGCAACTGAAGCTCCAAGTACTAATTTGTTATGTGTTTTGGTCACTCGTCTAAGATGAGGGTTCCCCTCATACCTGTAACAGAAAGATACAGGTAAAATATTCATGGGGTAAACCATAGTTGTCTCTTCAGTTAGTTGTAAGAATATATACTCACCTAAAAGTTAACTTTCCTCTCAACAATGATGGAGGTATTTCCCCAGTCAAAGAGTTGTTCTGTATGTACCTGCAAGAAAAATAATACCAGGCAAACGCAGGCATCGGTGTATAGACATAACAACCTTAAACTTAGTAAATCGCTTAAGACACAAGTCAATTAATCAAGATACAAAAAAACTAATCAAGTCTATCCAGATTATCACATACAATTCTTGTAAGCTTGGCAAACTTCCCAGGTATGAAGGTAATGAACCAGTGAGTCGGTTGTTCTCTAGATGGCTGCATAGACCGGACATCATTTAGACAGGATCAAAAAAGTTCATTTGGTCTAAAAACATCACTTTGAGTGTAGAGCTTACAGTATTTTCAAATTGACAAGATTTCTCATGTCTGGAATTTCCCCACTGAGTGAGTTTCCATCTAACCACCTACACAAATAAAAGAACTCAAAGTTATAGTTCAGACAGAGAGTTTAATTTGTGGTACAGTCACCTAATCTTACAGTTCTGTCAACCCTTCCATTTTCTTAAGCTCTGGTGGAATTTCACCCTTCACATTTTTGCCTGACAAAAGACTGTTTAAAAGAGTCAGATGTAATAATTCTAAGCTTCCATGTTACCTAAATGGCCTATTTAAGGTAAAGGAGGAACAAACATTTTTCTCGATTTCATGGAAAAGAGTTTGCATTGACAAGATTTAATGACTTACATCTTGGTGACCCTTGGTGGTGTGCTAGCGCTGCAAGCCACCCATTCCCAAGTTGTCGGAATACAAGGATCGCCACCTTCCTTAGACAATTCACTTTGTGCAGACATAGAACGCAAGGCATTGAGGTTGCTCACTTCCATACCAAACAAGAAACTTATGAGGTCCGCTAGACAACACATACTATGTTTTTAGTTGAAAAACAATAACGATGAATCATACTCCTACCATCTTGTTCATCTGTCTTAGCCTCAATCTTCACATATCTGCTGATTTCCATTGCATTCAGCAGCGGACCTCGGGTAGAATCCTGGGTTTTCACAAACGAGAAAGACAGCAGAAAGTGAAGTGATACATTCATGTAGCTAGGCTCATACAATGTATAACTTCCATTAGCATTTTCAGCTATGTTGACTACAGCATTGCTGTAGTCAGGCACGTAAGGCTGCTCCATTTTAAATTTCCGGGTTTCATTCTGTCCCAAATCTTCAATCTCAGCAAAGTATGCATAAGCTCTAGCATTAGCTGGAAAATCCTCTAGAGTCAACCTGTAGTTGAGTCTTCCTTTAGTGCCCACAACTGCAGTTTGCATAACTTTAACAGGTGGATATTCTTTCGTGTTTACATCAATGTGTTTCGTCGTGCTGATTCTCTCCGTCCCGGGAGCCACTCCTACTAAAAAATTCGGCCTCTTAGCAAGATCAGAATGCCATATACGATCATAGGGATCGTCAGGATACCTGAGAGTAACCCTCATTAATTTGATGAATTTGCAATAAGGATACCTATAGAACGCATAATTATTACAAAAAACTAAGGCATCAGCTACGGCTAATCTGCAGTTGATCCGAAAAATTCGTGGCCGAACCATTGTGATTGATTACTTTGTATTCAAAGAGCTCATAACTAAATTTGTGCATATTCAATGACTCGCCATAAAGTCCTCAAAAAAAAGGGATACCTTATTGCTTCCAAGCTTGGAGCCCCAAAATTCAATCTTTGTGCCACTTCCAAGTAGAAATCATCTTCATAATCAGTGGCATACATAGACAGGTTTAGCGGCCTCATCTCAAGAGTCGACATAAATGGCGAACCTGTCGTTGCACAGCACAAACACACATCCACTGATTGAGATGTTGCCCTGATGATCATTTCTTTAACATAAACTCTAGAAGCTTCCATCACCGCGACCGTCGACCACGATGTTGCATCCAGGTATAGCTGAAACTTCGGATATGTTCCTCCAGACATAGAAGTCCCATATAGAAACGTTGCTCGGACAATGTATCGCCTTCTTTCCTCTGTGTTTAGAGTGTAACAGTATTTCTTCTTGTCTGTTGGGAAATCTCGTCTCGTTTGATACTGTAATATGTTTCCATTTCTGTTTTCCACTCTCACTGATTTGCCTTGGCTTGTGAAGGCAGCATCAGAAGTCCATTCCAAGCCAGTAGTTTGGTCTGTATGATTACTTGTGCCTCCACAGTCTATGCTGATGAACTCTGCATATAAATTGTTTTTAGCCTCTATTAAGGATAATTTCACTGTCTTTAAAAGGACAAGAGTTAAGTGATAGATTTAAGGAGGAGTTACCTGAAACCTGGCAGAAAATGGATGGAATTAAGCAAAGTAAGGTGAAAAAGAATGGTGAAAAAGAAGCCATATTGGAGATCAGAGGCAGAGAAAGTGGTTTTTTCCCCTGATATTTTCTGTATATTTTTGCTTCAGATAATAAATGGATAAGGCCAAGCTGAGCCACTGAGCCTCACCAGTCAAGACTCAAGTCTTCCTTCTTCACTTATTATTAGCTTTTTTGTTGATTGGTGAGTTTGTGCAATGTTCACTCACAGTCCAATCTTTTCTTTGGTTTTGACTTTCCCTAGAAAACAAACAAAAAGAATAGTTGTTAGGGCTTTGTTTTCAAGTTTAGTTTTTCCAGCACTGAAAAATGATATTATATTTGATTTGAGTTCGAGAGCAGTCCTTCGAAATAATCAAGGTCAATACTTCGGATTAATAAGTCGAATTAATTGAGTGGACCAAAACTCCTAAATTCCAAAATCGCTATAAAACATTAGGTTTGTTGGAGATGTCCAACAAAAAATCTTTCAACGCTCAAACTAATAGTCGATACGATGAAGTCAATGTGAGCCTAAGTATAAGTTACTTAGAATAAAAATAAAAATAACTTTTGCAAATTTAGAAATATGGTAGCTATTGGTATTTATTTAAGGTATCAGTTATCAAATATGTAATGACTAATACAGTATGATCCTAAACATCCACAACTTTTTGAATTAATAATGAAAATAAATTGAATCGAATTTTAAATTCAACAACCCAAACCCAACCCTACTTAAAAAGAAGTGGGGCAAATTTGACCTTTTTCAATACCCTCCCATCAATGTCACAAGAGTAAATCTCTTTGTTTGCTTTCTAACTCAAATTCTATTGATATGATGAATTACTTTGAAATATGGAAACAACACAAAATATAGCTACTCCTAGTGGGGTCCTAAGCAAGTGAGAACCTGAGAAATGCCAAGCAGTGTTTCATTTCACTTGCACGATAAAGACTATTATTTTTCCACACAATTCCACTAACTTCCCAAGTCTTGTACTCAACGTGTGACAAGCGTGTCAAGTAGGAAAACACGAAAACTTTCCTTGTATACCTAACCATTGATTACGAGTGAACTACAGAAACATTTGCTGGTCTTACATTAATAACATTTGACTTTTTTACCTCAAAGTTCCAGAGTTCACTGTCTTTGAGCATTGATTGTGTTTTCCAACTATTCAAGCAAGATCATTTTTACAGTAATAGTGCGGACAACTACCATACGTTGTACCCCATTTTTCATTAACCGCATAATTAGATAAAAGGTCAGCCGGGGATACTGATGGAGGGGGACAGTAATAGTATAGTTTCACATGCAGCAAGATTTGGGTACAGCAAAAAAGAACTGATTCCATGCAAAGAATGAGTAATGAAAGATGGAAGTGCAACATTATTTCCCTCTTTACTTGTGGAAATCACTTTTGCTTTTAGTAATACTGAGGATCTCTTCTTGTTTTCCTCGTTCTGGACCAAATTGTCTCTCCATAAAGTTTGAAAATGATGCTGAGCTAAAATTCATAAAAGGGACCGGACATTAATTAGCAAAATGGTCCAAGGAATCTTTCTTTTTGAAAAACATTTGTCTGTAATAAACCTCGTCAAACATGGACAGGTCCCATTTGATTCTCACTGTTTGAGGTGAAAATACAGCTAAAAATGTTTGATAGAATTTGGACATTATTGAATTTTATATTCTCAAGAGCATAATAGCTAGTCTACGAGTTTTTTAGCCTTTCTGCCATGACTGCCCACAAAACCAAAGAGTCTCTGAAAGTTTTTCCAGCCCAGAAACACAAGAATAGTTTATCTTTATCCCATCCATGGTAAATTTATATTGATTTCAAAGACATTAGTGGCTTCATGTAAATATAGGCTTACAGGGACAACCTTAATTCAAGAAACTATTTTATTTCTTGCTTTGTTTTCATAGATCAGTCTATAGGTTCAACTCTCTAAATATATGAATTCCGATCAGTCTACAGAATCAGATATTCATGGTTGAGAATAAGTAATCCAGCTAAATTGGAGACAAAGGGGAAGCCATCCTTTTCTTTTCTTGTGCTTGCGTGGATTGTTTAGGTGTCTGATACATTCACGCTGAACATAAAAACACAAACATAGCGTAGCGATAGGAGTCAAGGTCACCACTACTTCCTTCCTTCTTCAATTATCAAATAAAAAAATAAAATGAGGTGGGGGGTGGGGGGCACGCGGGGGGACATGTTCTTATATCAAGAAAACTGTGTCCTGAACTTTCCTTCTGATCTTGTTTTTCTGTTCAAATCCCCAGTTGTCTGGGAAGGATAAGGATTAAATCTGGCCGAGACCAGGAAGAAAAACGGGCCTAGCTTTCAATATGTTGTGATATCTCAGGTGTAGGCCCATTAGTACAAGAACTTGGGTTGATGAGCCTAAGAACAGGGTCCTGTTGGTTGTTACATTCCTCATGTATTCGACTTGGATCTTAAAACTAGTTTGGACTGCTAATTTAACCTTGTGAACTGAATGCCGGCCCAAGAGTCTCGCATTCTTGTCTTATTTCTCATTTATGTTTTTATAGATAGTTTTTTATATATGCTGTCATAAATATTATTTGATTATGTAATGGAATAGTACTTCTTATTTTTATTTTTGCGTCCGATTATAAAACATCTTGTGTTGTTACTGTATAATAGTAGGGAGAACTTCGGATCTCGCCTAAACACTAGAAGGAATTCATTTTAAAAAGATAAAAGAAAAGAAAATTCTTGCCTACTAACCCTCTTCACCCCCCTAACAAGTGAAAAGAAAAGAAAATGACTAGAAAATACATTGCCTAATTCTTCTTCCAAGGCATATACCTTAAGAACAAATCACTAGAATTATTAAGAAGAATAAAAGTGTAGTAATCAAGAAACACATGAGCATAAGAAGATTTTGAGGGTGAAATTCCCACTTTTGATTAAACAAAGGAAAAGGAAAATACTCCACTTAAGAGAAGTTGCATGGAGTTCATCCTCCCAATATGTTAAGAACCAATCATTCTCCAATTCTCTCTTTAGCCAAAAGGAACTTGTTAGTGGGCATTTTCCTTTTTTGAGCCATTGAGGGTTTTCCTTTTGAAAAACCTACCCCACCTCTCTCTCTCTCTCTACCCCACTCCCAAAAGTCATGCCTTTAAACCCTACCCTTTTGCTTCAAAGTTGAAACCCTTCTTTTCATTGTGTATAAAATATGTAGTATTGTGGGTGTCCTTTTTGCAAAAAGCTAATAACCCATTAATCTTTTGCAACAAAAGTTGAATAGAAATGTGTAGAATGACATGATTAGACCATGATTTGCATACAATTTAATTAAGCTAATCACCCCTTGAAAAAATATATTTCAATTAACTGCTCCAAATTTACACATATTGCAGCTTAAATTTCTAAATAATACTATAATAATTCTCACATTTGCAAATAAATTGATCATAAATTCGAATTTCATAGCAGATAGTTGAGAAACCAGCAAAAACCCTTTTTAAAAAATCCATTTTTTCCCTTAGTTTGAATTTGTATGTCTAGAATTTTCCTTTTCCTAGTGGTGCAAGAGGGCTCAATTCTTGACTTGACTTGACTTATGCCATAGACTCAATGAAACAAGTAAAATAAGAAGTGGGCTTTTGGGAAAAAGTTAATTAAAAATAGTTCAACAACATATATAGATATATATACATATATATATATACTATAACAATAGTGGAAATGGAAATGGAAATGGTTCATCCACTTTTGAGCCTCAAAGTAACATTTATACATAGTGTTAATTGAGTCACAACATGCTGAGGTGCTGCAATTGCACAATGTATGGAGAATTTGCAAATGATCACTAGTCAATAGTGCAAGCCATGTTCCACCTTTTTTATAATTTTAAATATATTTCGGATAAAAGGTGAGAATTTAGTGTTTGGGGAGCTGCCACCTTACCAGCTAGCCAGCTCAAGATAAAGGTTGATCATTACTCATTAAAGTTGTGGGAATTTAAATATAATATATATATATATAACAATATTAATTGAATTTAATCTAAAAAATTTAAATAATTCTAATTAAGACAAGACATGATATTTATTTGAATTGCAACTTTTGCTACTTGAATTAAATATTATTATCAATGTCATAGAATTTCATATGCGTCACAAGTCACAACATTAATCAGAAATACACTCACAATGATTGATTAAGTCCACCATAGTTTAAACTTATCCAAATAAATGAAGTACAAGTCATTAATTTATTTTATATGACTTGACTTTTTTTTCTAAAATTTTTTCCATCCAAACTTATATAAATTAATATTCTAGAATATATAAAATAAACAATTAATATTCTATATTGACATTAAATCATCATCTCATTTAAAAATATAATTTCACACATAAAGTGATACTCCATCCATCCCGAAAGATGTCAATTGACTTAAATAAACTTTCATAGTAATTTCTTTAGTTAATTTAAGAAGTTAAATTATATCGTTGCAAAAGGATTTCTCTGTCGAATTTTTTATCATGTATATTATATCTGAAGATACTCAATTTGTTATTTTAATTTTTAATAAATGGAAAGTAGTCATAAAAAAAAAATGTATTTACTTTGTTATTATTTTTCACAATCTTAATCAACACTCACACAACTTGACAATGAGTAGATATTTTTCCCCCTTATCAAGATTCTTATAACACATGCAAAATTAAATTGGAACAATTTTTTCTCTATTTTTTTTTTTTTTTTTTGGTTTTTTAAAATATTTAGGAATCATCTTGTAAGTCATTCAAGTTGGAGGACAAGTTGTTGGAGAAAAGCGTGAAACTCACGCTCCAACAACATGGAGACAACTAGGGCTTCTAACTTCACTTGATGGGGATGTATTGTCCTATGCTGGTTTCCATAAAAAAGAAAAAGAAAGAAAAGTTTTTGTCATTTTCACAATCTAAATACATATATTTTTTATATCAACGAATAATTTATTTTTTTAAAATTTACTATGTTAATGTTGTATCGAATTGGGTCCGAGGTTCTTTTCGAAAATTATTGAATGATGGATTTCTATTCTAGGAACGCATCCGCATAGAAATAATGCTCGAATTAAAAAATAAGTAATTATATACTTTTTCAATGATTGGTATTTATACTAGCTGAGCCTTTAATTAGTTTGAGCCTACTAGGGTTAGGAAGCCCACCTTATGTAGATTTAGTGAATCGTTCTGATTAATCATATTGGTCCTTTTATTATGTTTTTTTTTTATATGCTCTTGGAACCGTATCTGGACATATCAATATCCTTCCAACAAATTAATTTTTAGGTAGTAGTTTTTGCACACTCAATTATGTGTGTGTTAAAATTTGTGTAGTGTGAAGCAACTAATTATATAATATTATAACTTTTTAATAATTTCTATGGATTTATCTGGATTTTTTGGATAAATTGAAGGAACGGGTGAAGATGTAGTAAAATAATTGAAAAAAATAAACAGTTAAGTTAGAGAGGGAAAGAGGAGAGAAGAGAAACTATTATGTCGCTATTTTTTTTAAGTAATATTACTTTTATCAACTTTTTTTTTAAAAAAAAAAAAACTCTGGCGCTTTTTAGGTAGTATATATAATTACTTATTAAGTTTATAAAAAAATAAAAGTATATGAAATTCAGTTGTTATATAATATATTCTTCAATCGATATTATTGATCCTTACTAAGAAATAAAAAATAAAATAAAATAAGGATGAAAAGTAAAAAAGAAAGAGATGTAAAAATAAAAACAACTTTCGAGACGAAGAACACTAAGTAAGAGCAAGAAAGATCCATCAAAAAATTACTCTTTTTCGACAAAAAGAAAAATTTAAATAAAATTGATGAAATGAAAGAAATTCGAGTGAATAAAAAAATTTTTTTTACTAATTGTGGGGTCATTTGATAATGGAATTCTACTAATGCAATTACAGAATTATTCCACTAAACAAATGTTAATTAGTAGCTGAGCCCTATTCTAGCAAGTACATTAGTACAAGGTGCTTTTGTAAACATTAAAAATGCTTTGCTAATAGGTGAATGATTGGGCATCTTACAAAGAAAACTATATTTAATCAATCTAGTAATAGGGATTCTTGAATGATTATTTTATAAGTGGGGTAATTTTTTTTCTTTTTTTTTTTTTTTGGGTTTGGGTGTTGGGGGGTAGGGGTAGGGGTAGGGGTGGGGGTGGAAGTTTTACCAGCTGTTCAAGAAATATTGGCTCAAGTAAAGAAAGTGCACAACAAAACAAGGTTCTTTGTCCACCAATTAAAGCACAAAATGTTGCAAGAATTAGTTTTATACTTATTCTTGGATTTTATTTAAAAATTATATTAAATACATATTTTATTTGAAGTGATATTTTTTTTATTTTATTTTCAATTATTTATTTCTTTTTTATAAATTTCGAAGTTGAAACATAACGTTAAAATTATTTAATTTATATATTTGTCGAATTCTCAATCACTTTATTTTATCACGAAACCATCCACAATCCAAATGGAGTTATTGTTATGAGTTCGCTGTGTTAGACAAGTATTTTTACTCTTAAATAAATAACATCCAACGAAATTCAAATACATAGGTGATATGAAATTCCAAACATTCAGATACATAGGTAGTAAGATATATTCTCAAGCGTGTTTTCTTCCTTTTTTAACAAGATAGACTTTATTTTAAGACATAAGGGTTACTGAATATTGAAGGATCTTTATTTGAAAAAACCCAATATTGTGACGAGTCTCGTGGCAGATTTTGATACTTTAAAAACTTGAGATCTCATATATTCCCTTTTTTTTTTTTTTTTATCAATGTTACTATATCTCTATTTTATTTTCCTTTTTTTTTTAAATTAACTTTTTTTTTTATCAATGTTACTATATCTCTATTTTATTTTCGTTTTTTTTTTAAATTAACTTCTCTATAAGGAAAGGTATTATCACATGAAATTAAATGTTGGGGTAAATAGCTTGTGATGTGTAGAATTGCTTTTCCCCCTAATTATTGCCATTTTAAAGCAATTATGGATTTGCCTTGGGAATAAATACATGCAAAAGGCTCTTGTCTTGGATACCCCATTAGCTAATTGTTGCTCAAAGTCTTCCAAACATCTTCTCAACAACAAATGATGAATCTCTCAATCACTTTATTTTTTTCCCCATCTTTCTTGCAAAGTGATGGAACAACAAGGATAATACATCTTGACATGGGCATTTATAATAAAGTATTTAAAGGTAGAATTAACAAAATATTTGAATAATAAAAATTGTGTTTTTGTTGTCGAAATTCTATTGAAGGAATAGTGATGAAAATTTTTTGATGCCAAAAAAAAAAGTTTGGCAAGTAACTTTAATATACACCTCATCCATCTTGAAAATATATAGAGATTTTTTCGACTCATCATGAACAGTTTGTTCAGAATTTTAAATTCAAAAATCACAATTAAACACAAAGATTATGCTTATTATGAGACTAAAATCAAAGGCATCTCTCTCTTTTAGGAGAATAACGATGTCGATGGATTAAATTAATTATTGTCTAATGTAATATAAAATATTTTAACTAATGATATTTAGCATACTTAACAACAAAAAATAAGTAAAAAAGTATATTCATTTAAAACTAAGTCATAAAAATAAATGATCTTAGCTTCATACTTAATATTAAAAAAACTATGAAAGGAAAATCATATACTACTAATTCATTGGCTATTAATCAACTATTGGGTATAGAAATTAGGCAAAAAATATGATATGAATTAAAATTTTAAGCAATTAATTAAATTATATATTAAGGAATAAAATTAAGACTTTTGTATTTGACTCACAATAAACTACAAACGAAAAAATAAATAAAAAGCTTTAATAACCATAGTAAAAAGTCATAACAAATTATGTATCTATTTTCACTAAAAAATAAATAAGCATAATTCTCCCTGAAAATAAAAAGACATAGGAAAGAACATATTTATTAGTTATAACATCTACAATTGGCTGAATCTCGAAACTTTTTAAAATTAATCATAAATTTTATTGAAATAAGTGAAACTCCCTTCTTAGAATCCTATACGAGATTTTGTTGAGTGATATTTAGTTTAATGACATAAGCTTCATGCATCAAATATGAGGTTGAAGATTCAAATTTAATGAATTTTTGATGTGCATATGTACAGATAATAAAATCGTATATAAATTTTTATTATTATTAATAAAAATATATGATAATACTATATTATTAAAAATTAACTGTATTGAAGTGCGAATATTACCTTGTAAACAGCTAATATCAATTCTTGCAATAAACCATAGTATATAATTAAATGTTTAGTCCAAAGCAAAGTGTGTACTGTATCTGTATGGTGTCCACATAGACCGTTAACTACAAGCTATATAGCCGGCGCCAAATATTCTGTGTTTTCTTCCTGCCCTTAAAATTTCAAGACTCTCTCTCTATTTTTAAACAAACACACTGTCTCTCTCTCTCTTGCATCCTCGCACATACTATAATTATCAATATAGTATAATATATATACACACCCAACACGTACACACTTACTTGTATTTGTTTTTTGTGTAGCTTCAGTACTGATCATCACTCTTTTGTCTTTTCTTGAGCTCAAAACCTGACCTTTCTTGATGGATTCAAGTGGGTTTTCTTCACCGAGGACCGATTGTTTTCCGGCGGGTCTTCGGGTTCTTGTGGTGGACGATGATCCTACCTGGTTGAAGATTCTTGAGAAGATGCTTAAGAAGTGCAACTATGAAGGTTTTTTTCTGTTCTTTTCTTTGTTTCCCTGTAGCTTTGTTGAAATGCAATTGTCCTTTTGTTTTGGTTCACTGGTTCTTGGCTGGTTTTGTTTTTATGGTTTCTTTTGTTGGTAAAGACTGTTTCTTTACGGGTATGCTGCTTAATATGTTGATTGTGTGCTTGGGGATGATGAATTATTGTGATAGTTAAACTCTCTCTCTCTCTCTCTCTCTCAAAACCTATTTGGGGTGTCTGTGTGTGTGTGTTGGGAGGCTGGGGCTTGGTTGTTTTTCTTTTTTTTTTTTCCCCTTGGTTTTGGGGGGGGGGGGGGGGGTGGCGTTGTGGGAAGAGGTTTCTTATTGGTACTCTGTGTTTGAGATGGTGGAAGTTTAATTATGTTATATTTGTTAGCAGGATGGTTTAGTGCTTAGGGCTTAGAGTGTAGCCAGAATAGAGAAAAACATAAAGGAAGTATTTGGAGCTTAGATTTTAAACTAGGGGCTGTCTTATGTTGGAGTTGAATTCTCCTACCCTGCGTAAGGCTTGAAAATAAATGCTTGTAGCAAATTTCACCTGTTATGTTTTTTAACTGTGCGATTAGTTCCAGTAAATTCCAGTGAGGAAATGAAAAGGAATAGAATAGGAAACTGAAGCTTTATCTGACTGATAGTTATTGCAATTTTTGCCTATGTGGTTTGTGGCTTTATTCTGGCTTAATTTCTGCTGAAGCTATACGAGATCAGTGAGAGAGAGAAGGGAAAAGATATGGAATCTTCCTTGTTTTCTTTAGTCCATTTCAACAGTTTTATGTGGTATAGTTACACTTATTAAATTATGTCAGATGTTCTGTGTTTACTGCTAATCTATTTTTAGGCTTACATCACATCCAGTTAGAACTTACCACCATCATGAAGTCGGACGTTTATAATGATGGAAGAACACTGTTTGATATAGCTGAAGATAAGGAAGTGGTTTTGGTATGATGTTCATTTTGTTGGTTCTGCTGTGACTATTGCATAATTGCTGGTTGGAAGTCTGCAAGGAAAACTAGAGTTCAATAACAAAAAATGCATGGTTCACAAACAGACTAAAAAACTTAAGTTGCCAAAGATGGGGTTTCACATAAACTATTTTTTTTTTCGTTCTGGTGGTGGACAAGGTTTTATCTGACTAGTTTACTAAAGTAACTAATATGTTCTTCTAGAAACAAATATCGGAAGGTGCAAATAGACTTCCAGAATCCAGATTACTCAAACGCGCCGCCTTGGATATTTTGGATAGTAATCTGCTAGGAGCAGGAATTTACAAATCTTATTTATATGCTTGATTGATATTTTACAGCATGATGTTGATGAATTCAAGAGTTCTCTTTTCTGTGATTACTCATCAAAGAGAGCTACAATCTGAAATTAGAAAAGTGAAAATCCTCTGATTTATGATGTGGTATGTTGTAACTACGGTGAATTTGAATTTATTTATTTATTTATTTATTTTTTCAAATTACCAACATTTCTTGAAGTCTGCCTCTGATATTTGAAGAACTTGGATATTAGAACAGGAAGTGCTCTGAGAAAGGTTGCATTCAACCTGAAGTGAGGCTCTTCAATGTATATACTTCGTTTACCTTACAAATAATTGAACTTTTATATCTTTTCCCCCAAAATTTCAGCGGCTTACTTTCATGCAACTTTCCCCTGCTTCTGCTATTGAATTGATGAATAGCAGCCTAATGAAGATGATCTACTCTAGAGATATAGTTTCTCCCATCTTGAGCTGCAGCATAACTTATCCAATATTAAAAGTTTTTCACAAGCCATGTTGTTGGCTTTGTTAATGAATGTTGAAGGGGTCTTGGTTCAATATACAATATAATAGCTAACAAGGATTATGATCACTTCAGCTTCATATGTTGAGGGGTCTTGTGTTCATGCATTATGATGTCCAAAGCTGAAAACAGAAAATCTTTCACTACGGATATATTTAATATTTCCATGTCCACAATTCTGGTTGTTTTCCCAGTCATGATCTTCATAAATAAGACTATTCTGACCTGTGGTTTTGCCAGTATGTTGTTTCCTTTTTTCTTTTTTCTTTTTCTTTTTGATGGGGATTTCTTACCAGGTTTATATTTAACTTCCTATTTGAAATTTCCTCCTTTAAGTTGAAAATCTGCACTACTTTCCCAATCCTTCTCCAACGGCTATTTCTGTGAGTTTCAGTGACAACATGTAATTTGGCAAGGGAGGCACTTGACTTGCTTCGTGAAAGAAAGGATGGATTCGACATTGTAATCAGTGATGTCAACATGCCTGACATGGATGGTTTCAAGCTTCTAGAACACGTTGGTCTCGAGATGGATCTACCTGTCATAAGTTAGTTTCTGTCTTCCATTTCTGTTACTGTTTTCTGAACTAGTTATCTTTTGTACAGTTTCCAATTCATTGTAATGAACTTTAAGACATAAACAATGAACCTATGCAGTGATGTCCGTTGATGGAGAGACGAGCAGGGTAATGAAAGGTGTTCAGCATGGCGCGTGTGATTATCTGCTTAAGCCGATAAGAATGAAAGAGCTTCGAAACATATGGCAACATGTGTTCAGGAAAAAGATACATGAGGTGAGAGATATTGAAGGCCATGAAATCTTTGATGAAATTCAGATGATGAGAAGTGGAACAGAGCAATCGGACGATGGCTACTTGTTTTGTGCAGATCTTGTTTCAGGAAAGAAAAGGAAGGATGTTGATAACAAGCATGATGATAAGGTAGGTGGTGATCCTTCCTCTGTAAAGAAAGCACGGGTTGTTTGGACTGTGGATCTTCATCAGAAGTTTGTGAAAGCTGTGAATCTGATTGGATTTGAAAGTAAGTTTATCGTCTTCATTATGCTTTAAATTAGCTGTTATATCATTACCCATAAAAGTGAAACCTTAATTTTTCCTTTCATTGTCTGTACTCTGAACAGAAGTTGGCCCCAAGAAAATACTTGACTTGATGGGAGTGCCATGGTTGACTAGAGAAAATGTTGCTAGTCACTTACAGGTAAATGCTATCCTCTTTCTTTTGCTAAATTGCAGGAGCTTATTGTGTATTCTTTTCATCTTCATTATCTTCATTCTATTCAAGATGATATTCATGAAAAGCTACCAATTTCAGAATCCTAAAGAATTCTTTTGTAATGCTTCCAGAAGTACCGGCTCTACTTGAGCAGATTGCAGAAAGAAAATGAGTTAAAAGCCACATTTGGTGTTACTAAGCATCCTGATATCTCTTCAAAAGACCCTGCTGGAAATGTTTGCCATCAAAATCCAATCACTCAGAATGCCACCACTGTGCAACAAAACATTCTAGCAAATGAAAGCTATGCTGCTTCTGGACATAAGATTCTTATCCATAATGATGAGCCAAAAATCTGCGAGGGAAATGTGAAAGGAATCCTTTCTATGTCAATGACAGAGCCCAAGAAAGCTCTCTTTGGAGACGCGTCTGATATTCCAAAATGCAGTACCTCAAGGATCAATTTCAATAACTCTTTTGGACCGCTGGATTCAGATGTAAAGTCTGAACCTCAAATCCAAGTTCAGTATTCTTGGAGCACCAATGTTCAATCAGTTCAGCTCAAACAAGAGCATAGACCACATTTCCATTCAAAGAATAGGTATGATCACCTTCCACTGTCCATGCATCACATCCAAATTGATCCTGTGGAACCTAGTGTGGCCCATAATCCTGGAACTTCAAGCAAAGAATCTGACAAGCCAAAACAAGCTGGACTGGGGCCTTCCTATGGCCATAGCAGAAACCAAGGTATAGAGAAAGTAACTAAAGTCAAAAGTGCTGCTGCCTTGTTTTCTGTTCAACCTGAAAGCCATTTGACAGACTGTCATGCAATTGATCCGATTCCATGTTCTTTGTGGAACACAAAGAACCAGAACTTGGAACAGAATCTCTTTGATGATCTAGAATCTTCCCAGAGAAACTTGATGGTTGGAACTGGATCAGCTCTTAGGTTGTGGAATGAAGAATTCAATGATTATTCCTCTCAACGTGATTTCTATCCACCAAATGCTTGCTTTGGGAATATAGAATCGTTTGGCTACAACTATCATCAAGAGCTCATTTCTGATGTTCCACCACACTTGTATGATTCGTTGAAGTTCGACCATGAGTATCCAAGTGATCCAGTGGAATATCCTGTAATAGGCCAAGGTCTATTTATTGCATGACCTTCACTATTTATTAGGAAATATTGCTTGTTGGGTATCTTTCATTAAAGAAAAGGCAACTTTCTAATATTCAAGTTGCCTGGAGTGTAAAGAAACTATGTTCTGCTTTTGATGTAGTGGAGCCCCTCTTGGTAATGGACATGGATGTTACAGCTCCTGCAGATGAATTTCAATTGGAGTGAGAAAAGAAGTGATTTTGCTTTGTATTTCAACTTGTGCACGCACAAAGCATCTTAGGATTAGACTGTTGCAGTGCATAAGTTCAAGAGAATCAAGGGTTCACCATTAGAGATATAGTTGCTCAGTTATGTTTGACATTAGAGTGTTAAGAAACTATTGTTCTCATATATCCATTCCATCATCCACCGAATCAGTGGCACTTACTAAGTATGATAATACAAACTTTTGACCTTTCCTATTTTTCATCAGCTATAAAGGGTGTAGAAGCAATCTTGCTGCTATAACTGATCTAAAAAAATCATATCACCTGAAACATTTCCTTCTCATGAAGAATTTTTCCTACAGAGGAACAATACATAAAGCACAAAGCAATCAGAGATGGATATCTGGAGAAATATTTTCAGGCACTCTCCTTCGAAAAAGATTTGACAGAATAGGGGGGAGGGTTGGTCTTTCCTGTAGTATGTCTTGCATTGTCTGTCTTCATTTAAAGTTCCCAAGGAGGTCTTGAATCATTATCCTGAACTTTGAAAGCTGCCCTATCTTGAATTTTTTCAGAACAAGGTTTCGTTGTTAGGATCTGCAAAAACTGCAAGTATGAAGGATAGTAATTCAAGATATAAGTTTAACTCAAAACAACTCAGACTTTCTAGTAGTGTTGGCAGAAGTCAGCCTTACACATTTGTAAATACTCATAATATTGTTGGACTTGCAAGTTATATCCTCACAAAACAAACTAGGCACAAAAGAGGACAATCAACTAAAGTGATCCAACTGAAACATGATACCTTTTTGCCTTACTTTCTTGGGGATTCTATTATAAGAGGAATCTCTGCATTATTTGGAGCTTAGCAATGGATTGGTGTAAATCCTTTAAACCACCAGTTGTTGCTTTCAGCTGCACCAAAGGCATGCACAGGCAATTTAAGAATACAGGTCATTTGGAAACCTGTGATTTTGCATTTTGCTGTCTGTCTAACTCTGATTTGACTTCTGCTCAAGCTTCTGAAAAAACTGAGGATGAAAAAAGCAAAAGCATCAGAAGTAATGAAATATATTTAGGAAATTTTGGCATAAACTGCAACAATAATTACTTGCCTCGTTATGCTTTGCTGCTCTTTGATCGCTCTTATAGGTGAAAGGAGAAGTCGCAGTTGGTGATCTTGCTTTGCTTCCGAATGTGGAGCAGCTAAAATACAGTTTCAGGAAAATAAGTCCGCGTATCAGTTTCCTTTTGGTGGTTTATTTGAAGAATATTGAAGCACATAGGATGATCTTAATTCATGTGACTGGGATTAACTCTATGAAATGAGGAATCTAGACTGTACCTTATGATATACTTCATATAGTATACAATATAATGCTTATGGCATCTTTACAGCCACTGGAAAGAAGAAGAAGAAGAAAGAAGAAAGAAGAGAGAGAAAAGCTGAAATGCTTAGGGCCCATTTGGTCTTATTTTCATTTCAATCATTTTTAAAATAGTGAGAATTAGTTATATGATGTGATGTGGAAATAAAAATGTATTTGGATGAAATATTTGGAAATATAATAATTATGTTGATTTTAATAGGTTGTAGGTGGAGAGAGATAGAAATAATGAAATAGAGAGAGAAGATATATAGATTATTAGGAAAAGATATATAAGTTGTTGGAGAATGTATTTTAAAAATGAAAATTGAAATTATGTTGGATGAAAATTTTTAAAAAGTGATGATTTCTATTTCTAGAATAGTAAAATTGGTGAAAATGGAGTTTGGAAATAAAACCAAACAGCCCTTGCTTCGTAGAAGGGTACAGCTGCAGTTTCTGACCCACTGTTCTACTTCCTGAAGTTGAATCACTACATAGTGTTATAGTTGTTGGAATAGTGCCTGGCAAACCAATTAGATTGGCTTTATAAAACTATTTTGTTGTAAAATAATTTTGATTGAATGATATTCTTTCTATGGTCATCTTCATCTTATACTCTTTAATACTTTACTTGCATTTGGATGAAGTCCTTAAATCACTCTTGACTACAGGACTTGGTTGGATGACCATGGAATAAGTCTCACACGGTCATGATCTTAAATCCTCCAAGTTATAGGATCTTACGACACGGGACATCTAAGATCCAGATTGACTTGCACTAACGATGCATAAATCCAAGATTGGATATTGCTATGAGATATGGGTGCATGTTAGTAGGTGATTGTTAAAGAACATGGCACTAAACGCCCACCGGAGAATTTATTAGATAGCCGTAGTAGCAAGTCAGTAGTGGCAAATTCTCTAGCTTATGCTAGTGCATATTATTAGTCTTCTAACCTGAGGATCCATGGTAACTTTGTGTCTGGTCCTCATGCTTTGACCCTTCCTTGACCACTTAGCGGGTCTTTCGGGTTGAGGTTGAGTATGAACTACTTGGCATGGAAGTTTGTGAGATCCAAAATAGAATCCAAATCCTCGCTTTTGTGAAGGGTGAGTGCATCTTCTACGTATTCTATAATGATCGATTCTAAGAAATTCTTGCGCAAGATAGTGTGACAATTTAGAAAAGGAGTTTTTCAAAGATGAGGTCACACAAGAGAATTGAATATTGGGAATAGAAATATAATATCGAGGCTATTAGGGAACCGACAAATATTTTGCCATAGGCCTTTTTCGGGAGATAGGAGATGGAATGATCGTATTTGCATGGTAAGCGTAGAGCTATAATAGTTCTCCAAAAAATTCATTTTGGCCAATTAGTTGAGCTCCATGGGCTTGAGATTGGACATCGACCATGGAGATTGGGTACTCTTCAATTAATGAGATTAATTGAATTGAGTCATTTAGTTTAAAAGTATTTTAAACTAAAATGAATATATGATATTTAAAAGTCACAAGGAGTTGTGAGCTCACATCCAATGAATGGTAGAACCTATTGGGTCACACACAAAAGCCAATTAGCTTCCTAGTTGATGGAGCAATTTTTTAAGAGTTAGAGAATTTCTCCTAGTGGATCGATTTTTGAGATATCCAATTTAAAGGTTAATTTTGGCTTGATTAATTTAAGTGTTAAATTAATCAATTAATTTAAAAGGTTAAATTAGACCAACAATTAAAGAGTTAATTATTTGGTGCCAAAGTAACTATCAATTGATCAAGTTAACTTAAAGAGTTAAGTTAACAAAATTAAGCTTAAGAAAGCTTGTTTGACTTAAGAGTTAAGTCAAATGTGAATTAATTAAATTAAAATGTTTAATTTAATTAATGAGAAGAATACATTTTGGAGGAAAAATCCAAATGAAATGTTCATTTGAATTAGCATCTTAATTAACTTAAAATTAGATTTCAAATGTAATTAAGATGCACATAAAATTCAAATTGGATTTGAATTTGCATTTGCCACCTTGGCAATGCAAGTTGGCTGCCCACCTTGAGGAATGTGTGATGTTAACTTGACATCACACCAATCTCACTCTATATATAGATATAAAGGGTTTGAGAATAGACAATTACTGAAAGTGTGAAAGAATTAGATTCTTTTCACAATTCCCTCCAAAACTCTTTGCTAGCATTGCATTCATGTGTTGAAAACTTTGCTCTCTTCTTCTTCTTCTTCCTTACCTCAAATCGGCCTCCACCATTGTCATTCTCCTCCCTTATTCCAGCTTAAAGTGAGAAGAGTTTGGAAGTTTCAATTAGTGTATGGATTGTATCAGTATAGGCAAACAAGTTAGTTTGCTACGGTTTGGAGATCCACTTGAGCAGAGCACCGATTTAGCGAATTTTTCCAGGGAGATCCAGAAAGTTTTTTTATCTGAATTTTTTACTGTGTTGCCTCCAAGGTGTTGTGAGGTTGCTGTATTTTTTTCGTGAATTTTGAAAGAGTTTTAATCAGGTTAAAAATCACTCCCTTCCTGCTGTGCAGTTTTTGGCAGATTCTAGATTGGTAAAAAAATTACCACTTTTTCCTTGGACATTAGCATTTTAAGGTAACACTTTATCTAAATCTGAAATTTAGGCATGATATGATCCTTGTTAGCTTGTAAGCACTAATTTATTTAAGCTTTTGAAGTTTTATAATTGGATCCTAGTGCTTTAATTGCCTTCAATAATCCTACAAGTTATTGAACCTATTGAGGCATAACAACATTATATAATGAAGCATTAATACATATGGAAATAGATCAACTCCTCCAGGCGAGGTGTCTGCAACCTTCTTACATATGCAGTATCAGGACAGCAATTGACACCCAACAGTAAAAACTTTTCTGCAATCTGATTGAAGGAACCATTGCAGAAAAATAATGAGAATGAATCCAAAAGGAGAGGGATTTGTTCTGGTTCTTGAATTGAGGCCTGCAGCACTTCTACTAACACCCAGTTTATTTTCTTAGATGGAAAAATTAGCCCATTGATCTGTCAACTGAAGTAGTGCAACGTCTACGGGCCCGTAGGACCAAAATAATCGGGATCTTAGACATACTTTGTCAAAGAAGTTTCACACATATATAGCATTTCTATAAGCTGAACTGCACTCCAATAGTCCTTATATAGCAACCATAAGTTCAGTAAGAAATAAGACAGTATGTGTAGAATGATTTCAGTATATGTGCAAAATGTAGGGGCAATTGTACAACAATTGTAAGTAATCTATTCCTTGGTTGCAACATGACAACATTAATGAAATGGTGGGCCTGATTCTTGGTCATCTTCACCTGGCGCCTGATTAATCTTTTCTTTGGCATGTAATTGAGGTTAAACAGAAAATAAGAGTTCACCAAGACTAGGGTATTGATTTGTCACTTCTGAAATCAAATGAATACAACATTGCAACTCGCCGCTGCAGTACTATCACATAATTGACAGAATAAAGAGGGAATTCACATTCTCTTGTCACTTCTCATTCAACATTGATATCAAAAATCTTGGCACTGCTATCAGCCTTTGGGATGGTTATATACAAGACACCATCCTTAACCTCAGCCTTGATTTTCTCAAACTCAACATTCTCAGGCAAAGCAATTCTACTACTATACCTCCCATAGCTCTTAGCAGACCACTCCTCACCATTTTCTTCCTCGTTTTCACCCTTCTTTTTGGGCACTTTCTCAGCCTTGACAATCAGCATCTTCTCCTCAACCCAAACCTTGACATCCTCTTTAGTCATGCCGGGCATGTCGAATCTCATTTTGTATTCTGTTTCAGCTTCCTTGATCTCCCATGGCGTTCTTCCCCTGCTGTATCCTACAGTATCAGGTGGGGGTAAAGGTGATGGCCATCCGCCGCTATAAGCAAAAGGGTCCTCCATCACTCTCTCCATTGTTTCCATCATTTGCTGGACTGTCCTGGCGGTTGGAAACCTGTCCCACAAACCTGGATAAATTTACAATTTTTGTTAACACACATCAAATTGAGATTGGCAAAGTGGTCAATCAGTTCTGAAGTAACAAAGCCCCATAATTGAATTTGCAAGAACTAAATCCATAAAAGCTGGAGCAAGATCAAAGCTAAACATTTATGGCTGTTATACTCATCCTGAGAAAAACTTTTACAAAGTTCCTCTTAGACACGAATCTTGCAAACCCTTTACACTGGTTTAACTAAAGCTTTTACAAGAAAATGATTAGAGTACAAACAGTTATTTTTGCAAAGAGAAACAAACAATGGAACAAAATGGAAATTTAAGTAAGAAAAGATCACCATTTATTCAAGATTCATACCTATGGGAGCAACTGGGGCTGATCTTTTCTTGGGCTGCTGGCTTTGCTGCTTATTTGTTCTTTGCAAATGATCAAGATTATCCCTGCCTTCACCTGCCATGGCTTTGACCACACACTTGGGCCAATTTTTGTCAGAAATTGGAGTTATGAATGAGTGGAAAAATCTTGAACGGAAGGGATTGGGATTAGAAGTGAAAAGGGCTGTTTGGGAAGACATGAGATGGGAGATTGACAGGTTTGATACACAGTGGGACATTCTTTTTCTTCTCCTCAGAGCTTAACAATTAAGTTTTTACAGACCGAATTTCAGATTTTGCTGATTCTTGAATTATTTGAGAGCCAGAGAGTTGGCCTGCGGAATTTAAAGGAAAATTGGGACACTTCTCGAAGAGTGGTGAGGAAGAAATACATTCTGGACTTCTCCAGAAGTTCTAATCTTCTTCCTGTGTCTTTTCCTGTGATTCCAGTCTTATGGATGAGGAGTTTGAAAATCAGAAGGGGGTTTCATACGACGACGTTTTGTGTCAGGTGAATTTCCAAAATATTATCATCAAAAAGAAAAAGTTTCAATAATGTTGAGGAATGTACTGATGTTTTAATGCAAAATTTAATTGGTCGTATAAGAAAAAGATGTATAATCAAATTAATGATTTTCTTGTTTGTGCAAAAGAAAAATGTGATGGAATTATACATCATTGCAAAACCCAACCTTAAAAAAAATCCACAATTTTTAATGTTTTCACTGAAAATAAGGAAGCATGTGCACCCAACAAAATGGGACAGATAAAGTAATCCAATGTGATCTTGAAATATATGGTTAATAACATTAATTGTCTAGACTATACACCCAATGATGATATTCCTTTCATTTTTCATGGAAAACAGTCTCCCAAACTGGTGAAACCTTCCCACATGAAGGGATTATCCATCCAATTCTGGAAAGGATCCATGGGAAAATTTCCCACAGGTTCTTTAATTTGGAACATAATTGAAGACCCCATTTCCAAATTCTTGATATTATCTTGATTTGAGCCACAAATTAATGCCCCCTCTGTTTCTTTAGAAAGTGGGATTGAGACAGTTCTTTCTTGAAATTCCAGGTTCTGATGGATTATCTCTTCACTTCCAGAAGCTATTTCCTCAATGGGCTTGTGAGTCAATGGGTCTAATCCCAGAAGTTTCATTTTCTTCTTGATCCTTGTGTTCCAATGGTTCTTTATTTCATTGTCAGTCCTCCCTGGAAAATGTGCTGCTATTTTAGACCACCTGGTACAAATCACAAACAATGTTAATGAAAAAGAAAAAGAACATCTTATAATCCTTCACTATGATGCCTGTTGTCTCTAATTACCTGTTTCCTAGTTTGGAATGAAGTTCAATGATCATGTTTTCTTCTGCTTCTGTGAATGCCCCTCTCTTCAGGTCTGGCCTTAGGTAATTGATCCACCTTAGTCTACAACTCTTTCCACATCTCATCAAACCTACACCAAGAAAAACATATCATGAATTATATGCAATGAATGTAGAATTTTTCAGCTGTTAGAACATAGATAGTATTTAACTATTTATGTATGTACCTGCAAGTTTTGGGACGAGCCGCCAGCATTGTATTCCATTGTTGAGGATGAAGTTCATAAGCTTAGAATCTTCTTCCAACGTCCACGGACCACGCTTCAGACCAACCCTTTCGCAACAAGGTTGTCTTCCCATGATGCAAAAACTCAAGACTGTCAGAAAGATAATACTTCAGTTCTAGGTAGCCGCAGCCAAGAAAAGAAAAGGAAGAGGGGGTTGATTTTTATATTGAAACCAAGATTCTTCCAGCTAATGCACAGATCAAATGATCACCCATCATTTTTTTATCAGCAGAAGTCATAATTGAGTTTGAAAAAAACAAAAGATTAGAAAAGATTATCATGCTTTTAATTTATAACTATTGGAATAATTGTGTTTTATGCTATAAATTACACAAAAAAGATGGAAGGGAACTATAACAATGAGAAACCAGACGTGGGTCGTTGTCGTTGACATGTTTTAATATTGTTGCCACAAAGTCTGCTCCAGTTGAGTTCTTGCAGAAAGTACAAAGAACAAAAGTTTTACAACAAGGCAGCTTCATTCATGGGGGGCAAGTTATTCACCAAAGTTTGCTTTTTTTTTTTTTAAATAATATGGAACTTTTAATTCTAATAATGGGAATAGACTTCTTTTTTATGAACCTGTCTCTGAATATGTTCTATGTATCAAATCTTTATAAGATTCTTTTGTATAGTTTAGTCACATAATTGGAAGCACAGATGGCTCATATTTTATGGTTTTTAGCAGATGGATACGAAGAGTGAAAAACTTGTGATCATATTTTAAGACAGCCTCAAGTTCCATGATGATTAATTAGTTCATTGTCTATTTTAATGATCAATCATAGTACAAGAAAAGAACCTAGTGTTTTTGTATTTAAGATAATCACGGCATGATTAAGAGACAATTGGCTTAGCTTTTGTTAAGGAAAGGAAAGAGTTGACCTGCGGTTTCATACAACCTTCCAACCAAGTCTTTCCTAGAGCCATGCCCAGGTAATGTCGACCATCACTTACGCAAATATGAGCATCTCCCTTGTTTGCTACTAATATGGAAATGTAGCCCCCTCAAAGCCCGCTCCTGAGAGCAAACTAAAAAATATATAGAATGACTGTGATCGTTTGCGAGAATATAATAAGATTGAAATTGAAATGATAGTTTTACGAACCATAACACCTAGACATTTGCTCAGGTTAATGCATCAGACTCACGTGAATTTTTCTTTGAAATTATCTTCAATATTTTTCTCTGCTGATATGGTTGATTAGTTATATTGAGCTAATATTCATCATTCGATGATATGCTTAATGAGAACACTTGTGTTGTTACCTACCATAGCAATAGTAGAATGGACCCAAATTATTGAACCCCACCGAAGACTCAGCTGTCCAACTAATTGTTGCAAATAACTGCCTCTGCTAGGATCTATACGTTCCCTTGTATCTTTAGAGAGGATAGCTACTATACGGTCACAAACTCAGTTGTGCTTAAAGTTTAAGAATGTTATATTTCTAAATGATTCTTTAGCATTAGCAAAAGATTTAAAAGTTTGGAACTGGAGATTGTAGTAGGAAGGACCTGTTTGGTTTTGTTTTCAACATTCTTTTTTTATTTTCTCCAAAAAATAAAAATAAAAAGCTATCAATTTTTTTTTTATTTTCACAAATATTTTCATTTTCAACATATTTTTCCAAACACACTCTTACATTCTCTCTCCATTTTTACACTTTATTTCTCCCTACTCTCATTTGCATAGCCTTTAATAAAAAAAAAAAACATCCAAATGCATCTTATTTTCAATCATATATAATTATTTTATTTTAAATAAAACATCCAAACAATATTTTGTTTTCAAACTCACACTTATAATTAATTTTTCACCTTTTTATTTTGCCAGAAAATGAAAATGCATCTAGAAAATAAAACCAAAGGGGCTGTCGAGTTTTTTTTTTTTTTTTTTTTGTTGGGGGGGGGGGGGGGGGAGTGTTGTCATTTCCTCATTGAAAATACTAAAAAATATATTTTCATCCTTTCTTGGAAAAATAATATATTTGGTCATGATTATTAAGTTGCTTAATACTATACAGTTGTCATAATGAGCTATTGTGGGGTTTGTCTGGGCCGGCCCGCTTCTTTTTGGGCCTACCTTATTTGCACCCACGGATTGATGCTCACCATATTTGTATTCAGAGAAGTGAAGATCCAAAAGGTAATACCCAAAATTTAATGCTATGATTTTCGAAAGTAATGAGACCAAATAACTTTGAACATTTAGGGCTAGTTTGGTTGGTATAATAAGGTGATATACAATATTTTTATCCTACTTTTGTCATTCATTTAGTTGGAATGATAATAAATGCTTAGACTCGTATAAATACTAAAAGTTCATATTTATATGTGCAATTCACATGATAAATTAACCTGCCACCCCAAAGGTTTATTTATTATGCCAGTCAAACTATACCACAATGATAAAAAAATTACACAAATTATCATATGATAAATAATAATGAGATTAACTTCAAAATCCAACCAAACTAACCCTTAATGTATTAAATTCATTGTCCAGACATAGATTATTGATCATTATAATTTTAAATGTCAACTACATTATCGGCCATTAAAAACTTTATTAACAACTAATGACTTTTTTGCATCTTCAATAAAAAGCTTATCAATATAGGGTGCATCACATGACCATTTTTTAAATGAATGAAAACTTTGTGTGATTTGATTTTCTAACCAATTGAAAGAACTTTCGCGCATGCAATTGATACCATTGTCTCTAAAAATCAATTAAATTAATTTGAAATTGGAGTATAATTAAAGATATTATGATTGAGTTGACGTGGACAAATTCTAGCAACGAAAAAGACCTAAGTCTTTAATTTTTAAATTAAAATTTACGATAAAATTAAGACTCATCTATAATTGGAAATTAGAAAATTTTAATCTAGTAAATGTCCAAACTTGACAGGTCTAGCCCAAAATATTGGGTTTAGGTTTCCGCATGTATAGGGCTAAGAATGTTTATTGCTTTGGTGTTCTTGAAATTTATACTGATTTGGGAGAAAGCTCATTAATATTAGTACAAGAAATTTCATCTCAAAGACAAAAAAAATTCAATTTTTGTGCAAATTGGCAATCGAGTCTATTGAAGAATTTGCAACTCTTGTCCCAACTCAATATTTTGAATCAGATACAACACATTTGATCAAATCATAATAATTGAAATATAGAAACGGCAGACGGTAAAACAAACTATGCACCCCAAACATGAAGTTTTATAAGGTGCAGCACACTTGATTCGATCATGATCATTAGAATATAAATGTGGCAAATGGTGAAAAAGATATGCACCCTAAACATGAAGTTTTATAAGTGTTTTTTTTATTTTATTTAAATATACACATATAAAAAATTTATAAAAATTCAAACTCATAATTTCTTATATTAACATGCCACTTAACATATAGTTCTGCGAGAGTTGACAAAAAGGATTCAGACATACTAATTGTTGACAAAAAACTAGCACCGCATGATTCTTATCCTTAAAATCTGCACCATCGGCATGAAATTTTTCAACATCAAATATCAATTCAATTACGTGTGACAGCTAATGTTTCCAACTTGAGGCAATGTCCTAGAAAATTATCCTCTTTGATAAAATTCTCTTAAGACCTCAACTTCCCTTTGTCTCACTTACACACTACAACTTGGCAAGAACTTACAAAATTAGCTTCATTCACTGACTTAGAATTATTCTTATCAGGCGCATACTTTTGATAAAATCCCAAAAAAGAAAAAGGAAGAAAAGCCCCCGTTTACTTCAATGGGGCCCAACTCATAGTTTCCAGATTTTCTGCCTGAGGTTACGGTCGGTTTGGTTTTATTTTCAATGGTGATTTCCATTTTCAATTATTTTTAAAAGTTGAAAAATTAGTTATGAAATAGAAATAGAAATTGAGATATATTTGGATGAAATATTGGAAAGTAATGATTATAATAAATTGTATGATTGAAAAGTAGGTTAATTTATATTTTTTATGTTTAAAAAGATTTATTTTTAAAAATATATGTATATTTTATTAGTTTAAAAATGATAGTGGGTAACTTTATGTCAAATCAAATTTAAATTTGATTGATGTGTAATAAAATAATATGGTAGGTTTAGAAATGAATTTTGGGAAGAAAATATATACTTTTTCTATTGAAAGTTGTGAGAAATTGTTTTGTTTTCAATTTTCATTCGTACAAGAAAATGAAAGGGGCCTTGAAAATGAAACCAAACGGGCTGCAAACCTCTTCTTCCAATTTCCACACGTCGCATGATTGCGATGAAGGAATAAATCGCAGTTTTGAACAACGCTTTTTGTTACTTTCCGATGGGACTTAGTTGGGAAGCAGCCCAACGCACTAAACCTAAGTTTAATAAAAAAAAATCGCATTTGTGATGATGTTACAATTATTACATATATATTCAACACGCTTTATTATGTAATAGTAGCAGCCACTAATGTTGTGAATGTGATGTTGCAGTTATCGTTTAGCAAATCTGGATCATGTGTCTTGAGTATGTTCTAAAATGGATTTTTTATAACGTCGGCTAATTAGTGGAAATATATAGTTCAATCTAATAATGATTAAGTAGTTTAGGACATGCATGTAAAATGGACAAAAAATAAAGTTCATCAAATAATTTTTTATCAATTGACAAGGGAAATTTGTCTCACATGTAAATGAAATTGACTATAACAGTAGTTTTATTTGGTCGTTGAACTAATGTGTCCTTTACTGCAAGAAAACGCTCCTTCACTAACAGAAAATTTATAATGAAAAGGGTTCCATCACTGTCCGAAGACAATAGTGATGGATTACTAATAAATTTAAAAAATTTAGCAAAAATATATATTAGTTATGATATTTGTGACGGAACTCTAAATACGATACTTCGATCTGTGATGGAAATTCCATCATAAAATTAATTTTGTGATGCATTTTATTTTTGTCACAAACTAATCAGTGATAAATCATATACTAACGGATTTAGAAACATAATGATAGATTTTATTAAATTTATGATGGACTTATTTTACAAATCCATTAGTATATGCTTTGTCACTGATTAGTTTTGTGACAAAAAAATGTCACAGGATTAATTTTATGATGTAATTTTCATCACAGATCAAAGAATCGTATATAGAGTTATGAAAGTTGTGATGGACTCTTTATATCAATATATTTTTCGTATCCGTCGCAAGTATTATAACTAATTTATAATTTTTGTTCATTTTATTAAATTCGTTAGTAATCCATTAAAAATGCATCACAATTGTCTTCGAATTGTGACGAAACCCTCTTTGTCATAAATTTTCCATTAGTGAATGGATTTTTCTTGTAGTGCTTATCCATTGAACTACTTTGATAGGTTAAGTTTTCTTTCTTTTTAAAATTTATAAATGCACATATATTAAGAATTTATTAAGATTAGAAGTCCAAACTTTACATATATAAACGTAAAGATCATACTATTGAATCAACTAATCACTCAATGATAAAGTATTTAACATGTTGTGAACATCCAAAATATTTTGTCACATGTAAAGAGATCAGAAATAAATATATTACCTTAAATTTTCTAGCTAATCCCTCAATTCAGATACAAGTTAATTTTTTTGTAACATGGTCGTTACATCAATATACATGGAGTGAAATAGCTGACATATAGTTTAAGAAAAGAAGAAAAGCGCTTTTGCTAATTTATTCCTTATCAATACATTATCTTCATTTGCTAGGTGAATAATCTTGCACTAGTCATTGTCGATCATAAGAAACAAAGCAAATTAGGTTAGTTGAAAGATGATTATTGATTCAAAATTAATGTAAGGTGCCCATTCTTTTTTAAAATAAGAAAGGGTAGAGAAAATACTTCAAGTGACTGTTTGAACGCTAGGTACTAAAATACTAAATAATCCATGCCATATTCCCAAAAAAAAAAAAAAAAAAAAAGTTCGACTCGACACAAGTAATAGGTAGAGAATGCTGTAAAAATCTTGGCATAATAGCTGCGAAAGAAGGATGCCCCCTTATAAAAAAGATCAGTAGTGACCACACCTGGACGACTATTGACTGACAACATAAATCTCCACAAAATCGTAAGATTGGTATGAGGATATACTTGATACAGGGTAAATTGCAAAAATAGGACTGTGAATATGGTCAATTCGCAATATAAGACTGAAATTTATTGTGATATTAAAGTAAAACCAAAATTCATTAAAAATCGAAAAAAAAAGGACATGGGCTATCGAAAAACACAGTTAGCGTCAATCATTGCTTGCGTGGCGCCTGCATCGGTGTTCCACGTATGCGCCACACAAGCAATCACCGATGCTGACTGTGTTTTTCGATGGTCCCTGTTCTTTTTTGTCGATTTTTAGTGAGTTTTGGTCATATTTTAATGCCACATCAATTTTGGTCCTAAAACGCAAATGACCATTGTTACGGTCCTAATTTTACAATTTTCCCACTTGATGTATATAATTGCTACTGAATATGAGATCTAATTCCAATATAGCATCGTGGGAGGAGGCATCATCTTCATTATTTCTAATTTCTTCGTCGTTTTTCCAAAAAAAAAAAAAGGGAAAGAAGAAAAGCTAATGGCTCAAGATTGAAAGTCTTCTATCAGGCATCATCTTCCAATTTATCATAGCTTTGACATTTGAGAAAATTATACATCATCGAGATCAATAACACTACACACTGCATAACAATGTCAATTTGCCATATATAGTTTGATTCCAAACTCGCACTATTCACAATATTTCACATTGTAGAAAAATTAGCTATCCCTTAGCATTATCTCATGCAATTTCACTCTATATATCTCAGTTCTACATATTCTAGACTAAGATATAGAAAAATTAACTCTGTAATGGAGATCCAAATTGAAGTAATCTCCGAAGAAACAATCAGGCCATCTTCTTCAACCCCTAAATCGCTGCAAAAATACCAGCTTTCGTTTCTTGATCTGATTTCCCCTCCCATTTTCATGCCCCTGGTTTACTTCTATCCAGCAGATGGCAGATTTTCTAACTCTGAGAAATCAAACTGTCTGAAGAAATCTTTATCAGAAGTTCTGTCGAGATTTTACCCTCTCGCCGGCCGCCTGGTCGACGAACTATACGTCGACTGCAGCGACCAGGGTGCCCCCTACATCGAAGCTGAAGCTAATTGTAATCTTTCAGAAGTTATCACGAATCCGATCCCAAGAAATATGAACAAATTTCTTCCCTACAAATTGGATGACGTGCAGAATCTTGGCATGGCTGTTCAAGTCACTCATTTTCAATGTGGTGGAATTGCAGTTGGGCTGGTTATGTCGCACAAGACTGCTGATGCGTTATCGTTCTTCTTGTTCGTCAACACGTGGGCCGCCATCGCGAGAAACAGCAACAGCGGCGGCCAGCTTCCCCGGCCGAAGTTTGAGGCGGCGGCGATTTTCCCGCCGCGGGATGTGGGCGGGTTCAAGCCCAGTACAGGAATGGAGAAAGAAGAACTTGTCGTGAAAATCTTCACGTTCCCCGCCTCGGAAATCTCCGCTCTCCAGGACAGATATTCCGGCGGCGGTGTCGAGTTCTCTCCTCGGCGGCCGACCCGTGTGGAGGCGCTGTCAGCTTTTATATGGTCCCGGTTCATATCAGCCACGGAAACAGAACCTGACCCGAACAAGATCTACACCGTGCTCCATACAGTAAACTTGAGAACCCGGCTCGACCCGCCTTTGTCTGAACACCATTTCGGAAACATAAGCCGAGTTGCAGTAGCTATGCCAGCCGTGAGAGACGGCCGCGTGATAGAAAGCGACTACGATCTTTTGCAGAAACTTCGGGAAGCCATAACAGCCGTAAACGGAGACTACGTGGCTCGGCTTAAGGAAGGAGATAACCATTTGAATTTCATGAAAGAAAGAATGGCTCGAGCCAATAAAGGCGAGCTGGTTACGTTCAACTTTACAAGTTTGTGTAGGTTTCCATTGTATGAAGCAGATTTCGGGTGGGGCAAGCCCGTTTGGGTCGGGTCATCCGGGTTGTCTTACAAGAATCTGGTAACTTTTATGGATACGGCCACGGGAGATGGAATAGAAGCATGGATTAATTTGAAGAAAGAAGATATGGAGAAATTTGAAGCTGATTTGGAGTTGCAACAATTTTTCACACCCCAAAACTTGACTTTCAAAAGTAATTAGAAGTAGCAGCTTAGTTAGATTTTTTTTTTTTTTTTGGGCTTTTGGTGTAGTTTAATTTTACTAAAAATAGTCACTTATTATTATTATTATTATTATTATTATTATTATTATTATTATTATTACTACTACTTCTTCTTTTTTTTTTTTTTTTTTTTTTTGTATCTTTACCCATGCACGCACACTAACAGTCACTACAAGAGAGATAAATTAGTGACAAAAGAATAAGTGGCGATATAAAAGTTTTCACTAATTATATATATGAGGTGACAAAAGTGAAAACATGGTAATAATTTTTACAAACTAAATAATGATAATAATAGTGATTGAATTGTCACAATTGATAATTAGTGACACTCATATGATCATAACTTAGTAACAGTAAAAATCTTATCACAAATTATAGTGACAATTTTCTTGTCATTATAAAGTTGTCACTAATTGTTAATGATGACAACTCAAAATATTAGTTTTTGTCACTAATGAGCCATATTGTGACCCCCCAAAAAAATTGTCACCTAAAAAATATAACTAACGACAAAATAAAAGTTATTGTCATTTAATACATATCATTAGTGACAGTTTTTACATTGTCACTTATTATTTTATCGCTGATACAATATTATTTTATAGTGAATCTATAGAATTTGAATCTTGTACCTTACACTTATATATGTAAAGGTAATAATATTGAAGTAATTGACGAGTTAGTAAAATTAATATCACGAACTATTTGTAACAATATTTTTATCTTAATATCCATGTGTAACTAGCGTCACTAGCTAGAAAATTATTAAATATACTAAAATAAATATTATTATATATCCAGATAAATTAAAAATGTGTATCACTTAATACACAAAATTCATATTATGATTTAATATCTAATTATCTTTTATGTATGAAGATAATCAATTCGAACCAATACTTTTTTTGGAATAAAAGATTATAAATAAAGATATATAATAATGTCATTGTCACTTGGAAGAGCAAAGAATATATATATAATTACTTAAGAGGAAATTAAGCATGATGTCTATTTATAATAGCAAAATTACTGCTCCTATAACTCATGATGATCATACTGAAAGCTTCACATCATCATTATTCAAAGCATTGTTTTTAAGTAATCTCTTTAACCACTACATGTGGAGCTTTGGATGCAAGAATATTATCACTTAGGTTACGATGGTGTAACATTAAATATTAATCATGAATTAATTATATTAAATAGTCCAAATCCCTACCTTGTACGTAACCTAATTTTGTTTTTTTGAGGGTTTTTGTCTTAATCAAGCTTGTTTTTTCTTACTTCCCTCGTGTACGGGAAATCAACATGAATTATGATATTGGGATTATATAATTACTAAAATTGAATGCAAAGACTAAAAAGAAGTTTAATTTGAAACAATAAAACTTTTATAATATATTACGATCCCTAAGTAGCTTTTTAGTGCATTAATTCATGTTGGTTGACGGTGACGATCATATGTTTGTATGTGTCTTAAATTTCTCTACCTAATTTCTTGTACGTAGACGTAAAAGTTTGGTTTGCAATTAAGTTCTCTTTGATGTCACACCATTCTTTCATACACATATCATATATTGATTTATGTAATAGATAACTTTATCCGTTGTATTATAAGACATATGAAAGGGAGAGTCTCTAAAGATGAATTGCGATTGATTTCTTTATGAAGTCTTATAGATTATAAAGTTATGGGATCAAATCTGTTGGAAAAATAAGGAAAAATCAAACACGAAGCAAAACAAATATTAGGATCGATGAGAGGAAACTCAACAAAAATCCTTCTATGCTTATATCAGTATAGTTGTAGAAATCGAACACTAATAGGTAGGGACGGAATCAGAATTTTTGTTTATGGGGGTTGAAATTTTGAATTATAAAAAATATGATATTTTTTTTATTAGACATATATACAAAGAAGTACAATGGGGCGGAAGACGTATTTTCAATAAGATGAGGGGTAAATTTATAACTTGAGGATGTCAAAAGTGTAATATTTTAAAATTTTTAATATAAAAAATAAAGTTTTAATATTTTGAGGGGAAAAGAAAGTGGCATGTGATATTTGTAATATTTATAAAATGTTAACGTGAACTGTATGAACTGATCTCTGTGTAAAGTTGAAATCTTATCACGCATCATAATCCGACAACAGTCATTGAATCGAAATAAAAAAAAAAGTGGATCCTAAAATATTTAACTATTTTTATTAATATTGGATTCTTCTTGCATTTGCTGTCGAGTTACGATATCATCTTCATATTCATCCTTTGAAAATATTATGGAAATTAAAAACCAAAAAGAGGAAAAATAAGTTAGAGTCATTATAGGGTTATTTAGATATGAGATCTTCCAGCCAGAAACTATTAACTATAATTGGACTTAATTTACACTGATTAATTACCTTGAAATAGTGATGAAATTTAAAGTCAACTTATTTGCAGCATACCTAATACAATATTAAATAATGTAAAATGATTTAAGGAGATGGGCTCAAAATTCAAAGTCTTCCATCAGCTTCCACTTTATTATATACCTTTTTTAAGTTTGAACTTTGAAATATCAAGAAAATCATCACAGTTTCTATCAAGAAATACAGAAGCAGCCATGGATAAGGATTATTATAGTCTACATATATCCCCATCAAATAATAATGCACATGCCCTACGGGTACTGCGCCAGACATTATACATTTCAAGGGTTCACATTTCACATTCATACAGAAAATATAGATAACCCTTTCGCTTATCTCATGCAACTTCACTCTATATATACCTCAGTAATACATATTGGAATATATCACCATTTTCAGGCAAGAAAAAGAGAGAAAATATAATGGAGAGTATTGAAATTGTAGTGATCTCTAAAGAAACAATCAGGCCATCTTCTCCAACCCCTAAATCATCACAAAAATACCAGCTTTCATTTCTTGATCAAATTGCTCCTCCCATTTTCATGCCCCTGGTTTACTTCTATCCTGCTGATGACAAAGTTTCTAACGCTGAAAAAGCTATCTGTCTGAAGAAATCTTTGTCGGAAGTTCTGTCGAGATTTTACCCTCTCGCGGGCCGCCTGGCCGGAGAACTATATGTAGACTGCAGCGACCAGGGTGCCCCCTTTGTCGAAGCTGAAGCTGATTGTAATCTTGCAGAAGTTATCACGAATCCGATCCCAAGAAATATGGACAAGTTTCTTCCTTACAAATTGGATGACGTGCAGAATCTTGGCATGGCTGTTCAAGTTACCTATTTCAAGTGTGGTGGAATCGCAGTTGGGCTCGTGATTTCCCACAAGATTGCTGATGCATTATCGTTCTTCTTCTTTGCCAACTCGTGGGCCGCCGTCGCCCGGGGAGAGAACGACGGCGAACTGCCCAGGCCGAAGTTCGAGGCCGGGGAGATTTTCCCGGCGCGGAATGTGGCGGGGTTTAAGCCCAGTACGGGAATAGTGAAAGAAGAACTTGTCTCTAAAATCTTTACGTTCCCCGCCTCGAAAATCTCCGCTCTCCGGGAAAGGTATTCCGGTGGCGACGCCAAGTTCCCACAGCGGCGGCCGACGCGGGTGGAGGCGTTGTCAGCTTTTATATGGACCAGGTACATATCGGCCGCGGAAATGAAACCCGACCCGAACAAGATTTACACCGTGCTCCATGCAGTAAACTTAAGAACCCGGCTGGAGCCGCCGCTGTCTGAGCACCATTTCGGGAACATCAGCCGGCTAGCAATAGCCATGCCAGCCGTGAAAGACGGCCGAGTGATAGACGGCGGGCATGAGCTTTTGCAGAAAGTTCGGGAAGCCATAAGAGCCGTGAATGGGGACTACGTGGCTCGGCTTAAGGAAGGGGATAACCATTTGAATTTCATGAAAGAGAGAATGGCACAAGCCAATAAAGGCGAGCTGGTTACGTTTAACTTTACAAGCTTGTGTAGGTTTCCGTTGTATGAAGCCGATTTCGGGTGGGGCAAGCCCGTTTGGGTCGGGTCAGCCGGGTTTACCTACAAGAATCTGGTAACTTTCTTGGATACGGCCACGGGGGATGGAATAGAAGCATGGATTCATTTGACGAAAGAGGATATGGAGAAATTTGAAGCTGATTGGGAGTTGCAACAATTTCTTTCACAAGCTAAAACTTTTGGCTTTTACAATTAATTAAAAATTATAGTTTGAATTTATAATCCTAATGTTCATAGGGTGAAGTTTACTCTTATTATAAATCTTTATATATTTTTTTTAGTGTATGATATGATGTTGTTTTGAAGTGCGTTTTATGTATAAGTTGTGATGCAAAAATAGATAAATGAAAATTATTTGTGGTTACATGAACGATTAATTAGTTTTTGTATGATAGATTCTTTACTATCTTGAAAAATACTTACACAGTAATAAAAGTTTGTTTGCATTGCTCTCGCCAACAAAAAAGAAACACGAAAAATCTATTTTTATTTTGTTAATTTTAAATTAGGAGAAAGATGTTTTGATGTTCAAATACAACAAACAAAAAGCAATTTTAATAAATATTCCTTAACTTATAAAACGTGGGACATATATGAAATCATTAATTTGTGGAAGCTAAGGAAAAAAAAATGAAAAAAAGTTATGTGGGAAGCTCTACTACTCTTCTATGTGTATAGTAATAATAGAAAAGTTGTCTATGATAATTTTTGTCATCATTTCATATACTAATTACTAGCAACTTGACATGGCCACTTAGCATATTATAATTCTTTTTACCTTTTTGGGTAGGGTGGGTTGGGGTGGGGTGGAATAAAAAGTTCTATATAAGGATGTAATCATTCCTTTGTAAAAGAAGAACATAGAATATAAATACTTAAAGGAAAGCATAGTGAGGTATTTTTAGCCCCCAAAACAACTAGGTGACTATTTAATTATAATTATATCATCATTATTAGTCATTTGTCACAGCATTATCTTTGAGTAATTTCTTTAATCCCCCAATTGTCAAGTTTTGGGGGTGAGATTTTAGTTATTTTATGATAATGAAGATATTGTCAAGTGACATATGGCCAAGCAGCATAAATATCCCACGTAACATGATAAGTCAGGAGTTTAAACCAAAATAGACTTTTAATGTGCGTGTGTATAAATGAAAAAAATGAAGATATCGAATCATACATTGGTTATATTTAAATATTCCTATGTCCTAATCCGATTTTAGTCTATTATATTTTTTTCTTTTTTTTTTCCTTAACCGCTTTTGTTTTTTCCTAGCTTCCCTGGTAGATGGGAAATCAAAATAAATAATGATTGGAATTGTTACTAAGCAATTGAAATTTTGAATGCGAATGAATAGGATATTTCATAAACTACTTTAGTTTAATTATTAATGATAATTGAAATATATTTTGTAAGGCTCTAAGTTAATCATTTATTTCTTGACATAGAAAAAGTTAAATCTTACAAAATATTTTTTGGGCGCTTCTATTTTTTAACATTATAATTATATTTAATAGAGAGATCATTCGGTTGGATTTCTACGTTTATTTTAATTTTTTTATTTGATTCTTTATAGAAACTTATAAGATCTTAAAAAAAATAATTAAAGATTGTATTTTTATATATTGCCCTTTGGAAATCAAGTGTTAAAATATTATACTTGGAGACCATAAGCTCTTAAGATTTTTGTGAATAATTGTGTCCAATAATTTGCGAGATACGAAACATGTGATTAGATACATTTTGACTAACAAGAAATAGAAGCAAAAACAACCGCCAAAGGAGAAATTAATAATTAACATGTGTTATCTAACTTTGAGTGCATTCATTCATTATTAGTTGATAGTTGATGTGACATGATTCTTACTTTCTTAGTCAATTTCTTAAACTTAGAAGCATTTGATTTTATCTTAAGCTCTCTACCTCTTCAAATCTATAGAGTTGTTATTGGTGATCTTAACCACTCGATAATGCCCTTTTCGATTGCGATTAGATTTCCTAGCATATTTAGAAACCTTTATCTGCTTCAGCACTAGATCACCAACTTGAAAATTTCTGGAGTCGAGTAATTTTTAGATCAACTGCATAAATCTTATTTTATCTAAAATCGAGTAATTTTTAGGTCAATTGCATAAATCTCATATGTAAAATGTTAGGTCATAAGTTTGAATTTAACGAACTCCTGAAATACGTGTGTATAATTTTTATTTTTTTTTAAAAAGTTTCTAAAACAGGCTATCTTGTTGGCGGTCGTTGAAACCATACACACGCCCATTTGATTTTATTTTCATTTTCAGTTTTCATTTCTATCATTTTCAAAATGTTGAAAAATAATTAGTAGAAATGGGTTAAAAATAAATTTATATTTGGATAAATTATTGAAAAAATAATGATTATGTTGTTTTTAGTAGGTTGTTGGTGAAAAGAGATAGAAATAATAGAATAGAAAGATAAATATATAGATTATTGAAGAATGTATTCTGAAAATGATATCGAGTAAAAATGTGTAAAAATGATAGTTTTCATTTTTCGACTAATAGAAAATATGAAGATGAACTTTAAAAATGAAACCAAACAGACCCTAAAGTGTATGAGGTTTTTCCCGTTGGCCAACCTCGAATCGTTCTATAAGCCCAAAGTCGTTTATACAAGAGAAGCCCTATTTTGTATGATTTGAGGCAGTTTGGCTCACCAGGTGGAACTTCCAAAATCACATTCAGACATACCATAATTTGCCCAAAAAAAGAAAATGAATCTTAAAATGGAACTCTGCACCACAAGTCAAGGAGATTCAGTTGTAAAAATCTGCAAATGAAGTAATAATAAGCATTACAATTTGCAAAGTTGCATACAAGTCATTATTGACATCTTCATACTACAAATGAAGTAACAAACAACCTTAAACCGCTGATTCCCTAATTATACGCGACTGAAATAATTTAACATGTCTTAAAAAGCAAAACAGGATGCCAACAGCTACACCTACCCTCTAGACAAATTTCTCCCCACCCCCATGGAAAAAAAGATGAAAAAAGAAGGAATATTCGATTAAATTAAAGGAGGAGAGGGGGAACAGAGGGAAGAGAGCATCAAGCGATCATTTCAAATGAACCCACTCTTCCTAAGCTGAAGTTGCAGGAAGTCAAGGAACAAGAATAGCTTCATTACTCGTAGCGTTTTTTGCAGCAAGTTCTTCCAAACGTTTCCATGTGACTTCACGTTTCTCGTTGATCTCTTTTTCCTTGGATTCATCTTCCTGGAACTGGATCTGGCAGGCCTTGAATAGATCAGGGTCGAGATCATAGAAAATCTTGCGAACATTGAGAGACAAACTATGAACAGCCTGGTTCCAGTGGTGCCTAGCATTTCTTTCTAAAGCTGGGAAGATAATGGGCAGTATAACCTTGCGATTTTGCTTGATTAGGTTCTCAATGTGATCGTTGTTCCACAAAAACAAAGCCCTCTCGGCCACCTGAAGAAAAAGATTATCAGCTTTTGAAGGTACAAAGATTTGTAAGCCATAATCTGAATACAGAGATATCAGAGTGAAAACAAAACACATAATGATGGGGATCTTTACTTCCTTTTCCTAGTATATATAATTGGCCGAGGCCCTGATTGATCGTATGCCAAGGCATCATCTTTAAACTTCTGCTGATCCATGAAAAAAGCCAATTGTTGATTTTCTTACTACTTCAGATTAGGCAAGTGTTGGGGAGATGTTTTGGCGTTGTTTCAACATGCCCAAATGGACCACCCATTCAATCCAACATAACTACTCAGCCAGGCAGCATTTGACAAGCATGCATTACTACTCCTATGATGGTGCAGTTATGTGTCTGGAAATTCTTACATGTGATGATCTAATTGCCAACAAGAGTATCAACAGGCAAAGCATTTCTTTTATGCAACCTCAATATGGCCTTTCTCCCTCCCACCCTCAAAAGAATAGTCGAATTGGTAATAAATTGGCCACCACGTTTCATATACAATCGCAAAGCTCAAAAAATTGAAGCACATAGCAGATCATTGCCTAATGCGGGTGGCTCAGAAGAGTGCCAATTTTGTTCAAATAATGCCAAAACTTCCACAATGCATGCTGAACCAATTCTCTGGAGTATGGTTACAATTAGAGGATGCAGAATAATGGAAATGGTGATAGACATGGTGAATTTGAACTCATACCAGCTGTATGCATATCCCTGGAAGCCAATGACGTAGCCGGGGGGGCTGATGGACAGCTGCCCCCCCTCAAAATATTAAAACTTCATTTTTTATATTAAAAATTTTAAAATATTACACTTTTGCTATCCTCAAATTATAATTTTGTCTCTCCTCTTATTGAAAATATGCCTTTTGCCCCGTTGTACTTCTTTATATATATGTGTAATAATAAAAAAAAAATCATATTTTTGATAATTTAGAATTTCGCCCCCTAAACAAAAATTCTGGCTCCGTCCCTGCTGGAAGCAAACCACTTTACCAGAAGTACAAGATTGTCATTCATCTTGATGAAGAAATGGCTGGCTAAATAAGTAAATTTACAATCATTATTAAGCCTCGGATGGAACACAAGACTATAGATTACTAATACATCACACCAACATCCACATCACGGCTATATCTCTGTCACAATGCTGGTTTTTATCTATCATGCCCAAAGTCATCATTTGACAATTCAATGATTGACGATTTATCAGAAACTACCATAGGCAAAATCAATCATGAACAGGGTGAAAGAAACAAGAAGTCCTTTGCTGCTGGTAATTAGCTAAAATTCTGGAAGATTACTATGAGCAGATGGAAAGAAATTTTAAAGAATCTGATCATAGGATTCTGGAGGGGTCTATACTCTGCCAAAATTCAACTAAGGCATTAAAAAGAGAACAGCTGGAATATACAAACAACACATACCTGAAAGTGCAAACTATTCAAACAACACGAAATTCGATGAAACAAAGGTACCATGCAGCGTTGGAATTCTGGTGGCTGTGTTGCCTCTAAGACCTCCTCCAGCTCATTAAGAAACAAAACTTCCTTTGAGCTGTTGGTCACTGGCCAGTATTTTATCAGTCCCCTGATAACAATATCAGCAAGCTTGCAGTCTTTGTCTACAAATTGTGTAATACAATAAGATAACTGTTGGTGGTACATTGCCAAACACTTTGGTTTGTGCAACGGAATCAACGTCCGCACAAGAAAGAGCTTATGTTCTTCTTTTAGAGGCAAAGCAAATCCATTGATTATGCTGCCAAGAACTTCAAGAAATTCAGCAATGCCATTATGCTTTTCCGTCTCAAAAACAAAATAATAGAATATGTTATTGATGGCTTTCCTGATGAACGGCCGGTGCACCATGAATTTCCCATAGATGCGATGTAGTATAGTTTTCAAATATTCCCTCTCCCTGGGATCTTCCGAGTCAAAGAGATCAAGCAATTTCACTACAAAGGAATGATCAATATATCTTTTGGCAATCTTTGCATCAGTTTCTGGCGAAGTAATGAATCTTAGCAACAATTCATAGACAACTTGCAAATGGGGCCATGCGGGATCCATTGCAGGCTCTTCCTCTTCCAGATCAAGGCCATCTAATAGCTTGTTCTCCCTGGGCTGAGGAGTAAAAACTCTAAATATATTCACAGATACCATCTTAACAACTTCCTGCATAACAGTTTCAGTGAATTTCCCATTTGCAGAAGTCACATACTCCACTAACTCTAACAAAGTCTGCCGCTTGATCTCTTTCTCTTTAAGGTGCTTTGTAGGATCAGTGAAGTCAAATACAACACAACACATCTTCACCTTCCTAATAAACAACTGCTGCTTTTCGGAACTGGGAACATCCCTAAAACTCGGCAAAGCTTCATAAGAAGTAGGAATGGAATTTCCATTCAGCCTTGAATTCTTATCTCGAAGAAACTTGTCTTCTGGATTGTTTCCAATGTTTAAAGCAGAGTAAGGGGCTGATATACCTTCAGCAACTGCACTGCTTAAAATTTTACTTCCTCCCTCACTTCTCTTTGAATTAGTCAAAGAACTTGCAGGACTCGGATCTCCAGCAGATTTTGAATGCTTTCTAGGAATCTTACCAAGTATCTGTTTAATCATATTTCGATTAAATTACCCGAATCCCAACCCCAGAACCTGATAATAAAGGATGTTAAATTCAACTCAAACAAGCACAAAAACTTATCAGAATCAACTGAGAGGCCTCTATTCTTTCTTTTGGAATAAACCCAAAAGCTCAAATGCGAAAGTCAGCAAACAATTTTTGCTATTAATGAATAATGGCTCAGAAATTGGACTCACCAAGAAGCAGAATCTAAGTCTATCCTTCAGAACATGAAGCAAGCTGCATTTTTCTTCATCTTTTTTGAAGAAAGGGATAAAGGACCCTTTTTTCACCAGGAAACTTAACAGGAATGCAGAAACCCACTCTCCACCAAAGATCAAGAATCCCACTAATGTCTCAATCAAACCCAATGAAAACCCATGTTCCCCTTCGTACCCCTTATCGAAATTCCCCACTTTTCACCAAAGCCAAAGCATAAAGTTTAAGCCTTTTGACTTAAACTCGAAAACCCATACTTGTAAAGCCACTTGTGAAACCCACAAAAAGTAGGAGCAACAACTTCAATTACCACACTCCAAAATATAAATACCCCCCAACAATCAACAGAATCGAAATTTTTTTCACTATATAGACAAAGCTAAGAGGAACAAAAATGGAAGCTTTTCAATTAAAAAATTGAAAGAACAGAATTTGCAAAACAAATTGGTGCTGCAAAAGCTTACTCTTGAAGAATTCAGAACAAGGATGGGAGATATACAGATACAAGGAGAAAAACCGTAATCTATTTCCTTATTATTGAATTTTCTTTGACTGGCTGCACTTTTCCCTAGTTTTTCTGTTGGCTTCTGAAAACTTTATAGGATTTCTCTTTTAGTCTTCGTTTTTCAGAATTTCTTTTTATCAGATTAAATTTCCACATTCCAGTCTGAGCTGGTGCAGACAGGTCAAAGGGGCAGCTAGAGTGCTTTGTTGGTCAAATTTTGAAAAGAGACAAAAAAAAATAAAGGAAAATAAAATTATTATCTTTGGCTGGTTTAGTGTTATTTTATTTAATTTTATTTGCCAAAAAGGCTAGAAAATGCTTTCTATGATGATACTTAATTGCTCCTTTATTGCTTTCTTCAAGATTTTTCTTGTTCGTATTTATTGAAGTTTTTTAGTAATATGATTTAGACTTAAGTGGGGTTATATAAAATATTATGAAAGATTGAAATAAATAATAACAATACAATATATAATATTACAAAAGCGAGCAAATAAAATTATTAAAAAAGGAAGAGAGAATATCAAATAACCATAATGAATTTATTGAATGAATGTCAAGTAACGTTATCTTTCCAAGATTAGAATTTTATGTTTTAGACGGTGAATCAATTAAATTTAATCAATAATGAACAAGTAAATTGTAACGTGGGTGGATTTGATCATTAACATTAAAGATATTTTTATTTGATAAATCTCTAAAAATAACTCCATACTGGATAAGAGTTGTGGGTTGAATCTATAACTTGTAAAAAAATTTATATTTTAATTCTTTAAATTTGATTGCTCTCTAAGTATTGTGCTATAGAACAGTCATGTATTCTTTTTTTCCCCCTTATTTCCCTCTCATTTTTACACCAAAATACTCAATTAGTAGGTTTGAGGGGACCAATGTCTAAAAAGAAAATGAAATTGCACTCACTATGCTATCAAGCCCACATGTTGCAATAATAGCAAACCATTGATGCAACAAGAAATTTAAAAAAGAAAGGCCACAATAAAATAAAATGAAAGGAAAAAAGAAAAAAAAAATTAAAGCAAAGAGCCACCACAATTGAACTTCCCAGTGGTCTGGCCAAACTTGTACAAACTTGTCTCAAAATATTCATTCAATTAAAAACTAGGAACTTAGTGGGGCTTCTTAACACCAAATGGGCTTGAAATCTTTTTTGGTGGGCTTGTTGGTCTAGGCCTGTAAATGGGTAGGGTATTATCCTATCCAGGCTCAAAATATGATACCCATACCCATACCCGTACCCATGCTTATTAAATATAATGTAATGGGTATGGGTAGGGTCTATACCCATAAAATACCCATGTACCCATACCCATAACTTACCCATTACTTTATACTTAAATTTAATTTATAAAACTAAAACTTGTTTATACCAAAATTAAATTTATATTAATAATAAATTTTTTATATATAAAAATTATGAATATGTGAATGAACGGTAACAATTAAATAATTTTTTTATTAAAAATTAAACTAAATTAATAAAATTAATAAAGTTAATAAATTGAGATAGCAATTTTTTTAAAAAAAAATTGGAATAGCAACAGTTGAACGTTTTTTATTAATAAAATTAATAGTGGAATAAATATTTTTACAAAAATAATCAATAAAATTAATTTTGCTAATGAATAAAGTTTATTAATATAGAAATTAACTGTTTTTATAAAATTAAATATAGAATTTTTTTTTGCTTTTAAACAGTTTTTATTAACTATTTTTTTAATAAACTTTATGGTTTTTAATAATCTATTTTTTAATAAACTATTTTTGTTAACTATTTTTTTAATAAACTGTATGATTTTTTAATAAACTGGTTTTATTAACTGTTTTTTAATAAACTATTTTTATTAACTTTTTTTTAATAAAACTAATTTTAAACTGTATGTTTTTTAATTAGCAAAAAGTTTAACTGCTAATTATATTAATAAAATTTAACTATTATATTAATAAAATAGTTAATTTAATTAGCAAAAAGTTTAAAATTAATTAATTTAAACTTAATGATTAAATTAAATATAGAAGAAAAATTATTTTTTGTTATCGTATGCCAAATAATATTTTTACTATATATTAAGAAAATTAGTGTATATATTAAAAACATAAGTTCAATAAACTAGACCCAATGGGTCTTAGGTTATTTAGGGTAGGGTAGGGTTAGGGTCTTATTTTTTTGGGTATTTTAGGGTAGGGTAAAAATTGGGTATTTTTGTTTGGGTATTTTAGGGTATGGGTGTGGGTAGGGTATCACCCTACCCATTTACAGGTCTATGTTGGTCCAATAGTGACCAGTTTATTTGTCAAGTGAGCATTATGTTTATTTGATACACAAATTGTGCATTTGAATTTGTAAGAGTTGGAATTGAGAATTGATATCACTATAGCATTTTTTTCAAAGAGAAAGTATTATAAATGTTGATTTTTTTTTTATCATTTTAATAAATTAATATTTTTTTATTTTCAAATTACATAAATTAAAATATAAACTACATACAATATACATAAAGTGTACAATGCGTCCATTTTATATCGGACACACAAGACCTCCTATATAATAGGGGAAACTGATGCCAGTTGGGCTACATATCACCATAGCATCTTGATATCCATAACTTTGGACTTATTTTAAATTTTTTTTATTCAGTATTCAAATTATTCCAACAACTCATTAGTCTTGGTCAGGAGTTTATAAATTTTTGCAAATTCAACTCATTTACATCCCTAATTAAAAGTTACCATTTAATGAAAATTTCCTCTGAAATTACAAACAAGTAAGGTGAAAACGAGATTATTTTCCAATATAACGTTCTGAACCGAAAAGACAAATATAGTAAATCGGATATTTAAAATATTGATATTTTGACTAATTTTTTTAACCTACCATAAATTTCATCCTCATTTTTTTAACAACTTTGACAAGCCAATTTCTAACCTCTCAAATTTGTCAAAAGCGAAAAACAAGATTCCCCTACAGTGAAGGTTTCCGGTTCCTTTTCCCATCGCTCCTTCCCCACCGCTTCACACCAGAAAATACCGGGAAAACATTTTCCCTCTCCCCACACGTGTCAATTGTCCTCTCCCACCCTAAATTTCACACCTCGCCCCCATTTTTTTCCACCCCCAACAATCCTCCCCCTTTCCCCCTCGCCCAAGGAAATTTCTCTTCCTTTCCCCCCTTCGCTGTATTTTTCCATTTTTTTTTCTTTTCCTTCTCTGTGAAACTTGGATCGGCAGAGACTTTTTGCAACCCCACTTCCATTTTTCTTATCGAATACCCCGTACGGGCTGGCTTTTAATCCTCAATCAAGGGCTCAATATCTCTCTCAATCGGTTGTAGCGGAAAAATTAGGGTTCGTATCTGAAGAAGGATATTAGGTTTTTGTGTGTTTTGTTAAATCTAATTCTGACCATTTGTTTGATTACGTATATAGTAGGTTGATTTGTTTAGGCTTTTTTGTGTTAATCGACTAGTTTGTATACGTGAGGTTATTTTTGGACCCTAGGGTAGATAACTTCCTTCGCGCTTCCCTCTTTCTTTCTGACCTCTTTCTTTCTGATTAATTGCAGTAGGAATTCTTTGATTCTTTTTGTGTATAATAGCAGTTACCGTTTTGCTGATAGATTTGAATAGTTTTAGCTGGAAAAAGAAAAACGATATTCTTTTGGTTCTTTACAAGAAATACTCTGTGAAGTTTTTGGTGCTTTGTTTTAGTCTGTCATTGAAAATCGAGGGTTTTCTTGTTTGAATCTTCTGTAATACATAACCCCCCAAAAAAAGGTTAAAAAGGGAAGAAAAGAGAAAAAAAAAAAAAAAAAAAAAAAACTTGATCTTTTTTGGTTGGACTTGAGTTTGTCCCCATTTTTCCCGTTTGGGTTTATTAGGAAGGATAAAACAAAAGAAAGAATACAAATCTAGGGTTTCTGTAGAGATATTGAGATGGCCTTGAACTATTCACAACGGCCCGTATTTCCATCCCATATTTCTGAAGATAATTTGGTGTCTCCTATGAGGATTGTGAATGGATATCTTGTTGAGGGTGTTCCTGAGAAGAATGGAGAAGTTTATGCTAGGCCATGGCATGCTACCCGAGGAGAAACCGAGGAGTGGCATTCTAATTGCAGGAGGGATAGAGTTCATCATTGCTGCTCACCGGAGTCGAATTCCAAGGACATTGTTGACCTTTTGCCTTCTGATCCGTTTGGGATGGATATAAAGACTACTTTCACAGCCATCACAGGATGGCTTGAGGACTTGGAGGTTGACTACGGTGGGTGTGCGAGGAGCAATAATGGTAGAGCCAGTCAAGAGAATTATGGTTTATTTGCTGGATGGAATTGGATTTGGGATAATGCTCTGAAGTTCCAACCATTTCCCAGCAATATTCAGTTTGATGAGAAACTGAATACCAATATCCAGACCTTTCCAAACAACCATCAGGCTTATGAGAAACCTCCTGTGGGTATCCATTCTTTTACCAGTAATGTTCAATCTGATGAAAAATTGAATGTGGCTGGCAAGGTGGATCAATATGGGGAGGCGAGGGATATGGGGGGTGCACTGGCCCCATATGAGTTTGGATTTGAGCCAGCCTGTAGTAAGGGGCCTATTATGAGCTTCAGCGATGAGAGTACTAGCTGCAGTTCTGAGCTGCAATTTGGAGAAAAAGTGGAGGGTGCTGCTGAATCTGAAGCAGCGCCGCATGAAGCTTTGGTTTTTGCTCTTAGCTATTTGGGAGTAAAGATCTTTTGTCAGTGGAAAGGGTTTGTAGTTCCTTATGTTCCACAGTTCGAAGTGATCCCCTGTTGTGGAGAAGTATTCACATAGATCAGCCTCTTAATGAAAGGATTACGGATGATCTGCTTTTGCAACTGGCTTCTAGGGCTCACGGTAACCTGCAATGCCTGAGCTTAGTGGATTGCCCTCGAGTCACTGATGATGGTATGAGGCGCATATTCGAAACTAATCCACGATTAACTAAGGTTAGTGGATCCACTTGGTCTGTCTGTAAAATTTTAAATGTTCTTTTTTCTTTCTGTTTTCAAGCGTGGTTTAGCAACACACTCTTCTCTAAATTGTTGATTATGTTGGGGGATGATAAGTGTGACAATGATGTATTGTATTTTTGAATAAGGGTGGAGACATGGAGCTACGTTTTGCCAAACACGTTAAAATTTCCATCTTTTTTGCTTAGATGTTTGTATGTGATGTTGGAACTAATCAATCAGGTGACTGCTAGCTTGGACTATAATTACAGCACACTTTTCATTGTCATTGCATTAAGATGGAGAACTTTTATTACTAGCTCATATAATACTAGCCATAGATGTACTAGATATATTATCTTCTGTGCCGTCCAAAATATTACATGTGTATTTTCTTTTCACATGTTTGTTGATTTTGTGGTACATTAGTTGTTCAGAAGTGAACTTCTGCAATCACATGAATTTTGAACTTGAATGCTATAACTTTATCTTGATTTCCTTGGCATGTAAATAGTAAATACGAGTAGTGATGTGCTGGTTTATAGTGCATAACGTGTTGTTACTCTTCCAAGAAGGACCATTATCATGGCGCTTACTGTCATGTGACTCTGCTGCTTGAATTTGGATAACAAGATGCTTAATGGAGTGTGAAACATCATAGCATGCTTATTAAGATTTAAACAATGAACATATCTCGAGCAGCAATAGCTGAGGGATGAGTCTCGAATAATCCTTGTACTTCCATGAGAATTTTTATAACTGGACAATTGGCAGATCTGGTATTAGGATCCAAATTTCTGTCACCTTTTATCGGATCAAAATTATCAAAATTTAGTTAGAGGGGATATGTTCATGAATATAAACTTTTACTGGCTTGTGAAATATTTGGTGCAATTGGTAATTGGAACATTATATCTGAAACTGCTAGAAGCGTGTTAGAGCCAGTGGCTCTTCTAAAGTGACTTCTGTTTCACTTGGGATTCTGGAGTGGAGGCATTGAGGAGCATCCTATTAGTAACAACTTTTACCCTTTTCGTATAAGAAAATGGATCTTTGTTTCTGTTTTAATATTATCCTTCAGATGGTGTAGAGACATGTAACAACAAATTGTTTGAGCAACCGAGGCGGATGCTTCATTACATGGAAGCTGTTGTACTCAATAGTGATGCTTCTTCTTGTGGTGAAATTTTGGTGCACGATTTTCTCTAATGAAATTTCTCTTATTTGGAGATTCTGTTGATGGCTTTTTGTCTTCATGCTTCACTTTTTAAGACGGACAAGCTGCACTCTGATATTACCATTTGCTAAATCTTCTCATGCATAATGCAGCTGTTTGTTCCTGGCTGTACAAGGCTTACTATTGAAGGGATATTGAATAATATCAAGACTCATAACTCTAGTAAAGATGTCCCGGGAATAAAGCACCTGAGAATTGGTGGGATTTATGGTGTGACACACGAACACTTTGAGGAGTTGAAGTTATTACTGGGCGGGGATGGCCACAAGCTTGAAAGTTTTCACAAGCCACATTTCTATCATCGAGGAAATTTTTATGTCCCATATGATGATGATCGTGCAATAGATATTGAAATGTGCCCGAGATGTGAGAAATTCAGGTTGGTCTATGATTGTCCGGCTGAAGGTTGTCAGGTCAAAGATCAGGCCTCACAAATATGCAGGGCCTGTGCGCTTTGTATACCAAGATGTGCTCAGTGTGGGAGGTGCATTCATGACAATGAATATGAAGAGACCTTTTGTCTGGATTTGCTATGCTATGACTGTTTTAAGCAGCTGGATAAGAAGGTCGACCCCTGTGGGGCTCTTTATGAGCCAATTTATCAGTGCATAGGGAATGATAAACTTATTTAAGGATCTGCCTTAATCTCGAGATGATCTTGGACTGCTTTTGAACTTCTGATCCACTGATGAGCCAGTGCGGCATAGTGAGATAGTTGTCTTGGTCATGCTCTCTGATGAACTGCTTCTGGTGTTTGGCTGTTTGCTGAGCCCAAGATCATGTGCTACTTAAGGAGAAAGTAAGGCAAAAAAATAAAAAAATAAAAAGTAAAGGAAATGACCAGCCAAAAAAAAAAAAAAAGAAAAAAGAATATGAAGAAGGGTAATTCTAAAAAAAAAAGGAAAAAGATAAAGAAAGAAAAACAATAAGATTTGTGAGGACTTGGACTTTTCATTCACTGAGTGAACACCTGTATTCAAGCCAGGAGTTCTCTTCCTCCAGCAGATTGTGCATTGGAAAGCTCAATGGTATTCCTGTTCTTGAGAGGTGAGATTTGGGCTTTGCTTTAATCTGAGAGGCTTGCTTTGTGATCTTTCTGGTGTCATTAGTCTGTTTATTTGGTAATACTCAAGATCGGAAGGATATCAAGGCTGTGCTTACACAAGGATTGCTGGGGATACTGTGATGACTTTGGGATTTCTCCTGATTTCTTCTGAACTATGAATCTTTTGGCTGAAATGCTGTTTCTTCTGTGGAAGTCTGTTGCTGCAGTTTGTGATTCTTATAAATATATATTTACCTGTAAAGCCACTATATTCCTTAATATTCTGTTGTTAACAATTGCTATTTGCCACATGGATGCTCATTTACTTATAAATAAGAGTTTGTAATGATCTCTTCTGGCATCATTTGTAGAATGTTATGGCTTCGAAGAGTTTGCTTTAGGTTCTTCAAATAAAGCAGGGGTTTCATTTTGAGTTCTGGATTTGATACAGGTTTTAACCTTCTCAATTGTTCTTTCTCAACCAAAAATGTAGAGGGTATCCAAGTATAGTTTGTTGAGTTGCATTTCACTCCTAGTTTCATTTTAGTCCTTCAGAAAAGGCCACCAAAAAATAAATATATAAATAAATAAAGTATCACGGCTCATCAATGTATTTTTTTTTTTTTTTTTTGGAATTTAATAAATAGAATTTATACCATGAAGTTAAGCAAGGATATTTATTTGGCTGTTTTCATTCATAATGACATTAAGACCAGAGTTTGACAAAATAGAAAAAATACATTCTATTTTTTTTTTTTTTTTGCAATAAATAGGTAGAAAAACTAACAACCCTATAATTGTGTCTTCTTGGCCCAAAGATCTTTGTTCCCATCATACATAGCCCCATAAAAACCACAAAGAAAATAAACAAAATGAGTATTACACATATAATTGATCTTTTCTATTGTTGAATTTTCATTTTAAAATGTCAAATTATATTTTTGTATCAAAATAAGCATTAAGCTATTATTACTATGGAACGAATTGATCATAGTTTAATATATTAAAAAAATAATTAATAAAGAATCGACCACAATTTTTTTGGTTTTTAAAAAGAAATCCCTTTATTGGGAATTACAAAATCTCAATAAGATAGGGGAAAAGGTGAAAAGATTATGAGGAAAGTAAATCTTATGTTATTAAGAAATGGTCAAACAAAAAAAAAGGATATCACAATTTTAAGCAAGAATTATTACAGACTTGGAACAGCACAAAAATTGTTGGACAGAAGTGGAAAAGAAATATTTTCCCTCTTAACCTTATAACCAAACAGAAAGATTCTCTCAACTTCAATGACAATTCTATTTTCTAGTCTCTCCCCTTCATTTTTCTTCTACACACAGCTGAAAACCCCAAACCACAACAACACCAAATCCCTTCTCCAGTCTGCTCAAACGAAGAAAAAGAACCATGTATATGCCTGATAAACCCCAACAACAACAGCACGAATCAGCTATAGAATTCTACAGCAACAACAACAAACAAGAACCGCCCCATCAAAACAACAGTATGATCATCCAACTCCCACCTCAGGCCCCACCCTCACCTCGGCGACGGCGGAGCCACCACTCCCAGTGGGGGTGATGAAGTCACCAACGTCAACACCAACCATAACCCATCCAACCCACCATCTTCTTCTGCACCGAAGAAACGGGCGGAGACGTGGGTTCAAGAAGAGACGCGGGCACTCATATCTCTTCGTAAAGAAACAGATATGTGGTTCAACACTTCAAAGTCTAACAAGCATTTGTGGGATAACATATCTTTGAAAATGAGGGAAAGGGGGTTCGATAGATCCCCCACCATGTGTACTGACAAGTGGAGGAATTTGTTGAAGGAGTTCAAGAAAGCGAAGCAGAATAATCAAGATGGGAATGGGAATGGGTCTGCGAAGATGAATTATTATAAGGAGATTGAGGAGATTTTGAGGGAGAGGAGTAAAAATGGGCCTAGTTGGAAAAATCCTGAAGCTTCAAATAATGCTGGCGGTGCTGGGGGTTCTAAAGTAGATTCCTTTATGCATTTTGCTGATAAAGGTTTGATTATTTCTTTTCTTTTTCTTTAAATCTTTTGTTAGGGTTAGATATTTTTGTTATCATTGTTTTTGGTCAGCAATGTGGGAAATGTGAAGATATGGAAGTAGGTTTCGTTTGATTTTTGGTTTATGTTATTTGATTTCTTATTCTCTTGAAAATTGATTGTTTTATGCACTTTTCTGGTGGAGGTAGGGTTTTTCTTTGTTCTTTTCTTTTTTTTGGTGGGGTTGATTTTCTGTGGTGGTTTGTGTTGAGCAAGTGTGGGAACTGAAGAAACATTCAAGCGAATTTTTTAATTGCAGAATTTTGTGATTTGAGCTCTTCTGGTTGTGAAGGTTGTTAATTAATGTAGTTTTCTGATGATGGAATGTAGCAGAACTTGGTCTTTGTCCTCTGCTTATGGAATGTAGCATGGAAGTGGCATTTTTAAGCATATCTTTTTACTTGATGCAATTGTTTTTGTTTTTGCACTTTAAGTATGGATGAGAAAATGTGGAAAGAACTTGATGTTTGGATTGCTGAATTGTGTCATTGGTGCTGTTCTGGTTACTAGTTCCATTCTTCGACAGGAATGGATGGATATGTGCATGAATTTTTGACCTATGCACATGCACATACGTACTTGTGCCCTACTGGGTCCTAATTTGTTGGCGAGAGCCGAGAAATCAGGAAAAAGTTAAGTACTGGATGCAGGACTGGGTTGAATTTGTTTTGGTTCATATTTTATGTTCTTTATACACTGGTGATATTCAACTCCTTGGGATAATATAAATCGATATGGAAGAAGTTTGAATAATCCTCTTTAGATTCTAATTCCTGAGTGATTTCCCACCCCAGGATGAAGCATTAATGATGTTAAATGATTATGTTGTCCTTCTATGGACACATAATACTAATTGTCAACTCTGGATCTTGTCTTTATTATATAGTGCTTTTGGTTTCTGCATAGTTTACATTTTTGTCATTACGTATGCACATGTTGAAGACTTGAAGTGAGTAATAATTAAGGTGGTAAATGTTTCCAAATTCTATGAATTGTATTAACTTCTGAATACTATTTGGCCCCTGCAGGTATTGATGACACCAGTCTTACTTTTGGACCTGTGGAAGGTATGTCACTTGTCCCAGGGTTCTAACACGGTTTTTAGATCCAATAAGTTTCTTTTAGTTGAATTGTGGTCATTTTTCCTAGCAGCAGCCGTTTCTATATTGGATTTTGTAGTAATTATTGATTTTCATATGGAAAATTCATGATGAAGGTGTGTTGGTGAAGTTTCTTATTCTGCAAATCTTGTATTCTGCCTCAGCTTTGTTGGCCCAGGTAGTATTTCGAGGATGGTTGAGTTTTGGATTTTCTCATTAACATATTCTCACATGTGTACTTCATTTAATGAAGTAAGAAACGTTTGACTTTCATTGCTGTCTTGTCTGAAGATTTTAACCTAAAACAGGTTAAATGAGTAACAACACCAGTCCACTGCCTAAAATGCCCTAGTCAGATCCTCTAGCTGTTGGAAGATTAATATCTTTGACAGAATAGTATGCTAAATCTGGTATGTGGGCTCCTGAGCAGTTTTTGAGAAACAGAAGGAAAAAATAAACAGAAATAAGTGCTCTATTTCATTCCTGACCTCCACAGTAACCATTCACAAAGAATTGTAGCTGTCACTTCTAAGATATATTTTTCAATCTATTTGATCTGTGAGAAAACGTGAAAAGCGTCAAAGTTAGAGGTTCAAGGATAGTCTGTTCAGAGGTACATTACGAACTTTTATTGTAAATCTTGGTATAAGAATATCTGCTGGCACCACTCAGGTAAACTTAGTATATTTGATTATCTTCTCGCGACAGGGTTTAGCTCTGAAGGTTCATAACCAGTCTTCTTATTTCTTTCTTGCTGTCTGTTCTTAAAGTGACTTTTGCATGAGTTTTATGATAAAATTCAAGTTTGAGTTGATCTATTCTTCAAACACTGCATAAATGCTCTCTGTTTTGTTTAACTGTATGATTACCTCTTTGATTTTTAGGTTTCTGAATGATTTAATTCATGCACATTAATGGTGGTCTTGATCCTAACCTATTATTGTATGACATGAGACTACTTTAATTTTGTTTCAGTATTGCCATATGCATTTCCTTGCTAAGAGCTTGGACGCTACTAAATATCCTTCGTTTGTCGCATTTGTTGCTTAATGAGCTTGATATGGCTGCTGTTGCCATTTAGAAATCCAGTTTGCATTATGGATTCATTCCCTTGCTTGTCCCTGTACATGACCACTTGTAAATCCATTGTTGTCTTCAAAGTATACCATCATAGCGGGCCCAAATCTTTGTCTGCTGGGTTATATTTCTTTATCCACAAAGGCCTCTTTTCTTGGGTAGAAGTGGGGAAAAGCTTTCTTATGCATTATATATTAGCCTATAGGGATAAACATTGAATCAATCAGAGGAATCCGTCCATTTTCTTTTTATTTTCTTGAATGTATACAAAAATTATAAACATCTGAATTTTATGATTGCGACACCATTTTGTTTCATGCAGTGCTCTTATAAACCCATTTGGACATGGGCTAGTGTAATTATGAACATATTTATATATGTTTGTTCCCTCAACTTTTCTGAATGAAATGCCCCTCAGAGAATGCCCTCTTTTCTGATGGTGCTTATAATGATTTTGATAATGTCTTGGTAAATCCTCGGTGTACAGGTAATGGCAGGTCAACACTCAATTTAGAAAGACGGTTGGATCCTGATGGGCACCCTCTTGCTATTGCTGCTGCTGAAGCTGTTGGGGCAAGTGGAGTTTCTCCTTGGAATTGGAGGGGAACCCCTGGAAGTGGTCAGTCTACATTGTGTTTATAACATCTGAACCTTAATCAATTTTGTAATATAGCTCCCAAAAGTGTTTCATGAATCATGATGCACAATGAGTTTCAGAATTCAAACAGCGAATGGCTTTTAGGCCTTTTTTTTTTTTAAAATTTGGTGAAATAAGAAAACTGAAAAGCTGTATTAAATCTTATTTCTGAGTTTTTATTTGCCTGGAGTATTCTTCCCTTTTTTTGCAGGTGAACAGACTAATACATATGATGGAAGGGTGATAACAGTTAAATTGGGGGATTATACAAAGAGGATAGGGATCGATGGGAGCGCAGATGCCATCAAGGAAGCTATCAAATCTGCTTTCAGGTTAAGGACAAAGCGGGCATTTTGGTTGGAAGATGAAGATAACGTAGTTCGGACACTGGACAGAGATATGCCTCTTGGAAACTACACTCTTCATGTCGATGAAGGTAGAGTTGTGCACAACGTAAACCTCTAATCTACTTACACAATGATGATGGCTGTTTGAAGTTCTCTTGTTATTGCTTGCACGCAGGTCGGACATATTGTATTTCAGATAAATGCATTAGGATGATATTTTCACCTTGAATGTCGTATTAAACGTTGCTATATAGAAATTAGTTTTGGTAAGCTTCAAAATGACATTCTTGATTGCAGGCCTGACGATTAAAATTTGTTTCTATGAGGAGACGGATCCCTTGCCAATGCATGCGGAGGATAAAACGTTCTATACAGAAGAGGATTTCCGTGACTTCCTCTCTCGTCGTGGTTGGACTTGTTTGAGAGAGTATAATGGATTTCGGAATATAGATTGTATGGATGAGCTCTGCCCCGGAGCTGTATACCGTGGAGTCCATTGAGGGCAGAACGAAGTGTCTTTTCAACTTTGGCTATCCAGAATGTCATGATAGAAAAAGCCTATCATCCCATAGTTTAGCATGTTCTTGCTCAAAAGTGCGCATCCTTTGGAGTGGGGTACTTTGTGAGAAAATGTGTAGCTAGTTCTTATGTACAAAATGCACTCAAACCTCTCATCTTTGAAGAACTCATGGTTGTAAATATGGATTTTGTTGAATGCAGCTGTAGTTACCAAAAACATCACTTTCTATTGACTAGTTGCTTTGTCAATTTTGCCAATCTGTGTTCTAGTTTAGTCATGTACCCTATTTCTTGAAAAAGGTAGATCTCCTTGAGAGTGTGGTATCAAAATTCTCAAGTCCCCTTTTTGAAATAATTCTCATGGCTTGTCAACAAAGTGGATCCGTGGCGCAATGGTAGCGCGTCTGACTCCAGATCAGAAGGTTGCGTGTTCGATTCACGTCGGGTTCAATACCCTTATTTTTTCCTTTTTCCCCCACAGGATCATCTGTTAGTTCTTCATAATTCTGTCTACAAATCATTTTCTTTTAAGTTCTATAGATCCTCAAGAAAACGCACACTGTTGTTTTTCATAGAATGCTTCAAATATCTATAGAAAGTTCTATAGATCTTGTGATCTCAGCTTTGGAAATTTCTGCAATCCCAGTCGCATTCTTTTTCATAGAATGTTTCAAATATCAAAACTGAGAACAGCTCCCCGTGACAGACTACCCAAACATGTTTCAAAACTTATAACATGAAAGCATCTGTCAGAACTTCAGGCGTTAGTGGTTGTTTTTCTACTAAGTTTTCTGGCATTCAGCTAGAAGTCCACATGACATGTCTGTTTTCTTTGAGGAATCATGGATGGGAATTCTTACTTCGGGTGAAAATGATTCATATACGAGTGCTCCCATACAACCAAAGCATGATATGAATAAAATATAAACTAAATTTGATGGTATGATTTGCTGCGTATGTTCTAGGCAGAATCTAGGAGATTGCACTCATCCCTCCGCAACTAGGTTTAGCAAATCAAGTTTTAGGCTCAGTCTCAAATTAGAGTCGTCTGATCAGGAGCAAACAGCATATAGTATTATCAGACAAGAAGATATGCGTACCATGTAAAATGTCAAGGGAAATACTTCAAATTCTTGCACTTGCAGCACTAATAGGAACACACATGAACAATACAACTAGAAACCAAATGTGAATCAATGATTCACAAGATTCACCACTATTCAAGCTCACACACTTGAGTTACAAAATGTGAATAAATTGATTCACTGATTAACACAAGTCACTGCAACATATCAAAAGTGATGCAAGAATTCATTCATGGCTCATCCCACTCGTCGTTTTTGTATGATACCAAAGTGTCAACCTTGTGAATCTGCAAAGCAGGACAAAAGAATAGGTTAATAGATTTACTTCCAACCATAATTACGCTGCAGATATATATGTATATATATACATTATATTACCTTGGTATCAAAAGAATGCAACTTCACCATCTGTGGATTAGCAATCAACTTAGGATCACTCTCAATCCATGTGAATGGGACTGCACAATCTTTATCTGTATATGCTAAAACATCAAATATACCTACAATGAACTCAAACCACATTGATTACATTAGTCAAGAAAATCTAAGACTGGATTTCGCACTTTTATAGCCAAATGGATTTCACATGAACTCTTCTTACAGGGTTCATCAAGACATGGCAAGTATGTAATGCTGGAAGCTATCTGCCTCATGATTGCTTGAATTTCCCTCATAATTTCCTTGTCACTCTTCTCCCTTGACACCCTGTAAAGCAAATTCCAATCTGACAAACATTAAGGGTTTGGCCATCTAAAGAAATTGGTTAGAGTCTTGCAAGTGAAGATTAAATTACCCCTTCTCAACAACTTCACCATCCGTCTCGATACTGAAATTCCATCTCTCTAAAACCTCACCAGTAGCCTTGCTCATAATAACAAGAACTACCCTCTGAAGCTTCCCAGCTTCCAGCCACTCTTCAAAAAAGTCACAATTTGATTCCATTAGATAAAGCCATAAGTTCCCACTTCAAATTTATATCCCATATCATTAGAAAATCAAAGTAAAATACTTGATAAGAGAGGAATTTAAAATTACCAGAAAGCTGAGAAGTTAGGTTTGAAATGAAGGATTTGACGCCTTCATCTTGAGTGAGCAACATTGGCAGCCCATATTTTTTGACCTTTGCAAAACTTTCTTCTGGATAAACTCCACGATTATACAGAATACTGAAAAGAATTTTCTCAATCAAAATCCCATCTTTAAGCCCACAAAAGTTACACAAAAATAAAGAAAGGACAAAGGCAATATAATCTAAAAGAAGTCCGATTCTTACCTATTTGCAGCATAACCTGGTAAGGATTTTGATTTCCCAAACAATACACAAACTAGTCAATAATCTTCAAGAAAACAAAACCCCACAAATCTAAGAAAAGAAAAAATTCAATAGTTATCAAGAAGGAAAGAGGGCATACCAAAGAATTCACTGACAATAGCGGCAGATCCTCGAAGAGTGATTATGTCTTTCGTTGCGGTTCTTGAAGCCATTTGAAGCACCTGATTTCCCTTCGAATCTTGAACTCTTTCGTAGAAAACCAAGGCAGAATTTTACTAAAGGTTTGTTTTGGCAATGGCAAACTGAGTATCAATTTAAAGACTACAAAAAGATTGCAATTTTTCCAGCCTAAATAGCGAGAAAATAGTTCCTATTGAACTTCGATTTGACGGTAGACAGAGTATGAAATATACGAAAATGCAACGGCTAGTTCTTCCTTGGTTTTTGCTTAGTGCGGTGCTCAGTGGGGTTCAGGGTAACGGTCGAATTATTTTTAAAGTTACTCCTTAAAATGAGCCCATGGGCCACTCTATTTGGGCCTATAGTAATAAGGCCCATATAATAAAATAAAGAAAGCCCATTTTTCAAAAGGAGAAATAAAAAGTGTTAATTATAAGCTATATGGTGATGTCAAGTGGTATGCTACAAAAAATTGGCATATAATAGAATGGTAGTTGACATAATTAAAAAAATAATTTTCTCTCACAAAAGAATAACAAGAATTGCAATAATATAATGCTTGGTCTTTTATCTTTTCCTTTTCCTTTTTCCATTTAAGATCGACGAATCTTGATAATTAAATTAATAGGAAAATGAGCTTGATCAAAATTATGTCACTTTATTCCTTATCTTTCCATTAGTTTTTTGGTTCTTCATTTAGAAAAAGAAAAGTTGAGACCAACTTTATATTGTAAATACTTTGTAATAAAGGTATATAGTTTAAAAAATAGAAGAAACAATACTTAGATCAATTATTTAAGGCTCGAATGTCACTCTACCAAATGTTTATCATTATTTGCTAAGTCTACATATGAATTTAAAAAAAAAGGAAAGCAAGAACTTGGCCTGATATATTCTCTCAAACATTATATTATCAGAATAATTTAACATGGAAAAATTAGCTATATCCTACGGTAGCTATTCTTTTATGAATAAATTTCATTGCAATGGTAAAAACTGAAGTTAAGAAAAGTTGTAAATTTTAGCAATGAATTTATACAAACAATTTTGGATCACATTTGATTCATTATATTGCATGAAAAATGAGAAGTCACAAGAATAAAAAGGTCTAAAAGATTGTAGAAATTCATTAAAACATGACCAGAAAACATGTGTTCTAACCTCCAACTATAACTATGATAAAAAAGTTATGAATTACATGTACTCGTAAAAAAGACACAGAGAGTCCAAGCATGTAATTTGCTAAAATGTATAAAGAAAAGATAATTATGACCGCTTCCCTTGTCAATGCCATGCATAATAGTGGAAAATCATAAATTTCTCATCCAAGAACAATTCTCACCAACAACAAATGATTACTAGTACAACTACCCTTTGAAATTCTCAAAAGAATTAATTAAATTAGGATAAGAAAAAAAATAGAAAGAATTTTCGTTCTACTAAACCGGCTATAAGCACCTTTAAATAAGCCCCCCAAGTCATCCATTTTCTCAGTACTCGAACTCTTTTCTCTGCATCTAAGCATTTTCTCCTCCCACAATTTTCCAAAGCTCAGTTTTCACTTACACTCTCTAGGCTAATGGGAAAGATCAAGATTGGAATTAATGGTGTGGCATTCTCTATTTTTTTTTTCTTTAACTCGTTAATTTCCATTTTTCTTGGATTTTATGGCAAATGGGTTGTGATTCTGTTTATTTATTTATTTTTTTGATTTATAAATGTTGTGTGTTTTACCTTCCTTTTTATTGAGATTTCTGGAAAAGGGTTGTGGGTATACACACTAAAAATGAAATCTTTTTCTTGTTTTGACATTTCTTGATCAGGATTTGGAAGGATCGGCCGTTTGGTTGCAAGAGTAGCTCTGCAGAGGGACGATGTAGAGCTTGTTGCTGTTAATGATCCATTCATCAGCACTGATTACATGGTAATTTTCCCATCTATAGTAAATTTCTGGGATTCATGAGCTGCAAGTGCATCTCATTATGGTGGCCAAAAAAAATGTGCAGACATACATGTTCAAGTATGATAGTGTGCATGGTCAGTGGAAGCATCATGAAGTGAAAATGAAGGATGAAAAGAACCTTCTTTTTGGTGATAAACCAGTCAGAGTCTTTGGGTTCAGGTAGTCCTTTGTATTATGATCATGTATTTGTGTTTTAATTTTTGAGAAGAAGGGATTTTAGTTTTTTGGTGGTTGGTAATTTCTAGGAACCCTGAGGAGATTCCATGGGCTGAAGCTGGTGCTGAGTTTGTTGTGGAGTCTACTGGAGTATTCACAGACAAGGATAAGGCTGCTGCTCACTTGAAGGTTTCTTTCTGATCTATTTTCATGTCTTCATTCTCATTGTCTGATGAATTTTGAATATCATTTGATTTGGTCATTTGGGCCTTTCCATATCTGAATTTCATGTTTTTCTCTCTTTCCTGCTATGTCCCAGTGCATCAGTTTGTTGGTTACATGTGAAAGTTGGTTTTTGTATGGATTCTTGAAATAACGACGAATGGCCTCCTCCTTTACATTTAATTCATTTAAAGCATTGAAAGTTTGAAACGATTCAACTAAGTGATCATGATTTTGTTTAGCAGTAGTGCTATCTATTGACCTCATCACTATATTACACTCGTTTCATTTGGATTTCAACTTCACTGGTCAAATATCATAACTTCTAATTATGCTTTTGGTTGATAAAAAATAATTAGGGTGGTGCTAAGAAGGTTGTGATCTCTGCTCCCAGCAAAGACGCTCCCATGTTTGTTGTGGGAGTCAATGAGAAGGAATACAAGCCTGATCTAAATGTCGTCTCCAATGCTAGTTGCACCACCAACTGCCTTGCCCCATTGGCCAAGGTTGGCAGATAGCAGCAATTAGTCTTCGTCTCTTGATTACTGTTTATCAATTGATCCCAATAAGCTATTCTTTTTTGTTCAAACTCCTGCAGGTCATTCATGATAGGTTTGGCATTGTGGAGGGCCTAATGACCACTGTCCACTCTATTACTGGTGAGTTGTTATGCAGATTTTTATGTTTGCAACTCGAAATTTGCAGTTTGCTTGTTGATTTTTAATATAATCTTTTGTGTTATGTTAATAATTTAGCCACTCAAAAGACCGTCGACGGTCCATCAAGCAAGGATTGGAGAGGTGGAAGAGCCGCCTCATTCAATATAATTCCCAGCAGCACCGGAGCTGCCAAGGTATTTAACCCATTATATGGCAATATATTTCAAAAAAACGAGACTGAATGTGATCTGGACTATGCCTTAACGGTTCGAATATAATTTGTGCAGGCTGTTGGTAAAGTGCTTCCTGCCCTAAACGGGAAGTTAACAGGGATGGCATTCCGAGTTCCCACAGTTGATGTTTCTGTAGTGGACCTCACAGTCAGGCTAGAGAAAGAAGCCACCTATGAGGACATCAAAGCTGCCATCAAGTGAGTTCTTGTTTGTTTTTCCTTGTGAACAAAATGCAACCTATCTCTGAAAATGAGCTAGTTACATAGTTCCACAGACTATACAGCTAAAAACACTTGTTGGTTTCTCTCAGACAAGAATCAGAGAACAACCTCAAGGGCATCCTGGGTTACACAGAGGACGATGTGGTGTCCACCGACCTTGTGGGCGATAGCAGGTAAACGACAATCAACTCAAGGACCGTTAGGCATCCATATCCATTAGTTCTCATCATCTGATACATATTTCACCTTCTTACAGATCAAGCATTTTTGATGCTAAGGCTGGAATTGCATTGAGCAAGAACTTCGTGAAACTCGTCTCGTGGTATGACAACGAATGGGGTTACAGGTAAAAGTTTGAATCTCAACTTATTTTCATCCATTAGGAGCAAGTTCTAGAGTCTTGACATTGTGTTTCACATGTTATTGCAGTACTCGAGTGATCGATTTGATCGTCCACATGGCTTCTGTTGCATGATGGCTCTTCCTTGTGTTACAAGAATTTTGATCAAGCGGCACTTTTTTTACTTTCTGGCCTGTTGGGCTGCTTTCAAATCTTGTTTTGGAATAAATTCTCTGCTGCAGCTTGGCTCTGCAATTTCATATGTACCATTGCCAATTGTTAAAGAATTTCCCCTTGTGGGGTTTTAAATGAGAATCAAGATAAACTTTTTTTCACCTGTCATGAATATATGTTATAAACTTCTTTCTTTTTGGATATCTAGCTAGCCCTTAGTCAGGGAACCCATTTTCTATGATCTTGAAGAAAGGAGAAAGTCTCATCACGAAAATATATGTATGTCCTAATAAAATAAGTAGCATGACATCGCAAAATATTCTTATTTAATAATAATTGTGTCGAGTGATTAATTGATTCATATGAATGGAATTTGATATTTAAATTTTAAAGAATTTTAGGTGTTTGAGTATTTTAGTAAATAAGAAATACAAGACAGTAGAAGAACAATAACATTGCCAAATAGGTTTGATATAATTTTTATATATACTCTGAAATAATCATCAAAACATAGTATTAGTACGTGTCGAGAAAAGTCAAATTTTATTTTAATTTTACACTTAAATAATTACTTCTTTTTTTTTTATCAATTATCAAGCACTTACCATATTGAAGATGGCTGTGGCAAATTCAGTCCAGATCATATATTTCTTTTTCCAAAAAAAACAATCTTAATTCCATTTTATTTCTTTTTTAATAGTATGGATGAAATTGAGACTTTCTTAAAATTGAAGGACTTGAGTGCAATTTACCACATATACAAATCCTCCCCTTCTTCACATTTGCTTTCAGATTTCAAGAACTTCAACTCGTCGTTTCTTACAGGTGCAGTCTTAGTCTCTGCTTCAGACACACACTAGAACGCACGCACACGCTATTTTATTATTGTCAATGTTCTTTTCTTTTCTTTTCCTTTTTTTTTTTTACCTTTTTTTTTTTTGAAATCATTTGCTCCCAGTTGCATGCTTTTAGCCGAATTGTTGCTTATAGCTACGCATTTTCCATTCTGCGTTTCTTGAGGTTGATCGCTGATTTTCAGCTGTATGCGTGTTTATGCGTTATGGGATTTGAATAATTTTTCCCTCTGCTGAGAAAGTTTGGAACTTTAATAGTGTTATGTTTGGTCTTGTGACCTGAAATTTTTGTGGGTTTAGATATTAAAGTAATAATATTTGCACAGCATTAGTTTTTCTTTTTACCATTTTTATGAATCTTGTTAAAGGGACCTATGAAATTGGTTTAACATTGCGGGAAGCATTTGGAAAGTGCTTGTCAAAAAAATCAATCTTTGCTCGTGAGTAAGTGGAGATTAGGGCTAAAATTCTGAGTGAGTGGATGTTGTATTTATCAGGATTCACTTCAGGGTTGATGTGTATTTGATTATAGAATTCTGAGAGATGTGACAGGATGAAAATTGAGTTGCTGAATATAACAGTTTTTTTGTCAAGCATGATGGATGAACTTGAAGCTCAAGCTAATGTTTTCATATTTCAGTTTACTTGGTGTTGATTGTGCGCATGATATTACACAATTACAATGGATTGTTGGAAGGTTAAATTACTTTTGCATGGAAAAAATTGCAGGGTTTAAAAACCGTCTCATAAGCTGGTGGCTCCTTCATGATCTTGCATGTCAGAAGGCTTGTTAAAGCTTACAACTTCCACTATCTTTCAACTTCTCTCCATTTTGCTGCGGAGTGTTACTCCTTCACAAGCAATGCGGCTTTTGATCGAGCAGAAAAATGCTTAGATTTTCGAAGAAACCATGATGCTGATGTCGTTATTGCCAAAGTTCTTGCAGCGAACAATGAAAATGAAGTTTTTCAGTCTCTTGTGCGTGACCTTGGATTCAACAGTATACAAATCACTCACAGCTTGGTCGCTAGGTTGCTTCATCGTTTTCAAGATGATTGGAAGTCTGCATTGGGTGTTTTCAGATGGGTGGAAACATGTTCGGGCTATAAACCCTTGCCAGAATTGTATGATAAATTGGTGGACATATTGGGAAAGACGAAGCAAATGGAAAGAATGAGGGCAATACTGGAGGAAATGTGCGAGAACCATCTTGTCTCGCTTAATACCATAGCAAAGGTTATGAGGAGATTTGCTGGTGCAGGAGATTGGAGAGATGCTGTAAAAACATTTGACGAGCTAGAAAACCTTGGTTTGGAGAAGAATACAGAATCAATGAACTTGTTACTCGACACCCTTTGCAAAGAGAAGAAAGTCAACCAGGCACGTGAATTATTCTTGGAGCTGAAGTCACAAATTCCACCGAATGCTCACACCTTCAACATTTTTATTCATGGTTGGTGCAAAATAAACAGGGTTGAGGAGGCACAGTGGACAATTCAAGAAATGAGGGGACACGGTTTTCTTCCGTGTGTCATAAGCTACTCGACAATTATCCAATTCTATTGCTTCCACAGCAACTTCTGCAGGGTCTATGAACTGCTTGATGAAATGGAAGCACGAGGATGTCCTCCTAATGTTGTCACTTTCACAACTATTATGCATTCTTTGACTAAGTCAGGGGACTTCAATGATGCCTTAAAGATAGCTGAGAGGATGAAATTGGTTGGCTGTAAACCCGATACACTGTTTTACAATGCCTTGATCCATACACTAGGCAGGGCTGGCCGTGTTGAGGAGGCTGTGTTCATTTTTACAAAAGAAATGCCCCAGAATAGGATTAACCCAAATACATCGACTTACAATTCAGTGATTGCTATGTTTTGCCATCGCAGGCAAGAACAGATGGCACTGCAATATCTTCGGAACTTAGAAGATTCACCGTATTGTAAACCAGATGTTCAATCGTTCTATCCGTTGCTCAAGCTGTATTTTCAAAGTGGGAAGACTGATAAATGCTTTTCTTTGTTAGATGACATGGTTAAGAAGCACCATTTATCTCTTGACTTGGCAACTTACAATCTTTTGATCCACGGCCTATGCAGAGCAGATAAATGCGAGCGGGCATACCAGCTTTTCAGGGATATGATAGGTCAAGGCATAAAACCTAGATATGTGACATGTTCATTGCTTTTGCAAGAAATCAAACAGAAGAATATGTATGATGCAGCTGTGATGCTTGAAGACTTCAGGAAGAAAATGAAATCCTGAGTGATGAAGAATGCAGGTAATTATCCCTTTCATGGTTTCCTTTTGCTTATGAGCATGTCAAACCTTGCACCTGCTGTTGAATGCAGTTTTATGTGAATCTTTATTTACTTACAGTGATGACAGGAGACAGGAGAAGGTTTAAACTCAAAAGATGTGCTGATTATACATCTTATAAAGCCTATTTTGTCGACAACCATTCTTGATATCATGCAGTAAATTGGAAGTAGGCAGTTTGAAAGTGTACTTTTATGGGCATCCATGATTTCCCACCAAATCACATTGCTGGATTTAAGTAGGAGCTGGAGCAGTGGAGGTGGCAGAGACAAAGGGACTCTCAAAAGTGGATCTTGGTGCTGTTTATCAATTCAAAGGAAAAATACACTCTGTGTTCATCTCTCATACTTTCTTAAGATTAAAGCAAAAGGAGAACCAAGATTTAACTTCTTTTAATGTTTTTCTTTCTTTAAGCCATGTTTGATGATATGTGCTACAAGGCCGGACTATGGGTTTATTGATTTTCAATGACTCAATAGTGAAAATCAAAAGTAGGGTTAGGACAGTAACTCATCCTGTAAGCAATCATACAAAAACTCAGTCAGATTATTGATTTTCAATGACTCAATAGTGAAAATCAAACGTATGGTTAGGACAGTAACTCATCCTGTAAGCAATTAGACCAAAACCCAGTCCGATTATAGATTTTCAATGACACAATACTTGATTACAAATTTGCAATAATTGTTGATGAGATTGATTTTCATTAGAGAAGCCAAAAGTCAAAAAATAGAAGAAATAAAAGAAAGCACACACAAAGTAGAGGATATATCGCGATCATGCAGAAAATACAAGGCAAAGCTGAAATATCAACTTCACATGGAGTGTTTGGCTGTAAGTTCTATTGCTGGAGTTGTTGAAAGGTTAGTGGATTATTCAGACATAATTTTATGGGATTCTCAGGCCAAATGATTAGCTTCCAAACAAAACAGTTTCTCTTAGCCTCTATTCATTTGTTTCCATTACCAGTTGAAGCAATACTTCTTGTCCATTGCCAGCATAGAGTTATATTACTGGCAATAATGTTTGTAATTATGAAGGTGAAAAGATAAATTTGCTAACAGCCCGTTTGGTATCATTTTCAAGCTCCCTTTTCATTTTCTTGTGGGAATGAAAATTGAAAACAAATACTTTCTCACAATTTTCAACAGAAAAAGTACATATTTTCTTCCCAAAACTCATTTCTAAATCTACCATATTATCCTATTACACATCAATCAAATTCAAATTTAATTTGACATAAAATTACCTACTATCATTTTTAAATTAATAAAATATACATATATTTTAAAAAATAAATATTTTTAAACATAAAAAATATAAATTAACCCACTTTTCAATCCTACAACCTATTATAATTATTACTTTTCAACATTTCATCCAAATACATTTTTATTTCTATTTTTATTCATAACTAACTTTTCAACTTTTAGAAGTGGCTGGAAATGAAAATGGCATTTGGAAATAAACCAAACGAGTCGTAACTCTTTATTAATAATATATTTTAGCTACTACATATAACGATATTAAATTTTATTTTGCATTTTAGTAATCGAAAATTTTGTAATAATATATAATTTTTATGTCTCTTTTTCCTTAAGATATTTTTATCTCAAATGTCTTATCAATTATTTCCATTTTTTTAAAATATACATATATATGTTAAATAATAAGAATATGTCACATTGGCATGATAAGAACTTTCATATTTGAAGCTATTAATAAAATAAAAAAGCTAAGATGTCAATGAATAAAAACGATTGACATTTCTTGATATATTACAAGTGCAATCCCAGCTACTAATTCCTTAATAGTCACTCCATTGACGTAATCAACAAACTGCAGATTAACACGAAATGACGAGGAAAATGGCTTCACCCTCTTGAAAAAGAATAAAATTATTTCATATGCTGTCGTTGAATTCTATTGTATACGGTATTATTACTGTTCTGCCACGCCAGTTCCCATACGCTTCATTTATTTCATTATTCTCTGTCAGCATAATGTATTATATATCAAAACATGTCCCTATACGACATTATTCATCCAAGAATGGCCCGATCCAGGCCCGGAGAATTTTGACGCGGAACCCGAGAAAGAAAAAAGCTGAAGAAAGACAACTCATGATACAATAACTCTGACACTTTCTCAGATTTCACACTTCCCCATTAAATTGAAGTGGTCTAAAACCTTTTAGTCTACGTGGGAATTTTGGGAATACCAGTTTGGAGTGGTTATTTTCGGTTGCAACCCCCAAAAAAATAAAAAAGAAAAAAGAAAAAAAGAAAACCCATGAATAATTATCAGACAGGTGGTGTTTTTTCCATTTATTGTCTTCTGGAAATAGTCATTAGTTGCATATAAGTTCTTCATAGATCACATGTTCTGCCGCAATTGGCGGTGCCCGTCTGTTTTCTCTCTTCACTTCTTTTTTTGATGGAAATCTCCTCTTCACTTCACTTGTTCATTTTGCAGAATCTGTTGTTTTCTTGATGTATTTTCCTGTGGGATTAGCTTCTTAAACGACGTATCTTTGGAGGCCTTCCAATCTTGATCACATAATTTCTAACTTTTTTGGCATTTAAAAAGACATGTCCTTGGACTCTTCCAATCTTGATCCCTGACTTTTCTGTGGGGTTAGCTTCTTAAAATACATTTCTTTGGACTCCTGCAATCTTGATCCCTTAGTTCCTAACTTCTTCGTGTGTTAAATTCCTCGCTTTTTTGAGCAGTTTTGGCTGATCCCACCAAAAACAATCATTTTTATATGCATTTTCTTTAGGGCATTGGAATTTTTTTTCTAACACAGAGTATTTCTTGTAAGAAGGGCTTTCATTATTGCAGCAGATTTTGCTGAATAGAGAGTGATCCTCTGTTTTTTTTTTTTTTTTTTTTTTACTTTATCCTTAATTGTGTCAAATGCCTCCCACATACTTCCCTTTGAGATGGGAAAGCACTGGAGACCAATGGTGGTTTGCTTCTCCAATAGATTGGGCAGCTGCAAGTGGGCATTATGATTTAGTGAGACAGCTTCTCCACATCGACTCCAATCTTCTCATCAAACTAACCTCTCTCCGTAGAATCCGACGGCTGGAGACCGTGTGGGATGACGAGGAGGAGAAGTTTAATGAAGTTGCCAAATGCAGGTCTCAAGTGGCCCAAAAGCTCCTCCAAGAATGTGAAACTAAGAAAGGGTGCAATTCTTTGATCAGGGCTGGCTATGGTGGTTGGCTTTTGTACACTGCTGCCTCAGCAGGGGATTTGATGTTTGTGAAGGAATTGTTGGACAGGGACCCCCTTTTGGTATTTGGAGAAGGGGAATATGGGGTTACTGATATATTCTATGCTGCAGCTAGGAGCAAGAATTTTGAGGTTTTCAGGCTGCTGTTTGATTGTTCTTTGTCTCCAAGGGGACAGCAGAAGGAGATTTCGTCGGTTTTCAGGTGGGAAATGATGAATAGGGCAGTCCATGCCGTGGCCAGAGGTGGAAATATGGAGATGTTGAGAGAGCTTTTGGGGAATGACTCTGATGTTTTGGCTTATAGGGATGCTCAGGGATCCACAGTTCTGCATACTGCCTCAGGCAGAGGGCAGGTTGAGGTGAGTTGCTGGCTTAGCTTATGCATTTGTTATTCGCATGATTTTGGGCATGAACCAAATAAAGATTGTATGCCTGGTTATAGAATAGTGACCTCTAACTACTTTAGAAGTTAAAACTCAATCCTCACATAGGATAGATATCTCGTATTTGAAAACTAGCAGTTCACCCTGATAATCGATCTTAGTAACTCAATTTTCTCTCATGAATTATTTGTGTCAATGGAGTAATTCGATCCAAAACTTGAGATAATGGGTGTAAACCAGAAAAGATCCACAGGTTGTTGTCAATAGAGTTGGATCATGTGTTAAATTTGATTTAGGTCCATTTTCTCCTTGTTGTTTAACTGCTATAGATCTAATATTTGAGTTTTATCCTTATATCCTATCACATAAGTAGCTAGGATCCTATATCAATAATGCAAGGGCCTCAGCATGTTCTTGCCAGTGTGTATCTTTGTTTGTACTGCATGATGAGATCTACTTCAATCTCTTTTATTGGATTTAATATCTTTTTTCATCAAAATGCAGGTAGTTAAAAACTTAATATCATCTTACGACATCATCAGCTCCGTGGACAATCAAGGCAACACGGCCTTACATGTTGCTGCGTACCGGGGCCATCTATCTGTCGTGGAGGTTCTTATATCTGCATCTCCTTCTTCGGCCTCATCAACGAACAACCACGGAGATACTATTCTCCACATGGCAGTTGCTGGTTTCAATGCCCCAAGTTTCAGACGGCTGGACAGACAGACAGAGCTCATGAGACAATTGGTGGGCAGGAAGCTTATAAATATTGAAGAAATTATAAATGTTCAAAACAATGATGGCAGAACTGCACTTCACATGGCTGTAATGGAGAACATTCAATCTGATGTTGTGGAACTGCTCATGTCGGCTCGCTATATAGATTTGAATATTCGGGATGCTGAAGGAAATACTCCTCTAGATCTCCTCAAGCAACGACCAAGATCAGCCTCTTCTGAGATTGTAATCAAGCGGCTGATTTCAGCTGGAGGAGTTTCCAACTCTCAGGATCAAATGGCAAGAAATGCTCTGGCTTCCCGTTCAAGAATGCATGAGATTGGAGGTAGTCCGGGAACTTCTTTCAGAATCCCTGATGCGGAAATATTCTTAAACACTGGAATTGAAGAAGATACGTTTCGCCCTAGTGATTTCACGAGCAGAGAGATTGGTTACTCCGGTGAAATTGAAGCCATAAGTTCGACTATTGAATCTAAGTCATCCAAGTACAAGAAGTTAGCTTCTATGAACAGTGCTACCCGGCGGCTCAAGATGCTTCTTCATTGGCCAGGGAAGAAAGAGAGAAGTTCAGATAATTCTGACTTGGAAGATAACTATTCTGTCAAATCATATCTGACGTGTTCGAGTTCAAAAAACAGCCCGGTTCCACTCAGGGAGCAGTTTTCAAGAGCATCCTCTCTTCCAAGCAACAAAAGAATACTGTCATTACAGGGGAATCTTCCAAGTCCATCTCCCAAGAGGAAATCTGCGGCAGGTTATACACATAGTTCTGGACAAGTACTGCCAAAATCGAACCTTGGATCCCCTTGCAGCGCCCTGTCTGAGTCTTCCTGGTCATCTCCTATATCCGTTGATAAAAGAAAGAGTACATATCTTGGCAGCGCTAGCGCTGGACCCTCCAGCTCAAACCAATCTCCAAATCTTGATAATATCAAAATGAAGCGCAAGCACGGTTCTTTCAACTTGAGGTTGTTCAACAAATACTTGTGCTTCGGCGCTCAAGGCCTAGGAATCGATAACCCCATCAACCGTCAACAACAATGTCAGAATCAAAAACGTTTGGTCGTGGAATGAGTTAATATTGTATAATATTCAAACCTTGGACTTGAGTCGACCTCGATGGACCATACATGAGTTTTACTGGTTATGGTTATGATGTCTTGAAGCTCAAAATTCCACGTGACAGAATAATATGCCAATGTGTACTTCCTATGTCCCTCTTGGGACATTTTGTTGTCCTTATGCTCTGGTATTATCCATGACAAATCACCGGCATTATTTTCCACAGTTGATCAATTTTCACAGGCTCTCCAAGGCATCAAGATCCCCGGATTAACATTTGGTTTTAAATAGCATAGGTTGCTAGGTACTTCCATAGGAAAAAAGAGTTCATAATTAACTCATTTACTTTGCCTACATTAAATTTTCACAAGTTTTTGTCATATTAGAACTCTGAAACCTTAACTGTTCATACATTGGAAGAAGTCTGACATGTCATCCTACGTACATAAGTACTTACCTCCACCAAACTTATGTATCATATATACATACATATGTATATATATATATATGTTGGAGCACATTGAAAGCAATTTAAGCATGAGATTTAATTTATCAAGAATCCACAAATCTCACTCACAAATTTGATAACAAAATTAATACCCAACAGATAAAAAAATAAAACAGTCACAGATTTATGTGGTTCGGCAAATTCCACCTACCTCTACGGGAGTTTTCTTTGTTCAATGATGATAGAATTCACCAGTACAAGCCACCCTTGAATTTGATATGCCCAAACTCAAGCCAAAAACCCCTTGTACAACTACTATCATAACTACCAAAGAGATACTCATTCCACCCTTTTATATTGCCCCACTTGTACTCACAATAACTACCTCATGAGTATCATATCATGAGTTCCACAAGTGTTCTCTCTATTTAAAGTAATAAAATAAATACCTCTATTTATAATAGAAAATTGCTTGACTACTTTACTTAGAACTAGGAAACCCAATACAAGAAGAAGTCCTAATTCTAGTCAAACTTGGTCTCTTGATTACCGAATCAAATCCTAACAATATAATATTGGTTAACCTTTCATAAGATAGATAAGGAACGATATATTATATTAAGAAAAAAAGAATAAAAAGAAGATAAAGAGAAATATATTTTATTTCCTCGAGAGTTCAGCAGGCGGAGCAAACGGTTGATTACTGTTATTTATAAGGTAAAAAGGAAAAAAATCTTGTTGGAATTTTTTTTTCTTTGGTTATTTTTGTTTGGTTGTATATTTCTTTTTTGTTGATGGACAGGTTAAGTGTGAATGAATATTTAGAGATTTTCTTTAGGTAGATTTGATGGATTGAGGGGAAGGATAAAAATAAGTATGGTTGTCTTATAATTTGGTATGGGTTGGGATCACTTTGATAAATCTATGAATAAGTTTTATCTCTAGGATAAAATACTACAATCGAATAGAAAATTCAAAGTGAATAAACTAAATTATGTCAATATCAATAGGTGATTGAACGTTTTAGTTTATCCAATTTAAATTATTGCGAATTATGCTATATTTTTTGGAGTTTTGAGATGAATAGTTTGTTATATTTTTTTAATTTTACTATTTTGTTATGACAAGTATATACATGTTATTACTTTATTAATATTTTAGATGGGGGTCAAATCTTTTAATTGATCAACATGAGTATACCATGGGGTCAAACCTCTTAATTGATCAACGCGAGTAAACTATATTTAATCACTTTGTAAAATCGCGAGCACAAATTCATGAGGGCTTCTGATAGATAAATATACTTCCTTTTTAACGTAAATGCCCCGATAAATTGAGATAAGGTAAAATAATAATTTAAAAGCCATCGACATATTAAGATAATGCTCAAATACTTAAATAAGTCTTCTTTGGTTGGTTGGTATTGCATGTGAAATTTGGGTTTAAAGTTTATCTATAATTATGCTCCTTTTGAATAGGTAAAATTGGGCGTACAGATCTTCTTTTTAGGTAACTTATCATTATTGTTGGGGTTTATCTTCTGTAGATATCCAATATATCCGCTGGATTTAACTTGATGATACAGAATCTTTGACACAAAACAACTTCCCCGGAAAACATTATCCCAAATTAAGTACTTCAGTTAGACCAAGTCATTCATATTATATTTCATATATGGAATGATAAATATAACTGTACTCGTGATAAGATGAATGTAGTTAGAATAAATGTGGACTAGATTATACAGAATCTGAAAACTTGTGACCAGGTGGAATTCCAGTTTATATATATCTCCCACCCTTGACCAAGAAATTGTTCATCCATCTATATATATGTACATATATGTATAGTTTGGTAGTGTGATAATTGATTCTTGATATCAAACTCAACATTTTCTTTTTAGTCTTATATCATCTAGAAAGTACTCAAACATGGCTCCTCCTGTTGAACCTGATAACAAGAAGGCCATTGATGACTGGCTCCCAATCACTTCCTCCCGGACAGCAAAATGGTGGTATTCGACTTTCCACAATGTGACCGCCATGGTGGGAGCAGGAGTCCTCAGCCTCCCGTATGCCATGTCGAATATGGGATGGTATGTCGTTTTTTCACCCTTCTATGTCATTACTTCATCAAACTCGCTACATTTTTCTTGATCGTATTGCTTTTGCAGGGGACCTGGTGTGACTCTCATGATACTATCATGGATCATCACCCTCTACACGCTATGGCAAATGGTGGAAATGCACGAGATGGTTCCTGGGAAGAGGTTTGATAGGTACCATGAGTTAGGACAATATGCGTTTGGGGAGAAACTTGGGCTTTACATTGTGGTACCCCAACAAATCGTCGTGGAAGTTAGTACATGCATCATCTACATGGTCACTGGAGGAAAATCCTTGAAGAAGTTCCATGAAACCGTTTGTCCGGATTGCAAGGAGATAAGGCTAACTTATTTCATCCTTATTTTCGCATCTGTCCATTTTGTGCTGTCCCATCTCCCCAACTTCAACTCCATTTCTGTTGTCTCCCTTGCTGCAGCTGTGATGTCTTTAACGTACGTAGTACGATGATTCACTTCTTTGTCATGGTTATTCACATGAATTTGTAACAAGTTTTCATTCTTTTTTTCTTTCTTGAAGCTATTCTACTATTGCTTGGATAGCTTCACTTACAAAAGGAGTTCCCCCAGATGTGAGCTATGCGTTGAGGGGCTCTAGCAAACCGGCTAACATTTTGAACTTCTTTAACGCCATGGGAGATGTGGCTTTTGCCTATGCTGGCCATAACGTGGTGTTGGAAATTCAAGCAACGATCCCTTCGACTCCTGAGAAACCATCGAAGAAACCTATGTGGAAGGGTGTTATATTTGCTTATATCGTTGTGGCTATCTGTTATTTTCCTGTTGCATTCATAGGTTATTACATATTTGGGAACTCTGTGGATGACAACATTTTGCTGACACTTGAAAAACCTAGCTGGCTTATTGCAGCTGCTAACATGTTTGTCTTGGTACATGTTATTGGAAGCTACCAGGTTGTTTTTTCCATAAGTTTCCTTTAGTTCAATTTTGTTGATATTCAACATGATATAATACATATATATATATATATGTTCTAAGTTTGATCAATTAATGTTATTTTTAGGTGTATGCCATGCCTGTTTTTGATATGCTGGAGACTTTCTTGGTTAAGCAAATGGAGTTTAAGCCTTCGTTCACCCTTCGTTTCATAACTCGTACCTTATATGTTGGTAAGATGATAAACTTCTCATTTAGGATTCTTTTTTTCATCTGGTGTTTCATCTTCTATCCCACTACATAAATACACATCAAGTATATAAATCTACAACTAAGTATTTTTTCATAGAAATATTTAATTCATTTGTTATGTAATACAAATTGAAACTGCAAACTGGTATATAAGATGAAATGCCAGTTGAAAAAGAGCATCTAAAGCTAATAGAATATTTGACTGCCTAAGTTCCCTTTTCTTGCAAAGTACTAAATTTTCTTGAATGAACATGATTTGTTTTACCCAGGAGTAACTATGTTCATTGGCATGACATTCCCTTTCTTTGGTGGTTTACTTGGATTCTTTGGAGGATTTGCTTTGGCCCCAACAACATACTATGTAAGTGAATTTACATTGTCCTTTTCATGGTTTCTGGTTCCCAAAAATGTTTGACTCATTCAAATTACTAAACTAAAGGTTTTTTCTTTTCTTCCTTTCTTTTCTTAAGCTTCCTTGCATCATCTGGCTCATTGTCAGAAAACCCAAAAGGTTCAGCTTCTCCTGGTGGATCAATTGGGTAAGTTTTTAACAGAAAAACCTTAAAGACTGGGATGATTTGTTTAATGATGCTGAAATTGGTTCAAATTCTTGAATTTCAGATCTTCATTGTTATTGGGGTTGTGTTGATGATTTTGGCACCCATTGGAGGACTGAGGAACATCATTTTGTCAGCCAAGACATATAAATTCTACCAATGACTGTGTCTCAGGTCAAGATGAAGGAGAAGACAAAACAACATAATGATGTTAATAAGGAGGGAGATTAGTCGTGCCGATGTTTTTTGTGGCATTCTTACAAGTTCTCATTGATCTAGTACTAAAATTCCTAGTTTTAAGTTTCTCCTTGAACACAATAACTGTAGTCAGTAGTCTGAAGGCTTCTTTTTTCCCCCCAGTATTTCATTGTACAGGTACTTTTTTGACTAATGGCTAATATTATCAATTTTTGCTTGATATAGTAATAGTAATTTATTTTCACTGATGCAAGAGTCTGTGGAGAATCCAAGCCCACATAGGAATCATACAATCACCTAAACCACTGGTAAAAAGGAAAACAATCCTATGTTGTACACACAAAAGCTGGTCCAATAATCCCTCTATCTACAGTAGATTATGCATGAAAATTGGTAATCTAGGGTTGCCAATTTGTTCTGGTATGTAGTTGCAATCTCAACCAGATCAAGGATGCCAAGAAGAGGTGATCATAGACTTCTGGGGTGACCATAGAAGCCCATCTGGAGAAAGAGGAGAGTTTCATAAAAGAATGATTCTTGCATTAGATGCAAACAACCTTTTTCAAGTAGGACAAGGATTAATCCAAATTGACAGTACCTGTCAGTGTCATGAATTCAGTGCACTATATGGAATGGAATCTACCTTTTTGGCGGCCAAGTAGTGAACAAGTGAGGAATGCATAATAACTCTGTTACAAATGAATAAAGTGTATGAATTTGCTCTTGAAGAGAAAACGACAATTGAAATTGACTATTAGTACTCTGTAGGTTGATAAACAAATAGAATAATATTATTGAACCAGGACTTGCGTCTGATTGGCTAGTATTGATTATTTTAAATAGTCCAGGAAGACTTATTTAAAAGGAAGCCGAGGACGTAATTGTTGAGTGAGAATCATACGAGTGAAGATCAATACAAATACGCTAGTCAAAAATAGACATGTAGAAGCCAGTGGGATAGAAAAAGGAGGACGAATTACATGATTTTGTTCTTGAGGTTAGGAATTGAAGATCGATGATTGACCGAACATGCTTTGGCAGCTTGTGGAGTACCCTAACAAATTTATGAGCCACATTAAGATTGAAACATGGCCCAAATTTGCGGTGGAAAATTTTCTTCAATGAAAACTTATCATAGATTTTGCTTTTGTTTGGATGGTAACGTGAGGATTAGCTAGTTGTTGGTGAGATTTTCTTTTCTCCCCTTCTCTCTGTGCATGTTCTTAGATACAGGCACAATAGACCTGTATTTTCCACATTGTTTCAGCAAAATTATACTTTTGGTTGCTTGTCATCTATATATTTAACCTTTAGAATATGTCAACTTTTGGATGTTATCGGACTTCTGGGCAGAGTAGGGTTAATGAAAATCTGATTCTTTGGTGGATTGGAAGCAAATAAAACCAATGGAATGACACTCCAGTACAATATTAATCACTGAACCATCAACTGACAGTCGAAATCATCAAATTGACAAAAATCAGAACGAGATTTTCCTTATAATATTAATGGAATAATTGGGGGAAAAACATGACATTCAATGATTTTCCGACAGCCGTTCTTGTACCAACTATAAACATTCAATTAGAGCTAAAAAAAAAAAAAGAGTTGCAAAACTATCTCACGCAAAAACTTGATACAAGCAAGTGAAGTTGGCTGCAAGTGCAGGATTGTTTACCAGAATCCTCTTACATGACCACACCTCCATCAATGGTATATACCTGTGGAGATTAAGGAAAGATAAATGAGGGCAACAGAAAACTCTAATCATGAAACAAAGACGAACAGCATAGAACAATATGAAATGCACAAGGTGGTGGCTGAAGTTCCTATATGAGCCAAAACGTTACAAAGTCAAGAACTCATTCTGTATAGCTTCTTGTGAACAAGAAAAGATGCTTGGTGACACTAATATGAAAGACAAAAATAAATCTGTTATATACCTGTCCGGTGATGTAACTGGCGGCAGGACTAAGGGCCAAGAATGCCACCAGTCCAGCAACTTCTTCCGGTTGGCCATACCTTCCTGAATGTAGTACAGCAATACAGTTATTATCATAAAAAAAAATTTCCGCAAGATTTTAGTCAATATAATTAAGAAAAATGAGTTTTGCATTCCAGGTTAAAAGGACCCAATGAGCAAAATTTAGTAGCATGCATTGTGCAACTTAATGCTCAGTTCATCTTGAACTTGTGCAAAGAGAAGAAAAACTTATTTGTCATGCTGGAAATATCAAGTGGTCAGAGAATAAGATGGAAACGGAGATGCTCAACAATGAGAAAGAACATCCAATACCAATGTTTTAGAAGCCGTTGCATCTTTTGTTGTTTTGAAAAGATAGGGGCAAGGAGATGGATAAGTTGAGTATGATCAAAAGAGAAATAACTAACCCAATGGGATGGCCTCCAATATCTTTTTCTCAAAATCTGCCCCAAGCTTAGCTGTCATATCAGATGCAATGAATCCAGGAGCAACAGCATTCACCTGTCATCGGAAACTTCCATTTAAGTTTGAAATTTACACATCCAAGTGCAAGCTTTAACAAAATTTGCACCACTAAATAAGAAACATATTTCCTGCAAACTCACCGTGATGTTCCTGCTTGCATATTCCTTGGCAACTGACTTTGTGAATCCAATTACCCCTGCTTTTGCAGCACTATAGTTGGCTTGCCCAACATTGCCCACAAGACCAACAACAGATGCAATATTAATTATCCTTCCCTGCAAATTTAATGGCCAATTTTGCATTCATCTTAAGAGAAAACAAAGAAAAAAAACAGTCCAGGAAAAACTCTAATGCGATGTATTTGTCTTCTTTTTACAGTGGATTGCAAGATTCAACTTTCACATAATCCTGTCCTACTGCTTAATTAGGTTACTCAAATAAAAGATAAAAAGCTAAACCTTGGAACTAACTTGCAAGCAATAGTATTTTTTCCAGTCCCCCGGAGAAAGGAGCATAACACAGAAAAGGAAAAAAAAAATGAAAGAAAGAAAATAGAAAAACCGACCCGCATAAACATGAATTCATAGAAACAACAAGATGCGTTCTTGAATAGTGACCAAGACCAACTAGCAATAAGTGAAGTAGATCAAAGAGACATGAAGTATGGATACCTTTTTCTTCTTCATCATTATTTTGGCAGCTGCCTGCAGAGAATATCTCTTGGTGTTAATTTAAATGAATGTAGGAATTTAGTATCTGCATATGCAAGCTTTGAGCAATTGACCTGTGTGCATAGGAAAACTCCAGTGAGGTTTAGATCAATGACTTCCTGCCATTGAGATGGCTTCATTCTCATCAACAAACCATCCCTCGTAATACCTGAAATCATTGCAAACATTTTAAAAGAACAGAAACCAGGAAGTACATTTACAACCCAACAAAGTCAAATTTTTTACTACCTGCATTATTGATTATAATATCTATTGTTCCCCAGGTATCAGTTGCCTGCACATCTCAATAACATATGACTGAGACAATGATCTATACTGTGTAAAGTAAAAATTAACACAATTAGAGAATTTTCTCACAGTCTTAATCATTGACTCCACATCTGCTTGTTTTGAAACATCTCCACCAAAAGTAAGAGCCTGTCCACCAGATGCCTCTATCTGCAAGAAGTGGCAAAAGAAAAAAGGGTATTAAGAAATCCACAAAAATCTTATAAGAGTCTGTCCTTTCAACTTTAACTTAATCATATTGTAGATTTTATTGATTAGCCCCACAAGCAGGTCCTGGGCCTGAGTGCATGAATACCACGAGTTGGTGGGGGATGGGAACACAAGTCCTCATGGAATTGCAACAATGGAAAAATAAGTTGGACCAATTTAAAAAATTGAATTTTCGACACAATCTCTAAGACAATGAATAGTGAAAACCAAGCAATATGCACACCAACCACGGAGATATCTACATATATTTATAACAGCCAAAAAGAATTTCAGGTAAGAGATACGGACCAGAATCCAGAAAATTATATTTGAATATAGTTTCGAGATTTCTCTTATTAATCTAAGAAAAAAGCATTATTCACCTCTTTGCAGACTTCTTCTGCCTCCTTTGATGACCTTGCATAATTAACCAGAACCTGCAGAAGTTAATCCATAATCAGTTTGAGTAAAAGTGAAGAGAAGCCTCACTATACAAATGCCATCAATTGCAATTACTGTACTATTGCAGCAAAAAGGGGTTCATGTCCACTGACTCAATTCTAGTTGAGATCGACAAGATGGTGTCATCAACAATAGTGATGTTCATTATTCACTCATTACAAGGCATAAGGAAAGCTAAAAAGAGTAGCAGAAAATTTAAAGGCCAATATGATGCATATTGAAAAAAAAATATGAAAGAGAAAAAAGGAAGAAGAAAAGAGTTGACAATCTTAATTCTTAAGCTGAACTTCGAATGTTAATGCAAAAAACCCAACCTTGCACCCAGATTTCCCAAGAGCCAAAGCAACTGCCTTGCCAATTCCTCTTGAGGCTCCAGTTATAACAACAACAGGAGCTTCTACTTTCTGTGCTGCTTCAGTACTAACTTGTTCAATGGTTGTAACCTGGGCCTTTACGTCTGCACAGACAGTTCAATTTTAAAAAATATCAGCAGAATGATATCAAAGATTGGCAACTAGAAATGAAGTCGTGCAGAAGGCAATACACTATGGCCAGACATGGCGTTCCTTAAACATTAATTGCAGGAGGTTAAATTACCCCATTACAGTATTTCTTCCAACAAAAGAAAAATGAACTAAGGCCTAAAAGTCAGATTTCTTCTTTAACAGCTATCGTACTTTAAAATGAGAATAAGGTCAACAAAATAACATTTTTCTCATCCCAAATTAGATGATCCCTTAAATTGTTTCATCATGCAGCATGTCTAAATATTCATATTTTTTCATGTGCAGTACCAAAATAAATCAGTCTTACAAACCCATTTTTCATAATTCCTGTTAACACAATCACACACCAAAGGTTCACATAAAACATGCACGGCCACGAGGGAAATAATAATAATTAAGCCCTTTAATGTCGAGCTTCCACTTACCTGAGGCCGAGAAGGACCTAACGGATCGGCACTGCAAATTGAGCAACCCCGGAAGCTTCACCGGCGACGATATGGACATATTCCGGAAATTGGCGATTTTCTGGCGAGATACACCAGCGGATTTTAAAGCGACAGCAGCCGATCCAGCGGCGGAGGCAGCAGCCATCTTCACTGTGGTAGGGAAAAATCGGAAGTGAAGAAGAAAACGAGAAGCTTTGAAAGTCGCCACTGAAGAAAAAAGAGAAGAAAAACAAATTTTTATAATGGTAAAGAAGTGTAAAAGAAAAGAGCTCTTCAGAATTTCCGATGGGGGCAGGTGGGCCGTGGGTGACTGTGTGGACTATGACTATGAATGCTAGATTTAATTGTTCTCACTTTACAGGTAATAACATTTAATATTCCTATCAAATCGGTACTCAATAGAACATTGCACGTGACTTAAATGTTTACTTTTTAATGTTTTACATAGATTCTTTGGTAAGATTTTTTATTGCTTTGATAAATAGATTCTTTGGTAAGATTGTGTTTTTCTTTTTTTCTTTTTTTTTTTAAAATATTTATTTAGATCAAACACAAAATTTTCCACGTAATAAGAAAAACTAATACCAGCTACAAACCACTTAGCATAAAATTGTGTTTTCATACTCGTTCACACGTTAAAGTCCAAGTTTTTGGCGATTTGAATTAGAAGTAAAAATTCCCAGTGGTTTAGAACATTGGAATTTTGTTTCCTTGAAATAGAACATTGGTTTAGGCTTTGAAACTTTAAGCTTGGAACCTAAATAGTACTGCCCAGTGCCCTCACGATTACATGCGTGAAGTTGATAACTGTAACTCTAAATATCGCAATGTGCAAAAGTGTTATTATTATGATAATAATGAAAAAAACCACTTAACTTTCATCTTTGAGGTCAATCTTTCACAACTGGGTACACAAGGCAGCAAGAACCCTTAACCTCTGTTGAAGAAAGAATGTAGAATCATATGTGTAACACGATAAATAGTTGGTTCACCAGAAAGCCAATGATGTTGTAGAGATAGCATCTATAAGATATAAGCAAGGTATATATCCTCCTATTGCGCAGATTAAAGCACAAGTACACTTCCATATTTAAGGAGAAATCAAGCACTTATGTATTTACACGCACTGCTGTGTGAAGCAAGCTTAAAGTTCAGATAGAAATGGAACCGGGTTGGGTGATTGAAGTAAATGATGAACTTAACAATATGCCGGATATTTCAGCCGAAGTGGGGCTGTGGAAGAAAAGATCTATCTATGTACTACCAACTAATGTCACTGCCCTGGACAACGACGCATACAAGCCTCAAGTTGTATCAATTGGTCCTTACCACCATGGCGAGGAACACTTGAAGACAATGGAGGAGCACAAGCACCGTGCTCTTCTTCATTTCATCAAGAGATCCGGAAAACCTTTACGGTTATATAGAGAAGCTTTGGCTCCAATGGTGGAAGATTTGAGAAGTGCATACGATCAACTTAATCCTGAGTGGCAAGAAAACGATGCATTCCTGAAGATGATGGTTCATGATGGGTGTTTCATTCTTGAAGTACTATGGATGGTTACCAATAGAACTGATGACTATGCTCCTAATGATCCCATATTCAGTGACCACGGCAGCCGCTACATGCTTCCATTTCTCAGACGTGACATGTTGTTGGTCGAAAATCAGGTACCCTTGCAGGTTATCATCAAACTACTTGCTGTTGCAGATCTCAATGCGGAGGTCAGTGTATTTTTCTCATTTCCTCACTCATTGCCTGAAAATAAATAGATCATTCACGCTTAAGATGATGCTTTTCTTGTCATGACTAACTATGAAACTAGAAACTTCTTGTATCATTCTGCAGCATGAATTGAAGAAACATGTATGTAGTTTCTTCTCCATCTTTGTGGAACCGCCAATAGATAAATGCTTGCACTTATTAGATGCGTACAGAGAGAGCCTTATTGGGATATCTCCCAATCTCAGAAGTAGAACCGAATTCGACGAGATCGGTCATATTCTACTTGATAGCGCAAGCATAATTCCTTCCGCAACAAAGCTTCAGGATGCTGGAATCAGAATCAGGTGGAGTGGGGCATTTGACCTGGGGTACATCTCATTCAACGGCAAGACACTCTGGCTCCCGGCAATAGTGGTGGATAGTGATGCTAAATCAAGACTTCTCAACCTAATGGCCTTCGAACGGCTTCATGTAGGTGCTGGGAATGAGGTTACCTCTTACGTCGTCTTCCTGGTTGCACTTCTCAGAGATTCCAAAGACGTTAGCCTCCATGGGATCATCCGCAATGGCCTTGGCAGTGACGACGATGTGATTAAATTATTCCATTTGATCAATGAGTATGGATCTCTTGATCCAGACCGCAATTTAGACGAGGCGTATTTGCAGGTGAGCAAAAAACTGAGAAACCGCTTCAGCAAGAGGATACACGAATGGCGAGCTGATCTAGTTCGAACGTACTTCAGAAATCCTTGGGTTGCTGTCTCTGTAATTGCTGCTATCCTTCTTTTCACTCTCACTACGATTCAGACTGTATGCTCTGTTCTGAGTGTTATTCATGGAGATTAATCATTGCATCTTATCAACACACCTGTTATATATTATCAGAATAAGCATTTTCATGTATGCAGTAGTTTATTCATCTGCCATTCTTAAATAATAAATTCTTATTTTGGTAAATTCCAAATTGTCTATTTGCCGCTTCCCATCTATTGCATTGTTAGTCTAATCATTTCAAGTGACTTAAGCAAAATTAACTTAAACAAAAATTGACAAGCAATAACACTGATACCACCCTATTGCATTGTTTGTCTAATCCTTTCAAGCTTCGAATGATTCATTTTTCTATTATATAGACATAGTGGCATCTCGAACGGGAGCAGGCGCCTCCTGGGCCGGGCACTACAGGATGGAAATGGCGAGTGAAAATCAATGAAGAAGAAGGAGGGAGGTTTTAATTTCCATCAGTAATGAACGTAGATGAAATAGATAGATCTTAGCCATGTAAAGCGGACGGCATGGTGTCATCGCAGTCACTAGAAATTGAAGATAAATATAAAAAGAATAATTAAAGTTAGAAATCATCAACAAAAGTATGCGTCGATAAATGAATTAATTAATTAAAAATATTGTATTAATAATTAAAATGAAAATACATTTATACATTAAAAAATTATGATTTATACTTACTACACAAAAAAGAAAGGCTTAGTACGCACTTAAAGTTGTGATCATATCATGTCTATACCAAAATTTGAAATACTATTTATATCATTAATTTTCAATTTAATTTAAAAGTACTAACATGATATAAAATTATAGCATACAAATAATATAGTTAAAATATAATGAAATAAATAATTGAATGTGCTATCAAATATTTAAATTTCTAGATTTTTGACATAAAAATTATTTGCTATGCATGAGAATCATAATTAATATTGTATGTTATTAGCGAGATTATTATTAAATAGTGTTGTGCACCTATATTATATGAAAAATTAAATATTTATTATTTATTAATATAATTAATAATAATAATAATAATATGATAAATTAAGTTTATGCATGAAACGACGGCGTCCCATAATGATTAGTAGTAATAAATATTTGGTTGGGCTATAATTTTTTATGAATCTAATCAAACTTGATTAAATGTCAATCAATGGGAGTTGTCCTTAACCTCATCAAATAATAGTTGATTACAGCTTTATTGATGGCAAAATTTTATCATAAAGTAATGATCATTATGGGCTAATTATTCACATCTATGAAGGTGAAAGGATACTACTTTATTAATCATCACCAAACTTCATTCATCACCTGCCTATTAAGATGGCATGATTAGTGTCTAAGTAGTAATGACAATATCATCATTAATTTTAATATTTTTCTTAGTTGTCACATCAATATTTTTTTTAAAAAAAATTCAAATCATAAATTTTACATATATAAATACGATAATGATGCTATTCCATTAATTAAACACTTATTAAGAACATAAGAATTATGCCTTTTTCATGGCTTTATTCTTGATCTTGAGTCCTTGACCATATTTGACGAAAAATTGGAACCAATGCTATTATATTGATGTGGTACCCTTCTACACCACTCAAAATAACGACCATTTATCCCTCATCATTAGTAAATATATCAAATAATCGATTCTCATACTTAATTTCATATGAATATATTATTTAAGTCCATACAAAAACTCTTAACTTATGCATCGTCGGGATCAAATTTTTTGATACTGAAAATATTACTATGTCTACAACTAAACCTTATAATAGTACTCACTGCTTCATTCCTATAAGATCATTTATTGCCTTATTATAGATCATTTATTAAGAATTTTCTGATATTTATTGTATATTGACTTAATTCTCAAAGAATTTTCTATTAAATTTTGATCAATAATTCTAGTGAATTCTTTTATACTTAAATTCTATCCCAACAGACAGGGGTTGCCTAGAGCTTAAAAAAGAGCGGCTATGTGACATCAATCAACATTGTACTTGCTTACCAAAAAGAAAAGCATTTTCTAAAGCCATTTAAAAGAAATAGCCACCAAATTTGACATTGATTTTTTACAGGCACTTTTCTCTTGTTAATGACATTAAAATAACAAAATATGCATGGGAGGCTGGCGCAGGCATAAAATTATTTTAATAGAGTTGAATTTTTGTCATCCTACTATTTCTCAAATGATTATTACAACATTAAAAAAGTGTCTAATTCTACTTTTTTAGATTGAGGAATTATCCATTACTTGTGATTCCTTATAAACTATGATTGCTTGTGAGGCAATATCTCATTTTTCATATTTTTGAAAATTTTCAGTTATTTTAGTATTTGATACATATGATAAATGAAAAATGAGATTGTGAATGATTGTGAGATAAGGTATAATTATTATAACGATTTGATGGATTGATATAATGTGAGGTTGTGAATAATTGTGAGATTGTTTGTGAGATATGTTTGAGAGATTTGTTGGGAGAATGAGATTGTTCTAAAAGTTTTTAGTTGTTTGGGATTTATAATTTTTTTTTTAAAATGAAATTAATTTATAAATTTAATAAATTGAATATAACTTCATGTTTTTAAACAATATATCATGAACTAACTTGATAAATTCCTGGTCGGCATGAGGAAAAATGATTTTTTTCCCAACAATATATCTAATTTTTTTTAATTAATCAGGCATGATTGGATTTTTTTATTTTTTTATAATTTCAAGAATATTTTGAAATATTATTTATCATCTCATATCAATGTATAAAATATGTTAAATATTATGCATCGTCTCATATTAATGCATAAAATATGCTATTATTTTACCTAAAACTTTGTTAGCGAAGGGAAAAAAAATAAATGATTTTTTCAATTTTTTATGTAAAAAAAAAAAGTTGGTAAAATTTAATAATTTTTGGGTTATGAGTTTGTTGGGGATTTAACTTTTTTTTTTTAAAAAAAAGTGTAAATTAATTATAAATTTATGAAATTAAAAAATTGTTTTAAAGTTAATTAATTGATTTGGTAAGTTCCAAATAGGTGAAGAACCATTTGTTCTTCTGTTTTTTGGAAATTAATTTCCCACAAATTAGTAATTAATCCGACCCAAAAGAAAAATATATTTTTTTAAATTAGGGATAAAAACAGTTTGCCATCTGAACTATGCATGTTTTTACACTTTGCTAACTAAATTTTATTTTTTTTTGGGTGACAATTTGCTATCCAAACTACACCTTTTTTTTTTCACCTTACCATATACGAACAAATTTTGGTGGAATATTATGAAAAAACTTTATCACATCAATGCTAGGGACCTGCTATTAAGGTATTATAGTCTAATTTTCTAATTTTATGAACATTAATAGTCATCTCCTTGGTGTAACCTTGCTAAATCACAAAATGCAATGAACTTTTTTAGTTTACTTTCAGGTGCATATCTTGTAATAATTCAAATTAAAAAATGTAGTTTTTTAATGAAATGATAAAATATATCTTTAGAAAAGGCTCCGGTCACACCTGTGATGGAATATCATGAAATATTTTATCAAAACTGATTCATGTATGGCAAGGTGAAAGAAAAAGTACAGTTCAGATGGTAAAATGTCATAAAAAAAAGTTTGGTTGGCAAAGTATAAAACACGCATAGTACGAATGGCAAAGTATCTCTATCCCTTTAATTAAATCTGAAACATGAAGGAAAAATTGCATACTGTCCAAAAAATATATAGTGAAGCTTGTTATTTTTTTATTCGATACTTTATCATATTACATAATTTGATTGTAATTTGTTAAATGAGTTTTGGACAAATTCAAATTCAGCTCGAGGGGTGAGATTTCATGCACAGGAACCAAGAGAGAGAGAGAGGCACAGTGGGTCTCCGAAGAGTGTGCATGAGACCAAAGACCACTTGCCTCTAAGACATAGAATATGTTTCACATCCAAACGCACATTCACTTATCACGCACGTTTTTTAGGAGGCAAAACAGGATTTACCTCACAAGCAATGGCAGGCATAAATTTCCTTTGCTCTTTATTTTCATTTGACACCCAATTATGATGCCAATTACATTAATTATTTCATTAAAAAGTTTAAACTAATCAAATTTAAATAAATAATTTTGCTTTATAAATTTTCTTTGCTCTTTAATTTTTATTTAGCTGAATTATGATACCATATGCATTAACCATCTGAACAAAAGTTTTAACTAACAATATTAGACCGCGGATAGTTGTCTTCAGTCCATGCCTTGTTTCCTTGAAGAAATAGAAGTGTAGAACATTGATTTAGGTTTTGATTGATGTGGAACTTTCAATTTGGATATGTCAAAATAACTAATTGGTTCAATGACACTGCCTCACTTTTATAAGTGTGATATTCATCGTTCAAACTTTAACGAACTGTTAATATATATGTATGCAAATATATAAACATATAAACTTTCAGCTCCAGCGCCAAGATTTCACAATTAAGTATATAAAGTTGCAGACAATGGGGCAGCAAGAACCCTTTAACCACTGCCGAAGAAAGGAATGTAGAATCATAACTTAGTTACATAGTTGATTCACCAAAAAGCCAATAATGTAGTAGAGATAGCATGCGTAAGACTCTCAAGAAATAAAACCTCCTAATTAATTATACAGATTAAAGCACAAAGCACCTCCCTATTTAAGGAGAAAACAGGCATATATCTACTTACCTGCATTGAGTGAAGTAAGCTAAAAGTCTTGATAGAAATGGATGAATGGGTGATTCAAGTAGAAAATGAAGTTCAACAAATCACCAATTTTTTAGCAGAAATGGAACTGTGGAGGAAAAGATCTATCTGTGTACTACCAGCTAATGTCACTGGCCTGGATAACGACTCGTACAAGTCTCAAGTTGTATCAATTGGTCCTTACCAACATGGCCAGAAACACTTGAAGACAGTGGAGGAACACAAGCACCGTGCTCTCCTTCACTTCATCAAGAGATTTGGAAAACCATTACAATCCCATATAGAAGCTTTGGCTAGAGTGGTGGAAGATCTGAAAAATGCATACGATCAACTTAATCCTGAGTCGCAAGATAACAATGCATTCTTGAAGATGATGCTTCTTGATGGGTGTTTCATTCTTGAAGTACTACGGATGGGTATCCATAGCGCTGGTGACTATGCTCCTGATGATCCCATAGTCAGTAACCATGGCAGCCTCTACATACTTCCACTTCTCAGACGTGACATGTTGCTGGTTGAAAATCAGGTGCCCTTACAGGTTATCATCAAACTACTTGCCATTGCAGATCCCAATGCGGAGGTCAGTGTGTTTCCTTATGTCCTTACTCATTACCTGGAAATAAATAGATAATTCACGCATAAGATGATGCTTTTCTTGTCATGACTAGCTATGAAACTAGACACTTATAGTATCGTTCTACAGCATGAATATTTGAGGAAGCTTCTACGTAGGTTCTTCTCCACCTTTGATGTGCCGCCAATAGATGAATGCTTGCACTTATTAGATGCGTACAGAAAGAGCCTTCTTTCTCTAGCCTCTGGACTCAACCGTAGAATTAAATTCAAACATCATATTCAAGTTGATAGCACAAGCATAATTCCTTCGGAAACAAAGCTTCAAGATGTTGGAATCAGAACTAAGAAGAGTGGAACAAGTAGCCCGAGCGACATCTCATTCCACGGCAAGACCCTCAGGCTCCTGGTAATAATCGTGGATAATAATACTAAATCAAGACTTCTCAACCTAACAACCTTTGAGCGGCTTCAGGTAGGTGCTGGGAATGAGGTTACCACCTACGTCGTCTTCCTGGATGCCCTTGTCAGAGATTCTAAAGACGTTAGCCTCCTACATTCACGTAGGATCATCTGGAATGACGTGGCTAAATTATTCCGTTTAATCAATGAGTATGCATGTCTTGATCCAGATGACAGTTTAGACGTGGTGTATAGGGAGGTGAGCTATAAACTGAGAAACCGCTTCAAAAAGAGGATGCACGAATGGCGAGCTGATCTAGTTCGAACTGACTTCAGAAGTCCTTGGGCTGCTGTCTCTATTATTACTGCTATCCTTCTTTTAACTCTCACTATGATTCAGACAGGATGCTCTGTTCTGAGTGTTATTCATTGATACCAATCATTTCAGCATCTTATCACCACACCTGTTATTATCAGAATAAGCATTTTCTTGTATGTAGTAGTTTATATTATAATTAGCATCAAATCAATTAGGATTTATGTTTAATTACATATTTAAGAAGTGATTAAAATTTATGGATGGATGTCAATTTGGTTGGAATCCATAAATGATGTGTATATATGAAGGGAGAGACAAAAAAAAAGATTATATATGTGGGGGAAATCCCACATCGCTTGTGAGACATAATATGGGGGAATAAGTGGGAGTGTAAAAGACTCTTTGTCTGATACAAGACCACTCATCCCACATTACGAAATTTACCCAATAGGAATATACCTTATACGTGGTTCAAGTATTGATGCTCGGTAAAGTATCAATTAAAGAACTCATGAGGGTGTGCCCACAAGCGCGTGTCGCCGCCCCTGTCAGGCTGAGGGCATGGGCGATGGGCGATGGGCAATGGGCATTGGGCGTTTGGACAAATTGTCTCGGGTTAATCTTTTTACAAAAAATTCCAATTTTTATTTGGAATTTTGTTTAAAATTTGAATTTTTTTAAAATTCAAAATGTCAAAAGACAGTTATAGAAATTGCCGGCCGTTTTTGGAGGTACTAGGTTCGTTGTAGCTATTCCAAAATGAATCTAGACCAAAATAAACCTGGACATCCTAATGCCTCCTTCCTCATGCTTATATATAGTTGCTGCTACAGGCAGTATAGAACATACAACTAGGAACGAAATCTCTTCTCTCCTCTAATATATGTCTCAAATAGTGTTGCTTATTATTTTTTGGCAATTGTAAAATAGTGTTGCTTATTATTTTCTGGCAATTAAGTGGTGATCGACATGAAGCTCCTGAGACTGTCTTATCATGAAGGAAGTTTCGCTAAACTCCCCGCATTGTTAATCTAATCATTTCAAGTGACTTAAGAAAAATTAACTTAAACAAAAATTAACAAACAATAACACCGAACAATGAAATCTTAACAATGAGATATACTCAAAAGTATTTTTTCACTTTTTACCTTTTTTCTTTTTTTTGGCTAATTGCTAATACATAAACACGTATACTGTAAAAACATGCACAGACACGAGGGAAAAAAAATAATAATAATTGCTAACACATGAAGCCCTTCAATGTCGAGCTTCCACATACCTGAGGCCGAGAAGGGTCTAATGGATCGTGACTGCAAATTGAGCAACCCTCGGAAGCTTCACCGACAACGATATGGATATATTCCGGAATTGGCTATTTTCTGGCGAGATATCCCAGCGAATTTGAAAGCGACGGCAGCCGATCCAGCGGCGGAGGTAGCAGCCATCTTCAGTGTGGTGGGGGAAAACGGGAAGTGGAGAAGAAAACGAGAAGCTTTGAAAGTCGTCACTGAAAATAAATGTTTATATTGGCAAAGAGGTGGAAAAGAAAAGTGCTCTCAGGAATTTCCGATGGGGGCAGTGGGTGACTGATTATGAGTACGAGATTTAGTTGTTCCCAGGTAATAACACTTAAATATATCTATCAATTCGATACTCAAGGGAAAGTTGTATAAGAAGAGTTCGTTCGAACTCGAATTCCTAACATTTTATATAATATGGGAGACTTATACAATTGCGCCACATGCCACTCAACAAGTTGTACCTGACTTAAATATTTTCTAGTTAATGTTTTCTACATATTCTTTTGTAAGATTGTTTCTTTTAGACTCATTCACATTTTAAAGTCCAAGTGCCATTTGAATTTATTTTCATAATTTTTGAACTTTTAATACTTCCAAAGGTTGCAAAATATTGATAGACAGATTTAAAATTAAAAAAAATACATTTGAAATTTTTGTCCCATAAAAATGATTAGCATAAGTATAAAAATGAAAATTTAAGTAGCTATATAAAAAGATATATTTTTCAAAAAGATGTGTATTTTGATAACTTATAATGACAGTGATACCTGATGTCAATCGAATTTGAATTTGATTAATATGATAATAGAATAATACAATTGATATAGGAATTTTATTTTATTTTCTTTTCTTTTTTTTAAAAGGTGGTATTTAATAAAATATGTAAAAATTGATAATTTTTAATTACTAAATAATGACAAAAAAATATTAGAAAGTAAAATAAACGGGCCTTAAGCATATAGATTTCCTTTGCCCTTTGCTTTTTATTTGAGCCAATTATGATGCCAATTACATTAATTATTTCATCGAGAAGTTTAGACTAACCAATTTTAAATAGATAATTGTGCTTTAAAAATTTTCTTTGCCCCTTAATTTTAGCATATATATTAAACAATATTAAATGATAGATAGTTGTCTTTAATTCGTGTCTTTGTCTCCTTGAAATAAAAAATTATCTTCACTTTTATCTGTGTAAGGTTAACAGTTCAAATTGATGAATTTTTAACATGCGTACGTATAATTTAAAAAAAAAAAAAAAAATCTTTCAACTTTGACATCAAGCTTAACAATTAGGTATTTAATGCAAGAACGCCTAACCTCTGCTGAAGAAAGGAATGTAGAATCATAAGTATAACTTGGTACATGGTTCACCAAAAATCCAATGATGTTGTAGATATAGCATGTATAAGATTCTCTCAAGGGGTGAGCAAGGTATAAATCCTCCTAATTAATTATACACATTAAAGCACAACACCAGCTCTCTATTTAAGTTCTGAGTGAAGCAAGCTAAAAGTTCTGATAGAAATGGATGAGTGGGTGATTCAAGTATTAGATGAAGTTCAACAAATCACCGATTTCTCAGCAGAAATGAAGCTGTGGAAGAGAAGATCTATCTATGTATTACCAGATAATGTCACTCTCCTGAATAAGATTGCATACAGGCCTCAAGTTGTATCAATTGGTCCTTACCACCACGGCCGAGAAAACTTGAAGACAATGGAGGAGCACAAGCACCGTGCCCTCTTTCACTTCATCAAAAGATCCGGAAAACCATTACAATTCTATATAAGAGCTTTGGATGAATTGGTGGAAGATTTGAAAAATGCATACGATCAACTTCATCCTGGGTGGCAAGATAACAATGCATTCTTGAAGATGATGCTTCTTGATGGGTGTTTCATTCTTGAAGTACTACGGATGGGTATCCATAGCGCTGGTGACTATGCTCCTGATGATCCCATATTCAGTAACCACGGCAGCCTCTACATACTTCCACTTCTCAGACGTGACATGTTGCTGGTTGAAAATCAGGTGCCCTTACAGGTTATCATCAAACTACTTGCCATTGCAGATCCCAATGCGGAGGTCAGTGAGTTTCTCTATGTTCTCACTCATTGCCTGGAAATAAATAGATAATTCACGCATTAGATTATGCTTTTCTTATCATGACTAACTATGAAACTAGACACTTATTGTATTGTTCTACAGCATGAATATTTGAGGAAGCTTCTACGTAGGTTCTTCTCCACCTTTGATGTACCGCGAACAGATGAATGCTTGCACTTATTAGATGCGTACAGAAAGAGCCTTCTTTCTCTACCTTCTGGACTCAACCGTAGAATCAAATTCAAACATCACATTCAAGTTGATAGCACAAGCATAATTCCTTCGGCAACAAAGCTTCAAGATGCTGGAATCAAAATTAAGAAGAGTAGATCAGTTAACCCGAGGGACATCTCATTCCAAGGCAAGACCCTCAGGCTCCCGGTAATAATCGTGGATGGTGACACTGAAACAAGACTTCTCAACCTAATGGCCTTTGAGCGGCTTCATGTAGGTACTGGGAATGAGGTTACGTCCTATGTCGTCTTCCTGGATGCCCTTATCAAAGATTCCAAAGACGTTAGCCTCCTATGTACACGTGGGATCATCTACAATGCCCTTGGCAGTGACAAGGGTGTGGCTAGGTTATTCAGTTCCATCAGTGCGTATGCATGTCTTGATCCAGAAAGCGATTTAGACATGGTGTATAAGGAGATGAGCTATAGACTGAGAAAACGCTTCAGAAAGAGGATGCATGAATGGCGAGCTGATCTAGTTCGAACTTATTTTAGAAGTCCTTGGGCTGCTGTTTCTGTTATTGCTGCTATCCTTCTTTTCACTCTCACTATGATTCAAACCGTATGCTCTGTTCTGAGTGTTATTCATCGAGATTAACTATTTCAGCATCTTATCACCACACCAGTTATTATTAGAATAAGCATTTTCTTGCATGCAGTAGTTTATTCATCTGCGATTCACAAATTAATAAATTCTTATTTGGGTAAATTCCAAATTGTCCATTTACCACTTCCCATCTATTGCATTTTTAGTCTAATCATTTCAAGTGACTTAAGCAAAATTAACTTAAACAAAAATTAACAAACAATAACACCGAACAATGAAATCTCAACAATGAGATACACTGAAAAATACTTCTTTTTTTTCTATTTCTTTTTTTTTTTTCACTTTTTAGCCTCCTTTTTTTTTTTCCTGCTAACAAATAAACACAGGCATGGGGGGAATAGGAAGGTAATTTGTAAATTAGGGCTTGAGATATATTGCGCGCATACCATGAAGACCGACAAGTGTCGATGACCATTTAATCGGCGAATTCACAGCGTTTGGGGCCTGGAAAAAACTTGTATGTCTTCCGGTTTCTCAACTTCCACCAAAGCTCGGCAACTCTTTCTCCTTTCTATATGCTGCTACATTTAAGGGCGGAACTTGGAAGAAGAGAAATGGCGAGTGAAAATCGAGGAAGAAGAAGGAAAGAGGTTTTAATTTCCATTAGTAATGGATGGAGATGAAGTCGATAGATCTCGGCCGAGTAGCCGCTTCACAGTCACTTTGAAGATAAATAGAAAAAGAATAATTGAAGTTAGAAATCATCAACGAAAATATGCGTCAATAAATGAATTAATTAATTGAAAATATTGTATTAATAATTAAAATGGAAATATAAATATACATAAAAAAATATAGGCTTTTTTTGGTTATGTTTCCCCCGAACAATATTACTTTGGGGAAACATAACCAAATATATCATCATTTTCCTCCAAAACGCACATTCTTCAATATATATATATATATATATTTATACATATATTATATATACATCATATGTATTTTACTATTATTCTAACATTAAAATAATCACTCAAGTCTATTTTCACCCAAAAAATTCAATAAAAAAATATTAATTTGACTGCTACATTAAAAAATATCTTCCTCAAAACATAAACAAATATCCCAAAAAATAACTTTCACATTCTCCAATAATTCATTTTTCCAAAACACATAACAAAATCAAACAAAAAACATAACCAAACATAACCATAATCTATACTTACTATACTAAAAAGTAATTATACATTTAAAGTTACAATTATGTCATGTTACACCAAATTTTGAATCATCGTTTATACTTTATACTTTTAATTTAATTTAAAAATATATATGATATAAAATTATAGAACACAAGTAATATAGTTAAAATATAATGAAAAAAATTATTGAATGCTCAGGCAAGTATATACATCCTGCATTTTCGGCATACAAATTATTTGTTATACATGAGAATCATAATTAATATTGTATGTTGTTAAAGAGGTTATCTTTAAATAGTATTATATATTCTTAATTATTATATAAAAAATTAAATAATAATATGCTGAACTTTGAATGTAAGGCAAACAACCCAACCTTGCACCCAGATTTCCCGAGAGCCAAAGCAACTGCCTTGTCAATTCCTCTGGAGGCTCCAGTGATAACAACAACTGGAGCTTCTACTTTCTGTGCTGCTTCAGTACTAACTTGTTCAATGATTGCAACCTGGGCTTTACGCCTGCACATACAGTTCAGTTTTAGAAAATATCAGCAGAATGATATCAAAAGATTGGCAATTAGAATTGAAGTCGTGTAGAAGGCTATATAGCATGGCCAGACATGGCCTTCCTTAAACAACAAGCCTGTTTGGATTCATTTTCAAACCTCATTTTCATCAATTCTACTATTCCAAAAATAAAATACATTATTTTTTACACATTTTCACCCAATATCATTTTCAAAACGCATTTTCTAATAACCTATATATCTTCTCCCAATAATATATATATATATATTCTCTTTCTATTATATTATTTCTGTCTCTCTCCACCTACAACCTCTTAAAACCAACATAATCGTTACATTTCCAAACATTTTATTCAAACACATTTTTATTTTCACATCTCATCACATATCTAATTTCCCACCAATTTGAAAATATAGGAAAATGAAAATGAAAATAAATCCAAACGGGGGCTAATTCCCTGAGGTTGAATGGGTACCCCATTACAGTACTTCTTCCCATAAGCGAAAAATGAACTAAGGCCTTGAAAATCAGATTTCTTCTTTAACAGCTATCATACTTAAAAATGGGAATAAGGCATACAAAATAATATTTTTCTAGTCCCAAATTAGATGATCCCTTAAAATGTTTCATCATGCAGCAACCCGCAAGTCTAATATACTTAATTTTTCATGTGCAGTACCAAAATAAACCATTTTTGCCAACCCGTTCTCACAATTCCAACAATTAATTAATTAAGCCCTTGAGTGTAAAGGTTCCACATACCTGAGGCCGAGATGGATCTAATGGATTGGCACTGCAAATTGAACTACCCCGGAAGCTTCACCGGCGACGATATGGATATATCCGGGAAATTGACGATTTTCTGGTGAGATGTACCAGCGGACTTGAAAGTGACCACAGCCAATCAAGCAGCGGAGGTAGCAGCCATCTTTGGTGCGGTGGGGGAAAATCGGAAGTGTAGAAGAAAACGAGAAGCTTTGAAAGTCGCCACTGAGGAAAAATGGCAAGAAAAATAAATGTTTATAATGGTAAAAAGAGGTGGAAAAGAAAAGAGCTCTTACTGTTTGGTTTTATTTTCAACATTCATTTTCATTTTCATTTTCTCCTCAAAATAAAAAATAAAAATTATCACTATTTACACCATTTTCTCAAATATTTTCATTTTTAAAATATTATTTTATATATTTCAAGAGTTTAAATTGACGAACTTTTAATGTGCACACATATAAATATTTTTTTAAAAAAATTCTTTTGACTTGGACGTCAAGCTTCACAATTAGGTATATAAAGATGCAAACAATGCGGCAGCAAGAACCACTAACCTCTGCTGAAGAAAGGAATGAAGAATCATATGCATAACTTGGTTACAAAGTTGATTCACCCAAAAGCCAATGATGTTGTAGATAGCATGTATAAGATTCTCTCAAGGAATGAGCAAGGTATAAATCCTCCTTACTAATTACACACATTAAAGCACACCAGCACCTCTCTATTTAAGTTCTGAGTGAAGCAAGCTAAAAGTTCCGATAAAAATGGATGAGTGGGAGATTCAGGTAGTAATGAAGATATAATGGATGAGTGGGTGATTCAAGTAGAAAATGAAGTTGTACAAATCACCGATTTTTTAGCAGAAAAGGAGCTGTGGAAGAGAAGATCTATTTATGTATTACCAGCTAATGTCACTGCCTTGGACAACGACGCATACAAACCTAAAGTTGTATCAATTGGTCCTTACCACCATGGCGAGAAACACTTGAAGAAAATGGAGGAGCACAAGCACCGTGCTCTCCTTCACTCCATCAAGAGATCCAGAAAGCCATTACGATCCTATATAGAAGCTTTGGGCCCAGTGGTGGAAGATTTGAAATATGCATACGATCAACTTAATCCTGAGTGGCAAGAAAACAGTGCATTCCTGAAGATGATGGTTCTTGATGGGTGTTTCATTCTTGAAGTACTACGGATGGTGATGGTTACCGATAGCAGTAGTGACTATGCTCCTAATGATCCCATATTCAGTGACCACGGCAGTCTGTACATACTTCCATTTCTCAGGCGTGACATGCTGCTGGTCGAAAATCAGGTGCCCTTACACGTTATTGTCAGACTACTTGCTGTTGCAGATCCCAATGCGAAGGTCAGTGTGTTTCTCTATTTCCTCACTCATTGCCTGGAAATAAATAGATCATTCTGCAGCAAGATGTATATTTGAGGAGGCTTCTACAGTTCTTTGATGTTCCCACCTTTGCTGTGCTGTCAACAGACCAATGCTTGCACTTATTAGACACATACAGACAAAGCCTTCTTTGGGAACCTCGCAGTTCCGAAGGTAGAATCAACGTCAAATATGATGGTAGCATAAGCATAATTCCTTCCGCAACAAAGCTTCAAGATGCTGGAATCAGAATTAAGAAGAGTAGATCAAATAGCCTGTGGGACATCTCCTTCAACGGCAAGACCCTCAGGCTCCCGGAAATAACTGTGGATAATGATACTAAATCAAGACTTCTCAACTTAATGGCCTTCGAACAGCTTCATGTAGGTGCTGGGAATGAGGTTACCTCTTACGTCGTCTTCCTGGATGCACTTGTCAGAGATTCCAAAGACGTTAGCCTCCTATGCTCACATAGGATCATCTATAATGCCCTTGGCTGCAGTGACCACAATGTGGCTAAATTATTCCGTTTGATCAGTGAGTATGGATCTCTTGATCGAGACAACAATTTGGACATCACGTATTTGAAGGTGAGCAAAAAATTGAGAAACCGCTTCAGAAAGAGGATACACGAATGGAGAGCTGATCTAGTTCGAACTTACTTTAGAAGTCCTTGGGCTGCTGTCTCTGTTATTGCTGCTATCCTTCTTTTCACTCTCACTATGATTCAGACCGTATGCTCTGTTTTGAGTGTTATTCATCGAGATTAACCATTTCAGCATCTTATCACCACTGTTATTACCAGAATAAGCATTTTCTTGTATGCATTAGTTTATTTTTCTGCGATTCATAACTTAATAAATTCTTATTTTGGCAAATTCCAAATTGTCTATTTACCTTCTCCCATCTATTGCATTGTTAGTCTAATCATTTCAAGTGACTCAAGCAAAATTAACTTAAACAAAAATTAATAAACAATAACACTAATGCCACCCTTGTGTAACTTCAGAACTTCAAAGGGACTCCTCTACCCATTCTAACCAGGCCTTGATCCTCTTGACTAACACCATTTTTTGATACATTTCTCAATGAGCCTAAGTATTGAAAATGCTCTCTTGGTAATTCATGACCTCCAAAACCTGCTATTTCTATGCAATGACTTTTGCATTTGTTATATTGACCTTTGTTGGATCCTCTTGTTTTAATATAAAGATGATTTTAAGAATCGTAATTGTCTTAATCAATAATTAATCCGACCCAAAAGAAAATTTTATTTTCTTAAATTAAATATGAAACATGAAGGAAAATTGCATACTATCCGAAAAATATGTAGTGAAGCTTGTTATTTTTTTATTTGGTACTTTATCATTTTACATAAATTTGATTGTAATTTGTTAAATGAGCTTTGGGCAAATTCAAATTCAGCTCAAGGGGTGAGATTTCATGCACAGGAACCAAGGGAGATGTTGACATAAGAAAGAGAGAGAGGAATAATGGATCTCAGAAGAGTGTTAGAGAGACCAAAGACCACTTGCCTCTAAGACATAGAATATGTTTCACACCCAAACACACCTTCACTCATCTTGCATGTTTTCTAGGAGGTAAAACGGGATTTTACGTCACAAGCAATCGCAGACATAAATTTCCTTTGCCCCTTATTTTCATTTGACCCAATTATGATGTCAATTACATTAATTATTTCAATAAAAAGTTTAAACTAATCAAATTTAAATAAATAATTTTGCATTATAAATTTTTTTTGCTCTTTAATTTTTATTCGGCTGAATTATGATACCATATGCATTAACCGTCTGAACAAAAAGTTTTAACTAACAATATTAGACCATAGATAGTTGCCTTCAATCCGTGCCTTTGTTTCCTTGAAGAAATAGAAGTGTGGAACATTGATTTAGGTTTTGATGTGGAACTTTCAATTTGGATATGTGAGAAAAACTAATTGGTCCAATGACATTGCCTCACTTTATTAGTGTGATATTCATTGTTCAAACTCTGACGAACTGTTAATACATATGTGTGCAAAATATATAAACATATAAACTTTCAGCTCCAATGTCAAGCTTTCACAATTAAGTATATAAAGTTGCAAACAATGGGGCAGTAAGAATCCTTTAACCACTGCCGAAGAAAGGAATGTAGAATCATAACTTAGTTACATAGCTGATTCACCAAAGAGCCAATGATGTAGTAGATAGCATGCTTAAGACTCTCTCAAGGAATAAAACCGCCTAATTAATAATATAGATTAAAGCACAAAGCACCTCACTATTTAAGGAGAAAACGGGGCAAGCTAAAGGTCTTGATAGAAATGGATGAATGGGTGATTCAAGTAGAAAATGAAGTTCAACAAATCACCGATTTTTCAGCAGAAATGGAACTGTGGAGGAAAAGATCTGTCTATGTGCTCCCAGCTAATGTCACTGGCCTGGACAACGACTCGTACAAGTCTGAAGTTGTACCAATTGGTCCTTACCAACATGGCCAGAAACACTTGAAGACAGTGGAGGAACACAAGCACCGTGCTCTCCTTCACTTCATCAAGAGACTCGGGAAACCATTACAATCCCATATAGAAGCTTTGGCTGGAGTGGTGGAAGATCTGAAAAATGCATATGATCAACATCCTGAGTGGCAAGAAAACAATGTATTCCTGAAGATGATGGTTCTTGATGGGTGTTTCATTCTTGAAGTATGACGGACGGGTATTCATAGTGATGATGACTATGCTCCTAATGATCCCATATTCAGTCACCACGGCAGGCTCTACATACTGCCATTTCTCAGACATGACATGTTGCTGGTCGAAAATCAGGTTCCCTCACAGGTTATCATCAAACTACTTGCCGTTGCAGACACCAATGCGAAGGTCAGTGTGTTTCCCTATTTCCTCGCTCATTGCCTGGAAATGAATAGATCATTCATGCTTAAGATGATGCTTTTCTTGTCATGACTAACTATGAAACTAGAAACATCCTGTATCATTCTGCAGCATGAATTCAGGGAACTTCTACGTAGGTTCTTCTCCACCTTTAATGTACCACCAATAGATGAATGCTTGCAATTATTATATATGCATACAGAAAGAGCCTTCTTTCTCTAACTTTGGGACTCAACTTTAGAATCAAATTCAAACATCATATTCAAGTTGATTGCACAAGCACAACTCCTTCGGCAACAAAGCTTCAAGATGTTGGAATCAAAACTAAGAAGAGTAGAACAAGTAGCCCGAGCAACATCTCATTCCACAGCAAGACCCTTAGGCTCCTATAATAATTGTGGATGATAATACTAAATCAAGACTTCTCAACCTGACGGCCTTTGAGCGGCTTCATGCGGCTGCCAGGAATGAGGTTACCTCCTACGTCGTCTTCCTGGATGCCCTTGTCAGCGATTCCAAAGACGTTAGCCTCCTACATTCACATGGGATCATCTGGAATGACATGGCTAAATTATTCCGTTTGATCAATGAGTATGCATGTCTTGATCCAGATGACAGTTTAGATGGTGTGTACAGGGAGGTGAGCTAAAAACTGCAAAACCGCTTCAGAAAGAGGATGCAAGAATGGCAAGCTAATCTAGTTCGAACTGACTTCAGAAGTCCTTAGGCTGCTGCCTCTGTTATTTTTGCTATCCTGCTTTTCACTCTCACTATGATTCAGACAGGATGCTCTGTTATGAGTGTTATTCATTGATACTAACCATTTCAGCATCTTATCACCATACCTATTATTATCAGAATATGCATTTTCTTGTATGCAATAGTTTATGTTGTAATTGGCATCAATTCAAGTGGGATTTATGTTTAATTACATGTTAAAGAAGTGATTAAAACTTATGGATAGATGCCAATTTGATTGGAATCCATAAATGTTGTGTATATATGAATGGAGAGACAAAAAGACAAAAGAATTTGGTTAGAATCCATAAATGTTGTGTATATATGAAGGGGGAGACGAAAAGACAAAAGATTATGTATGTAGGAGAATCCCATATTGCTTGTGAGACAAAGTATGGAAAAATAAGTGGATGTATAAAAGACTCTTTGTTTGATATAAGATCACTAATTCCATATTGGAAATTTACCCAATGGGAATATATATTAGATGTGATTTAAATGTTAATACTTGGTAAAGTATCAATTAGGGGATTCATAAGGGTATGCTCACACGCGCAGGTTGTCACCCTTGCTAGGGCGAGGGCATGGGCGATGGAATCATAAGGGTATGCCCACACGCACAGGTTGCCACCCTTGCCAGGGCGAGGGCATGGGCGATGGGCGATGGGCGATGGGCGATGGGCGATGGGCGTTTTGACGAATTGTCTCAAGTTAATCTTTTTACTGAAAATTTCAATTTTTATCTAGAATTTTGTTTAACATTTGAATTTTAAAATGTAAAAGGTCAAAAAGCTGTTACAGAACAGCCAACCGTTTATAGAGGTACTAGTTTCATTGTATCTAGTCCAAAATAAATTTGGACTTGAATGAACATGGACATCCTAATGGCTTCTTCCTCATGCGTATATATCTCCACTGCTGCTGTAGGCAGTATAGAACACACAACTAAGAACAAATCTCTTCCCTCCTCTAATATATGTCTGAAACAGTGTTGCTTGTTATTTTCTGGCATCAGAGCGGTGATCGAGGTGAAAGCTTTCTGAGGTGTGCCAAAAGCTATTGAGACTATTTATTCTGGAGGAAGTTTTGCTAAACTCTCCGCACTATTAATCTAATCATTTCAAGTGACTTAAGCAAAATTAACTTAAACAAAAATTAACAAACAATGACACCGAACAATGAAATCTTAACAATGAGATATACTCAAAAATATTTTTTCATTTTTTATTTTATTTTATTTGGCTAATTGCTAACACATAAACTCATATACTGTGAAAACATGCACACACACGAGGGAAGAAAAATAATAATAATTCATTAATTAAGCCCTTCAATGTCGAGCTTCCACATACCTGAGGCCGAGAAGAATCTAATGGATCAGGAATGCAAATTGAGCAACCCCCGGAAGCTTCACCGACAATGATATGGATATATTCCGGAATTGGCTATTTTCTGGCGAGATATCCCACCGGATTTGAAAGCGACAGCAGCTGATCAGCGGCCGAGGTAGCAGCCATCTTCAGTGTGGTGGGGGAAAATCGGTAGTGGAGAAGAAAACGAGAAGCTTTGAAAGTCGTCACTGAAAATAAATGTTTATATTGGCAAAGAGGTGGAAAAGAAAAGTGTGCTCTAAGGAATTTCCGATGGGGCAATGCGTGACGTACCATGAGAACGAGAGTTAGTGGCTGTTTGGTTTTATTTTCATTTCTAATTTTCATTTCCATCATTTTTAAAATTGTGAGAATTAATTATGTGATTTTATGTGGAAATAAAAATACATTTGGATGAAATATTTAAAAATATAATAATTATATTGATTTTAATAAGTTGTAGGTGGAGAGAGATAGAAATAATGGAATAGAGATAAAAGATATATAGATTATTAGGAAAAGATATATAGGTTATTGGATAATATGTTTTAAAAATAAAAATAATGTTAAGTGAAAATTTTTAAAAAGTGATTATTTCTATTTTTGGAATAATAAAAAATGAAAAAAGTGAGTTTGGAAATAAAACCAAACACAATAACACTTATATATATATATATATATATATCAAATTGATGTTCAAGGGAAAGTTGCACTGAATAGCTCATTCAAGCTCAAATTCCTATTTCCCATATTATATGAAAGATTTATGTCACTTGACAAATTGCACCTAACTTAAATATTTACTATTTAATGTTTTCCTCATATTCTTTTGCAAGATTGTTTCTTTTAGACTCATTCACATTTTAAAGTCCAAGTGCCATTTGAATTTATTTTCATAATTTTTGAACTTTTAATACTTCCAAAAGTTGCAAAATATTGATAGACAGAGATTTAAAAGTTAAAAAAATACATTGAAATTTTTGTCCGATAAAAATTATTAGCATAATTATAAAAAAGAAAATTTAAGTAGTTATATAAAAAGATATATTTTTCAAAAAGATGTGTATTTTGATAACTTATAAATACTTGATGTCAATCGAATTTGAATTTGATTAATGTAAGAATAGAATAATACAATTGATATAGGAATTTTCTTCTTTTTTTTTTGTTTTAAAGGTGATATTTAATAAAAATATGTAAAAATTGATAATTTTTAATTATTAAATAATGACAAGATAAAAAATATTAGAAAATAAAATAAACGGGCCTTAAGCTTACAAATTTCCTTTGCCCTTTGCTTTTTATTTGACCCAATTATGATGCCAATTACATTAATTAATTCATCGAGAAGCTTAAACTAATCAATTTTAAATAGATAATTGAGCTTTAAAGATTTTCTTTGCCCCTTAATTTTAACATATATATGAAACAATATTAAATGATAAATGGTTGTCTTTAATCGGCGTCTTTGTCTCCTTGAAATAAAAAAATTATCTTTGCTTTTATATGTGTAAGGTCAAGAGTTTAAATTGATGAATTTTTAATGTGCATGCGTATAATTTTATTTTATTTTTGAAAAAAAAAATAAATCTTTCAACTTGGACGTCAAGCTTCACAATTAGGTATAAAAAGATGCAAACAATGTGGCAGCAAGAACCCTTAAACTCTGCTGAAGAAAGGAATGTAGAATCAAGTGTATAAAATAATACATGGTTCACCAAAAAGCCAATGATGTTGTAGATATAGCATGTATAGGATTCTCTCAAGGGATAAGCAAGGTATAAATCCTCCTAATTGATTATACACATTAAAGCACAACAATACCTCTCCATTTAAGTTCTGAGTGAAGCAAGCTAAAAGTTCTGATAGAAATGGATCAGTCGTGGGTGATTCAAGTAGAAAATAAAATTCAACAAATATGCAGAAAAGGAGCTGTGGAAGAGAAGATCTATCTATGTATTACCAAATAATATCACTGTCCTGTACAAGATTGCATACATGCCTGAAGTTGTATCAATTGGTCCTTACCACCACGGCCGGGAAAACTTGAAGACAATGGAGGAGCACAAGCACCGTGCTCTCTTTCACTTCATCAAGAGATCCAGAAAACCATTACAATTATATATAGGAGCTTTGGCTGAAGTGGTGGAAGATTTGAAAGATGCATACGATCAACTTAATCCTGTGTGGCAAGATAACAATGCATTCTTGCAGATGATGCTTCTTGATGGGTGTTTCATTCTTGAAGTACTACGGATGGGTATCCATAGCGTTGGTGACTATGCTCCTGATGATCCCATATTCAGTAACCACGGCAGCCTCTACATACTTCCACTTCTCAGACGTGACATGTTGCTGGTTGAAAATCAGGTGCCCTTACAGGTTACCATCAAACTACTTGCTGTTGCAGATCCCAATGCGGAGGTCAGTGTGTCTCTCTATTTCCTTACTCATTGCCTGGAAATAAATAGATCATTCACGCATAAGATGATGCTTTTCTTGTCATGACTAACTATAAAACTAGAAACTTCTTGTATCGTTCTGCAGCATGAATATTTGAGGAAGCTTCTACGTAGGTTCTTCTCCACCATTCATGTACCGCCAATAGATGAATGCTTGCACTTATTAGATGCATACAGAAAGAGCCTTCTTTCTCTAGCTCCCAGACTCAACCTTAGAATCAAACCCAAACATAATACTCTAGTTGATGGCATAAGCATAATTCCATCGGCAACAAAGCTTCAAGATGCTGGAATCAGAATTAGGAAGAGTAAATCAGTTAGCCTGAGGGACATCTCATTCCATGGCAAGACACTCAGGCTCCCGGTAATAATCGTGGATGGTGATACTGAATCAAGACTTCTCAACCTAATGGCCTTTGAGCGGCTTCATGTAGGTACTGGGAATGAGGTTACCTCCTACGTTGTCTTCCTGGATGCCCTTGTCAAAGATTCCAAAGATGTTAGCCTGCTATGTTCACATGGGATCGTCTACAATGCCCTTGGCAGTGACAAGGGTGTGGCTAAATTATTCCGTTCTATCAGTGCGTATGCATGTCTGGATCCAGAAAGCGATTTAGACGTGGTGTATAAGGAGCTGAGCTATAGACTGAGAAAACGCTTCAGAATGAGGATGCACGAATGGCGAGCTGATCTAGTTCGAACTTATTTCAGAAGTCCTTGGGTTGCTATCTCTGTTATTGCTGCTATCCTTCTTTTCACTCTCACGATAATTCAAACCGTATGCTCTGTTCTGAGTGTTATTAATCGAGATTAACCATTTCAGCATCTTATCACCACACTTGTTATTATTAGAATAAGCATTTTCTTGCGCGCAGTGGTTTAATCATCTGCCATTCATAAATTAATAAATTCTTATATTGGTAAATTCCAAATTGTCTATTTCTCGCTTCCCATCTATTGTATTGTTAATCTAATCATTTCAAGTGACTTAAGCAAAATTAACTTAAACAAAAATTAACAAACAATAACACCGAACAATGAAATCTTAATAATGAGATATAATGAAAAATATTTTTTCACCTTCTAGCTGCATTTTTTTTTTTTTGCCCTAATCACAAACGCAAAAATACGGGCACCTGAGGTGGGATTGGGTGTCGATGACCATCTAATGCAACCACCATATATACTTATAAGAGCCAAAAAGAATTTCAGGAAAGAGATATGCCCCATAATCCAGAAATTTATATTCAAACTTAGTTCCGAGATTTCTCTTATTAATCAATGTAAAAGGCATTATTCACCTCTTTGCAGACTTCTTCTGCCTCCTTTGATGACCTTGCGTAATTAACCAGAACCTGCAGCAATTAATCCATAATCAGCTTGAGTGAAAGTGAAGAGAAACCTCATTATAGAAATGCCATCAATTATTCCAATTACTATATACCATTGCAACAAAAAGGGGGTCCATGTCCACTGATTTAATTATAGTTGAAAGTGACAAGATGGTATTGTCAACGATAGTGATGTTCATTCATTCACTCATTACAAGGCATGAGGAATGCTAAAAAAAGCAGCAGAAAATTTAAAGCCAATATGATGAAAGAAAGAAAGGAAATTTAAAGCCAAAATATATTTATATATATATATATAAAGAAAGAAAGAAAGAAAAAGAAAAAAGGTTGGCAATCTTATGATGAACTTTGAATGCAAGGCAAAACCCAACCCTGCAACCAGATTTCCCGAGAGCCAAAGCAACTGCCTTGCCAATTCCTCTGGAGGCTCCAGTGATAACGACAGCTGGAGCTTCTACTTTCTGTGCTGCTTCAGTACTAACCTGGGCCTTTACGCCTGCACAGACAGTTCAATTTTACAAAATATTAGCAGAATGATATCAAAAGATTGGCAATTTAAAATGAAGTCGTGCAGAAGGCAATATACTATGGCCAGACATGGCCTTCCTTAAACATTAATTCCATGAGGTTAAATTACCCCGTTATAGTATTTCTTCCCATAAACGAAAAATGAACTAAGGCCTTAAAAATCAAATTTCTTCTTTAACAGCTATCATACTTAAAAATGGGAATAAGGCCTACAAAATAATATTTTTCTAGACCCAATTTAGATGATCCTTTAAAATGTTTCATCATGCAGCAACTAGCAAGTCTAATATTCTTAATTTTTCATGTGCAGTACCAAAATAAATCATTTTTACCAACCCGTTCTCACAATTCCTGCAACACTCAAGAAGAAATAGACATGTTAACACAATCACACACCAAAGACTGACACAAAAACATGCACAGCCGCCAGTAAAAAGCAAACAAACAAACAAATTTTTAATTAATTAAGCCCTTGAGTGTAGAGCTTCCACATACCTGAGGCAGAGATGGATCTAATGGATCAGCACTGCAAATTGAACCACCCCGGAAGCTTCACTGGCGACGATATGGTTATATCCTGGAAATTGGCGATTTTCCGGTGAGATATACCAGCGGACTTGAAAGTGACCACAGCCGATCCAGCGGCGGAGGTAGCAGCCATCTTTGATGCGGTGGGGGAAAATCGGAAGTGGAGAAGAAAATGAGAAGCTTTGAAAGTCGCCACTAAGGAAAAAAGACAAGAAAAATAAATGTTTATAATGGTAAAAGGAGGTGGAAAATAAAAGAGCTCTCAGGAATTTCCGATGGCGGCAGTGGGTGACCCTAATTTGGATTCTCTATTTTATTTTATATTTCATCTCCTATTTCAATACGATATATATATATCAAGTTTATTTAATTTTTAATTAATTATTTTTATAAAAAAATATTTAATGCACTTGATATACATTTATGCAATGAAAAATGAAACATATATTAAAATAGTAAATCTAAACCGCTCTAGATTATGAATACTAGATTTATTTTTATTTTATCTTATTCTTTTTTGATAAGACAATGAGTCCTAGATTTAGCTATTCTCATGTAATAACATTTTAGGTGATGTTTGGCTAATTATTTTTTTTTATATATATACACACATTAGGAGTTTATTTGAACTCGAACTCTCAACCTTCTACATTATATGGAAGACTTATGGTGCTAAATCAAGGGTCACCCATCGGTGTTCGGCTAAACTTATTTCAAACATTTATAAACTCCTACATCTTATAAGATGTTTTTGGAGTTTATAAGATGTTATATCTTATTTTTAAAATAAGTTGTTGAAGTGTTTGGATAAAATAAGATCTTGGAACTTATATGTTACTAATGACAATTTTGTAATTAAAATGATTAAAAATAAAAGAGCTTGTTAATATTTTAAAAATAAGTTAGGGTCTTCTTACTTTTTTTAAAAGAGCTCTTAATCTAATAACATCTTATTTTGGAAGCTTATAGGCTCTTTTTTTATAAAAAATTACCAAATATTTTTTGCTATCTTATAAGTTTTCAAATATCTTATAAGATATTTTAAGAAACTTATAAACTTACCCAAACGCCGTCTAAATATATCTATCTAATCGTTACCCATGAAAAAGTTGCACGTGACTTGAGATTTTTTTATTTTAGATTCCTTTTTTAAAGTCCAAGGTCCATTTGAATTTATTTTTATAATTTTTAGACTTTTAATACTTCCAAAAGTTTCAAAAGTACTCAATAGACATAGAGTCAAAAGTTAAAATACATTTGAAATATTTGTCCCATATAAAATCCAATAATATTATCATCACACATATAAGATATAGTGAAATTCAAAGTTTGAACATTAAGAAATTCTTAATGTGCGTGATAAATATTAGAAAAGAAGAAGAATATCTTTGAGTCGAACTTCAAGCTTTCACAATTGGGTATTTAAAGTAGCAATGTGGCAGCAAAAACCCTGTCTGATTTTATTTCCAAAGCCATTTTCGATTTTCATGCATTTTTTAAAATTCAAAAGTTAGTTATGAATTGAAAAAGAAAATAAAAATATATTTGGATGAAGTGTTGGAAAGTAATGATAGAATAAATATAGGGTTGAAAAGTAGGTTAGTTTATATTTTTTATGTTTAAAAGATTTTTTAATAATATATATATATTATTAACTTTAAAATGATAGTAGGTACTCTATGTCAAAATAAATTTAAATTTGATTGATGTAATAATACGATGATATGATAAGTTTAAAAAAATAATGAATATTTTGAAGGAAAATAAATAGAAATTTTAATTTGGAATACTAATGAAAATGAAAACAAATGGGCACTCAACCTCTGCTGAAGAAAGGAATGTAGAACCTATGGTATAACTTGGTTACAAAGTTGATTCACCTAAAAGCCGATGATGTTGTAGAGATAGCATATATAAGATACAACATACAAGCAAGGTATAAATTCTCCTAGTTGCACGGGATTTTGGATTCTCTATTCTATTTTGTGTTTTATTTTTTATTTTAATTTGATATATATATATGTCAATTGTATCTAAATCTCAATCAATTATTTTTATAAAGAAATATTTAATACACGTATCATATATTCATGAAATGAAATAAGAGATGAAACATAAATTAAAACAGAGGATCTAAACCAGTTGCACATATTAAAGCACAAATACATTTCCATATTTAAGGAGAAACCACGCACATATGTATCTACATGCACTGGGGTGAAGCAAGTTAAAAGTTCAGATAGAAATGGAACAGCCGCATTGGTTGATTGAAGTAAACGATGAACTTGACAATATGCCCGATATTTCAGCGGAAGTGAGGCTATGGAAGAGAAGATCTATCTATGTACTACCAGCTAATGTCACTGCCCTGGACATCGATGCATACAAGCCTCATGTTGTATCAATTGGTCCTTACCACCACAGCGAGGAACACTAGATGACAATGGAGGAGCACAAGCGCCGTGCTCTCCTTCATTTCATCAAGAGATCAGGAAAACCATTACGCTTATATAGAGAAGCTTTGGCTCCAATTGTGGAAGATTTGAGAAGTGCATATGATCAACTTAATCCTGAGTGGCAAGAGAACGATGCATTCCTGAAGATGATGGTTCATGATGGGTGTTTCATTCTTGAAGTACTTTGGATGGTTAGCCGTAGAGCTAATGACTATGCTCCTATTGATCCCATATTCAGTCAGCACGGCAGCCTCTACATATTTCCATTTCTCAGACGTGACATGTTGTTGGTCGAAAATCAGGTGCCCTTGCAGGTTATCATCAAGCTACTTGCTGTTGCAGTTGGCAATGCGGAGGGCAGTGTGTTTCTCTATTTCCTCACTCATTGCCTGGAAATAAATAGATCATTCAGGCATAAGATGATGCTTTTCTTGTCATGACTAACAATGAAATTAGAAACTTATTGTATCATTCTGCAGCATAAATTGAGGGAACATCTACGTATGTTCTTCTACACTCGTGATGTACTGCCAGTAGATGAATGCTTGCACTTGTTAGATGCGTACAGAAAGAGCCTTCTTGGGGAAGTTCCCAGTCTCAAACGTAGAATCAAATTCAAACATCGTATTCTAGTTGATAGCATAAGCATAGTTCCTTCAGCAACAAAGCTTCAAGATGCTGGAATCAGAATCAAGAGGAGTAGAACAGTTAGCCTGAGGGACATCTCATTCTGGGGCAAGACCCTCAGGCTCCCGGAAATAATCGTGGATAGTGATACTAAATCAAGTCTTCTCAACCTAATGGCCTTTGAACGGCTTCATGTAGGTGCTGGGAATGAGGTTACCTCTTACGTGGTCATCCTGGATGCCCTTCTCAGAGATTCCAAAGATGTTAGCCTCCTATGTTCACGTGGGATCATCTACAATGCCCTTGGTAGTGACGACGATGTAGCTAAATTATTCCGTTTGATCAGTGAGTATGCATGCCTTGATCCAGACAGCAATTTAGACGCGGTGTATAGGGAGGTGAGCAATAAACTGAGAAACCGCTTCAGAAAGAGGATACACGAATGGCGAGCTGATCTAGTTCGAACTTACTTTAGAAGTCCTTGGGTTGCTGTTTCTGTTATTGCTTCTATCCTTCTTTTCACTCTTACTATGATTCAGACCGTATGCTCTGTTTTGAGTGTTATTCATCGAGATTAACCATTTCAGCATCTTATCACCACACCTGTTATTACCAGAATAAGCATTTTCTTGTATGAATTAGTTTATTTTTCTGCGATTCATAAATTAATAAATTCTTATTTTGGCAAATTCCAAATTGTCTATTTACCGCCTCCCATCTATTGCATTGTTAGTCTAATCATTTCAAGTGACTCAAGCAAAATTGACTTAAACAACAGCATCGATACCACCATATATACTCATGTTGCTTTTTTGTTGACAACTCACTAAGTATTCAAACTTACAATTTGTGTGTTGTTTCCTCCATTCTTTACCTCAATAAGAAGAAGTGACGATGATAGACTCGACCATGCGATATGATAGGTAATAGACCTAATAAATGTATAGATGTGCAAATCATGGATGATTGAGTTATTGATATAGATATGACAGGTAGATTTTTGACATATTAAGTGTGATCTACGATATTCTAGTTTCGAGTTTATTTATTGATGTTATGTGTTTTAAATGATTTATTTTTCTGTTACATAGATAGATTCGAGTGGCACCCCGGATAGGAGCAGGCACCTCATGGGTCAGGGCTACAGGGTGGAAATGATGAGTGAAAATCAAGGAAGAAGAAGGAGAGAGGTTTTGATTTCCATCAATAATGAATGGAGATGAAGTCGATAGAACTCAATCGCGTAAAGCAGACGGCATGGTGTCGTCATAGCTGCGCCGCCAAATTTACGGTCACTAGAGGTTGAAGATAAATATAAAAAGAATAATTGAAGTTAGAAATCATCAACAAAAATATGCGTCAATAAATGAATTAATTAATAAAAAATATTGTGTTAATAATAAAATATAAAAATACATTTATACATTAAAAAAATATGATTTATACTTGCAACACAAAAAAGAAAGGCTTCTTATACACTAAAATTTGCTATCTATACCAAAATTTGAATTACTATTTATATCATCAATTTTCAATTTAATTTAAAAGTACATAATTGTAACATGATATAAAATTATAGAATACAAATAATATAGATAAAATATATTGAATGTTCAGGCAAATATATAAATTCCTGGATTTTTAACATAGAAATTATTTTGCTATGCATGAGAATCATAATTAATATTGTATGTTATTAGTAAGGTTATTATTAAATAATGTTGTATATCTATATTATATAAAAAATTAAATATGTTATTATTTATTAATATAATTAATATTAATATATGATAAATTAAGTTTATGCATGAAATGACAGCGTCCCACAATGATTAGTGGTAATGAATATTAGGTTGGACTATGATTTTTGAAAAATCCCAATCAAACTTGATTAAATGTCAATCCAATGGGAGTTGTCCCTAACCTCATCCGATAACAGTTATTGATGGCAAAATTTTATCATAAAGTAATGATCATTGTGGGCTAATTATTCACACCCATGAAGGTGAAAGGCTACTAGCTAGTTTACTCAGCATGGCCAAACTTCATTTATCACCTGCCTATTAAGATGACATGATTAGTATCTAACTAGCAATGACAATGTCATCATTGATTTTAATATTTTTCTTACAGGGAGTTTGATTATGTTTTTATTTTTATTTTTTAAATATTATATTTTTAAAATATGAAAAATTAGTTAGAGTAAATGAGTTAAAAATATATTTGTATTTGAATAGTTGTTAGGAAAGTAATGATTATATATGATTGAGTAGGTTGTACGTGGAGAAAAATAGTAATAATGAATGATAAAGAGAAGATATATAGGTTATTGGGAGAAGATATGTAAGTTATTGAAACAGGTATTTTGAGATGAAAACAAGTTGAAATATTAGTGAAAATAATGATAAATTGTTGCAAATTCATTTTCAAATAGTAAAAACGACAAAATACAAAATAAAAACATAAACAAACACCCTCTTAGTTGTTGGCTCGTGGTTTAATTCATCAATAATTTTTTTTTTAATTTTACACATAAAAACACACTAAATTTTTTTTTAAAATTCATATCTGATGAGGGTGAAATAAGTTGGAGTATGAATCGGATAGTATTTTTAGATTGGTCTGACCTCTCTAGTCGATATTTGAATGTAATTGAGCTGAGTCCTGCAATCACGAGCAAACATCATGCTAGTCAAGGAGCCATTGGTTTAGGCGATGCTCAAGTCAATAGAGAGTTGACAAGCAGAATCAGGGCTTTGTGTGCATAGAATGGCCTACCTTTGAGAGACTGGAGTGAGGGTATTTGTAGCCTTTTCTCAGCAAGGATTTGTTTGTGATGCCCTTGATATGTAGTGATGGTCTTTGTCCTTGCATGGGGGCTAATAGGTCATCTCCCTCCTTTGTACTATTCCAAGTGACTGCCTTTCCAGGTTTTGGGGACAAAATATAACGCTGTACACGCATCTCCACCCTAGTGTGGCAATATATGTGGTACTGGGGCGACATGGACCATTAATGTGGAGACGTGCTGCCTGTCAGGGCATTTAATGAGACATGATTGATTACGTGATGGGTCGAAGCATAGTTGCGTGGCATACGGTGCGAATGAGCAATGCAATCGAGAGATCAATTAACGGTCTACCCGTGAGCCAGGTCGACCCAAATGATCGATTTGGGCCACCCAACATCGATAACATAATTAGGCTCAGTGCATGAGGTGGGCCCTCCGCTACATCCTTGGGCCTGTAACCTTTGGGCCGAGCATACTAGACTACTCCATATCAATATCCTAAATTATACATATAATGATATAAATGCAATGATGATATTATTCATTCCTAAAAGGTCTCCCGTTGCTTCATTGTTCATCGTTTATTAAAATTATTTTGATATTTATTATATATCAACTTAATTTATTAAATTTTTCTATTAAATTTTGATGCAGAAGTCTAATAAATTCTTTTGCAAATAAATCCCTATACCAGAAAGGAGAGCATTTTCTACAGCCACTTAAAAGTAGTCACCAAATTCGACATTGATTTTTGAGAAGCACTTTTCCTCTTGTTAATGACATTAAAATAATAAATTATGCATGGCTGGTGCATGCATAGTATTATTTTAACAAAGTTGAATTTTTGTCATCCTACTATTTTTCAAATGATTATTACAACATTAAAAAAGTATCTAATTCTACTTTTCTAGATTGAGGAATTATCCATTACTTGTGATTGCTGAGGATTGTGACTGATTGTGAAGCCATTTCTTATTTTTATAGTTTTTGGACTATTTTGATATTTGAAATATATGAGAAATAAAAAATAAGATTGTAAATGATTGTGGAATAAAGTGTAATGATTATATTGATTTGATGGATTGATATGATGCGAAGTTATGAATGATTGTGAGATTGTTTGATAGATATATTTGAGATATTTATTTATGAGAATGAGATTGCTTTATAAGTTTTTGGTTTGTGGGTTAGTTTGGGATTTATAACATTTTTTTAAAAAAATAAAATTAATTTATAAATTTAATAAATTGAATATAACTTCATGTTTTGAAACAATATACCATGAACTAACTTGGTAAATTCCAAGTCAGCATAAGGAAAATTAATTTTTTCGCAACAATATTTCTACAAATTTTCAATTAATTAGGTATGATTTGATTTTTTTTATTTTTTTAATAATTTCGAGAATATTTCAAAATATTATGTATCATCTTATATTAATGTATAAAACATGTTAAATATTATGTATCATTCCATATTAATGCATAAAATATGTTGTTATTTTACCAAAAACTTTGTTAGCGAAGGGAAACAAAATAATGATTTTTATAAAAAATATCATTTATGTAAAAAAAAAAAGTTGGTAAAATTTAATAATTTTATGGGTTATGGCTTTGTTTGGGATTTATTTTTTTTAAAAAGAGTGTAAATTAATTATAAATTTACTAAATTAAAAGCTTGTTTTAAAATTAATCAATTAATTTGGTAAGTTCCAAATAGGTGAAGAACCGCCATTCTTTCATTTTTTTAAAAATTAATTTCCCACAAATTAGTAATTAATCCGACACAAAAGAAAATTGTATTTTTTTTTAAATTAAATCTGAAACATGAAGAAAAAATTGCATACTATCCAAAAAATATGTAGTGAAACTTGTTATTTTTTTATTCAGTACTTAATCATTTTACATAAATTTGATTGTAATTTGTTAAATAAGTTTTGGGCACATTCAAATTCAGCTCAAGAGGTGAGATTTCATATGCAGGAACCGAGAGAGAGAGAGAGAGAGAGAGGCACAGCGGGTCTAAGAAGAGTGTTTATGAGACCAAAGAGCACTTGCCTCTAAAATATAGAATATGTTTCACATCTAAATGCACCTGCACTCATCTCTCACATTTTTGACGAGGTAAAACAGAATTTTATCTCACAAGCAATTGAAAGCATAAATTTCCTTTGCCCTTTCTTTTCATTTGGCCCCATTATGATGCCAATTGCATTAATTATTTCATTGAAAAGTTTAAACAAATCAAATTTAAATAAATAATTTTGCTTTATAAATTTTCTTTGCTCTTTAATTTTTATTCGGTTGAAGTATGATAGCATATACATTAACCGTCTGAACAAAAAGTTATAACTAACAACATTAGATCGTAGATACTAGATAATTGTCTTCAGCCCGTGCCCTTGAAGAAGTAGAAGTGTAGAAAATTGATTTAGGTTTTGATGTGGAACTTTCAACTTGGACATGTTAGAATAACTAATTGATCAAATGGTATTGTCTCACTCTTATAAGTGTGAAATTCATCGTTTGAACTCTTTATATATGTGTGTGCAAATATATAAACATAAAAACTTTCAGCTCCAACGTCAAGCTTTCACAATTAAGTATATAAAGTTGCAGACGATGGGGCAGCAAGAACCCTTTAACCTCTGCTGAAGAAAGGAATCTAGAATCATATGCACCACATGCTACATAGCTGGTTCACCAAAAAGCTAATGATGTGTTATAGCATGCTTAAGACTCTCTCAAGGAATAAATCCTCCTAATTAATTTATACAGATTAAAGCACAAAGCACCTCCCTATTTAAGGAGAAATCAGGCATATATCTACTTACCAGCATTAAGTGAAGCAAGCTAAAAGTTCAGATGGAAATTGATGAATGGTTGATACAAGTAGAAAGTGAAGTTCAACAAATCACCGATTTTTCAGCGGAGGTGGAGCTGTGGAAGAAAAGATCTATCTATGTACTACCAGCTAATGTCACTGCCCTGGACATCGAGGCATACAAGCCTCAAGTTGTATCAATTGGTCCTTACCACCATGGCCAGAAACACTTGAAGACAATGGAGGAGCACAAGCACCGTGCTCTCCTTCACTTCATCAAGAGATCCGGAAAACCATTACAACACCATATAGAAGCTTTGACTGAAGTGGTGGAGGATTTGAAAAATGCATACGATCAACTTAATCCTGAGTGGCAAGAAAACAATGCATTCTTGAAGATGATGGTTCTTGATGGGTGCTTCATTCTTGAAGTACTATGGATGGGTATCCATAGTGCTGATGACTATGCTCCTAATGATCCCGTATTCAGTAACCACGGCAGCCTCTACATACTTCCATTTCTCAGGCGTGACTTGTTGCTGGTCGAAAATCAGGTCCCATTACAGGTTATTGTCACACTACTTGCTGTTGCAGATCCCAATGCGAAGGTCAGTGTGTTTCTCTATTTCCTCACTCATTGCCTGCAAGTAAATAGATCATTCACACTTAAAATGATGCTTTTCTTGTCATGGCTAACTATGAAATAAGAAACATCTTGTATCATTCTGCAGCAAGGTGTATATTTGAGGAAGCTTCTAGGTAGGTTCTTTTCCACCTTTGATTCACGTCCAATAGACAACAGCTTGCACTTATTAGATGCGTACAGAAAGAGCCTTCTTTGGGAAGCTCCCAGTCTCTACCGTAGATACAAATCCAAACATCATATTCTAGTTGATAGCATGAGCATAATTCCTTCGGCAACAAAGCTTCAAGATGCTGGAATCAGAATCAAGAAGAGTAAAACAGTTAGCCTGAGGGACATCTCATTCCACGGCAAGACACTCAGGCTCCCGCTAATAATTGTGGATGATAATACTAAATCAAGACTTCTCAACCTAATGGCCTTCGAACGGCTTCATGTAGGTGCTGGGAATGAGGTTACCTCTTACGTCGTCTTCTTGGATGCCCTTGTCAGAGATTCCAAAGACGTTAGCCTCCTACGTTCACGTGGGATCATCTACAATGCCCTTGGTGGTGACAACGATGTGGCTAAATTATTCCGTTTGATCAGTGAGTATGCATGCCTTGATCCAGATGACAGTTTAGACGTGGTGTATAGGGAGGTGAGCTATAAACTAAGAAACCGCTTCAGAATGAGGATGCACGAATGGGGAGCTGATCTAGTTCGAACTTATTTCAGAAGTCCTTGGGTTGCTGTCTCTGTTGTTGCTGCTATCCTCCTTTTCACTCTCACTATAATTCAGACCGTATGCTCTGTTCTGAGTGTTATTCATCAAGATTAACCATTTCAGCATCTTATCACCACACCTGTTATTATCAGAACAAGCATTTCTTGTATGCAGTAGTTTATTCATTTGCGATTCATAAATTAGTAAATTCTTATTTTGGAAAATTCCAAATTGTTTATTTACCGCTTCCCATCTATTGCATTGTTAATCTAATCATTTCAAGTGACTTAAGCAAAATTAACTTAAACAAAAATTAACAAACAATAACACAGAACAATGAAATCTTAACAATGAGATATATATACTGAAAAATATTTTTTCACTTTTTAGCCTTTTTTTTTTTTGGCTAATTGCTAACACAAACACAAGCATGTGAGGCGGCATGGGGGGAATAGGAAGGTAATTTGTAAATTAGGGCTTGAGATATATTGCGCGCGTACCATGAAGACCGACCAGCGTCGATGACCATGTAATCGGCTAATTCACAGCGTTTGGGGCCTGGAAAAACTTGTACGTTTTCCGGTTTCTCAACTTCCGCCAAAGCTCGGCAACTCTTTCTCCTTTCGACATGCTGCTACAGTTAAAGGCGGAACTCGGAAGATGAGAAATGGCGAGCGAAAATCGAGGAAGAAGAAGGAGAAAGGTTCTAATTTCCATCCGTAATGGATGGAGATGAAGTGATAGATCTCGGCCGCGTAAAGCGGACTGCATGGTGTCGCCGCGGCTGCGCGGCCATGTTCACATTTACCAGGAGCCGAAGATAAATATAAAACGAATAATTGTAGTTAGAAATCAAAACCAAAAATATGCGTCAATAACTAAAAATATTGCATTAATAATTAAAATGGAAATACATTTATACATAAAAAAAAAAATATAATCTATACTTACTATGCAAAAGGAAAGCCCTCTTAAATCCATTCCTAATCTCATAATTGGTATAATTTAGAGGGACATTCTCCAAATGATGGGTTTAGCTATTCCCCATCTCTCTCATAGGTTAAGCTATTCACAATCTATCTTGAATGAATCTATATTTTTTTCTTTTTTAACAAAATTACTCTCTATAATTTAACAAAATACTTTTATATTTAAGAAAAGAATCTGCACTTTGTAAATATTTGATATTATATTCCAACTTATTTGATGGCTATCTGTTTTTATTTAATTATATATTTTATTCATATATTTTTTAGTAATATTATAAAAATTATTATAAAATTTTTAAAAATAATAAATAATAAAAATAAGAATAATTATGCGCATCTCAATTTTTACAATAAAAAAAAAGGTAGAAGTATCATCGACTTGGTCCATACTAATGGAATATATATAGATTAAAAATATTATTTATATCCACATATCTTCTAATGACTAAAAAATATATACAAAACTAATAAATGAAAAGTTGTTCATTTTATCAACAATTCTTCAAATTAAACTTATAAAAAAGTACAATAAATCATTTTAACCTTATCACGAAAAAGTTAAGCACTTAGTTATAAAGTATTTTATAATTTTTTTTAATTATATTTGATCAAAACATTCAAAAGAGCTTACCAAATTATAATTTGAAAATTAATAATTTTAAAGATATTGTGCTTTTAATTTTTTGTGTAAACATATGTAACTTGTTGATAACATATAAAATGCATATATTTACTGATGTAATTCAAATAATATTAAAAGTAATAAACTACATAATTATAGACTTACTAAAAAAAATCTACAGTAATATATACAAAATATTTTACTAATAAATATTTTTATTTTAATAATTTTAAAAAAAAAAGATATTTTGGTTATTTGAAAAAATTATTCCATTCCTACTGGTCATTCCTATTTATCAATCATTTCTCATTTCTTGTACATAACAATCATAAGATAAATTATACTAAAATCATTCCATTCCTAAAATCATTCCATTCCCACATAATTCCATTACTGCATACCAATCACCACCTTAAAGTTGCGGTTATATCATATTACATCAAATTTTAAATTAATATTTATGTCCTTATTTTCTAATTTAATTTAAAAATATATTTATAACATAATACAAAATTACAAAACACAAGTAATATAGTTAAAATATAATGAAAAAAATTATTGAATGCGCAAGCAAATATGTATATATTAATATAGAAATTGTTTGTTATACATGAAAAACATAATTAATATTATATATTAGTAACGAGGTTATTGTTAAATAGTATTATACATTCCTATTATATAATTTTTTTTGAATATTTTGTTATTTATTAATATAATTAACATTAATAATACGATAAATTAAGTTTATGCATGAAAAGACAATGTCACACAATAATTGCTAATAAGAAATATAAGGTGGGGCTATCATATTTTGTACATCTAATCAAACTTGATTAAATGTCAATCCAATGGGAGTTGTCCTTAACCTCATCAAATAATAGTTGATTACAGCTTTATTGATGGCAAAATTTTATCATAAAGTAATGATCATTATGGGCTAATTATTCAAACCTATGAAGGTGAAAGTTTACTAGTTTACTCATAATGACCAAAATTCATTAATCACCTGCAAATTAAGATGACATGATTAGTATCTAAGTAGCAATGACAATGTCATCATTAATTTTAATATTTTTCTTAGTTGTTAGCTTGTGGTTTAATTCGTCATAGTTTTTGGTAGTATGCGTATATATTTGTAGTGATGAAAGAATATGTGGTGCCTGGGGAATGGTGTGAAATTGGGAATAATATGAATTTTTTGGGAATAAAATGTGTATTTTGGAGAGCGGGATTGGGAAATCCGAGAATGTGATTGTTTGTTTGTTTATAAATTGAGAGTTGGAAAAAAACTGAGAAAATATAACTAATCAAAGCCTAAAATTTCTTAAAATTTAAATTCTGAATTTTATACATATAAATATGATAATGATGTTATTTAATTAATTAACCACTCAAGTAATACATCAAGAATTTTGCCTTTTGGGTCGCTTTGTTGTTGACCTTGACCATATTTGACGAAAAATTGGAACCAACATTGCTATTGATGTGGTACCTTCTATACCACTCAATGTAATGACCATTTCCCCCTCATTATTAGTAAAAATATAAGATAAGCGATTCTCATACTTAATTTCAGATGAACATATTACTTAAGTCCACATGAAAACTCCCAATTTATGCATTGTTGAGATCAATTTTTTTCATACTTTAAATATTGTTATGTACCACCTTATAATATTGCGCACTGCTTCATTTCTAGAAGGTCCTTCGTTGCTTCATGCTTCATTGTTTATTAAAATTGTTCTGATATTTATTGTATATCAACTTAATTTTTAAGGATTTTTCTATTAAATTTTGATCCATAATTCTAATGAGTTCTTTTACAGATAAATTTATATCACAATCAGTGTTTTGAAAACTGGATCGGACCGGTAATCGGAAGCCAGTCAGGTCCGATTAAAGTCTAAAAATTGGTGGTGGTCAAAAGCAGTGAAAATTGGTTGAACCGGTCAAAACAGTTGAAAACAGGTCAAAATCGAACTGGTTCAACCGGTTCTTTCTTTCTTTTTTTGAAAATTTTATTTTAAAAAAAGAAAAATTATGAATTAAAGATGATGATTAATATTTTGGATATGTAATTTTTTGAAACGTGAATTTATTTTCTTAAAATTTAATGAAGTGATAGTTATATGTTAGTACTTATGTTTAATTTGGAGTTGAAGTATGAAACAATGGTTACTTAAATTAATGTGAAACATTATTTTTTATTTATTTATAGTTGATTAATTATGATATAGTATTATTTTTTAAAAAATGTACTTAAAAATAAGAAAATTGAATTTTTTTTTCAACCAATGCTATTTCTATATCAATTGAAAATTTTATTTTTTTGTAATATTAAAATATTATATATATTTATAAAAATAAATATAATTATTATATCATTATGACATCATATCAATTCAATTAATGATCGAATTAATTGAACTAATAACTAATAGCCTCATTGATTTATTATTCAATTCGATTTTAAAAATATTGATTCCAATAAATAAAGTCATAAGGATCTTGTAGAGCTAAAAAAGGGGGTTGGGTTATGTAACATCAATCAAACATTGTACTTGCTTACCAAAAGAAAAGCATTTTCTACAGCAACTTGAAAGAAATAGTCACCAAATTTGACATTGATTTTTGACAACCACTTTTCCTCTTATTAATGACATACATTAAAATAATAAAATATGCATGGCTGGTGCATGCATAATATTATTTTAAAATAGTTGAGTTTTTGTCATCCTACTATTTCTCAAATGATTATTACAACATTAAAAAAGTGTCTAATCCTACCATTATTAGATATTTTAATATAATAATATGATTATACTTCTCTAAATAAAATAAAAAAAAAAGGGAAAAGGGAATTCTAACTAACTATTTTGCTTCCCGCACCTCACTTTGGATCATTTATTTCATTTTGTGTTTTATTTTTTCTTTTAATGTGATATATATATATTAAGTGTATTTAATTTTTAATTAATTATTTTTATAAAAAAATATTTAATACACATATCATGTATTTATATAAAAAAATATTTAATACACTTATTATATATTCATACAGTGCAATAAAAGATGAAATATAAATTGAAATAGAGAATCTAAACCATCAACACTTGCCTTCAGCCCACCATTATGCTATCCCCCTTGATGCCTCATTGTACTGATCTTTTTAATTTTTCAAACTTTCTTGGAAATATATATATATATATATATAAAGAGAAAAAAAGTGGAAAATGTACTAAATTTAAAAAAAAAAAAAAAGAAAATGGAAAGAAAATACTAAAAAGAGTAGCTGGAAAAAGCAACAAATAAAAGAAGCAAAGCTTGCAGAGAAGAAAAGTAGTGGAGTAATAAAAGCAAACAGCATATTTACTAAATTTTTTCTGTTTTTCTTTTTTCTTTATTTTCTCTCTTTTACTTTGCTGATGGGGTGGTGGTGGTGGTGGTGGCGGCGCTGCCTGCTGAGCATTTCCTTTCCTCTCTTGACAATCCACCTCTCACGTGAACCATAATTGCACCCTTCTCTTCATTTTTTACTTTTTTTGAGCTTATGTTTTTTGGTTTTTTGGTTTCAATTTCACATGATTTTGAGTATCTCTTGATCCAAACAACCCGTGCAGATCTACACGACTATAGTGCACATGAATTTAGAGTATTTGAGGGTTTTGCAGTGAAGCAGTGAGCCTTGAAGTGGGTAAGTGTGAACAGACGATTCTGTACGTGTAATTGAGCTTGCTTAAAGTTTGGAGCTGCTGAAATTTGTTTACAATTGGAGGGTTGGAAGTATCTTTGGGTTATACTGTGTGAATTATGGGTACTTTGGCTTTGGCATTTTGAAGTGGAAGTGGATTTTGAATTGGGGTTAGGATTTTGGGTGAATTTAGGTCGTTAAGGTGTGATTTTGGAGTGTGTTTTGAGAATTGGACGAGGATTTGGGTGATTTGGAAGTTACCCTTTGTCAAGGTGTGAGTGCAAAAGTATTCAAAGATTACATTTTCCTGGGCTTTTATTGGAAATGTGAAGCGGGTCTTTGCTGTTCATTGTGGTAGAGGAAGAAGGTTGGATTAATATTCATAAGATATCAGCTGGATCAAACTCTGCTGTTTCATGATGAAATTTGGATTTTTGAAGGAAGTTGGTTGGGAATTTATTGGGTGAATTCGGTTGGGGGATTTGGAAATGCCTCCTTCGCCTGCGATGAGAATTTCACCTAGGAGGGGGCTGAGGGCAGAGAATCACAAGAGAGGACGTAGCCTTGAGAGTGGGATTCTCTATCAAGAGAAGGAAGACGATCTTGCTCTGTTCAATGAGGTGCAGAACAGAGAAAGAGAGAATTTCTTGCTTCAGTCGAATGACAACTTTGATGACATCTTCTGTAAATTCTTGCACCCCCGGATATGCTTTAGATTTTCTTTACATATAAATTTGTCATTTAATAAAGCTTGTGGCACTTGTCCTGATATTTCTTTGTGTTGCCATACTGACAAAATGTGCTACTTATCATTTATGGCATTGGCAGCTACAAATTTAAGACGCTTCTCGGATTCTAAACTTGGAATCTGTATTCCTGCTCGGGGAGGGAGTAGTGACCTGCTTAAAGCAGAGGGAGATAAAAATGACTATGACTGGTTGGTTATTTTTCTCTTGTTATGAATTAGTCCTTAATTATTTTCTTCTGGAATGCAGTTAAATGTGACTATCTTTTTTTCAAATCGGAGGAAAGAATAAAAGAGCACCAATGAATGTGCTTTCAGGACTTAGTTATGTTACACATAAATTCAACATCTGCATTCTGTTTCTATGCTTAGTGAACAATCCTGCATAAAGTGAGACTACTGCCACTATTGCATTGTGAACAAATTTATAAAATTTACATGATTGTTCCCATGCAGTACACTTGTTTAGTAGTTTATTATAGCTTGTTTGTAGTGTGATAACTGGCTTACATTTATACTTTGGAGTTCTGTTGCTAATATATAGCAATTTGATTTAGGTTGATAACCCCTCCAGAAACTCCTCTTTTTTCTTCTCTGGATGATGAGGCACCACCTGGTACTCTTGCACCTAGGGGCAGGCCCAGGAGTCAACCTGTTTCAATTTCGCGATCACCCTCGGTAATCTTAAAATATACAAGCAGGCATAACACATAGACATGATTCATGCTGTTCTAACCCTGATTATAGTGTATCTAAGAATGCATTTTTTAACCATGTTTTTGACTTCAGATGGAGAAGGGTTACAGAGGTGGTAGAAGTAGTGCAAGTCCTCATCGCCTTAGCCCATCACCACGCTCCGATAGGACATTGCAATCAAGAAGCAAGCCATTTTCTGCAACTCACTCAAGTCCACCTCCTACTTTGCGGCATCCTTCTCCATCAAGGAGGCTGTCCCCCCCATCAACTAAACCAACACCTGCTCCCAGGTCTAGTACTCCAACTCCTAGGAGGCTGAGCACCAGTTCTGCTGGTAGTATTGCCCCATCTAGGGTGAGAAGTGCCTCCCCAATCAAGGCAAGTCCGGGGAATTCTGCTTCACCAAAGATAAGAGCATGGCAATCTAACATTCCTGGCTTTCCCTCAGAGGCACCCCCTAATCTTCGTACCTCATTGGCTGATAGACCAGCATCATATCTGAGAGGGTCCTCACCAGCATCCAGAAATGGCTCCAGATATGGCAGACAATCTATGTCGCCAACTGCTTCTAGAAGTGTCAGTTTGTCACACAGTAATGACCGGGATCCATTTAGTTCCCACGGCAAAGGTTCAGTTGCATCATCTGGGGATGATGATGTAGATTCACTACAATCCATTCCTGTCAGCAGCTCAGATCGATCAGCGCCAAGAAGCATAGGTGCTTACCCTTCCAACAAAGCCATTAGCTTTTCCAAAAAACCAACTAAAATTCTGTCAAGCTCTGCTCCCAAAAGATCCTCTGATTTGGTTCGACAAATGGTAGGAAACTTTATCTTTTGGTTCCGCAAATGTTTTCTTGATTGGCAGAAACTTTTTGTCTTTTATTTTAGGGTTCTATATTTGTTTTCTTCTGCTTTCAACAATTAATTTAGCTAAATGTTAAATGATACGTATATCTACAAACTGAACATTTATTGGACCTTTGCTTTTCCAAATGTGTTGTTATAGTTTGCTTGTCCATGTCTGCAAAAGTGTTCCATCATTTATTCATGCACTTATGTGTATCTGTTCCATTTCTTTTGGAATTGAAACATGCTGATTTATCCTTCAATACTCATGTTTTTTCCGCAAGTTGGTGTTGAAGATATCCTTAACTTTTGGGATGTGTTTTGAAATTTTTAAATCTTGTGTCTTTTTTATCAAGTATTACTAAAATCCCACAAACACTTGGAACTTGGAAGTATCTGTACTATCTCTTTTGGCTCCAGAGTAGTTATTCAATCTGTTACATGTTCATTTACGCCAAGTTAGCTGTCAAATAGCGTAGTTTGTTGGTATTGTTGACGACTACATTAATCATAAATTACAATGGATTCAGCGATCTACTTCTTTCTTCTTATGGTTCGGTTATTTGACTTTTGCACTTCATGACACGATGTACTTGTTTGTGTCTTGATCCATTTTCTTAACCCATCATACAGCCCCCTTATTGCAACCTCAGTTCTGAAATGACTAAGCGGGCTTCTACTTGTATCTAACCAGAAGATTCTCCTCAAGTTAAAGCAGCAACATGCTGAGCTTCATGCCCATCTTCAAACAATGTGTTATTGGATATAAATATATTTTTGTAAATGAAAGCAATAGGTTGTGGATGCTTGGTGTAAGTAATGTTAGGTGGCATGCATAGAACAAGTTTTATCAATCATTATAAGAAAGAAATGGAATTTTTGGCTGGACAATGTACTGTTATATTGCATTTGACAAGAAAACAGGTGGATGGCGCAATAAATGCAGCATATTAATGATTGTATATACTTCCCTAAATGGTGAGATGCGATGTGATGCTTCTTTTGCTTGAAGCGTGATTTATTGCAGCACTTTTCATGAGTATTTTTTACCAAAATATTCATATTGATGTTTTTTCCACAAATTTCATGTGCAGGATCGAAAGGTTCCCCAGAATATGTTCCGGCCTCTGCTGTCCAGTGTCCCCAGTTCCACATTCTATGTAGGAAATTCCAATGAATATCATTGTTCTCCATCCAGAAATTCACCAATCATGACTAGCAGTAATGGTTGTTCTGATCAAGCAACTAGAGGAGCCCAGGATATTCAAAGAAGGATGCAAAATAAGGACGCGGCCAGTGATTTTGTCAAAGGATATTATCCAGATGGACATGACGAAGTATTTGTCATGGATCAGGCTGATGCTTTAAATCAAGATGTTGAGAACAGAATCTTGGAGGGCTCACTTGGGAGTCAGCATGGCAAAATTAATGGTCCATCTGTAGTTAGTTCTCCATTAGATATTGCTGAGAGCAGCAATCGGCTTGACACTAGCACAACCATGGAGACAGCTGTTATAGTGTTGGATAGGAAACATGACTATTCAGATGCTGATGGCACTGCAGATACAGTAATATGCTCTAAATGCGGCCGCATGTTTCATCCAGCTGAAGTAGTAACAGGAGATCAACAACTTTGTCTGGAGTGTGATAGTTTGGAAGTAAATTCAACTATAACCAATTCTCTAGAAAGAGTGATGGTTGGTGAGAACAGTACAGCAGACTTTGTCCAGATTCTAGAACGTGGATCGCTAAAGGTTTTGGACCGATCTGCATCAATTACAGAATCACTACAAGTCACTAGGATTAGTGAAACAGGGACAAGTCATATTCAAACAATTACGGATAGTGACTCAAGCCAGAATCTCTCAACAGTGCCAATTGAGGAAGGGGAGCTCACTTTTGCCACTCAGCAAGTGACTACGCAACTGATGGATTGTGACACGGGTTATCAGCAGCTGCATCATGCTGGGGTCAATTCAAATTCACAGGTTGATGGTTCAGAAGGTGCAGGTATGTCTTTGCTGCTGAAGAGATCTAGTAGTGGTAAAGGACATATTGTCCAAAGCAGGAGTTTTACAGCAAGTAACACCAGTTATGATGATTACTCTTATGTGAGGGACAGTGTAAATAGCATGAGAAGCTCTATTGAGCGTAGCAGCGCATCTGTATCATCTTCGGTTGACCTGGGGTCTTCTAGGCAAACAGAGATTCGGATTCATCGGCATTCAAGTGGCCAGAAATCTGATATAGAAAACTACAGATATGAGATGCCTACAAAGCACAAACGCTCTGCCTCGTCATTGTCTGGTGCTTCAAGTCATATGTTCCAGGTCCTAAGTGTCACACAAAGTTGTCATGATGATAGTTTCGAGGTAGTCTCAACCCACATGGATAAGGAATTTGGGGAGGAAACTTGTGCATATCCTCATGAACAATCACTGGCTTCTGAATGTACAGAAGCAGAAAGTACAAGCACTGATATTGAAAGCAACATTATCTTTAAAAGTGCCTCAGAACTCTCAAATTATTTGATGAATGTTCATTCAGGAGATACTTCAGTGATGTCAGGTTCAATGTCCGAAGAGCCAGCATCACATGAGAATGGCGAAAACTTGGCAAATGATTCTGTTAATTCAATGAATATAGAAACTTCATCTGCACATTCCCAAACTTTTATTCAAGAGGAAGATGCCACACCAGGTTCATATGCTGACAGGGCAGATGTTGCAGAAGTTCGTCATCCGAGTTCTTTGGACGCAATATCAGAGATGGAAATAGAGAATGTTGATGTTGTATATGCTGATGCACTATCTGATACTGATTCCACTATTGCAAAGAGCTGCACAGATGAATTACAGCAGCATGATGTTGCAAAAGCTACTGTTGAAGAATCTGACTTCTCACACCCTAGACATGGTATGTGCATATCACATTCTGAATTCTGCTGGACTTCCCATTTATTTATGCTTGAGCATGTTATTCCTTCACTGATACCATTAAGGACTGATTATTTTATGCTATAAGTAGATATTCTGGTTTCCACCAATTACACGAGCAAACCTTTTTGTTTGCAGTAAGTGCTTTAATTGTAACAACAAAGATTACTAATGGCATTTCAACATTCCAAAATTCACAGGATGCTGAAACTGATCTTAGGTTCTGATTGTCCATGAGGCGTTATGATAATACTAAAGACTGTGCATCTCAGTAACATTTTTTCAAATATTTCTCTCAAATTGTGGTCTTACTTGGGATACTCATCTTTTTGCATTGCATATGTGCTGTTGTGTTGCGTCCCTTGATTATTTGGGTGGGAGAGCTAGAGAATTATAAGTGAGTGGCATATACGTCACTTTGTCTGGTTATGGAGAACTATTAGTGAGGGGGTTCTACACCTCTTCCTCTCTCAGCACCCACCCTCTGTCAAATTTGGTTGAGTCGAGAGTTATGGGAAGGTGCACTCATAACCTTAAAGATAAGCAGGCTGAGAAATGTCCTTGGAACTGACCTTTCCTGCAGTACATGGTCATTTATTTTTAGCAAGAAACTGAAAAATGTTTATGGTAAGAAGTTATTAACTTAGCTCTTCTTTTCACAAGGATGGTATTTTTCTTGACCTCCCAATGGCTTTTGTTGCAGAATTGAATCCAAAAATTACAATTACGGAAACTTAATGTTATTATGTTCTTATCCTAACTTTAATGGATGGCTTTGACTTCTTTATACCTACCTTTTCATTTTCATCTTCAAACTTTCTTTCTAATCACAGAAGAATCGAGGATTGTGTTGGAAGACATCAGTGGAACAAAGGCTAGAAACCTGTCCCTAGATGAAGCAACAGATGCTATCCTTTTCTGCAGCTCTATAGTCTACAATCTGGCATATGAAGCTGCAAATATAGCACTAGATAATGAGATGCTATCGATGGAAGTTCTGCGGCCAACAGTAACATTTGTGGCCAAATCCAGTCCTGAAAGAAGGGATACACGTTTGAGAACTGTGGGAAAACGTAATTCCAAGTCCCGGAAAGCTCGACAAAAGAGGCTGGAATTGGATGCAAAACATCCTTCCTCTGGTCCAGAAACCAATGAGAAGTCCGGTCCGCATATTGTTGAGGCTCCTAATAGTGCTGACAGCATGAAGCCTCCCAAGGTGGAGTCCAAGTGTAATTGCGTAATCATGTAGCCTTCCCCAGCAGTTCTGATGCTATTTGCAGGATAGAGAAAGGTGTCTTTGTGTTCTTATTTGGTGGCTGTTTGGATAAGTGCCAATTGCTTTTTGTTGGTTGTAATTGTTTTTGTGCGATATATATCCTCTTTAGAGATGATCCCTTGTAAAGTTCCAATTCTTATTAGGCTGATATGGTGAAAGGCAATTGGAGTTCTTGGCTACTCCAATTGCCATATTCTTCTTGTTAGTCTTTGGTTTTGATGATATTCCTTGATAAAAGAGCAAGTGATAAATGTTTCTTTTCTGGTGCTACAAGAAAGTGCATTCGGATGAAGATTCTTTCTTGCTCATTGTAATTGTGGCATATGTATGCTCTTTCAATTTTGTAACCATAAACAAGTCTTTAGGTGGGCTTTAATTTTTAGTTTTTGAATTTAAATCAAATGGTTGGTTGATCAATAGGTCTTTGAAACGTGATACAATGGTAATGAATGATTAATAATTTCTTTTTTACTTTCAACAAGTAGGCGACGAAAATTTATACTTGTCAATTATTTGAATGCGTTTGAAGTTCGAACCTGACATTGACTTGTAAAAAAATACTTTGTAAATTTATTTCTTTTTTTTTTTTTCCAAAAAAAAATAATTCAATTAGTGATGGATGGATAATCGGGATAATTCCACTGCTTTAATTTACATTCATCCTTACTTTCTAAAATATTGTATATATTTTTTGTTTGTTATATATATTTATGTGACGATATGAAAAATATAATACTAATGCAAAATTAGTAAATAATTTTATTTTTAATATATTTAAAAATAATAATATGTTTGAAAATCAACATCAAGGATGTGCGCCAATATATGCAAGCATCAGTGCTAAGGAGCCGTGCAAACCATGTTTTGAGTTGCCAAGCATCACATGCTTCCCTCTTCGACAAGCCTCAACAGGCATGTGCTCAAATTCCTCGACAAATGCACTAACCTCAGCCATCTCAAACAACTCCAAGCCCATCTTATCGCACTTGGACATGGCCACACTCATTTCTACTCCTTCAAGCTCATCCGGTTCTGCACCATTGGCCTCAGCAATCTCCCCTATGCACGTCTCCTGTTCGACAAATTCAACTCACCAAACATTTATCTTTATACTGCGATTATCACTGCGTATAATTCAGTGCACGATCATGAATCGGCTGTGCTTCTTTACCGTGACATGATTCGTGATAATCGGTCCAAGCCGAATCATTTCATATTTTCCATAATTTTGAAGTCATGGCCGGAGGTTGTGAGGAGTTACGGGGTAGAATTAGTGCAAGCCCGGATTGTCAAATCGGGTTTTGGTGGAAACCCAGTTGTGCAGACGGCGATTTTGGACGCGTACTCGAGGCATGGAGTTGATGTTGGTGCTGCGAGGAAGATGTTCGATGAAATATCTGATAGGAATGTGGTGTCATGGACTGCGATGATTTCTGGATATGCGAGAGCTGGGCAGGTGGGGAGTGCGGTTTTGCTCTTTGAGGAGATGCCGGCGGGGATTAGGGACACACCGTTTTGGAATTGCATTATTGCAGGGTGCGTGCAGAATGGGTTGTTTTCGGAGGCTATTGAGTTTTTTAGGAGGATGGTTATTGAGGAGGGGGTGGGGGGAGGGAATAGTCCGAATCAGGGTACTGTTGTTTGTGTGCTTTCGGCTTTAGGGAATAGTGGAATGTTGCAGTTTGGGAAGTGCATTCATGGATACATATATAGAAGCGGACTTAATTTGGATTTGTCTGTTGTGAATGGTTTGATTGATATGTATGGAAAATGTGGGAGTTTTGAAAAATCAAGAATTGTTTTTGATAAGTCTGCTGAGATAAATTTAACATCTTGGAATTCCTTGATAAATTGTTATGCATTACATGGTCGATCCCATGAAGCTATTAGTATTTTTGAAGATATGCTGCTACATGAGGATGAGTTAAAGCCTGATGGAGTGACATTTGTTGGTTTGTTGAATGCTTGTACTCATGGGGGGTTGGTTGTGGAGGGGCGTCGATATTATGATATGATGATTAAGGAGTATGGAATTGAGCCTCAAATTGAACATTATGGGTGTTTGATAGATCTCCTTGGTCGATCAGGACGACTTGAAGAGGCTATGGAAGTTGTGAAGGGGATGAGAATTCCACCTGATGAGGTTGTCTGGGGTTCATTGCTTAATGGGTGTAAGATTTATAGACGTACCGACTTGGCTGAATATGCAGTAAAGAAATTGGTTGAGATAAATCCGAATAATGGTGGTTATAGTGCGATGCTGGCTAATTTATATGGGGAAATGGGAAAGTGGGATGAGGTGCAGAAGATAAGAAAAATATTGTCTGAAGGGAATATGCATAAAGCAGCTGGTTGCAGTTGGATAGAAGTTGAAAACCAAGTTCACAATTTCTATTCTGTTGATAGATCACATCCTAGAATGGAAGAAATATATGCAGTTTTGGAATGTCTGGTTGATACTTCAAAGCCGCAGTATTCCTCCAGCCATCCATTAAAACTGCAGTCACTATAACCTCCATTCAAGGATATCATTAGTCGGAGCCGTCTATGGATCTTATTAGCCCAGCAACTCTAAAATGTGGTGCCTTGTCTGAGATGGATGAGCTCTCTTATCATTCGAACATCATGTGGCAGCAAACAAATGGTAAAAATTTTGTTATTCACATCAGAGGATCTTTGAAGACTTTTCTATATGCAGCCACAATCCACAAACCACAGATTTTCAAGAGTATCGTTGCAGAAGCACAGAAAATTGAGATGTTTGTGTGTAACACAACCTATTGTATATCAAAGGAAAAATTGCCAGAAGCAGCAGAAAGTCGAGATGTCCGAGGTACTAAAGCACAAGGAGTTTCTATCTGTAAGACACAGAAGTATCAGGGCCTTTAATTTTGGGAGAACTGCTGGCTGTAAAGGTATTCAGTCAACAAGAAGGCATTATTGACCAAGAAATAAGCATAAAATAAGGCATAAAACATGTAAGAAATGATGAAGAGAGCCTCAGCAGGTACTTTCAAGAATTTAAGCTGCAATATGGATTAAGGTTCTCAGGCTGTGAGACTTTGAACTTGCGACAGCACTAAATCCAGTGGAGCACACTTTTGGAAGAAATCAAGTAGAGCTGCATAAAACTTGTTTGCTTTTTCATTCCATGGAATAATGTGGAAATCCTGTTCTTCGGCCAGCATCCTTGGTTGTCTAATCTTGATTTGCTTGGAATCAAACACAACTCTTGGTTGCTGAGGCATCATGAATTGTATACTCCTTAGACATTGGGAATTCATTCTCAGCCTGATGTAATAATGATGGGAAATACTGCACTTTTTTGCATAGCAAAGAGATTGCACTCTTTCCACTTTCCACCATAATGAGCCATCGTTTGTGCTTCCATATTTTGGTTTCATCATATGAGATGCCTTATCAGTGCTTCATATAAATGGAACTTTTTCCATCCATTGTCATAATAAGCCTAGATTAGTACATCTTTCTCATCCCCCCCCCCCCCCCCCCCCCCCCGCCCCCTCAAGATTTGTATTTAGATAGAACGGATGTACAAATATAAGAAGTGGCAGTTCATTTTCTAAGGATCTAAACAATGTAGGGAAAGCAAAACTATAATGTAATAACGTAGCAATTATACAAAATCTAAAGAAGCCAAGAGAAGAATCAATTGTATCATTTGTACAGTTTCATATTACTTAGTTTAATTAACTCAGATATTAATAAACTCTACGAGTAAATTATTGATTTAATTCAAATTATAATTCCAAGAAAAATAAAAAAGAATTTAATTTTTGGGAAAGTGTTTTAAATATTATGAAAAGAATAATTATATTTATTTTAATAATTATAATTTTTATTTTATGTGTTTATTCAAAAAACTCGCGCAAACAAAACCAATATTGTTTTGTTGACCGTTTCTTGAGTTAGCTAAGATGTACAACCCGCAGTAACGCCTTCGGATTACTTTTTCTCTTCCCAGCTCACATTTTTTCTCTTGTTTTTTCCCCGATATTTGAAGGGTTCATTGAAACCAGAGTTCTTGATTGAAGATTGAGAAGAAAACAAATCTACTTTGGAGCCCAGAAAGCTAAAAGTTGAGTTTAAGATTGAGAAAATTCAGGAAATAGAAAATGGTGATGGAGGAAATTGGTGGATCAACAGTGAGGTTGCTGAAAGATTTATTTCCAAATTCAACAGCGACAACGACAACAACAGGAGCAACAACCTCGTATTCTTACTCCTCGATTTTTACAAATTATCCATTAATATCTGCTCTCCTCGCCTTTGCTATTGCTCAGTCATCCAAGTTCGTCGCTTCATGGTATAATTTTCATCCATTCGTTTATAGTGTGTTTCTGTGTGTGTGCCGGGTTTTTGTTTGGTTCAGGAATGTGAGAATGTTACCATATGTGTAATTGTAAGAATCTTGGATTACTATGATAATTATGCTGTGTGATTTTAAGAGTTTAGGAATATTATAATCTGTAATTTTAATGATCTTGTTTGTTGCTAGTGATTGCTTCTCGACGCACGCCTTGATTGTAGATTTGTGTCGAATGTGCGTGAATTGTGTGTGTTTTAATTAATTCAAATGAGCTTTTGTTTGATTTGAGTAACCTTGGAATTGATCTGCAACTGGATGATCTTGTTTTCGCTAACTTTTTAATTTGGAAAGTGTGATTAAGAACCAGACATAGTATAGAATTACTCTGTATGATATACAAGAATCTTCTATATTGCATTCAAATTGTTCCCAAGATTCTAATGATACTTTTTGCTGATGATTCCACATCTATTTGTTTAGGTTAGAGTAGATAATCCTTGGTGGGTGTAATTTAATGAAGAAGGATTAACAAAATGCACAGAGGATAGCCCAAATTTACTGTTATCATTGAGTCACACCCAAACAAACATATATGTATCAATCAGTATTTCATCCCCTACTCTTGCATTCGATTTTGGTTCCAATTGTTACACCACGAATAAAAACAAAAGAAAAAGTGCAGAACTTTAACTTTCAGTTGCACCTTTCAATGAGAAGACAGCATTCCTAGGATATGAACTTAACCATGAGTGATTAGATTGTGAGTTTGCCTTTAATAAGCCTTTTACTCCCAAAGATTTGAGATTTTTGGGCTACTCCAATCACCCATAACACCATCCTTCCCAAACTTTACAATAAAAGCAAAATATAATACTTCAAAAAGCAAGCCATACACCTGTATCTTTTTAATTTCATAGTCTTAAGGCCATAGTAGTCCTGCAGGTATAAGGAAAAACGTTGGGACCTCAAGCAACTTGTCGGATCTGGTGGAATGCCGTCGTCTCATTCAGCAACAGTAACTGCTCTTGCAGTGGCTGTAGGTTTGCAAGAGGGTTTTGGAGGATCATTGTTTGCAACCGCATTAATCTTGGCATTAGTGGTATGATCTCCCCTAAACTTTTTGCAACCACTCTTTTCCAATACTCTACGAGAAACCACCATCGACCCATTGTGTATTTACAACTAAAAATGTGTTATTCTGTGTCCTTGTCACTTTGCTTGAACTTTGTATTAAACATAGGATTTGAATCGACATGATTTTAGTTTACAATTTTTTCAATTGATTCTAGCACAGAATTGATACTTGATATTTCTTTATTTGTATTAAATTTCTCTTCATGCATTGCTAAAATAGAGATAATATGATTGTGGCAGTTCTTTAATTAGTTTAAGGTGGTGTTTGGATTGAAGGATTTGGGGAAAGGATTTGAATGGCTTTATTATAGTGGATGTCAAATTCATAGTTATGATTTAAAAAATAGTTCAAATGGTTACTAAGGGATTTGAAATCTATAGTGATTGAAGCTTATTCAAACAAGTGTGAAGGATCTGCTACTGTGGATGTGAAATCTGTAGCTCCCAAATGTTCAAACTAAAAGCAACCTATAATAAGAATTTAGAAAGGAAAAAGGGAAATGTCAAGGCTTTTGTTTTTAGTGAACTAAAAATCTCTCTTCATGTACATAGTTTACTCCTCTTCATTCAGTGGAAAAGATGACAGGATAAAAAACTTATAGGCAGTGCCAAATGGTAAAATCAGTGACATGAAGTACATAAGATGAAGAATGTCTCTGAAATAGCATCATTATCCCAAATACCTGTAGAAATGAATCCTTGTGCATGAACTTGTACATTGTTATCCACTTCATTCTCACATTTTGATTTCAGTCTTCTGAGTGTTGATTTGAATAAGCCGTTTTGTGTAACTGGTTAGCAGTTGCTCAGGCCAACTTTCTGGCATCAAATTCCTACATGTTTTGATTTTTATTATTGTTTGCAGAAGTGTTTCTTCATGTTTAAACTGTGGCAGGTCATGTATGATGCAACTGGAATAAGATTACATGCTGGACGTCAAGCAGAGGTTTGTGCCTTTTGCTTTTGTCTGTTTGTGTAGTGGAGATATAGATGCATGTGGAAATGCCAAGCATCTCACTAACGCCTTCTTCCTAAAATTTGATAAATCGAAACATGTACCCTACACAGCTAGGGAATTATGAGTTTTATGGTATACTTTGCAAACATCTAACAAGCTGATAATGCCAGGTTTTAAATCAAATTGTATGTGAACTTCCAGCTGAACATCCTCTTGCTGAGAGCAGACCCCTACGTGAACTTCTTGGTCACACCCCTCCTCAGGTTCAATTTTATGCTTCCAATGTGATGGATTTGAAGAATATTATGCGAAAAATTGTAGTCTTAGTAATAGGATTGGATTCAAGAATTTATTATGATACTCTTCTTTCTATAACATTTTGTGGCATTACTATTCCTCTATCTTCTCTCCCTTTGGGGATTAACAGTAGTGTTGGATCGGATGCATGGAGACTGGAGAGAGAACATGATGTTGGTCTTCAGTACTAATGAATTCTCTATTTGCTTCTTTATATTTCACATGCTCCATTTTCCTGGTTTCTTAAGTTCAATGAAAGTGTCCACTCTACACTTCCCAAACAATTCCCACATCCTGAAAAGTCCTTTCTGGCATAAATATGCTACTGGATAATTTTTAAGTCTCTATTTGACACAATAGATAATGTAGATATGTTGTGTTTCCACTTGAAGAATGGCTTAGTTTATCAGCATTTAGTTTACATGGTATGTTAAAATTCATCACCTAAGCGATTGCGCTTTTGACGTCCAAAATAATTCCTTGCAACACTTGAAATTTGGAGATTCTATCTGATCCTGTGTTGCCTGCCCGTTAAACTAACTGGGATTGTCTTTATTTCTTTATTCTTACTTCAGGTCGTTGCTGGCGCAACTCTGGGGCTGGTTACAGCAACAATAGTACATTTCATCTGTGGTTCTGGCACTCAAGCTTCATAATTCTACAGCATAATCCATCAGATACGTCTTCTTCTATTAATACATAGGAGGATAGGTTATAGCTCAAAGGTTCATTTCATCGATTTTCAATATTATTATGAAATGTAAATAGCAAACTTGGTTTTGGTGGGAAAGCCACAATATTCTAGCACTACTTCACATCATAACATCAGTTGTTGAAACTACCAGATTTGGACCATATCTTGAAGATGCAACAGGAGGCATTTTGAACCTCTCCTCCTTCCTAGTACTTCATCTCAGTTTCATTTTTGTGAACCTCTTTTTCCCTTAGTTTTTTCAGCCTTTATGCATTATCAATTATGTGCACTATGCATAAAAGGCTGAAAGATTCATATGGGAACTCTTTGCCTAGATTTTGGGAAAGGTGCATCTTTGCAAATGAGTTGTTGATTTGAGAATGCAAAATGTAGTATTTTGAGTTGTTGTAATGCAAATTGGAAAAATGATTCATTTTGACGATGCAAATGCCAATAATTCAATTTCTTGTTTACCTCGTCGATTTTCTGCTATTAGATCTGTATCGGCTTTAATATGTGAGTATCTGGCCAAACCCCTCGCCCCAGCCAGCCACATATTGTGATAAGCGTAGGGTCCCGAGTTTGATAATATTTTCTATATACAAGTAAATATGAGATTATCCTTAATTCCCGCTTTGGTTCATCTCAATATTCCCCACTTGTCCAACTATTGTCGAGTAGCTTTTTGATATCAACCGAATTTTTTCATAAAGTAATTTTAATGTGGTCGATTTTTCCTTTTTTACAATCAATTTTGTTACAATACTCACTACTTTGCCTAATTATCCATTCTTTTCAAGTGTGATTTTTATATTATATATAATCGATTGGTTGAAAAGTCACCATCTTTGATATGCTAGCATAGAATGTAGATCCACTTTTCACTCAAAAAGATGGAGCATATATTTATGACTAGACAAAGTGAGCCATCTTTTTAACAAGTACGATTTTTGTGGGGCTTTTATTCCTCGATTGGATAGGTCTTTAACATGGAGTCCGGTTGGGAATAACGACTCTAGCTTTTCGATATTATACCATTTTTTGCTCCAATATGTGTCGTATTGATACTAGACACATTCCCCTTAGTTAAACAAAAATAATGATTGACGTAGACTTACATGAAACAAACACAAGAAATTATGGATCCATATGCCAATGCACATGGCCCCCCCAATAAGCTACACTAAATGGCAATGCCAATAAGGGGATATCCAACAATATTGCACATGGAGGCCTAACAAATTAAGCCTTGTTATTCTATTTTTAATAGAGTATGTTTAAATTATTGTAGTGAAAAAGTGCAGTTGGAATTTGGGTTGAGTACGACACGTCTTTATTTGATGTCTACCAATTATCTTGTTTATTGTTAAACACTGAATCAAGATTTAAATACAAAAATATGATGTTAACGTCACTAGAGCGCCAAAAAAAATTTTCTGACACCCAACTCATTAAAAGGTCTATATTACCATTTTGAGTAAAAATGCACTGTAAATGAACCTATTATAGTGATATCAACTAAAATTATGTAACTTAATTCAAATACGCCATATTACTAAAATTCAATTGGATGCTAATATAGATTGAAAAATAGAACCGTAAAATGATGAGACGCGGACTTTATTCCAAGATTTGATCATTAAATAAAATTTATTCTTGAGAATTATCATAAAGAACAAAATAAATAAATTTACACAATAAAACTACCAAAAAACTATCATCCCATGAAATTTTATTTTTTTTTTGATAAATGACCATTGGTCTACGGTGGGTCCCATTGAGGGGAAGTACAAACATGGCCAACAAATGAATCCATCCATCACCCATTAAATTATTTCCACCAAATTGTACCATACATTTAATAACAGGCATAGCAGTTTCTTGCCCATCCTGGCCATGTGATGCACTTCAGAAAATAATTCCACTCCTCCACACTCACTCTCAACCAAATGGCTCCCAGCTGACAGTCCTGTTTTACAGTGGATTGCAGAGGTGGGTATCCAATGGCCCTGAATAGATCGGCTGTGTTCAAAGAATTTCACCAAGCTGACATTTATAACTCAACATAGTTTGAATCCTCCACATTTCACTCCATTTGCTGCTTTTGATGACTCTTTAGTGGTAATTTTATGCAACATTCAGTACAATGATCGTCGTGTCCTTATTTCTTAGATGACAAAATAATATGTTTTCTTATGAATGAATCCATACATATAGACAAGCAGATACATAAAATTGAAACAGGACAATTAAATTGTCAATACGTGAAAACGAGCTACTATAATAATTTAACTTATAAGCTCGTAAGACGTTTTGTCTTTGGAGATATATTTGATAAAGTTACAATGAAAATTGTAAATGTTTGACAATCATAATAAAAAATATCTGAAAGTTACAAAAGTTATATGATTATTATTTTTAGTTTTTAGTTTCTTTTCTCAACTTTGAGGAATTAAAAGTAGAAACTTAATTTTCAAACACTTCTGACATGGATTCAATTTTGCTTCGAGTGTCGTAATGGCTAGAAAGTGACTGTATTTCAAAGAATTACTCGAGTGAGAAAGTAATTAGATGCCCTTTTTATCAATCGTGAGAGTATTTATAATGATAGGGTAGGGCTTTAAGCCTAAGCCCACATTCCAAGTATAGGTGTTATTCTCATATGTAAAGGTCCATCGATGTAGAGTGGTGAAACGATTTTACTAATATACTTTCTAGTTATATTTTTTTCCACAGTTAAAAGTTGAAAAACACTTTTCTAAAATTGTCTACGAGGCACTCTATGAAAGAGAAAGATATCAAGGTAAGTTGCACCGCATATTAGTTTTCTGTTTTAGGTGACAAAAGGCAGCAGTGTCTATGTAGCAATCAGTATTTTATTAGCAAGACCTATTTGTTTTTTCACTGCAGCTGCCCATGTGCTGCTGCTTTTTACCATGCAATATGTAAGTATTATAGTTCTTTCCACCAATGACTGGATCTAAACTTCACATATTTTACTCTGTCATCCTTAAAAGTTCCATGGTTTCAAGGCTTTATTATTCTCTGCACCATTTTGCTTAGTAGCTCTCTACAAAATCCAAAGGGCTAAAAGCCCCAGTCATGTACAGTATTTCTCCTCCCTTCTACTTTATGTTATTGCTAAGAATACTTCATAACTCTTTCTTTGTTACTTAGAGGCTTTTGTGACTTTTTGTTGAGTGTATTTGACTTGAACTATATTTATGTTTTTGGGCTTTTGTTTCTTCAAGAAACACTTCTGCTTAGAAGGTTCAAGTTGCTGTTATTAAAATACTAAGTTGCAATGATGTTCACCCTTAGATCCTCAGAAGTCATTTGGGATCTGTGATGTCCTAAGATTGCCAAACTGATATCCAAGAAAAGGGGTGACTTTATACAGCTTCAATTAGATAATGCATGATAGACAAAAGGGGAAATAATCTTTAAATTTAAGGTTCCTTTTGGCTTATCTTGAGTAGGTTTGAGTGCACTGAAAATGAGATCCATAGAGGATAAGGAGTTTTGCTTATGAGTTTTGAGTTCCACAAGAGAACAGGGATGAACCGCACGTCTCATAATCGAACAGCCTTAGGAAAACCAACTCCATCCAAATGGGACGACGCACAAAAATGGCTAGTGAATCTGTCGAGAGGAGAGAAAAATCAGCCTAAGGCCTCACCGCGTAATTCAAACGCTGATGACAGAAGGCTGATTGCACCGGTGCCTAAGAAAGACTACTCTAGTGGTGAGGAGGAAAAGAGAGAAAACGGCTGTCCCGCCTCAAATGAAACCAATCTAGATTTGGAAACAAAAGATGTAGACTTGAGAAGCAATAAGCCGGTTAACAGTTCTAAATCAGTTGCAAGATCTATATGTTTGAGGGACATGGGGACAGAAATGACACCAATTGGCAGCCAAGAGCCCTCTAGAGCAGCTACTCCCGTAAGGGCTACAACTCCAGCATCAAGAAGCCCCATTTCATCAGGATCTTCAACTCCAGTTAGGTGTCCAAATGGGGCGACGGCTCTTAAGACAGGTCAAAATATTACTACCAGACAAGTAAGCGGAGACGAAGAAGATGAAAGTAGGACTGATGACAGATGTAAGAAGCTGAATCCTCTGGAAACCCGAGCTGTGGCTTGGGATGAGGCCGAGCGTGCCAAGTACATGGCAAGGTTATTGATTTATTTACCAACTTAAATTATCTCCTTCTCATTCATGTTTGGACACTGGTTTTAAGGTTCCTGTTCAAGAAACTGAGAAATTTTTGTCGTTTTTGTGGACTAATAGGTATAAACGTGAAGAGGTGAAGATTCAGGCATGGGAAAATCATCAGAAAAGGAAAGCTGAAATGGAATTTCGAAGGGTCGAGGTATTTTCCTGCCAACAATGCATCTTAAGCCGGTGTTTGTATTTGAGTCTAAAGTGTTTTGTTTCTCTCCTAAAATTTCATCCATCTACTTGTAGATGAAGGCCGAAAGGCTGAAATCCAGAGAACAAGAGAAGTACACCAGCAAACTAGCAGCAATTCAGAGGATAGCAGAGGAAAAACGTGTAAATGCAGAGGCCAAATTCAGCCAAAAGGCCATCAAGACTTCTGAAAGAGTGGATTATATAAAAAGAACTGGCCATCTTCCCTATTGTTTCACCTTTAAGTTGCCTTCCATCTGCCGGTAGCAAGGCATATTCATGTCTACTTCTTGTCAATTCTCAAGTGTATGCACATCTTAAATTGTCTTTAAGCTATGTGGATGATGTTGCCAATCCTTTTTTTCTTGTACTTTTGGGCCACAACATGTTGCCAAATCACTTGATGTATTTATTGTGCAAAGGTGCATAATAAATTCAGGTTTTATATAGTTGCTAATGAAATGTGACATGAGTTCGAAAATATTCTTTTATTCTTGAAAGCTAAAAGAGGAATGTGGACAACTTACCTCCTAAAATCGAATTCTAAACTGGTATAATGCTAAACAAGAAGTAGAAACAAGAAAAAGGGTAGTCAAAAAGAAGATCACCAAAAGTGACGACTACAACTCTTGCAACATAGCAAATGGCCCATGTTTTGATTCGAAAGCCTTAAAGCCCATTTCGTTTTATTTTCATTTTCATCATTTTCAAAATATTAGAAAGTAATTAGCAGAAATGAGTTGAAAATAAATTTGTATTTTGATGAATTGTTAGAAAAGTAATGATTATATTGAGTTTAGTAAGTTGTAGGCGGAGAAAAATAGAAATAATAGAATAGAGAGAGAATATATATAGGTTATGGGGGAATTTATTTTGAAAATAAAAATGAAAATGATGTTGAGTGAAAATGTGTATAAAATGATGTATTTTATTTTTGGAATAGTAAAAAATGTGAAAAGGGATTTTGAAAATGAAACCAAACGGTAGCTTAGTGATGAATTCTCTGAAAAATCAAAGTAAACAATTCTCCTATCTTTAGTACAATTTGAACCCATCACAAGAACAAATACTTTCTTAGATAACATTTGGAGATCAAGTTCAACCAATCTATTCACAAAAGACTAGGGTCGGATAAACGTTACAAAAATATATTATTTTTTGATTGTATTTTTGATGAGGGTTCTTTTTGCTGGATTAGGATCCAGGTTTGAATAAGGGTGGAACTTGACCTGGATGGTTTATGTCCCTGCTTGGGTAGGGAAAGAATCTTGCAATCACAATAAATGTTAGGCTAGCCGAGAGGCCCTCGGCTTAGGCCCTCCTACGATCAAGTCAGTAGAATTTGACCTCCAAAATCGATCAGAGGAGTATGGGCTTTTAGGTGTATATGAGTGCGTACTTTTAGAAGGTTGGGTTGAGGGTATTTATATCCTCCTCCCTTTTGGGAAATGTCTCCTAAGCGCCTCCGTGCATCCAGGGGCTCTCAGCCTTGTTTCAAGGTAATTGATCATTTCTCCTATTTGAACATTTCCAGTTAATTGTCCTTCCAAGTTTCAAGGACAAAGTAGTACACTGTAGCGACTCCTGCTGTGTCAGACGGTGAGGGGGGATGGCATGCGCCATTAATGCGAAGGCGTGGTGCCCGTCAGTGCATTTAATGCGGTGGCAGGGTACTATACTGTTTTTGATCTCTGACTCGACCTCAATATGGTCGACTGGGATCGAGGGATTCCGTGGGCCTTTGGGCGCCAGACTGAGCCTGGGTAGATCTGATCGAGTGAAATCGATGAGACATACGGGCCCCGAGCCCCAAACTGGGCATTGCCCGTTTAGGCTCGAGCCTTTGGGTCACCCCATACTGGGCCTTGCTGGTCTGGGGCCTAAGACTTAGGCCATTCCATATCAATTTTTTCAATTTTTCAATAGTATACTGTAATTCAAACTCGTAACTTATATTTCAAAATTGCTACTTGTTCTGTTTAGATATATATTCTCCTTGTGAAAAATGAAGAGTTATGACTATTTAATTACCGTTTTACAATGCAATATCCTATAATACTAATTGAAATTAGAGGATTTTGTAATTTTAATTGATTTCACATTGTTAAAAAAGACCCATTAAAAAATAAAAATTGTCAATTGAGACTTCATACTATTATACAATAATGTGAGAATAGCTTTTTAATTTCAATTAAGTGACTATTAATTCTTAATTTGGAATAAATGAATTACTCTATTTGTTACTTCACTATTAATTATTCGGGTCCGGAGCTTTGGTTGTACCAAATTTAGTGGGAGGCAGATCGGGTCCGGATGCAATCAAATAAGCTTGAATTCAGTGTAATAAATGACTTGACCCGGTGGCCCGGTTTGAGTATGGTCTGGACTCTGTATTTGAAGGCCAAGGCCCAGCCCCCTTCCACGAAAACAAATAAAGACGACAAAAGCAAGCCAATCATTAGACTCTCTTTCAACGCGGTGGCTGCAACTCTTTCTTCTCTTTTCGTCTTTCTTCGCCGCCTTGGTTCAGCTCTCAATACGGCGCCTCCTCACGCTCTCTCTCGCTTTCTACTGTGCTCCGATTATATCATTTGTAAGCCTTTCGGTTTGTGAATTCTTCACGCGCGGAGGGTGGAGGGAGTGAAGTAGAATCCGAATATTTATTTTTGTTCTAGGGTTTTTCTGTTTGTTTCGGCAATTCTTGTTGGATTTCTGTTTTTTTATTCCCCTTTTTTTCTCTTATTGAGGAACGAAAAAACGAGTGATTTTTATCCATTGGTCAGAAGCATGTTTCTGTGTTTTTGAATTTTGTGCTGTTTCGGATCTGTGTTTTGAATTTCCGGTACGAAAAAATTATTTCTGTTGCGTGTAATTTTGGCTTTTTTATTTGATTGATAATTTTTTGGGGGACTAGTTGAATTTGAGGATTTAGGGTCGGGGTTTTTGTACAAAAACCCAATCCGGGGAGAGTCCTTTGGCGTTTAGGGTTTGCTTTTGCTATTGTAGACGAAGTCACGAAAATATTCATTGATGGCTGCCGGAAAACATGGTGGTTACAGAGACAATGAATTTAGAGAGCTTCAGGTTGATTTTGGGATGCCGAAGAAGGAGAATGGGTATGCAGAAGGAGATTATGAACGGGGCAGGAACGCGTTTGTGGAGTATGAGAAGGGTCGTGGTCACGGCCGTGATAGTCTGGAATATAGGTGTAGGATCAGACAGAAGGATATCAAGGAAAGAGAGGGGATGAATGGTGAATATCATTCTACTCCTAGTCGAAGTGATTCTGGAAGTAGTGGTGGTGGGGGCCCAAAGAGGTGCGGGCTTGCAGTAAACACTATGGATCGAGAGCCTGGGGAGCTGTCTAGTGATGGGTCTGATGGGGCATTTGATTCAGAAATTCAAGTTAAAAAGGAACCTCAGGTTAAAAGAATGGAAAATGCGAATCAGTTATCTCCTGTGCAGAATAAGAAGCGGAAGTTTTCGCCAATTGTTTGGGATAGAGATGATGGGGAGGTAAGTAGAGCAATCAATAGTAAGAGTACTTCAGATACTACTTCTACTAATTTACTTCCTTCTCGGCCATTAGTCGCGACTTATCGCCAATCACCTAAAACAAAACCTAGCCCAAATGAGGACGTGCAGACTCCATCCATAGAGGATAGTGAGGTTAACTTAGAAGCACCACCTTCCAAAGTTGACTTAAGACCAGATTTGTCTGAATTCTCCGGTGAAACATCTTTGATGCTCCCTGAAGAAGAGCAGTGGGTTAAAAACATGGGAACAGGGGTGGTAGATGACGATGATTATGTACCCACACGAACCATAATATCCTCTCGTTGGGCTAATGATGCTGACTCTCCAGTTGATGAAGGTGAGATTTCTGATTATGAAGATATGCCTAAGTTGAAGAGGAAATCTGGTTCTGAGTTAGCTGAAGTAAGGGGACATAGTAGTAAATCAGTAAGTCCAGAAGTTGGGGAGGTCAAAAGAAAAGGTTCTGAGGTGAATCGGGGGAAGTCATCTGGGTCAGATGAACTCATTAGATCTTCCAGTAGAGATAGTTCTGATGACAATAATGACAGCATGGAGATAGATGGTGATAACAATTGTGACAGAGCTAGTGTTAGCCAGTCTGAAGTAGAATCTGAGGATGATCATGGTTCTCATGATACACCAGAGCCAGCACAACCCCCACAAAGGAGTGTTAATATGCTTCAAGGTTGCAGAAGTGTGGATGAATTTGAGAGGCTCAACAAGATAGATGAAGGCACTTATGGGGTTGTGTATAGAGCCAGGGATAAGAAGACTGGAGAAATTGTTGCTTTGAAGAAGGTCAAGATGGAAAAAGAGAGGGAAGGTTTTCCTTTGACGTCACTCCGGGAAATAAACATTCTTCTATCTTTTGATCATTCTTCTATTGTGGATGTCAAAGAAGTAGTTGCAGGGAGCAATCTTGATAGCATTTTTATGGTCATGGAGTACATGGAGCATGATCTTAAGGCATTGATGGAGACTATGAAACAGCCATTTAGTCAAAGTGAAGTTAAATGTCTTATGCTTCAGCTTTTAGGAGGGATCAAGTATCTTCATGACAATTGGGTGCTTCACCGAGATCTGAAAACTTCAAATTTGCTTTTAAATAATTGTGGTGAGTTGAAGATCTGTGACTTTGGACTGGCTCGTCAATATGGGAGTCCTCTGAAACCATATACTCATTTGGTGGTTACTTTGTGGTACAGGTGAGCATCACTTTATGCACATTGTTTCTGGTTCGTATTAGTTTGACAGAAATTTCTTAACCATAATTCATATGGAGGTTCCTATGTGCTTAGCAGTTCTATCCCATTTTGGTGCTTAGTTTCTTGCCCCTGTACTTCGATCTACAAATCTGTTTCCATTTTGTCTGGCTTAATTAGGAAACTAAATCATAAGTTTATTTGCAGGGCACCGGAGCTACTTTTGGGAGCCAAACAATATTCTACAGCAATTGATATGTGGTCCGTGGGGTGCATTATGGCTGAGCTATTATCAAAGGAACCCTTGTTCAATGGGAAGACAGAGTTTGATCAGCTGGATAAGGTAAACATGTCTTGAGGCTTCATTGTTTGTATCTTACCTGTTCTGGATAGTTTAACCTGATATGAAATAGTTGGTCTAATTACTTTAGTTTGGGGTGATACTACAGATATTCAGGATCCTTGGCACTCCAAATGAGAAAATTTGGCCTGGGTTTTCTAAACTCCCTGGAGTTAAGGTGAACTTCGTCAAGCATCAGTAAGTATCTGCATCTTGTTTATATAGTCCTTGGCCAAGTGGATATCAAAATTTATGTTTTCTTCTTTCTGCTACTGTTTGCCAGGCATCCAGCTTTGGGTGATTCTGGTGTGGCTTTCTGGCCGCCATTGGTGACTGTGTGAGTTGCTTGAGTAAAATGTCGGTTGCTTCTAACCACTTTCATTTATTTCAGGTACAATCTATTGCGTAGGAAATTTCCAGCAACTTCTTTTACTGGATCACCTGTACTTTCTGATGCTGGATTTGACCTTTTGAACAAGCTTCTAACCTATGACCCTGAAAAGGTATTCTTGTAGTTCACTACATCTGTCCATTTGATTTTTTTCTGAAAGATAGAATTTCCTGGTCTTGAGTATCTAATCATGAATGTCGAAACTCTACAGCGGATAACTGCCGAAGAGGCTCTCAACCATGAATGGTTCCGTGAAGTTCCACTTCCCAAGTCTAAGGAGTTCATGCCTACTTTTCCTGCACAGCATGTGCAAGACAGGTATTTTCCCCCCTCAAATGAATTTATGCACGATCAGTTGTTAATGTAGCTTATATTAAAAATTCATGTTTCTAATGTGATTTAAGACGCACACGAAGAGTTATGAAGAGTCCTGACCCCTTAGAAGAGCAACGGAGGAAGGAGTTACAGCAAGGAGAATTAGGCACTGGGGGTCTTTTTGGCCAATAGCATACTGAAATTATTATTCTTTGGATTCTGCAATATGATTGAGGTGAGAACCATGGGCAGGAAGGAACTTGCAAAAACTGTTTGTGAGACTATCAAATCGTGCTGTTTTTTAGCAGGCACCTTTGATAGATTTGGTGGGCAGACATTTCTTGGCCTCTACTTGTGATTCAGATGTCCTGCAGGTTTTTCTTCCTGGCCTTTGCTGACAATAGGAACCCATCGTTGATACTTCTTGCCAGAAAAGGTGTGACACAAGTCACTTCCTATTAAGCAGTTGTTCTGATTGAACCTTTGTATGTAACATGTTTTATGCCAGTCCCTGTAAACATTTTTTAAACTGATTTTGAATACCACAACAGATTGGTTTATTTTCATGTTCTTTGTTCTATTAGTTTTAATTCTCATATTGTGTTTGCAAGAGATGATGTGTAAAGCGGAGGGAAGATCCTTAGCTTTTCATTGCCGAAGATTTTGGCAGAAGTTAGGTACTCTGGAGGTAAATATAAAATATGTTCTTGTGCATGTAACCAAGGATCAGAAATTTGCACTATGGCCATGTGGAATATTCTGGTAACTAGGTTCATCCGTTTTAGACTCTTAATTTCCAGCTCATAGTTCCATGTTTGTTTGACTTCTTGTTCCATGCCACACAGGCGCTCTTTAACAGCAATCAGTTCTTATCCTTATTTTCTTTTGTATTCATTTGCTTAATGAAAAACTTATTCCAGAGCATATATATGAATTCTTTTCGAAATTCAATTGTTTGAATAGCATGAAGCCCAAACATATCTTGGCTCCCATTCAATATGAGGTATATCTTGGATGCGACAGTTCAAATTCCAGCATGGTACGTTGTTATCAGTCTCTGTGGGCCATATCGACCAACTTGCCTCATTTCTAGCTATTGAATATGATGGAGACCAGACTAAAATTCACTAGAACATATTTATTTGGACAGTTTTAATTTGGTTTTATCGTGACTAATTGACAAATCATGTTAACATGTCCTTAGTAATGTGTTATTGAAGAGTTGTTTCCTCAAATATATATACATATATATGTTTGGAGAAATGGGAATTATTCCTAATTATACTCTTACATTTTCTTTAGTATCTTATTTAGATTAAGGACATGGTTATCATGCTAATTTGAAATCAACTTAATCGGATATGGTTCATTGACCATTTATTTTTAGTTGATTCTTCCTTGCAGAAAGCTGGATTTCATTTAGCATGTAGCTGACATGGGAATGAGTTCTCTTGTTTAACCTATTAGTTTGTCCAGCTCAGAACCAAGAATTTATTTTTATCCTATCCTTAATAGTGTGAAAACATTTGCTGAGTTCGGACCTTTATGACATTCATGTGAAATGTCACTGCAGTATCCAAGAAAGCAGGTTGAGGGCTACAACTTGGCAATAATAGAAACTCCAATTATTTTCCCGTTGACAGATTTTCATGTTTATGCCCTGAGGTTCAAAAGGTACAGCTGCAAGCTTTGTTATTTGTCTCCTGTAATACTTTGATTAACCATTTTTTTTTTTTATTAATTTTACAGCTTTTGTTTCACTGTTGGTTGTATTTCCCTTTTGAGTTTTACAATTTATCATGGGACTTGTAAATAAGACGTATTTTGCCACATTGTTGTCTAAATCCAGCCTTTCTATTTCAAAGCAAAGTTGAAACAGTGAAGAATTATTGAAACAATAGAGAGGTTAAATGACTGTAGACCGTTCTTGTCCTTGTTACGCCTTTTCTGAGCTCTCATTGAGGGAAGAGCAATTCGGATACTAGTCCTTATTCTGTCCCTGATGGCGGTCTTTAATCTTCGGTGTTGTATGCTTCCTTCATTATTGTATATGTTTTCGGTGCATGGTCAGTATGTCCTTTCCAATATTCAGGCACACGCCCTCTAAGTTATCACAAGCTGCACATTTCATGTTTTCGTCATGTTCTCGTGGTACTTCTAATATTTTCTCCCTTTATGTGCATTAGTAAATTCTTTGGAAAATCTAAATCCTCAATCCTTGTGCCCAAACTTCTCTATGATTTTTGGTATGTGTTAAACAAGGGGTTTAGAGAAAATCATTATGTGTGTTTGCCATGCTTTTAAGACATCTGGTGTTTTAGCTCTCATGTCACTAACATGATTTTCTGAAGACCTTGAAATGGCTTGCTTGATTATGTGCATGTTGAATAAACACTCCCACTATGTTTCTTCCCAGTGAATCTATTAGTTATGTAAACTCGAAAATAGAATCTCGCATGTGTATTATAGAACAACTTAAGTCTATTAGTGCCTTCTTACTCTCTTGTGGCCAAATATGTGACACTTTATGGATAAAACTGTCTTCTGATGCTTTCAAATATTTTCCTGTGTATTTTGGATTGCAATTTTATCACTAGCTATGAGGATTGTAGTGGTCAAGGATGAATACTTTTTGGTGGTTGTATTTTGCTCTTGTTGCTTTGCTGATCTAGTTGGACGAGTGACTGCTTTTTTGCGAATCCAATAAATTGGAAAGAATACCTAAGATTTTGTGACGGTGTAGAGTTGACATTCACTTTCCAAATCTTTTTGTCTGAAGAATTGTGACATTGTTTCTTGAAACACACCCATCCCCTCCTTTCCTCTCACTCTTAACTTGACCCAAATAACATTGGTAATTGTTTTTTCTGCTAACAATGCTGACCATTTGTTGCACAACATAATATCTTTGCTGGTTGATGAGGTGATGAAGGAGAAGATTGCTTCAGAACTGAGCATGGAAAGAAAGAATAATATGATAAATGTTTATCAACTAACTTCAAGTAGGCATGGTGGAAGCATATTTACTTTCACCGATGAGAATTTTGTTCATTTAAGTGGAACAAATGAAGTTTGAACCATCAGTTGAACTTGAGACACAAGAAGCATGCGGAGGAGCCCATGATCCTGGATTAATTGAGATTATTTATTTACTTATTTATTTTTGAGGGCCAAATATTCACTTTATCGAATTGTGGAGTAGAATTTCATATGTGGCAGAGAGATCAGACAAATGAAAGCTCAGTTATATTTTCTTTTTTGCCCAAATTTCATTCACCAATACGGTGGCGTGAGAAATGTTTCAGGTTCTGATCCGCAACTTGTGATGAATTTACTTTCTTCCTGTGGAAAAGAAAGGAGCAGCAATTTCCACTTGACCCTACGTCTAATGACTTTTAGGTATGAGATGCAAGTTGCGCGTCTTTACTTATATAAGACATGCTCTTGCATTTGACTTTAATATGGTGTCTCTCTCAAGTTCTTGAGTAAGATTACATTTATCAGATCTACACTTAATTATTTTTTTGCAAAAATATTGATGAATTATGAATTAAAATAGAGAACTCAATTTGCAATATATATGTTAGCTGTATACCCAGCACTCCTTAATTAAAATTTTCTCAAAAGCTGCAGCCATGGCCGGTTAGCAGATTGCAGCCAAATTAGCTGGTGCTGGCATTCTTTCTCGTGCCTGATGCCTCCCACTGAGAAATGTTGAATGAAGACTTGTATTACGTGATGGACTCCTGCATGAGATCTTGTTCAGTGGGAGTTTAGGCGAACTTTCAGTATGGGAAAAGAAAAAAGGAAGAAGAAGAAAATAAAGAAATGCTTTAAATTTTCACTAAGATAAACTGTATACAGTTCACCAGCCAAAAGTAGAATATGACTCCAAGTGATGTTGTTAATGGAAATTCACTGATGGATACAATGATTATATTCTAATATGTAATTGTATTGTAATATTTACAAAGGTCACATCTCACTTGATGATAATAATTTACTTGTACATATATCAGAGTAGATGAGAGAATTATTTTTATTAATTTCTAATTTCTTGATTTAAAATAGTGGTTAAATTAGTTTTTTGTTTGAATAGAGGTGTCGGACTTCTTGTACTGCTATTACCCTAACACGAAGAAAGAGGATGTGAAAACTCAATGTGTAGAGATACTCCACAACTATAAATTATTGATGTCTGTCCTAAAAAAATGGACTCCATTCATATTTACCTTAGAATTTGAATGAAATTTTTACCGTTTTATGCTAGTTATTTTCAATGTGTTGAGATACTCCACCACTACAAATTATCGATGTCTACCTAAAAAATAGTAGACTCCATTCATATTTACCTTAGAATTTGAATGAAGCTTTTACCGTTTTACACTTGCTTAGCTGACAGTGGCAAAAGCATATCAGCACATTCAACTCCCATCTTTTTAATTAGATTTTAGCAATACTCATAGCTCAAAAAAACAAAAGAAAAAGCGGAGCAAGCCACAATATGAAATTCTCATGTAGAACAAATGTCAATTTCGTGTTTTATCTCATATTTCAACTTGATGTATACATGCAAAGTGTATTTGAATTTCGATCAATTATTTTTATAAGAAAATATTTAATACACTTATTATATATCTACGAAATGTGATGGAAGATTAAATATAAATTAGAATAGAAGATCTAAACCGGACAAATGGAGGCCTATAGTGCCCTGCCAATGGGGTTTTCTCTAATTTCCATTTTCAGTTAACTCTGACCAAAAAACAATAGGATCTCAACAAGCCCTGATAACATAACAGAAACAAATTAATGTTTAAGTCAACAAGCATATATAAATATCTAATTATGTGGTCCCATTGCCTAAAGAATCAGTTCGACATCATAAACTGAAATTCTTGGAAACTAAGCACTCCATCTCCATTCAGATCAAACTGGCTGATCATCACTACGCACTCATCCAAAGTCCAGCACTCCCCCAAGCTGCCAAGCATGCTATTAAGGCTTCTTGGTGTGATGGATTCATCTCCTTCCATTTTATACATCACAAAAGCTTTCCTCAAATCCTCCGTCTTCTCTTCTATACTGTCGCTCTCCACTAAACGTGCAAACTCATCCAATCCCACGAGCCCGTCTTCATCGGAAATGAGAGGTTGAGCCACCACTTCCGCCTCCTCGGCCAACAGTCCGCCGCTGATTAAGGCTAAGCAGTTTTGCAGCTGGGACGGGGTTATTCTCCCATCTCCATCTTCATCGAATGAGTTGAATACACGCTCGCACTGTGGGGTATATTTTTTCATCGTAACTTTGAGGAGATTAAAGAAAGAATTGAAGGATAAGTTTGTAAGTATCAAATGATGTAGTAGTGTTGGAGCTTTTGGTGGATGAAGGTCGTTCTTATAGGTGGTTGAAATGATATCCCAACGCGGGATGAGACTCGGGGGACCTGAACCTAGAATTTTGTTACAGAAATGTCAAAAGTACGTTAAATTCCCGGGGCTTTTGGCAATTTCCAGGGGTCCACCAAGAAGAGCATGAGAAACTGGGACTTTCTACCGTCAGGTAAATATGAAAGGAACTTGTTTTTTATTTTTTATTTTTATGACACCTCTTACATTTTTTAAACAATTATCAACTAAAATTTATTTTTTCTACTCACATTAGCAGTTATGATTAACATATTTCATATTTCAGGCTTCTTTTTTTTTTTTTTCTTTCAATTGGTACAGCACCATGTTTATCACAATTTCTATTTTAAATTTTTTACTTTAAGTCGCTACTCAAGCTAGCGATTTTTGTTGGCAAAGTATAAGGGCATATTTGTCAATAAGTGTATATTTGTCAATGTTTCTCATTTATTTGCATCATCTCGTACAAAAATTTTGCTAGCAGTTTTTCATTGGCTAACTATCGTCTGGTAGGTACGATGGTACCTGATGGTAGAAAGCCCCGAGAAACTGCAGCCAGCAAGTGGGCTTGTCAGATAACGAGTAGACACCGGGTCTCCTAAGTTGTTCTGAGTCTGACTCCCCAATCTTTTCAAGCTTTACAGTGGACTTGAGAAATCCAGACCGCGAAGTTCTGTTACCAGTCACCATATGGCGAGTAGAAGTCAATCACCCTTGTTGAAAAGTATGGTAAAAGATCAGACATAAGTTTGTGAGATAAACTGTGTACCTTTTGATTAGGATTGTCTGAAAACCTATTAATAATTTTGGCGTTCTCTCTTGTAATCTTTGGCTATAATACCATTCAACATATATACGAGTCCTTGGAACTGTGAAGTTTTTGATAAAATGACCAACATAGCAGGCTTAATGAATTTTGCAGCAAATCAAGAAACAAAATACTGAAGAAAGCCTGTTTGTGTTTCTTCTTTGCCAAAGAACTTTACGATTACAATCAGTTAATGATAATTTTATACAGAGAATTTTCACAGGAGTGGGATAACCATTCTATGGTATAGCTTCTGATGAACTGTAGGTGCCTCCTGGCCCGTCTTCCTCCCAGCTGGACCCCGAAAGTTGGAAGAAGGGGAAAGGGCGCTGGGCCAAGAAATGGAAAAATGGAGGATAGCGGGAAAGGAGGAACTCAACAGGTCTACAAATAACAACATAATCTCAAGCTTAGGCTCTATAAGTTTTTTAATGTTGTCTGAGCTCTAACTGGTTCTCAATTTCAGGGCTCACAAGCAGCAAAACATGAGGTCAGATGTCGTTGTCTGTATACCATCCTGTGTACCTGGACTTGATGTGGCAACATTTGTAAATTGTAATCCAGGCAAAATCCTATGTTCAGCTCAGGGGAAAATGGGTGCTGCTGCTGCAAGCAAGAGCACATGGTGCACTACCCTGGTGTGACAGCTATGGTCTTGCCCAATACAAAGGTAACCAGCGATAGTTCAATGAAGAATATTGTGTTGATCAAACCTCGATCAACTGTCCACCCAAAAATTGTGATTCCCCCGGGATTGGCCTGCAAATACATCACTGCATAGAAAGATTTCAAATTCCTGGTTTTGTAGATATGCTGAAAAGAATTAGCAAACAGGTCCAGGAGAAGAGAAAATAGTGCAGAATAGAACAAGAAATTTAAGAAATAGATAAGCACGTGATTTAGAGAGGAAACCTAGTTGCAATCATGGCTACATATCATTTTGCAGCAGACTAAGTTGAAAGGATCAGCATTCCCTAGTATGAATCTTTTTTCTTATACACCACGAACACTACGACCACATAATATTTTTAGAGTAAAAACAGACTGTCAGCATATGAAGGTAGAAGATAGATCCAAATCCATATTCAGCCAAGAGAGGAGATGCTGGAGTGCATTAAACACAGATAGCCAATACTAGAAGTCTACAGAAGAGATGCTGGAGTGCATTAAACACAGATAGCCAATACTAGAAGTCTACAGAAAAATATGATTCATACATCTTTAATCTCAAGGAAAACATGCGGAGACTTGCATTGATGACCTTTTGCCTCCCCTTTTCTTTTTTTTTTCTCAAGCAGACCGTCACTTGGTGATGTCAAGTCTGAAGGAAAAAAGCACGTAAATTTCAGAAGAACCCAATTTAATTTGAAATTTATTTCGGGTTCTCCTTACTCAAGCCTAAACATCAGTCCTTAGGATCAGACAAGGTCAGCAAAACTTCAACATTTCAAGCTATCAATCATATATCTATAGTGATTAGTGGGTGATCATGCTACAGTATTCCTAGGACATGTGTTTAAGCATATTATACCAAGCTTTAGAAGACGGTAATAGTACCTAGAGCCAGCCTCTTGTGGTAAGATGACATATAAGATGCCAACTGTGTAGTTGTTGGAGCTGTAATGAAATCCAGCGACTCCAAATCACTTTCTGAGTAGTCCATATGGATGGAGCCCAACTTATTAGCAGTCTCTAAACTCCCTATGCTACTTGAAGTTCTCAACTGAGATGCATCATTAGTACTGCATGTCACTAAAGCATGCCATCTACTTGCTAGTGCTCCGATCCCTTGGGCTCTGTGGGATATTTTTGCAGCAGCATTCAAGCAAAGAATTATTCCCACCACCTGAACAATTGAGGACACCTGGACAACCCAAAAAAACGAGATAAAAATAACTAAAAGGGCTGTCAGAGAAAGAATCCAAGTATTATAGCAGAAAAAGTTCAGAACTTACAGCAAAATCACCACCATTAATGAAAGTAATAATCCCATTATATCCAGTGGTCTGAAATAGAGTCATAAACAGGCTTATAGTGACTATCACAAACTGTAGAAGAAGATATATTCGAAATCTGTGGCTTATTTTGGAAAGGTAATAACGTAGACGGGCATGCTCTTGTAGTAATACCACCACATCAGATTCTCTTTCCAGAAGCTTCCCATAGTCATCAAAATGTATAATTTGCAAGTTGCACACCAAATGGAACAAGACGCAGGCTGAAAGAATGATAGCAGTCACATATGTCCACGAAAAAACGAAAGCTAATAAAATTGCAACAGACTGCCACCATGACTCGTGATGAACATACATAATTCGGATGATTTCACGTGCAGTCTTCAAGAGGCAACACGGCAGCACCCATAACACTAGTAAGCGCACAGAAAACTGCAGAAATATAGAAAATAATTTAAGTCTCCAATAGAGTCAGTATGTTACTCACCGGCCAAGTGATGCAAATATAAGATAAACAGTGCATAGCAACACCTTGAAATAAGATCATATTCGTCTAATGCTGATACAGATCCAAGAACTGGAGCAATGTATAAAATGATCCTTTATTTGCTCACCTCTGTGTGTCTCAATTTATCTTCATCCATGATAATCATAATTCAAGAGAAAGAAACACAACCAGAACTTCATATGCTAAGCGAACTGACATATAAAGGCCACAAACATATTCCCGATTAATCAAGAGAAACTGTAATCAGACATAAAAACCAAATATACAAACTTCCAACAAGAGCTTGAGATTTTTAACAAACAAGCATTTTGTTCATTGAATTAACAAAAATTCAATCAATTTCCAGTCTGGAGTTGACTATAATAGAACAAACTGTGACCGAGTTAAAATTTCTCACAAACAAACATGACATATTAGATGAACACGAAATTTGACATTGGCTTCACACGGACTTGGTAATTAAATGTTGGTATAACAGTCAATTGAAGCATTACTCACTGAAATCTTCTGCACATACTGGCCACTGAACCTCTCCACATGCCCACTGTACCGATCAACAAACAGAAACTTCCTCACACCATATTTCCTCAGGTTGTGTGAGAGGCATATCAAAGAAGCAGCAGCCAAACAAGCCTGAGAAACCACTATGCCAATCTCAAAACTCTTGATCTGACCCTTTTCACAGCCTGGACAATTAGAGAGCTCAAGCATCACCACTGGAAGCAAAACCCCAATCACCAAAAAGACCACCCAAGATAGCAAAAAGCTCGGAACTGTAGACTGGTTAAATCCCAAGAAAAACAGGTAAAAATCCAATCTTTGTAGGGTTTTATCCAAAAGAGTCTCTTTATCATTTTCTTGATCATCTGGGTGAAATGATTCTTGGGTTCCGTCTGGATTTTTGAGCAGAGGGGTGTTTTCTTGTGGGATTCTGGATTCCTCCACTTCTATTTTTATATGACCCTCCGCCATCGCTGGAAAAAATCTGACCTTGAGGCAATAAATCAGACAAGAATAGGAAAAAAGAAAAAAGGCTCAACTTTGACAAAGTTGGAAAAGAAGAGGATAATAATCCAGCACAAATGACAGACCATCATGCCTTTTCTTGACATATACGTTTCTATAATTTCAGATCTGCTTCATAGAAATGAAATTATTACGTCAATTTTGCATGTGGCTTTCAAGAAATAATTTAAAAATGCACTTAGATCACTAGATGATACTCCTAGTTAATGGCCCCAGCATACGTCTTTGGACTTCAACTACTCTAAACCTAAAGGCTATTCCCATAATTTCCTTAAAATAGTTGAGCCTTGACAGCTGAAACTCAGACCAAATTTTACTTTTTTCATTTCCCTTTGTCTTCTGGCAGAGGAAGAACCAATTCTTGAAGTCAACTGTCTGCAAATAAATGCAGCAGTTTTATGATAGTATAATATCTTAATGATTCGGATGACGTTGGGTAAAAGGGATCTTTCTCTGTAATACTGAACATAAACTTTACACGAGTACCACCAAAGAGCACAAGAAAAGAAGTGAAAAAGGAGAAAATTAAAGCATAGGCAGATGAGAGTCCATCTGCGCCTCCATGCACAAGAAAAGAAGTGAAAAAGGAGAAAATTAAAGCATAGCAGATGGGAGTCCATCTGTGCCTCCATGCAGAGAGGCCAAGTGTTGCTTATGCTCTTGATTTTCTGATGTAGTTCACGTGAGGAGTCGCCAATGGGTCTTAGTCAAACTGATCGACTCACCCCATCTACTTAAATTTTGGTGGTGTTTCAAATCAAAAGCGCGCTTGGGGTGTCAATTTATATATTGGTTACAATATTCTATATCACAATAAGCATAATAATATAAGAAATGATGGTTAATAGTACGAATAATTATATTTGAAATAGTTTGATGGTATAATCCCCTCATGCTTCAAGGTTCTACAATTGTTTTTCTTGTACTGTGTATTGATGAACTTGAAATTTTTGAGTTCAGGTATATTCATTTATAAATAAGTAGAACTTAAGCTTAAAGTTACAAATTTGATGAAATCATGCTTAAATTTGAATTTTCTAAGCTAATTTGAGATTGAGTCCGAAAATTTTCATAAGTTGGACTCGTTTACATCTCTACTAGTTTCGCAAACTTAGTAGAAGAAAAAGAAAATATAAAGATGATGAAGTATATAGAAGAAAAGGAAATATACAGAAGACGAAGAAGAAGATGTTACAAAAAATAGCAAAAAAGAAATATATAAAGAAGAAGAAAAAGTTACAAATAAAATCTCCCTTCCAACTCAAGTAAGAACCAAAATTTATTTTGGCATATATCAATATAACAGTTTTTTCTGTACCAAGGTACAATCATCATGTTATAGTACAGGATATTAAGATGCCAGATGAGGACACCCAGAAAAATAAAAATTGCCAAGGTCCAGTGATTTTTTTTATTTTTTGGGTTTGGTTTGTTTGGTTGGTTGGAGAGGAGGGGGGGGAGGGGATGAAACGTTGTCAGGGTTTACGACTACGAGCAAGAAACCGCTCCCGAGCAGCGAGAATTTTACTCTCTCGATCATCAACAAGCTGAGTAGCATCAGCATTATCCTTCGGCGAGTTTAAATTTTCAGTCTGAACTTTTTCATGAGTCTGACTAGTTCGACCACTGCATCACAAAACAATAAAATGTTCAAGCACAACACCACATTATAGAAGGAAAAGCGAGCTCTAAACAAGACTAGAAATCTGAGATGAAGTGAAGACAGCCAAAAAGTGAGAAGATTTGTGGCACCTGAGGTTGGAGACGTTTAGTTTATCAAGTTTAGCTAAGATGGGCCTGACCCAGTGCATCTCAACGGCACATACATTTCGCATATATGGCCGTGATGTAGCGATAAGTTCATGATAGACGACATAATTTGGGAGCATTCCGTCCTCATCTGGTTTCAGCACTGACGATGGATGCACCTACAACAATAAAAAACTTATCTAAAGTGAGTGAATCAAGAGAAAAAAGTTCAGTTCCAGTGGTGGTGAGATCTCCCTCCGACCACTATTAACAAAAGCAAAAGTTTCGCTACTGAACCATCTACCTGAACTAATTGTGACTTGAAACCAAGGGTGCGAAAGCCATTATGACGCAACATTCGCTCTGCAAGTTGATTTGCATATCCTGTACACAGAGCTTTTCTCAGAGCTCTATAATCTTGGCCTTCTTTCTGTTTTCTACTGGTTTTTATATCCGTGGGCCCTGTTAGTACAAAAAAAAATTTGAAAAGCAATTAAAACAGTACAATACACAACTACATTTCCCATTTAGCAGCTGGCACAGCACACAGCTGAGGGTAAGAACTTGAGCAAACCTAACGCAATCTTTTACAGAATGATAGAGATATGTAATACGGACCTTTAGCTATCTTTTGCATTATTTGGGATAACTGTTTTCTGACATCCTTCACAAACATCATCCCCCTCACCTAGGATCAATAAGTTCAAGTTCAATAAGGAAATGTTTCAATATCGTATCACAAGAGGCAAATATATCAGAGTGCAAGAATATTCCAACATAACCAAAAAATCTGTCCTAATTTCTTTGAGTACAAATCTGAACTAATTAAACACATCTATTTAATTATTGTACAAGGATGCATCTGCTGGCGGCAAAACAGAAAAACTGGTACCTGCAAGTTGTTTTCTTTACACCACTCTGTGTTGTAGTCGGTTTGATGCCAAAGCTCAAAGATTTGAAGCAACTGGATGTGATCACCCAAGCCAGAGCCATCAGGAAGGTTTGAAGGAGTGTGCTTCCGCTTCTTGTCGGTGCTCTTATTGCGAGGCAAACTGAGTTTACGAATGATCAATATGAAGAATTGGAATCAAATTAGTGTATAGAAATTTTCATTGAAAAAGGAAATAAGAATTCAACTTAATAATTCTATGGCAATAGAAAATAAATGAATAGATATTTGTTGAGTCATTTGACAACTGTTTCCCAGGTTGAAACTAAGTTAACATTGCAGAATGCTATAAAACAGCTTTTCATTTAAAACAGACAAAACTTGTAGAAAAATCTTAGTTTTGACATAATCAACATCTGTTATCACATACAATTATTTCATGTGATACCATATCTCTTCCTCTGGCCTTAGAAGACTTCACATTCCTCAGAACACCTACTGTTACTTATTGTAGTGGTATCACTGAACTAGTTACAGGCAAAAGTGTTATGACATGCCTACAGAAAACGAGACAGGACAAGTTAAAGATGTACCTTTGACCTAAAAGCAATGTGGTTTCTGCAGATAGCATAGCAGCAACTGTCAAAGCATGAGATAAACAGCCACACTCATTTGCCTCTAGCAAGGTCCTTGACAATGAGGGTTCCAGTGGAAGTTCTGCATAAGATAAAAGATTTCTACTCCTAAGCAAACTTCCCCAAAGATATTTTCTCCATTCTGATGATCTCACATGCTGGCCATAGGTGACAACTAATTCTCCATAACTTTATACCTTGTCGCTAATAAGAGACTGTAGCACACAGTTCAATTTAAAATAGAGCTATACATGAATCAAATCAAATTCAGATAATTAGTATTTGCTACCACTCCTGTTTGAGTCACGCAAACAATATTGTGGATTATAACTTGCTATTTTAGCTTGTTTTAGTGAATTGCTGGTGGTACCTTGGAAAGAAAGAGCATAATTTTTTTTTAAGATTTAAACTATTCTAATAATGTGTGCATCAAAAATACTTAAAGGAAGCTTATTGATTTTAAAACCATAGGGATTCGACAGGTATTAAATACCAATAAAGAAGTAATGCATTGCCCTAAGAAAAGATTTCAATTCATTGGAGAATCTATTACCAGCCATGGTTCGTCCAAGACTTGTGATTGAACCATCTTCATCTATGGCATCAATGAGATATAACTGCCTTAAGGCATCTTCCAAAGCCTCAGCTGCAGCCAAGAAAATTCAAGGTTTCACTAGTCAGATACTTATACAGAGTTACATCTCGCAAGAAAGGCATCAATATTCAGTAGACGGCAGATAAGAAATGCTTTCTTACAAGAAGGTGGATCAAGGAAGTCAAATTTGAGAATATCAATATCCGGCAGGTCTAATGATTTTAAATAGAGGACACTTCCCGCAAGGGAAGATCTCTGTATTTCAGGGACTGTAGCATCCAAAAAATCATCCTTGTAAGCCACAGAAGGGTACAGGCGGTAGCACTTTCCAGGACGTGTTCTTCCAGCTCTTCCTGCACGTTGATTAGCCTGCACTCTGAAATCAGGTGTGTTGTCTGAGAATAGGCATAACGAGGCAAGCAACATGAATCTAAAAACATACAATACAATTTATCAAGAACGAGTGCTAGCGTGGAAATTTTAAATTTGATTCACCAAGCAGACATGTACAGTAAACAGCAAATCACATCTTAAAAATAGAGCATCCAAATTATGCGAGAGAAAAGAGCAGATTCTTCAGGATTTATTTTACTAAGGCAGGGGAACAATGAAGAAGAACGATATACATATATGTATAGGCCACAAATTGGTTTCAGAAGCCAAAATTACTAGCACCATCCAAATGGAGCTATGATATCCATGTACAGGTGGATCAAGCGCCACAAGCAATTTTATTTCAGTGATTATAGGAGAAGAAAAGGTCATACTTGCTAATCTGAACAACGTCAAGAGAATACATGCCAGTTGATGGGTTGTACTGCCGTTGCTTCACAAAACCAGTATCAATGACATACCTGGAGTTCAAGTCACAACTTGTCAAAACTTACATCCAGAAAGACTCTTGATATGAAATCAAAAACTGGATAGAAACCTTCCCATAGACCATAACTAGAAGTACATAGCAACGATCTCCTAGAGATATTGTTAACAATTATATGGAATGTTGACATAACATGGGGACGAGAAATCAGGTCACATGACATTGACACTTCATTCTGTCATATCAGAATTTGGATGATCAAAGATTTGATGAATCTGACACTTGGACATATATCTACACCCATAATAGTCCAAGGTAGATTATGAATTATCGACTCCTCATAATGCAGCTACATATTTTATAGAAAGCAATGCAAAAATAATCAAAGAGCATCAGGAATCTTACACCACACCATCAACAGTCAAAGAAGTCTCAGCTATATTTGTAGCAACAATAAATCGACGACAATTGGGAGGTGGAGGACTGAATACACGGACCTACAGTGACAATCCAAGTGTAAGAGGATAATAGACAAAGAATAAAAAAGAAGAACATCAAACATTTGCTTAAAGAGACTAATTCATTTCAGAGAAAGCTGAAATAGAAGACCCATATCTTCATAACAGAGAGCAAAAACTATCAGAGAATAATGCTATATAATCACAAAATACAAGAAGAAATGAAAACCAAATGAAAAATATGCTGAAAAGTACGACACTGATAACTGACCAGCAGAAGTTGCAACGTCATGAAATCAACAAAAGATTTCTTGCAAAACAGGAATTTGATTAGTAAATCATCACCGAAGAATCAAGATCATTAAAGCTGTTAACCTATACTCAAATACTATAGTTACAGCACTTGATCAGTTACTTAACCTATATCATACTCAAATGCTACATTTACAGCACTTGATCAGATGGTATTTTCTGTAGATGAAGTAATATCAGCATGCATAAGGATGACAGCAAACTTAATCGCATGGAATAGAGGACCGGGGAGTTTTGAGTAAAAAATACTGAGGAATAACATCTAAAGAGCAATAAGAAACATAAAGATGCTGAAGGTTTTCATTCAAAAGATGAAAAATAGCGACTGATTGAGAAATAAAGACTAGCCTGCAACTCAGGAGGCAAAGATCCATGAAGAGGAAGAATTATAGCATCCATACAGGAACTTTCCTCCAGGTTTTGGATCCTCTCTTCCAATTTCAATACAAACTTCTCGATATCGTCCTACAGTGTCAAATATCTGTATCATAATAAATATATATATATATATGGGAACAGTATTGCATCATGGATGTGAGAATATAACATATTAGAAGACAAGAAAAAGATACAAACCTGTCCTGTCATGAAAATTAGGACATCACCCTCGGGTTCACGAACATGTATATCTACAAAACATGCAAGAACCATCTAAATGGAGAATCCTGATAGAAGCAAATGTGACAAGCAATGACGGGGCACCATAATGTGCCTCCTGCTTGATATGTAAAAAGTGACCGAAGCAACCAAGCCAGGATATTCATAACATAAAAGCAAAAGCTTACTCATACCAATAGCTTTTTGTAGAGAAGCTTCAATATAACTTTTGGGCCTTTCTGAGCTGTTTAGTATCTCAACGGGGAACAACTTCCCTGGGACATTGAGGATTGGGCAATTAGAGAAAAATCTGGATACCTTTTCACCATCAAGAGTAGCTGAAGTGATCAAAACTTTTAAATTGGATGCACGTAACTTAATCAATCGTTTCATCAATCCAAGCAATATATCCCTGAACAGATATATTTCGACATATCAGACTAATATATTTTACCAAGGGAAAAAAGAAAGTTAGCATGTGGAGAAAAAAAAAAAAAAAAAAAAGTAAAGGAAAAGGCTAAATTCCCTCAGACATGTGCATAGCAAAGGCCAAGTTAGACTAAGAAGTACCAATATTATTACATTAATTACAATAAGCAGAGGCAACTAATAATGAAATTTACGTGTTTAAGCTCCTCTCATGAGCTTCATCTAATATAATGACTGAATACTGGCTCAGCTCTGGATTGGAAAGACTTTCGCGAAGAAGAACTCCATCAGTGAGGTATCTGCACATCCAATTAGCCCATTAATATAAGAAATGTGACTAAATTCAAATTACTCACCTCATAAAATTTATTTCCAATAACATTACTTAATAAGTGTCTTCTCTGAAGTTCTATCTTCAAATCGTATGGCATAACCTACTTCCTCCCCAAGCTTAACATTGAGTTCTTGTGCAACGCGCCTATCAATGAAAAGGAAAGGGAAAATAAATTAGATACAAATGAGCATAGCACACCAGCAAGCAACCATACAAACATGTGAATTTTATAATTAACAATAATAAGAAACTTAGAAGTAGAGCATCGAAAATTGAAAAAATCCATGGTCTCTTTTCATGCAGAAACAGGATGTCATCCTTACCCAAAAAAGTACCTGATGGAACTTTGGAAAGTGATTGAGGTAACCATTTCTAGATTTTCTCTCCGGATGAATTTCTTACTTTAACTGATTAAACTTTTACAAGATTTAGTACAAGAACTAAATCCATTCTAAGTCTGTGATACATTTTCTTTTAAGTCATCCATAAACAATGCCAAACGATTATAAATACAACCGGACTACTCATTCCTAGCATATTCTTTTGGTTGATCGTTTTAATCTGTTTTCCATACAAACATCAGAAAATTTTACGTCACAAGCCTAAAGGCTTGTTCAACCTAAGGGAATGTCAGTCAACTGTTCAAGTCCAGGAAATTACCAGCGTTCAAGCTTTTTTCTCACAGCAGCTCTAAATTCAGAGTGCAGAGTTTTGCTCAGGTTGACTAGCACTTCATTTCAAGTACACCACTACATAAACAAACGAATAGCGTCTTACTCTAGAACAAACGAAATGCTGATAATCAGACGCCTCAAACAATCTACATGTAATTAGACAAGCAAATTCATATATAAATACAGCTTAATTGAACATTCAAGAACATTACCTAGATACTGAAACAGCAGCGACCCGACGCGGCTGAGTAACAGCAATGCAGCCGGATTTCGTATAAGCTCTTCTCTGAAGAATTTGAGAAAGTTGCGTGCTTTTTCCCGAACCAGTTTCTCCAATTATAACCACGACAGGATTTTTCTCCACTGTTTCTACAATTTTCTCTTCAAATTGGAGTATAGGCAATTGCACCATCGAAAGAACTGACGCAGATGCAAGTAATCACTGGGAATTTGCAATCAATTGAGCAATGTGAATATTAGAGATTTTGCTAGGGGTTTAGGCGATTTTGGGGGAAATTTGAAAAACCAGTTTTTCATGATTTAAAAAGTCGCTGTTTGATACCCGCACACAGATTAATCAAAATCGTGTAACAAAAGGACCCCCGCATGCGACTTATTATTAACTGGACTGAGTTCTTTCTTTTGTGGTTTGCATGTTCTACCCACGCTCATACCTTAAAATACCCAAATAAAAATATCATATATTTTATCCTACTCTAAAATATCCAAAAGATTAAGACCATACCCTATCTAACCCAAGATTCATTGGGTCTAATTTATTGAATTTGTATTTTTAATATATATACTAATTTTTTCAATATATACTAAAAATATTAGTTGGCATACAATAACAAAAAATAAAAATAAAAAAATTCCATGTTTAATTTAATTTAATCATTAAATTTAAATTAATTAACATTTATTTTTAATTTTTCATTTATTAATAAAAATTTTATTAACAAAATTTATTCATTAGCATAATTAATTTTATTAACTGTTTTTATAAAAAAAAAAATTATTTCACTATTAATTTTAATATTATTAATTTTTTTAATAAAAAATGTTCAACTGTTGCTATTGCTATTCCAATTTTTAAAAAAAAAAATATTATCCTAATATATTAACTTTATTAATTTAGTTTAATTTTTAATGAAGAAAATTATTTAATCATTACTGTTCATTCACATATTTGTAATTTTTATATATAAAAATTTTATCATTAATACAACTTTGATTTTGGGTAGACAATTTTTAGGTTCATAAATTAAATTTAAATATAAAGTAATAAATAATTTTTTGGTATGAGTATAGACCCTACCCCTACCCATTACCTTATCTTTAATAAGTATAGGTATGAGTATAAATATGATATATTGGGCATGAATAAAGTAACATCCTTCCAATTCACAGGCCTACCTTTGGGAACCAAAATGGGTTTTTTTTTCTTGTGCAGAAGTATATGAATTGGATCAGATAATAATCCAAACATGTTATTGATTTTCTCAATATTTCTATTATAATGACACACCCGACATAAGAGTACAATATATACTACCTTATTGCTTTATCCTTGGGATGCAATTGAGCTAGCTTTCTTAAGCACCCTTTCTCTGCACAGTGTAAACTGCCCCCTCAAACACACACTGACACACTACAACATCATTAGCACGCAGGCAAACTCACACAGAGGGGCAATGGTATTGTCTTTGAATTCCTAGCTTAAGAAAATTTGTATAATGAAAAATTTATGCATCCCCAGTGTTCCTTCCAAAGATAGCCTCCCGGGTCACCAGCCTTATTCCTCTCACCCACAGCTTGGCCATTTCCTTTCCCCCCTGGCAAGAAAAATGGATTTCTTTGTTCTTTGTAGTGACCACTCGAAAGACACCTGGATCATCAGCATCACTCTTCTTCCGGCGGTTCCATCTGAATGCTGAGCTTGGACGGGCCTCAGCCCCTCGACAGATCACGTTTCTCTTGCTTGATTTCCCCCAACGTAGCACACCTGCGGCCTCAACCATCATCAACATCTTCACATGGGGAGCGCCCTTGCCTGCTTTTGTGTGCTTCTTCACATGAGCCCCACTTAAGACAAGTCTTCTTGCAAGCTCGTCTAATATCACATGTTCCGCCTCATTTCCATCACCACCTTTCCTTGCCAGTGAAAGTGCAGTCTCATGCCTTGCATTCTTGATATTGCATTTTGCTCTGCATGAAATTAGAAGCTGACACATACTCCCATCACCTGACCTTGCTGCCAGCATAAGCGGAGTATATCCATCACGATCAAGAAGATTAACATCATAACCCTCGTTTGCCAATTTTTGAACTAAACCGAGGTTGCCAAGGCGTGCAGCAGAATGTAGAGAAGACGATCCACTAGAATTGCTATTCCCATTTGTGTAGGCGTATGCAGATAGTATCTTTGCAAATGCATCACTGTTTTGGTTTGCTTCTGCTAGGCTTATTGCTGTTTCGCCATACTTGTTATGCGTTTCCACATTAGCTCCGGCATTAACAAGCAACCTGAAAGTCTCAACATGACCACCTGCAGCAGCCACCATCACAGCTGAGAATCCGGTCTCATCTTTCTCATTGAGATTCAGATCTGGTTGTTTGATGAGTTTCTGTAAGGCCTCAACATCATTTGCTCGAGCTACAAATAACAAAGAAGAAAATATTTCAGGATTGCTAGATCGAGCTACTTTTCCAGCTTGAATAACATCCAGAACTGCTTGTTGGAAGCCAAGTGTCCACCGCACTGATCCAGCAATTGACATTGCACACTGACCAGAGGTATTAGACAAACCAAAATCAGCACCTGATGAAGCCAGAAGTTTAAGACACTCTTCGTGCTTATGTCTAGCACAAATCATTAGTGCAGTTTCACCAGATCCTGTTCTAGAGTTCAGATTACAGCCCCCATTGATCAGTAGGCGAAGAATTGTGGCCCACCCAAGTCGTGCAGCCAAGTGTATTGGGCGGAAGTCTGTCTGTTTAGTTGTTTGAACAGGGAATTCCATATCAGCACCCCAACTCAACAGCACCTCAACTGCTCTTGCATTGCCACACAGAATTGCGTGGTGGATGATTGTCCTCCCCAGATGAGGAATATTAGGAGAGAGATACTGAAGAAGCATGCGCAAGATAAAACCACTGGCTTCGAAATATTCCACAGCACACCAAGTGACACGATATGGCTCAGCCAATCCAGCACCTACACGGAACTCTTCTCCTGTAGTTACATCCCATGACCAAGCACCCAGCCTAACCTTGGTATCTGTTCTGCATCCAACCTATTTATCCACAACCACAAAATAAAATAACATTTAGACTATAAATGCAATATTCTGAAACTCATGCTGTTTTTATACAAGAGTTTGCAATCAACAAGAAGCTTGACACTGTTTTTGGGTATCTGTTATCTGTCTGCTATGTGCTAGAAATTTTGGAAGCTCTTAGTGATTACCTTTAACAGCAGCTGGACAACAGAGACCTGCCTAGTAACAATAGCTGCAACAAGTGCATTACAGTCAACATTAGCATGAAGAGATGGTTTGGAGGATTGCAGCAGTATCCTGGCATTTGCATTGGCATCCACTCCGTTCTGTATCAATTAAAATAGAAACTTAGAGAAACAAGAAAAGAAATTGGAAGTAGAAAAAAGACGCTGCTTGTTTGAAGATTCATTGATGCCTAAATTAAACCCATCGAAACTTTAATTATTCATTTTTGAACCCATTAAGTTATACAATTACTTTTCATTCTTTTACCTAATTATTTGACTGACGTTACCTTTCCGTTAGAGTTTAAAATTTAACACAAGCAAATCAAACAATAAAATCCAATTTTCACAAGCAAGGAGCCAAATGAGTAGAGAAGAAACAACAGAAAAATGCCGAGGAGCTAATTAAGCTGATTCTTGGAGATTCTCAGATGGCCAAATCTAGCTAGATTTGACGATTATCACCAATGTATATATATACAATTTTTACCACAGCAGATAATATTTGTTTAACTAGACATTAAATTTCCTATTGCAACTCTAAACTCGTTTTCTTATCGTCACAGCGGTTTCTTTACAATTCTTAGCTTGTTTATTTCTGAAACATTCGGCAATGGCTGAACCTAATTGCTAGGGCCTTCAGTTTTTAGTCATTCACTTCCAATGATTTTGTTTCTAGCTTCTTGAAGAATTCCATATAAAATCTCACATGAAAGAAGAAAACAAAAAGCGGTGGCATGGAGTACCTTTATGAGTGTTTCAACACAATCAACGAACCCCCTGCTGGATGCGGTGACAAGGGCATGCACCGCAACATGAGGGCGGATCATATCAGAGGCCATGAGCAGCTCAGCAGATCTGGCCTGCCCCACGTGGCATGCCTCCAACAAAGCCTCCTCGCATGCAGCCTGAGCTGACCCACCATTCAACAATATCCCCAACACCTCAATGTGCCCTTCCCTCACCGCCGCTGTGGTTGCATATCCTCGGAATAATTTTTGGTTAACATTAGCTCCAACATTCTGTCCTTCAAAAGAAACAACGAAATTTAATTGATTGCCATGGATCAAATATTCATACGCACAGAAAAATAATTTTTTTTTTTAAAAAGAACTATTTGCTAATCAGTATTTGCTAGTGACTGAGTAGCGATAATACCAAATAGTTTTCCAGCCACCAAATAACACTGGTTAATGCGTTTTCTTTCAGTGTTCGTATCCTACTAATACAAGACTATGTGCAAAATTGCGAAGGGTGACGCCCATAGCCCCATGAATTTTATTTTTTTCTTTATGAAAATGAAAAATTATGTTGCTTTCTAATTACTCGACTTCAAAAGGTAGAATGGACAAATTAGAGCCCTGTTATGATCAGATATCATCATGCATAAAACAATTCCAAATCCATTACCACGCTCCGAAGCAACAAGTTAGTAACTTAAAATACACTTTGAAACTTTTGGGCCTTGTTGGGCCTAAACAAAGACAAACAAGAAAGAATTATTTAATTCTCATAGCAATAATTGCTTGCCAATTTGAATTACAAATCAAGGTTTCAGCTCAGGAAAAAACTGGAGAAATTCAAATTCAACAGAAACCTACCCAATCTGCTAACAAATTACAATCTAATGCAGCACATCGATTTCGATTTTTGAAACGGACCAACAAATATCATATCCGTTGACACTATACAGAAGCATTAAGGCATTGATTAAAACTTAATAAAACAAACATGCAATCTTATACTTAAACGGGTGGAAGAACAGGAAATAAAAAAGTGGCCGACACATACCAACACATAAATAAGGAAAAGTTGCTACACAAGAAAATTAGAAAAACTCTTAAGTCTTACCACATTGCTCAATATATCATGTCACCCCAAAAACTCAGGCATGATAATATGAAAATGAGTCAAATCTTAGAGTTGATGAATAGAGAATGGGACATATATAGTAAACAATCCCACAACAAAAATACAGAATGAGAACAATGTAATAACCAAATTTTACAATTGATGAATAAAAAATAAGAATGTTACAGAGTAATTAAATGCGCAGCAGCTAGAGAATGTGAAAAAGGTATGTAGTAACAGCAAACACTGGCATTTTGGAAAAAATTATTTGCTGCCAAAATTACAAACTCTTCAAATCTTGCTGGGCGTTTCACTTTGAAACAACTGTACACATGCACGTAATGCATTTTACACAAACAATCACTCGGTCCACAAATATATGTGTCATTGTCTCGCCGTTCATGGTTATGTTTTATGCAATTTATTGAATATAGACTACTTAATACTAAGTAACATAACAAAAATACTTCATATAACCTGAAATAATACAAAAACTGTCAATATTAATTCAAATTTTAGTATAAAAAATAGAAACTTTTGATTTGGCACTGTATCAAATATAGGGAGGTAAATAGTATAGATTTTTGCACAAAAAAAAGAAAAAGAAAAACGGTAAAATCAAAAATTCAATATTATAATATTTAAGAAGACTGATCACCAGCAATTTTCGGACTAGCGCAATATTTCCGTTATGAGCTGCGAGGAAAAGAGCGGTGACGTCAGTCCTGAACTCCTCGAACTCGATATGAACCTCACTCGCCGACTCTCCGTTCAGCACAACCTCGGTTTTTCTGCATTTCAAGCAAACTGTTCCGATGAAATTGACGTCAACAGATGGATGAGAAACGAGCTCCAAAGCCAGCCGGAGATCATTGACGTGAGCCGCGTTGACGAGTTGCTGAGAAATCGGCTCGGCTTCGTACTCGGCGCGAAGCCTCACTGGAAAAACCTGTTGTTTCCTTCCAATCATGCACTGACCTCCGCCTCCGCTGCCGCCGCCGGCGGTGGTAGTGTTGGTGAACACTGTCGTCATTGATAACCGATCACACAATATCACATCAAATCTTCAACTGTGTGATGCTTTTCTGCAGTGTGTGTGTGTGTGTGCGCGCGCGCGCGCTCTTGCAGAGGAAGAGAAGCTTGAGGACGAGACGACGAAGGACGAAGAGAGAGAGTGGGAGTGTGGGGATAAATAAAAACCCGATTTAACCAAGTTTTCAAAATATCATTTTCATTTTAAATTTTATTTTGCTAATCTTGGAGTGATTAATTATGATATAAACGTATTCAATTTAAGGATGATTTAGTGATAATGACACCTGATGTTGCTCGCCTCTATTTACTTATTTTTTATTCTCTTTGTTTTGAAACAATCAAACTTGTTAATTGAATAATTAATCATATAAAGAAATAAAAGGTTGAAAGTCATTTTTTATCCCTCGGAAGATAAAAATACTTTGTCAATCGAAGTATGCCCAATAAATATGATTTTGAAACTTCAAAATTTTACTATTATATAATAATTTATTTCTTCTGTATGATTATAATTAATTAATTTTTTTATAATTATATTTTATTGATATAATAATAAATATGCATTTACACAATTAATTTTCGTCATTATGAAAATAGCTTATAAAAGCAAATGAATTGAGGAGACTTATGAAATATGAGTATATAAAAATTCTTTGCTCAAACTACATTGGGCACATACTCATAATAATTTAAAGGTCATATATATAAATATTTGCATTCCATAACTAATATTAAAGTAAATGTGATTATAAATGTTTATGCAATATCATCGAATTATCTAAATTGTATATATATATCATCAAGTGACACAACTTTATGCGCTTATTTTCCAATATCTTTGACCCCATTTTCTCCATTTAGCTTTTGCATCCTTCGTGTGCATTTTAATTGATCTGATTTATGTGAGCTTAACTCGTATAGAATTTTAGCTAAAAATATATATATTTATTTATATATATGCACTTTAAGAGCTTATTAAATTCAAAACATTTATCTTACACTTTATATGTGAAACTAATAATATTGAGTTAAAAACAACTCAATGGAACTGCAATACAAATTTCATTTCTTTTAAGTCTAAACCTAGTCAATCATAGGCTTTTAATGGCGTGTTAGGGGCATAAGAATCATCCACTCATTAGTGAATTAAATATGATTAACCGGCTAAGCAAAGATACGATGATGAAAGTGTTTTCCATTACCAGGCACCAAGGTTGGTTAGTTTTTTTCTTTTTAGCCGGATTTGGCCTGCAAAATCTCCAACTCCGAAAGCCATGCCCACGTCAAGAGGTTGTGGTCCAATGGCATAAATCTCCCACATAATATGAAAAGTCAGGAGTTCGAATCATAATGAACTCCTAATATATGTGTATGTATATAAATAATTAAAAAAAATTAATACCCACAAAAGCAATCAACTACACCCAAGGACCATGTATTAAAAAATTTATTGTCATCTTATATCATTATTTTTAATAGCAAATGGTGATCTTTTTAACCATGAAAAATCTCTATGTTAATGAACTCTAATAAACATACAATGTGTAATTATAATGTAAGTTAAAACATGTTAACTAATTATACAAAATTTATTATGCTAATACATTCATTGTTCACATTTATCGATTTCTAACATGTCTAATCCCAGTGTCGTATTATCAAAATATTCAGTAAATAATAAGTTAATTCCAACTTGAGTTTACGTTTATCTTTTTAAGAGTAATCATATTTGATATAGGATGGCCCAAAATGGCCCAAATCGGCAAGGCCCAACACCCAATTAACAGCCCAGGACCCAAGTGACTCGTCGACCTTGTTTGACCAATCCACAAGGCGCTACGTCGACCCTATTCGACCAATCCACAAGGCGCTCCATGGCCCTCGGAGCTGCCACTCCTCTCGTCGATTCTCATGTTGAGCCCTGCACAGTATTCTGCCACCACAGTAAATGTGTCGACTGGCAACACGCCTCCGCATTAATGGCGCATGCCCTCCCCTCACCGTCTGACACAGCAGACACCGCAACAGTGTACCATCTTGTCCTGCAGCGTAAAAGGACATCCAGCTGGCAATATTCAAACGGGGGAATTGATCAATTACCCCCGGTAGGAGGCTAGAGGTCCCTAGGGTAAGCCAAGGGCTTCCCTGACATTTCCTACACATGGGAGAATATAAAAACCCCTCAACCTTGCATCTCACAGGTATGCACATATTCACTAAAAAGCCCCTACATTCCGCTGCTCGATTAAGAAGGTTGAATATATACTGACTTGAGCGTCGGAGGGCCTAAGTCGAGGGCCACTCAGCTAGCCTAACGTTTGCCGTGATTGCAGGATTCCAATCACAAATCAATCCAGAAGATCAATACCCCGGATCCGTATCCATTATCGAAATCGAACCCTCATCAATATTGAAGTGGAATTATATTTATAAACCGTTGAATCTTAAAAGATAAATATCATATGGTCCAACAATCATTCAAAAGTAACGACAAGATAAATAGTTTCATTTATTCATTTTTGAGTAATGTTGTTATATTTCCTTATCTTCATACCATATTTTTTACTATCTACTTTATCGAAATTTACTTTACTAACTTGAACATTGGAAAATATCGTTGAGTAACTTTTCGCAGCCTTATCTTTGTTTTAAGGTTCAATGTCGATCAAATGGATCGGATCCAAAATTTCAATCCGAATTAAAAGATAAATTCAAATGGATCGATCCGAAATTTTGATTCAAATTCGAGAAAAAGAGAGAGATCCAAATTAAATTGGGCCCGTATGTCCACACTATCAAAAAATACGAACAGGGTCCAGCCCAATTAATTCTAACATGGCCCAACTCTCTTTGAGATCATGTGATGCCGCATAAGCTCCACGATATCTCCACGTGTCCACTTTTTTTGTCACATCTAAAGCCTTATACTACGCACCGTCAGATTCTCATACTGGTCAAATCGAACGAAAGGCTCTCATCCTCACCGTTTATCGTTTCTACCGCACCCGCGACTACCGTAGGCTTACCCTCACTCAGCATTATTCAGCTTGTTGTCTCCTTGTACTTCTCCCTAATCTCTCTGTCTCCGTCTCTCTGAAGAACTAATATTCGGCTGAATCACCGGTTCATCACATCTCTTCTGGTCGTACAACTTTTGATGCCCTCATGGTACGCGTTGTTATCTGAATCGAAATCTTTGTTTTTCTTTTTTTGTTCGTTTGCTTTTGCTTTTGCTTTTTTTCTTATGCCTATCTGGTGGAAGTGTAAAGTTTGGATCTTGCTTATAGAATCAACTGAAAATGTTAAATTTGTGATTGATTTATTTGTTTCTGGAGCTGAATATTTGAACCCCTAACTTTCTATTGTAAATAAATGCTGGTTTTTTAGGGTTCCTGTCGTGAGTACATTATTAGATTTTGGGAAAAAGAATTATCTTTATCGGTGGAAAGGGAGCGAACCGCAGTCTCTAATCTGGGTGCATTTCCTTCTGAGTTTTTTTGGTGTTCCATTGATTATCTGAAAATTGGTAATTTCTGAGTTTAGATGGGTAACTATGAAATTTTTAGTGAACTTCAAATGTTTAGCTAAAGAATGAGAATTTCTGGAAATAGTTTTGTACATTGATTATGAATAGGTCACCATGGAATTTAATTCAGTTGTTCTCCAGGAAACGAATAGTTCAAAAATGAGGGTGACAAAGGGCTTGAGTGTTCTTGTTGGCAGAGGTTGAAAATCAGACTGATTAACTCTCTCTACACATGACTGATATTTTTATGCCACAGTAAAATCTGGGGCAAATATGATAACTTCATGTGTTTAGATTGTTCAAGAGTATGATATTCTGTGATAAGGGCTACCCATTATGCTCGCATCTGGTAGGTTGAGCCTGCTTCCTCCGCCCTTTCCCTATTCTAGGTCTCATCCGCTTGTGACTCTGATAGATTATTCCTAAAAATTTGCTCAAGAACTTATTATTCCCATTTGTGTATTAAAATTGTGAGGGATGACAAGGATTTACATTCTAAAAACCTTACGCATGCCGTCCCCATAGGTCACTTGTTTTAAGTTTATACAGGCGTATTGATTTTATTTTCCTGAGGCTGAATTAGATGACAACGGTAACACTTATCCTTGAAGTTCTTAAATCTTTGGCTTCTCATATATGAGGGCCTGCCTTTTTAGTAAATTTAGTGCGACCACAAAATTTCTCCTATATTAATTGAAGCTTTGAGGATTGGTTATCTACTATGAAGCTGTGCAGTATTCTTGTCTCTACACATGCCTGGTATTGATTTTTGGGGGTTTGGAAATGGATGGAAGTTCCATGTACTTAATGACCTGAACCAAAAACTTGCCATATTATCATTTTATTTAATGTTTTAACAGGCACCCATAAAGGGTATTCTGTCTCTACAAAGGACTGCTTTGGTTCAGCGCTCCGGTGAGAACTGGGGCCTAGTAAGGAGATTATTCAGCACCCAGGCTGCAACAACTTCTGCCAGCCCGCAGCCTCCACCCCCTCCGCCACCTCCAGAGAAGACCCACTTTGGAGGCCTTAAAGATGAGGATCGCATTTTCACAAACCTATATGGGCTGCATGACCCCTTTCTCAAAGGTGCCATGAAACGTGGAGATTGGTACAGGACAAAAGACCTAGTCATTAAGGGATCTGATTGGATTGTTAATGAGATGAAGAAGTCTGGTCTTCGAGGGCGTGGTGGTGCTGGTTTTCCATCTGGTCTTAAGTGGTCCTTTATGCCAAAGGCATCTGATGGTCGTCCTTCATATCTTGTCGTTAATGCTGATGAAAGTGAACCTGGAACATGTAAAGATAGAGAAATTATGCGCCATGATCCGCATAAATTACTAGAAGGTTGTCTAATAGCTGGAGTAGGAATGAGGGCACGAGCTGCATATATCTATATTCGCGGTGAGTATGTGAATGAAAGAAAGAACCTCGAGAAAGCCAGGCGAGAAGCTTATGAAGCTGGATTGTTAGGCAAGAATGCGTGTGGATCAGGTTATGATTTTGATGTGCATATCCACTTTGGTGCTGGGGCTTATATATGTGGTGAAGAGACAGCTCTTCTAGAGAGCCTTGAGGGTAAGCAAGGAAAACCTAGATTGAAGCCTCCTTTTCCAGCCAATGCAGGGCTATATGGTTGCCCAACAACTGTGACAAATGTTGAAACTGTGGCTGTTTCACCCACCATACTAAGGCGTGGACCGGAATGGTTCGCTAGTTTTGGAAGGAAAAACAATTCTGGAACAAAGCTATTTTGTATCTCAGGCCACGTAAACAAGCCTTGCACTGTTGAAGAGGAGATGAGTATACCATTGAAAGAGCTTATAGAAAGACACTGTGGTGGTGTCCGTGGTGGATGGGATAATTTACTTGCTATTATACCAGGTGGTTCATCTGTTCCATTAATTCCCAAGAACATATGTGAAGATGTGCTCATGGATTTTGATGCGCTTAAGGCTGTGCAGTCAGGATTAGGAACTGCTGCTGTCTGCGTGATGGATAAGTCCACTGATGTTGTGGATGCTATTGCAAGACTTTCTTACTTCTACAAGCATGAGAGTTGTGGGCAGTGTACACCTTGCCGAGAAGGTACCGGATGGCTCTGGATGATTATGGAGAGAATGAAGGTGGGAAATGCAAAGTTGGAGGAGATTGACATGCTTCAGGAGGTGACCAAGCAGATTGAAGGACACACAATCTGTGCCTTGGGTGATGCTGCTGCTTGGCCAGTTCAGGGGCTTATAAGGCACTTTAGACCAGAGCTTGAAAGGAGGATCAGGGAGCGGGCAGATAGAGAGTTACAACAGGCTGCTGCTGCTTGATTCTTCTATAAAGGTTGGTGCTAAACTAGAGTTTCAAATATTGATTTCTGTTCTTAGTGGAGGTACATTTGCTCAGGGGTCAATGGGTAGTTTGGTTATATTTCTCTCATTTAATGCATTTGCAATCCCTGCCTATATTTGAAACGGTTTAATATGCTTAATTCACGAGAGTTTCTTATCATCCATATAAAGAACATGGGATAGTTTCTTTATAATAATTTAGTATATGCCTATATTTGGAAGTCTCTTAGATCAAGTGTCACAGTAATTTCCTTGGGTTTTCCCTTGAATCTGAATTCAGCTACCTATGATCTTTGACATATTGGTGCAATTAAGAGGGTATTTGGCTGAGCTAACTTATTTTCTTGCTCCTGTTCTGTCATGAGCAACCTTAAACTTCTCATCCCATAACGAATGCAGTTTTCTGGTTTGTAGGGAAATGCATTTGCTGTTAGGCCCAGTTGAATAAAAGTTGATTTAAAGTGGAGAGACATCTTCAGAATGCCATCCATCCATCCTTCCAGCACCATGTTCAATTTTCAGTGGTTGTATCAGCATATGACTGCATTAAGATTTTACATTGATGCGGCAGAACTCTGCCATCTTGTTTTTAAGCCTCTTAAAGGCATATTTAGGATGATTTTCATCCTGCAAGATTTTTATCGTTTACAAAACCTTTGGAATCAGTTTGTCTATCTGTAACTTGATCAATAATTTTAACAGCATCTTGATGTCTTAGTTCTGGACCATTGGCTGGTCAAAATCCAACATGCCCAAATATATATATATATATATATATATATATTTCTTTTTTTTTTTTTCTGATTATTGTTAATAACATTGGCTGGAAGTCTGGTGCATATGCAAATGGATCTATTCCAATCTTAAACCGTACCAATGTTAGGTATTTTCCTACATAAATTCCTTCAATTTTCAGACAGTCGTGTAGTTCTTATTGCGAAGGTTGAAGATCACCTTATTGCATATATATATATATATATATATTATTTATATATGCATAAATCATAAGTTCATTTGAATCCCCTCATACTTTATTTATGTATGAGATTAATGTAATCGAGTCCAAGTTTTAATATTGAGGTGATCATTAATCAGATATAAAATGTGTTCTACACACACATACATACTTGGAAAAGGATGTGGTAATGTAAGTCCAATTTGAATCATCCAATCCCAAAGTCAATTTGTGCAAACAAATGAAAATTAATTCTACCCAACTACCAAGATATAACTAGCAATGCAAAATTTTCATGTGAGCATGCGTTTCCATTTAAATTTAGCAAGAAACATCATATAATAAATAATTAAAAAAATACAATAAATATATAGCTAAAACTTAGGTAGTGTTTATCGGAAGGGTGTTTGACTGCTTTCGAAGCTTGACTTGCTTCGATGAGATTATCTAATTTGACTTTGACAAATCATGTGTTCCAGCAGACTCTATCCAAGTCCGAGGCAATATGGGAAGCTAAAGAAGACTTGTGGTGGTTTCAAGATTTTCTCCAGTACTATGATACAACAAGAGCATTGCCAATTTGGGTGGGGGAGGATGACATGTCTTGGCAAAAAACGCTGCGAAGAACCAAAATGCCAAAGGTTAAGGATTGTCTTGCAAGTCTCTGGAATATTGTACACACTTGTAGAAACTAGTAGGAATTGTATAGAAAATTCTAAAATAGGTTTATGGAAAAATTCAGTTCTAGAAAACTTCTAGAGATATAATTTAGACCGTAAAATTAAATCAATCGCTACTGTCCATTTGAGACCTAGAAGTATAAATAGATGTAGGACTTCATTTGTAACCATCCAAAAAATAAATTAAAGTTAAGTAATAGAAATCCACTAGAGCTTATTTCTTTAAACATTTAGCCAACTCACTTCACATGAGAGCACTTAAAAAGGAAGGCTGACTTAGCTAGCGTCTTAGGGCGTAAACGAGAAGTTAAGTGCCACATAGGAGCTCCACCTCTTGAATGGATGGTGGAAATCAATTTAATCCTATAATCAAAGTTATATTTCTAAAATATTCCTTGGACTAAAATTTTATAGAAACCTACTCGAAAAATTTCCTTACAATTCTACAAGTATCTACAATACTTTAGAAAGTATTTGGATATTACTTAAGCTCCTATCCTGCTTTCTTGCAAGTGTCTTCAGAGAAGTATCTACAATAATTTAGAACTTCAGAGAAGATACATTTTCTTTTAAGCCATCCATAAAACAATGCCAAACGATTATGTATACAATCGGACTACTCATTCCTTACATATTCCTTTGGTTGATCGTTTTTATTTGTTTTCCATACAAATATCAGAAAATTTTAGATCACATGCCTAAATGCTTGTCCCACCTCCAATCAAATGCCATTCAATTGTTCAAGTCCAGGAAATTACCTGCAGATTGATTAGCACTTCATTACAAGTACACTACTACATGAACAAACGAAATACTGATAATCAAATGCCTCAAACCATCTCCTGGTCAATTTTCCCTTTTGAATATATATGTATAGGAAGTTCACAGATAGGTAAGGAGGCTTTGGCCGGTTTTTGTGCCTTGCTAATATTTTGCACAGCATCATTTGGTAATGATGTTAGGGAAATTGGGCAGTAAATCTCATGTATCTTCACCTCAACATCATTGTATTTTGACTTTTGATTGACTAATATACTGGTTGAGGTTCAATGCCTCAAACCATCTGCTCAAAGCAACCAATTTAAAATTATATTTTTAAGGAGAGTTTTTTTTTTTTTTTTTTTCAAATTCAGAATCTGGAGGATAAATATGCACAACGGCTCTTATTTTGATGTTTGGGAAAGTTTTCTTTTAGATTTTCAACACGAAAGAGGGAAAAGGGGGGAAATGAAAAATGAAAAAAGAAAAGAAAAGAAAAGAAATTTTCTTTAAAATTCAAAGAATTGTGCACACCCCCACCCCCACCCCCATTTTAGTATATTTTTATTTTATTCTAAAGATTTATTACACCTCTTTATTTTCAAAAGCAAATCAAAGTAATTGCATCTTTCATGTGAAACCTCCATTGCTTCCACTTACATCTCTTCCAATTTTCCGTGCAAATTCTTCATCAAATATAACCTTTAGAAACATCACACATTCTCCAATAAGCAGGAGAAGATGAAAAAGTAAATACTACTCTAGGGGACAAACAAAAGACAATATTAACTAATATTTATTCCACTCCTCCATTGTAGATAAAAAAGTGGAAATCGAGAAAATTAAATGAATAAAAAAGGAGACATTGAGTGTATTGTTTGCTCATAGAATATTATTACACAAAATAATTAACACTGAATATTCAATTTAACATATAATTTGCATCGAGAAAATATTTTATTTTTTATAAATTACATTGATTTATGTCTTTTGTTTAAGTTATATCCACACATACTAAAACCTCACTTGCTTCGAATTATCACCTCACATTTTATATACAAAATTAATGTCATTAGGTCATGTAACTGCTCAAACACTTAACATTTGTTTGTAATTGGAACTTTTTCATTTTATCCTATCTCATTACTCTAAAAGAAAAGAAAAAAGAAAAATATATCAAATAACTTATTATCTCCGTGTATTAGTCAATAATTGCGGTGGTTATTATAATAAGATATAATCACATAATAATAACGCCAATGTAAACTATGCTACAGAGAGAGAGAGACTTAGAAAAATATGGAATAACAAAAGTCCAAGTTCAACACACGGTTTTCTTTTCTATTGTAAGTTGGTCAATGGCCAACAATAATTGGTCATTTATTATGGTATTCTGAGAGCAGTTAACTTAGATTTGTGCCGTACGAGACAAGAACTCCACACAGTTAAGGAGCTCAAACCAGTGGACTTCTACGCTCAAACTGTACCATGTTCTTCCTGTTCTTCTTATTCTTCTGAATTTTCAACTTTTACTTTTCATTTTACCTTCTATCCTTGTTAAGAGACGATAACTTTCTCCACGAACAAACAAGGAATCCCATCTGCAGGATAATAAGATAAAGGCTGAGAAGTATTCCAGGAGGGCAGAATCCCATGATTGCTTCATTCCTTTATCCAGGTAAAAGGTTTCACTTTTCCTCAAATATCTTTTTTTCTTGGGCCTTTTTTCTTCTGGGCCATATGACTGAGATGATTTAGTGCTGATATTCATGCAATTCTACGATTTATGAATTTTCTTATCTCGTAGCTAGATGAGTAATTGCTTATCCCTTTAGTTCTTTCTTCTTTAAAGAAAGATCTTTTCTTTTTTTTTTTTTTAATTCTTGGGTGATGGCTGGATGAACATCACTTGTTTCTCTATGTGCTTGACAAAATGCAGTAATCTGTTTCATAAGACATGGTGTTTTCTCCTGTAAATCATTGTGTTCTTGTTAATAGAATTAACAAAAGTTTGATTTTCTGGCTTAGATTCAGCTTAATCAGAGACAGGCAGCGCCAGCTCTTGATAGTTTTCTGAAGCTATGGTTCTAGGATTTAGGTCAAAACACAGAAGGGGTGCTTCTGTTAATGTTAATTACATTGTCCATATACAGGAGATTAGGCCTTGGCCTCCATCAGAATCTCTGAGGTCTATTCAAACCTTGTTGCTTCAATGGGAAAATGGTAATCAGTATTCTGGGTCCTTTCTTTCTGCTGCCCAAGAATCCAAAATTGTCATCAATGAGTCTTTCAAGCTTCCCTTAACTCTTTACCAAGATAAGAAGGCCCATGATAAATTTCAGAAGAATTGTTTAGAGTTTAGCTTGTATGCGCCGCGTAAGGATAAGGCAAAAGGACAACTCCTGGGGACAGCTATACTAAACCTAGCAGATTATGGAGTAATAGAGAATATCTTAAGCATTAATGTTTCAGTGAACCTCAAGAAGAGTTCGAATACCTCTGTGCAACCGGCTTTGTTAATTAGTTTGGAGCCAGTTGGAAAGGGTAGCTCTAACTCATCACCTAATGTTGGCTTATCAAAGGAACCATCTCTGGATAATGATATTGATGACACTGAAATTGCCTCTTTTACGGATGATGATGTTTCTTTCCACTCATCAAGGACGGAAGGGTCATCGACCTTTGAGGCTGCAACTTCTTCACCATCACAAAATGAGAAGGTATGCAAGTTATTCACTGATGTCTATTTTGCTTTAGTTATATTCTTATCTTACTACATTTAGAAGGTTATTGGCATGAATATTTTCCCTTCACTCTGATTGTAACACAAAAGAACAATTTAAAGAAGAAAGAAAGAGATATGGATTTCTCAAATGATCTAAGTTTGGGAATATGCCATCTTTGGAGATTCCATATCAGGCACCCTTTTCTCCAGCCCCTATAGGAAGACTTGTAGTGTGTAATATTTTGTAGCTAAATGCAGAATGGCTATGGAAATGCCGGATTTGACCCAGAGGAAAACTGGAACCAACGGCCTTCATATACTGATGCATCATCAGATACTGGGAACGACATATCTGACAAGGTTTCTTCCTCCAAGTTATATGAGCAAAGCATGATATCTGTAGAGAAGAAATCTGACACCCCCTTCATTGCATCTTCTCCCTCATCCACAAGTGTTCAAGATATAAATGGGAAGCCCAACACTGTTGTAGCAAGTTTTACGCAGAGAAGTGTTTCCCATAACTCTGATGAAGTGATTGCCAACAGCAAGCATAAAACTACTGAAAACTCTCAACAATCTGTAGAAGAAAAAGCGTATGAAGGATTTGCACCTGAAGCTATTTCAGCAGATAATTATAGAAAAAACGCTGATAACTCTGTGTCTGGCATCTCTCTTTACTCCCATGCTTCTCAAGAAAAAGAGTTGCAACCAGAAGTTGAAAACACACAACAATCTGTAGAAGAAAAATCCTTTGAAGGATTTGCACCTGAAGCTATGTCAGCTGATAATTTTAGGAAAAATTGCAATAACTCCAACTCTGCCATCTCACTGTACTCCCATGCTTCTGAAGAAAAAGAGTTGCAACCAGAAGTTGAAAACACTCGACAATCTGTGAATGGAAAATCCTTTGAAATATTTGCACCAGAAGCTATGCCAGCCGTTCATTATAGAAAAAATGCCAATGACTCTGAGTCTGCCATCTCTGTTTACTCCCATGCTTCTCAAGAAAAAGAGTTGCCACCAGATATTGAAAACACTCAACAGTCTATAGAAGAAAAATCATATGAAGGATTTGCACCTAAAGCTATGGCAGCTGATAATTCTAGAAATAATGCTGATAGCTCCAACTCCAACATCTCTCCATACTCCCATGCTTCTCAAGAAAAAGAGTTGCAGCCAGAAGATGTGCAAACGAATGATGCATATGTCAGTCTGGTGAATGTTGAGGGGACGAAAGAACTAAAAGGTAGTGGACCCAATGACCAAATCATGGAGGATATGAGACATTTTCCAAAAAATGAATTATTGGGCAAATTATCAGAAGATGCTAGTAGAGAGCAGGAATCAATGTTGAGTATGCAAGCACCAGCAATCCCACTATCTGGCAATAGAAAAGCTCAGCTGGATATACCTGAAGACTATCGAAAGAAAGTTGAACTTGGGACTCTAATTGAAAGAAAAGAACCAGAGGCTGAAGTATCTGACCATAAAGATGAATGGAAAGCTAGAGCTGAGATGCTTGAAGAAGAATTGAGGGAAGCAGCAGCTGTTGAGATTGGATTATATTCCATAGTAGCTGAACATGCAAGTTCAGGAAATAAGGTCCATGCTCCAGCTCGACGACTCTCCAGATTCTATTCTAATGCTTGCAAAGGAGGGTCGCAAGGTAAACGGGCAAGTGCAGCAAGAGCTGCTGTATCTGGATTAGTCTTGGTTTCTAAATCTTGTGGAAATGATGTCCCAAGGTAAGTTCAGCTTGTGTCTCTAATTTGAAAATTTTCTGATGTGACTTCACTGATTTGCCTCTCAATCATGCCAAAAATCTCACTTATTTAGAAGATATTCTCTTACAGGTTGACCTTCTGGTTATCAAATGCAATAATGTTGAGGGCCATTGTCAGCCAGATTGCTGCAGAATGGCCATATTCTATTGGACCAGAACAAAAAACTAACAGCACTGGATCTGAATTGACGGGAAGATTTCAACACAAATGGCCAGAGTCCTCTCATGTGGAAGGAGAGCAATCTAAGACAATTGATGAATCAGATGATAGGGAAGATGTCTTGACATTTATTATTGCACTGGAAAAAGTTGAATCTTGGCTCTTTTCTCGAATTGTTGAGTCTGTATGGTGGCAGGTTGTTCTCAACTCTATTTTTTCTTCACGTGACTAATTTCTTGTTTAAAGGAGTGTTTGCAACAAGTTTAAGAAAGTGTTTTTCAACTTTTAGCTGAATTTTGACTATGTGGAGTGTTTGGAAGTACTGTTTCTACTTTTGGTTCTCTAGAGTTATAAGTGAAAAAAAAAAAAAGTTAAAAAGCTAAAAGATGACTTGTGCAGCTTCTTTGTACTTTTAACTATGGTGCTTCTTTGAAGTTGTTGTAGACACTATCTTAGTTATACAGTTCCCAGACAAATTATGCTCATATTTGTTCTTCTTAACTGCAGACTTTTACACCACACATGCAGCCCACAGTTGCAAAAGGTAGTAGTGCAACCTCAGGCTCAGGTACAAAGAAAACCTGCGGAAGAAGAAACAGTTTGAGTAACCACGATCAGCGGAATTTCTCTATCGAGCTATGGAAGAAAGCATTCCAAGATGCCTGTGAAAGGCTTTGTCCAATCCGGGCAGGAGGGCATGAGTGTGGCTGCTTGTCTGTGCTCGTTAGACTGGTATACCTCATATTATGAACATTCTTAACATCCACGCATGACTATCACTTTAGTTAATATTAATATAGCTGTGTTTTTCAGGTAATGGAGCAGTTAATTAATAGGCTGGATGTGGCTATGTTTAATGCTATTCTACGTGAATCTTCCGAAGAAATGCCTACTGATCCTCTGTCTGATCCCATTACTGATTCTAAAGTCCTTCCGATCCCACCTGGGAAATCAAGCTTTGGGGCTGGTGTGGAATTAAAAAATTCTGTATGTACAGAAAAACATGGTCCTCAATTCACACATATTTCTGGACATCTTCCTGCAGTTAGTTCAAGGTTGTCTTAATTCTTTCAACTGTCTTGCAGATTGGGAACTGGTCCAGATGGCTTGCGGATCTCTTCGGCCTAGAAGACGACTCAACTGAGCATAGTGATACTTCTGGAGATGGCAAGAGACCGAAACCTTTCAAATCTTTCCATCTCCTCCATGCCTTGAGTGATCTCATGATGCTCCCTTTTGGAATGCTAGCCAATGCTTCTACCAGAAAAGAAGTGAGTCGCCATGAAATCAAATTGTTCGCTTATGACAACAGTCTTTTGCACAGTAGTATAACTTATTATTGGTTTACAATCAGGTTTGTCCAATGTTTGGTCCAACAATAATCAAAAGGGTTCTAAACAGTTTCGTCCCGGATGAATTCTGTCCAGATCCCATTCCACAATACATCATTGATTCCCTGGACACTGAGGTTAGTACTTTTTTAGTTAACTGAAAAACTCCATACAAATCCACCTTAGAATAAGTTTTTGTCCTAATTTAGCTGCCCTATCTTGATTTAGGAGGTTTCGGATTCTTCGGGAGATTTACTGACAAGCTTTCCCTGCACTGCAAGACCTACAAAATATTCACCTCCTCCTGCAGCTTTACTAACTTGTGTGGGAGAAATTGGCAGCCAAGTGCTTCAGAGTAGCAGATTATCAACACTCAAAAAATCATACAACAGCGATGATGAACTAGACGAGCTCGACTCGCCCTTGAATTCAATAATTCCCGATAGTTTCCAGGGTTCTGCTTTAGCAAAACTCGGCTTCTTATCAAAAGAAAAGGGTGGTAGAAGTGTTGTCCGGTATAAGCTGCTCCGGGAGATATGGAAAGACTATGAATAGTGCCATACCTTTTGGTCTGTAGATTTATGTATAGTCAACTGTCTATTCCTTTCATAACATGAAAGAATTTTAAGTAGTTGTAGTTCAAATTTCTGCGGGAGCGAATTTATGAGACGAATCGAGAATTCATGAGTGACCCCGTAAATGATTTGATATATTCATATATCAGATTATGTGATCTAGATTAACTTTTTGAGAATTTGAGTGTGCATAGAAGTGGTCATGGAATTTAATTACAAAGTAGCACCATGTGATGGAACTTGTTCTGAACAATGATCCACAATTTTGAGTACTCAGGTAATAATCATCTTTTCTTGCTCATAAAATGTTTCCCTTTCTTCCATCTCTTCCCTGAAAGAGAGGATATATAGGTGCTGGAGTGGTTTAGTCAATTGCAAGTGCGAACCATGAACTTTAGCAATTACTGTTTGATCATCTCTTGTTCCTGCAAAATTAAGATAGACATGCAATGTTGTTTGTTAAGATCATGGCAATACAACTGTGTCTGTGGGGGTTTCGTTTCTCTCAAGCATGTTTGGATGAGTACATATGCATGTTGAATGCATGCATGCATGCATATCTTCCAGGCCAGAAATAACAATCCCTACATACATGTCCCTAGAATGGAGTTTGACATGAGAATAAAGCGAAGAGCAAGAGAACTTACAGCTTTGACTGCAGACCACTGGAAGGGCTCTGTAGTGCATCATAGTGCCCATAACCATGATACAAAACACGAATGGGATTCTCCTTTCCATATTCTTGACCATATTCAGCTATAACCTTGAGGCAATTCTTCTTCTTATCCCACATGTGAACGGTTATTGGAACCCTGAAAAAATTTTCCTTAACAAAGTTTCTTATTTTTTGGGAATGTATGATTTTAATAGTTCAAGAAAGCCCAACTTTTGGCACAAATGTATCACAAGAAACTCTTATATAGAACCCTTTACAAAATTCAATAAGATTGTCTCTGTGTCTTGAATTAATGAAGATTAATCAAGATTTTTCAGAAACAACGGGAAAGAAAATTATAGAAAGCACATACTGTAGCACATGTGATGACATTAGTAGCTCCGGTTCCCCTCCCCATACATGGGGCTGTCGCATATGTGCAACGTAAGTATCAAAATCACCTTCAACAAACCTGAGACGACACAAAATTCGAGCTACCTGATTAATAACGAATGTAATGGCATGAAATGAAATTCACTCAAGGTACAACAAGCGCTGGACATTTTTCTAATGCATTTTGTTTACTAGCTTTGTATTTGAACTCTTGGTCTTATTCAGAGCTAAGTAGTAATAACATGATGTAAGGGACATGATGAAATACAATTTAGTAGTTCAAATTAATCTCTCCATCTTCTTAAGAGTAAACTAGAGAACACACATAACTAAATAGTGAAAAACTACTGAAATTAATCAGAGTTCCTCCAAAATCCCAGGAAACCCAACCAATCATACCATTCAGTATCTGCTCGCCTCTTGATAAATTCATCTGCAACCTGCATAACCAAATGATATCCCATGTATATCAATTAAGCATCTGAATTCCTTCTGTAACAGCAAAAGAGAACAGAAAAGATCTTTTACTGTTGCTCTAAGCTCATCAGCGAGTTCCTTCTCGCGGCTTTCACTTGGAGAGGGCTTTCCTGCTCTTAGACAGGCACCATGAACCACAGACCGAAACAGACATCGTCCATCGCCTGGTATCCCTGCAGCAAATATATCGATTGTGCCATCTAACACCTGGCGAGTAGGCTAAAAACTGAAAAAATTGGGAGCTAGAAAATACAAAGATTCTCATATTGACAAAAATCATCACAACGAAGTGAATTCCTAATATATGCACAAACTACTTGATATGGATGCTAGAATTTTCTTCTAAATTTCACCTAGCTATTCATGTATTAGCTTTGGAAAACTTTTGCTTAAACAGAAAGAACATGGAAAACAAGAAACAGCATAATAAATTCGCATACCTGAACCCAAATCCATGCTAAAACAATGAATATCAGAGAAGAAAGAAAAACAAAGTTTAAACCTGACCTTCAACGAACAGCAATTAATAACAAGCATAGTCTAATACAGTAAATACACACGCCAAAGAAAGTGTGAATCCGACGAAAAGAATAAACTTAACGTCACGAAATGATCTAAGCTTCAAACGAGCAACCTAATTATGGCGTCATCAATTACTACATTTTACGAAAAATATATCCAAAATACACCTCAAATCCAGCTGAAATGAGCACAATACAGCAGAAAAACAGGGGAAAAAATTGAAAGCATACGAATGGTCAGAAGATCGTTACCGAGCGAAAGGTCAGATTTAGGCGTGGACCATGAAGATTTTAACCATCGAAATGGCATATTAGATAAATAAATTTCCGTCTATTTTTTCTTTTCTTTCCGAATCAAAATTCTACGGCATTGTTTATTCTTACCTGTATATGATGATGATTCTATCTACGAAGGGAGTGGTAAATACGACGTCGCGGACTGTGAGCATAATGTCAGGTTCTAAAGTGGAGCATTCAATCATTATCATCATATGGAGAATCTAATTCGATCCACTGAAAAAATAAAGTGTTTTTCTTGTGGAGAAGATGAGCCAGCTTGACTCACTGAGTTTCTGACGAGTGGAGGGAGCTTGAAGTAAAGGTTGTGTCGCCATGACAGAAATGGGATGTCCTTAGAACAGGAAAAGCTCTGAAAGTTAGTTAATGGCTGGTATAAAGTTCATGTCAGACGTTGAATTTTACAGTTGCTCAATGGCTCGTAAATCGAGGTTGAAAAAGAAACCACATAAAATGACTCATCGCCCACCGTGGGGCTCGAACCCACGACCACAAGGTTAAGAGCCTTGCGCTCTACCGACTGAGCTAGACGGGCTTGTTGCTCATGTTGCAGAAGTAATTATGTTGAGTGGAAAATGAGGCGTGAAGTGCTATTCCTTTCTCTATGAACCAAGATTTAGAGAAACATATTAGTGGACTAATGGTTGAATCCAAACAATTTACACCTACTCTTGACTAAAAGTTGATTGAAAATCTACAGTTGATTTGTACTTGTATACATGAACCTATCCTACCCATTCTGCCATTCATTGTAGGGGCCTATACATCTCTCATGGAAGAGAATCGAAATAGAAGCAAAACCAAAATTCAGGTAGAAAATACAACTTTACACACTAACCAAGGATGTAAGAACAACTCTGCTTAACACTGGTACACAGAAAAACTCTTGGTCTTCAACCAAAAACTCCATGCCTTCCCTCCTTTTCTTCTTGAGGTCGAGTTGCACATCTGCTTTGAACCTTGAGTAGATAAGGCCACCTCACTACTCTCAGACCTCCGCCTAGTTGGACTAGGTGATGGATCACTCTGCCGCTGCTCCCGGAACAGCATGAGAAGCTTCTGGGCTTTCTGTTTTCCTCTTATGGTTCCGTTTACTGAAATCGACACCAAGGATGGTATTACCCCTTCTTGAAGGACCATTTGACTGCAGCTTTCACTTGCATTACATAATATTAGAAGACATGCTGCAGCTTGTTCTTGTTCAACAGGCTCACCAACATCCAAGATAGTAGCAAGCCCACTAACAAGGCCAGGAGCCATTATGATTTTGTCTCTTGCAGATTTACTTGAAGCGAGATAAATTAATACAGCAATGCATTTCTCCGTCCAAGTGTGGTTGTTGGGATGTGCGATCATAGTTTGGAGGGCATCAATGATGCCGGATGACAGAAGATGAGGAATATTGGTAGGATGACTGGAAATGTTATAGAGGGTGTGGAGTGCATCAAGCTTACTTTGTATGTCGTTCTCATGCTTAAGGACGCGGATCAAGAAAGGGACGGCCTCAGTAGTTCCAATAACAGGCTTGGCCTCCTCATGGCAGGAAATATTCAGGTAAAGGGCCGTTGCTACTCCAAATGAGTCATTATTACCAATCATTTTCTGCAGTATTGGAAGTACTCCTGATGCCAACATCAGTTTTTGGTTTCTGAAAAAACACAGGAAACAAAATATTATGGTATTGTTCATAAGGCTACAGAAACAACATTTATGCAATATACTAAAGTTCCATAGAAGCCACACGTCCCGAATGACACGATGCATCCACCGAAGACACACATAACATAGCAGTTTCACAATGAATATAATTATTTAACCATAACTTTTTCACCAGGAAAATTCCAATTTGTAAGATCAACAACAGAACTCATTTAGTAATTTAAAATCTGCTTAATTGTCTATGAGCCATTACGATTGCAGTTGCACGTCCATGTTGTGACAATAGGAGTGAAATACTCCAAACAACAGACACCCAACAGACAGCCCATGCTTTTTGTGTTCAAAAATACTAATTATAAGAATTCTTGAGACAAGTGGGAGACTTGCTATGAGAAAATATAACAATATCATGATTTTGTCATTAAAGTCACAAATGAGCAAAGCATGTGCAAGCTAAACACGGACATCATCAAACAGCAAAGAGAGAATTTAAAGGAACTCTAGAACGTGCACAGGTTTATATCTCAAGTGAAGTTACTAAGAGCTTGAAAATTCATAACATCAATCTTTGTTTACCTGTTATTATTTAAAGAAAGGTTGAACAGAGCCATCGCTCCAACTTCCTGAGCCTTCCCGTTCCTGGCAGAGACAGCAGACTCCAAGAAACACAACAATGGTTCCACAAACCCATTAGCCCCCATACAAATCCTGGCCTCTTCATCATCTTTTAGCAAGTGCCTTATTTGCTCTACCACTTTGCATTTCTTCATCAGGTCATCCTTCTTCTCCAAAATAGTCAAAAAATCCTCATACTGTTCAAAGGCATTAACTTCATAATCATCCTGCTGAGCAGAAACGGTTTCCTCTTCATATCCTTCATCCTCCTCAATAATACCACTGTCATTTGGAGGTACCACCTTAACACCCTTGAACTTGTACGACCCAATGCTTTCCATCGACTTTGAATTTGCAGAATCACTTTCTGACAAAACTAGCCTCCAATAGTTGAGATCAAGTGATGCTGGTGGTCCATCTGGAACAGGAATCCCATTCTGCTCACACCAACTAGCCACCAAACCCTTAACACAGTAATTGGGAGTCAAAGAAAGATGAGGGAGCTGCTGCTGAGTTTTAGGACAAGTATTGTGCCCATCACCAAACCATTTTTCAATGCACACCCTTTCATATGTCTGCCCAGAAGCAATAATAACTGGATCGTACATAAGTTGCAATGATATAGGACACCTTAGCTCTTCTGGGGGCACAGGAATCTGCTCTGATCTCCTGGAGTTTGGCTTGAAATTGCAGGAACAGAGTTTTGACATTTTCCGGTCAAAAGCACAACCATTGCGGCCAATTACACTACCATCCTCCAAAAATCCATGGATAGTGGGTGAGCAAGGTGTTGACCCCTGTGAGTCATTGTCATCAGAGAACTCACTCCTGAACAACTTTGAGTACTTTCTCATAAGATGCAGAAGATAAGCTATGATAGACTCCTTCCTTTTGTCTACTTCTGACCGGGCTCTTTCTGTGAGTTTCTTCAAAGCCCTTCTTTCCCGAAGTGCTGCTCTCGAATATGTGATACCCAGTTTAGAAGCAACCTGGTGAAAAGATTCAAGTTCATTGGAATTGCTGTTGAAGTTTCCCCCTTGCTGGAGCAATAAAATGATGTCATCACCAATTTGCTTCTCCACTGGGTCAAGTGAGAACTCAATCTTCCCTAGTTCACTTAAAATTTGAGCAATCTGGAAATAGAGGCACCGTCCAAAATCAGAATAACTTTAACGATGCAGCATAAATTTTCAAACAACTTTGTCATAAACAACCATAACTAGAAACTTAGAATTCACTTAACATGGGAAAAGGATCAACACAGAGCATTAAATTGTAGTCTTTTCAATGTATCTGGTGAATGGTTCGCAGATGGTAACAGACAGTGGTTATGTGAGTGGGTGGGGAACTTTTTTTATGTTTGGTTGGTTGGTTGGGGGGGGGGGGGGGTGTCGTGGAAGATGAAGTTAATTTAGGATGTAAAATACAGAAGGTTGCAGTTGTGTACTGTAATTGGTGGACAAAGAGTAGGAGTGTGCATCTAGTTCTGGTGCTTTTCTCATGTTTGATTCGCAGAAACTAACTTTTGAAATTTATATGAGTTTTACCTTCAAAATGCGAAACATGCAATCCAAAATTCAGGGAAAATGACAAAAAAGTTAAAAGTTTTGATAGGGTCAAACACCTACATATATTTAGATACCAGTTCCTATTTAGAAGGCAATATTATTATTATCTAGCAAAATTCAAGTTTTAAGAGATTGTTAGCTGAAGAACAAAAATTAGAAATACCTGAGCGCCAATGGCTTTAGGAACAACATCTTCAACCCGCTTTAAACTATCTGCGAGGGCACATCTTGCTTTTTCAAATTTCAAAACAACAGAGTCCCCAGTTATTGCCTAATGATCAAAACAAGTGATAAAAATAAGCCACCATTGCAAAGAGAGACAGAGTAGAGACCGGCAAGGAGGAAAAATAAAATGGGGACTTGCCCTAAATCTCAGTCAGAGATGCTTCCCATTGCAAACTACTCAACCAAGCCCCAAGTGGGGATATGCAACCACATCATGCATATTAATTGTATACGCTGATACACATATGTCAGTGCAATTTATGAAGATATGCTTGCATATAGCGTGTATGGAATTATACTAATTAAGGCAGAAAGCAAGAAGAAAGACATTGGTGATGGAAAACCTCAGGCCAGCTGTGGAATATAAGTATGATATTGAAAATTTTCATTGTGTCAAAATGAGAGACTAGGAGGTAGCAACCACCATTTCTGATTAGCTAAAGAGATTTTGTTTTTGTATGAACACTAAAACCCAAGAGAAGTAACAAAAGGGGTTGTCATACCAAGTAAAGTTTACTGCATTCTGCACAGTGTTGAAGAATATTCTTGGTCTTCTCAACTGCTATGTGTAAAGCACATAGTGCCTGGATGCCAGACGTGCTCCTTGGCCTAGCTGCTTCTAGCTCAGGAAATATCACCAAGACTTTCATATACAAAGAACATAGGCTCCTGCACATCTCATGATGTAACTGCACCAGCAACCATATCTTCATCAATCACTCAACTCATAGAAACTACGAGAACATCCTAGCAAAAATTTGTGGCATAATAGTCCACAATGACATAAATGAAACAACAAATCGAAATATTAAACCCAAGAATTTATGCAGAACCTAGCTCATATCTTAAGTCAATACTATAGCATCATTTTGCTAAGAAAGCATTGAAGCTTGCATAAAGAGCCAAATACAACTGTAAATTAGAAGGCCAATTTTAAATATCAATTTTGAACATTTAGATCTCAAGTCAAATTCTCCATGTGTCGCCTTTAGCAATATTTTCCAAACACCAAATAATTTGGATAGTGGAGCCACAAAACAAACAAGTCTCTGCATTTATGCATCCATACCTTTGGCTCACCAATGCAGAGCAAATTATCTTCAATCTCAGAGGTCTCCATGTATTGTTCGGCAAGGAAAAAAGCAGTGTGGGGGGCAGGGGGGTATAACAACCTGTAAAAGAGAAAAATCATCATCGAAAGCAAAATGAACTATTATAATAACCAAGCTGGATATTTGATAAATCCCTTTTTCTGTGACTAACTGATTATTTGAAATAGCAAGCAAATGATGACTATTCTTATTATTACCCTGTGTCAAATCAACTTCTTCTAATTAGCTCAGTGAAAAATAAATAAATAAATAACGATACGTAGCCATTAAACCTCTCTACAGAATAACTCACAAACAAGTGAATTACAATCTAGCAATTAGTCACATTGCGCGGAAACTAAAAATCTGCTATGGCAAATCGAGACTTCAAATGGAAATTCTTTTAAAAGCAAACAATAGGGGGGGAAACTAACTATGCGCACTTAAACAAGCACGGGAATATCAAATGAGAAATTCAACAACATATCCAAAAACATGACAAAACCATCACCTGACGGCTCTCCTTTTTCTCCTTTGCCAAGCAAACGATATACAGCTTCAGCTGCTAAATAGTCAAAAGCTTAGAACCAAATCATACATATTCTTTTCGAAAAATTCATGCAATGAAACATTAAAAAGAAAACAAGAAAACACTTTCACATAGCAACTGAAAACATACCAGAATTAAACGAGAATGATCCAAGGAGGAGGCTTCATCAATTTAACAAACTCGCACATAAAGAACTAAAATAATTTTCAAATCTCAATTTCTTCTCTCGGATTACAACATCTCCTTTAGCCAGAGAGAGGAGCAAAAGAGGATGAAGTAGCTGAGTGTGGTTTCACAGTGTGGGTGTGTAATTAATGGTGTGGGAATAATCAGGAAGAAATAATATTTTATGTGTGGAGGAATAAACAAAATATAATAAAATAAATAACAGTTTAGTTTCTTTATTTAGTTGATTTAATATAATAGGGCGGAAAGGATTTTCAACCCAGAGATTATTTTCCGGGGTTACCGGCCGACAGTTGCCTGTCATAAATATCACAACAATGCTGATTTTGACCCGTCAACGTCAATAAATTTTAATGGACAAAAATGCTCTATTCATTTTTATTATTTGATTTAAATAAAATAAGGAGCGAAAACTGAAAATCATGGGGGGAGTTTGGCTGTGTTTTCAAATTTAATTTTTATTTTAAATATTTTTAAAATATGAAAAATTAGTTAGAGTAAGGGTTCTCCATCAGTTTATTTTTGTTTTCTGGATCCATTTTTATTTTTACTAGAAAATAAAAATAGAGAGCCATCAATTTCTCCACTATTTTCACGTACATTTTCATTCTCAAAACATTATTCCAAACAAACTCTTATCAGGTGTTTGGTTTTATTTCCATGACTCATTTTCATTTTCAGCCATTTCTGAAAATTAGAAATGTAGTTATAATTTTGAAATGAAAATAAAAATGTGTTGGATGAATTGTTGGAAAGTAATTATTAGAATAGGTATATGGTTGAGAATACAATTGATTTATATTTTTTATGTTTAAAAAATTATTTTTAAAAATTTTATGTATATATTTTATTAATATTAAAATGATAGTGAATGTTTTATGTCAAATCAATTTTGAATTTGATTGATATGATAGTAGGATGATAGAGTGGGTTCAGAAAGAGTTTGAAAATGAAAATATAAATAGTTTGATTGAAAATAGGGAGACAATGATAGTTTTCATTTTTTATTTTCAGGTGAAAATGGAAAGGGGTGTTGGAAATGAAACAAAACACCCCGTAAACTCTTTCTATTTTCACTTTTCATTTTTTTCCTACTCATATTTGCATGACGTTTAATACAAAAATATTACATTTTCCAAATACAACTTATTTTTAACCCTACATAATCATTATATTTTAAACAAAACATCCGAACAACATTTCATTTTTAAAAATACTTTATAACTAATTTTCCACTATTCCTTTTCACCATAAAATAAAATACCTCCAGAAAACAAATCTAAACGACCTATAAATTAGTTGAAAATAGATTTGTATTTCGATAGTATGTTGGGAAAATAATGATTATATAGAATTTAGTAGGTTGTAGATGGAGATATATAGTAATAATAGAAAAGAGAGAAAAGATATATAAGTTATTGGAAGAAAATATATAAGTTATTGGAAAATATATTTTGATATGAAAATGAGTTGAAATATTAGTTAAAATAATAATAAGTTGTTGATAATTCATTTTCAAATAATAAAAACAGTTGAAAATGAAAATAAAACATAATCAAACCTATTGATATTTTTTAAAATTCGATTATCAATAGTAAATCAAATGTAATTGTCACTCTTGATGTGTAAGTAAAATTTTAAATTAATCAATGATATATAATGAGATTAATATTTATTTTATAAAGTTATTTGTATATATTTCTCATCTAAATTGTGCTCAAATGAATATCATAAGCTTTTCTAGTCTTATTAAGGTGTATCATATATGTCACTTATATTTTTTTAAGAAATAATTAAAATTGATTCTCCAACCACTTCTCACGGCATTCAAATATACGACCAATCTATTCTTAAGGATAGAAACTTACTACTAAATTATTCATTTACCTCAAATAAATATTAAAGTGGTGTCGTTCAACTAATTAATCAAATATCTTTCTTTAACAATAAAGGATTATGAATAATTTGCCAACTACCTTCTATAAGACTCAAACTTAGAACATATCTAATTACAATAATGGACGCTTATTTGATTTATAGTTATTGACTGTTTTGAATTAATGTTGAATATATATAAATCATAAAATTGAAAATAGTATGTGACATTCTTGATTTATTTTTCAATATATATGACATATGACGAGAGGAAAATAGTTCTTTATCTGTTTTTTTAAAACAAAAAATGGAGAAAACAGTCAAAAGCATTCAAGATTTATCTACAAACGCAATATGTATCACTGAAATTTCTCAATAAGATACAGATAAATGATTGACTTTCTTTCCTCATACAAAAGAATACTAAGGGCCCGTTATTTTTTGTTTTTTGAACCCATTTTCATTTTTTACTGAAAATAAAAGCAAATAGTCATCAATTTTTTCCCCATTTTTACATATATTTTTATTTTCAAAATTTTCTTTCAGATAAATTTTTACATTCTCTTTTTATTTTTACTTTTTATTAGTTTTCATTTTTTCCCACTCACATTTATATGATTTTTAATATAAAATACTATATTTTTCAGATATAACTCATTTTTGTCCCTACATAGTCATTACATTTTAAACAAAACATTCAAATAACATTTCATTTTTAAAAACATATTTATAACTAATTTTTCACTATTTCTTTTCACCAAAAAATGAAAATGCTTTCAGAAAACAAATTCAAACGGACTATAACTTACATCAATACAAAACAAGATTTCTCACTGTCTTATCTCTTGGCATATTTTTCATATTTATACAGGGATTTTAATGTTTGAACAACCTAACCAGTTGGGACCAAAATTACTCGCCTCGCCATTTTCCTCATCAAACCTTATATACCACAGATCTGAAAGTTAGGTGACCATTCCGTACTAAGAATAGTTTGCAGACAAAAATTTTCAAAAAAAGAAAAAGAAAAAGAAAAAGTAAGAAAGAAAGGGCAAAAAAGAAAAAAGAGGGCATTTTTGTTTTTTTGGGGTTGATTGGCAGATTGTGCCTTAAAGTCTTCTTTGTCGGCATGCAAGTATGGCTCACTTAAATTCGTCAAAGGGGCGCACTGAAAAGAGCATATAATAATAAATATATATTTAGTTCAGATATAATGACTTGAAAAGAAATATAAATTAATAGCCAATAACAATTATAGATGAGTAGCATTTTCATATTTCTCTCATTTTCTGAAATTATATAATATAGATCTCATAGGTTAATGTAAAAGTATCTGATATATGTTTATATTTTTAATTAAAATAAATAAAAAATATTAATTTGAAATATTCAATATAGTCAAGCATATTATATATATATATATATATTTGATTTGGGGTTTCCTAACTATCCAAATAGGTCAAATATGGACTCAATTTCGTCTGTCTTCACATTGTCATATAAGTTAGATGGTGGAGTTTAAATATAACATACAAAAATACGATTAGGGTTCATTGAGGATATTACAGTACAAATCATTTGTTGCTTAAGTCAACAATTAATTTATAAGTCGAAGCCCATGTAGGCCTGCAAACGAGTTGAGCCAGATCACGAGCTTCGCGAGATGAGCTCGAACTTTACCTCGAGTTGATCTCTAGCCATTTTTATATAAGCTCGTGAGCTGGCTGATTTATATTTTTAATATTTTTTTAATATTATTAGTATATAATATATTTTATATATGAATATATATATAATATTAATAATATATATATCAAAAAAGAAAAATAATCTATTACTAAACTAAATTAAAAATAAAAATAAAAAATAAAACTAAAATATTTTAATCTATAAATATTAATCATTAAATATTTACCATTTTATTAAAAAAACTTGACCTCGAGCTCGAGCTTACAATATTTCATAATTATTTACAAATTCGAGCTTAGTCGAGTCGAGCTCGAGCCAATAAAATTTTTCTAAACTCGGCTCAGCTCATTTGCAGGGCTAAGCCCATGTATTCAAAGATTAATAAAGAAAAATGTACCTAAATCATGTGATCATATAATATTTATAACAATTGGTTGGTTTGACTGAATCGCATTATGCCTAAATGAACGTGTAAGATAATGCCACGTACATGTATTGAATGGATGGATCAAAGTCATATGCGGAACAAATTCAATCATACAAAAATACACAAATCTCTAAATTATTTTGATATTTTAACTATTTATAGAGCTAAAATCATAATCTTGATCTTGTACATATCAATATTCAAATTATTATTGACAGAAGGGAAATCGAAATCACTCATCTTCTTATCACAATCATTGCGCATTCCCAGAAATTCATAATTAGAATGGGGCCTTATCAATTTGATCATCTTTGACTTCAATTATATAATTATTAGACAAAAAATTCAAAAAAGAAAGAGAAATTTATGGCCCTAAGCTCCTAACATTCCAAGGTTTTGAACAATCATGCATTGTCCTTTTTGAATTCAATTACGTGACAAAGATTGCTGTCTCCACCTCACTCCAATCCCAAAGACATGAAAATGATCAGACAAGGGTTAGTTAAGGATAATTATTAAAAGAAAAGGTAAGAAAGGCAACCCCAGTCGACAGGCACGTCCTAATCCACGTTAGATCCTCTATTTCAGTTCATGTTTCATTTTCTATTCCAATATATTGTATATATATCAAGTGTATCTGATTCTCAATTAATTATTTTTATAAGAAAATATTTAATACACGTGTCATATATCCATATAATAGCATATAGAGGATCTAAACCAATCATAATCTTGAATAATATTTTGATTGTCGTCCAAACAAAAACACTGTTAGTGTATAACTCATCTTTTTCTTCTCGCCATCTTTAATAAAATTAAATCCACCACGATAAACAAATTTGTTGAAACTCAGGAGGATCTATTGCCGAAACAACAAAATAATAGTAAAGTAATTCGATGTAAAGTGACAACAAGATTTAACGTGGTTCGGCAATGTGCCTAATCCACCCGACAAAAAAAAGAAATTTTATTGATCTCAGATCAAAGTGCAAGTACAAACTTGAATCCCACAAGTCTCATGAAAACACCTAACACCCTCGTTCTAAATTCCGTCTTGAGAGAATTACTCAAAAGCAGTAAAGAAGCCATTGTGTTATGTTCGTGATACCTTTCTCGAAAGAAAAAAACTAATATTTATAGTCGAAAACCAAAGCCTAAGGCCAATGGGATTGCGTCACGCGCTGGGGCGCACAAAAGTTGCGCCCCGGCGAGCACAAAGCTGCTTCTGCCAAGAAAAACCCGAACATGAGCAGAAAGTTTGAGCCCCGGCGCAATGTTACTGTTCACTACACGCCGAGGCGCAAAAAACTTGCGCCAGGGCACACGACGCGTCTTTTTGCGCCCTTTTCTCCCCTGTACACGCCTTACCTCGCGCCCCGGTGCGCAGCATCCTTCCAACATGCGCCGGGGTGTGTTCTCAAGCCCATTTCGATTACTTTGCTTCGTTTCTCTCCGTTTCTTCCGTTCATTGTCAATTTTACCTCAAATTTCAAAGCAAAATCAACACAAATTATTTATAATGAAAAGAATGAGCTTCAAAAGAATGGTTTGAATTGTTACACAGTGACTAATGCAAAATTGAAAATTCTAAAAATTCCTTGCGAAGAAAATTAGAGATGTTTCATACGTTATTCATAATATATAAAAATATTAACGGAATTTCATATAGTTTAAAGAACATAATTTTGATGACAAAATGAAAAGACCTAAAATGTACAAAATTGCACCATAAGTGGTTCGACAAATTTGGATTCATCTAATTTCAATCCATGTGTTACGCCTTTTTACAATATGTATGAGATGCATCTGTCTAGAAATATCATCATCTATATTTAAAAAACCACATGCTTGGAATAAGCTTGTACAATTTGGGAAAGGGGTTTTAATTACTTTAAGGAAATTTTGCAAAGTAAATATTTAATTCAAAAATTTCTTGCTAATACTTACATCATAAAAAATATTTGCCTAATGGCTTGTAGTCCAAGTAGCATTTGTCTTCCATATTAAGAGTGGCATCTTGTGTTAGACCCGTAATTGGTGCATTGTGCACTTTTATGTGCGTGTATAATTTATAGTTTAATTTATTTGATCTGATACTATGAATTTTTTTAATTTGAAAATAAAAAAATATTGTTTTATTGAAAAGATAACATTCGCCATTTGTAATACTCTAATTGCATGCCACAACGGTAAGGTGGGGGCCTTATGATATTTGATTTTTAATGATGCAATTATAACTTCATGAATTTGGAATATCGATATAATAGTTAAGATGCATTCAATTTTTATTTTTTTAATAAAAAAAAGACAAAAATATTTATTGTTGATAAACTTACAAGACAGCCTTCCACTACGTATCCTAAAAATTAGTAAATTGGATCGTATTCGGGCATTATTTTGAGTTCAAATACCGAAGTATTTCAAATTATTGCTTCACATAGCCGTTGTTTAATTAAATTCGACTCATTAACCAAAGCCGTCGCTCATGTGTCCTAACCAATTTATGGCAGTGGGGACATTTTCTCATTATATAGCTGTTAATAGCCATATGTGTAATGTACATTCATTTGGTACTAGTGACCCCTTTGGAGGTAGGTTGCATGCACCTTCTTTCCATGATTGTATGTGTGTTTTTCCCCACCCTTTATTTTATTTTCACCATTAATTATTTCATGACGTATATGGAAAAATAAATTATTACATTTATTAAGTGGTTAGACATATATATACACACACAGGTAATACGTTAATACAGGTAAAAGGAATTATAGTTTTGTCCTAACCCAAGACCCTGCTTCTACCTCTATCAGAGATAGATAATATGAGTATGAAATTTTCTAAATAATTTGATTGAACTTTCTTTCTCACAGTCAGTTCGTTGACTTGCTTGTACTAAAGTGCTTGCTTTTGAAAGAAAGCGGTTTGATACTAACTACTTATCTGACTTACTATTTAACTTTGACTTTTTTATCAATTGAATTTAAGTATGCTGCAGTGAAAATTAGGCGATTTTTTGAGTGTACCATCGAATTTCAGGGTTCAATTCTCAACAGACGATGAAAGTTATTGAGTTGAAGTATAGCAAGGATAATGGGATTTTCGATGGAGTTGTAAAATGTTTAAAAATTGGAAAGAATACAAACAATGAAAGCACTTTATGAGTCGACACTGATGCTAAGATATCATTCATGTAAAATCTATATATATTTGCTTCATATTTACAATTGAAGTGATTCGTTCGGTACTTTTCAATTCAAATTTCTTATTTTATGTTATTTTATTTTGTTTGTAGTTACTCGTTTGCTTGTGTTGTTCTACAAATTCAAATTTTCTTATTTTTTCAATTCTCATTTCCTAGCCTGTAGTCTAGCCCACTAGACATAACTAGATGAGCCCATTGGGCCAGAACTAAGATCCAAACTAGATCAGAACAAAAGTCTTCCTAAAAATGTATTGGGCCGGTCCAATTGAGTTCCTATTTTGAGTCAAAATGAGCCCGGCCCAACATTTACACTCCCCCTAGCCTGTATTGCAGCGCAAGAAAACGTTTCCTTTTTCTTATTTACTTTGGCAGTTCCACAAGTTTTCTCCGATTAATTTTCTACATTTGCAATTTTTCTTCGTGAAGTCTGCAGAAATCAGGTAAATCGACGACTCATTGTGTTGATTTTACACCTGGTGAAGGACATTTGTATTCTTGATAAGACGCTAATTGCGATTAGGGTTTAAGCTCGTGTACCATTGGATCTAGTACTGCACTTTTGTTATAAATTTGTGGTGAACTTTTATCTGTTTCTGGATCGGACGAGTTATTGCGTCTTTAATCGAATTGAAAAGCAGAATTGAAGTCTGTTTATCTGTCCATTGGTTGTGCAAAAATATTGCTCTGTTCAATTTTGGAATATTTTGCTTTTTTGAAGTGCCATTTTAGCAGGTGCTTTTAGGCTAATAAATTTACGAGGTGTTGAGTTTGTGTTGCTTTCTATTTGCGCAAGAAACTATATTTCAGCTAAGAAATTTGAAAATAAGTATTAGTTTTGGGGCTTCTTGATTGTTTTCTATTTAAGGAGGCGACATAGCTAAGAAATTAACTAATTATTTAAGTTCGGGTTTGTTGATTATTTTCTTTTTGTGAAGGGAACGATGATGAAGATTGATTTTAGTGGGCTCGATCCCTCGGCTCCTGTTAAGGGAAACGCTGATGACATGCATAATGAGATTTTGGCTCCACCATCTTTTAAACTTCCCGTCACTGCTGACGTGAGCTTATTTTAGTTTGGTTTTTTATTAATCCCATTCTCTGAGTTTGCAGTGGCTAAGTTCCTATCTGTTTTTCCTTTTCTTCTTTTAGTTTGACGGGTTTCAGAAAGCAGCAGTACAGATGGTGAAGCCTGCAAAGGGAACAACAACTTTGGCTTTTATATTCAAAGAAGGTGTCATGGTTGCAGCTGATTCCCGAGCAAGCATGGGAGGATACATATGTGAGGATTTTTACATTATTAACTTAGTATTGGGTTACTCATGTGAATCTCTCATGCTGATGATAATTGTAAGGGATCCAACCATGAGAATGGCTGTTTATAGGATTGTCCATTTTCTGGGATGAGGTGTAGGCTTGCGTAGCTTTTGATCTGAGAATCTGAATAAGTCACATGCATCTGGAGATAAATAGTGAAATATCAACTCTATGCAGACTATCAAATAAGTTTTTAACCTGTAGACTGTTGGAGCTAGAAAGTTTAGTCCTAGATATTAGCATACCAGGTAGTACTTTATGTGGTGGAATGTTAAAGTTTTTCTGTCCTTTCATTTTTAACATCAAAGATTTTTCTGCACTGGTTTCCATGCGATTTTACAATATTTAGTAGTAAAGACATATGTAGCTGCTTGAAATTTGTGTATGCTTCATCTGTAGTTCCTAGTATTTAGGATATCTGCTTTAGCATGACTGCTAAAATCACCATGCTGCATTGTATCATATTTATTTGTGATGTTATTCTTTTCAAGGATGAGTGTTTTCATTTTGACTACACAGATGGAACATTATGCAAAATAGAATTTATGGACTTGGAATTAATTCGAAGTTCTTGTTGACTATTTTATAAGCTGTCTGCAAAAGGAGTTTGGCTTTGAAGTTTGAATTGAAGAAATTAGACTTAATTTAGAACAAGGTTGCAGAGGAATGGATCTCAGGAGCAAAATTCTAGGGTGTAATGCTATGATATCATTTGTTGCTTGTTAATAAGTTTGCAGCGCTGCATGCTTCAAGTTATTTAATGTGATGTACAATGATCTGTGTTTTCTTAAATAAAACGGATTTAGGTTTTCATCGTCAAGTTAGCTAATGACATTTTACTTGTAATACTCTGGAGTATGCTACCTACATTGCCGAATTATTTAATCTACCACCTTTTCACTCTCATGCCATGTTTATTGTTTGATGGATACGTATACATAAATCTGTATTTTGTGCCTTTGACAGCTTTGAGTTGGTTCTTTTTTGTGCCATGTGCACGAGTTGGAAGTACTGGTTCATTATTTTCTTTTGGTTCAGTTTGGAATAACCGAATAAGTCTTATCTATTTCTGATGTTATTAATTATTTATTTTACATAACAAGGCACATAAACTTAGATCCGATTAATTAAAATTTAAAGCTACATTGGTGTTACAATATTTTGTTATGAAATGTTGCCTCTAAATCCAAGCATTTTCATTAGTAATTTGTGTTTTCTTTTGATGTTATTTGGATCTCAATGTCAAAATGCCTGTATAATATTCATGTCAATATGGCAGCATCACAATCTGTGAAGAAAATTATTGAAATCAACCCATACATGCTTGGAACAATGGCTGGAGGAGCTGCTGACTGCCAGTTCTGGCACAGAAATCTAGGAATTAAGGTACTTAAATGGTATTATTGCCTCTAATCTCCATATAATTTTAGTTGTTTCTCAAACACATTTTAATGAGGACCTGCATGATATGTGCTGTTTACACTGGGCGCATGATGCAGTATAGATGCACACTTGATGCATCAATGCCCTTTTCTGTTTGGCGGTTGGGCTTCTGCTATATTGGAGCATGTGGCTTGAGATTTAAATTTTTCAGAGGCTGAATACATCCTCCCTATGTTTGACTGAAGTATAAATTTACAATGTTTATCTGCTTTTTTTTCCTAATAGAAAAAAGAACACCAATTAAGACGTGTAGGGAAAAGGTTTAGTATTTGTGGGATTGGAAGAAGTGCACATCCCTGCTTGATCTTTTGAAAAACTGCTTACTGGCTGGGTTTATATCATCCTAAACATATGTATGTATCTTTTGAGTTTCCTTGTATGGGATGCGAGATTCCTGTTTTAATATAGTATATCCTAATGAAAGTTTATGATTAAATCATTTTTTCATATATTCCAGTGTCGTTTACATGAACTGGCAAATAAGAGAAGAATTTCTGTCGCTGGAGCTTCAAAGTTATTGGCAAACATTCTGTATTCTTACCGAGGAATGGGTTTGTCTGTTGGAACTATGATAGCGGGCTGGGATGAACAGGTATAGGGTGAAATTTAGCATGATGTTGTCCCTCATCCTTTTGGTTTCTTTAACACTTGTGCTATTTGGTGTAGGGCCCTGGTCTTTATTATGTGGACAGTGAAGGTGGACGACTGAAAGGCACTAGATTCTCAGTAGGCTCTGGTTCACCGTATGCTTATGGTGTTTTGGATAGCGGGTGTGTTTTTCATGTCCATACTCTCTTTTTTGCTGCCCATATTTACTTTCATTTAGTTTTTCATTTTGTAGCAAAGCCCGAGTTTTAGTAAGTGCCAAAGAAAATACTTAATTTGGCAGCTGCTGTAGATCACCATTCTGATCATATTCTGTGCATAAATAGTTGCCATATGAATTATAGACTGAGAAATTCTGGATGGTTTTTTCCACATATTGACCGAACATGTTAACTTCTTGCGCTTGTGATTTTATGCAAACTAAATTTTTTTTAGGCTCCTGGAGATAAAGTTCATCATTCTCCTTATGATTACCATTTATTTAGTATCCATAACTTCCTTGCGCTCCTGCTTTTTCATTTCTTATTGGTCATATATGTTACGATTCTTAACAATACCTTGCTTTTGTGGTCTATTCTAACTGATTCTTATCCTTGGAATTGTCTAGATACCGTTTTGATTTGTCAGTTGAGGAAGCTGCAGAGCTGGCTAAACGAGCAATTTATCATGCAACATTCCGTGATGGAGCCAGTGGTGGTGTTGCAAGCGGTAATGAGCTTCATCTCACCTCTCCCCCTGTGCTTCTGCTCCCCCACCTTGGGCAGTTATCTTTCTTTTCCTTTTTCTTGTCATGACCTCACTTTCTATTTCAGTATACCACGTTGGGCCAAACGGATGGAAAAAGGTATCAGGAGATGATGTTGGAGAACTCCACTACAAGTACTATCCCGTGGAACCTACAGCTGTGGAACGAGAGATGACTGAGGTACCTGTTGCGTGAGGGCAAGACAGAAAGTAGGATATTTGCTGCTATTTGCTTTTTATAGTATGTGAGATGATTTAATTCTACAAGAACTCTGCAGATAAACCTAAACTCGTTCTGTTTGTAACATTTTATTCCAAATTAAACATCTTGCTTTCACCAGTTCTTGCTACAAAATCATTGTCCTATTACACTTCTTCCTCCTTCGAAAAAAAGTTGCTCGTGATTATCGATAAATAAATGATCATGGAAACAATTTTAACATATGTAAGGGAAAGCGAAGTCATCAGTGGCTTCTTGTTTTATTCATTTGAAAGGCCTTTTATGAAGCTGTGGGCAAATTATCTTGCTATATAATTCTGTTATATCATTTAGGGAAACCTTTGGCCTCCCACTGACCCACGTTTTTGCAACTGTCTTTTCTCCAATTGACGTGTTAACTCTGCCCAAATGCCAAAACAACATACATGCCCCCTTGTGAATGGAATTGATAGGATTACAGACTATAACTGACAATGGAATTGCTTTAAGTGTGTCTGATTTATAGTTCTGTTTACCTGTATGTACTTGTAATAACTGAATGAATTTTTATAGGTTTCTTTGTTTGTTAATTCATTTCCTGACAACATGATGGAGGGCAGGATTGCTGTAATAATAATCACTGTAGTTTAATAATGCAAATGGAACTATGGAAGCCTTTGCTTCATAGCTAATTCAAGAGATGTTGTTTATGTGCTTCAGCAGTCGGATGCATGTAGACACTTAATTGGGTAATGGGACCCTCATTCTACTCATGAAATGCATTTGAAGTTCAAATGGGAATTACCTTCTGTATGAAGTTAAAGATTGTTTCTTGCTTCCATATTTTGCAAGTTTTGGGTATAGTGACAAGATTATTGTTATTATTATCAATGATATGGTCTACTCGGAACCTAGGAGCATTTTGGTCATGCTACTTTTATTATTTATAAAGTTATATCTAATCATAGAGTACATAGAATTGAAGAATTTTGTGTTAGCAATTTCTACATTCAAAGTGAGGTATCTTACATTAAATGTAAGAGATGGAACACATGAGTGTTAAGAATTGATGTATACCTATTATCACGTGCACATCATGTGCAAATCATATTTATTTAATTCATTATTCATAAATTGATAAGTTTTCATACCTATAAATACATTGATAGAGTATTTAAATATAAAATTCTTTTAAAAATACATGATATTATATATATATGTATATGTTAAGTACACACACACACACACACTCACTTTTGTTAGCTTCTAAGCATGTTTTCATTATTGCGAGTTAGATCTAATAATGCCCATATCCACTAAGAACAATTAAAGTAGAATAATTGTATTATTATTGTTATTTTTATAATGGAGAGTAATGAAAGTCAATTGAGGTGGAAAACAAGTGTAGAAATAAATAATACTCTCTTTTTCCAGTTATTCATGGCACTTTATTTGTAACACTAATAAAAAAAAATAATTGTGAATTATTACAAGTTAGATGATGTCTGATAGTGTGGCATTATATGCAGCTCTACCAATCAAAACTTCCCAAATGTGCAACCATCAATTCATTTGGAGGTTCTCACTTGTCATGGTCAACGAAAGATAAATGAGGGAGAAAGGCATCTTACCTAGTACTTTCCTACAGGAAACCCTAAAAACTGTCCTTTTAATAGGACTATATAACCTTAAATTTGACGAGACCATCTATGCACCAAAATTGGTCATAATATTCAAGAGTTTCTTAGTCAAATTGAAGGGATTGTGTCACTATATTAGGACTACAACTTATTCATGTTAATATGCTTTTTCATTACTTATTAATTATTCTTTAAAAAAATTTAGGGTAATGTTTAATGATTTTGGCTCTCAATTATTTTTGATTAAATTGATTATTTTATAATTAATTCCAACAATCTCTATGTCCTATCGTAAACAAAATGAAAATTTTCAATCGAAGATTCACAATACATGTCTTTGAATGCTTATACTGCATGAAAGGATATAAAGATTATGCCATTGATTGTATCTGAATTCAACAATCTAATTCACATAGCCATACTTGTCTCTATTTTTGATTAAATAAAATAAAAAATATATTTATTAAAAGTATGGCAAGTAGCTCTTCATATGTATGTCACATTTTGATATATAAATATTGCCATGTGTATGCTTACCTGCATAAATCAAGAAGTTCAATAAATACAGAGCAATAAAACATATGGCCCCTTATCAAAAGGCACACACCAAGAGCACTGCATATGGTCAGGCTGAGGAGGTAACCCCAAGAGAAAGGACAACCCATAACCTCACTTATTACTAGCCATTACTCTTCTATGGACCACCCCCCAACTTTAGGCCATATTAATATCCCCAAATTCTCATATTTCATCTCCATTCTCAAAATATTGATGTTTTTTCAACAAAAACTGTGTTAAAAGTTCAAAATGAAGAGCAAAGGAGTATAAAAGATAAATAGACTGAATTTTTGGGTACCAAAATTTAATACAAGAATAAGTTGAAAGTAACCTTGTAACTAAAATTTTTGCTTTGAAGTGTTATATTTTGATTAGGATGTTGTTTATACTAGAATTTCTAATGGGATTTAGGGTGTTGGATTGACAGTAAAAATTAAGACTGTTGGATGTAGAAGGGACGGCAGTAAAAACTACCTAACTACTCATCATCTGCAATCCAATGATCATGAGTGAATCGAATGTGTTGTACTTGATTCATTATAATATAACCTTAATTAATACATGGTTCGAATGTGTTGCATCTTATTCATTATAATACAACCTTAATTTATAACATTACTAGAACAATAATTATATATGTCTCGACAATAAAAACTATTGTCAATTGAGATCATCAAATGCAACATATAATGTCAAAATATATTTGTTGAAATAATCAAGAAAACCATAAATGAAACAAAAACACCTCCATAATAGAAAAAGGAGAAGCCATCTAACATCATTAACATCATTGTGGAGAACGTAAATGCTTGGTACGAACACTTAGCAGCACTAAAAATGCTATCTTGCTTTTCTTCTACTACTCCCCTTCTGTTGAGAAGGAAAGTTACTTCTCTTTTTGGCGCGCCGTGGGCCCCCGCAACGCATACCCTTCTCCTACTAAAGTCTTTTTCTCATAAATTCCTCAACTCCCCCACGCCAATGCCCAATTCGATCTGAGCTTTTCACAGTCAAGCTTGATACAAGAAGAAGCTTTTCCTTCTTTTCACCTCAAAAAACGTATTTTTCTGCTTGTTTTCTGAGAAAATTTCAATGTGAATTGTCAAATTCTGAAGCTTGAGCACGAAAGAGAAAAGAGCTGCCGAATTTCCCTGAAAAAATAGCTTTTTGAGCTCTGGTTTTTGTTAATTTTGAATTAAGACAAGAAAAAGGGTTGCTTTTGCTTTTCTCTTTTCGTTTTAGATACAGCTTCTTGAACTCTTTTTGTTTGTGATTTTGTGGGAACGTTGCAGGCAAACAAGAAAAAGGGCTGCTATATTTTCACTCGCTCCCCCTTAAAACAAGCTTCTTGAACTCTTATTTCGTCTTTTTTTTGGTGGAATTTGTGGTATGTTTTGTGTACATTAATCATTGGACACCTGGTTTGTTGTACAATGTTGTCCCGAAAGCTGGATTTGTCCACTTTCCTTTTGCTGAATTTTTGTCTACACATAAGCTCTAGCGTTTCTTTGAATCCGGACGGCCTCTCCTTGCTCTCCTTAAAATCCGCCGTGGAGACGGGCGCCGGCGCCGCTCTGTCCGACTGGAACGAGGACGATGCGACGCCTTGCCACTGGACCGGAATTTCATGTATGAACATTTCCGGGTCGGATGATCCACGTGTCGTCGGAATATCCATTGCGGGCAAGAATCTCCGGGGCTATATTCCGTCGGAGCTCGGCAGCTTGATTTATCTCCGTCGACTCAATTTCCATGGAAATAATTTTTACGGTTCAATCCCTGATCAGTTATTCAATGCTTCTTCATTGCACAGCATTTTCCTTTATGGTAATAATCTCTCTGGTTCTTTGCCTCCATCTCTATGCAACCTTCCTCGCTTGCAAAATCTTGATCTTTCGAATAATTCTCTCTCGGGTCCACTCCCCAAGTTTCTGCGTAACTGCAGGCAGTTACAGAGGCTAATTCTTGCTGGAAATGAGTTTTCAGGTCAGATTTCTGGGGGGATTTTCCCTGAGCTTGCTAATTTAGAGCAGCTTGATTTGTCTGCAAATGAGTTTAATGGTTCAATCCCAGTTGATATGGGGGAGTTGAAGTCCTTGTCAGGGACTTTAAATTTGTCATTTAATCATTTAACAGGGAAAATACCAAAAACTCTAGGTGATTTGCCACTCACTGTGAGTTTTGATCTTAGGAACAATGATTTGAGTGGTGAGATTCCTCAGACAGGATCATTTGCCAATCAGGGCCCAACAGCATTTTTGAATAATCCTAGTTTATGTGGTTTTCCATTACAAAGGTCTTGTAAGAATAACTCGAATGCTGCACCTTCAGTTCAGGATGGTTCACAGGATACAGAGGGTGTTAGTGAGCGGAAAGGGCTGACACCAGGGTTGATTATATTGATATCTGTGGCCGATGCTGTTGGAGTGGCATTTATAGGATTAGTGGTAGTTTATGTTTATTGGAAAAGAAAGGATTCTCATGGATGTAGCTGTACTGGGAAAGGGAAGCTTGGGGGGAATGAGAAGTCGGGCTTGTGTGCTTTTCCCTGTATTAATGGTTTTCCAAGCAATGACTCAGAAGTGGAATCGGAAAAGGGAGGTGGTGGTGGAGCTAGTGGTGGAATGAGTGGTGGGGAGGGGGATCTTGTAGCCATTGATAAGGGGTTTAGTTTTGAGTTAGACGAGCTGTTGAGAGCATCGGCTTATGTGTTGGGAAAGAGTGGTTTGGGGATAGTATATAAAGTTGTGCTAGGGAATGGAGTGCCGGTAGCAGTGAGGAGGTTAGGAGAAGGAGGGGAACAAAGGTATAAGGAGTTTGTGGCAGAAGTTCAGGCAATTGGGAGGGTAAAACATCCGAATGTTGTGAAGTTGAGGGCTTATTACTGGGCACCCGACGAAAAGCTTCTCATCAGTGATTTCATTTCTAATGGCAGCTTGGCTTCTGCTCTTCGTGGTAAGTTCATGATTCCTCTTTATGTTTGATGCCCTTTTTCATCTTTCATCACTATATTGAATCTGAGATCTCAATTCATGTGTAGAAGTTCTATTGTATAATTGATTCCAGCATTATAAATTCTGCAGATTTTGAGTCGTAGTGGCTGGGAATAGATTGTGTAGAAGATGGATTCGTGTTTTTATCCAACAAAAAGGGAAATTAAAAACAAGAGAGACATATATTATTTGCTTTTATTCATTTATTGGTATAAGCAATTGCTGATAGGATTTCTGAAGTAAAAGAAACAAAAAGAACAGAAATGTGTGATAATTTGTTTTGCTAATGTTTTTGTTGGTGAGCAATCATTAGCAGTGTTTCAAGACCTTTGAGCTGAAAAACCATATGACACACCACCTTCCCTAATGATTTTGTACCTTATCAACCACATGAGTACTGATGATCCTAGTGGACCATGACTTTCTTTTATTATGCTAAAAGGAGAACTTTGGGCAAATTCTGTTTCCCAAAGCTGGCCGAAGATGTGGAGGAAAACATGAGTAGGAAGAGTATGTGTCCGTATCTGTATCTGTGTCTGTGTCCATGAGATAGAGATGGCGCTTGTGGTGGGTGGTGGGGTTGTTGGATCTCTTCACTAACCGATAGATATCTACTGATAATTTTAGTAGACTGGAGAGAGCTCAAGCTGACAAGAACCTCTAAGAAACAACATATCCTAGAGTATACTTGAAGAGAATTTTCCTAGTTGGTTCAAATGTCATCAACTGGCTGGTGGTTGCAAAGTTCTCCAGCAAAACAGGCCCCCACATGATTTCTTGGCAAATAAGAACAGACGTAAACAAAATTCACATACTGATGCCATTTCTGTAATATAGCGCATGGCTAACTGTCAATTAATCATAAACTGTAAGTCTTGATTCGACAGTTTCTCGACATATTTTAAGCTTTTACAGCACTTGGCAGCATTCTAAAGTCCCCTTAGAAGTCCTATGGACGGGCTTCTGCAGTGTGAACTGTGAACTTGTTTCATCTTATTCAACCTTTTGAAGTGCTTACATTGGAAGTTTGTCTCGACATTCTAACAAATTTGTTTGGATAAAAATAAGAAACCTTTAAATTATGGTACTCCATTGTTAATTCTTTAACAGTCATCACATATGACAATCAACTTCTGTTTCTACAGGAAAGCCAAATCAGCCATCATCCACCTTATCATGGTCAACCAGGCTGAAAATTGCAAAGGGAACAGCCCGGGGGTTGGCCTACCTGCACGAATGCAGCCCAAGAAAATTCGTCCATGGAGACATAAAACCATCGAACATCCTACTCGACAATGATTTCCAACCACACATTTCCGATTTCGGCCTCAACCGTCTGATCACCATCACCGGAAACAACCCTTCCTCCTCCGGAGGCTTTATAGGCGGCGCCCTTCCATATCTCAAACAACCTCAACCCGAGAAAATAAATAACTATAAAGCTCCAGAAGCTCGGATCCCAGGTGGCCGGCCGACCCAAAAATGGGACATCTACTCATTTGGAGTCGTCTTACTTGAGCTGTTAACGGGGAAGTCCCCAGATCTTTCGCCTCCCTCCACCTCGACTTCCATGGAGATTCCAGACCTCGTGAGGTGGGTCAGGAAAGGATTCGATGAGGAGAGTCCGTTGTCAGATATGGTAGACCCCGTGTTGCTCCAAGAAGTGCATGCCAAGAAAGAAGTTCTAGCAGTTTTTCACATAGCACTTGCCTGCACAGAGGGAGACCCTGAAATCCGACCAAGAATGAAGACCGTGTCCGAAAATCTTGAGAAAGTTGGAACATGAAAAATAGTGGAACTATTCTTGTTGCCATGATCATTTTGCACTGGACAAAGCAGAATCCTTTACAAATTGCCCAGGTTTTCTCATTTGTCTGTCACGAGGAAGAGGAGCAGAATTTTCTTGAGGTTTCAACATTCTTTTTACCTATAGCTACAGCTGCATTTTGATTTCAGTTCAATTGGGGTAGAAAAAACTAGCTAATGTATGTGTAATTTATCTTATTTCTCAGTATGCATTTGTAATAAAAGACATGCAAACTTACTTCTGTCAATTGTTCAGCCAGAACACTTTTGACTTGGATTTTGCGCAGCTGTTGTGAATTTGTGATCGATGAAAAGATCATATACTGCTTAAAGAACCAAACAGCTTCAAAACTAAATGAAGCAATATGGTACTAAAATACTCCTACCGTTGTTTTCGAATTTTATTTTATTTTGGGGTTTAGATTTTGAAATCAAATTAGAGAATGTTGAAAATTCTTATAAACGAGGTAATATTCAACGTATTAAAATCTCTATATTTCTTTGTTTGTGTTTCATTGGTTTAACTCAAATCTTTCCTTTATATGGACATGAACGTTTCAAATTACTCCACAATTATACTTGTCAAATAATAATAATAATATATAAATACATCTTACGTATTACGTATAATAAAATTTAGTAATTCATATTTTTGTATTTTTTTTTTCTTTTTTGACTGGAGTTGATTTTAATCCGTGTGATGTTAGGACATCGATTGATTTGACTTAGGTTTCCTCAATTGAAGTCTTATATTCAAAAGTCTCATATTCAATTTTATTAGAACTAAAAAAAATACATTCTCAGTTTTAAAATAATTACTCAATATCAATTACATCATCGATATATTAAATCTTAATTCAAATATTAACTTTGCATGAATTTAAATTTGATATCAATTTAAATCTTGAATTGAAAGTTTAGTTTTATTTTAATATCAAGAGAAGAGCCAATCAGATTCAGATTTAGGTACGTCTCAAATCTTCTATTCCTTCCAAAATTGCATCTCTAGAAGGGTATTCTTGACCTTTCTGGTCAATACCTCAATATTAAAAAGGCCATCGGAATGTTTGGATATGTTTCCCCAAAACAATATAATCAAATATATTGTCATTTTCCTTCCAAAACACTAATAGAAGTATTCTCAAAATATCCTCTCTTATTCTTCATCATTCCCAAATTTTGCCATCTTTAATATATACATACATATAAATATATATATTATAAATATGTATCATATATATTTTATTATTATTATAATAATAAAAAATAACTGAATTCCACTTTCACCCTAAGAATTCAATAAAAAGTATTAATTTAACTGCTACAGTATAAAATGTCTCCCCTTAAAACATAAACATACATGTCAAAATTATCTAAAACTAATTTTTAATCATTCCCCTAAATATAACCAAAAACCATTACATTCTCAACATAATTTCTACATTCTCCAATATTACTTTTAACATTCATTATCTCAAAATACATATTAAAATTACACAAAAGAACATAACCAAACATTGTCCATATATTAGGGGTGGGCATTCGGGTCCGAGTATTAGGTACTCGACCCGACCCTTCCAAAAAATGCACAAACGAGATGTGCATTTTGGGTTTTACCGAGTACTCAGTACTCTACATATGGGTTGGGATTCGGGTATTGAATCCAGGCCCGATCGAGTATTGGGGACCTAGTTAATTTAATTATAAATAATAATAAAAAAGAAGAAGAAAATTTTAAAACTAAATAGCACCAATTAGGGCTATAAATGAGTCGAGCTCGGCAAAAATTGCGAGCTCAAGCTCGAGTTCGGCTCACCAAAAAAATTTAAATTAAATGAAACAATTAAATTATTAATATATCATAATTATTTAATAATAATTAATAAAATAATTTAAATTTAAATTATAAATAAAATATATATTAAATTATAATATATACTATATTAATTACTATAATGATTTAAATTATAATATATTATAATTATTAATAAAGTATTAAATTATTAATATGTATTAATTATTTAATCATATATAATAAATATTTAAAATTAATATATAAAAAATACTCGCATAGTTCTCACGGTCAAGATAAAATAAATCTAGCCCAAATTAGGGATGCAACGAGCTGGCTCGAAAAATGTTTAAGCTTGAGTTCGAGCCAAATAATTCTTATTTGCCAGCTTGCGAGCCTATATTCTTTATTTAAAAAAATATTCATATATAAAAAAATAAAAAAAATATTAATTTTAATTTTTTTAATAAAATAATTTATCTTTTAGAGCTCAAGCCGAATCGAAATCGAGCCTATAGCTAATTTTAAATATAATAAAATAAAATAAACTAATTTTAAATATTTTTATAAAATAATTTAACTTTTTGAGCTTAAGCTCGAGCCGAACTAGAGCCTATAACTTGATTATGAGTTTAAGCCTAATGAATCGAGTCAAGACATGCCGAGCTCGAGCCTCACTTTTCTAAGCCCGTCGAACTTGAAAAAATGGTCAAAACTTGGCTCAACTCGTTTAAATCTCTAGCCCATATTTTGAATTCACAATTTGACAAAATCTGCCCCCTTTTTTTAAAAAAAAATAATAACAGTACTCGATACCCAACGGGTCTAGGGTCGAATACCTGATCCTTAACCGGATCAGGATTGGAACTTAGATCTGGACGACTGGATATCCGACCCGATCGTCCCAAATCCAGTCCTCCTGGCCCGATGCGCCTGCAAAGGCAGCCAAGGATACTTTCCTGGTAAATCTGCCCACCCCCTGTATATATAAGAAACCGACTGTCTCTGCAACTGCTTTCCGACTAAAACTCTCCTTATTTTGGTTACATATCTCACTTCTTCATTCCCCTCCTCACTTGTGGCTACCATCTTCCATCTAGCTCTAGAAGAGAAAGGGGGAATAACACCTAGGACTATCAAACAAAGGTGCTAATCAATCGGGCAACATTCTATTACTTCCTCACTGGAGAGAACATCAACAAAAGCTGACATGGAGGTTAGTGTGCTATGCTACTTGAATGTTATTTTAATCAACAAAGATATCATTGAGTTATGCTTAGAAAATCTTTTACCATATATATATATATATATTATGTCCAGAGAAAGGGAGACGCCACGCCATTTGATCCTGAGAAGACAACAGATACGTTAGTACCAGAGGAGTCTGGCGGTGGGGGTTTGTTGGTACCCGGGAAGGATCGAGTAGTCTTCAGGCCTCGGAAATCAGTTTTAGGTATGATTTCATATATACATGGCTTCAAAAGCTTTAACCCTGATTTCTGGTCAAGATTAAGAGTTTCTTGGTTTTTATTTTGAATTGCTCAAGTTTGGAATACTTTTAGCTGAGTTTCACATCACACGAACGGTTGCCAGAATCAATATCTGAAAAAGCCTATTAAATTCAGTTAGGGATTCACGGTTGCTTGTTTTACTTTAACATATAGCTTAAGATCAATTGTACACAAGCCCCATTGTTCGATCCGCAGTGTTTTATTTTGTTTTATTTCTATGCAGCATGTTTAGTTCTCAGCATGTATTCTTTTCTATAATTGGATAACATGCTTTTCTTCATCTCTTATGCCATTCAAATGCTTTTGCTGCCTCATCTAATTTTTTTTGGGCTTTGCTACCTAGGTTTGCCTCCTTTGTAATTCTTCCTTTACATAAATTTAATACCTGCCCGGATATTCAGATGAGAAATGTTATCCTCCCACTGTCTCAAAAGTGAATGATCCAATTTCCTTTTGGATTGTTCTAAAGAAATTTTCTATACATCTAATGCAGCTTCCCTTTTTACCCTCTTCTTGTTTTGCCCCAATTCCCCTCCAGATAGTATCTTATCTGTTATGTGAAACCACTAATTTTGCCACTTGTTTTAAGTGGTGGTACTCAGAACTTCTCACCTTCTTCTCTGCTGTTTAAAACTTTGCTGCTATTCAAAATGGACATTCAAATTGAGAGGAGGGGGTATGATGATTCGATTTTTGTTATATTGTAATCGATTATTGTGACAGGGCTTGACGTCCTTGCCAATGCAAAACGTGTGGAATCAAAGGTTGATGGTCCATTTAAGGTTCCTAGAGAAAGAGTTGCCTCTATTGTAGCAACTCTTGATGAAGATGAGGAAAATTCTACTTCAGAAATTGTAGAGGCGGAGAATGACACATCTAATAGTGTACGCAATTATGCTAATAGGCAATATCGGGAATTGACTTCAAGTGAGGCATCTAATTTAGGTACTATATTATGCTTTGGTTGCTTCCCCTGTGCTTATTCCTGCATCATAGATGACATAGCTATTAAGCTCATCAGAATAAAATGAAAGTCACAGTCAAAGAGTTTCCGTTAACCAACAAGCAATAAATTGGTATTTCTTTCTTCCATTGGTTCGCTGTAATGAGTTTCGTTCACGCTTAATTAATCTCTTCCATGCATTTTCAGGAAGTGTTGTAACTGAAGAACGACAAACTAGTGAAGCACTTCCCCGACATCGTGCTGATAAACATATGCAGGTACACTTATTTCCTTATGGTTCTCTTTTAGATGTCATCTTGTTGTATTTGTGGTGAATATCACCTCATGTGTATGATGATTACTAGTGCCTGATTATTTCTGATATAGTTGTGGTGTACATACTTTTTATGCTATCCACACTTTTGACAAATATTTAGGGACTGTACATGCTACTATAACTTTACCATCCAGAATACCTTGAGAGTTCTCATTAAATTTGTACGTATTTTTATGTTCTCTTTTTCCCCTGTTGATCGGAGGTAAAAATATATTTTGAGGTTAATAATGAATGGATTAAATAAAATGTCTGTTGGAGCAACAAAGTCCTTTTAAAGGGTTGAGCTTTACTGGCAGTTTTTGACAGTTAATTTCAGATTGAAAAGTAGATATATTTGCTCCAGGTTCTGATACTATCAATACATTTACCAATGATTTCTAAGATGTTGCAAAAACAGTAGTTTACAAGTGGTCAACATTATTTTAGGTTCCAACTTCATCGACCGGAAGGTCCAGGAACAGGAGTCCTAGTTCAGACCATGCCGACCATGATAGAAGCAGAAGCAAATATGGGGAATACTACAAAAACTCCAAAGAAACAAGAAGTAGACATGGATCTGATAGGTACGGGAGGACCCCGAGAGAGTCATCTTGGGGTGATGAAGAAAAAGAGCGCAGTGGAGACTATGGAAGGAAGAGAAGTAGATATGATAGGTCTACGAGGTCACCTGGTATGCCTACTTGATTTGTACTGAACCTTGTGAACTGAGATGTGTGGAAAACTTAGTCAAATAGAATGCAAGTCTAGATATGTGGTTTACATTCTTGCATAGAAAATAAGAAAATTTTGGGGTAAGCAAGTTCATTCTCTATCATGCAGGCAGATCTGACTGGGATGACGGACAATGGGAATGGGAAGATACCCCACGTCGCGATGGCCGCAGTTCTAGCAGCAGACACCATCAACGTTATCCATCCCCCATGCTTGTTGGGACCTCTCCTGATGCACGACTTGTTTCTCCATGGTTGGGGGGGCGTACCCCTAGTTCTTCTGGTTAGTTACATAATTTTGTTATAATTTGGATGTCTTGTTTCTTAGAAAAGCTTATGTTTATAAATTAGTCATAACTAATCAGAAAATTTAATATGCAAAAAAGCGGCTGCATCTCCTTGGGATAGCATTGCTCCTTCCCCCACACCAATTCGGGCATCTGGGTCCTCTGTTAGGTCTGCAAGTTCTCGATATGGTGGGAAGTCCAATCAGATCAACTTCTCTTCAGACAAGCAGCAGTTGGCTGAGGTATTAAGTTTCTTTTTGCCTTTCCTTTTGGTATCCATTTTTTATATTAGCTATCTTCTGTGGCATATGCTTGAATTTTCCTATTTATTATATTAACCTGATAGATGTTTCTGTCTAACCCCTCCCCTTTTGTACCCTCTTTTCTGGTTCTAGGATGGAGAACGTGGCCCAGAAAACATATCTGGAGAACAGAATCATGAGATATCAGAAAGTATGCGTTTAGAGATGGAGTACAATTCTGATCGTGCCTGGTAATTTCTTCTGAGTATTTTTTGTTACTATATAGCCTAAAAATTGTTGTTTCTATCTAATAAAGTATAGTTGGCATGATTAATGATTGCGGAAGCTTTCAATATACTTTATCCACTTGAGTGATGTAGCTTTTAATGAATGTAATAAAGAAAGATTAGTTATGTAAAGAAAGGGATTTTGTGTCTACTAGTTTTACTCTTGCTCCTTTGAAGAGAATGAGTTTCAAAAGAAGGTAGTGAATACATTGTTCATCTATATAGTAATGGAAGAAGTATCAGAATTCTGTAATCGGAGAGCTCTTACGTCAAAATCAGATTGCAACTTATTGCAGCATTAATTTTTGTTACCTAGTTAGGTTTCACTTTGTTACTGTTGCATATAGGTATTTTTTTCAGTTACACTGTATATAACATTAAGTGCTCTATTTTGCCCTTATGTTGTTGAATTATATCTTTCCTTAACAGGTATGATCGAGAAGAAGGCAGCACCATGTATGATGCGGATAGCTCCTCATTTTTTCTTGGTGATGAAGCATCTTTTCAGAAGAAAGAGGCGGAGTTGGCTAAGAAACTGGTATAGTTTCACATGGATTTTAGTTAATTAGCTGGAGGAAGATTTCCATCTTGCTAGTACTTTGTCTTAACATTCAGAAAGTCATTGCCAAGAATGTAGAATTTTAGCAGCCCAACCCAGAAGAACCATTGGATCTGTGGTTTTTGGCTTACAACTTCATATCCTTGTCAATAGCAGAAGCTTGCATTGTATTCCCGTATAAATTACTTTATCTTGCTCTTGTTCCAGCAAATATGTTAATATGCTAGACCAGGAGGATACTTGTTGATTTCGTGGTTTACTTTGTTGTGTGTTTTGAGGTGGGGTGTTGATCAACATTTTTTGTTCTAATCTCCGTTGGGATCCTATGCTCTGCTAGCATTTATGAGCCCTTGTTTATTCCATTAGAAACACCTGCTGCAGAACAAAGGATTCTATTTTATGTTATGAATGTACTCATTGTTCATAATGGTGTTTACTTTAGAATTTCCTGGGAACGGAAGGGGCTTATTTGCTGTATAACTGCAATGCCTTTTCTCTTAAGATGAACTTGCAATCCTGTGGCTTATGCATCGTACTCTACCCTTCTTATATTATGTGGTTCAATTTGACTGTTGTCCAAGTTTTTATGTAGTGTGTTTCAATTCTTTTTATGTACTTCAATTTTTCCCTATTAAAATTTTATTTTTGAAGATATTTCTATCTGAAATTACAGGTCCGGAGAGACGGAAGCAAGATGACACTTGCACAGAGCAAAAAATTGTCGCAGCTAACCGCCGATAATGCTCAATGGGAGGACCGGCAACTTCTGAGATCAGGAGCTGTTAGAGGAACTGAGGTTCAGACTGAGTTTGATGATGAGGAAGAACGGAAGGTTATTCTTCTTGTGCACGGTAAATCTCAATGTTAACCTTAAATATTGTACTATGACTTGAGTTATGACCTTAGAAGCAAATCGATATCATGATGAGTTTCCCGATAAATCTTGTAACAGATACAAAACCCCCTTTTCTCGACGGGAGGATTGTTTTCACTAAGCAGGCTGAACCTATCATGCCATTGAAAGACCCTACTTCAGATATGGCCATAATATCACGGAAAGGATCAAATCTGGTTAGGGAAATCCATGAGAAACAAAGCATGAACAAGTCACGACAACGCTTTTGGGAGCTTGCTGGTTCAAAGCTAGGGGAAATTCTTGGTGTTGAGAAGACTGCAGAACAGGTATGCTGCATCAAATGTTGAATCAATTATTGTAAAGATGTTGTACCAACTTTTAGTTGTAGACTGGAATGTGGCTGAACCTTTTTTTTTATTGTGTTGATTACTAGATTGACGCTGACACTGCTGTAGTGGGTGAACAAGGTGAAGTTGATTTCAAAGAGGATGCAAAATTTGCACAACACTTGAAGAAGGATCAGTCAGTAAGTGAGTTTGCGAAATCAAAAACAATAGCACAACAGCGGCAATATTTGCCCATCTTTTCTGTGAGGGACGAATTACTCCAGGTTTGATGTTCTTCATCTGTTTGTTTCTTTTCCCCCTTGAAATAGTAAGTTTTCGCTCAATCTCCTCCATAAATGCAGGTGATACGTGAGAACCAGGTTGTGGTTGTGGTTGGTGAAACTGGTTCTGGTAAGACAACGCAATTAACCCAGGTTCGTTCAAAGTTATTATCTATTTTTGTTCGCATCTGCATGTTTGTGTATTTACTTCTTTTCTGTTGTGGTGTACTATAGAAATTTTTGGCTGATGTATGATTGTTTGCAGTATCTTAATGAGGATGGGTACACAACCAATGGCATCGTTGGTTGCACTCAACCAAGGCGTGTAGCAGCCATGAGTGTTGCCAAAAGAGTCAGTGAGGAGATGGAAACTGACCTTGGTGACAAAGTTGGATATGCGATACGTTTCGAGGATGTGACCGGGCCTAACACTGTTATTAAGGTAATAACTTTTTTATTCTTTCCTCAATCTCATTCCACTAAAATTTTTGGTTGCTTTGAGATAGTGTTTGCTTGATGGCCATTGCCATACTTTGATACTATCATCGTGTTGCGTCTGGCTGAGGTTAAGTGGTTGGTCTTCTGTTGACTTGACTGCAATAGTTGACTTGATTGCAGATATTGAGGAACAAGACTAATCACTCATGCTTGTTGGTCATAGTCACTTGAAGTACTTTCTAATTTTCAATAGTCAGTTCATCGCTTGTTAACTTAGTGTTATTGTTTTCTTTCGTTTGTAGTACATGACTGATGGTGTGCTGCTGAGGGAGACACTAAAAGATTCCGATCTGGAGAAATATCGGTATGTGTTTTATGATTTGACTATTGATGTTTCTCAAGCCTAGGGTGTCTTTGTTATATAACTGTTTTATCTTTTATCATATAGTGTCATTGTAATGGATGAAGCACACGAACGATCTCTAAACACAGATGTGCTATTTGGCATCCTCAAGAAAGTTGTGGCCAGACGACGTGATTTCAAGCTCATTGTGACATCTGCCACTCTTAATGCTCAGAAGTTCTCGAACTTTTTTGGGAGGTAATCATATTTGGTCTGGGCAAGTCCAGGAAAGTCTCAACTTTGGTCTTCTTTTCTACTTTATGATTTGTAAATGTTTTCCTTGCAGTGTGCCTATATTTCACATTCCTGGAAGAACATTTCCAGTTCAAATCCTGTATAGTAAAACACCTTGTGAAGATTATGTTGAAGCTGCGGTAAAGCAAGCCATGATGATTCACATCACAAGTGCTCCAGGTGATATACTCATCTTCATGACTGGTCAAGATGAGATTGAGGCGACATGTTATGCCCTCGCAGAACGCATGGAGCAGCTGATTTCCTCAAAAAAGGAAGCTCCAAAGCTGTTAATTCTTCCCATATACTCCCAGCTGCCTGCTGACTTGCAAGCAAAGATATTCCAGAAAGCTGAAGATGGAGCTCGCAAGTGTATTGTTGCTACAAATATTGCTGAGACTTCTTTGACTGTGGATGGAATCTTCTATGTCATTGACACAGGTTATGGTAAAATAAAGGTCTATAACCCTCGTATGGGTATGGATGCTCTCCAAGTGTTTCCTGTTAGTCGTGCTGCTGCGGACCAGCGTGCTGGCCGTGCTGGAAGAACTGGGCCAGGGACTTGCTATCGGCTTTATACAGAAAGTGCCTATTTGAATGAAATGCTTCCCAGTCCTGTGCCAGAAATTCAACGGACCAACCTTGGCAATGTGGTTTTGTTGCTCAAGTCTCTGAAAATCGACAATTTGTTGGATTTTGACTTTATGGATCCCCCTCCTCAAGAAAACATACTCAATTCCATGTACCAGTTATGGGTCTTGGGTTCTTTGAACAATGTCGGTGACCTAACAGATCTAGGATGGAAAATGGTGGAGTTTCCCCTTGATCCTCCTCTTGCTAAGATGCTTTTAATGGGGGAGCAACTAGGATGCATTAATGAGGTTCTGACAATTGTATCAATGCTTTCGGTGCCATCTGTTTTCTTTAGACCCAAGGATAGGGCAGAGGAGAGTGATGCTGCACGGGAAAAATTCTTTGTGCCAGAATCTGACCACCTTACACTTCTGAACGTATACCAGCAGTGGAAAGCTAATCAATATCGGGGTGATTGGTGTAACGACCATTTTCTGCATGTCAAAGGTTTACGCAAGGCTAGAGAGGTGAGATCCCAGTTATTGGATATTCTTAAGACACTGAAGATTCCTCTCACGTCATGTGGTCCTGACTGGGATGTCGTGAGAAAAGCAATATGTTCTGCTTACTTCCATAATGCTGCAAGACTCAGGGGGGTGGGGGAGTATGTCAACTGCAGAAACGGAATGCAATGTCACTTGCATCCCAGCAGTGCTATATATGGCTTGGGTTATACTCCAGATTATGTGGTCTATCATGAGCTGATCTTGACGACGAAAGAGTATATGCAATGTGCAACAGCAGTTGAACCCCAGTGGTTGGCTGAGCTTGGACCCATGTTTTTCTCTGTGAAGGAGTCGGATACATCAATGTTAGAGCATAAGAAGAAACAGAAACAAGAGAAAACTGCCATGGAGGAAGAGATGGAGAACTTGAGGAAGGTCCAAGAGGAGAGGGAGAAGGTGAGCAAGGAGAAGGAGAGGATGAAGAGGGCTAAGGAGCAGCAAAGAGTTTCAATGCCTGGATTGAAGCAGGGCTCTGCCACTTACTTGAGACCGAAAAGACTTGGCTTGTAGATGTTATTTTGTTGTCATTTTGTAGTGAAATTTTATTTGTTTCTGGATCGGACAAGTTATTGAGACTTAAATCCAATTGAAAAGCAGAATTGTAGTCTGTTTATCTGTCTGTTGGTTGTGCAGAAATATTGCTCCGTTCAATTTGGAATATTTTGCTTTTAAAGTGCCATTTTAGCAGGAGCTTTTCGGCTGAAGAAATTTATGTGGTGTTGGGTTTGTGTTTCTTTCTATTTGCAGAAGAAAACTATATTTCAGCTAAGAAATTTGAAAATAAGTATTTGTTTTGGGGCTTGTTGATTGTTTTCTAGTTAAGCAGGCAACATAGCGCAAATAAGAAAGTCGCTAATTATTAATTTTGGGTTTGTTGATTATTTTCTTTTTGTGAAGGGAACAATGATGAAGATTGATTTTAGTGGGCTTGATCCCTTGGCACTGGTGAAGGGAAACACAGATGATATGCATAATGAGATTTTGGCTTCTCCATCTTTTAAGCTTCCTATTACTGCTGATGTGAGCTTGATTTTATTTTGGTTTTTTAGTTTACATCATTCTCTAGAGTCTGCAGTCGCTAATTCTTTTTTGTTTTTCCTTTTTTCTTTTAGTTTGATGGGTTTCAGAAAGAGGCAGTACAGATGGTGAAGCCTGCTTTTATATTCAAAGGTGTTATGGTGTGAGGATTTATGCATTGTTAACTTAGGACTGGGTTTCCCATGTGAATCTCTCATGTTCACAGTATTCATAAGGAACTGGAACCATGAGAATGACTGTTTAGAAGATTGTCCTTTTTTCTGCCTGAGATTTAGGCGTGCGTAGTTTTTGACCTGGGAATCTGAATAAGTCACATGTATGTGGAGTCAAAATAGTGAAATATCAACTCCATGCAGACTATTGAATAAGTTTTTAACATGTGCACTGTTGGAGCTAGAATATTTAGTACCAGATATCAGCTTAGTAGGTAGTACTTAGTGTGGTGAAATGTTAAGTTTCTCTGTCATTTTACTTTTTACATCAAAGATTTTCTTCTTGATTGGTGTCCGTGAGATTTTAGATTTTACTATTATTAGAAGTAATGCTGTATGTAGCTGCTTGAAATTTGTGTATGCTTCATCTGTAGTTCCTAGTATTCAGGATATCTGCTTTAGTATGACGCTAGAATCGCCATGTTGTGTTGCGTCTTATTTACTTGTGATGTTATTCCCTGTATCAGGATAAAAGTTTTGATTTTGACTACTAGAAAATTATATAAAATAGAATTTATGAACTTAGCATTGATTTGAAGTGCTCGTCGACTATTTAGCAAGTTGTGCGCAAAAGGAGGTTGGCTTTGGATTGAAGAAATTAGACATAATTAGATCAAGATTGTAGAGGAAGGGATCACGGGGAGCAAATTTCTAGGGTGAATTGCATGATATCTTTTGTTGCTTGTTAATAATTTTGCAGTGTGGCATTCTTCAAATTGTCCAATGTGATGTATAATGTCTGTGTTTTCTTAAATAAAACTGATTTAGTTTTTCATCATCAGGATGGCTAATGGCATTTGACTTATAATATTCCGGAGTATGTTACCGACATTGCCAACTTATTTAATCTACTACGTTTCCCACTCTTGCTAGAATCTCGTGTAATGTTTGTTGTTCTATGGACTTGTATGCATCAATATGTATTTTGTGCCTTTGGCAGCTGTGGATTGGTTCTGTTTTTTGCCATACTTGTAAGCTGGAAGTATTGATTCATTATTTTCTTTTGGTTTCATGTGGGGCACGTCTTATTTATTTCTGATGTTATTTATTATTATTGTAATTTTTTCTTTTGTTTCCATAACGAGGCACATAAAGTGTAAGGCCAATTAATTAAGCTATACTGGTATTATACTATTTGGCGTTGGTGTTGGTATTATACTATTTTGTTATAAAATGCTACATCTTAACTCATGGCCTTTTTTTTGTAACATGTGTTTCTTTTGATTTTATTTGGAATTCTATGTCAAAATGCCACTATAATATTCATCTCAATATGGCAGCATCGCAATCTGTGAAGAAAATCATTGAAATCAATCCATACATGCTTGGGACAATGGCAGGAGGAACTGCTGACTGCCAGTTCTGGCATAGAAATCTGGGCATTAAGGTACTTAAATTGAATTATTGCCTCTAGTCTTCATATAAGTTTTAGTTGTTTTCGCTAATAAATTTTAACGAGAAGTTGCGTGAGATGTGCTGTTTACACTGATTATAGATGCACACCTGATGATCAAGGCCCTTTTTCGTTTGGTGGTTGGGCTTCTGCTACATTGAATTTTTGTGACTTGCAATCTAGATTTTTCAGAGGCTGAATGCATTCTCCCTATGTTTGCTTGGAAGTTTATGATTGAATTATTTTCACATATATCTCAGTGTCGTTTACATGAACTGGCAAACAAGAGAAGAATTTCTGTTGCTGGAGCTTCAAAGTTGTTGGTAAACATTCTGTATTCTTACCAAGGAGTGGGTTTGTCTGTTGGTACTATGATAGCTGGCTGGGATGAACAGGTAGAGGGTGAACTTTAGCATGCTGTTGTCACTCATCCTTTTGATTTCTGTAACACTTATGCTATTTGGTGCAGGGTCCTGGTCTTTATTATGTGGACAGTGAAGGTGGAGGACTTAAGGGGACTAGATTCTCAGTTGGGTCTGGTTCACCATATGCTTATGGTGTTCTGGATGGCAGCTGTGTTTTTCATGTTTAGTCTCTTTTTCACTTCTCATATTTACTTTCTTTTAGTTTTCCATGTTGCTCAGCCCTGAGTTTTAGTAAGCACCAAAAAAAATAACTTACCTGCAGCAGCTGCTGGATTTCACCTTGCTGATCATATACTGCATCACTGCTAATAGGGACTAAGAAGTTCTGGATGTTTTTTTCCATTTGTTGACTGAACATGCTTACTTCTTGCCATGTGTTAGGTAAACTAATTTTTTGAGACCCTTGGAGATCTTGTTTCTCCTACGCTTAATAATTATCATTTAATTAGTTTCCTATGCCTAATAACATTAACTTCCTCTTTCCTGCCTTATCATTTCTTGTTGGTCATATATGATTCTTAACAAAACCTTGATTTTATGGTCTGTTCTAATTGTGGCCTTATCCTTTAAACCGTCTAGATACCTTTTTGATTTATCGGTTGAGGAATCCGCAGAACTAGCTAGACGAGCAATTTATCATGCAACATTCCGTGATGGAGCCAATGGTGGTGTTGCCCGCGGTAATGAACTTCATCCGCACCTCTCTCCCTGTGCTTCTGCTCCCGCCATGTGATGTTATCTTTCTTATCCTATTTCTTGTCATGTCCTCACTTTCTGTTTCAGTACAACACATTGGGCCAAACCGATGGAAAAAGCTCAGGAGATGATGTTGGAGAACTCCACTACAAGTACTACCCTGTAGAATCTACAGCTATGGAACAGGAGATGACTGAGGTATCTAATGCGTGAGGGAGAGATGGAAAGTAGGATATTTGCTGTCATTCGCTTTTGATAGTATGTGAGATGATTTAATTCTACAAGAACTCTGCAGATAAACCTAAACTCGTTCTGTTTGTAACATTTTATTCCAAATTAAACATCTTGCTTTCACCAGTTCTTGCAACAAAATCATCGTCCTATTGCACTTCTTCCTCCTCTAAAAAAATGGCTACTCAGTGATTATTGATAAATAAATGATCATGGAAACACTTCAACACATGTAAGGGAGAACAAAGGAAGTCAGTGGCTTCTTGTTTTATTCATTTGAAAGGGGTTTTAAGAAGCTATGGGCAAATTATCTTTCTGCATAATTCTGTGCTGTTATATGCATTTAGAGAAACCTTTGGTCCTCCACGTTATTGCAACTGTTTTATCTCCAACTGATATATCAACTCTGCCCAATACAACATACACAACTTCTTGTGAATGGAATTGATGGGATTACAGTTTATTTCTGAAAATGGAATTTGCTTCAAGAGTGTGTAATTTATAGTTCTGTTTACCTGTATGTACTTATGATAACTGAATGAATATTTATAGGTTTCTTTGTTTGTTAATTCATTTCCTGACAACATGATGAAGGACAGGATTGCCATAATAATCATCACTGCAGTTTAATAATGCATATGGAAGCCTTTGCTTCGTAGCTAATTCAAGGGGTGTTGTTTGTGTGCATCAGCAGTCAGCTGCATGTAGACACTTAATTGGGCGATGGGACCCTCATTCTACACATGAAATGAATTTGAAGTTCTAATAGGTATTTATCTTTAGTATGAAGTTAAAGATTGTTTCTTGCTTTCCATATCTTGCAATTTTTAGGTATACTGAGATTATTATTATTATATGGTCTACTCGGAACCTAGGAGTATTTTGGTCATGCTGTTTTTAGGATTTATAAACATAAAGTTATATCTAATCACAGAATACATAGAATTGAAGAATTTTGCTTTAGCAATTTCCACATTCAAAGTGAGCTCTCTCATATTAAATGTAAGAGATGGGACACGTAAGTGCTACGAATTGATGTATACCTAGTATCACGTGCATGTCATGTGCAAATACATTGATAGAGTATTTAAATGTAAAATTCTTTTAAAAAATACGTATATTAAGTGTATGTATATATGTATGTTAAATACATGCGCGTACAAACTCACTTTTGTTAGCTTCTAAGCATGTTTTCATCATTGAGAGTTTGATCTAATGATGCCTATCTCCACTAAGAACAATTAAAGTAGAGTCATTGTATTGTTATTAACTTATTAATTATAATGGAGAGTAATGGAAGTCAATTGAGGTGGAAAACAAGTGTAGAAACAAATAATACTCCCATTTTTCCAGTTATTCATTGCAAAATTTATTCAACGGACCAACCTTGGCAATGTGGTTTTGTTGCTCAAGTCTCTGAAAATCAACAATTTGTTGGATTTTGACTTTATGGATCCCCCTCCTCAAGAAAACATCCTCAATTCCATGTACCAGTTATGGGTCTTGTGTGCTTTGAACAATGTCGGTGACCTGACAGATCTAGGATGGAAACCGGTGGGAGTTTTCCCCTGATCCTCCTCTTGCTAAGATGCTTTTAATGAGGGAGCAACTAGGATGCATTAGCGAATAGGGCAAAGGAGAGTGATGCTGCACGGGAATAATTCTTTGTGCCAGAATCTGACCACCTTACATTTTTGAACATATAGTAGCAATGGGAAGCTAATCAATATCGGGGTGATTGGTGTAACAACCATTTTTTGCATGTCAAAGGGTTTACACAAGGCTAGAGAGGTGAGATTCCAGTTATTGGATATTCTTAAGACACAGAAGATTCCTCTCACGTTATGTGGTCCTGATTGGGATGTTGTGAGAAAAGCCATATGTTCTGCTTACTTCCATAACGCTGCAAGACTCAAGGGGGTTGGGGAGTATGTCAACTACATAAACGGAATGCCATGTTACTTGCATCCCAGCAGTGCTATATATGGCTTGGGTTATTGTCACGCCCCAACTCAAAAAGATAAAATAAATTTTACACGTAAATCAAATCAAATAAAAGACTACAACTTGAAAGTTGTTCGTTATCTTTTCATCTTGTTAACTCTCCTCCATATCTGAAAATGTCAATAAGAAAGAGTGAGCTCGGATGCCCAACAAGCATTTTATGTATATTTAAGATGCAAAATATTCAAAATAACTTATATTTAACATTACCATGTGACTATAACCCAAAAACGATGGACAAACCACCGACATATCAAAGCTCACAAAGTATTCGAAACTAGTTTTGAGCCAGTATATACAAAGATCCACATCAGATAGCAAAATGTTATAGTCAACATGGTTATGCAAAACACTTTCTCATATTAAGGTTTGTGAACATTTCAAGCCTTAAACATATGTAAAACATTCACATTGCAAAGTCTTATAAAACTAGGTAAAAACACCCTTCAAGAATCTTCCTCTCCTAATTCTTTCTCCAATACTTTTTCTTCCTCTTCTAACATTTTCTAACACCATAAGAGATGTATGTTTCCACATATTCCCAACATATATATATAGGCAATTTTGTAACTTACAAATTAATTTCCACTATTTCTCAACAATACACCACTCTTCTTATTCTTAAATAAGATGCACCTTTACGTATACTTGAATAAATGGGCTATTACTCCATATTCCCCCACTATTTCATGATTAATACACTATTATTTTCCTCATTCTTAATACACCATGTTCCTAAGTAAAGACACTATTTCATGATTAATACACCACTATTTTCCTCATTCTTAAGTAACACCACTTCATATTCCTCTTGTTACTTATAAACATAATTTTAAGAATAAAAGTCCACTAATTGTCATCACTTAATTGAGTTAGTAAATCAATTTATTATTATTATAATTATTATTATTCTTTGGAGCATTACAAACACGCCTCCTTCAAAAAGCGACGTCCTTGTCGAGGTGAACACGGTTTAAATCCGTCACCAGGTGTTGGGATTCTAGAGGTAGCTCCTACGAGTTTAAAAAGTGGCTCCCACATGCACAACACTTTGTCCTGCATAGCACTTAGTTCCCTGTATTCCAGCTAGTGATTGGCTCTGATACCATTTTGTCTTGCCCCAACTAAAAAGATAAAATAAAATTTTATACGTAAATCAAATCAAATAAAAGACTACAACTTGAAAGTTTTTCTTTATCTCTTCATCTTGCTAACTCTCCTCCATATCTGAAAATGTCAACAAGAAAAAGTGAGCTCGAAAGCCCAACAAGCATTTTACGTATATTTAAGATGCAAAATATTCAAAATAACTTATACTTAATATTACCATGTGACTATAACCCAAAAATCGGTGGACAAACCACCACCATAACAAAACTCATAAAGTAAAATACTCACCTTGCAAATTCTTATAAAACTAAGTAAAAAGACCCTTCAAGAATCTTCCACTCCTAATTCTTTCTCCAATACTTTCTCTTCCTCTTCTAACATTGTCTAACCTCATAAGATATGTATGTTTCCACATATTCCCAACACATATATATATGCAATTTTGTAACTTACAAATTAATTCTCACTATTCCTCAATAATACATCACTCTTCTCATTCTTAAATAAGATACACCTTTACATATACTTGAATAAATGGGCTATTTCTACATATTCCCCCACTATTTCATGATTAATACACCACTATCTTTTTCATTCTTAATACACGATGTTCCTAAGTAGACACTATTATATGATAAATACACCATTATTTATCATTCTTAAGTAACACCACTTCATATTCCTCTTGTAACTTAAAAACATAATTACAAGAATAAAAGTCCACTAATTGTCATCACTGAATTGAGTTAGTAAATCAATTTATTATTATTATAATTATTAATATTCTTAGGGGCATTACAGTTATACTCCAGATTCTATGGTCTATCATGAGCTGATCTTGATGACAAAAGAGTATATGCAATGTGCAACAACAGTCGAATCCCAGTGGTTGGTTGAGCTTGGACCCGTGTTTTTCTCTGTGAAGGAGTCGAATCCAAGAGAAAACTGCCATGGAGGAAGAGATGGAGAACTTGAGGAAGGTCCAAGAGGAGAGGGAGAGGGTGAGCAAGGAGAAGGAGAGGATGAAGAGGGCTAAGTAACAGCAAAGAGTTTCAATACCTGGATTGAAGCAGGTTCTTCCAGTTACTTGAGACCGAAAAAGCAAGGCTTGTAGATGTTATTTTGTTACTTTTTTTGGTAGAGTAGAAGCAACTGCAATTTTTCTTTTTTTCTTTTCCCCCTTTTTGTTGCAAAGTCCATGGTGATATATGTTTGACAAGTCAAAGCGGCGGGCTTATATTTGTATGTTAATTCTACCTAGAATATGCAATAAGCCTGTTCTTTGGGGGACATTTCTGATTGTTTTAGAATGTGTTACATGGAAGTTAACTTCAGCTGGAATTCAAGAAGGGATAAGGGGCAAATTACAAGAGTAGTTTGTCACGGACTTGTCCCTTACAAGCTACCGTGCGGTACTTTGCCTCTCATTCGTCCCTTGCGACACTAGTTAAGTCAGCCTCACCCTTCGTTGTTCAAGTGTTGTGTGTGCGCTAAGTGAGTTAGCCAAGCAATAAAAACAAGAGAGAGTTGAGATAAACTCAAAAAGGCTTCGATTACTTAGTTTGTACTTTTCTTACAAGTTGTTTTCTACTTCTACTTGGTTCGTTACAAATGAACTCCTAACCTATTTATACTACTCTCCTCCGAATGGAAGTGGATATTGACTCAATCCTACGGTCTATATTACAATTCCAGAACTTCCCCTACTGTAGAAATTTTCAAAAACCTACACTAGAATATTGCATACAATTTCTACAAGTTTCCTATAACTTTCTACAAGTATGTACACGGTTCCAAGGGTCTCCAAGAGATCTTTTAACCTCCGCTGTCCTGCTCCCTTGCACGTCTTCGGTTGGGGCGTGACAAGTTGTACTGCTGTGAATACGTATATATAGTCCGCACTCTATTTAACTTGCAACTACACTCAATTGAAGCAGAAATTTATATGCCATCTCATGTCCCTCCATTATGATGACAAAAATAGTGTTTCTATCTTGTTCCTGTAATGTTAATACCACACAAACTTGATATGCCGTTACTAAATTGATGATTCATCAAAAAATAAGGGAAAGACAAAACAAATTATGCTATATTTAGTTTGAAACAGTGACAAAGTTCACATTGGGGCAAAAAGATTACAGGAAGAGTTGACGAACTAATTGTGACATTATGAGCAGCTATTTTTCTTAGTCATTTCTGCATAAACTCACAGTCACAACACTTTCACTATGTTCAACCAAACCTAGTCAAGTGAACCCACTCGCGTAGCATAAACTGGCTTGCAGGAAATATGCATTGTTAAAGGGAAGAAATTTTACCAATTCTGCCCTGAATGAACCATCAAATAGCATGAATCACAGATTTAAAACTGCAGTACAATCCGCCATGAATCACAGATTTAAAACCACATTACAATCCGCCAAGTTCTGCAGTTATCAACTTAAATCCCTAATGATTGTTCAATTTTTGTCACATACAATGGAAAGGGATAGACAGCGTTTAAATGCAACTACCAACTTATGGTGTTTAATTCTAACAACTCAAGCCTTAATTGTGACAGTGCATAGGCACAACCCGGACGGCTTTATCTCAGAAGTCAGCCATTCAGAGCCTGGGGCAGCATTAGGATCATACAACAGCGTGTGGTAACCAGGATTCTCTTGAAGCGAGAAGAGCAAAAGCTTTCCATCCAATATGCCAAATCGAAAGCCAATGCTTGAGCTTCCGGTCACCGGAACTGGGACCATCTTCCAAGAGTTGTCTGCAGGGTTGAATATTGCTAATTTACGCTCATTTTTCCACTCCATGCAACAGAGTTTCTCTCCAAGGACAGCATGAGCAGTAACCATAACGCAACCATTTTTCATTTGGCACCATGTGTGCCTCTCAGGGCTATACACGTCAACAAACCTTGAATTTCCAATAGTGAAGCTTGACCTCCCACCCATAACATAGAGCTTCCCCTCTACGCCACCAGCAAAACAGCCCCACCTAGGGCGCTTGAGAGACTCTATCACAGTCCACTTGTTTGTGTCGGGGTCATACACCTCGGCACATGAGAGAGATTCTCCATCCTTCCCGCATCCTCCAACGGCATAGATCATGCCATTAACCTCAGCACAAGCAAAGTCATAGCGTGACACATTCATGCTGGCTAATCTGCTCCAGCTGGAAGAAGAGTTTTTGTTAAGAGTATCATAACAAACAAGACAAACAAGACAAAATCCCTGAACAAATTTAAGTAGTCTTGAGATAGTTAAAATATAAATGAGTGACATGAAATTCTGCATTTGATAGTAAAGGCTTTCCAGATATTGATGTTGATGGAGGGCCACCAGATTAATGGTCATGAATGAAGTTTGTCGTGACTCTTTCTTATAAATATTCAATTGTGCACTATATTTTTCTCAACCACGTGTAGTTCCTTGTCCAAAGTGTGAAACCACAAAAAAATGGTTGAAATGAGCATGTTTTAACAGATATCTGTTCACTATGAGATTACTTTTGTTTCAAACCAACTACATTAATGCAGACAATGTTCTGTTGCAAAGTTTCCATGCTTTAAGCACTTTCAAAAGGAAATATAGAACACTCCAACTTGTTGCGGAACAGAAGTGGTTAGATATCAGAAGGCAGTGCATGCTCTCCACCAGGAGACTGCATTATGTGGCATAAAATTCCAACTACAATACAATCTGTTAGCCAGGAGAACGTTACCAGGCGATGCCATAGAAACACTGGATTTTCATCAGTTTTCTCATGTTGACAAAATAATGCAGCCGAAAGATTTGACCAACCAATTTGGGGATTTTTTTTTTTTTTTTAGAGTAAGACATATGAACAGCCCTACCTATGCCTACACTGGTCAAAGCAAATCATGTGCAGTAAACTTAATCTCAGACTAGCAAAGCATAACTCTATTTTAGACAACAGACATGCATGGTAGCCAAGGGGAGAAAAACTTAGAAGTGAAAGAACAAACCTGTTTAGGAAAGAATCATATTGGTAAAGATCTGCTGAGACAGATCCAGTTCCATCAACCACAGAATAGCCAGCAATAACCATAAGCTTTCCATTGAGAACAACCACACCAAACCCTGCTTTAGCAGGACCAGGCATAGGCAGGAGTTGATGGTGCTTATGTCCCAGACAATCTAAAACCTCCCAGTGGCTCCCATTTCCTTCAGCATCCACAGTCAGGACATAAAGCCACTCCTCAAGCACCCCAGCTAGTTTTCGGACAGTGATGAGTTCTTTGCTTCTGATAAATGACCTCCAGCGCTTGCAGACAGCACCCATAGCAGGGAAGTGAGATCGGGGAACAAGAGCAAGGCAGTGCTTTGAGACATCATCAGGCAATCCAGGCAAGATGGGACTATGGCAATCATCAGCAACCTTAGAAGTTAATACTGGACGACTTTTAGCAATGGGAGTATCTTGCTGGACTAACTCAGAGAAACACATATCTGATTCTTTAACTTGCTTCTTGACAGAAAAAGGAGCAGGCATTCTTAAAGTCATAAACTACGAGAGACTGGAACCACAATGATCACAGGCCAATTCTCTCGCAGAAAAACATCAATCCAACAAAAAGAATTAGACACCTGATTAAAGAAATTCACGAAATCCTTCACTTATAGGTATTCTAGAAGACCAAGCCATAAAAGATGTTGCAGAACAGATTACTTCTGTGAAGGCTGATGATTGCCTGTGTTTTGTCCAATCAGATTCAAATTCCATACCACTTCCACTGGTCTTACTGTAGTTTAGCTCCTTTAAACCAACCAGGTTGATACCAAATTCAAAATTTCCAAAAGAATAGCTTTTCCCCTCACACATTTCCCCAGTACCTACAAATTTCAAATACCCATATGAAAAATAAAATTACAAGTTGAAAAAGAATACTGGAAATATTAGCATATACCAAATCCAAAGACCAGCATGTTAAGAAAGGAAAATATACCCCAAAAGGCCATAACCTAATGATGTTAACCTCCTGTGACTTCCATTTCTTTGTGATAACAATCACCTGCAGTAAGTCAAAAACGTAGCAGAAAAAAGAAAAGCAAATAAATCAAAGCAGCTTCATGATTCCTACAACTAGACATATGAAACCAAAGCATAAAGTTTTAGGTTTTATATTGCAAGAATCCGTGATGCCTAAAACCATAAATATGACATCAAAGCATAAAATTTGAAGTTTTATATTGTTCGAAAAAAGAATGGTATAGAGGTCTCACGGTAATTCCATTTCTTCAGGATTCAGAAAAGCTCAAGAAAGTTATTCAAATGCAGTTGAATTCAAGCATAATTTCAATATCATGCCTCTGTTTAACAACTTTCTGGAAGTAGAAAAAGGATTTGTGCGAAAATCACTGGTCAAATTCTGCTGCTAAGCAAATTAAACAATTCAAATAACCCAATTATTAAAGTCAATAATGCAAAGACAAGTGGTAACCAGCTTGAGATGTGTGCAATGTGAATTAAAAACTAAAATACCCCAAAACCAGCATATGCCTATGCTAAGCTTTTAAAGAAGCAACCATCAACCAGACCTACCCTCCAACCGAACCTACCAGAAGGAAAAAAATTGCGTACATCGCTCGCAGGAAAATTGTAGTGCACCACAAACGAATAAGGTTTTCAATTACCTAATCATAGAGAAGAAAAAAATCATGGAATTCACTCCCACCACGTATTGTATTAACAGAAATTAGCTATGGAATGCAGCTACCAAACCCAGCTCAAGAAACCAAGACAAACAAAGAGATTTACACGAAAGAAAAGAAGAGCTATAAAAGAACTCTAGAAACTTGAATCCAAAAAGAGTGGAAATGCAATCAAGATCCAATTTTTAGCCACTCAGCTCTCGCCATTGCTACGACAACACAAGGATTACAATTGCCACGACAAACAGCAAACAGATATATATCCACAAGAAGTCGGTCACAGAGATCAATTATTCCACCTAACATCCTTACCAAAAACAAAAAATCAGAAGCTTCAGCAATATAACATCAGATCAAAAGATCCGTATTAGCCGAAAAACACAACCTAAAATCGATTAATGCCGCAGTTCTTTACCCAAAAATTAAAAAATAAAAAATAAAAATCAAATAAAACACACGAGAAGAAAAAAATGTACCTGGGGAATTCGAAGTGTTATGACAAAACTACAAGCTGAAAATCTCCCGTTAACGAGAGGAATAAATAGAGAGATGTGGATATGGATATGGATAAGGATTTGGGAAAAAAGGTTGTGCGAAGATATAGGAATGGGTCAAGAATAAGCTATGGAGAAAAAAATGGACGACTGAGCGACTGCAATATGTAAAGACCAAAGAGAGGATAATATTATAAAGCAGCTGAGTAGTGAGCTTAAACCCTCAACTCCAAAGCAATAAGATAGAACTGACAGAGCTACACCACGTCGGATTATCACATTTTCAGCTCAACTGTTTTACAATTTCCATTTTTATACACTCTTAATCCCGCCCTTATTAAATATTTAATTTTTTTATTTATACATACGTACATTAAGAATTCAAAATTTCGTTCAAACTCGAACTCCTGACCTCTTATATTATATAGAATATTTAAGCCGCTGAGCTACAAGCCGCTCCGTATTTAGTTATTAAGGATAAATTATACTACGTTGTTGTTTGAATTAAAGAGCGCAGCCCGAGTTAAATAAATACTGTCGGTTTAATTTGTCAACGTAAATTAATGTATGATTATTGGGCGGTCAAATTAAACCCAACTGAAACATGTAGAGGGATGTTTATTATTGTCGAGTGACTTTTGGTGTTCCTAAAAGGCATAGAATAAGTCTCGGTCTTTGTTTTTATCAAATGATGATGAGAAAACAATGCGTGAAGAATTGGTAACGGTAGTACTTTTATTCAACCGAAACATCCTTTCCAATTGTACGGCAATATTCTTGAAATTTCTACTATATTTACTAACGGCTACAAGATCAAACAAATATATTGCTAACGCATTTGGTTTTATTTTCAAATGTCATTTTCATTTTCAACTATTTTTAAAAGTTGGAAAGTTAGTTATAAAATAGAAATTTAAATTGAAATGCATTTGGATAAAATGTTGGAAAATAATGATTATAATATATTGTAAGATTAAAAAAATAAGTTAATTTATATTTTTTATGTTTAAAAAAAATAATTTTTTAAAATATATGTATATTTAATTAATTTAAAAATAATAGTAGATAACTTTATATCAAATCAAATTTGAATTCGATTGATGTGTAATAGGATAATAGGGTAAATTTAAAAATGAATTTTGAGAAGAAAATATATAATTTTTCTGTTGAAAATTGTGAGAATGTATTTGTTTTCAATTTCCATTCCCCACAAGAAAATGAGAAGAGGACTTGGAAATGAAACTAAATGGGCTGTAAGAAAACAATTTTGTATTTTATATACGCCGCGGGTTATCTATAAATGCAACCTTTTTCTTTTGTAAACTTTCTAGAGAATATAGTATTGAGGTTTAACATTGGCAAGTGGATCCCCAGCCAGTACATTCTGGGACCAGTACCCTCGGCTCAATTTCATGGACTTGGACCTATATCGTTTACCTCACAATAATTCACCAAATAGTCCACTGTAGTACTCTCTTCAAGCCTGACATGAGCAGGTTGTATAAATCTCGTGTTGGCTAATTCGCGTGACTCATGGGGTAACAATAGGAATCTAACATAACCTATACGAGGGGAGATTCTGTTCGGTAAGCATGAACAAATTTTCATATGCATAACTCACAGGCAATACCATAACCAACAAGGAGCTTCCATCATGGTTCCCGTGCAACTGATGTTTGGTCAAAATTTCAAGACTGAAGAATTCTGACATATAAAGCATGTAACAAAAGCAAGCCAATCCATTCGACAAATCCGAATATCCTCTAAATTCAAAATCATTATGTCAATAACAGAACTTGGATTTGAAAAGAAAACACATAGGACAGTTTCAAAACTTGTTAAACAACTATATGATCCTGCAATCAACAGCTTAAGCCTTCCTCGGTTTGCTTGTTGCCAACTGTGATTCGGGCTGCAAATAAACAATAGTGTGGATTCACAATTAGGAGATTAGAGAAATTGTAGTTTCAGTATTTTTTTTCATTGCTCACAATGAAATCTCTGACCAACTGAGAAGTGTTAGCATATGGTTACCTCCTTCTTGACAGCCTCTTCCTTTTCGGATAGAATCAACTCAATGTGGCATGGAGATGACATGTAGGCTGAGAAGAACATCTTCATATTAGTTCAGAAAACTTCCAATTATTTGACGAGTAGATAACTTGAAAAAAAGAAGTCAACATACGGTTTATTCTTCCATGAGCACGGTATGTGCGGCGCCTTTGCTTCTGGGCTTGATTAACCTGAACGTGAGAAATGTACAGAGCATCCACATCCAAGCCTTTCACCTGCCAAAAATCATCAAGTACTTAATACGAAAACAAAAAGGGAAAAATTAAGAAAACTAAATGGAAGAAAGCAGAAGCAAAGATACCTCGGCATTGCTTTCAGCATTCTTCAGTAAATCCAAGATAAACTTAGCAGATTTCACAGGCCAGCGTCCCTGTCCATTAGAATGTCTGTTCTTTGCCTGAGCAGTTCGCCCAACACCTCCACAGAAGCGAGTGAAAGGTATGGCCTGCTTGTGGGCAAGAACATCCTCAAGATACCTCTTGGCCTTGGCTAAAGGCAGCTTTCTGATGGCATGGGCTGTCTCCCTAGTGTTCTGAAAAATTATCGGAATTCGGTAAGTTGACAAAACATATTATGTATCACATTGCAAGTGACACATCAACATAAAGATCCAAATTGCAAGCTTATGCACTAAAACAGAATCACAAAAATTGAAAGCATCAATGTTGAATTGACATCAGTCAAATACTGAACCTCAACACTTTAAAGATCCAGAGAGGTTCATAACATATGAATTTATGAGACCCATTCATTAAAGGTATTAATGAGAAAACCAACTTGGATTACTTTATAAACGAACCTAAAGTTTCAAAATCAAAAGAAAAGTTTGATTAATGAGCTACAAAGATCTAGACTACAACCCTCAAATTAAAAACCAATAAAGGTGTTTCAGCCAGGTAACCAAGGCAGATAATTAAGTTCTAACTCCCAAACTTCCACCACGCCATTCGTTTCACACTAATAAATTGGAATTAAATTCGTTTCACACTAAAAAATACAATGTAAAAAACCATCTAAATCATAAATTCCACTGGAAGTATTAACCTTCAAAAAGCAACTGAAATGTAGCACTGTTTACTGAACAATCAATCATTAGAACAACTCAAGAGGTTCACCCAATAACACTGCACAATTTTTATCCCTGAAGTTTACGAGAGACCTGTTCACAAAAAGGCAACAGATCCCTGCTTTTTTCATCAGGTTAAACTTATATAATCCTCCCAATCAAGCACTCTGATGCACAAACAAACTTTCAGAATTCAACATTTGTGAGATGTAATCCACGAATAAAAACCATCTAAATCATAATTTCCACTGGCAGTATTAACCTTCAAAAAGCAACTGAAATGTAGCACTGTTTACTGAACCATCAATCATTAGATCAACTCAAGAGGTTCACCCAATAACACTGCACAATTTTTATCCCTGAAGTTTACGAGAGACCTGTTCACAAAAAGGCAACAGATCCCTGCTTTTTCATCAGGTTAAACTTATATAATCCTCCCAATCAAGCTCTCTGACGCACAAACAAACTTTCAGAATTCAACATTTGTGAGATGTAATCCACAAATAAAAACCATCTAAATCATAATTTCCACTGGCAGTATTAACCTTCAAAAAGCAACTGAAATGTAGCACTGTTTACTGAACCATCAATCATTAGATCAACTCAAGAGGTTCACCCAATAACACTGCACAATTTTTATCCCTGAAGTTTACGAGAGAACCGTTCACAAAAAGGCAACAGATCCCTGCTTTTTTCATCAGGTTAAACTTATATAATCCTCCCAATCAAGCACTCTGATGCACAAACAAACTTTCAGAATTCAACATTTGTGAGATGTAATCCACGAATAAAAACCATATAAATCATAATTTCCACTGGCAGTATTAACCTTCAAAAAGCAACTGAAATGTAGCACTGTTTACTGAACCATCAATCATTAGATCAACTCAAGAGGTTCACCCAATAACACTGCACAATTTTTATCCCTGAAGTTTACGAGAGACCTGTTCACAAAAAGGCAACAGATCCCTGCTTTTTCATCAGGTTAAACTTATATAATCCTCCCAATCAAGCTCTCTGACGCACAAACAAACTTTCAGAATTCAACATTTGTGAGATGTAATCCACGAATAAAAACCATCTAAATCATAATTTCCACTGGCAGTATTAACCTTCAAAAAGCAACTGAAATGTAGCACTGTTTACTGAACCATCAATCATTAGATCAACTCAAGAGGTTCACCCAATAACACTGCACAATTTTTATCCCTGAAGTTTACGAGAGAACCGTTCACAAAAAGGCAACAGATCCCTGCTTTTTTCATCAGGTTAAACTTATATAATCCTCCCAATCAAGCTCTCTGACGCACAAACAAACTTTCAGAACTCAACATTTGTAAGATGTAATCCACGAATAAAAACCATCTAAATCATAATTTCCACTGGCAGTATTAACCTTCAAAAAGCAACTGAAATGTAGCACTGTTTATTGAACCATCGATCATTAGATCAACTCAAGGGGTTCACCCAATAACACTGCACAATTTTTATCCCTGAAGTTTACGAGAGACCTGTTCACAAAAAGGCAACAGATCCCTGCTTTTTCATCAGGTTAAACTTATATAATCCTCCCAATCAAGCTCTCTGACGCACAAACAAACTTTCAGAACTCAACATTTGTGAGATGTAATCCACGAATCCAGCAGCTCATTACAAGCTAAAATTAGGGCGCGCAAAACTCATGTATACTAAAATTTCAAAAATAAAGGAAAAAAATCAACTCAAAACACGAAAGAGAATCTACGAAACAAATTAGCTCATAAATATAATTATAAATCCACAAAGAAAAAAAAAGATAAATGGAAGTATGTTCGTGGGCGATTACATATGAAGCAGAAGAACACAAGCAAAATGTTAGTAAAAAAATTTAAAAAATATATATATAACAAAAGGTACCTTGAAATGAACTCTGAGATCGGATCCCCTGGCCTTGCAGGCTGCAACAAACATATTACAAAAGGTAATCAGCAACAACATTTCTCACCTTGAAAAACAGGCAATAAAATACTTAACCAGCCAAAAAGCCACAAACAAATAACACAAAAGAAAGATGTCGTAGAAACGAGAAACCTACATTTGGTGGGGTTGTCAGGCTCTCTCGAGTACTTCACCTGTAAAAGATCAACAGAAACTAAAGCTTAGAAAGCTGAAGATTTATCATAAACAAATATCAACAATTGCAGATATTCATTAGCTTGCATGCGTGAGTGCGTGTGCATGGAGGTAGATACCATTGTATAAGCTGCTTCCGCGCCGCGCAGGAGAAGATGCTAAGCCTTGAGGGTTTTCTATTTATTAGTATGAAGAGCTTAAAAGAGATAGCTGCGTGGATTTTATAAATCTGCAATAAACTGAAACCCTAATGACCCCACTTGGATATTAATGGGTTGGGCTTACTCCTTTTCCCTCAATATTTTTTGTATGACAAAGTTGTAATCTTCGGCCCATCAGTTCACAATGTGTGGTAAGCCCAACCCATTGTCAGTAAAGTGTTACATATAAAAAAGCACTCTTTTTTTTTTATTTATTTATTTATACACACACATCAGAAGTTCATTCAAATTCGAACTCCTGACCTTTCATATTATGTAAAAAACTTATATCACTAGACCACAAGCCACTCGAACATATAAAAAAGCACTCTTGTTTGTCACCATATTTAAGATCTTGCTGTTGTCTGTTCCTTAATTTGGACCATTGATTTTCATATCTTTAGTTAAATGTGAATTTATACAAGACATAAAATAAAAGAATTAAAAGGCTTCTTCATCTGAAAATACTAGAAAGATCTACAGCCAACATTTCGAGAAGAAGTACTTAACTGAAAATAAAGCACGCTTATATGAAGCATTTAATTGCATACTTATCAGTGGACTTGCTCTCCTGGAATCAATGAATGGGGACAGGGCTTTCATTCAGAGCCTTTGACAAATACAATTCATTTCCAATTTTATAAATTTCAATCAGTTACCAATTTAATCAACCATATCTATCAACTTCGTCAATTCTTATGTTGCTGTGAATGTTTTATGACCGAAGTTGAGCATTTGGCAGCAATAAGGGGAACGATATTGCGGGGTGAAGTGGCAGTTTTATAAGAAGAATGGTCGAATTCCATCGTGTTGCTGCTTGGCAAGTGGTGTTATTCCTTAACGAGGCCAAAGGAAAATCAGTTCTCTTAGACTTGTTTAAACAAGGTCACCATGGGCTAAGTTCATATGCAACTTTTAAATTCTAAGAAATCCGGTTCAGAAGTAGAAATATACAGACAGATAAATCTACACTATGCATCCGTCCAACAGCAGTAACAAAGTAGAGCAACGAGGAAAATCTAAAAATTACAAGAATTTCACCGAGAAAAATTACACACATATTGTTTACTAAGTACACTAATAGATTTTTCCTTTTTTCCCACGCCCCCCCCCCCGTTTTTTTTGGGAGGGGGGGGGGGGGTTTGGTTGGGGGCGGTTATGGCGGGGTAGGGAAAGGGTTGCTAAAAGATATAGGAAGACGTTAAACTAGTAAAGGGAGTAACATCCATGCAACATGAGAGAAGGTCTTTCAACTTCTTTGTCGATTCTGTTAAATACTCCAATACAGCTATACAACTCTCAAAGACTTCGAACTACTGGCCTGCAGAACTTGGATCATTCAAGAATTCAATAATATTCGAATTCTTAACCTTTCACATTATATGAAATACAGCCCCCAACATGAAATCTTGACTACATGGGCTAGCGAGTATGAAATCATACAAAATATATAACTGAGAAAACAATTTTGTATTTCTACTACAGCACAGCTTACCTATAAATGCAATCTTTTACTTTCATAAACTTTCTAGAGAATAATAATAGTATTCAAGTTTAACATTGGCAAATGGGAAGTGGACCCCTAGCCCGTCAATTATGGGACCAGCGGCTCAGCCCAATTTCATGGACTTGGACATATAATTCACCAAATAATTCTAGGACCGGCTCACCGGCACCCTCAGCCCAATATATTACCTCACAATGATTCACCAAATACTCCATTGTAGTACCCCGCCTCAAGTCTGATGTGAAACAAGCTACATATATCTCGTGTTGGCTAATTAGAGTGACTTATTAGGTAACTACAGGAATCAACAAAACCTATACGACGGCTGGCCGAAATAAGAGCACAGGGGAGATTCTGTCAGGTAAGCAGGAACAAGTTTAAATATACATAACGCACAGGCAATACCATAACCAACAAGGCGCTTCCATCATAGTTCCCGTGCTACGGATATGATGCATTCAGTCAAATTTTCAAAAATGAAGAATTCTACCATATAAATCATGCAACAAACACAGGCCAATCCATTTGACAAATCTGAATATCCACTAAATTCAAAATCATTATGCCAATAACAGAACTTGGATCTGAAAAGAAAAGACACATAGGACAGTTTCAAAACTTGCTGAACAACTATATGATCCTGCAATCACCAACAGATTAAGCCTTCCTAGGTTTGCTTGTTGCCAACTGTGATTCAGGCTGCAAAAAAACAAGAAAGTGCGGATCCACAATCAGGATAATAGATATTTTGTAGTTTCAATATTATTCTCATTGCTCACAAGGAAATCTCCGACTAACTGAAAAGTGTTCACATATTGTTACCTCCTTCTTGACAGACTCTTCCTTCTCGGATAGAATCAATTCAATGTGGCATGGAGATGACATGTAGGCTGAGGAGAACATCTTCACATTAGTTCAGAAACTTCCAATTATTTGACGAGTAAGTAACTTTAAAGAAAGAAAAAATCAACATACGGTTTATTCTCCCATGAGCACGGTACGTGCGGCGCCTTTGCTTCTGGGCTTGATTAACCTGAATGTGAGAGATGAACAGAGCATCCACATCCAAGCCTTTCACCTGCCACAAATCATCAAGTACTTAATCTGAAAATAAAAAGGGAAAAATTAAGAAAAATAAATGGAAGAAAGCAGAAGTGATGATACCTCTGCATTGCTTTCAGCATTCTTCAGTAAATCCAAGATAAACTTAGCAGATTTCACAGGCCAGCGTCCCTGTCCATTAGAATGTCTGTTCTTTGCCTGAGCTGTTCGCCCCACACCTCCACAGAAGCGAGTGAAAGGTATGGCCTGCTTGTGGGCAAGAACATCCTCCAGATACCTCTTAGCCTTGGCTAAAGGCAGCTTTCTGATGGCATGGGCTGTCTCCCTAGTGTTCTGAAAAATTGTTGGAATTCGGTAAAGTAGCAAAATATATTATGCATCACATTGCAGGTGGCACATCAAAACATTAAGTTGTGATGTGTTGTATTCTATTTCAACATAAACATCAAAATTGCAAGCTTATGCACCAAAACAGAATCACAAAAATTGAAAATATCAATGTTGAACTGACATCAGTCATATATTGAACCTCAACATCTTAAAGATCTAGTGAGGTTCATAACATATAAATTTATGGGACCAATTCATTATAGGTTTTAATGAGAAAACCAACTCGGATTACTTTATAAACCAACATGAAAGTTTCAAAAGATAAGTTTGATTAATGAGCTCCAAAGATCTAGTCTACAACACCCAACAAAAAACCAATACATTTGCTCTGGCCAGGTACCAAACACAGATAATTAAGTTCTAACCCCCAAACCTCCACCACACTCTTTGTTTCACACTAATAAGTTGGAATTAGAAATAAAATTTGTTTCCTTAAATGGTGACCCAATGGACTGGACTGCTAGTGTAAAGATAGTAAAATTCAATGTAAAATACCATATAAATCATAATTTCCACTGACAATATTAACCTTCAAAAAGCAGCTAAAATATAGCACTGTTTACTGAACCATCAATCATTGGAACAACTCAGAAGGTTCACCCAATAACACTGCACAATTTCTATCCCTGAAGTTTACGAGAGACCCGTTCACATACGGCAACAGATCCCTGCTTTTTTCATCAGGTTAAACTTATATAATTCTCCCAAACGAACTTTCAGAGCTAAAACACATGTGAGATGTACTCAACGAGTCCAGCAACTCATCACAAGCTAAAATTAGGGCACGCCAAACTCATGTATACTAAAATTTCAAAGATATAGAGTAATAAACCAACTCAAAACACGATAGAATAATCTATCCAAACAAATTAGCTCATAGATATAATTATAAACACACTCCTCCACCCCAACCGAAAAAAAAAAAAAAAAAAACAAAGGAAGCATGTTCATGGGCAATTACATATGAAGCAAAAGAATACAAGCAAGAAGTTAGTGAAAAATAAAAAATTAGACCAAGTACCTTGAAATGAACTCTGAGATCGGATCCCCTGGCCTTGCAGGCTGCAATAAACACATAACAAAAGGCAATCAGCAAATACACTTCACAACTTGAAAAAGGGGCAATAAAATACTTAACCAGCCAGAAAGTAACAAACCGAAAAATTCAAATAAGCAAAAGAAAAGATAGCACGAATAACGAGAACCTACATTTGGTGGGATTGTCGGGCTCTCTCGAGTACTTCACCTGTAAAAATTAAACAGAAACTAAATCTTAGAATGCTGAAGATAACCATAAACGCATATAAATTCCACATATTAATTAGGTTGTGCATGTTGGTGTGTGAACGGAAGGAGATACCATTGTAGCTGCTGCTTCCGCGCCGCGATGCAGAAAATGCTAGACCTTGAGGGTTTTCTTTTCTGCAAGAAGATCAAATGCCGGTTGCGTGAGTTTTATAAATCTGCTATAATACGAAACCCTAATGAGCCACATGGATATTACTGGGCTGGGCTTACTCCTTACTTTGTTTGACAAAGTTTTAAGCCTCCGGCCCATCAGTTTGCAGTATGTGGTCTGCCCAACCCATTGCCACTTAAAAAAAAAAATAAACAAAGGAAAAACCACTCTTATTTGTCACTATATTTAAGATCATCTCGTTATTATCTGTTCCCTTAATTTGGACCCTTGATTCCCATATCTTTAGTCAAATGTGAATTTACGCAAGACATAAATTAAAAAGGCCGCCCCTTCATCTCAAAATACAGCCAGGATCCATGGCCAACATTTTGAGAAGATGGACTTAAGTCTTCAGCTTGATAGTGCGAATTTTTTGTGGTCTGATGCTTGACTTAAAATATAGCATGTTTGCGTGATGTAATTAATTGAAAACTTATCACTAGACTTGTTCTCTGAAATCAATGAAAATCAATTTTTTTTTTACTTACAAAAATGTTTAGGTGGATTCGACACTAGTTACTAGCAAGCCTCCAAGTTTTATGAACGCTTATAGAGATATTAACAAATTGGCCATCAATGAAATTCTCATATCAACAGAGAGAGTTGAACACGCAACATTTATGAAGTCTATACTCGCTTCTTACCTACTGCACCTACATCCACACCTGTTGACATCAATGAAAACCAATGTCATTGCGTGGTCAAGGGTTCGTGTAGAGCCTTTGGCAGATGTAGTTCATTCACAATTTTATACATGTCAATCAGATTGCCGATTTAATTAACCATATGCATCAACTTCATCAAATCTTATGTTGCTGGTATGTTTTATTACCAAAGTCGATCATCTTGCAGCTTGAAGGAGAAGAGACACCACGCAATGATTAGGGGAAGGGTGTTATGGGGGTGAAGTGGCAGTTTTATAAGAAGTATGGCCGGATTCTTCACCATTTTGCAAGTAGCGTTATCCCTTAACGAGGCCAAACGGAAATCTCTTATTTTAGACTAAATTAAACAAGGTCACCATGGGCAAACAATTCGCACGTGTAATATTGGTTAGCATATACCCCTTCACAGTCTCAGAGATTTGGTTCAGAAGTTGAAATAATACAGAGGAAAATCTATAAAATGCATCCATCCAACAGCAGTGACAAAGTAAAGAAACAAAAGAAAATCACAAAATATAAGAATTTCACTTAGCAAAAATTATCCACAAAATTGTTTACGAAGTACAACACTAAGAGAATTTCGGGGAGTTGGGAGGGTGGGGGTAGGGGATCAAATTAGAAAATATATGAAGACATGAAACTAGAAAAGGCAGTAACATCCATCCAACTTGGGAAAAGGCCTTTCAACTTCTTTGCCGATTCTGTTAAATGTAGGTCCACCACAGCAATATCAACTCTCAAAGATTCCGAACTGCTCGCCTGCAGAATTCAAAGCGAAATGGCACAACAGAAGCGAGATGATCCAAATTCATGAATTTAGAATAAAGCTTAAAGATAATTATGCTTTAGCCCTATAGATATATGTACACGGACAAAAATCCCAGGATAAAAATTTTGTTCCTATGGAAGACTAAGTCCAAACATGCCGGATCTCTCAAATTGCTAGGAACTAGATTCAGATTTGGATCCTATCCAATTCCGTTGGTAGTGAAGAAGTCCGTTACATATTTGGATGATTAACACAGCAACCAGGTGAACTTATATCCTCCATGGAATATGTTTAGATCATCCAGGGATGCAATGGATCTCTGCATTACAAATGGGTAATGTAAAGGATCCTAATCCACGAGGTTCACACAATGACATGCATGTAAATTCTGGCATATTATTTAACCAAGAGGTAACATAGCTGCCTATTATCCATTTATAAGACCAGCCATAACGCTCACACTTAAATGAATATATCTATATTAGGGAAGTGGCAGAAAGTTGATTGCAAAAGCCTAGTAATTTCGAAGGTTTACCTCCAACCAGAACGTCCAATTCTCATGGCTGGTGCCACTCAGTCTACATATGTACGATGGTGGCCCATTACCAACTTTTACAGGAGCTGTCAAAGATTCAAATTGATTTAGCATATGAGAAGGGGGAAAAAAAAAGGATCTCAGGGACTCGGCAAAACTCATATCACCTGGCAGTGTATTATTTGCAAATGACCAATTTGATAATGGACCTGTAATGTTTAGGACTGCAACCCAGACCTCCTTTAAAGACCTGAAAGACCAAGATGCAGGAGATATAAAACATGAAACAAAATAATTATAGGCAAAGTTGGTAAAATAGTTGATAGTAATTAATAATGCGGTCACGGCCCAAACAAAACGCAAATCCATGGATGATTAGGAATCAACACCAGAGCCAGTTGAGCAAAACATGTAACAATTATCCAATGACTTGCAGATGCTTATAGTTGTATCCCTTTTCCTTTCAACATTTTTTTTGTTCTATGGTCCCTAACAAACATTTATCATCAGGTTGACATGAAAAAAGAATATAAAAGAGTAGCAAGAGAGAAGCTGTATATCCAGAGGAACACATTATCGATCTCTTAATGCTAGTAGGAGGTATACACATGACATACAGTGAAACACGAGTACTTCAATCTTAACAATTCTCTAAGATACAAGTAGTCTACTATGTATCATCATCAATTGATTATATGTGTATGATATCAGAAAGTTTACCCAATGGACAATTCCAAGTTGAACCTCCGAGGTCCCCCAACAGATATAAATTTGGATCTATCAGTTGATAAATGCGGGAAATATCTATATTGCTTCAAGACATCATCCTCTGCGTTTGTGGGGAACTTCAAGCTTCTTGAGAACAAAGCAGATATTGGAAAAATTCCCTGAAAAAAGACAACATTTTGTATATATAATAATGAATTTGGAAGTAATTTCGCTAAAGAATCTCATATAAAGATATTATAGCAGCATTGGGAGCCAGAGGATATCTCATAAAGAAATCTTTTGTTATTCAATGTCAATGATATGCAACAAACAGCTTTATAAAATAGAGCAGCCATAATATATTGCCCTTCCCACTAAAGGTGGTGTCGCCATGAAAGGCAACTAATACAAGCCTAATGCCCAGGATGTTTTCAATTACACATTAGCTTCTCAAACATGCTTTTTTGTTCAGATGGGCAAAATTAAAGACAATAAATACACAAAAGCACCGCCAAATATCACACTCGCCAATAGATGGAATTTACTACTATCCTTTTATAAAATCGGAAGTGTGAATTCACGTTCTTACTCGTGGAGTATATACAGAAAAGACAATCACATTCCATTAGGATCTAAGAGACAAAGATTAAGAAAGTACCTTCCATGTCTCAAAATCCGATTGACTAACGGTGCCAAAACTTAATTCTTGATTAACATGCAGTTCCTTCACCACTTCAGGAGCATGCTTGAAAACAAACATCAGGGAGTTCGAGTCAACCACAGCAAAATCAAAACTAGCTTCCAATATTTGATTTGCATCTGTCAAATGGAATTATGATTTCAAATCAGGTAAGATTAAATTTATGTAAAATGAAGTCAAGAATAAGCCTTTTGCGAATACAAATCACTGCTTTTCCATGCATTATGTGAACTGTTGAGAACATGCTTCATAAATCTCCAGGTTCTCACAATCTTGAGTTTTATGACTGGACTTATAGGCCACAAGCATCTTACAGTCATCCAAATGTGACAAATATTGAGGGTGGTCCCAAGATCGCAATGCATTTATCTCAACCCCAACTGAATTAGTTGGCTTTGGAGATACAAACATGATCCCGATCACTATACAGTATACACGAAAATTAAATTCTCGTGCTACTTGTCAAAATATAAGGAACAACTTATGCCAGCGAGAGAATCAGCCAGAAGCTTAAAAAGTTAAGAACAAACATGAGCTGATCCATCAGTACCTATAGTCTGAATGGTATGCTGGAGAACAACCCTTTTAGGTGCATCTTTGCTGTATGGAAAGAATTGTGATGATACAGCCAAAGCAAGAACACTCCCATGAAGCAAAAATCGGACAATTGATGATTTTGCCAACCATCTCCCAACAACAGGTAGAAGAGGACCAACACACCAGCCTGTTACTAATCCAATGACAGCTGCAACCATTACATCAGGAACAAAATACCCTGCAAATAATTACTACATTGTGAGGGCAAAAGAAAAATGGTTTTTCAGCCTGCATTAGATTTTTGACTTTAATTGTCTTAAATATATATAAGAGATTACTACAACCATGACGATAATAGTGCAAACAATTTAAAGTCCAGAAGAGTATTTCAGTACAAATTGCAAAATTGATGCTCCCTCAAAGAAATTGAACCCGGATTTTGATGGAAAAATATGTTTCATAGTGGATTAGAAATCATAGTTCATTCATATTTACTAATTTATATAGGGAAACAGTCAGTGTCAGACTAACTGGTACATAAGAATCAACATACAAATTCATTTTATACAGGTTATCGTAATCACAGTTCATTCAAGTTTTACTTATTCATATAGGGAAACAGTCAGACTAACTCATACATGAGAAACAACATACAAATTCATCTCATATAGGTTTCTGATACCAATTTTTGCAAGCATTTTCCTCAAGCTCACGAATCTTGTGTTCATATGTGATCCTTTCCAATGTGTTTTGCAGGGAGTGCAGTAAGCATAATTAGGAGACTTGGCAATAGCTAAAGTTGAAAAACAGAAGTCCATTTTTCCCATGTTCACTTAACAATTTCACGGAAAATAAGGTAGAAATATAGGAGAACGCTAGGCATGGGACCACATATGAGACGAGACATGCAAATTACCACTCATTGGTGTCATACAACTAACTGGAAGATCCAAACAAGTGCAATATATTATGTGTCTCTAGATTTTTCAGCCATAGAGGTGCAAAAGGCTGTATAACTAACCATAGGGAGGTGGAAGAGAGCCTGTCATGCCCATTTTCTCGATCAAGAAGACGGCAAGAAATCCGCCGAAGTATACGGAGTATGTTAGGCAGGGTACCAAAGGGACCACATAGCTTGCTGTTGACCTGACAAACATCTTGATGATATTACAACCCCAACAAATCATATGTAGAAAGGTTTGAGAGTAAGATTATCCTTTATACCTATATAACTATGGTACACTGCACATTATATTCACTAGAAAAGACAAAATTCTAGAACATGATTGAAGAATTATTTATGCTGGCACCTGAGAGATGGGTGACCAAAGAACTTAATCGATAGACGAAAGGAGACCCACGCTGGAAGCATAGAAGCAGATAAAAGGAATGTGACAAAACCTCCACCCAACCCAGATGCAAGGTATGCCTGCTTTCAGAAGTTCTGTCAGCAATTCAAGTCTTTGAAAACTAATGGTACTAGGAGAGAACATGGATATACAAGTGAATCAACCATCTACAGATCCATACTAAAGTTGAGTAAGATAAAAAATGATTTCACATACCATAGTCAAGAGGGAGTAGAACCCAAATGCTCCCCAAAACCTTGCTTCATCAATCAACTCCTGCAAAATATGTCAAATTGTTTACAAATTACATATTGAGGAATTTGACTGGAATAACATGATGTTATATTAAGTACGTGAATTAAATCAAATGAATCATTGATGGTAAGGCACAAGTCCACAGACACCTGTGCTACTTTTTATTGTTTTCCTATTTCAGTTAAACAAGTATCAGACCCAGAAGCTTAACACGTCATGAGCACCTAAATAAATGCTTTAAAACTACTTTGGTAACTCGCTATATCTTGGCACTGCCTCCATTGGTTGCATAATGAGAAATAAACTCATGAAAAGGTAACATCTTATGATTAATAGAAAGAAAATATGGATAAGTAAGACCATAAGCAGGTAGGCTGAAAACAGCAGTGAAGCATCTTCTTATTCTCAATCAACACACCTTACGGAGAAAAACATCCCTGTATCAAGATCAAATAAAATTCAAACAGGAACACACACCTCCCGTGATAGTGCAAGAGCCGAAACATCTTGGGAGAGAGGAAATCGTCTCCAAAGAACTCTTGGAACCAACAGACCAACAAGTGAGCATGGTACAAACATTAGAAAGGCCAAATATGGATTAGCAAACCTACATTGAACAGAATGAAAAGACAAGGTTTAGAAAACTATCTCTTGCCACAACGAAAATAGAAGATAATTGTAAGACAAAGAAAGAAATATAGAAATTTCTTTTGATACACACTCATAAAAAGGTAACAGTTTTTGACACAAAAACAGAAAAGTAACGAGGATAAACCCATTATCAAAGTGAGAACAATCACTGAACACATACCAGTTCATTGAATGTCCAGAGAATAGCAACCGCAAGATAGAAAAAGTTACTGGAAAAACAATGGCGAGTATGACCCCCCCGGCATGGTACAATAATCCTGCATCATAGCAAGTAACTACTTCATAGAAAAAGTAAAACAAAGAAATTTGAAAGGACCATGAGACAAAAGGTCAATCATATTCTTAAATTTCAGCCCATATTCATTACCTTTAATAAAGTCGTAGTAGGCATTAAAGGAAGAGAGTAAACTCCCAGTTGGCAAGCGCAACAAAAGTGGCATAAGGAGGAAGATAGCAAATGGAATACTGTGAAAGACCAAGGCTTGCCTTCTTGAGTAAAAGACCTAAACAATATTTATGCATCAGGAATAAAGGGTAGTGTATACTTGTATTGCCTTTGTTACAGAGATTCACATTTGCTTATAGAAATTGTTAGCCAACTAAATCCTAAAACCAAGATTGTGGCTTACCAAGAACTGTGCAAAGTAATCAAAGAAGACCGGTCTTTCGGCTTCAGATCCAGCAGCAGTGGCTCTAAAGGATTCTCGTTCTTGGGCATTTAATAACTTAGAAGAATTGGCAAAAGCTTTCATCAAACTAAACAAATTGTCCCCACGTGCTTGCATGCTTCCTGGTCTAATTGACAGAAATTTATGTGCAATTTAGAGCAAAGTTCAAAAATATATTTGATCTTGAAAATACAAATCCATTGAACTGTACCAAAATAGCAGTTGATGCATACAATAGTCTTTCTACCGTATCAGAAGAGGTGTGATAAAAATAACCTCCAAGCAGGAAGATAATATCCAAGCCAGGAATGTCACCATAATCATTGGCAAACATTCTGTAGTCTGTATCACCAGGTATTGCACCAAAAAAATCCTGTAAGTGAATCAGAGAAAGTAAGTAATTATAACGATAAAAAAAGATTTTGAAAATGTTAAACGATATTAGTGCTTAACCCCCCAAAAAAAAAAAAAAAAACTGCAGGCAATGAACATAATTTCTGTGTTTTAAGCTGTGTTTTAAGAGCATCGAGCAAGCATATATCGCAAAGTGACACAACAATCTTATTAGGAGATAGAGAACAAACATAAACCCACATGTATGTGTGCTTATCTCAATGCCTCTATTATCTTTCTTGACATCATACCGCCCACAAAAATTTACAATTCAGAACAGCAATTTTTTTTTTTTTTCCCAGAATGACATAAAATAGACCGTTTTTTGAAAAACCAGGCCTTCTAGTGATAAATGGAGAAGAAAAGTAAAACCTGAGCTGCACTATTTGCCATAGGATATACAGCTGACTGAGCATAAATATAAGAAGGCCAAGATCCGGGTCCAGATTGGCACACTAAATCTGTTGATCGAGAAATATGAAAAGAAATAAACAACAGTTTAGCTCACAAAAGTAAAATTGCATAAAGTGAGGTGATTAGCAACCACCAGAGTGGAGTAGATCATATTCCTGCCACTGCAAAGTAATACACAACAGAAGTTAAAAAGCTTCATTTCCATTCCCATGTTCAGTCAAATCTGATGATAATTTAACTCGGAAAATATAGAAATTGGGAATATCCTGTGGAATCAAACATGGATCATGGGATATTGGGTGTATTTACATTGAGATCTTCGGTGCATATGCAGTCATTCTATGTACAATGTAGAATCATATCTATACATTAGATAATAAGGATAAAATATATCTTTATTTCCAAGAATAGCCGGAAGGAACTAAAAAAAGCAGTGAAACCGTACTCATTCACGTATATAAAACACCAGCCAAATTTGGATATTGCAAATTCATTGTTTTTGACCATCAATTTTCTTTTAAGTTGTTAATCCAAAAGTTGCACCACTGTACATACATTCCAGCTTTAGTATGACATTATGGTTGTGCCTCTGGGCTCTGGGATATCTTACAAGCATCACATAAATAGTAATAATGCCACTCATCACCTATGCAGTGAGAACATCCAGCCAGTCACCCACCAGAAAAAGGCAATCATTATCATTATGTAACTAGTTTTATAAAAGAAAAGGTGAAAGAAGATACTGGCAGGAAGATGAATAAGGAAAGCCAGAATAGAAGAGGAAGTTTAGGAGTAATAATTGCAATAACATAGTGAATTGATCATTATCAAAAGTTTACCTAACCACATGATCTGATTTCCTATGGGTTTTCCCTCTCAAATAAGGGCCCCAGAAATTTCCTTTTTTTTTAAAAAAAAAAAAAAAGAAAAGAAAAAAAAAGGGTCTAAATGAAGTTAAATGCAATTCCAATGTGAACTTTGCTGCATTTATTATACTTCAGAACATTTTCCATTTGAATAAAAGGTGGTCAAGGAATTTACCAAAGCCTCCTGTCCCAGATGCCTCAACATCAATAAAAGCCCCTATTGTATCACGCCATCTATGTGTTGTCATGAAACCATGTGAACCCTAGATATCATCAGAAAATTAGCTGTAAATTGTGATTATGATGTGTACTAACAAGTTTTTCATCTGAAGAACAATCATATCTCAGACTCATTCCCACTAGTTTGATATGGAAATTCCACAAATTAACTTCTGCCATAAGAAGACAGAAACAAAGATATTTATTGATTTACTATATGTAAAAAGTACCTACTTTTAGAAACCAATAAGATTTAAAAAGGATGCCATTTCAAATAATTAGCTTCAACACATGAAAAACATATCTTATATAGAGAAATGCTTGATAATTTTATTAACTTACTTATTTTTCTAATGATCTCTCAGAATAGTAGCAATTCCTTTTATCACATAATTATGCCATACAGAGAGAAGACCTCTATCCTCAAGCCCACTAAACAATAGTGTAATATATTTTCTTCATTCACTTCCTTGAAGAGAAAAGAAAATATATTGATTCCAAGACAAACCAAGCTTTACGATATAACAGTGCGAACATAATATAACTCATATCCTTAAATGAAAGAATATATATATATATAAAAAAAAAAGGGTAATAATAGTAGCAACAATCACAATAGTGTGATAACTCACTATTCTGCTAGTTGACACTAAAATCCCTAAGCCCCCAAAGGAACAAGGCAAGTATGGAAAATAGTTAATAACATGAATACTCACCAGCAGAAACAATTCTTCAGCTCCATTAAATAAGAATATTATTGGATGAGGAGGGATCCATCCAGAATCAACAGTAAGCCTTGCTAATTCAAGCAATGATGCTGTGAAAGATGGAATGACTAAAATTAGGTCCAAAATCATGCATATTATTCCAAAACTAAAAATATTACATTACAACCCACCAACGCACGAGCCACAATCACCAGCTCCTGGAGAACCAGGGGGAGTATCAAAATGACCATTTAATAAAACTGATGGTTCACCGACTTGAGAATTGATGAATGAAATCCTGCAAGTTGATCCAAGTGATCTTAGTTGTTCGTTTAGCATTTTTGTCAATAACTAGCCAATTGAAAGAACAAAATTCCAAAATATTGCATGTTATTAACTAAAAGCCCCTCGGCATATGTAATTGACTCTTTTTCTTGGTCGCTGGACAGTTTTATCCCTTTGTACAGCTTTAGGATATGGCATAATTCCAGCATAAAAGGATTATAATTTGCAAAGAATGTCATGGTTATAAATTAGTATTAACTAAGAAGGCAACATAAGCGTTGGTGTGTGTTTTTTAAAATCAGCATGCTTCTTCATTATTAGAACCTCCGAGAGGTCCAAGCTCGTGGTTGTCTTCATGTAACAATATTGAAGGTCAAAATTGAATGGGAGGAAGCTAGGAAAGGGAATCAATGCCCACAAAGAGCAAACAGAAAAGCTAAAAAGCAGATCAAAGAAATCTGCCATTGTCTAGTTGTTGATGGGAAAAAGGTTTCAATTGAGCAACTGCAACTTATGGATCAAAATAGAAACATATATAACAAGAGAGAGTACAATAGTACAACAAAAACACAAGTACCCTGACAACTGGTAAAATTATCAAGGTTCTTCTCTTATGTGATAATAGATCACTCCATTTACAACAGATGAAAAAGATGCACAAAACTTAATTTGGCTCTAAAAAACAAGTTCCATTTGGACCACTAAAACGAAAAAAATAATAGAAACTACAATAAACTATGTAAAGTACCTCATAAGAATATTTATATGATTTCTGTAAGTTAGAGATATGCTCTGTCCTAAAAACACCATATTGAAGGAGCCATTAACGACTGTTTCTTCTATCTCTATCCTGCAAAACAAATCCCAAATATGAAGGTTAATTCTATGTACTCACAACCTTAAACAGCGTCCTTACATATTCATTACAATCAGAGAGATTTTGAATTCTATAGCATACGAACCTAATATTCGGTCCAGCTCGTTCTTTTATCAGTTCTAACTGTGTTTTAATGTAAATTGCTGCCTGTCTCAGACCTGGACTCCCCTCCTACATGTAATCAAATCACAACTTTTATCAGTTTGATGGACTATTATTAACAGTCAAACTGGAAATATGGGGAGAAAACCGAAATAAAATTATAAACATGAATATTGAGTTAGTAAACGCTCTAAAAAAAGAAAAAGAAAAAAAGGAAACGACAAATAGCAAGTGAGGCCATAGCTGCATTGAATTCAATGAGACATGAAATGAAAGAACAAAAACTGAAGAAAATTTACACTCGTGAATCTTTATTTAGCTAGTGCTTCCAAATTTTCCAAACAAACTACCACAGAAGTCAACGACATATATGAGATGCATTGAACTATTTCATTCAGTAATCTGCCGCTATATCTATCTCGATGACCAATTCACAACATTTTTCGATCATCCAAACAGAAAAACAGATTGAGTCAAGAGCAAAACAACGCTGCATGCACGCTAACCACTCGAAACTCAACAAATCACGCATAAGACAAAAACAGAACAGAACAGAAACGACACGACACGACGTCGTCGCTAACCTGGCGAACGCCGATTTCTTCGGCTAGTACGCGGACGTGCTCGATTGCTCTGGCTTCAGAGAAGCGATCCAGTGGTGCGTCAGCACCGAGAGGCGTGATGAACTTCATGTGAATGGCGGAGTGCACGAGGTAAGATATCATTCCGTAGAGAATTAGGAGAGTGAAGAACACTTTGAATCCTGCGACGTCGCCGGAGCTCAGCCTCAGAAACGCCATTTTGCTGTGATTTTTCGAGCTGCGACGAGAAAATTGAATATGGCTCTGTAATAGTATACAATTGCGAGAGAAACAGTTTGTTTCGCTTTCGCAAGTGTTTCAGAATGTGAAAGTGCTTGAGATGTGGTTGTATTTGTAACTTACAATATAAGGCCACTCCACTGATTTGACTCTTCAATATGCCTTTCGGGACAAGTATTTCCTCTGTAGGGTTCTGAAAGCTTCTGGGCCATATCAACATCCACAGGTTATTTAAAAATAAATAAGGAATGAAGCTCAATTACTTGTTAAATAAATAATGGCAATGTTTAGCTACATTTTGCCAAAATAAATTCATTTTGGCATCACTATTTTGTCAAAACAATATATATTAATTTCCAAAATACCCCTTCAAGTCAAATGGCTTATTACCAAAAAATCAATATATATATATATATTTTATCATTATTTTTGTAATTAAAAAATCATAATATTTTATCATTATTTTTGTAATTAAAAAATCATATCCAATCATCACATATGCATATTATATATTTTATTATTATTTTTACAATAAAAAATATTATTCAATTCTATTTTCACCCCAAAATCCAACAAAAAATATTAATTTGACTGCTACAGTATAAATTGTCTCATTCCAAAACATAAATAAACATATTAAAATTCAAAACTTTCCAAAACAATTTTTTAACTGTTTTCAAAACATAAACAAGCATACATTATATTATCCAACACAAATTTTGCATTCCCCAACCCCACTCTCAAAACTCATTCTCCCAAAACATATAATCCAAAACACAACATTCATATCCAAACATTACTAATAACAATTTGGGGGATGGAATATTTAATAAATAAAAGTAAAATAAAAAATTAGATAAGAGGTCTTTTTATTTTCTTGTGGTATTCAATAATTCGCATAAAAAATTAATTGGAAGAAAAAAAAATGAAATGAAAAAAATTGATAATGTTATTTATGCTTGTGGGCTTCTAACGAAAGAAAATATGATTTGAGGTGGTATCCTTCTATTTGGGGGCATTAATTCAATGCCATCTTCGTGGTGGTTAATGGATTATGACTTTTAAACAATTAAAATTGGGGATGGACCTTAAAGATAATTCTTTCATATTGGCATTGTGGAAGCATTTGGAAAAATTACTATCTTGTTGTTTAAGTAATTTGGTAAATTAGATAAGTTGTTCATATGTCAAAGTGGTGTTAAAAGCTAATGAAATTCGTGTGTGTACATATAGCAAAAATAATTAAGATTTAAATTTTGTGGAACAAATTTGTTTATAGTGGGCATTTAATTTTATGCATAAGGAATTACTTTACTCGTTTATGAATTAAATTGTTTAAAAATGTACTTCAAACTTACTCTTCTAGTAAATACACTAAATGAAATTTATCTTAACACTTATACAGTCGCAATAATAACATATTTTGAATTCGTACTGCACCTATTAACTATGTATTGAAAAGACAATTTAAGTGATAGAAATAATCCATTAGCTTTAAAACTTCTAATTCCAGAACTCATATGTGAAAGTAGAGGTTGGACTTGAAACAATCACGTTCGTAGGTATAAATATTTGTCCAAACTAATACTACTGACAAAAATAATTCGTGCTTTAAAAAAAAAGCTTCTAATTTAAGAGCTTATATCTAAAATTGTAAATAGGCCTAAAATAATCATATTTGTCGATGTGATGGCCTTATGGGTGAATAATTTTTGAGATGGTATCTTTCTATTTGGGGGCATTAATTCAATGCCAGCTTCGTGGTGGTTAATGGATTATGACTTTTAAAAATGCCATCGATTAAAATTGGGGATGGACATTAAAGATAATGCTTTCATAATGGCGTTGTGGATGCATTTGGAAAATTTACTATCTTGTTGTTTAAGTAATTTGGTAAATTAGACAAGTTTTTCATATGCCAAAGTGGTGTTAAAAACTAATGGGATTCGTGTTTGTATACATAGCAAAAGTGATTAAGATTCAACTCTTGTGAAACAAAATTGTTTATATTGAGTGTTTAGTTTTATGCATAAGAAATCACTTTACTCGTTTAGGAATTAAATTAGTTAAAAATGTACTTTAAACTATTCTCCTTGTAAGTACACTAAATGAAATTTATCTTGATACTTATATAGTCACAATAATAGCATGTTTTGAATTCGTACTTCACTTATTAACTAATTATTGAAAAGACAATTTTAGTGACAACATAATCCATTAGCTTTAAAACTTCTAATTCGAGAGCTCGTCTTTGAGAGTAGAGGCCAGGCTTAAAACAAATTACACTCTAGATATGACTATTTATCCAAAATAATATTAACGACAAAAACAATACGTTGATTTTTAGTTCAAGAGTTTATATCTAAAATTATAAACGGGCCTAAAAGAATCATGTTGTCGGTTTGATGGGCTTATAGATAAGCAATTTTGATGTTTTAGAACTTGGATTGCTCAAGTATTATTAATAGGTAGACCCATAAAGAATAACGGCCCATTAAAAATGAGCTAAATTGGGCCGAGTATCATTTCAAACGTTTCCTTCGCTTTCCAACTATTAAATATAAAACTTCGTATTGTGTAAAAATGGAGGAAGAAAAGAATCACTGAGCTGCAGACACATCAAATCCTTTGTATCAAATCATCAGTTTCAAAATCTCAATTCCCATTTCGCTGACCTTCGATCCCAAAACTATAAATCTAAAACCCTAAATTCGATAAACAAATTTGATTGAATTTCTTCCAAAATCTGATCTTTTCACATTTCAGCTGCCCAATTCTCACTCCTCTTTACACACACTGAAAATCTTGTTCGAAAATAAATGCAAAAATCGATAAACAGGACTCTGATCTGCTTGTCGTTATGCATTCCGGTGCTCTTCGTTACATTACTCCTTGCCGGAACCCTCGACTACAAATCCCAATTTCTCTCCTTCTTCCCCCAGTTCAGTAACGCTACGCCCTGCCGCACGGGATCGCCACCTCTCCGAGTCTACATGTACGATTTGCCGCCACGTTTCAATGTCGGATTGATGGACTCCTCTTTTCCCGGCAGGACTCCGGTTACTGCGGAGAATATCCCGGCGTGGAGGTGGAATGATGGGCTCCGGAAGCAGCACAGTGTGGAGTACTGGATGATGGCTTCGCTTCTGTACGAGGGAAATGATGAGTTCAGGTTGACACGGGAGGCGTTCCGGGTTTCGGATCCGGATTTAGCTGACGTGTTTTTTGTGCCGTTTTTCTCGTCGCTTAGTTTCAACGTTCACGTCCGAAACATGGCGGAAACGGACACAGTTGATGAGAAGTTGCAGGTGCGTTTTCTTTTTTCATCTCTTTTGTGTATCATTGTGCTGTCGTTGACTTAACCTTTTATTTTACGTTGGCAGCTGGAATTAAGATTACTGCTGTAACATTTGTTATTTTGTTCTTGAATTAATAATGTATGAACGAGCAAAATGTTATATTGTTTGTTCATTGTTATTTATTTATGAATTTTCTTCACAACACACGTTTTGTTTCATTGCTTGTGAAATAACCGCTCGCATTTGTATGCTGGATGTTGTGGTGGGTGAATAATGCCTCAACGGTTATTGATTTACATTCATTTATGTATTTTAACTAGTATATGGTTCCGGGAGGTTTCGATAATTGAGATGGTGTTTGGGCATACATATAAGCTCATGAAATAAGATATTAGGATCTTATAAGATGTTTAAAGAAAAGGTAAGAATTCTAACTTACTTTTAATATTTTAATAAACTCTCTTATAAGCACAAAAATCTTATTTTTAACATAAGATTTATCATCTTAAGTTCCAAAATAATTTTAAAAGATGTAGGAGCTTATAAGTTATTTTAAATAAGCTTCTATCTTCTCTTTCTATAGAGCTGATAACTTTTATTTTCTTTCTGTAGCTGGAGCTAGTAAATATTTTAAGAGCATCAGATTATTGGAAACGATCTGGTGGACGAGACCATGTAATTCCCATACATCATCCAAATGCTTTTAGACATTATCGTGATGAAGTTAATGCATCCATATTCATTGTTGCTGATTTTGGCCGCATAGCTCACATTTCTAGACTAGCAAAAGATGTTGTCGCCCCCTATCCTCACATGGTAGAATCATATGTCAATGATGACCATAAGGATCCATACGACTCTCGCAAGACACTTCTCTTCTTCCGTGGGAGGACCAAGAGGAAAGATGTATGTGAATTATACTTACATCAAGTCTTCATTCTTTTTTAAGTGAAGCATTCCTAACATACTAATGTGACAGGAGGGAAAAATTCGTACTCGACTGCATAAGATGTTAAATGGAACAAAAGATGTCATATATGAGGAGGCCTATGCATCAGAAGAAGGCTTCAAAGCTGTAAGTGCTTTAATAATTATTCTTTCCGTCTAGAAGTTGTTAATAATGGCACTATTTATAAATACAAGAGCATGTGCAGCAGCATTTTTATTAATGTTGATGTGGAATTTGCTGGATTAGGTGCTGAGTTTCTTGTTCTTCAGTCTAGGCTGGATCCTTTTCTATTCCATATGCAATTCTTTGGTTATTTGCAAAACTTTTTGCCTGACATAAAGATTTGTATTTACTTTACTTTGCTCCTCAACTCAGTAAAGAATATTTCAACTGACTAATCTGCTTGAAATCCTGTTGCATTGTGAAAACTGAAGGAAGAATGTTTTAGCATTGTTCCATTCAAGAAGACAAGGATATTCTTGTATAATGTTTTCAGCCTCCACATAAACTTCCATCTTTGTAATCATACCTAGCTTCTATTTTCCACCTCACGCATCATCTTTATTTTGTTTGTACTAGTCTGCTGAACAAATGCGTTCATCAAAGTTTTGTCTCCATCCGGCCGGGGACACTCCCTCATCTTGCCGGCTATTTGATGCTATTGTGAGCCACTGCGTTCCTGTTATTGTGAGTGACAAAATTGAGCTACCATTTGAAAATGAATTAGACTACAAGGAGTTCTCCATCTTCTTCTCAGACAACGAGGCCCTGAAACCCGGCTATATGATCAGTGAACTCTGGAAAATTCCAAAAGAGAAATGGGTTAAAATGTGGTTGCGGCTTAAGAGCATTTCTCATCACTTTGAATTCCAATACCCGCCAAAGAAAGATGACGCCGTCAATATGATCTGGAGACAGGTGAAGCAAAAGGTTCCTGCAGTTGAGCTTGCTGTACACAGGAGTAGAAGGTTGAAAATACCAGATTGGTGGAGATAAGCATCTAAACCTGCTTTTCTAACTTTGTACATTTATATTCATTCTTTTGAACGCTCCCCGGATATGTATAAAGGAGGTTACATAGTTGCCATTATGATTTTCAGTATAAATGTTATGAAGAAAAACAATTACACGGTCGACTGACTGTCTCCTGCTGAAAATGCTGTGCTAGAAAATGAGAGCACTCTTGATAATCTCCTGACAAGAATACTTTGTAAGTAAATTTTCTACATGAACACATTGATCAGCGAGGTTTTATTTATGAAATTATCATATTTTTATTTAAGAATTTATAATTCATTTGGGTACGTACCAAAGAAATGTGAAATTTTAATGACATGTTATAAACTTAAATTAAAAGTCGAGGCATTGATGATGATAGATCCTAATCACCTTCAGATCAATTTAAGCACAAGTTTGGGCAAAGCAAAAGTCCAATTAGGCTTTATATTTAGCGAGAAATAATAATAATAATAATAATAATAATAATAATAATAATAATAATAATAATAATTGATGGGGGATGAATCCGGTGGTATTTGGATCATGTAGTATTTTTGGATTGGCCCGACCTCTCTGGTTGATATATGGATATGATGGGGCTGAGTCCTGCAATCACGACCAGATATAACGAGCAGAGTGAGGGCTTTTATGTGTATAGAATAGCATACCTCCGAGAGATTGGAGTAAGGATATTTATAGCCTTCTCTCAACGGGGATTTGTCTGGGATGCCCTTGACATGTAGTAATGGTTTTTGTCCTTGCGTGGGGGCTATTAGGTCATTTCCCCTCCTTGTACTATTTTAGGTGGGTGCCTTCCTAGATTTTGGGGACAGAATAGGATACTGTAGATGCTCCTCCTCCGTAGTGTGGCAGTATGGGTGGTACTGTGGCGGCATGTGCATTATTGCAGAGGTGTATTGCCTGTCAGTGCATTTAATGCGATATGGTTGGCTACGTGATGGGTTGACCGGGAGATCGATCAAACGATGCATATGTGTGCGGTCTATGGGGCAGACGAGCAATGTAGTCGAGGCGTCGATCAACGACCTGTCCGCGAATGAGGTTGACCCGCATGATCAATTTGGGTCGCTTGACGTCAGTAGCATAATTGAACCATGTGTATGAGGTGGGCCTCCCGCTACATCCTTTGGCCTGTGGTCTTTGGGCAGAGCACACTGGGCTATCCCATATCAAAAATAATAATAATAATATATAGTCTACCAAATAATTGTAATCCATACCTATTGTTTATAACTATTATTTTACGTAGTATAATATTGTATATGTTTTTACACTCTGCATGCATGAGGTCGTACGTACTATAAACTTAAGTAACCAATTAAATTTTGGGGGAATTAATTAGAATATTAATATTAATATATTATTATGTTTAATTAATTTTAAAATAATAAATTGACTTAAAAGGGAAGATAAGGAATATGGCTTGTGAACCTGCGCTATATGTAACGTATGATAGTATATAATATCTTAGTTTATTAGCATATTGTATTAAAAAAATACATATTTTTTAAATGGTATGGCTGGCGAACCCAATTCTAGAAGATACGTATGCTATGCAAGATTTTCATTTTTCTTTTTATTGACTTTTGCTTGGTGATGACCGAAGTAGTCCACGCAGATTAGTTCACCAAATTCGATGATCTCAATTATCCAAAAGGTTTGATTTTTAGATCAATTTTTGATGCGAATTTCAACTTTCATTAATTAATTTTGTCGTCTATCATATTATTACTTGTTAGTATCATATCATGAAAAGAAAAAGGAAAAATACCTTATTTTTTAGGCCTTTTCCAATTGAGTCCAAATTGATGCTTCACGGAAGTTGATTGGTTCGTTGGACCAAATCTTAATTTGATTGAATTATAAACAATTATTAAATTAATTAATTAATTATGATTAAAGTGCATGCGTATATGCGTGTACGTGGAGAGCTCCACAAAACAAAAATGTGACGAGTGATGTATACTTATATTTGGGAACGAAATTAACTAACATGCAATATTATTAGCGTGAAATCTTTAAGTACCTAAATTCAAATTAAATATTAAATTTTAAATTAAAACATCATAAAATATAACACAATCTTCATTTCAAATCTATTTTACAAACAACGAAATTATAATTAATGCAGCTCTAAATTTGATGGAAAGTTAAATCCTAATGCAGCACGAAGGCTAAAGAAATGCTTAATATATGTAATTCAAACAGAAAATAGTGTTTTTAATTGCCGATGCATAGTAACATTCAAAATTTTATCATTGAAAAAATATAATAACTCAAAATGATGAATAGTAATATTTAAAAACTTGTTATTAGAAAGGACATCATATATTAAAAATGTGCTAGAAAATATATTGAAAAGTTGGAAGTATAATGTGCCTAATTGCGTGCAGAAATCCCTACACTGTCCTTAAGGTGATAATTGCCCCCACTATTTGTACTGTATAGATTATGACAATTCACTTATAGTATTCAATTATGGCATCCAAGGAATTGTAGTCAGCACTCTGAAATTCCTACTTATGAATTTCTATTGATGTTGAAAAATAATTGAGAGAGTACGAGAATATTTTTTGCTGGAAAGTAATAATACTTTGCTTTAAAATTCAGGTAATTTATGTGGATTAATTCCCCTTATATAAAGTTACAACAACTATTCACGCAATTATAGCTATTAGTTTAAACAACACATTGATTATAATAATCTTGTCCTTTTCCTAACCGTCACACTGTTTTTTATTAAAAACGTAATTTAAATAATTAAGTAAATTACGTATTTTATTAAATGTTGAATTAAAATATGATTTGAATTAAATGTTAAGTCTTGATTATATATATATATATATATATATGAATATTAATATTCAACCAAATATATATATAATTCTCATACATTTGGACACTCTCCAAAAAATTTCAAAATAATTTAATAATTTAATAAGAGATTTACCTAATAAATAGACTATTTTTTACTTATTTTTTTAATATGAGATTGAGACTTCGAAGGAATTCTCGTCTTTTCTCTACTTAATATACTATTTAAAAATTCTAATTAATTCCCACAGAATAACAGCTAATAACACGTAAATGAAGAGAAAGTAGAGAAAGTTTGCGCTCACGATGGGTGTAGGACAATCTATAGTACCCTTTAACTTCGTCATTGATTCCATCATTGGTCTCCACCGAGAATGTTTGGACAGAACCCACAATTGCCCAATTGGTGTTAATAATAGTTAATTGTTACCAAACTCGATTGTTGTCAAATTTTCACATTGACTTAGTAACGTATGTATTTGGACTTATTGTAATTTGTAACGACTCAATTGAGTGTTGGTGTCAAATAGTTCTATCTTTTGGACTAAATTGCCAATTTTCAAATATTTAATTATATTGATTCATTATATTAAGAAATAGGTTTTACCAACTATTTTGTGAGACTGCTTAGCTTTGGTGTAGGTCCCATGGAGAAAATAAATTTTTTGTTGAATTACTTTTAACCTTGTTTTTTTAGATTAATAGTTAAATTTTGTATAAATCTTAGTCAATTTAAACGCTTTCAGAACATATCCGTTTCTTATTTAGATTATGTTTTATGTAATTAATAATTAATAGTTAAATTTTGTATGAATCTTAGTCGATTTATATGCTTTCAAAACATATCCGCTTCTTATTTAGATTCTATTTTATGTAATTAATAATTAATGCAAAATATTCAAAAAAATTAAAAAAATGTGGAATATTCTCTATTTTCACGTTAATGATAAACAAACTCTACGAAGCTTTATGTGGGCTTGGGACTGGGGTGGGTTGAGTCGATTTTTTCTTAAATCTGGACATGCCCCACACTTCCACCTTGACCTACTGGTTTTAGGCTTGAAAATCCTAATCCTCCTTGCATTACCCACATCCGCTCTGCTCTTGTACCTACTAATTTTTTTAAAAATATCTAATTAATCATAATTTAATAATTCAACTACAATATCAAAAAAGTTAATTAAAAAGGTCCAATCAACATGATAATATTTAAATATATCAATTAGAAATTAAAATATAAACATCAACAAAATAATATTCAACAGACAATATACAAATATATCAATAAAATACTAAAATATAAAAAGATTCAATCATACAAATATATAGTATGTTATATATTATATATTATAATTATATAAGTACTTGAGGTGGAGCGGAATATATTGGTTCTAAATCCGAACCATTATGCCCCACATGAAATTCATATTAAAATCTATTGTATCCTATGCGGATTGGATTTTCAACCTATGTGCGGAGCAGATGAAATGAGTATCCATTGGTTGAATTGGAATTGCCAAACTTAACTTCGTGCGAAGTTTCTATCAAAGTACACACACATGCATGCACAAAACTGTACTTAATGTGAAACAGACAAATGCTTTTGGAGATTCCGGTGAAGGTATCCTCAGAGATGCCCATTTTTGACTTCTTGAAATTTCAAAAATGAAGAGACTTTTTTTTTTTCTTTTTAATCAGTACAATTATGAGAAATATTTAGTAATATATACATTTACATGTAGGACTTGTTTGTTTAAAGGTTAAGACCTGATAGATCCATTTTCAAGCTTAATTTTCTGTTTGCTTCACATTTTTATGATCCATAATATTTTTACGGCTCGACAAAGTATCATGGGCCAAACTGATTTATGGATCAGGCCAAGATGGGCTAATTCATTTTCCACCCTTTTAAATTTGAGTAATATTCCCGACCAAACATTATATGACTTCAAGTATGGAATATCACCAATTTTTAAAATTAAAGCAAACAATAGATTAGATAATTTTAGGTACCATTTCTAACTTATATGTTACTAGTATATGTATCATATCTAATCCTATATGCCCAATCAAACACGCCCTTATAATATTCGAACAAATTTTTATATAAAAAAGTAAAAGTATCGAAACAAGTATCTTTAGACAAACTACCAAACACACACACACAAACATATTAGATTGATTTAAACTTTAAAATAGAATTAACTCAAGCAAATCTTGAAGTTTTTGATTAAAATAATGGATGACTATAACTAATTAAACTTCTAGAAAATAAATTACTTTTAAATGTTGTTTGCAAATTAATTGAATTTCAAATCTTAACGAATTCTGACAGTATACTTATTTTAAAAAATTTAGTGTGGAAAAGCAAAGAAAAATGCATAGAAAAATAATTTTGAATCTCAAAAAAATACTAAAGAAAAAAAGATTAAGGAAAAAATAGAATATTTGAGAAAAACTTATTTACTACATAATATGATAAAGAAAATGAGTGAAAATTCTATTTGACCATCTCTCATTTTCCAACAAATTCATCATTCCATCTTTTCCATATCCCTTTTTCACTTATTTCTTTAACAATAAAAAAATACTTAGATTTTGTAACCAATAATTTACTTTTCTCCTCAAAATTTTTGAATCAAACAAAATCTAAGTGTGCTTGTGTTTGTATAAATAAAATAATAAAAATAAATGAACCTTCGAATAGAATTATACTGGCCGTGGAGTGCTGACAGGAACTCCCACCAACCTACCTAACCAATATATTTCAATTTTCTATTTTCTGCATGAGATCAAGTTGATTTAATTTGCGGGCTCAAAATTCTCCTATAAATAGGCATAAGTTGGAGCTGCAGTCAGGGAATTAAACAAGAAATTAATTTAGATCATATATATACCAGCTTTTCCCTTCTCTTAATTAAGTTCATTTATTCAATTATCCTCCAAAGATGAAAGAGAAATTTTCATGCAGCATTCTGCAGAGCGAAGCCCTCACCAAGGTTCATTTTTCTTCCTCTTTTTTTCCTTTTCTTTTTTATTTAAAGCTTGGAAGTTGCTCGGGTGGAGGATAAACGTGCGATTATGGCTGGCGGCCGGAGTTCGCCGCCGCAAAACAAAAACACACAAACACATGTGTGTATCTGTGTGTACTTATTTAATTTTCTCTTCTTTCTGATCGAGGAGATTGGGTGGGGAGCAGGTGGATTGAGATTTAATTTAGTTATTATGTTCACTGATTTATATTTTAATCCTAATCGTATCTTGGTTGGATTAAATTTTTTTCTTTATTTTATTGATTAATTTATAATATATGATTTCTGGTGTTAAATTGCAGTACCTTCTGGAAACAAGTGCGTATCCCAGAGAGCATGAACAACTCAAAGAACTCAGGAGGGCCAGTGTTGAGAAATACCAGCATATGTACGTAGATACAAGAAATACAAATTTAACAATACTCTTAATTAAAAAAAAATATAATAACGCGACGTTACTCATATCTCCCCACTAAGATTAGGACAATTTATTCTATTACATAATTCCACAGTAAATTGGAATTAATAGTTTTTTTGGGGGGACTAAAAGAAATAAAAGAAAGATCTTATTCTTTCTTTAACAATTTTTTATTTCTTTTTAAACCCAAATGACAAGCCAAAAAAAGAAAAGACAGATCTTATAGGATTCTCAAGAAAGGACATTCTATGAAGAATCGGGATATTAAGGAACATTTACACAATGTTTGGTTCATGAATTTTGATGAGGAAAAGAAAATAAAATATATTCGATTGTTTGGTTGGTCAGGAAAATACTTTAAAAAAAAAAAAGTAAAAATATAGTGTATTTAAGGAAAATGAATTTTCCTCACATTGAAATATCTATTTCATTCTTCTACACTTTCATTACTCCTCTTTTCCTCATTCCTTTCTTTATTATTTTATTTAACAACCAAACAAATTTGAAATTTTATATTTCTTTATTTTATTTTTTGTTTCCTTAATATTTTCTTTCATTGTCAAAATCCTTAAACCAAACATAGTGTTAGAAAACCATTTCAAAAATTAATTTTATTCGTATCTAATTCTTTTCTTTGAAGGGAGAAAGAAAAAAAGATTATAAATAATCGTCTTGTTTTTAGTAGTTGAATATTTCTCTTAAATTAACTGCCCAAGTCTTATCATAAAAGATTTAATCACCAATACTTTTATCTTCTATTTTTTTTTACATATTGAAATTGGAAAAAATGTACATGCGTTTCAGGAGCGTAATGAATGTCCCCGCAGACGAAGGTCAATTTCTTTCTATGCTTTTAAAAGTCATGAACGCGAAGAAAACAATTGAAGTTGGAGTTTTTACTGGCTACTCCCTTTTAGCGACTGCCCTTGCTCTCCCTAATGATGGCAAAGTAAGTGATCATTATTTGATACACAAAAGTCGATCCAAAATTTTTAGATCGTCTCTAATTTTATATATTTAAAATATGTTTTTTTAATTAATGAATAATTAATTTCTTTTATTTTTATTTACTTAGGTCATCGCAATCGACCCAGATATAGAAGCATATGAGACCGGGTCGCCTTTTATTGAGAAGGCAGACGTGGCACATAAGATCCAATTTGTGGAATCGGATGCTATGACGGCTATCAAGAAGCTTCTTGAAAATGTGAGTCGATCCCTTAGATAAATTTGAACTAAAAATATTTAAATTATTATTTTATTATTTTTGCAACGATTTTTATTCAAGTATATACTGTTATGAATAAATTTTAAAATATAATAAGAGATTTATAAAAATAAATTTGAAGGACGCACGATTTATGTGCTTCGATTTATTTAGAAAATTCATATTCTTGTACAAAGATGATAAATTTATTATACTGATAAAATTATATAAATTCAAGTATTTTCATTTATCCTATCAATACTGACTTCGTGAACTATATAAATATGTGTATTTGTCAAATTATATTGTCGAAATAAATAGATACCAAAGTCGATCTTATGTTTCACAACCCATTTTTTTCTCAGTTAAAATCAAGGGAAAAAAAATAATAATTCAGTTTGCATCACATATTTTAGGAACAATAACATTACAGAGTACCTTCTTTTTGCTTTGCCTATTTTCTCATAAAATTTAATATTCAAGAGACCTCAATTTCCATTAATTTATAAAATTCCTATGATTAATTATAAGTAATTTGATGGATTAGGGGGAAGAGGGAACATTTGATTTTGCATTTGTGGATGCTGATAAAGAGAACTACATTAAGTACCATGAAATGCTGCTAAAGTTGGTTAAAGTCGGAGGAATCATAGCCTACGACAACACCCTATGGTCCGGAACCGTGGCGCTAGTCGAGGAAGATTTGAGCCAGGAATGGCTTGATCAAATAGGGGTAAACAGGGTGCATCTCAAGAATTTGAACACTTATTTGGCAGCCGATCCACGTATTGAATTGGCTCAGCTTTCCATTGGAGATGGACTCTCACTCTGTAGGCGCCTCAAATAGAATAAAATTTAAAGTATATGTTAATTTGTATTGCAAAATAAGTATAAGTTCCACAATAACTACTTATTTTCTGCCTTTCCTTTTTATGAAATATTAATGTATTTTTGTGCTTTGCTCAATTTATATATATATAATGGTGTTTAATCAATTTATTTGTGTGATTACAGCTCCGTATTTTTGTAGTTGTTTTGTTCTAACAGAGTTGAATATCTTTTCTTCATACTTTTCACGAGCAAATTACCTAGAGTTAAGAGTTGAAGTTATCATGCCTTAATTAGCTACCATAGGAAGTTTTTAAGCTTTAACTTCCAATTTTTGTCTTACTAGAATTTGAGCACAAATTAAGAAAGTGTAAATAGAAATTGATACGAAAATTTACATAATTAATTTAAATGCATTATTCATATGTGAGGAGATTATTGTTTTTCTATATTAGAAAATAGAAAGAGGTACAAAATGCAACACAAAAAAATTTGAAAAAATCCACATAACCTTACTTCCAAGAAATAGCCTATAACCTTATCAAATCGTTCTCTCATCCCACAAGGTTAAAAGAAGAAGACGAAGAAGAAAGAAAGAAAGAAGAAGGAAAATGGATATGCACTACGCCTCTCGCTTTAAGAAAACAGCCCATGAATTTTGGACTTAAAAGTTTAACATACAATGGGCTATGGGCTTCAAACAACAGGCCCATGCTTTACTCATTTATTCTTGTCTAAAGCTTACGCAGGGCTGTTCAATAAATTGGATTTTAATCTAAATTTTAGAATTTTATCCAATTAAAATATTTAATGAATCAGATTAGATTATAAATATTTTTAATTCGAAATATGTGGATTGGATATGGAATTAAGTAATCCGATTCATTAAAGATTCGAATCCAATTTTTAATAATTTTTTATTAAATTAATATTCTTATATATAATATTAATAAAGATTTTTGAATAAAATTTATATATTATATTGACCTAATATATATTTATATATATTAGTGTTTATATTATTTTATTAATATTGAGTCTTTAGCCTAAAAAATAAGAACACTAATAAAATGTCAAATAAATAATGCATAAGTTCACTTATGCATTAATATAATTTAAAATAGGATTTTAGTATTCAAATATTTAACTTTTAGATTAATATATAATAAAAAATTGTTAAAAATTCAAATATGATGTAAATTTACTTTATAAATACAATATTTTTATAAAATTTAAAAGGAAAAAAATAAAAATTATTAAATTGGGTCTTTTTTTTATATCAAATTTCAGATATCCATTGGATTCAAATATCTTATTAACTAATAAAGATCCTATAGGATATTGGGTTGGATTCGAATGTAAATTTTGATAATCAATTTCGGATTCACATATGATTGATCCGATCTAAATATGACCCGTTGACAGCTATAACTTACCAAAGTCAACAAAGATTAAAACACGACTATTCAATATTGATCTCCTTTGTTTTGGACAACTTAGCAATCGTTTTTCAAACAGTTTTCACGCACATAGAATATATGTGAGTAATCATATTATTTGTTTATATTATCACATTTATTATATTAAAAATTAACAAACATTTTAAAATATATATCTATAATTTGCTATGAAGATATCAGTCTCATAGAGTAAAAATTCCATAGTCTATTACCAGGTTAAAGAAGAAAATTCAAGAGTCTTTAAAATATTGAGTTCACCTTGTAATTAGAGAAGTTTTTGAATAAATTATGGTTACTGGAACATATAAATTTTATTGAATATATGAAATAAGTAAAAGAATAAATTTGATATACTTAAAATTTGGTATCATAACTTTAATTTTAAAGACAATATATATATATATATATATGTATTATAATATTATAGATAAGTATCAATCTTTATTTTCTTAACTATGTAATTTTATCAACAGAAAATGAAACGAAATGGAATTTCATACGGCCTCCTTTAGGCCAACAAACACTCAATTGCCTCATTCGGCCAACTCTTTCTGTCCACAAATTATATTTTTCAACTCTAGATTTTAAGAAATTAGATAGTGAGGTTAACTTAATATAATAATTATTAATTAATACTTTTATATAATAAATATTCAATTGATCATTTACGGCCCATTTAGTTTTATTTTCAAAGGCATTTTCAGTTTCCATGCATTTTCAAAAGTTGAAAAAGCAGTTATGAAATAGAAATGAAAATTGAGATGTATTTGGATGAAAAGTTGGAAAGTAATGATTAAAATAGGTATAAGTTTGAAAAGTAGGTTGATTTATATTTATTTATATTCAAAAAGATTTATTTTTTAAAAATATATGTATATTTTATTAATTTTAAAATGATAGTAGATACTTTATATCGAATCAAAATTGACTTTGATTGATATAATAATAGAATGTGATGAGGGTGAAATCCGTTTGAAGCTGGATCAAATGGTAAATTTGGAAGCGTTTGACCTCAGTGGTCGATATATGAAAGTATTGGGCTAGGTCATGGAATCACGAGCAAACGCCAGGCTAGCCGAGGTGCCATCGGCTAAAGTACTCCGACGCTCAAGTTAGTATAGAGTCGACTAGATATAACGAGCAGCAGAGTTAGGGCTTTTTGGTATAGAATGACATACCTTTTATGAGGCTGGAGGGGAAGTATTTATAGCCTTCTCCCACTGGGGATTGGTCTAATATGCCCTTGGCATGTAGGAATGATCTTTGTCATTGCATGAAGGGCGTTAGGTTATCTTCCATTCTTGTATTAGAATAGGACACTGTATGTGCGCCTCCTCCCTAGTGCGGCAGCATGGGTGATACTGAGGTGGCATGCATCATTAATGCGGAGGCATGTTGCCTGTCAGGGCATTTAATGCGGCAGAGTTGATTTTGCGCCGGGTCGACCTTACAATGGGTTGTCGCACGGCGTACGAGGTGGACAAAGCGCCACGGTCGAGGGGTCGACCAGCGGCCTTGTATGTGGCCCCCATCGAGTGCCTGCCCGCCAGAGCAAGACATCGTTTTGTATGGTCGATTTGAGTCACCTGACGTTGGTAGCACCATTAGGCCCTAAGTATGAGATGGGCCTGGCGCTATATCATTAGGTCTGTGGTCTTTGGGACGAGCCCATTGGCTATCCCATATCAGAATGATAGAGTAAATTTAAAAAGAATTTAAAAATAAATAAATAAAATACTTTAAATAAAAATAAATAAAAAAGTGATAGTTTCCTATTTTCATTTCTAAACGGAAATGAAAAGGCACATGAAAATGAAACCAAGCAGCCTGTTATTTTCCAAGCACACACCTAATATCTTCAAAAGTGAGGTCACATTTACATGCTTGAAGGATCAGCAAAGAACCCACCAGAAACATGCAAAATTTTCCTCTATTAGGTCAACAAAACATTCCTTTACTTTACGCGTCCTCTGAGCAACTCTTTTTGTCCTTTTTATTTCCCAATCAACGTTGTAACATTGATCAGAATATTATTATTTATTAATTCACTTTCATCTAGTGGATAACTAAAGATTGTCGAACTTAGACTTTACTACCAATAAATGAAGTCCAATGGTGAGTGAAAATAAAATATTTTCCTTAGTTTGGGTATTAACCAAATTCGGCGGCTTAAGTTTGATAGCTACAGTTGTACATATGTTAGAAAATTATATACCAAACTAGTGACCCGAAACCTACCCATGGATAAGGATGAATTTGTCTACTCTTTTTCTCCCCTAAATTTATTATTAAATATAAAGTCTCTTATTTATTTATTTATACATACGCACGCATATCAAGAGTCCGTTAGAGTTTGAACTCCTGACCTCCCACATTATGTAAGAGACTTATGTCATTGGGCCACATGCCTCTTGGCATCAAATATAAAGTCCTTTGAAACTTGAAATATTATTTTGGAGCATGTGCAAATGGGATTCCCCCCTCCCTCCCTCCCACCGCCCCCCCCCCCCCCCCCCCCCAAATGGACCTTAATAAGTGAGAGAAAAAAAATAATTTATATATTATTTCAAAATTCCGAATCCTTTTAATTTGAGACAAAATTTGGCATAGTCAGATATATTTAAGACAAGAAATTATTAATTACTTAATTCCAACTAACTCAAATATTAAGAGCCGAGTACTTCAATTGTTAGTTAAATTAATAGAGATTTCTAACAAGCTTAACAAAGCGTGTGGTGAACAAATACAAATTTGGGATTTTTTCTTCTTCTTTAAATTAAGTTATATTCCAAAATTCAACTACATTTGTCTTAAAATTAAAATATACACACCAAACAATATACAAACTAGTTTAGAATATTATCTAAGCAAATGACATGAACTTTTCCGTAAATTGAATTTTAATTTTTCAACCAACTTGCCAAAATATTAACCTTGCAACCACGCACACGTTTCTACTTGAACAAGTACGTCGTCATCCATGATTTAGAGGGTGTTTGGTGAGCTTATAAGCTATACAAAATATTTTATAAAATATTAAAAAAATTATAAGTTAATAAAAAAATGTTTGATAATTTTTTTAAAAAAAAATTATAAGATCATACAATAAGATGTTAGAAATTTATAAGTCCTTTTAAAAATAAGTAAGGAGACCCTAATTTATTTTTAAGATCTGAACAAGTTTATTTATTTTTAACCATTTTAATTACAAAATTATCGTTATTAACATCTTATAAACTCCAGAATCTTATTTTATCTAAACACTTCAATAATTTTTTTAAAAATAAAATATAATATTTTATAAGCTTCAAAAATATTTTATAAGATGTAGAAAGTTATAAAATATTTTATTTACACTTAGCCAAACATCCTCTTAAAGTCAAATACTCACTTACTACGGAGAATGAAAATGATTTGACCTTTGTATTTAATAATTTATTGGAAAAAAAATTAAACATAGTTAGGTTTATAGATCATAAATTGTTTATTCAAACAAGTTTCAATGTCATTCAAGAAACTCAAGTAAGGTCACAACTCACAAGTTGGAATCATTGACTCATTGGTTATTAGACAACAATAAATCTCACCGAAACTTCTATTTTTAAATACCGCAAATAATTATGTTGAGATTTATAAAAAAAAAAAAAAATCCTATTGATTCATTGGTTATTAGACAACAATAAATCTCACCAAAACTTTTATTTTTAAATACCACAAATAATTATATTGAGATTTTAAAAGAAAAAAAATCCTATTGATTCATTGGTTATTAATAGACAACAATAAATCTCACCAAAACTTTTATTTTTAAATACCACAAATAATTATATTGAGATTTGAAAAAAAAAAATCCTATTGATTCATTGGTTATTGACAACAATAAATCTCACTAAAACTTTTATTTTTAAATACCACAAATAATTATATTGAGATTTAAAAAAAAAAATCCTATTGATTCATTGGTTATTAGACAACAATAAATCTCGCCAAAACTTTTATTTTTAAATACCACAAATAATTATATTGAGATTTTAAAAGAAAAAAAAAATCCTATTGATTCATTGGTTATTAGACAACAATAAATCTCACCAAAACTTTTATTTTTAAATACCACAAATAATTATATTGAGATTTTAAAAGAAAAAAAAAATCCTATTGATTCATTGGTTATTAGACAACAATAAATCTCACCAAAACTTTTATTTTTAAATACCACAAATAATTATATTGAGATTTTAAAAGAAAAAAAAAATCCTATTGATTCATTGGTTATTAGACAACAATAAATCTCACCAAAACTTTTATTTTTAAATACCACAAATAATCATATTGAGATTTGAAAAAAAAAATCCTATTTTAAATTATAAACATTAAGTGATAATTGGGCAGAAGTCAATTAATCACGATCAAGAATCTTCCCTTCCCCAGTTATAAAACTTGCTCATATTATTAGCAGCATTTTGAACCCGTCAAAAAGAAAAAATAAAACAAAAAAGAAGAAAACTTTGACTTTTCCATCGACAAAAGCATCTTGACATTTTCCTCAACTTTATTCATTTAGCCCCCAAACTTTGAACAATTTATGCTGAAGAAATCTTCCTTTTCCTACTGGTAAACTATAGTTTGTCCCCTCTTCAACTAATATACACTTTTTTTTTTTGTTTTTTTCCTTTTGGACATGATTTGATTTCTCACTTAGTGCGATAGCTTTATGTATTTGTTCGTGTGTACCACAAATCTTTTTTTTTTCCTCAACTTGCAATAGGTTAAGGATGTCCGAAGCAACTTCAGAACTACAAATGAACAACAAAGAAAGTGCCATACATACATAAATATATATATATATATGCTTTTTGATTTTTACCTTTTTCTTTTTTCTTTTTTTTAATATGGGGTCATCTCAATTTGATTTGAGTACCCTGTGACCTTAAATCCACCCCCAATTTAGGGTTATGATTGGTGCAACCGATATTGCTTCGGCCCCACGTTGCCTCCGTTAAGATCACAATCCCGCGCAAAAATTCACGAGTAAACATGAGATTGATTAGATTATTAATTTAATTGCACTTAATTTACCTTACTCATGCATGTTTTCACAAAACTATGAGGCAATATCGAAAGTAATTAAATGCAAAGATCTTTTTGCATCCCATGCGGGTTATTTTAGTCCTTTTTGCATCCCATGCGGGTTATTTTAGTCCTTTTTGCATCCCATGCGGGTTATTTTAGTCATTTTAATTTTATAATTATTCATCCTAATTATTAAATTTCAGAGTAAATTCTTGTAATAATTTGGTTTAGAACCAATGGTACGTCGGAGAAGTGCAAGTAAGAATTTCAATATTAATTATGATCAATAATATTCGATTGATCTGATATCTAAAAATTAAAACGTGTAAAAATTTCATCTTATATCAAGAAGACTCGAAACATAAAATTTGTAAATAAACTTTTTCGTCACATTTGCTATCTGAAACATTATCTTATAAATACAAAAATTTCACTGGTTTATTAATGGGATAATATTTTAATTTAATAAAATTTTGATATTTAACCACAAACATGACTATCACAATGTTGGTACCAATATGTAATCCTCGTCGGTGTTATTGAGAGACAATCAGCACGACCAACCAACGCATTTTACCAAAGTGTTTTTTTTTTTTTTTAATAAAATAAAATTGGCCACAACCGGGCGGCCAGGCGGGGTGGTTTCAATAATTAAATGAAGAGTTAGTTGGGTAGGACATTTTCCAATTGAGGCGTTCACGCGTACCACATTCAAAAAAGACCCTTATAAATAGAGGCCACCGCCTACACTTCCAACAACAACCTCACCGCCCAATATTTTTTCCTCTCATTTTGTTCATCAATTAACTTCTTCTTCCCTCTTTGCTCAACTCTTCAACAATGAAAGAAAAGTTCTCAGGCACCATTCTTCAAAGCGAGGCCCTCGCCAAGGTCAAATTTGTCTATTCCATATTATTACTCGATTTTTCATGCATTATTTAGTATATAAAATCAATCCGTTCAATGTGAAATAAAAATTCTATCTTTATTTCTATAATAATGGTTCCAAATTAATTTTCTATTTTTTTTTTATAACTAGGTAGGAAAAAAATGAATGGTTTCTTCTTATAAGTTTGTGCTACTTACTAACACTATTTATCGTAACTGGATGTTAGACTTTGACTTTGACTTTAAAAAACGGAACAAACAATATTTTTCCTATTATTTTATTCTTCGGTAGATAGTTTTAACTTTGTTCTTCATATTACAGTACATTTTGGAAACAAGCGCCTATCCCAGAGAACATGAGCAACTCAAAGAACTAAGGACGGCTACCGTCGACAAGTATCAATATTGGTATGATGATGGATTCTTAATAATATTAACCAAGTAAAATATTTTCTGGAAACTTCCAAAGCTAAAGCTGAATAAGTTCTAGCTATTTTTCTCCAAAAAAAATTTCCTTTTTTTTTTTTCTCCAAGTAACCAATGCAGAAATATTGTTGTATATGTTTGATCAGGAGCTTGATGAATGTGACTGCTGATGAGGGCCAATTTCTTTCCATGCTCTTGAAAATTATGAATGCCAAAAAAACAATAGAAGTTGGAGTTTTTACGGGTTACTCGCTTCTGTCAACTGCTCTAGCTCTGCCTGATGATGGCAAAGTAAGTAAAATTAGAATATAAAAACTGCAGGAATTTTAATACAAGGGCTACCCCCCTTTGATTTTTGGCATGGATATTGACAAAGAATTTTCTTTTATTTTTTGTTATTAGATAATCGCTATTGATCCGGACAGGGAAGCATATGAAACTGGACTGCCCTTTATCCAGAAGGCAAACATGACGCACAAAATTCAGTTCATTCAGTCTGACGCCATGAAAGTTATGGAGGAATTCCTCGCTAAGGTAATTTTTTTGTTCACTGGACGAATTCTTTCTGTTGGTGTCCCACATCGGTGAAATAAATAAATTGTGGCGTCTATATATAGTTTTGGACAATGTTTACCTCTTGAGCTAACTTTTGGGGTTGAGTTATGCCCAATGTTCAAATTTTGCAGTTTACCAGTTTCTAAGTTAGGTTTATAATTGAATAAGTAATCATGATAATTACTCTAACTCTTGTTCTGGGACAAAATCTGCAGGGAGAAGAAGGGACATTTGATTTCGCATTTGTGGATGCTGATAAGGAAAATTACATCAACTACCATGAAAAGCTGCTGAAACTTGTTAGAGTTGGAGGAATTATAGCCTACGACAACACATTGTGGTCCGGGACAGTGGTTGCTTCCGTTGATGATGAAATGGAGGACTACTTGAGGGGGTGCAGAGGGCATATAATGAAACTCAACACTTTCTTAGCCAATGATCCTCGTATTGAACTAGCCCATCTTTCCATTGGAGATGGAGTTTCTCTTTGCAAGCGTCTGAAATAGTTTGATTTTGTTCGTTTACATATGCATATATAAGTTCGTCGCTATTTGTATCTTTATAATCGTTGATGTCATTTTTTCAATACTAGCCAACACGTTTTTATTTGAAATTGTAGAAACGGATGAGGCGTACTATGTTGTCACGTCTTCATGAAATATCGTTAATTGTAATCATATAATATTTAAATAAATGTTTATCATTAATATCTTTTCAATAAAACCAATGTTTAAATGTTTAAATATTGTCTAAAAGTATATCCTAATTCATTTAATTATTAAAACACTAATTTTGCCCCAAGAGTTAAGTATAGTTTGAACCCGAATCCAATTACCAAAATCTATATCTGAATCCGATCCGATATTTTATAAGATTTTTGTTAGTCAGTACTATATTCGAATCCGATGGATATCTGAAATCCAATAAAAAAATCGACCTGATTTATTTTTTTTTCTTCTTTTTCTTTTTCCTTTTTCCTTTTGGATTGCATAAAAATATTATATTTAGAAAGTAATTTTTAATAATTTTTTATTATATATTTGTCCAAAAGTTAAATATTTAAATACTAAACCCCTATTTCACATTATATTAATGCATATGTGAACTACTATATTTGATATTTTAACAGCATCCCTTTTATTTTTTAAGCTAAAAACTCAATATTAATAGCATAATATAGACGTCAAAATAGATATTTGATCAATATAATATATAGATTTTATTTTAGATTTTTTATTAATATTATATATAAGATTATTAATTTAATAAAGAATATTAAAGTTCGAATTCAGATATTTAACGGATCGAATTGCTTAATTTCGTATCCGATCTATTTATTTCAATTACGAATATTTATAATCGAATCTAATCAATTGAATATTTTAATCAAATAAAAATTTTAAATTTTAAATTAAATTCAGATCGAATTCGAATTAAAATCCGATCTATTGACGGTCCTAAAAGGGGTTACCACTTTCCACCAGCTCCAAGAACGCCACAGCCCACATGAGAGGAAGAAAGCGGTACAAGTAACATGGTCTTTTTAGAAAAAAATAGTGGCATACTGGCATGGGCTAATTTAGCAAATTACAAGGTTCAATCAAAAAGCCCAAAAGACCGACACATGTAACTGGGCTGGGCCATTTTCTTATTTACTAACAAAAAGTAAAAATTATTTTTAATATTTATACATAATTAAATGCCATAATATTATAAAAAAATCATGCAAATAGATATTGTATAAACATACATAGTATACAAGTGTAAAATTAACTCACTTTTTATTTCCATTACATGCATATATTTGTTCAATCCAATTCCCAGACAAATAAATTAATTGATTTGCTGATATTATCTTTATACTTTAAGCCTCAACAAATTAATTGATTGGTAGAGTGTACAAAAATTAACCTAAATTAACACACACCCGCCCCAAATTTCACGATCGTCTATTTTATTTGGTCAGACAAATTCAGCCCTTCGGCCCTGCCTCAACCTGTCGCATGACATTTGACGCCGGCCGTCGGAGCGCGAACTCCCTAACACGATAGTCATCATTTCTACTAGTAATTAATCCCGTAGCACCCTTAGATAGCAGAAAAGGGGTAAGCCATGGAAGAGTAGCAACCTGCCCACCATCTCCGTCCACACACAAATAGCACCTCGGACGCAGTACTCGCCGGATAAATGGCAGCTGCAGTAATGAAACTGAACTGTCCTCGTTCTTCATAATCATTTTCATTTTTCTTAGCTCATATTTTCCTAGCTTTGCTAAGAATAGCTATGAATTTGGTTTGGTATGTGCATGATTTTATAGACAGTGAATAAAACGTTTTATTGGTCTTCGCTTTTGTTTTGCTGAACCTAACGGAGTTAGAAGCCTGCAAAAAGAGAAAATACGGGAAATCAGACCTCCCCCCTCGGAAGTAAACTGAAAATTCTTGCCAAACTAGCCATACCTGACCCGGAGACCCGATGGGTCTCCGCCTGGGTCGAGTACATCAGGCCATTAATGGGTATTGTGTGGATATGCGCTTGGGTAAGGCATCACCCTTCTTATTGACAGGCCTAAGCTACACGCACTATCACTCCGCTGCATCCCAAATCATCCAGCTATGCAGAGCAGGCTCAGTCGTTGACGCCATCACCCTCTTCAGTTCCATAAACTCCACTGCCGACAAACAGAATGGCGTTTCAAAGCCAATCATATACGCCACCATCGTACACGCCTGCACGAAATCATTTCACTTCACGGGCGGACTCCAGCTCCACTGCCACCTCATTAAGTCCGGCCTTGAAACTGACCGTTTTGTGGGCAACAACCTTTTAGCCTTTTACTTCAAACTGAGCTCAGATTTTAAAGACACTCGAAAGTTCTTTGAGGGGTTGTATTATAAGGATGTTGTTTCTTGGAGCTCAATGATATCTGGTTACATTCGCGTCGGAAGGCCTCGGAATGCAATTGATTTGTATCTTGAGATGTTGAATTTTGGCATAGAACCAAATGCTTTTACTTTGTCTGCAGTGATCAAGGCATGTTCGGAGGTTGGGGAGTTGAAACTGGGAAAATGTTTACATGGGGTTGTGGTGAGATGTGGATTTGAGTGTAATGAGGTGATTGTGGCTGCTCTGATTGATATGTATGGGAGGAGTCATGAGCCAAGCAAATGTCGCCAGTTGTTCGATGAGATGCTAGAACCGGATGCTGTCTGTGCTACCTCAGTGATTTCTGCGCTCACAAGGTGTGATTTGTATCAGGATGCTCTGGAAATGTTTTATTTGATGTGTGGGAAATATGGGTTCTCGCCAGATTGGTTTACATTTGGGAGTGCTTTGACGGCTTTGGGAAATATAGAAAGGTTGAAGCAAGGGAAAGAAGTGCATGCTCGGGTAGTTACAGGAGGTTTTCATGGGAATGTGTTTGTTGATAGTAGTTTAGTGGATATGTATGCCAAGTGTGGGATGGTAGAGGAGTCGCAGCGTGTGTTTGATAGAATGGAAAGGAAGAATTCGATTTCATGGTGCGCTTTGCTTGGGGGGTATTGCAGGGAGGGTGAATTTGAAGTGGTTGTTGAGCTATTTAGAAACATGGAGAAGGACCTTTACAGTTTCGGGACTGTTCTGCGTGCCTGTGCTGGTTTGGCTGCTGAGAAACTTGGAAAGGAGGTGCATTGCCAATACTTGAAGAGAGGAAGTTGGAGAGATGTTGTGGTGGAATCAGCTCTGGTTGATTTATATTCCAAATGTGGCTGTGTTGATTTTGCTTATAGGATTTTCTTGAAGATGCCTGTTAAAAATTTGATTACTTGGAACTCAATGATTGGTGGATTTGCTCAGAACGGAAGAGGTGAAGAAGCTGTTCGGATTTTTGATCAGATGATGCAAGAGGGAGTTCAACCAGACTACATAAGTTTTATTGAAGTTCTCTTTGCTTGTAGCCATAGTGGTTTGGTTGACCAAGGGCGCAAATACTTCACCTCAATGTACAAGGACTATGGATTGAAAGCTAGAATAGAACATTATAGCTGTATGGTTGATCTTTTAGGTCGAGCTGGCAAGATAGAAGAAGCAGAAGATTTGATTATGAATGCAGAATTCAGAAATGACCCTTCTCTTTGGGCTGCCTTGCTTGGTTCTTGTGCTACCACCACCAATCCTACTGTTGCAGAAAGGATAGCTAAGAAAATGATAGAATTGAAACCTGATTATCACTTAAGTTATGTACTTCTAGCTAATATATACAGGGCAGTTGGGCGGTGGAAAGATTCTCATAAAATTTGGAACCAAATGCAGAAGAGAGGAGTCAAAAAACTGCCTGGAAAGAGCTGGATTGATAATAGCAGCTTGAATCCATTGCTTTGTGTGGATTTTCCAGATACTCCTACAGAAATGTACGAATGGTGAGAAAATAATTTGTAAATTTAGTCTGTGATTGCTTCTCATGCGAGATGCTTTTCTTTTTTATGAATAGGGTCTTAGGCTTTTCGTTTTTGTTTTTCTCAGATAACAGAATTCTTTTAGAGTGTGCATGGATCAAAAGAGGGTGCAAATAGCGGTGCTATGATGTACAGTGGAGGTAATGCATATGTATACCTGCTATCTCTTGCGCACTGATATTAGATCTTTTTGAATTATGAGATTTTACATTGCTTGTTTTACAAAATTCTCTCGTTTATTTTTATCATTATTTTTAATAATATGTCAATTTATTTGTATTTGAAAACATAAACATATTTTTCAATAACCTACATATTTTATCTCAATAACATATATATCCTTCATCTCTTCTTCATTATTACTAATATTTCAATTCATTTTCATCTTGAAACACATTTTTCAATAATTTACGTATTTTCTCTCAATAAGACAATAACATATATACGTATATATTTTCTATATCTTCTCTATTTTCTTTATTGTTACTATTTTTCTCTACCTGCAACCTACTAAATTCTATATAATCATTATTTTCTCATTATACTATTTAAATATAATTTTATTTCTAATTCATTTACTTTAACTTACTTTTTATATTTTAAAAATGTTGAAAATGAAAATTGAAAATAAAAACACAGCCAAACTAGTTGTAAGAATTTGTTTGGAAAAATGTGTTGAAAATGAAAATATTTGTGAAAATAAGAAAAAAATTGAAAACAAAACCAAACGGCCCCAAAGCTGTAGATGTAAAAATTTATCACAACTTCCAGAAAGTTCTTACCAACCAGACTTTAAAACTTAAAGCTGTGGGCCCGCCTCGGGAAATTTCTACCATTCCCTTGCAAGTTCTCAAGTGCTCTCTAAAACTATCTTCTTTGATTCGCAGGGACAATATAAAAATTAGCCTCAGACCGTACGATTAGTGTTTCCATATCAATCGTCCAAATTCGGAAATTCTCGAAATTACCCTCGGATCTCATATCATATGAGACTTTCCCCCTTAAATACCCCTACTGTTCTTGGATTGAACGCCAGCCAACAGAAAGATCATAAAACCGGAGAAGCTCCAAAGAGATTGAAAAGAATTCTTGACTGAGAGAACTCTCTTATTATAATTTCCTGCAAAGAAATGGCTACAACTCAGGTAAATTTCAGTTTAATTTATTCATCTTGTATCTCGGTGTTTTAAATTGTTTAAAATTTGATCTTTATTCGTCATCTTAATGAATCAGGTTGAGGTGGAGGTGAGTGATGCGCAGTTGAAGCACCTAGGCTTTGTGAGGATTCTGGCAATCAACTCCGTTGTTGTGGTGTCGAATCTCTACTGCTACGCCAAGCAAAATTCAGGTCCGCTCAAATCCACCGTTGGAAAGGTTGAACATGCCGTCGCGGCTGTTGCGAGCCCCGTTTACGAGAAATTCAAAGGCTTTCCCGATTACATCCTTGTTTTTCTTGACAAGAAGGTAATTTCATTTCCTTTTTCAGTTTTCTCATAGATGCATTTGCTGTCGATGGCTCTTGCTGTTCAGCTATTTTACCTTGCCGAAGCTTTGTTACGTAACCTTTTCTTTGATTGCGTGAGGGGGTGTGTATTATACATATCTCGTTTGATTGATTCGATGATTCGGGGTTTCTCGATCGATTAGATGTTTTAAGGGTGATTGATGTGATGAGGGAGAGTTTTATGTAGTAAGACAGCATGTTTTTGTGCTCTTGTGAGCAGAAGAGCAGTTTTTTGTCTGCGAGAAAAGATACTGTTGAATTAATATTTTCAGATAGCATTCGTAAAAATTAAAATAAAGAATTGCATCTTGTGGATCAGTGATTGCAGGAAGACCAAGTTGTTCTTTTGCTCTCCGTACCAAGTTGGGTTTGTGGTGGTGAAATGCTATCTACTTGTCTGCATGTGGCCTATTATATACAACCAGCACTCAATTTTTACCGCCTCAGATCAGTTTATTGATGCTTGCATTTGATTTTGTTTTTGAGATCTAACTCAGATTGTTTTCTCATTATAGGTGGATGAGGCGACCTACAAGTTTGACGAGCGCGCTCCACCTGCAGTGAAGAGTGCAGTGTCCAAGGCCCAAATAATAGTCACGAAAGCATCAAAGGTGGTGCAAGACTTGGTAGAGGAAGCTAAAGTTGATGGTCCGGTTGCTGCTGTTTCCCATGCTGGTACAATCTCCAAGCATTTTGCTGTGAGCCAATTGGCTGTGGTTTGGTACAAAGCTAATAAGTACCCTGCTTTGCGTGGAGTGTTTCGCTTGGCTGTTCCCACAGCTGCACACTGTTCTGAGAAATACAACAAGTTTGTCAAAGACATGACTGCAAAGGGTTATAGTTTCTTCAACTATGTTCCGTTGGTTCCTGTCGAAGAAATGGCTAAGGCATATAAGCAGGTGGAGGCAGGTGCAGGTAAGAAGGCAGATAACGGGAGCTCAAGGTCGAGCTCGAGCTCAAGTGAATCAGACAAGGAATAGGTGGATGGTCTTTTGTTGTCCAGTGTGCTTTTTTATAAATTTAGGCGTTTGGTTAGCTGTGAAGTCCTCTTTCAAGATGATGTGGATAGATAGCCCTGTGTAAATTTTTCTGGAACAGCTATTTTGTGTTGGGTTATGTATGCTGTTAGCATGCTTTCCAAGCATCTTGTGACTGTTGGTGATTTGCAATGAAGGTTCAGTTTTAATAGTTTGACATATTCTGCAAGAAATTTGCGAGATGCAGCATGGAGAAAATATTAATATATTATCTTGCATGCTGGTGCTGAAGTAGCTCCTGCATCTTGGTTTTGAAGTAGTAAAGAATTTAACTAAGGTAAAGGTAAACAGCTAAGGGATGAAAATTTCCAAGTGCTAAGGAATCAAAGCGCATAGCTTGATCAGGGTGTTAATATAATCTATCCATTTTAAGCCAAAAGTGTCGAAGAAGTGGTAGCAACCGAACTTAAAGGATTACAATTGAGTCATTGTACTTATCACGATATGGCACATTGCCGAGTGAAAAAGATGAAAGCAACAGCAAGTATTATTATTAAGACTTCTCACTACCTAGCCACATGGTCCTATTGAGACTTCCAACTACCTAATCACATGGTCCCGACGTCCCTGCATGAAGAAAAATGCAACAGACATAAATAGGCATTGATAACATAATTGGTTGATCTCTAAAACTAGACAGTGTAGGAGACATCTTTCATTTTCATGGCACAGAATTTTAGCTCAACTCTTAAACGGCAATATGTAATTGTAGACGCAGCTGAACAGTGTCGGTGCAGAAGCAAGGTGCTGTCTTATTGTGGCTCACATTTGGAGCTTGCTTTCAGTAGTGGAAATTATAGATTATAGTTATGGTGGTCTTCAACATAAGGTGGTGTAGGATTGTGGCGGCTAATAGAGTTTGAATAATGAGTGGATTGCTGGGTGTAATCAGAATAGAAGACATGGATGGGGTTGATTGTGGCGGCATGGAGGTAAGCTGCTCTTCCATGTGTCGTAAATCTTTAAGTCAAGTAGATGTTTGCAAGGAAATATACAAGGACCCCCGAATAGATATTTCATAAGACAATCTGAAACAGTGATAACTTGAGGGCTAGTTAAGTTATATAAGGAATTATAGGTTCTAACCGCCAGTTTAAACTAAAGAACATGTACCTAATAATGCAATTGGTATCAGTAATGAGATAGCACCACCTCCTTACAGACAGCAATATACAGATTCCTCTAACATACATCACATACCAAACGTTCTGGTCTTCATATCAAACAAAGCACAACAAGGGCAGCACCAAAAATTACTAATATTTTGACTTAAATTATCAAAGTTGTCCTATCATGTATAGTCCTTGCAAGAATTTGATATATTCATACAATGTACGTAGTCCTAAAAAGTTACAAATTCAAGCTATTTGAATACACTTCTCGGTAAACATGCACATGCGTACAAACACAGCTGCAGGCAGTCATCGTTGCACAAGAAAAACATGTAAGATACTGACCAATTATTTGGAGTAGGACGCACTAGCGTGATCCTGGAGGAGGTCATCATATGGGTCCCGACGCCCTGGAACTTGGCTAATTTGAGAATCCCAGAAAATTTGAGCATTGTGACGGTCAAAGGTCCAGAAGCCATAGGGGCGCAGGGGCAAGCTCCACATTTCTTTAGTCTTCTTGCACCTGTCTTGCAGTTCATACAAATGCTCCCTGAATTTTCTGTCTCTCTCCCTTGGATCCTCCATCAACCGCAGTATCAAATTCTCCGCAAATTCCATTATGAACCCCATCTATAACCATCACAGAAAAGCAAAAGAACATCGCAACATTCTTATACATTATATGGTAGAGGAAAATGCAAACTGGAAAGCAAAATTTCCCTTCTTCCAAGCTTCACTGATATAACTGAAAACATTATAGTAAACAATCAAAATAAATTGTATTGGTAATAAATTCTTCATTTGTGTGTGTGTGTGTGTGTGTGTTCTTGTGAAATTAGCATATTAAAAATGTCTCCTTTGAGATTATTACGTTGGAATCCTAGGTCCAACCATAGATTAACACAATCAAAAAGGCAAAAAACCGGTTTTCACTATCCAGTTTTGAGTAAGATGAAGTTAGGCATTTCACAATTAGCTCAATCATAATACAAACCCCAGATTCTCAATCTTGATATTAGAAAAACCTCAGGAAACTTACATCAGTAAAGGAAATCAAAACTCGAATAAATTAAAATTGTCAAAAATCTGCAGAAACAGCAAAATTACAGGAATTGTGTAGATTGATTTACCTGAGATGTATTGACTGTTGACTCGCGATTGATCTACAAGCAGAGCTGGTGTACAAACGCTTGAAATCAAGTGGATTTATATGCTCGACTAATGGGCTTTCTCTCGATTAGCCCAATAACTTGATAGCCCTGATTTAAGGCCCAATCCGGATACGAACCGGTGGCCCCACGCCCCACTCTCAGATAAGGCAGAGAAATTAATTTCTGCAGTTAGTGACGATTTACGATTTAAAGAAGCTTATGTTTGGTTATATTTTTTGTTTGATTTTATTATGTATTTTGAGAGAATGAATTATTGAAAAATGTGAGAGTTGATTTTTGATAAGTTTGTTTATGTTTTTTATTTTTTTTTTGAGGTGAGGAGATATTTTTTACTGTAACAGTAAAATCGATATTTTTTTTGTTTAATTTTTTTGGGTGAAATGGAATTGAGTGATTATTTTGATGTTAGAATAATAATAAAATATATGACGTTATATAACATATATATATGTATATATCAAAGAATATACATTTTAAAGGGAAAATGAGGATATATTTAATTATGTTTTCTCAACACAATATTGTTTGGGGGAAACATAATCAAACAAAACCTAATATTTGACAAATTCAATTAATGATGAGGCTATGTTAGTTTTAGGCATAGTCATAGACATGTGGCTGTTTCTTTGGCCCAATTCGGCAATTATGCTCCTAATTTCAAAATCCCCCAACCCTACAACAATGTCAAAAGAATGCCTAGAAAGCCTCTTGATCGAGATCATCTCAAATTTTCTATTATAATCTTCTTACCAAACACGTAATAATAATATTCTTAATATGAAACGATGTTCCCCCATTATAAATTGTTAGAGATCACGTCTCTAAATTGTTCAAAATCGTTAATTATCGATTCAATTTGAATCTTTTACGTCTGCCATAAACACTTTCGCAAAATTTAACAACACTATACATAGAAAAATTATTCGTCTGATGGTAAAATAGTAAAGTTGCATAAACCCTCTCTCCTATTTAAAAGTCTCACTTAATAATTAATATCAACCAAGCAAAGACCACTTAACCGTAGTAGGGAGGCTTGATTATGTTGCCAAGTCAAAAATGTACTTATTATGCAAATGAAATAAAAAAGTAGAGTTGCGATAGGGGTTTAGTGATTGTGATGGCCATGATAAATCAACTTCTTGGGAAAACTAAACGTCAACTATTTTGGGCTTGGGGACACAACATGGCCCACAATATTGAAAATTTTGTGCTTATGTTAGCTACATCTGGACACTCAAGTAGATTTCGGGCTCAGTTAGGCTACCGGGTAGAATTTTTGTACCACATTATTGATAATTCAATTCAAATGGCCCATAGATTAAAAAAAGGAGGAAATAAATAATTCAAATAATAAGGGAGTGTTTGGTTATATTTTCCCAAAATAATGTTGTTTTGGGGAAATATAACCAAATATATCCTTATTTTTTTCCAAAACACACATTTTTCAATATATATATATATATATTTATTATTCTAATATTTAAAAAAATCACTCACTACCTCAAAACATAAACAAATATACCAAAATATAACTTTCACGTTCTCCAATAATCAGTTCTCTCAAAAAACATATTAAACACATAATAAAATCACACAAAAAAAATATAACCAAACACTCCCTAAGGAATTATGAAAGAAAGAAATGAATAAAATCGTCTGAAAGTGGGATTACCTGGAGAAATTGGTCTTGACTTTTTGATGAAAAATTGAAGACAAATGCATAAAAAGAGACAATTTTGGGAATTAATAGCGGTTACCAAGCCAACTACGCAAAAGATCCATAATCAATTCAATAGATGATGGAAGCATGAGTTAATGCAGCTGGATTTATGGGCCTTAATATAGAGATGTGAGGCTAATACAACACCTTAAATAAATAAATAAAATAATAATAATAATTTCCCCCCTTAAATACACCTAATAATTTTTCTACCTCTTCTATAGTAATCTTAATGATGGCTAGTTCCATCAGAAAGGAGGCTTTCTAGATCTTTCGGGTTCAAATTAAATTCCAGATACAGGGAACAATTAAGATTTATAGGTTTAATCTATTCAAGTGTGAACGTTCTATATATCTCCTTATAAATATAATTGCCTTTACAGAGCCTCTCTTAAAATATATGCCAAATATTATAATTTTGAAAAAATAGAAACGTAACTATGATCAATTCGCAATATAGGCTTAGGATTTGTTTGGTTGTAAACCCTTAATGCATTTTTCAACTTTCAAAATTTAAATAAACAAATACTATATATTTTCCAATTTCATTCCCAAAATACAAATTTTATTCTCAAAAAATCCTTACTATCCCCAACTCCACACAATTCCCCAGAGCACCAGACTTCTTTCATCACAAATGTATACATATATTACCACTCATACAATCTATATATACACACATATATAAACAATTTTAAAATATTCATTTCACCTCCAAATCCAATAAAAAAGTAATTGATATGGCATCTTGCCTTCCCCAAAATACAAACAAACAAACTATTTTCTCTCAATTCATTATCCCAAAATACAAACAAACAACTATCACATTTCTCAACCCCACTATCCAAAATCCATTCTCCCAAAATATTTTGAGAGAATGACCCAATTCACAACCAGATATAGCCTTAGAATTTGGGATGATATTAAAGTATGACCAAAACTCACTGAAAAAAAAAAAAAAAAAAAAGACATCGACCAACTGATAATATTTAATGAATTTTAGTTCTATTTTAATACCATCCCAAATTTTGATCCTAAAATGCAAAAATTATCAGATGAAACATTTTGTTGAATGACCTCAAAACTATTATAATTAACAATAGAAGAAATCAACTTGTAGAATAGTAAAGATTTTCCAAGTGGGGTTGGGGGTGAGTGGGGGGGTTCACATGATGAGATATTTCATTATTAAGTAGATAGATGCGGCTCACACCACTACATCTTTTCAATTAGATTAAATGGATACATATCCCTCAAATACAAAGCCAAATTAACTCAACCTAATGACATTTAATGAGGTAATTACCTAAAGATTACATATTGCATTGATTTACCATCGATTAGACCTAATTTAAACTAATCCATCTTTTCAACGAAATAAATTGTCAACAAAATCAAAAAAAGTCAGTGGAATTTATATGAAATTAAACTTCGAACCTCGTATATATAAATGTAAAAGTCGTCTCACTCGATGAACTGACTGATGATTAATTAAAAAAGAATTTAATAGATTAACAAAATTAAGTAGCCAACCCAACAAATTTCAATGAAAAAGTTAAAATTTTAATTACCTCTACTTTAGGCAATTCGATTCAACCTACTTTTCGGCTCTGGCAGTTTCCTACCCAGTAAGTAGGACCAGTACTAATTAACTTTCACGAGATCAACTGCATTATTAACATTTCGTGATGCTTTTGCTTTTTAGGACTGTACAAAAAGATATTCGAGGCTACAATTATCAATCTTACTTGATTTATCAGGAATTCAACTCGTTTTATATGTGTTTTTTTTAATTTATTATTTTTAATTATTAAATAATATTATAATAAAATAATTATTAAAATAAGATAATACAATTTTACAGTGCCAAACAGAAAATGGAAAATGGAAAAAGAGGAGAAGCCTAAGAAGAAGACAAGAAAACAGCTAACATTGAGCTGAATAATGCGTCCAGAAATGTACCATAAAAAGGAGTAAATAAGCACCTAATTCTTTCTGGTGAGATGTCAAAGGACATTAATTAATATTATAACCATTATGCAAAATATTTTTTGCACAATTTTGCTGCTGTTATTCTGGGAATGAAATAATTTTGTACTGCTTTTTCCCACCAAATTCTTTACTCTAAAAAGAGCTAAATAATTATCCAAGGCAGCATGCCATCAACATATGATGTCTCAGAGACCTATATTTATTCAAACTTACTTCAAGAAAACAACAATTCATAGTTCCACAATGGAGATTTGACCAAAAATGTTTTCTAAACTAGTTTGTGTCTGTGGTTGGTGGTATTGACTGACGGTTGTTCTATATGTAGCACAAGAGAATTATATAGTGAAAAACATTTAAGTTTATGAGATAGGATGCCAAGTGATCAATCGATCAGTGGAATCACGGACACTCACATTTATATGTGTAAGGTCAGATTTCGAATTTTAGCAGACCCTCAGTACACAAATACATGTGTAAATATGATAAACAAAAAAAATTTATGATATAACATTATGATGTATTTTAATTTTATTTCTTTTTTCTTCCTAAACTTTAAAAGTGCTAATAGTTTTTTTTCTTTTTCTTTTTTTGTGTTCAAAGGCTTCTTAAGTTCAACGCGCAAACTCAAGAGTGTTATTAGTTGTTGTCGATAACAGCTACAAGAAAAGTGTTGCTAGTTATTGTAAATAACAGCTATACTCAGTGCAATTAATCCACCTCAATAGAGTACTAGTTAGAGTTCAGATATATAATTGAGACAAAATTTCCTGCCCAAATAGCAAACAATTAAAACCTCTGAAAAAAAACCCATAATCATATATCCTTAACTAGGTGGCGTTAGCATGAAGCAGCAATGATAGTTTTTTCATGAGTTTGTATGGATTTGAATTGCTTGAGAGGTAGGGGACAGATCTGAAGGAACTGATGGAGATCAAACGTTGTTGGAAAACACAATGTTTTGCCCCAAATGCAGTAAACTGAAAGAGTTGGGAGTAAGGTGTCATCCATTGTTGCACTATGTATATATAGTGCTTGTCCTTTACATTCTCAACCAACAATTAGTTGCATATCTCCAACCACAAAAGATGGCTTTAAATGGGTTTATGGGCTTCTAAGGTTTGGACCACAAGGGCTGTTCTTTTCCATTTTTTTCTTGCCCTGATTTTGAATTTCTTGGTTTTGGGTTGGGATAGTAAATATTTGTAATAATGGCGATAAAAGAAAGAAGAATAAGTGCACTCCTGAATTCCACCATGAGATAGATCATAGATCATAGATGTCCCTTTTTCTTTTGTTTTTTTTTTCTTTTTATTAGTTGAATGTATTTTATTTCTCTTTTTTTCTTCCTTTCTTTTGGAGATGGGGGGCATAAAGTCATCCTCAGACAAGCACATTCTCCACTTGCATATTGCGCTTGTCTCCTCTCATTCTTAGCTTTACCTTTACCCTCTTTCTCATCCTTTTTTTTTTATTTTTTTATTTTGTGGTTTGGTCAATCTACTACTACCTGACATTTTTTGACCAAATAGAAAAGTGTACAACTGAAAAAGGAACAGTAAAACTTGCCTGGATTCTCACTGGAATTACTTCCTACCTAGGATTCCCCTGTCCTAATATTAATCACTTCTTTTTCTTTTTCTTGAATTCTTGAGCTACATAATTACCGGTTTTACTTACATTCCCTTAAAAACTTTAATACCAATGCATTAATATACATCATATTCTAGTAATAATCTATGGAATTGAAGATCTTGGAATATATATGTATAGAGAAGTAAAGTAGATTCAAATGAGCTTTCTCCTTTTGAGTCTTTACCCTAAAGTTAAGGCAGAATTGATCAACCATATTAATGTGGTTGGTTATATTCTGAATTTCACATTACACATTACCTAAAATAATTTCGCACTAGGAACACTTTGAATCAATGTATCACTTTGTATTGAAGAAATTTAAGAACTTGGGAGCTGACCCGTGACCCACATTTCATGTGATATGCTTTCAATGGAGAAGTGGGAAAAAAGCCCAGCAACATGAACAATTCGTCATCATTAGGTCCCCATGTTTGCATTAGCATCTACACTTTCAAATCTACATAATAATTCGCATTGCAATTGATTTAACAAAGGAAAATAATTGGAAGAGCAATTGATTTTAAATTCTATAAAATACTATAGATATAATTTTTTTTTTTGCATTTTTGGTCAGGGTTGAATAAAATATATACTGCTAGTACATAAAAAGAGAGAGTAAAAAGTTAAACTCAAAAACCTCTGAGTTTACACTTTACATTTTCTGATATTCCATATACAAAAAACTAACCATAATCAAAAGATTAACTGAATTGCCCTCCGCCCCCTCATATCCGAAAAAACAAAATTTGGCCTCAAATCTTTTTCTTTTCTTCATTTCCGCCCCAGCTCTCTCTCCCCGAGACTCCCGTGCCGTTACCGTCACATTCACAGTCCACGCTGTTGCCGTTTAACTTTCCTCCATTGCTTCTTCGTCGTTGCCATTACCATTAAGGTTAAGGATTTCGTTATCGTTACCGTCATTTTCTCCATCCTCATCTGCCCACCTCTCGGCGGGTGCGCACTCCGCCTTATGCCGGAGCTTCCAGTCCAGAGCCTGACAGGCGCGCGAGCAATAATTCACTGCTCCACACACAGAACACCGACGAAACTCATGCCTCCTAGTCTCCGGCCTCCCGCAACCCGAATGAGAACATAGGCGGAGCCCGGTACCCGGAATAGCTCCGCTTCGACACGAAAACCATTCTGATAAAAATCGGTTCGCCGGGTGGGATTCCGGAGCCGGCACATTACATCCGAAATCACTCAATAAAGGGCACCCGCTGCCGCCGGCGTGGCGGTGGGGGTTGCACGTCAGCCACGACCTGGGCACAACAGCTGATGGATTTGCAGCTAAAACAATGGCTAACTCACGGGCGTTGGCTTGGACTAGGAATCGGCGTCCCTCGGCGATGTTTTGCTTAACGCCGTAGCCGTCTTGCAGGCAGTGGCCAAGCTCTCGGAGCGCATCGACGTGGCCGAGAAACGCGGCGCGTGCGCACAAGGCGACACCAGCCCGGAGGTCCTTGTCGTTTTTGGAGCCGCCGCTGCCGTTGAACTGGATAACGGCGAGCGAGTAGAGAGCTGACGCGTGTGAGCTAATCGCGGCTTTCGCCATTAAGGATGCTCCACTTCCTCGATTTTGCAAACAGTAGAATCGAATCTGTGTCCACCAAATAAAAGTAAATCTCAGCGATTAATTCTGAATTTTTATGTATTAAGATTTGCATATATGACTACAATTTGCACATGCACCGAGTCTCATTTCAATATTCCACAAAAAATTGCTAAAGACACTAACCATGCCTAGAGTGTAGCAGGCTTCGACATTTCCAGAATCGGCGCAGAGTTTTAGGAATCTGTGAGAGGACTCCGACCAGTTTTTCGCTTTGACTGCCAACATTTTCTGAGAGGCTCTGGATAATACTTGGGAATGGAGGCCTAATCCATTCAGTCTTTTGCATCTGTTCACCCAAAAAAATTGAACAAACGTTAGATTCACATATCCACAAATTTGAAAATCAAAAGATTGACCCAAGTTTTTTAGCAAAAGAACTTCTTTTCTACATTTAAAAAACAAAACAGATTCAAAAGTACCACCTTTACTCCCATTGAGAACCAAAAAATGAAATGAAAGGGAATGCTATACATCATCCCTTAATCTGAGCAAGAAAGATTTAGAATATCCATTCTATTCAATCGAGTAGATATGCGAATTTTTGTCCTAAAAAGGAATATTTTATTGAAATTTTTGGTAGAAATAAAAAATATTCAGACATACAAGAACACGTAGAAGAATTAGAAAAGAAAAATCCATACGTTATCAGAACATTGATGAAATCCGCAGGGCAGCCGGCGGTGGAGCTGAGTTTGCAGAGAATACAAAGGAGAAGATCATCAGGCAAAGCATCAAAGAAATCACATCCTCCGGCAACCTCCGGCGAGGTCTTCAACTTTTTCCGGCATCCCAGTATTAGGTCTCCGGCGAACTCCACTTTCCTTCTCTTCACCACTGCGTTGTTATTCTCCACACACATATTCATCACTTTGGGATAACACAGCCCTCTCCTTGTTCTCATATTACGCTTCTCTAGTATGTGTTGTGTGTGTGTGATTGTTCTTTTTCTCTCTTTACCCGTTAAGAGATAATGAGAAATGGAAGGCCTTATTTATATGAGAATGGGGAACTGGGAAGCCAACAGTAACAGCGACAAGAAATAAAATCTGGAAGGGAAAAAAAAAGAAAAAAAGAACCGGACTGTTTTATTAAATTACAAAAATAACCCTATGGTTTCACATTTGTCCGTATTTACCTAGAACGTGGTCAAACGGCGTTGACCAGATCCCCACGCCCGTCGTCCGCTGTTGTTTGGTGCGTACTCTCTGAAAGGTGAAAACACAATTTTTTGACAGAAAAACTATTTATTATTAAGAAATGGTAGCAAGTGATAAGGATAACACAAAGCAGCTTTTAATCTCTTATTTGAGGATTGTTTGGAGCTCTTCTTTTAACCCCCTTATCTGAAGTATAAAAGCATACTTTTCTGTCGATTTAGCTTATAAGCAATTCAAACGATATATTTTTCTGCCAAACAATTCCTTATTTGTTTATTAAAATTCTCTTGACTGTCTTAATTTTCGCTGTGTTTGTTTTAGAATCAGTTAATTTTGTTGTAAGCAGTTAATTTGTTGTTAAAAAGACTAACTTTGGTTAATTTTGAGGAAGAATTCGAACAAAATGCAAGAACTTCTCAGATTTGAACCCCGCGCGTGATGTAGTGTAGTTAGTTGGACGGGTTAAACGTGATGAGGTGGTGAGCTGCACGCGCTGTCGTTGAGAGTGGGGAAAAGTTTCGGTGGGTAACAATTTTCAGGTAGCAAATTCTGGGCTTCTCCAAAGAAGGTCAAACGAGTGATTCAGCACTAACAGAGGTTCAGTTACTGATGTTTGTTTTTACTTGCCATTTTATGCATAATTTTGGGATTCCTTTTCTGCCCTTTGGTTTGGCCTTTTTCCAAGTTTTCAATAATGTTTTTGCTTCTGTCACTCCACAAAACAACAATTTATGGTAACAATAAATTTGGTGGTAGGGATAAAGATAACCCGACATCAACTAAATGGGTCTTTTGTTTAAAAAAGAGAAAGGAAAGGAAAGAAAAGAAAATCCCCCTTAAAATAAGAAAAAGAATAATATAAGAATTTTAATTTGAAAATTGAGAATTGAAAATTAGAAATCAGAAGAGTTATTGTATATTATTTTAATTGATTTTTATGAAATTGAGAATGAGAAAAAGTTAAGTGTTTACGGAGAATTTAAGTTTATTTTCATTTAGTTCGACTTCTATAAATCTATATGTACAATAATATTTTTAAATAGGAGATATTTTTAAAAATAATATTTTCATTTTAAATGAATGCATTCATCCATAAAAATCCTAAGAGAAAAATAAAGCTATTCAAATAGGCCAATATTATATGTGAGATTTACATTCAATTTGGTTGTGTTTTTATTTTCAATATTTTTTAAATTTGAAATGTTAGTTAGAGTAAATAAATTGAAAATAAATTTGTATTTGGATAGTATGTTGGAAAAGTAATTATTATATAGAGTTTAGTAGGTTATAGGTGGAGAGATATAGTAATAATGAAGAAAATAAAGAAAATATATAAGTTATTGGAAAAAAATATGTTGGTTATTGAAAAATATGTTTTCAAATGAAAATGAGTCAGAAAAATGGTGATAAGTTATTGATAATTCATTTATAAATAGTGAAAATGAATTTAAAAACACAACCAAACTAGTTGTTAGAATTTAAGTCATAATGAATTTTAAATGCACACATAAATAGATAAATAAATAATGATGAGTCCCAATATTTATGAAATTTTGGGTTTGAACCCCAACAATAACGTTGTTTTTTTCTCGTACTTTCATAATAATTTTGATTGATAAATGTTATAAGTTTTTTTTATTCATATACACATCAATTATTTATTAGAATTCAAATTTCAAACTTTCGTGCATATAAATATAAGAATTATTGCCACTTGCTTAATTAATCACTCAACAGAATTATTATAATTGTTAATTTAAATTGATCAGTCATTGTTATAATTATTGATGGTAGATATTTGTGATGCAATGATAATTAAATTATTTTTTTGAAAAAATAGAGGTATTTATTTAAGATTAGCGAGAATGTACTATATTTATTACAAAAGTTGCCACGATGGATGGTCAATCATTAAAAATTTTCCCTCAACCAGGTTTCGATGGTAGTGCGTGAAGATTTGCTCATAGTATATATACCAAAAAACTTTTCTCCATTATATCATATTTCAAATAATATTAATTTGGAATCCATTTCCTAAAAGATACAACAGGTTAGAGCATCCACATAAAGCAAAAGAAAAAAAATTCCACTTGATTTTGCCCAACTGAATCGTTTTTGTGGTTGTGCTTGTCGAAGAATCTATCCACGTCAAAATCTTGAAAATTTAATCCCCGAATATTGATAAAGCATCACAAGAAAAGAAAAAAAAGAAAAGTCAACCCCTAAAAAAAGGTTTATCTCAATTATTTAGCACTTTAGTTATAGCATAACTAAATTCACTAGTCAAGAAGCATTAATAATTGGATTTAAAAAAAGAAAAAGAAAAAATGTAGATATAACTTAAGACCTAAAGAATAACAATTGATGCTTTTAAATTAAATTTTAATATTTTCTTAAAATGTCATTCAAGCCTACTCATTTTTTGTAGATACATTATATAAATATATATAAATTCATTTAGATTGAAAATGTTTAATTATGTATAGGCCGTGTTTGATACAAGATATTATGGTGATTAGTCAATTCAATCTCTATCAATAAATTATTTGATATAAAAAATTACGGTGATGGGTCAGACTGAGATTGTCTTCAAACCCGCACTGTTCATACTATTAACGTCAATTGTTATATTACGATTGGACCAGAGATTGAAATTTCGCCACGTGAATTAAAATATAAGTGAATAGGCTTGTTCCTCTTCTTTACACAACAAATTATTGCCTTGCCCTTATTTTAAGAGCAATCATGAACTTATCAAAGTAATTTTTTACAATTATTATTTCAAACAGGTATATTAATTAATTTAAATAATTTTAAATTCTAATGGGTCAAAATTAGATTTAATTATTAATCTTTTATATCAAATAGGCCCATAAAGTTTTTGCTCTACGAACTTTTGTTTTTTTAATTATGTATAAATAAAATTTTCTTTCTAGATGAAATACGGAATCTATACTCATAAATCGTGATTTATGCTTGCCACTAAAACCTAATCAACTGAAATATTTTGCGTGAGCCGCCGAACAAATTGTATAAAATCGTGAACACATTTAATAATAAATCGGCGGTCGCGTAAGATACCTGAAACGCCGGCTTGATGTCACGTCGCCGTAAAATTTAAAAATTCCGGTCACATCAAATAGAGACGTGCTTCATGTTATAATAATATCAGCATGACCCTCACGTTTATTGACTGATTTTTTCAGATGAAATTTTCAATTTGATCTAGAAATGTTTATCTAATTTGGTTTCGTGAAATGAAGTTAAGTACGAATTATAAATTTATTAAATTATGTCTTGACTCAATTGAATGATAAAACAATGCAAATGGTGAGAAACTAATGGGTTTGAAATGTTGTTTTTGCTGATTTTTCTTAGGATTAAACTAATATTAATTCATGTTTATTTGCTTAATTATGTAAAAAAATATCTGAATTTTAAGGAGAGGACCTTACGATATGCTCAAGCACCTCTTTTGAAGGGGCAAAAACAAGTCTTCAGCAAGAATTTTCCAATTATTAAGTGCCCGTTTGATTTTGTTTTCAAACTCCATTTTTATTTTCAACAGAAAATGAAAATAAAAAACTATCAACTTTTTTTAATTTTCAGAAATATTTTTATTTTCAAAATATTCTCCAAAACACAATATTACACACACACACTCTCTCTCTCTCCATTTTCACTTTTCATTTTTTCCTACTCATTTTTTCACAACTTTTAATACAAAAACACTATATTTTTCAAATACAACTCATTTTCAACTCTACATAATCATTACATTTTAAATAAAACCTTCAAACAACATCTCATTTTCAAATTCAAATTTATAACTAATTTTTCAATATTCATTTTCACTGAAAAATGAAAATGACATCAGAAAACAAATCCAAAATGCCCTAAATAAAATGAAAACATTTTTGTTACTCTTCTAAGTGAACATTCATATTTCTTTTTAGACTCCATTAAATTCCTCATAATTATATAGTTTTTTTCCCCCTCAATTTAAGTTTCGTTGACTATTAATTCCACTTTAATACAAGATAATTTCGATATAAATTAAGAAGGAAAAAAAATGAAAATTGCATCTAAAATTACAACTACCAAACTAAAACTAAGCAAAATCTCCCAAACTACGTTCTACTAAATCCATAAAAATAGTTTGCGAACACAATCTAAGAGTCATTCTCCTACAACATGAGTGAAACATAATTTGTTTCTGCTCTAAATTATTCTATGATCACCTCACGGTCCGAGCAATTAGACAAAAACACGTTCAAGCTGAAGCAGCCAAAAACGTGTTCGACGGCACCTCGTAGTTTGTACAAGAAAGCAAAAAGAAATCGTGTTAACTAAAATTCATTATAAATTATAATGATAATTTTTTACTATCAATATACGTATCACTTATTGTCAATTCTGATAGCATCTTTATTTTATCATTTAATGATTTGTTACTAATGTTATCCTTATAAATTGTAATATACTTCATTTTCTTGCACATACATACAATTATTAATCATAACTCATAAAATAAACATTTGAATGAAAATTTACGTAAATACTACTATTAAAAATAAAAATTAAACAGGTTCATTGATTTGTAACCCAACAGCATCAGTCTCCAGGTCTTGTGTTCAATCTGAATGAACGTTATTGTGCACGTTATGTGTATTTGATTCTATAATTTATGCTTTAATTTACTTAATTTAAGAATATGATAATATTAATTTATTGAAAAGATAAATTTCATTATTTATAATGTTCTTTAAAAAAAAAAGAATTAAACAGACATACAAGTACAAATTTTGAATCATTGTATGAATTAAGTACAGCAAACACAATAATTGAATCTATAAACTTGTTGTAAAAATGCTCTCTCAAAAAAAAAAAAACACACACACACACACACACACACGCAATAAAGATATATTTGCAGCTGGCCCCATGCCATGCTTTAACGTGGAAAGGGGGTTTACCAAAAAGCCCAAAACAAATTAAAGAATTAGAGGGCAGACCAAAAGAGAAGCATCATCACTATTCACCATCAGGCATGGATAAGTTGGGAGATGACGTGGATCTCAAGGGCTTGTGTCGACCACTCATGTCAAAGCACGTGGGACTCATGTCTCCATAGCAAACTATTAAAAATTTAAAAATATAGTCCCCCTCCTATGAAGATAATCGATAGTTATATCATATCAATTATGAAATTAATTTTTTATTTTAAATAAATTAGGTCTAATTGAATCCAAATTAATTAGGCGGGTAAATAAATTTATAATTACCATATTAAGTTCATATATAATTAATAATTATAATAATTATCAATTTACTTTTTAGTAATATAATTTTTTGTATCAAGCTTAGCAATCAAGACGAAAACTATAATAGAATACTTATCAAAACCACTTTACAAAATGGTCGGCATTAACAATTATTTGATGATTCTTACGTTAAGTATTGTTATACTTAAAAGGATTTGCGTTTGTAAGGATTAAGGCACTAACCTGTATACATATGTACTAATGATGTTGACCACGTTTTATGTAGTGATTAATTATCGTCTACTTAATTAAGGCATCTTAATTTTGGGCAGTTGGTTCCTTTACTTAAAAGGAGGGGAGTTGTGCTTCGATCTTCACTCAGTCAAAGCAGTTGGTTTAATTTTTTTCTGGTTATCTCGTACATACGTACTATATTTCTAATTTGCTTAATTTTATTATTATTTTTTTTAAAAAAAAAATTCCCCTTTGATTAGACGGCTTTTGATCTTAAACTATTAATTTATTCAACTATTTCTCAATTAAACTTATGTTAAAAAATTTAATTTATATGTTATATGTGATGAGCATGAATAAGTTGATCGCGTGATTAAGAGGATTTACATGAGGTCATATTCCATGTTTAACTCTTTAGGTGAAAGCTTTTATCAGCATTAATAATTTGATTAGACGGAGGGTTGACTAATTAAATACAAAAAATTAAATTAATTGTAAATGTATGCAGGCGTGACTCTGGTGGTTGGGATTTTCCAAACCTTAGTGGGGTCGCTGAATATGACGTTACCATTTTTTGGTATGTGCATGCATGCATTATTTTTTTCTTAATTTTTAATTAGTATTAAAAATATTTTTGCTCGACTCGTAGTTAGAGTTTAATTTAATTTTTAGTATGAAGTCGACTTTTTTTTTTTCTTTTTCATACTTATACTTTCTCCACCGAGAGCCAAAGACATAAATGAATTACCATTCGTAGATATATAAATTTAGGAGTTCATGTTTTTTTTCAAATAAATATATAAAAATAGAATTGATTTTTCAAAAAAATTATGATGGTTTTTCTTCATAATAAAACTGTTTGATACGATAATTTGTGGCATATCTATATATATGTATTTTACATATATATATTATATTATATTATTTTTAGACATTCATGTATACTGAAGACACTACAAGAAAAAAATAAATTAGTGACAAAATAGTAAGTGACAATACAAAAATTGTTATTAATTACGTATATTAGGTGACAAAAGATTTAATTTTGTCACCTTAATGATTTTTACAAACTAAATAGTGAAAAAAAATTGTGTTAAAATTCTCACCATAAATAATTAGTGACACACTTATAGTGACAATAAAAATCTTGTCACAAATTATAGTGACAATTTTTATTGTCACTAAGTTGTCGCTATAAGAGTATTACTAATTATTAATTGCGACAACTTAAAACATTAATTTTTGTCACTATTGAATCATGTTGTGACAATATAAAAATTCTTGTCACTTAAAAATCATCATTAGTGATAAAATAAAAATTATTGTCACTTAGTGCATGTTATTAGTGACAACTTTTACTTTGTCACTTATTATTTTATTACTAATATTATATTTTTTTGCAGTGAGATTCATTAGTTTGATTTCAAATTTCATACATGGAAATATGAAAGAAGATAATATTGGGCTAAAAGAAGACCTTTCGTTTTATCTTGTAAGAAAAATAAATAACCAGGGGGCTTCAATTTGTTTAGCTATATTTCACCAATAACAACTTTCAACTCGATAAATGAAACTAATTAAACATTTCGATTTATTTTTAGAGAACACTTACGAAGACATATGCCTACACATGTCATCAGAATATCCGTTTTTCATTCTTAAAATAAATATAATCATCACACACACACACACACACATATATATATATATATCCTCTTACATTATAATTATATATACATGAAAATGCTAATATAGAGTTACATATTTCGCATTTCTCAACTTGTATTCTCTAAAATACAGTCTTTTGAAATATTTTCTCTAAATCAATATGATAATTCCCTAAAGAAAAGAAATTGATTTGGAATCTTTATAAAGCAAGAATGTGATTCTAGGAGTCTTAGCATAGGACGTGCGTAGAGTGATGGTTCATTTTGGACCCACACTTTGTTGGGAGGGTTGGGAACAGATGTGTTCCTTCCCCTCCCCGCGGCCATGCCACCACTCGACACGTGGCTAAATTTCCTCAGCTACTTATAAAATCTCATTTGCACATCTGCATGCAAGTGCCACCTAGCACAACAAGAAGACCAATTATGTGAGTTTTCTTTTCAAAGTTTCCGAAAGAAATTATTCATTGGTATAATTTAATTTTAATTTAGTAGTTGGTTGGTTTTGGTGAAACCAAGGCAAAAATTGAGAATGAAGGGCCGGCAATTATGGGGTTAGACCATCTTGGCTCATGTGATGCGTCCCCCGGTTCGCTCTCCTCATAGTTACTTATGACTAATGCAATTTACTTTCTTTAACTGCAGATCAAGTGAATTTCAAGTTAATGTTCATACGATTTTGATTGCTTCAAACTACTCTTTAGATGATTTGGTACGTTTGTGTTCACTCTTGGGATAATTTTCAATCAAATGCTTTTGAAAAATTTTATGGCAATTTATTTGAAAACGTACTCAATATATATGATGATATATACTTAAATTTTAACACTATAAAAAAATTAGGTATCTGCTTTGAGAGATTTGTTATAAAATTAATCTCGTAGTTATGTTTATATTATACCTATATTTTTTTAAAATAACAAGCAACAAAAAATTGTAGCTGCCAATTCGTTGCAAGGGCAATATATCAATTAAAGTTTAGATTCTGTATTCCAATATATGTTTTATCTTCTATTCTATTGTGTGGATGTACGATACGTGTATTAAATATTTCTTTATAAAAAGAATTGATTGAAAATTAAATACACTTAGCATATATACATTATATTGAAATATGAGATGAAACACAAAATGGAATAAAGAGTCCAAGTGTATCAATTATGCATTATTTAGGAAAAGATTTAATAATATATAAAAAAGAATAGTAATCGGTGACCTAATGCACAATTAAAACAAAATCTAAGGGAGAGACAAGATAGAGTCATTTTAACAACATGCATGCATGCCAAGCGAGTTGCTAGCGTGAGAATGTATCAACTCATTTTGCTAATTCTTATATATACTCTTACTCTCTTTATGTCGGGAAGTGGAATATTTTTACCACCTTAATTAATTCTCAGTGAGATCTCATTAATTAATATCTAAACTCTAACAAACTTCTCGCTGGAACAGAGGATGTTGCTTAACGCATTTGTTAGGGTTTCCTCGTAAATTGAGTCGGATACGGGCACACGCCTGCGCACGTGACGGTTACACCTGCATTTTGTTGAGTGATGTCCAATCCAAATCTTCCATTGCTTAATCCGATTAGTATATATATAATTAAGTGAATTTTTTTTAATTAATTATCATTGAAATACAAAATTATTGTTCAGTAACTTATAACTCAATGACATTAAATTTTTCTTATTATGTGGAAGGTCTCGTCATTTGTAATGTCCTCTCTCAAAAACAAAAAAAAAAAAAAATACAAAATTATTTAGTTAAAACTATGGCTTGTAAGAGTGAATTTGGCGAGATAATTGAGGTCGATTTTGGATAGGTTTTTACACAATCTAGTTTGCAAGATTAGAGTTTAATTTCCAAAAAGCAATTGAGCTTATAACCTAAACTTTAGTTGTCAAAAGAAGCAAGAATTTAAATTCCACATGCATGCATATAATTTATTTGCATATGTATGGAAATAATGGAATATCTGAAATAATTATATAGTGGATTATCAAATGCTGTTAATGTATTTATAGAGTTTTATTGAGTTGATTTTTCTTTCTTAATTTTATGTACGTACATTTATTTTTTGAACTTTAATCATATAAGTGTGAAGCGATATCTTTCAATCGATTAATTGACCAATGAAAAGTCGAATTATATAAATATAGAGTTTTATTGAGTTGATTTTTCTTTCTTAATTTTATGCACGTACATTTATTTTTTGAACTTTAACCATATAAATGTGAAGCGATATCTTTCAATCGATTAATTGATCAATGAAAATTCAAATTATATAAATATAGAATTTTATTGAGTTGATTTTTCTTTCTTAATTTTATCCACGTACATTTATGTTTTGAACTTTAACCATATAAATGTGAAGCGATATCTCTCAATCGATTAATTGATCAATGAAAAGTCAAATTATATAAATATAAAATTTTATTGAGTTGGTTTTTCTTTCTTAATTTTATGCACGTACATTTTATTTTTTTTGAACTTTAATCATATAAGTGTGAAGCGATATCTTTTAATCGATTAATTGACCAATGAAAAGTCGAATTATATAAATATAACTTTATTAATTTCCTAATTCGTTATTCACATATAATTTTGTATTCTTTTATATCATTGCGACAATTACTAAAAGTTGGCATTTCGACATCAAAATTCACCCTTTATAGTATCTAGGAGTTGTTCATAAGAATTAAAAAAAAAAAAAAAAAAAAAAAGAACTAAGTTCTTTTCTATAATTTTTATTTTCATTAAAGATTTTTTTTTATATTTTCTGGTTTGAGTGTAAGAGTCGGAGTCAAACTCATGATCATTGTGGGACTGGTCAACAACCCACCGAAGAATAAGACTTACCAAATCCAGACAACACCCGGAATAGAATTGGACATCGTGCGATCCACATTCAACAGGATCGTCTTCTTCACTCGATTTGGCAAGATCACTACTGTGCAATCTGGGGCGTCCATTCAACCTCAATATGGTAATGATGAAAATGGGTCCTTTAATTTACTTGGGGAAAACCCATTTACTATTCTAATTTTGCTTTTTCAGGGGCGGCGTGAACCGTTGGACACGCCAGCTCCAAACCCCACGCTTTTGATCGCAATTTAACATACTATCCTTAGCCTTTTACTTGTTAATTGGTATTTTTTTCTATATCGTTCGTATCTATTTAATTACAAAACTTGTAATTTCTTTTGCACTTATGTTAGGGATAAAGTCACAATATTAGTTTCGACAAAATAAAATTAAATTTTATACAAAATAGAAAAAGTAATTTTATTAGATCCTCTCGAGTGACATCAGTCTCCCCTTATTATGTGGAATGTCTTGTATTTGACTCCAAGTAAGCATATTGTGTGCACTTTATATGCATTATTTGTAATTTATACTTTAATTATTTGGTTTGAGAATATAAAAAAACTATTGATATGATAATAAATTCGTCAATTGTAATACTCTCTCTAAAAAAAAAATTATTCGATCTTAAAGAAAATTTTGAATGGTAACGAGGATAGAGCAAGGAGGAAATGGCACGAATGCTTGCCACATCGTCCCTCAAATTTATATAATGTTATATTATGCTTATGATTTATGGAAATTTTAGAAGTTTTATCCTATTAAAAATAATAAAGTTATCTTTATATTTTTTTAAAATTTAATCTCGTCTTTCAAAATTAAAATTTATAATTCCACGTTATATTTCATAGATTTGAACTATGGCGACTGTTCTTATTAGTCTCTCATCGCTCCATTTTGAATTAATTATTATTGATTTATTTTCTTTACATGCATAATTCTCGATCATCGTTGGTTAGGACATAGGACATCCAAGTGGCGTGGAGAAAAATCTCGTATGCATGCAGTAGTTTGTAAGGCTTTGGTTGTCCAATTTTAGGTTTCCGAATTCTTATGGACCTGAGCAGGCATTGCTCGGCCGTGTAAGCAAGAGCGAGGTTGCTTTTTGCCTGCCTCTCGAGGGACAAATTTTAATTTTACTTTACGTGTATGGTAAGTGAGCTTCCAAGTTAACCGGAGGCTATTCTGGTCATTATACTCTATAAGGTAAAGTAAACTTGACTTGGCAATCATGTCCTTGTAGTGACAAAAGTTGTAAGCCTTTTCCTTTACTATTCTTATTTTATTATAAAAATATCCATTTTTATACGATGGATTTGGAAGGAAAATGGCAGCTAAGAGATAAGGTTGAAGATGAGGAGTTGGTGGAATGCATATCTTGCAGAAATATGGACCAATAGTTATATTCCAGTGGATATTGATTACATCAATATTTTCACCGGTTAATTTCAAAAAAGGAAGAACAATTTTTAAGAAACCTACGTAAAAGGCAAAAAAAAATAAAATAAATAAATTGAAAAAGAAATTTCTTATTTAGAAAGAAATTAATAGTAGCCAAAGAATTGTCATCATTTCTCCAAAAAAGTTGTGGTACAGAATTACCAGAAAATGAGTTTGATTTTTAAGATTGCGCGGCAAAGAATAAAGAAAGTACCTTCTTCACTTTAATGTATATAGCAAAAATTACTGAGAAAAAATAAATAAAGAAAAAGAAGGCATAAATAAATGTCTTAGATTATAGTTTTATTTGTATTCACGAGCATGATTGATGGAGAATTATAGAGGCATAAGGAAACATAATAAAGAAACATTAAAAATTGTAGCATGCCTCGACATGGTAGATTAGAGTTGGCGCCGCCTACAATTTTCCACCATTAGGATTTAATTATTTAGCTAAATTAAAATGATAACTAACTAATTTTTTTATTTTTTATTTTGTGGTCGGAGGAATAAATCTAATGAAGGACACGTTAAATAAAGAGCACCATAATTTTATCCGGAACTTTGGACGCAAATATAAAAGTGAATTATGCATGAACTTTGCTACTGCACTTGCTATAATCTATGCGTGGATTTAAAAGTTATGGTTCTTTTTAAATAATCAATCACAAATATTAAATATGAATAAAATGTAAATCGAAGATTTGTTATATAAAAGGATACATATGTACAAAGAAAATAACTCTCACCAATATAGGTAAGTGATCTATTGGTTCAATAATATCATTTTTACATTTATATGTGTGAAGTTTAGAGTTTGAATATTAATAAATATTAAGCGCATGTAAAGGTGCGGGAAAAAAATTTAACAAGAAAAAAAAGATCAGCAATCAGAATGAATTAATATCGATATCTCTATATTTTATTAACATATACACACATTTGCAGTCATTCGAATTTGCACCCTGCGCTTTACATATACGAGTGTAATTGTAGTATTATTCGACTAATTGACCGTTGTATATATATGTACGAATATCAAATTTGAACCTAACACTTCAAATTTAAAAAAAGTTATAAATTTCAGTGAGATACATATCATAATAAAGGTTAGGGTAAAAGACAGAAACTTAGTAGTATAATTAATGTAGCCAGCTTGAAAATCTTAATTGCAGTCGTCCTAGGTAACGTGAAATTCTCTCAATATTCTCTCATAATTCCCGAATTTTCTGCACAAGAACACTGCCACTTATCAGTACTGGAGTTGTTAAAAACTAATTAAATAATTTCAGTTAATGGGGATTTGTGAGGATTTAACGTAACGAACCATAAATGGGATTAGGCACAAAAGAGAAGATGATTGTTGCTTAACGTATTTAGCAACATTATTAATTTTTTTAATTAATACATTAATTAATTCTGGAGTACATCGGATGCAGCAGAAATAGAATCCCAGTGGGTGCAAACTCGTGCTGGCCCAAAAAAGCTTTGAGTAATTCTCAAGCCATCTTAACATTCTCTTTTGTTCCTTAAAATACTTTTCATTATTATTGCACTAATTTAAGAAGAAGAAAAATATAAAGTTGAGGGGACTTTAGTTCTTCCTATTTAGTCAAAGTCAAGCAAATATATAGCAGCTTGCTATTTAATTAGGCTTTGTTTGGTTATGTTTTTTTCGAATAATATTGTTTTGGGGAAATATAATTAAATATATCTCCATTTTTCTTTCAAAATGCACATTTGTCAATATATACATATATATTATATGTATATGATTATTATAACATTAAAATAATAACTTAATTCCATTTTCACTCCAAAAATTCAATAAAAAAATATTGATTTGACTGCTACAATAGAAAATGTCTCCCTTAAAACATAAACAAGCATACCAAAAAATGACTTTCATATTCTCCAATAATTTATTCTCTCAAAACATAATAAAATCAAACAAAAAACATAACCAAACATAATCTTAATTTCTCTGCACTTATTAGAAAAAAAAATATTTAAAAAACTGATAATTTTGAAATACTTTATAAACTGTTTGTTTTTGTCATTTATTGATGAGCTTTTCACAAGAATAAAATTGTATATCTCATAAAACTAGTCAAAATTTGTGACCCCATGTGAAATCGCAAAGAATATTTCTTTACCACTGTTTTAGATAAAAGTACCTTTCAATCTTGATAATTTAAATGAAATTTCATGCACTTTTTGTTATAATAAAATATCTTTAGTTTGATCAGAATATTTTTTTTATTTATAAAAAATAATTATATTTAGTGACAGCTATATTTAACTAAAGAAAAGTGGGGGAAAAACTGCATAGGAAATAATTCATCTGAATAACATCAGCAAAACGGCATGCGATAGTGATGTAATTACAAATAATTGTAGGGATGAAAAGTGTAAAAAATTATATTATCTTGCTGACCAGAAATTGCACTATGCATAATAAATAATAAATATATAGTTACATTGGATTAAAATAAATAATTAATGCATGCATTCTTTGACTAAATAACAGGCCGGATGTCATTGTTAAGAGCTCTTTCTTGTCGATTTTAATTTTTCTTTATTCGGAAAATATTGTCTTGACATGGAAAATTATAAGGCATTAATGCAATATGAGATAGAATAAAATTAATTAGTGTATTAATTAATGAAATTTTAATTCATTTAAATAATTAATTTGGTTGATAAGGATTACGGTCGAGTGATAATAGAAATGTGGCCGCCCAAAAGACCGACATGTTTAAAGGTGGAATTGAAAATGAAAAAGCCCTTTGATTAGGTGGTGTTTTTTAGCAACCGATCAATTTATTTCATGATTTTATGTTGATTAAAACAAAAATGGTGATGTTGGGCCGGTATCTAACCTTAATTAGAAATTATTTTTTATCATTTTTATTCTACTATTTTTTTAATTATTATTTTCCTCTTTTGTTTCTGTCGATCATCTATTTTGACCAACTCCAAAAAGAAAAGAAAAAGAATAGAGAGGAGACCAAAAATAGACGCATTTCTCATGCATTCTATGTATAATGTATGCTCATATTATATACAGATAGTTGTCGAACGATTAATTAATTCAATGTCATCGTCTTTACACTGTACGTGTGAGATTTGAGTTTTGAATCTTAATGAACCTTTGGCTTGTATGAATGTGGAAAAATACACACACACACACACACAATTGATAGTTGTTAATTCTAAACCAATAATTTTAATTTTTAATAAACAGATGACACGATTAGTCTATAGAGGTAGAAAATTGGATAAATTTAAATGTAAAATCTTGTTGTATATCGATATAAATGAATGAATCAATCAGAAATTTAATCAATTTATTTACTTGTCTTGATGATAAAATTTTATACTCACATTTATTTGAATATTCCTCCTACCCACATATAGAAACAACGTTAGTAGTTTGATATGTCTTTTTAAAGTTTATTTTGGCTCTCTAGGGATGCAATCGTCCTTATAGGACCTTTGACTAGTTACCAAAAACTTCAACAAAAAAAAAAAAAAGGATAATTGATTGGAAAAAAGAAGGGACACTAATAGTGTATTATTAAATAGAGCCTCCAAATGCAGAATTTGAACTAAGCTAACTTTGAAAAAGACATAGAATGACATGCAACAAATTGGCAGGAAATGAACGCAACAGCAACATATGCATTGTTTTATAAACTTTGTTTTGATGTATTGTTTTTGACTTAACCAAATTTCAAATGCCCCAACAGGTACCTCATCATGATCGGACAGATGTCAACATCTTAGACCTGTACTAATATCAAATCCATTTAATTTGGCAACGCAATTGGGCTCAGCCATCAGCTTTAATTAGATAGGCCCAAGTCAATTACTTGATTTTTCCACATTGCTAAAATTCCATTTCTAACATTGCTTGTAATTTACTCATGACACGAAGACCAGTCATTAATTAATATCACGGGGTTTTCTTGACCTCATTTTGATTAATTGTTCTTTCTTTCTTCTTTTTTAATCACAAAAGATAAAATAAATTAATATACAATATTATTTTATTAATTCTTTAAATATAATTAATAAAATAGAGAGTTTGACAGCATCATTTTTTTATTAGTTAGGTTTTATCGACGTATTTATATATAAATTGTTAAATTGTCACTGATTGATTGATTATGTAACATCGTTCTTATACTTATATATGTAAAGTTTGTAATAAATTCTGATAGAACTCTTATTAAATATGTGTAGGTGGAAAACGATTTGAAAGTAATTAAATCTTCATGTCGAAAACATATTTGAATATGATAATAATCAAATCATCGTGCTAAGATAAACAGAAACATATAAACAAAATGATGTTTCGGGGGCCAATAGTTTTTGCAGAGGTTGGCAAAATTATATATCTAGTAATTTCAGAAAAATAATCCAATCAATTGTTCTAACCATTATGTTTCCCCACAGATCAATAATGTCAAAAGATAGACTGCGCTGCTTGGCTTGTTGACCCCGCAACCATGGAAAAAATGAAAAGGACCAAACCTTAGTAGTGATTATGAGGTGGAAAGTACTGATTGACTTTTAATCTTTTGTCCCTTAAAGAGGCAGAAAAGAGTTTGTGACAAACAGTTCCATGTCAAAGATTTCTTACACTAATAAGTACTAAACAATCATTCCATCTAAATGTTTTGGTTATGTTTTTTTGTGTGATTTTATTATGTGTTTTAAAAGAATGTATTATTGAATAACGTAAAAATTGTATTTTGATATGTTTATTTATGTTTTGAGGGAGATATTTTTTACTGTAGCAGTCAAATCAATACTTTTTTATTGAGTTTTTGGAGTGAAAATGAAATTGAGTAATTTTTTATTGTTAGAATAATAATAAAATATATAAAATGAGGATATTCCTTTACTTTTTAAAACCAAGAATATCTATTTTAAAAAGAATTCCCTTTGAATTGTGCAATTGATGAGCCCAAGGTTCCATATGAGGTAAAAATCTCATCGTGCAAAATGTTAAGGTATTTTTTTTTTTTTCCAAAAAAAAAATCTTATAAACTCTCTCTCTCTCTCTCTCTATATATATATATATATAAATTTATAAAAATTATATATGTAAGAAGAAATGATGTTGACACTAGAAAATGATGGAGCTGGCCATGGTTGGAGATTTTATTTATATGTTTATATTTGAACCAATTATGCATTGTGAAACATTAGTTCTTGATTACTACGTTTATTTCAGGTGGAGCACATGATTATGATTCTATTACATAGCACATGCCTGATGCCTGTTCGAAATAAAGTAGAGAATGAATCTCTTAGTACAATGATTGATAGGGTAACACAATAAACACTCTCATTCATGAACATCTGCCTAACTGCTAAGACTGATCTTAACATGTTTAGATATTGTTTGGTTGGCCTCAAACCGTTTAATTAATTCCTCTATAACCAATGTTACAAGACCAATCATAATTGTCATCATAATTAATGACAATATTAGACATGGAAATCAATGCCCACTTGAAAGTCCTACACCGGAAATTTCTTGCATTAGATGGATGTCATACAATTAGGTTTCCTCGGAGGTAGTTAGGAATTTATCGAATCCGGTTCGAATTGATAACTTTCGATATTCTACAATTAAAGTCGGTATTTTCTTAGTAGTTGCAGCTTTTGTTTATTCTTTTCTTACAGCATCAATTGAACTAGATAATTGAGCTTGCGAATCGCTCATTAGATATTGATTTTGTTACAGGTGATATACCACTAAGTTGATATATATATTTTATTAGTTATCAAGAAATAGAATTGATTAATCCTTAATGCCGTTATTTTGGAGCAACTTAGGGCTCGTTTGGTTTCATTTTCTAGTGAAAATGCATAGTAGAAAATTAGTTAAGATAAGTGTTTTTAAAAATGAATTATATTTGGATGAGTTGTTTAAAATTATAGGTTTATATAAGTGTGAAAATGAATTGTATTTGGATGTTGGATTTTTTGTATTAAAAAGGAAGAAAGAATTTGAATTTGAATTTAAATTGATGATGTGATATGTATTTATTTGAAAAAATAAAATAATATTTTTGTGGTGAATAATTGTTGAGAAGTATTAGGAAAATAAAAAAGTAGATATAGATAGTAATAGGGGTTGAAATAAAGTGAAAATAGAGAGAGAATATATAAAAAAAATATTTGAAAATAAAAATATTTGAGAAAATGGTGTAGATAGTGATAACTTTTATTTTTTATTTTGAGAAAAAAATGAAAATGGGTGTTGAAAATAAAACCAAACGGGCCCTTAGAGCCTGATCTTGGTTTTGCAATATTATAGATATGAAATAATGATTAATATCTAATTTTATTTAATTTTTGTGTTGATTAATGAATTTAATTACTTAGCAAAGATATGAGTGCAAAGATATGCAAATGCATGTGATTTTTATTAGAGTTTGTTGAATATATGATGAGAAAGCAAAGTCTTGGATATGTATATTATATTTTGTGAGCTGGGGGGTCACAAAAACCAAGTGTCCAAGTTGATTAACTTAACCTTTCGAATCCAGCAGAGGACTAAAATGATTGATTTCCACCTGTTGGGTGTACACGGAAAGAAAAGAGGATAAGATTGACGTTGTGGGTTATATACTGAGAATGACATTTTTCTTTTTCTTTTTTTAATCTTTATCCACTCTCACCAAACTGAATGGCTGCATTCATGCTGTGGTTAAATGCTTGCTTCGCTTTGAAATCATCACTAATTTTCGAACAATTTGCTGATAACTGTATCAAACCTAAAATTAGTCTTCTGCTAAAAAGAAATCAAGCGTGGCCCATAACCATAAGTCCTCGTTTCTTTTTCTTTAATCTCCTTTTCCCCCACCCTCCAACCCAACCTATGTTTAATTGGTGATTCCATTTTCTTTTTTATGATTAGTTAGTGTATGTATGAAACTGATCAACATCAAGTTATTTGGAAAGAAAAAGGATTAACAGAACATAAACCATAGGGCTAGGACAAAAAGAGAAGCACCTGAAATTGAAATGAACCTGGACCAGTCTGAAACTCCTACATACTAACTGTTTGAACACAATTGGGCCAATCAAAGGACAGAAAATCGAAATTGAGTTAGATTACAAGAATCTGTTAGGGCCCAACAAAAGGTTTCTGTGTAAAACCAAATGTTTTACTGCACTGGCTGAAGAATCTTTTTATTAATGGACCAACTTTCTTTATATAGGGCTGAGCCCAGAATACTGAGCTTCATCAGGGTCATGAAGCCCATTCCATTTCAATTAACTTTTTCATTTTTTAGTCCCATTCTTTGAAATCCAGTCTACAAGTATCAATAGATCGATGTAAATTCGAGTTTCAATAGAAAGTGACATGATTACTGATGCGAAGCCACGTATAACGTGCACCACCAGTTTGAGATTGTTTCTGCTGATAGCCTGATATCAAACACAGAAGGCAGAGGCGCAAGATACTAGTAGTATTAGATTGTGGTGGCCACTTGGCAATCCCAAGCAGCCAATCAGACATTCCCATCCCTATCCTTACAAGATAAGCCGCCTTAACACATTAGCCCATCTATTTTCTCATTTTCTATACTTCCCACCTGCACCAATCAATCACCCCCCCTCCAAAGAAGAAGGAAAAAAAAGAAAGAAAAAATCAGTCGACATGGCCTCTGCCTGTGCTTCATCAGCCATTGCAGCTGTTGCCCTCTCTTCCTCAAGGCAAGTTTTCTTCTACAACTCACAAATTTTGGCATATAATCATGCTAATGTAATTATTAGTAACAATGCATTTAAATTCAACAGTTCCCAGAAAAATGGTTCCATCGTGGGAGCATCTAAGGCTTCTTTCTTTGGAGGAAGAAAATTGAGAGTAAGCAAGCTCACAGCTCCATCCGGGATGAGATCAGTCGCCGTCTGTGCAGCAGTTGATCCAAACAGGCCGCTCTGGTTCCCTGGCAGCACCCCTCCCCCATGGCTTGATGGCAGGTTTGATGATGATCTACATATTTTTGCTCTGTAGTAAAGGACATTGATGTATATGTTAGAATTTAGAAATATCTGATATGAATCTTGACATGCAGCCTTCCCGGAGACTTTGGATTTGATCCTCTTGGTCTAGGTACATTAGCAAGCTTAGCTTAAAAGCTTAGTTTCATGCGACTCTTTCTCAAGTTCATATAATTAGTATGGAGTTTCTTTATAGGATCCGACCCGGACAGCTTGAAATGGAACCAGCAGGCGGAGATTGTACACTGCAGATGGGCCATGTTAGGTGCTGCAGGCATTTTCATTCCTGAGTTTCTTACAAAGATTGGAATCCTCAACACCCCTTCATGGTATACAGCTGGTGAACAAGAATACTTCACCGATACAACGACACTTTTCATTGTTGAATTGATTTTTATTGGCTGGGCCGAGGGAAGAAGATGGGCTGATATCATCAAACCTGGATGTGTGAACACTGATCCCATTTTCCCCAACAACAAGCTCACCGGGACAGATGTGGGCTACCCAGGTGGTCTATGGTTTGACCCGCTTGGGTGGGGCTCCGGGTCGCCTGAGAAAGTGAAGGAGTTGAGAACCAAGGAGATCAAGAATGGGAGATTGGCAATGTTGGCAGTGATGGGAGCATGGTTCCAACATATTTACACTGGAACAGGGCCTATTGATAACCTCTTTGCACACCTTGCTGATCCTGGACATGCCACTATTTTTGCTGTAAGTGGGGAAAAAGATTAGAATTTTTGCATGAGAAAACTGAAATTATTTCTAATAATATGTTAATACTGGTTTTGGATTATGGCTTTACAGGCTTTCAGCCCTAAATGAGGGAGGAATTGGAGTCAATCCCGTGGAAGTGTTGGAGAGACACCAGCAGCCAAAGGATAGACAGTGTGTTTTGCAATTAATGTAGCATTATTTGCTTTGTGTTGCTCCATCTTTATGTGCTGTGGAAAAGTGCTTGTGCTGTGTGCAAACGCCTTCAAGAATTCCGAACTTCGTAAATACAATAGGTCCTTAAATTGATATTTCATCTGCTTATTCCACGTGCAGAATCAGTCTCATAAAAGCACATAATTATAAAGATCTCGAAACAATGAAACTTATAGTATGACAGCTTCAAGCAAGAAGCATCAATTTTTCTGAATAGATTGAAGGGGGACAAAATCAGCAAGCTATGAATCAAGAATACATGTAAAATATGAAATGGTGTTTCATCCAATGACCGAGGTAATTTAGTCAGTTCCAGATATTAAATCATACTTAGGACAATATCCATGCTTGTCCAAGTCAAAGAATCAAGCATTCGGTTATCCAAATCAAAAGGTATGATAAGATGTCAAAGGCACCAAGAACGGAAAATTCCACAATCCGTTAGTTCGCAATTTCAAGAATTTTACCCAAACGATCCTTTATTTCAGATGAATTAATTCCTTCACTGCCATGGTTTGCATTCAACCATGTGAAATGATAACAGATTGGATTATTCCAAGTAGAGTTTGAAACAGTTTCAGGGTCTGGAAACCCACAATTATGATTGCTCAAGCTTTTCCTCTAGCTAGCTAGCTTGGAGTACCACTATTGGCTTCACTTTCATTTTTGTGGTTTCAACAATCCAATTTCTTGGCCGTTCCAACATTCGAGAGGCCCTTTAACATGTACCTGCGTGATGAAAAAATGGAAGAAGCTACTGATATCCAGTTCCATTCCGGCAAACCATATTAAGTGTATGAATAACATACGAACACTAGAATACTGCAAAGAAGAACTGCCTGTTTAATCTATAGAGCTATCTCACTTCATAAAATCATCAATTTTCTTACATTCTAAGAGCAATTGCCTGTATGTCTCTTCTTTCTCTCCAAGTGCCACCGGCTACATAATTACATTACTCCAGTTCCAAAAAGAAAACGGAAAAGAAAACTAAAAATACAAATATATAGCAACCGATACTAAGTGTGTGTGTGTGTGTGAGATTGCAGGTAGTAATCCGCTAAGGTTTCTACAAGATGAACAAATGTCTTCTCATGAAGGCTGATTCGGAGGGGGAACCGATAGCCGAACAGGTATGGGCCGACCCGTTCCAGTTCCACCGCAGCTACTACACGCCATGCGTCCGGAACCAGCACAAGTCCGGCAGCCCACGTCACCATCCGACCATCGTTTGCAGAGGCACGTGACACGACCCGACCCATTGCAGCTGGGGCATCTGGGAGCTCGGCCCGAACTCATCATCGAGCTTTGGTCCATCGCTTGTTTCACGAGGACTGCGCCGGCTAACACGCTTAATCCGGTGGCTAGCGGAGTTAACACAATTGGACCCATGCTGGTTTTCTTTTTCTCTTTGAAATGGAGAGATAGGAAGTGATTTTTCTCTGGTGGATTTGCTGATTTATCAGAAAATCGTGTGTTCGTATGGCGTTTTATGAAGTGGTGGTGGAGTAGTACACGTAACTGCGGGGAGGAGTTGGTGGTTGTGGGGGTCTTAGAAATGAAGCGTAGTGAAGAACGGAACGGAGATTTGTATTTTTATTGGCGTTTTTTTGTTGGCTAATTTTGTGGGCTCACTCTCTTCTTGCTTTGCTTGTTGGTCTTCTCATCTCCTTCGATTTGTTGGAACATAAATACATACATTATATATACCAGCGCCTCTTTACATTTTAACGCGTGTACTAAATTTTTTAGATAATAAAAATATTTATTTAGTTTAAAATTATTATTTTAATAATTTAAATATATTTATTTAATTTTTTATATAAATAAATAAATAATTATGATAAAATAATAATAATGCAGTAGATATTTGGTGGGTTGTAGTAATAGTTATGGTATAAATAAAATAAAAGATAAAAATATAAAACATTATGGGCACATCACTTGAAAACATACACAAAAAAAAAAGTTAGATACTTTATTAATAATATAGTTATATATTAATTATGATTAATTCACACTTAATTATTTTTATAAAAAAATATTCAGTACACTTCTTAAATAACCACACAAAATCATATCAGAAATTAAAACATGTGAAATAAAGGATACAAGGCACTTATATTCCCCTCTACAGTTTTTTTAAATTAAATAAATATTTTCCTTTTCTTTTTTACTTTCCAACTCAAATTGAATTATTCCTTTTGCAACTTGACGGCTGGACGTGGTAGGTTGCAAGACATAGTTGACTGACGACGACTCGGTCTGTCCACGTTTTAGCCCTTGGCTTCACGTTTACAACGACATTATAACTTTAGCGTTTACTACTAGCGGTTGCGAAAATTGAAGTCCATTAAGCACCCAGGTTAGACTGAACCTGCTGCAAGATGGTGACCCCGTCAAACCTGGGCCCAGTTACAATTTTCAATCTAGTATGAAATTCTACAAATCCATTTTTGAGAGAGTGAACACTGCTGAGTCTTTGGGTTCCAGTCTGGATTGGTGTGGGCTCAAAGCCCACTTTGCATTACGCACTCTTCAATTTCTTTCCGGGTCAAATGTCTAGTTAAAGTTGGGCCAAGGACATAAATAGAATAAGATTATGAGGCCCATTACTAACAGTATAAGAATTATGGCAAATAATGATGATATAATTTCTTGTTTTATATTTCGGGCATGTAATTTACCTTTTCCTCCTTATTCTAAGCGAGCTTATAATTTTTCTTTGGAATTAAAGGTCATAACTTTGTGTTTTTGCTGCATAAATTGTTTAAAGAGAATTATTAATTTGCATGCTAATTTTCTCTTCTTTATTGGCTTTAGTTCAATCTGTGAATCAGTTGTTCTTTTTGTTCGTTGTGATTGTTTGGTTCTTTCTTGTTTTCTGCTAAGGAGAATTCTATTACGTGCTTTTATTACAAGCTCTAACAAAAATTTCTAAAGAACATTAGGAAAAATCGAAAAAGTGAAAAAGGTTAAAAAGTTGTCTCCTCCAGCAATGGACCGACATTTGGGTCCTTTTAGGGATTTTCCTTTTTGCTGATATATGTGGACACGTCGCCTTTTGTTACTTTCTTGAAATTGCTTTCTCTATTCATAGATTCTCCCTGTTCCCATATGACTTTTGCCTGGAGCTTTTCCCCATAATCGTCTAAGACTTGCTCCATGTGATATGGACTTGAGAATGGGCAACCCTTGTCTTTATATTACTCGTAATCTTTTGGTATCTCAATTCATTAAATGTTCAAAAGAAAGACTTCATATGATTTTCTATAAGATTATTTAATTCAGCTTATAAGCCCTACAAATATTTTATAACGTATATACCACTTGAGAATGGACAACCCTTGTCCTTATATTACTCGTAATCTTTTGGTATCTCAATTCATTGAACATTCAAAAGAAAGACTTCATATGATTTTCCATAAGATTATTTAATTCAGCTTGTAAGCCCCACAAATATTTTATAACGTATTAATAAATTTTATAAATATCATAAATAAAATATTAGAAAATTTCATTTATATTGCATTATATGTTATAAATGCATATTTTCTACTCTCACCAATTTACACGTTCCCTAATATCCACTGGTAAGATTAACTACAAAAACAAATAGAAGATTAAAAATGGATCACTTTATTTTTCCTAAGATCAACAGCTTAATGCAAATTTTATTAAGACCTTAGGCAATATCCTAAGGGCCCGTTTGGTTTCATTTCCAAGCCCCCTTTTCATTTTCTTGTGGGAATGAAAATTGAAAACAAATACTTTTTTACAATTTTCAACAGAAAAAGTATATATTTTTTTTCCAAAACCCATTTTTAAATCTACCATATTAACCTATTACACATCAATCAAATTTAAATTTGATTTGACATAAAGTTACCCATTATTATTTTTAAATTAATAAAATATATATATTTTTTTAAAAATAAATTTTTTTAAATATAAAAAATATAAATTAACCTACTTTTTAATCATACAAACTATTATAATCATTACTTTTCAATATTTCATCCAAATACATTTTCATTCCACATCACACTATATAACTAATTTTTCAACTTTTAAAAATAATTGAAAATAAAAATGATATTTGAAAATAAAACCAAACGGTCCGTAAGGGCCCATTGAACTTGAAGAGCCAATGAATATATAGGTGAACTATTAATAGTGTGGGTCAAGATAAATTACTCCAAATTAATAAGCCCACATAATATTAGGTTGGGCGGGCCCACATTCTTGGCCCATGATATGTCGGCGCAGTCAAGTCTTTTCAAATACTGTAAATCAACATTCCTTCTAAATCTACTGCTGCTTAATTAATTATTTTAGAGTTTTTGGGGTACAAAAATTCCTTATCTGGTGCATCAAGCTGCAGATTTTTTTACTATAAACCCAAAATAAAAAGGACGAATAAAAATAAATTTTGTGGACCTAGCATATATCTTTGTTCTAAGTTAAATTAATTGTCACACGTGAAGATGTCCCAATTCTGAAGGACTCTCATAATTCATGTGCATTATTATACTCTCAAGGAGCATACATGAAAGGACAATTATTAATTCAATAGCTTTCCATCATTTTTTGGCAGATAAGATTTGAATTTTGCTAATTGATAAGGAGGACTAAGATGACTTCTGTGTCTTGAGAATTCAATGATAATTGATAAGTCATATTCTTGTACGAATTAAAAATTATGATTTACTGTACAATTCTAAGTTCTCAATTGTTCAGTAGCTCTTTTCATTGACTATGAATAGTATGGTGATTGATTTTCTTTCCACAAGGTGACAAGCTCTAGGCCCCTTGAAAACAAAAACAAATAATTCTATTTCTTGGATGTATATATAGGAATATATTTTATAAATTCAACCACATCATAATAACATAGGCTTTGTTTTGGTTATGTTTATATCGATCAACGTTGTTCTGGGAAAATATAACTAAATATATCTCTATTTTCTCTTTAAAACACAAATTCTCTTATATATATGTATATATAAAAAAAATTATATATATTTTATTATTATTCTAATATTAAAAAAATTACTCAATTTCATTTTCACCCAAAAATTCCAACAAAAAAAATATTAATTTGACTGCTACAGTAAAAAAAAATATTCCCCCCAAAACATAAACAAACAAACTAAAACATATAATAAACACATAATAAAATTAAACAAAAAAATATAACCAAACATTTCCATAGAATTTCTGATTCTTCCTTAAATACACACACGCACATATATATATATATGTATATGCAATTTAGATCATTTATTCCAATTTATGTTTCGTTTTCTATTTCATTGTATGAATATATGACACTTAATATATATACATCATATTAGAATAGAAAATGAAATACGGAATGGAATAAGTGATCCAAAATAATATATATATATATATATGGTAAATCTATTGTATATTTGCTATATATCAATTATATATATCACATAAATTGACACACCCCACACAAAATAAGGCGGTAAAAAAGTAGTAAGTTCAAAATTTAAGAGTATGCAACTCCATGGGAAACAAAGCAGTAAAAACAGAAAAAACCCGCTTGCCCCTTCCTTCACTTAAAAAGGCAGAGAAATTTGTATGCGCGTTTTGGACTGGCTAAAAGTCATCCGTACTCTCCGTGAAGGACATGAAAACACCACGGCGCATCCTAGCAAAAGTCACTGTTCAAGTTAGTCGTGGGGGGAATCTCAAAATGCCAGAGCCTCCCCACAGCCTTCACCAGATGTTTCTTGCACAAGAACATCTCTGCGTACATTTTCTCCACCCTGCGGTCCACGTCGTGCAAGAACACGTGCGTCACTCCGGATTTTTTCCGGTTCCTCGCCATGACTGCCGCCGAATATATCGCCGCCATCCTCCCCGGCGCCTCCGCGAAGTACCCGCGGGGCGCGTCGATCATTATCATATCCCATTCCGTATTGTACACTTTATCAGATAGCATGTTCAGCGCTAACCTGCACCCACCGTACCACGAGTATTTCCAAGTGAGCTTTTCTCTGAAATCTCAGACTTAAAATAATTGAAGTTCGTCAGGATTATTACTTGTTCGCTCCATACAGTTTATATGTACGCAAATATGTTATATTGTTAATAAATTCAATTTTCAATATTTCCTCTTGATTGAAAAGGTCATAATTTATTAAATGCATCAATTACCATAAAATCTTACCGAAATTAGTACAGAATTTGTGTGTAGTATGATTTGTCTTTCAATTATTTTTGGTTTTATTCAACAAAGTAGGAAAAAATGGATGAGTTTCTAAAGTATAAAAATAATATATATTTGCTAAGAATTGGAGAATTTGGTACTCATACCTGCACTTACTGTTGCCACGCAGGAATGTGTTGTTGGGCGAACAGTGGGGTTCAGTCCGGTAGTGGTGGAGTAGTTCGTCAGCCTCGGAGAGTTGAGTCCGATACGGCACTGTGTCGGCGATGAGGGCAGGGTGGTCTTTCAACACTGTCGTGAACCACTTGGGATCCTCCTCCAGGAATAACGTGGTGCCGCGTGGATTGAGTGCAGCCCACATGAGGGAGTCATGGCCGAGCCCGAAAACGAGGAAATTACATGGCCCAATAGATTTGAGAACGTCAAATGATACCGTAATCTCGCTTCGGGATTGCTGCGGCACCACGCGCGACGTGGCGTAGTGGAGGACGGCTTGCATCTGGAGCGTCGTGGCTTCACCTACATCGAGTTTCCCCCACGCGCCGCCTCTGCAGAAGGTTGGGGAAGAATTTGGTGTTCCTAGGAACAGAACAACGAGCAACGCCCCGCCGATCAATCCAGCCAGCAGGAGGCCCACAAACCACGGCTTCTCCGGCTTGAATTGTTGGCGGTATTGCTGGAATATTTTTTGCATTGTTGTTGATTTTGATAACTATTCCTCGTACTCCGTGACTAGATAAGAATGAAACATGGGTATAAGTGGGAGATGCTATAAATTAAGAAAAGGAAAATTTATGGAGAACAGATGATGGTTGAAGCTGGTGGTGTTTGAAATCTGGGGATATAATGTCGGGGTAGAGATAAAAAAGAGCTGAAAAAGGAGGAGCCGGCGGTATATAAATTAAAGTAGGTAATTGTGTATTTTGGAATTGATGAAGAAAGAAAAGCGTGGTCGGGTGCAGGGTGAGGGTGCGGGGTTCGTTTCTTGAGAGAGGAATACATGTGTTTTCTCACTGCCTCGGATATTTTGTTTGTTTTTCCTATTTTGCAGGTTGATTGCAATTTAAGTGGTTTATAATATTTGATGGTCATTGTCTGGAAAGGCAAATTGATTGGCAAGAAGCAAGGAGAGTGGGTCCTATAAAAAGACAGAAGATGTAAAAGGTCAAAAAGAAATATAGAGGCAACCCGGGATTCGGAAGCACATTCCCGCTTAAAACGATGCGGTGAAAAAAATAAAAATACAAAATTTAAATATTCTTATTATTTTATTCTAAAGAAATTTATATTATAAAAAATAGATATTGTTACATGGTGTTCGAAATCATCCACGTCAAATAATTCGGGTTGGATCGAGTAATCGGATCCAATTGGATAAAATTCGGTTAAAATCAATTAACAATTAACTTGAACTCTGATGATGGGTGTCGAATCTAATAAAAATAAATTCATACTCTTTATGATTTGTAATCAATTATGAGTAGGGTCAACTCATAGGATTTAATTTACTAAAAGCATTATAAATTAGAAAGATTCAGCTCTAGCTAACAAACATATACAAACGGGGTTTATTTAGACTAAACTATTTATCTCCATAATATAAATTATGCATCATCCTACACATAACCATATTATTCGCCACAAGCATTATAATAATTAAACAATTATGGATTTAAAGTTCTAATTGGTCGAACAAATATATTAAGCTATCAAATTTGGGCCCTAAATTCAATATACGTAAATATTCGTAATGAAAATAGAAGATAAATAAATACTCAAGAATAAAAAATACAAATCAAAATAATTAGATCTTACAAATATTGAAGAACTCAAATTTCGATAATTCCTTAGGTTATAACAAGAGTTTAGCAACTCATGCTTGAGAGAAAAACGTAGGAAATTAGAATATGCGGTAGATGAAAGATCCTGATGAAATATCCATAGTTCCATATAAATATATATATATATATATATAGTCTACTACTCCTAATATAATCAGAAAACTAATTAAGAGTCCTACCAGAATAGGAAAACCTAAATTCTCCTAATTAAAGAAACAGAAATTGAAATATTTCAAAAATATACAATTGCCAAAAGAAGTTGAATGCTTCATAATTAAATTTGCATAAAGTCTTGGGAAGCAAGATATGTCTGTACTCGAATTATTTCCTTCTTCCATTCCTCGTCTCCTCAAGAATTCATTTTTTGCTCAAAGCATGTCAAATACTCGATTTTCAACTGCATTTAGCTCGAATCTTCAATTTGCTTTACACAGTATAAAATGAAAGTTAAAATTCAATAATTAAACATTTTTACTATTAACCGTAAGAAAAAATTATACAAATTAAATGATAAATATGCAATTTAACATTAGGTTTCGTTTTTGCATACACAAACTAACATGACTCAACCCAACCAACTCATTTAATTTTTTATTTTTTTTTTTTCATTTTCTCGTCTCTAGTAAGTAATCTCTTTGATGTGTATTGCAGTTTGATGAATTTATTTTTGTCTTTTTTTATATGTGTTTAGATTTCTATCATTTGATTAAAGAAATTGAAATTTTGAAATTTAATTAGTATATAATTTTTATATAAAAAAAAATAAGGAGGAAGAGAAAAAACAAAGAACAAATAAAATAGGTAGATCCACCAACCATCTAATTAAAATCAACCCACCCTAGATTAGATTGGTTTCTTTCGAACTTAGAGATTTAATTTCATGAATCCGACCCAACCCAATCCAATTAAATTTACTTAGTTGAATCAATTTTTCTTACCAACTTGACTTGTGAACACCTCTACAGAAAGGGAGGGGTACAAGGGCAAGATTTTTTTGCAAATAAGATTGATGAGAGTGAAATCTGCTGGAAGCTGGATCAAGTAAGTATTTTGATAGGATCTGACCTCTCTAGTCGATATATGAATTTGGATGGGCTGAATCCTGCAATCACTAGCAAACATCAAGCTAGCCGAGGAGCCCTCGGCGTAGGCACTCCGACGCTCAAGTTAATATGGGTCGACTAGATAATATGAGCAGCAAAACGAGGGCTTTGTAGTATAGAATGACATACCTTTGAAAGGCTAGAGTGTGGGTATTTACAGCCCTCTCTCTTTGGGGATTTGTCTAAGATACCCTTGATGTGTAGAGAGGGTCGTTGTCCTTACATGAGGGGCAATTAGTCATCTCACATCTCTGTACTATATCAGGTGGCTGTCTTCCTAGGTTCTAGGGATAAGGTAGTACACTGTTGAAGTGCTTGATGCGTCAAGCGGTGATGGGGCGGCATGCGCCATTAATGCAGAGGCATGCCGCCTGTCAATGCATTTAATGCGACAGAGATGATACTGTGCTATTTTGACCTCTCTGGTCGAGGGGAAGATCAACTTGACAACGTATTGGACACGTTGTTGAACATCAAAGTCAACATGGGTCGATCGCACCCATGGGCCTCAGATGTAAGATGGGCTTGGAGCTACGTCTCTAGGCTAACGTGGTTTGGGTCGAGCCACTTGGGCTATCCCATATCATGAGTCCCCCCTACTTCCCAAGGCTGAACGAGGGGGTCGACGAGAAGGGTTGGGAAGTAGCTTGATGGACAGTTGCATGAATCGACGAGGGTTTTTGAAAATCGACCAGGGTTTGGCGCATTTAATGAGCAATTACGTCATGGTGCGCGTAGGGCGGCGTGGCGGTTACAGCATTAGTACAACCACTTGGGTTTCTGCGGTTACATGCCTATAAATATCCACTGTAAAAAATAGACATTTTCACTTTTACTGCCTTAGTATTTAGTCGAGCGCGTAGTTAACCGTTATCGCTGCTAACACTTTCTGCTCTTAGTTCTTCGATTCAGTAAGTGCCTTCTTTCATTTTCCTCAGTGTCCTTTGGATTTATTGGCATGATATTGGGTTTATCTAGTTCGGAGAGTAGTCGAGGGGAAAATAGCGAGGCTACCCAGTCTGATAGGCTTGGGGGTTTATCTGGGGAGTCAAATGAGTCATCGAGTGACAATTCCAGTTATAGCAGCTCAAGCTCCAGTAGCTCGAGTGGCAACCACGGGGGGGATAAAGCTGGGCTAAGCCAGGTTCCTCCCTCGTGGGGTTAACTATTTACCCCTGACCATTATAGCGAAATTGTGTCGACTATCACCCCTGTCGATTTAAGACGCATTAGGCAGTTATACCATATTTCTGCCGAATATGAACTATTGACGCCTGGGGCTTCTGGTCGAATGCACCGTCCACCAGTCGGCTGTATCACTGTTTTTGAGGATGGCTTTAAATGTGGCTTTAGGTTTCCCTTAAGTGCTCATATGATCGACCTGCTTAGGGGCCTTCAGGTATGTATAACGTAGTTACTGCCCAATTGTTTCTCGACCATCCGTAGCTTTATTGTCCTAATGAACCTATTCAGCCAGCCAGCCAATTTTTACAACTTTTTGAACCTTTTCCATCTTTCCATGTCCCGCAAGTCGGGTAGCACCGACGAGTCGGGCTTCTACTATTTGACCGCTCGACCTCGCCGTAAATTCCTTGTAACCCCAGCTTCCTCTTATGGGTAAGAATGGAAAAAATGTTATCTGTTTGTTCGGGCTGCTGGGGGTTTCAATATTCCTCGGGGCTAGTGGATGGGGCATGTCGAGATGTCAGGTAACCTAACCCCAACCTAGTCGAATTTGGCCAAATGGAGGCCTCAATGTTTATCGAGGAGAGGAATTTGGTATTGGCTGGGTTATAGCCAGCTCTATTAAATTTGCCTGCGGATGACCGACTAGGTAGACTGTGCTTCTTTTAGTTTGTTATTTTTCTATCTTTGTGCTTGATTATGACTTTTACTATTTTGCTGTTTGGCAGATCGTGAGGAAATCATGAACCGTTCAAGGGCCCAGGCTCTGGCGAGAGCGGAGAGGAATCATCCAGCGGCTGCTGTGATCAAGGCTCCAAGTCAGGAGACCGCGACGCCTACACCATCACCGACGCCATCACCCGCTCGACCTGTTGCAGCCACTAGCAGTAGCCCTACATGTCGGGGTAAAAGAGCAATGCTGGAGTAGGCAGGACCTGCCCCAAAGAGGGCCGTTGCTGAAGAGGGGAAAACGAAGGTTGCGGGGCCGATCCTACCGACGGGTGATGACCTATTCGAGGACCAAGAGGAAGATATTCTGTTCCAGCTGCCAAAATTGCCCTCACCCAGGTTCGAAACTGAGCCGGGCATGATTGTACATAACTCACTCTTAATGGAGATGGCAGGTCGGGCGGGAGTGGCTCCACTAAAAGTGCTTATGGCTGGTCAGCTCCTGGCCGAATAGAAAAAATTGATGGGGTTGAGCCAAGATGCTGCTCTTCGGGATTTGGCTTATCACTCCAACATGGTAAGGTTTTATCCAAGTCTACTATATTACTGAACGATGGTCGATTATCTGTATCCTTACTAACGACATTGTCTTTTAGGTTGGCCAGCTAGGGTTTAAATTTTACAGGCTGTCGAAGTTGGCATTGGCCGATCGCAAGCAGCTAGACGCTGGCGGGGACGTGGAGACTCTCAGGGCTTAGCTCGAGTCTTTACAAATAAAGGTCGATGAGCTCACCAAGCAGGTCGAGGAGCTGAACAGGAAGCTCCAAGTGGGGGATATGAGCTCGTGGTTTCTGTCCAGGAGAAGACGAAGATGAACGAGCTGCTGAAGAAGGCGTGGTTGGATGGGCAGGCCGCCTTCAATTATGGTCGAACCGCGGGTCGGAACGCTAGTCTGGATGAGGCCCGGGCTGAGTTCTACTGTATACTGTCGCTAATGCATATGGAGGCAGTGCAGCAGTTCATGTTGAGCCTAGCGTTCTAGGATGCGAGCATTGTGTTCGCTCTCGATGATACCTGCATTTCCTTCGATAAGGCGCTTAAGCCACCTCTTTTCGACCGGAAGATAAACATCGCCTCAGCCACCTGATTGACGAGTAGTTACAGCCCTACTCAGAGGACGACGACTGGGCTGAGGGTGGGGGCATCGAAGCTACTGTAGCAGCGAGTGTCGCGGAGGCTCCGCCATCGACCTCTTTAACAGATGAATAGAGGAGGCAAGGCAAGGTCGAGCAAAGGTTGAAGGCGATAGCCCAAGAGTTTGAGTTCGCCGACGACTTTGCGTTCGAGGTCAATGAGGGAGTGGTCGACGTAGCGGCATACTTTCCTCCTTAAGACAGGCGATTACTGAGCAATGAGGCTGGTCTCTCTCAACCGGCGACCGCCGGTATGCCTGTTGCCATTGCTATGCCAGAGCCTACGCCGATAGCTATTCCCTCGAGTGACGAGCTCGAGCAAGCCATTGAGGAGGGTGCTCGAGCGGGCGATGATGAAGGTGCTGGATCGAGCTGAGCCTGCTGCTAGCCGGTTATTATAGCTTTTCCCTTTGTTAATGTATAATGAAAGTGCCTCAATGAAGCGTTATACTTTGGTTCACTTTTGATATTGTGCAAACGAATATTTTTTGCCTTTATCAAGTTTTGTTAACCTTTTTATCGCAACTGTCTTTATTTTGTTGTATTATGGCTTTGGCACTTAGCCAAGATTAATAAAAGGACCTTGCCGAGTAGATCGTAAATATCGACTTCTAGGATTACAGACCGTTGTATCGATTGTGTGGTAAGGTGAAGTAATCACTCGATGATAAATTTTTTAAGTAGTTCTGCAACTACGCGATTAATCATCCAATAATAGATAATAAACTTCCATAATTTAACGACAATGAGGCCGACTAGTCGGTATGGGTTGAGGGACTTCGACTTAACAGCCATAAGCCGGCATGGTCGACATTCGGGTCGACTATTTGGGCTATTTGCGAAGCCTGGACTTGATGGCTTGAAGCCTGCTTGGTCGACTGCAGGGTCGACAATGAAGAATTGGCTGAGAAGCCTGGACTGGCGGCTCGAAGCTCGCTTGGTCGACTACGGGGTCGACAAATTAATCTTGGTTGAGAAGCCTCGACTTGATGGCTCGAAGCCTGCTTCATTAACTACAGGGTCGACTGTTTGGTATTGGCTGATAAGCCTTGACTTTGGCGGCTTGAAGCCTGTTTAGTCGACCACAGGGTCGATAATAAGTATCTTTATGCTAAGAGATATTTCACAAGAATTTTCATAAAATTTTTGCTTCTGAGTGGAAATACAACGGAGGCCAATAGCCTTTTTAAACAAAAAATTTCTTTAAGTTCACAACATTCCAAGGTTGCGGTAGCTCATGGCCTCGTTTGTCTGCTAGTCGGTATGCATTATGCTTTGAGACTTTGACAACGGAGTAGGGCCCTTCCCATTTTGGGTCTAGTTTTCCCACACTTCTTGACACTTCGACCTTTTTAAGGACTAGATCGTCGACTTTGAAGCTGCGTGGTCGAACTGTTTTGTTGTAACGCTCCATCATTTTCGACCGGTATCGCTGCATTGTGTTGTAGGTTGTGTGGCGCAGTTCGTCAATGGTGATTAGGTCAAGGCTCCTTTCCGTTGGATTTCGGACCTAATTATTGTGAATTACTCGAGTTGTCTGCTGGACTAGTTCGGATGGAATCACTGCTTCGAAGCCCTAGACCAAGTTGTACGGGCTGCGGCCCGTGGCTGTTCGAGGTATAGTTCTGTATGCCCACAGCACCCTTAGGAGGTCATCTGCCCAACTAGCCCCTGTCCATGTTATTCGAGCCTTGAGGTAGTCGAGAACCGTTCTATTCGTGACTTTGGTCTGACCATTAGCCTGGGGATTTCCTACCAACGTGAAGTGTTGGGTGATTCCTAAGGCTTCGCACCATTTTCTCGTGCTTTTACTTTGAAACTGAGTGCCATTATCTGAGATTAGGATTTTGGGCAAGCTGAATCAGTAGATTATGTTCTTCCAAATGAAACTCTTGATGGTCGCATTGGTGATTTTCGGAATTGCTTCGGCTTCCACCCATTTGGTGAAGTATTCGATCGCCGCTAAGATAAACTTACATTGACCCAACGTCTTCGGGAGAGATCCAACTATATCGATCCCCCATTGGTCGAATGGTCATGTGATCTGAACGCTGACCATCGATGCAATTGGTTAGTGTGGTATGTTTGAGTGGATTTAGCACGACGGGCATTTTTTGGCGAAGTCGACTGAGTCTTGTAATAAGGTGGACCAAAAATAACCGTAATGAACAACTTTGTGTGCCAAAGACCGACAACTAGAATGGTTGCCACAGATGCCTACGTGAATCTCCTGTAGCACTTCGTTTGCCTATTCGAGTGTTAGGCATTTAAGTGGGGGTCTTGATATCGACCTCCTGTAGAGCTGTCAATGGTCGTCGATGGCAAACTTGGTTGTCTGCCCTTTAATCCCGCGGGCTTCTTTCTCATCGTCGGGGATGGTCCCTCGACTCAGGTAGAGCTTGATTGGGTCTTGCCAGGAGGGGGCTGTCTCTTCGACCCATCCGATGAGAGTGTGATTGAAGGCTCGAATACAAGGTTTGTTGGCTACCAAGAATGTTATGGTTCTTTCTCTAGTTCCTTTCGTCGAGTTGGCTAGTTTTGAAAGTGCGTCTGCTCGCTCATTCTCTGCTCGGGGAACCTGGCTCAGGGTGAAACTTTTGAATGACCGTTGTAATTGCTTTATTTCATTCAGATATTGGGTCATTTTGGTCTCTTTGGCTGTGAAATTGCCTTCGACCTATTCCGCGACCAGCTGGGAGTCCGTGATCGCTACAAGCTGCTCGACACCTCGGGCAACTGCAATGTTCATTCCAGCAATGAGAGCTTCATAATCTGCCTCGTTGTTGGTAACTGGGAAGTCGAGTTTTATTGCAAAGTCGTATTCCTTGACAAGTGGGGAACGGAAAGAGACGGCTATTCCGCTTCCTGAAGAGGTTGCCGAGCCGTCAACATGCAATGTCTATACTGATGGGTTCTCAATGATTTGGTTCGAAAGGTTAAGTCTTTCGGCGACGAAGTTGACCAGTACTTATGCTTTTATGGCCGTCCGCTGCTGGAATGTGATATCGAACTCCCTGAGCTTGATGGCCTATTTGGTGAGTCAACCTAAATTGTCGAGCTTCGACAACACCTACTTTAACGGTTGATTCGTCAACACCACTATCGCATGGGACTGGAAGTAAGGTCGTAACTTTTGAGCTGCCATAACAAGGGCAAGGGCAAACTTCTCGATCTCCAGATAATTGTGTTCGGGCTCGTGCAGAGCCTTGCTGCAATAATACATGGGACGATGAGTCCCTTCTCTTATCGATGTCAATATTGAACTGATCAAGGCAGTGGATACAGCTAGATAAAGTTGTAGCACTTTCCCAACTTGGGTTTGGCGAGCATAGGCAGCGAAGACAAGTATTGCTTGAGCTTTACCAAGGCCTGGTCGCAATGCTGAGTCCATTGAAACCCTTATTTCTTGGCATTTCTGAGTATTTTGAAGAAAGGTAGGCTCTTGTCGGCCAATCTCACTATGAACCTATCAACCAGGCGTTGGACATCCCGAACCATGCGAGGCGGGGCAACGTCTAGAATTGCTTAGATCTTCAGTGGGTTTGCCTCGATCCCTCTTTGATTGACCATATACCCAAGGAACTTGCCCCCGCATACTCCAAATGTGCACTTGTTGGGGTTGAGCTTCATGCCGAAGGCCCTTAATATGGCAAAGGTGTGGTCGAGGTCGACTAGGTGGTCCTCGGCCTTCTCGATTTTGACAATCATGTCATATACGTAGACCTCCATCGATCTCATTCTTGAACATAAAGTTGACTAATCTTTGGTACCTTGCTCCCGCATTTTTTAGTCCAAAGGGTATGACTAAAAAGCAATATACTCTATTGGGGACGACGAAAGAGGTCTTGTCCCTATCCTCGGGTGCCATAAATATTTGATAATAGCCTTGGAAGGCATCTATCATGCTTAACAATTCACACCTAGCAGTAGAATCTACTAATAAGTCTATACAAGGCAAGGGGTAAGGATCCTTAGGGCAAGCTTTATTTAAATCAGTGAAATCGTTACATATTCGCCATTTTTTCTTATTCTTGGGGATGAGTACAATATTACAAAGCTAAGAGGGGTATTGAATTTCTATAATATATCTTGCTTCTAAAAGCTTGCTGACCTCCTCTTCGATGATTTGGGACCTCTTAGCGTTGAAGGTTTTTGTATTTTGCCTTACTAGCTTGTGCGTGAGGTCCACATTGAGTCGATGGACGATGACACTTGGGTCGATTCCTTGGAGGTCGGCAGCTTTCCAAGCGAACACATCAATGTTTCGTCAAAGGAAATCGAACATGAGGCATTCCAAGTCATTGCCCATATCACTTCCGACCCGAGTGGTCTTGTCGGGGTTTCCCGGTTCGAGCTCTATTGTTTTTAACTCCCCGACTGGCTCGAGTTAGGTGTCTTCCAACTTCATCTTCTTAGATGAGGGTCCTTCCTCGGGTTTCGCTACAAGGGTGTCTCCTGAGGGCTTTAATTGAGGTCGCTTCTTCTGTTCATTGGACTCGATGGAAATGGTATAACTGCATCACGCGTCCTTGAGGTTACATAAGAGTTCTCCTACTCCTGCTGGGGTCGGGAACTTAATTTTCATGTGGTAAATGGAGACGATAGCCTTAAAGTCGTTTAAGAATGGTCGACCAATGATGACATTGTATGCGAATGGAGCATCGACCACAAAATAGTTGATCATTAAGGTTCTGCTCGGGGACCTTGTCCAAATGTTGTGGAGAGGTTGATAGATCCTTTTGGGATGATCTCGAACCCGCCAAACTCGACCAGCGGTGTCCTAACTGGATCAAACTTTAGTTTCCCCAATTTCATTATGTTCAATGTGAACAAGAACATGATGTTCACGAAGCTGCCATTGTTGACCAATATCTTTCTGACCTCAAAATTGGCTATTTCCAGTGTTACCACCATGGGGTAGTCTATTTTTCTGTCGACTCCCTTGTTCTCCATATGGTCAAGGTCTGAGTTGCTGAAGGAGATTGGCTTGGCACTGGTTGAGAGCTGGAAAACTGTTTCGACCTTGCCTAGTGTGGTCGACTCTAGCTGTCTTGGGTTTGTTTCCTTGCGTTCCTGGAATCCCTTCCAGTGGGACCTCCCGCGATCATGTCAATGACTCCTTGAATGGGCGGGTGGGGTTCTTGGGCAGGTCTTTTCTTTTTTTCTTCTTTCCTTGGGCTGGCCGACCTTTCTCTATGGGGAGTCCGATCAATTTTACCCTCTTCATGCCTGGCTAGCTCTTCGACATACTTTTTCAGATGGCCCTGCCTGATCAGTCTTTCAATCTCATTTTTCAAGTTGAAACAATCTTCTATGTCATACCCCTTTTGCTTATGGAAGTGGCAGTATTTCTTCAATTTTTTTGTGGCTTCCATTTCAGTAATCTTTCTGGGCCTTTTGAGCAGGTTATCATGTTGGATGGCAAACAACATCTCATTTCTTGGGAGGTTGAGTGGAGTATGGTCGTGGAAGCGTTTGATGGGGGATCGTCGTCCCTCTCTAGCCTGACGGTCGTCTTTCTCCCTACCTTTCCTCTTGTCGACCTCCAGGTTGCCATATTTCAATTTGTTCATTTCCTCTTGGGTCATGTACCTCTCTGCGAGGTCGAGGAGCTCCTCCATCTACCTGGGCTGCTCACATACCAACGCATTGGCACATTCCTTGTGTCCGAGGCCCAAAAATAACACGTCGATAAGGAACTCGATCCGCGGGCAGTCAATCTTCAACACCTCCATGTTGAATCTGGTAAAAAAGTCTCGGAGGGATTCTCCCTCGTTCTACTTCACCGTGTGCAAGTGAGTATGGGTGAGTTTTGCTTTTCTTCTGCTTACAAATTGGTGCAAAAATTTGTCGCAGAACTGGTCGTACGAGTATATTAACGCAGGTTCTAGTTTCATAAACCAGTCAAGCACTATCCTTTGTAAGGTGGTCACCAACATCTTGGCGTGGATGTATTCACTGTGTCCGTGTAGCTGCATCATGTGCTCGAACTGCATTAGATATTCGTTTGGGTTCGATGAGCCATCATATCGGGGTTGGCCAGTTGAGATCTTAGCATTGACAGTAATGCTCTCGTCGATGATATCTTGGACGAAGGGTGAGTCTCTCTCTCTCTCTTCAAAACCTCTGCGATCCCTCTAGATGGTGTAATTTCTCCGTGTTCCTCCTGGACATCTCTCCCAAATGTTGATTCAATTGTTGGACTTGTTGGGATACTTCATCCCATTCTTCCTTACCGGCACGGGACGTATTTTTGTTTGAGTGGGGTCTCGAGTGCTCAACTCTATCACGCTGCGGGGCTCGAAGGGGTCAAACTCCATGGTCGACAGGATCTGCCACCTCCTCGAGGGGCAGGGGTCGGGTCATTTCCCTTGGAAAACGGCCTGGGCTAACTTCGCACCTTAAGGGGGGCCTTCTGGACTCTAGTCGCTCCTGGTTTTCTCTTGGTTGTCTCTTCTCCTAAGCTGCGGGTTGCAGTATTGCACTGGCCGCTGGCTCCGGTTGAACAGTGTGTCGATTCAAAGTCGCAGACAGTTGAGCTGAAATCTGCGCCAAAATCTGCTCACTGATGAGCTACATCAACGGAGGCATGGTCAGGATGACCACCTGCTCTGGCGGGGCACTTGACCTTGGTGTGCTAGCTTTTTGCATGGGTTTAGGAGGGGGAGAGTTGGATCTTCTGGTTTCTTCCCTCCCTGAAGGGGCTCACATGGTGTTCACCATATTCGACTGCGGACTACTAGTTTTCCCACAGACGGTGCCAAATGATGAGAGTGAAATCTGCTGGAAGCTGGATCAAGTAAGTATTTTGATGGGATCCGACCTCTCTGGTCGATATATGAATTTGGATGGGCTGAATCCTGCAATCACTAGCAAACGTCAGGCTAGTTGAGGAGCCCTCGGAGTAGGCACTCCGACGCTCAAGTCAATACGGGTCGACTAGATAATATGAGCAATAGAGGGAGGGCTTTGTAGTATAGAATGTCATGCCTTTGAAAGGTTGGAGTTGGGGTATTTATAGCCTTCTCTCTTTGGGGATTTGTCTGAGATGCCCTTGATGTGTAGAGAGGGCCCTTGTCCTTGCATGAGGGGCAATTACTCATCTCCCATCTCTGTACTATACCATGTGGCTGTTTTCCCAAGTTCTAGGGATAAGGTAGTACATTTTTGAAGCGCCTGCTGCGTCAGGAGGTGATGGGGCAGCTGCGCCATTAATGCAGAGGCATGTTGCCTATCAGTGCATTTAATGCAGCAGAGATGATACTGTGCTATTCCGACCTCTCTGGTTGAGGGGAAGATCGACTCGACAACGTACTGGACACGTCGTCGAACATGGAAGTCGACATGGGTTGATCGCACCCATGGGCCTCGGATGTAAGATGGGCTTGGAGTTGCATCTCTGGGCTAACGTGGTTTGGGCCGAGCCACTTGGGCTATCCCATATCAAAGATAGAAGTAGAATTTGAAAAAAGAAAAGGCTAAAAAGACTAGTGGATCATTTGTTAGTATTACGATTTAATCGTTTATCAAATAATAAAACCCTTGATTTTTTATAAAATATATATAAACAATAACATAATTTTAATAATAATCACGTCGAATAATAACTTAATTTAAAATACTAATTATTGATTCATATAAATTAGTATATGACAAATAATTATTATATTAAAAGTTAAAAAATGTGAAATATATCTACCAACACATTCTCTTCGTTATATTTTCACTATATTACATTTGTATTATAATTTTATATTGAGTGATAGATGCAATTTTGAAATTAAATAAAAAATTAAGAGACGATCCAAATTTTGGCATAACACAACGTAATTGGACTCTTTTCTTTCTATATAGTATAAATATAGATTTTATTTTTATATAATATGCATATAGATAAACAAATATATTTGTATCGTCTTGTTGGTACTTGTACTTCCTGCGTGTTTGGATTGGACCGTATATCTGAGCCCAGAAAGCGGATCAATCAAAGAAGAGCATGCTAATGGGCGCCCATATCGCAACGTCATTTGGGCATGGCCCCAAATTAAGGCCCGCTTACCAACCACTGTTCAGTGTTGACTGCTTGACTTGATACTATCGTCTTCGAGAAAATAGAAAGAGAAATTCGTCATTTCTCTCTGTCTCGCTCGCTTTCTTTCCTGTCTCGTTCTCTCTCATTTGCCCTACTGCCGAATCTCTCTCCCGCGGCGAAACCCTTGGGACTCGGAACAAAGTAAAAACCCTTTTCATTCGCTTGCCATGTCTCAGGTGATTTTAATTTTTCATCAGCACTTTTTATTCTTCGTATTAGTTTTTCCCCTATTTTTTGTGGAAGTTTATCGAACGATTGGGCATTTCCTTGTTTTTTTCAAATATGATTTTTGTATATCCAAATTGTGGTGGAAAAATAACCATTAAGATCTGTGTAACGTAATTTTGGACTTATGTTGTTAAATTTTCAGGTTGATAACAGAAACTCTTCAGCAGCTAAACGTGCACGAACGGATGGTACGCTATTTATCACGATTGTTGTGCCTTCATTTTGTTTTTATGTATTGTATATGTTCATATTTCTGTGCAAATAAACAATGCAAATTTTGGTTAGGTCGACTGCCCTTCCCCAAAGTTGCTTTGGTTGATTTTGTTATCTGAATTTTACTTCTGATAAATAACAAAATATAGCAATTTTTTTGGTATTTATTTGAGATTGTTGCATTTGTAGGTGGCCGCAGGGAAGATGATTGGACTTGCCCTAGCTGTGGCAATGTGAATTTCTCTTTTAGGACAACGTGTAATATGCGGAACTGCACCCAGCCTAGGCCAGCTGATCACAACTCGGTAAGAAATTGACATATCTGTAAATGAATGTGGGTTTTGCTTATTTTTTTCAATAACCTAACTATCTAAGATTAGAATTTGGGTTTTGTTTGGCATTGTTTTGGTTTTGTTTGGGAGGAGATACTTTGTGTTGAAGATGTCAAATGAACACTTCTTTATTTGGTTGGTGTGGGTGAATATGTAATTTTATATTAGTATTTTTACGTATGTATAATTGTAATTTGAGAAGATAATATATATGTATATATATGCAATGATTATGTTTGTTTTGGAAAATGAAAAGAGTGATATTTCAGCATGCTTGGGTGTTCTGGGAATTGCCCTCTGGGATTGGGAATGAATCTAGATGTTTGGTTTTATTATCCCAATTGAAAAATGTCCCGCGAAAATAGAACCACACAAGCCCTTGTTGTCTGGTACAGTAATTTGTTAAGTACTTAAGTTATATGTGCATGTATAAGGGAAGATACACTGCCTGCCCCAATTTGAGTTTCCATGTTTTGATTAGCATGAAAACTTGCAAGAAATGGAAAAGCAATCACTCAGGTATCTTACTTTTTTAATTTCACAGCAGTCTTTAATGGAGTATATATTTTGCATTTTGTTTATTGGTTATAGAGTATGAATTTCATCTCCATGCATACCTTCCTTGCTGTTTTCTTTTCTTTACTGAGAAAAAGAAAATGACATCAAAATTTTACTGCTTAAATTCTCAAACATTATGATTTTGTAGGGAACTTCCATAAAAATATTTTTATGTTTACATTTTCCAATGTGGCCATGTAACTATTGCTGTGATTTTTACCTTTTTTCTGCCTCGTGGGGAGGGGGGTGTTCAACAAATTATATCTCATTTTCATTTCTGCATTTTTTCCACCAGCATCTCAAATTTATAGTCTTTTCTCTGGCTTACTAACTAAGACCACTTCTATCTCAGAAATCTGCTGCCAAGCCAGTGCAAGCACCTCAGGGCTACTTTTCTGCAGCTCCCTATGTAGGCTCTGGTGCACCGTCCTCCATGTATATGGGTGTACCACCTTATGGCTCTTCTGTGTTCAATGGAACATCTGTTCCTCCATATGACGTTCCATTTTCTGGAGGCTCGGCATATCATTATAACTATGGAAGTCGATTTTCTGGAGGTAGCCCTTATCGACCCTTACATATATCCGGTCCTCCTCCTTATTCAAGTGGATCACTAATGCGAAATGGTAAATTCTCTATCTTGATATTTATTTGGTTCATACTTACATATTATAGCAGCAACATCAGCATTTTCTTACAATATGTGCTGCCAATTGTTACAGTAAACCTTTGAAATGTGGCATCTTCAATTATCATTGATGGTTGTTTTGTTCATGTCCCTTATCTTTTCCCATACTGCAGGTGGGATGTACGGTTTGCCACCTATGGTGGATCAGTATGGGCCGGTTTTCCCTATGAGCCCTGCCATGGTAAGTTTGCACTGTGAAACCTTCATCGTGCTTCTATCTTTTGTAGAAGTCATGAAAGATTACTGATGCAGAATCCTTTTTTGGTTTGTCTGCGACTTTGGTACATGGATGGAAGGCTTTTAATACTAGCTGTGTGATGTCATGATGCTACATTGGTTGTAAATAATAGCACGTCCTTTGTTATTTCTTTTTGGTTGGATAACCCATTCCTTCCTCGAAAAAATTCCTGCATTGGTGTTTCCTTATGGGAAAGAAGAATATGTTTCTTTGACTTGGAAATGAACATATCTACTATTTTAATCTTCTGCAGGGACCAAGACCTGGGTTTTTCCCAGAGGATAAATCTCAGAGGAAAGCTGGTGGTATGCAATGATGCCCCTTGTGATTTCTGAACTAAACTTTTGTTTCTGTGCAAAATACTAATTGCTATTATGTTTTGTTAGATGGAACTCGTGACAATGACTGGGAGTGTCCCAAATGTGGGAATGTCAATTTTTCATTTAGAACGGTTTGCAACATGAGGAAGTGCAATACACCTAAGCCTGGATCTCAGGTTTGAACTCCTATCTTCTGGTGTTCCACACATAAATCTGTAATGGTGTCATCAAATGTATCCTTTTCTTGGGAAATTGCCTCTGATGTTGGAAAGCGCTGTCTATAGTCAAGCATTCAGGATTGAATGTGTTGAGGTTATGCAAGTTTACTTAAGCTGCACCTCTTTAGTTTCCAAAATATGTACTAAAGTTCTATGATGATCATGCAGGGTACCAAATCAGGCAAGAATTCAAGTAAGTGATATTTCACAAATATAGTTTTCTTTTACACCATAAATAAAAAAATGAAGTTTCTTTCTGTTAAATATTCAAGGTACTTATGATGTTTTAATTTAGAACCAGACATGCCAGAGGGAAGCTGGAAGTGTGAGAAATGCAACAACATCAACTACCCGTTTAGGACTAAGTGTAATAGACAGAATTGTGGTGCTGATAAACCTTCTGATACAAAAGAGTCTCCACCAGAAGCAGCTGATGCTAATGATCAGGTCTGTTGTGTAATATGTTTACTTTGTATGACACGTTACTTAAAATTGTTTGTTTCTTTTGCTCCTTTGTACATGTGTAACAAAACAAACTCAGTATATATTGAAAGTTGCAATCTGAGGATTTACTTTTCATGTATTATTCTTTTCTTCTTTTGATTCTTGAAGTACTCGCCTTTCCGTTTCCTATTTTATTTTGTTTTTTGCCTTTTCATCTATTAATAGAGTTATCTACTGTTCCAGTGAGTTCTAGGCATGTCTGAGAAGGTCCAGAGTTGTCGTCCAGCATTGCTCAGTTGGGTGTCTGAAAATCGGTCGTGTCATCTTCCTGTTGCTGCAGTTGTCGAATTACTGTGCCTTCTTACAATTCGTGTCGAGTTTGTTGTATAAACTCTCAGTATCTTGTGGTCTTTATCCTTACAAATTTGCATCATGTTTCTGCCAGAATGCTCTTGCTAGATTTTGCATCTGGGTTGCTATTCTCTAGGATTTTGTACGTGGTATCTCATAACATTTCTGGCTATATTATGTTGGTCTTCAATTTGGTTTTGCCTGTCTCTGTGCTCTTAAGAGCTTTTGTTCTAGAAACAGGTTTAACAAGTCCTTGTATTTAAGCAGGCTTCATTGTCTGCGTAAAAGGTGTCTGCCCATTTGTAGCATAGCATATCTTTAGAAATTGGTTTCAGAACTGTAATGATGGCTACTGCCAAAATGATAGCATTCCTTGGTATAGAAGTTCATATATAGGATCTTGGTGAAATTTGGGCTTCACAAGTCTTCATTTTGCAGTGAAATGGTCCACCATGTTTGGCATAGCCTCTGAAAGTATGTAGGTTGAGAAGTCGGATCTTAGTTCTTGGTTCTATTTTGTGGTGAACTAGTAGTGAGTACTCAAAGAGTCTGAAACAAGAGCCTAGTGCTAACTGGTACGCTTGACTAAATATTTATAATTTCTTATTACAAAAAAAACTGAATCGGAGTATCTTTGTTTTGGAGCCTTAGCTCTAGTGGCATGGTAATTATGTGTCTTAACATATGATTTACCCCATATGTTCTTTAATTTCTAAGATGACAGATGATTAGAAACATTCCATGGTGGATGCATATGGATGTTGAATATTTTCTTCATCCAATGACAATCATGATTGAGCATGTTGAACTACACTACGAAAGTTGTTTTCTTTGATTATACTCGCGACTTGATAGCTGTTTTTTGTTTTTTTTTTGTTCCCCTTTACATTTTTTGATTTGGAAAACATGTGAATAATTAAGATAAATTTGTTTATGTTCTCCTTTTTGGGGTATCCACTCATTTAAATAAAGCAGGATGACTACTATTAATGTGTTCTCATGGCAAGTCAATAGGCAGTGCCTTTTAACGTATATGGGAAAAGTTTGCAGACTCTCTAAATAAACTGCTTCTGGCTTAAACTACAGTGCATGCTTGCCACGCTTTCTTTTATTTGCTTGTAAATTAAGCAGAAAAATCTCAATGCTTGTTCTTATTGATCACTCAAATTAAGCAGTAAACCTGAAAGCTAGCCAGAAGAATTGCTTGTCGTGCTCTGTAATGAGTTTGCCGTTGTGTTGACATGTTGAACTTCAATTAACAAGTGACACCTCTGAGATTTCAATATTCCTGAATCATCTGTTGATTCAAGTATGTTATTTACTATTTTGATGAAATTATTAATACTATAAGAAATCCAATTGGTTAGTGAATTGCGGTGTAGTTACTCTAGAAAGTCAACACTAATAATAAAAATTTAGTTCATCAATTTTGATATAAGATCATAAAAAAAAAAAAATCTGTCTTGATAGTCATGAAGATTAAGAATGTTAATGTAATTTACTAATGTAACTAATCTTGTTAGTATTGAAATAATCAGAATTGTCATAGTGCCTGTGAACTTAGTTGTGTAAAGGGTTGGGGGGTTGCGTGAAACGGAGAATAATTTCCTCTTTTGTTTTGGTACCTCCCAGTCCCATCCAACAAATAAATACGAAAAATAGATAATTGAAGTATTATGAAAGTTGTGCCAATCGCTTCTATAAGCAGTCTAGTCAATTAATTTGGTCTTGGCTGTATTCCAGTCAGGTCAGGCTGTCAAAATAAGCAAAGCATGAAAGTGTGGACCAAAATGAAATCTACCCAGTACAAGGGGTTTATCATAAAGTTGGAAGTCGTGCACCAACAGCTGCCATGGCCCCAGTTCCCTTGCCTCATTTTTCTATCTTCGAATCATGTAAAAAGTCATAAACTGGGTAAACAAAAATCTTGGACAAAATAGCACAGAGGAAAGCATATAATTGAAGTTGTACGCTATACTGTTTATTGACACATGCCTTTCTGACAAATTTTACCCGACCGTGATATGTTGCATGATGAAGTGCACGCTTTATGGATTGTTGTCAAATGTGTAAAAATGGTCTTACTCAATGTGCTTTCCTGAGTGTTCATTTCTGGAAAATTAGCAGAGGCAGAACAGCTTTGTCAACACTGGAATCATATGTAAAACCACTCTGCCGACAATTGTTCTTTAATATGGGTTGGGATGGAACAACGGGAAGGGCCAAAATATTGCTTGGATCAAGAATTACAGCTCCCAATTTCTTATGTCAAGCGTGTTTTCATTATCATGGAGAAATTGTGTATGGGTTTGTGAACATCAATTACACAGCCAGACGATCACATGTAATTCAATTGCTTGTACAAATATCAAGTACGTGGACATTTAATGCTCAATTTTAGAGATAGAAAGGGAGGGGCCTCTCTTCTAGGCCGGCAAGAATTGATGAGCATTCACATATAAGCAATTTATAACAATACTTGATAAGCATTGGGACATTCGCAATAAAAGATATAATGATACTTTTGAGGTCTATTCTATCCCAACTCAAAATAACTAATCAACAGTATCTTAATATCTGAATAGTTGTATCATTCCAAGGAGGTGTCATACTGAAAACATCAACTGGCACAAACTAAATCATTTTAACAACTGTGTAAAAACAAAGCCGCTCCAAATCAAAGTGTTAAATTGCCCGCCATCTGGCTTTCTGCAGGATGTCATCGGCTTTATTAACGAAGAAGTGCCATTAAGAAACCACAGTTTAATAGGCAACCTCATAATCAAAATCCTCTTGCAACGAGTCAACAATCTATAGTTTTTCGAAGTTTAAAACACTAGCAACTATTAAAGTGTCATCGTGTTCTGTGACATCGTTCTGAAGAAAACAGAAACTTACCGGACCTTAATACCAAGACTGCTTACAGAGCCACGAACATGAACAGATTTGCTTTGAATTGTCAATTCAACATATTAGAATAGAAGTCAGCGTCATATGGGGTTTTGAAAAGCTGGATTTCCTGAAAGTTACTGGTTGTGGCCAATGACTGAACACGGGGATGTGTTGAATGCTGTCCACTCAGCCAGAATTCCGAAGAAGAGAGGGGCACACCTTCTGGGATTGCATGAATCATAGGCTGAGAAATGCTGGGGTCGTTTTCATGTATTGGATTGTGCAATGGGATGGATTCTGGTTCACATGAATCCCAGGAGTTGCTTGACAGAAGAGAGAGAGCACGACGATATTCGGGTGCTGCTGCATCTAGGGTAGGGATCAAGGATCCCTTGGAACCTGGAAAAGTAAAAGAGAAGGATATTACTAGTTCAGGACTTAAATCACATCAACTTCCACTTTATTTTCTAGTGCAAGCACCATAAATCTATCATAATGGAAAGCTTATTCTCAATGGTGTGAAATGATATATGGACCCAGCACGTAAGTTTTGATTTAGGTCAAATTGAACTTAGATCAATAGAGCCTGATTCAGACCCAGGAGCACCGAGCACTGAGCTAAACGAATCCTCTTATTCCGTTATGCTCTCTATCATAGCCATTTCTAAAGTTAAATGTTTAAGGGCCCAAATTCCCGAGTTTCATTATCAAGATCAGTTACATAAATTTTTGTAATCCAGGAGCATATAGCAACTTCATGGATGATAAGCAAGAATAGGAGAATCGTGATTAAGACAGTCCATCCAGATGAGCTACCAATAACTTCCACCAAATCTACCGGCCATAGTTATCCCAATTGATGAAATTTAAATTATCACAGGTGTTCAGAAAGTTAGGATGACATTAAAGTCTAACTTTCAAGTCATTGTAACAAGAATAATAACTTGTCTCAGATTGAAAATACAAGAAAGCCTAAGTTTTCAATTTGACAGTTCTTGTCCAAGGTGTGTGGGAATGCGCATGCGCTTGTGAGTGTGACTGTGTATATGATTCAGCAAACGGACTCCTAATCAATAAGATGCATGTTGCCCGCCATGCACCGTTCTGTGGTTGCCCACTCAAGAAGAGGTTTGATTTTGTTTGCCCTTGACCAACTATCCTAGCATGTTTTTTCAGCAGGAAATGTTTTCTAGTAGAGCTAACCGATTTAACCAGCATATTAGAATAAACAATCACACAACTGTAAATAGCCTAGGAATTAACATTAATCATAAGATATCCCCTGAAAGAGGAAAATGAACCTGGATTCAAAACCTCAGACGTGTAGTTCTTAGATGCCAAGAGTCCATTGGCGGCATTTTGCATATTGATGGCATGTGGCAGCTTGATTCCTGGCATATGCAACTCGTCATCTGTACCTCCATCTCCGTTAGACTTCATAGAGTGCCCTTTTGTTAGTGGGAACTTGGAATTGCATGCATTATCCCATGTGGAATTTGTAGGTGTTTTAGAGTGAATAAGAGGAGAATTGTTCAACAGAAAACTCATCCGCTGGCTTCCTCCTGTGCCTGTAAAAGGAAATTCGGCAGAACATTATAAACAAATCAGGCTAAGATTAAATATGAACATATTAAGTACAGACAGGCACGAGTGTTGAACCCATGTCCACCCCTTAAAATTCTTCTTTCCACTTTATTTTGGATTTCTAAGATTGTTGTTGCTGCACAAATCCGGGAGTGGCATAAGGGGGTGGACAAAAATGATTATGGCACAAGTTACATGGCAGGAAACTAAGTTAGCTAGTAATAACGGCTGCTTGTGTCAGACAACAGTTTCTGCAGACTTAGTTATATTACATTAATTGTTGATATGTTCTCATATCCAGAATCGTCTGGCCTAAATTGAGCATAATCACGTTAGAGTACAATAGAAAAAATCTAAAATTGTACATTGTTTCTTTTGGAATCAGTCCAACTCCATGTTTTCTAAAAGAAATAGTTCTTGAAGAAGACAACAGGAAAGTTCTCTTAAGGTTCAGTCAGTTGCCTGATTTTGCATGTCGCTTCCTATTATTGACTTTAGGAAACAAAAAAGTTACATAATACCCAGAGTTTTCATGGTACCCATACTTTTACAGTTTACTATCCCCATTAAAATGAAGGATATGAAATACATAGAAGAACAACCAGATACAATACCATAGAATGGTGATGAGAGCCTAGTCGAATTAAACTGGAGAGTTTCCTGCTGTGGCTTGCGGCGACGTGCATTATGATCAGAAAGTCTTCTTCGGCAACTGCGTTTCTTATCATCAAATTCAGATAAACCATGGAACCTGCACAGAGAGAAGAAGCATTAGATCTTTGAAATCCTTCAAACTGGTTTCATTTGCATGAAATGGAATAAGAGGAAATAATAGCACAGGTTATAGTCGGGTCTGCCATATAGTAGGCAACAAAAGTTGTATGCATTTTCACAAATATAATTTTTCTTTTAGAAAATTACCTGCTGCACTGTTGGCAAAACCGGCGTTCAACGCCTCCAACAATAACCTTGGGGAATTTTGAATGGCTATCACAAACTCTGTGCTTTCGGTGATATTCTTTAGCCAGTGAAAGATCAATATTGCAGCCTTCCACTTGACAACAAACAGGGGCATTTTGACTAGATGATTTAGTTTTCTTCAGTGTTGTGGTGGATGGAGTAGGCATCACCGAAAAGGGTGTGCTCTTAACAGTGCCTCCACCACCACTATTCTCAAAATATGTCCGCTTTCCAAGCTTCAAACCAATCAATGGTTCTGCAGAGCCAACAGAAGCCTCCGGAAGTGGGGAAGTTCCAGAAACTTCCATTCCTTTCATTTCCATTTTCTTGTTAAAATTTCCAGAAGAGCCCTCAAATGTACTGAACCTGAAGTTGGGGGTTTGCATTCCATCCTTGATGGAAGAGTCAGTAGAAGCCGATATAGAACTCTTAGCTGAAGAACCATGCCCACAATCAGAGCCGGAGGCGCCACTATTCCCACCGCCCCCGGACAGATTGAAGGATCCAGTATGGATATCTCCATCATCAACAATCATCCAGTCAGCTAATTGCAGCTTCTTGGGGCTTTCAATTGCTTTTGAACCAAATGAAACAATGTTCTCCCAATCCCACTTTGCATTCCACTCCATCTCAGATAAGTGACTCATTAAACAGACCAACTTAATTATCTTTGAGCACAGGGTGCATTATATACTAGACCGGATCTGGAAATTATCAAATTAAAACCTCTTAAAAATCCTCAAACGAAGGAAATTGAAGAACTAATCCGCATATACCTCATGTAGTAAAGTTTTCAAGAAATCATCAAGAAACTTTACCGTAGAGATACGAGAATTAATCACCCCATGAAGCAGCTACAATTCCCTGTTTCAAGAAATAGACAAAATTGCAAAGAGAAGAATTAATATACTCTCTTTGGAAATCAAATGCTAAAATCAACTCTTCAGCTACGCCAAGACGATGTTATAGTCAGCCCCCAAATTCCATAATTCAAAGTAAGCAAAAGCAAGACCTAAAGACTAGACAACACATTTGAAAGGTGCAATAGCAAGCAACAGAACCCATCCCTCAACCCCAAAAGTTCAAGTCAATAGAGATTTCCACAGCACATAAATTCAGAAATTTTTAAAGAACTTTTGTTTCTAATGGCGACTTGAAAAAGTATTTCAGTAGACTTAAGACTACAACGAGAAGTAAACAGAAAAGAATATAATTACAGCTCCACTGCTTAATACATGTATCATACCATCTATCATTCCACCAGAGCATTTCCTATTTTTTGGTAAAAGGGACGAAAGTGATATGAAATTATACTTGCTATCTTCTGCCCACTTTACTGCACCAGATCAGAAAAGTCAAAAAGATTTTTACTACTTACTGCCCACTATTTAACCTCCTTAAAATAAAGTAGCTGCTCCATTCAATTAAATGACAACTCTCCTTTATCTCTTTTCTTTTTCCTGTTTTCTTTTTCTCAAGCTTCTTGATGCCTTTCACCAGCTCACTTCTCTCCCATATATGACAAAGAAGGCAAAAAATACGATCGTCATTGACCAAGACCCACTAAACAAAACCGTTGCCAGAAAACCAAAAGATATGTAAAGTATGTATATGATATTATCGTGTAAATGGTGAAATTCTTATATGTATGGCAAGCAAAAAGTCAGAAAACGTCTAAAAATGTCGCTTTCAACGCCTTCCCCTACTCAGCCCACCTCCACAAGAGGGGGAAAAAAAATGGGCACAATGTAAGAGTTGTTTCTCTGAAATATATAGTATGAGAAAAACTTAAATGATAAAAACACCAAAAGTATATATGCATTTCCTTCTTCCGACATGTTTACCCATAATAGCATAGTGCTCATATGATCTGAAGTAGTAAAACACACATTTATCTGCTACAGTTATAAATTTTCATTAAGGCCAAAAAATAAAAAAAGATACACACACACAATTAGCTGTTTACTATTTATTGTTTTTAAAAGAATGGAAAACAATAGTGGTCGATGGGGCAGTTATGGTCCCCCATTTAGGGTTTTTTCATTGGAATCAACAACCGAAAGCAGAAGGAAAACTTTGCCTCTGTACACAGAAAACGTTTTCCTTTTCCGAGGAAAAGGAAAACATTACTAAAATTAAGAACAAAAATTAGAAAAACAAAAGAAAAAAAGAAAAGCAGAGGCAAAAGCAGTAGTGAGAAAAAGAATCTTTCATCCCCAAGTTCCAAAGCTGAAAATATTTTCCATATTTTGCACATATCCGGAAAGTCTCAGCTATTTTATCCATAAATAGCAAGTAAACAGATCAGAATTAATCATTTTCCCTTTCGCCGTTTGCTAGCTAATCAATCATTGCAGGGATTTCGCCGCAGAGAGTTAGTCAATCAGCTGTACATGATTGAAAGAGGAAAGCAAAAACAAAAAAGAAAAAAAAACCACCAACAACAATAACCAAACAGACAAGTGAAATGAAAAAGAAAAAGGAAAAGGAAAATCTTCGACAAAAAGGAAAATGCTGCTCACCCGGTTAAAAAAAAAAGAAAAAAATGAGGACTGGAGAAGAGGAAAGTGGGCGGTGTGTTTGTTTTACTATATGAAGAAAGTGAGAGAGTAAAAGTGTGAAGCCTCTACCAAATAATAATAGTAATTCTGTTAGCTGACAAAGCTATTCCATTTTACTGGGACGGAAGGGCTAGGGTGTGCGAGGGTCTAGGAATTTTTGATGTGGGGCCGTCCCACGTCAACCCCACTATTTAATATTTCATTTTATTTTAATCAATTTAGATAAAAACGTCTTTTAAGTATAAAATACAGCTTACATATTAAAAATTCAAAATTAGGTAAACTAGGTCAACAAGAGATTAGAGTAGGAAATTATTTTTATTAAATTATAATGTCTATTTAAATCGATGTGCCTTTTCTCAACTTTTTTCATTGGTAGCTATAATCATATAACGATTAATATAAAATTTATTATGGAACTTTTGATCGGTACAATACCTTAATATAATTAAATCTTCATATTTGACAATGTATTTGTTTATCATCATTATTCAAATTGAGTTGGATAGATTTAGATGCATGACTTTAATTAATCTTATAATTATAATATTTACAGAAAAAAAAAAATTATACAAGTTTCTAGTAAGTAAAGTCAACCAATTAAGTTGGGCTGAGTTAATAAAATTGTTGAGATTAAAATAAGAAGATTTTTATTCAATTAAGCTCGACAAACACGAATTTTGAATTTTAAAATAATTTTGGCTAATAGATTGCTCCAAATAAGAGGGAGTAGGGGTGGGCGTTCAGATTGGGTAGTTCAGGTCGGGCACCCGATTTTTCGGATAGCAATTTTAGTTACCTTACACCGATCCAAAAATATCGGGTACCTAACATGAATTTTTTTTAAATATATATATATAAATAATTATTATCTAAAAAGTCTAAAAAGAAAAAAGAAAAAAAAAAAAGAAAGGAAAATGAACTTTGGCTTTTTCCAAATATATATGTATGTATGCACACCAGATATCTAAATATTGAATATAATAAATATTATAAATTATAATATTGGATATATTTATGTATTATAATATATAATATATATTTATAAATGATAAGTATCTTTACATATATTATATATTGGATATATATAGATATATATATATGTATTTTGATATGCAATACATATAAATATAATTATTATATATATTATATAATATATATTTATTTATATATAAATTAAAATCGAGTATCCAATCGAATAGGGCTTCTTACCCGACATCCAACCCGCAAAAATTTTTTTAAATAAAAAATCAGATTCAATCAAAACGGGTGGGTACCCGAATTACCCATTGCGAACGCCCACCCCTAAGAGGCAGGGTGATGGTAGCTGCACCAACAAGGTTTTTACCCTATGAGCCAGGGGCCCTACGGTCCGACGGGATTGATATGATGTGTGAGCGTCCAGGGGAGTGCCGATGGAGGTAAGAGAGAGGGCGGTGGGGGTTGTGGGGAGGATTAGTGGACGGTTGAGATGGGATGGTGGTAAAGGACAGGATTTGCGACCGGCTTTTAGCTAAGTTGGCTCTGACCACTGGCACATGGCAGAGACAAAGTGGAACAGTTGAAGAGAATGGGACGCGTCTCCCACTGGGTCGACTCGGTCGATGTCTTTTAGTTTCAACTATTTTGTCTGTTTCCTTGTCGTTTTCTCTTCCTATTTTAATCATTTAATTTTTTAACATTATTTAATGTCAAAATGATGCAATTTAAATTTGAGCATTGAATGTGTCTTTACCAAACTTAAAGATTACTTTCATTCACAATAAAAAATAATAATAATAAATAATTCAAACCTTCTAAGAGTTACACATGATGTTATTATCCTAGCGAGCCACCAATATTTGATGTAATAATAGAATCACGTCAATTAATAAATATAAATATTTAATATTATACGATACAAGTATATTTTTTTACTATAATTTTATATTGTGATATTAATATCTCGATTCTTTATTGATTTAAGCATCAAAATATTTTTACTGAAATTCCTTCAAGGATTCATAATCTTGATATCCTTTAGGCCCAAATTTAACATTCAGTTTAATCAAGAAAAATATTATGATCTTGACTCGATAAATACAAATAAATTGACTCTGGATTGATCCAGGCCAACCCATTATAATCTTATATATACACACACGTGTAGGGTCAATTTTCTCCGAGGCAATATTTTCGTTTTCTTCTGTGTTTGTTGTTGTTGTTGTTGTTGTTGTCACTTGGTGTGTGAGAAAAGCATTGGATAACACGAAGTAGAAGAAATTTGTTTAGAGCCTCACATTGAGGTTAAATTGTTGGTCTAGGTTTCCTCAAAAATATCTTTTTATGTTCGTCACTTTCAAGTGGTCATCTTTGATTTATTAATGTGTGGGCGCAGTCACAACTAAATGTCAATAAGCTAATTAACACACTTTTTTCTTCTGGCCTACTGACTTTGTTCACATGATTCATATTTATATTTGAAAAAAACAAAAAACAAAAACAGAAAAATTACTACTCATAGCTTAGTTCTATTTTTATTGGGTAATTTTTATTTGAATTGCCATAAAATTTTACAATTAAGGATAATTTGAGGGATGTTTTGGATAAGAACTGAGAAAAAAATCAACGAAAAAGACGAAATTGAGCTTGGTTTTAACGGTTGACTAAGACAAATTAAATTGAAGGGTTCAATAAGTAATCTTAACTAGCCGACTAAATACGGGGACCACGTGTGACGACTTAGTACCAAACTACCAAACCTTAGTTCAATTATATTAATGAGGACCATGGCTAAAACCTTGAATTTTTTAACACTTAGCTTAGATTAGCCTTTTCTTTTTTCATTTTTTTTTTTTGGCATATGGATGACAAATCCTATTTGTCATACGTTTACACCTCATTATCATATGATGTCGTAGGAAATGACACACAGTATATTTATCAATAGTTAAAGAGTTGACCAGAGACGAGGGCTCGGGTGAGTGATATTTTGGCTAAACTGATTGTCTTGGTCGAGAGCTATTTAAGTTGGGTAGTCGGGTGATAGGGATATGAGTTATGTGAGTTTGTATCCGATGATTTTCAGATGGTCTCTTGGTTAATAAATTGGGGTATTTGTAGTGATCCTTTGTGCATAGTGTGTACTGTTGAGCTTGATGTGGATGCCACTCTAAGTTTGAACGTGTCATAAAATAAAGGGCTAAGATGGTATCCATGCTTGGGTGTGGGTCGGGCGGCCGGGCTGCCCCGTTTAAAAAGACGCTGATCCTTACATATTAAATAAGGTAAGGGTATTTATGTCTTTTTAGGAAACCTCCCACATCATCATCATTATTGTAGATTTTTTTGTAGTGACATACATATACAGTATATGTCACGTTTTTCATATAAGCACCATATTTTATTGAAGAAATTAATATTATAAATAACTTATGCAAGATAATAGTTAAACTAATTAAGCAAATTTAATAATTGATCCGATTTCTAAATTGATAAAAGAATTAGATAAAAATTGATCAGTTATTTCAATTTAATTGTGTATATTCTTTATTTAATTATAAATTTAATAAGTTTGAGAGTAATGCTTCTAAGCCAATTAATTATTCAATAATTATTTTAACACTTATATTTCTAAATTTTGTCGTTAAAAAATATTTTTTTCTTCCTTTTTCTTTTTTTCCCCACTAGTTGACAACTACCGCTAGTGTTGGAAATTGACAGAGTTGAATTCTAATCTGTGATGTCTACGAAAAAAAGGGGCTTGAATTTTGGTGTATCTACTAAACAGTGAATTGTCTAGGCATAAAAGTCCAACGGGGTATAATTAAGATATAGGACTGCTCCACGTTTCACTAGTTTCTTTTATTAGCATTTCTTTCTTCCTTCGACTTTCAGACTCCTACAATAGGGATAATATGGTACATCTGCTTTTCCTTATAATTAAGATAGGGATAATATGGGACAATACCTAAGGTGTAATCTTTTATTACGTTCTTAATTAATGGGTCCAATAACATTATCTTATACTTATATGTATACAGTTATAGATTTGAGTTTTAAATTCTAACGAATTTTTAGTATATTATTACGTAAATATTAAAACGAAAAATAAAATTTTAATTTTAATGAAAAATAAAATTTTAATTTTAATTTTTAAAAAATTGCAACCATTTCAGTATATGATGGAAATTCACGTGAAATTAAAGTTTCCAAACCTCCTAAATATATATACTAATTAATTTTTACCGAATGGATTATCTATATATAATAGTTTTGACCCAAAAGTGAATATCTAAACTCAGTTTAAGCATGGCATTAATTTCTTAATTAATTAAACAATTAAATAGCTGGACCACTTGAAAAGTTGAATGAAGCTGCAGTTAATCAATAAAATAAAAGTCACAACTGTTGTTATTTCTGACACCAAATTAACTGTTTAAAAGTAAATAAACTTGCTCAAAGTGCAGCTATCAGAATACCTTAATTTCGTGTCTTTTAAGGTTGGCCAACGCTCAAGTGAACAGTCAAATGTTGTTAGCTTAAAGAAAGCCGCAAGATCTCATTCTCATAATTGATTATGGCCACCACATGAGTGCTACCTGCAATCTAATTTCTGTGTCTTCCAGATTCAAATCTCCATGGATGCTTATAATTTTGCTCAAACTATGTTTAAAATGCTATACTACTAATAAATGAGATTAAGGGCACCAAGAGAAATTAAACAGTTTCTTTTTTCAGGTATTTCATCCAAAATTCAGGCAGCAATTTTAATAATATATCAGATTCGTTGCCAAATATGGATGTCAAATAAAGAGTTTTGTCCTAATGCGTGTTTGAAGGATTGAAAAAAAAAAAAAACAACATATCAATTGTCCCGAAATCCTCAATTCCAGACTTTCCAAAGATTGAAAGATAGATAACAACATATCAATTGTTTCAAAATCCTCGATTCCGTCAGGTGTGAAACAGGGACTTTTCAGATGAGAAATGTTGTTTCAAGATCAAACGTCAGGCATTAACCTTAATCCTAAGATAGGTAAACTTGAAGTTGGATGAATATTGTAAGAGCAAATTTAGTTAATAACTAGATCAAAAACATGCGACATTAGTGGCCATTTATGAGAAGCAGGTTTTGAGTTCCCCTAACAGTAACAGCAGAATGCAGGGGCCAGGGTGGGTAGCTAGCTCTCACATGCTCAGCTTTATAAATTATAATGATGCTGATCAATCCCAGTCATCCAATTGCTTCAATAAAGATGCCTCAGCATATCACCATTCTAAAAATCTTGGCAGGTCCCAGATTTATATGTCTCCATGGTTGAGTCCCATTGGGACCACTACAACTAAACATAGTAATGCTCTTTCCCCAGCCTTGTCTGCTGCAAGACACAACCATTTTACCTAAGGGTCCGTTTGATATGCATATATTTATGTAAGAATTATTACTTGCTATATATCTTTATGGACTGGAAATTCCATAGTAATATTGGGCCGCATAAAATGTCTTAATTTCGGCCCAGAACTCAATAAATTGGGCTACCCAGATTAGTCAGCCCACTATTTTGAACTGGAAAGGAAGAATGGGTAAAAGTGGTAGTGGGGAATTCAATAAAGCTAAAAGATATCAAACATTCAAATCAGTAAAGGATTAATGCACTCGTAAAAGAAGGATTCTTTGTATGATGATGGTTATGATGCATCATCGATGCAATTTGGGCAGCTCTTTTCTTTTATATACAGATGAAATGATTACAGAGGGCAGCAAGCAAGTGTATTCTATTACAACATTTTCAATCCCATTCCCCCGGCCTTGGTTTTCCCACAAAAACCTAATCAATTAGTACTAATGTAGTATATATAATTAACCCTTCTCTCCCCTTACCATAACTTTAGCTCTTCTCTCTATACCCATAATCATTATCTACATTCATCACAACTTCCACTCCCCTTCCCCAAAAAACAGAAAAAATTAAATTTTACTAATGAAGAAATAAAAAATAAAGTAAAAGTTTTTACAAATCCTAACCAAACAAGACCTCTTCAATAATTGATCTAGAGCAACAAGGATTTAGAATAACTATTTGTAGTCTTTATTCTCTTGCAAATTCTTTTCAATATAATTGTTTTTCTACTACCATACTTATTAGTTATTTAGAAGGACTTACACCCCTCTTCTTTTTACTTTCAAGAGGTCATTTTCATTTTCATTCCTATTTAAAAATAAAAAATTATCAATTATTTCCACTATTATTGAAAACATCATTTATTTTTCTTTTCATTCTTTTTAAACTTACCATATCAATCAAATTTAAATTTGATTTAATATAAAATATGCAGTATTATTTTAACAATAATTAAAAATATATATTTTTAAACAAATATCTTTTTAGGCATAAGCAAACTTCAAATCATCTAAATTCCAATCATATAACCTAGACTAATTATTATTTTCAATTATAATATGCATCCAAACATGATAAAGGCGCCCTTCTAATGAGCATCTCCACCATTTCGCAGGAAGAGGGAATTGGCTTCACCGACTGATACTTTTTCATTTATTTTTTTATCAGAATACGAATGAGATCAAAAAGGCCATCATTAATGCGAACAAGGCAATTGCCTCGGTAAGAGCAAAGCCCAAAATGACATAACCAAATAATTGTTTCTAATATGCATCCAAACACGATATCATTTTTTTTTTTTGAAAATTAAATTTAAAAATAAAAAATGAAACCAAATGGGCTTTTTCTCCTCAAACTTTTTCCTTATGGAATATGTGGGCAAGTGGTGAGTAAAGAATATTCAAAGGAAAGAGTGGTTGATGGAGTTGAACACAAGTACAAGTGGCTTCAGCCTTGATGTGTAATCATTCTAAAAATCCACACGGGGACATCATAATTCATCACAATGGATCATTTCAAGGCATAGTCACATAGGCTTTGCTATAATCTCAAATTATAGAAAACGTGTGATGCCTCATCATTAAGATGGAGACATCTTTTCTTCTTTTTACTCATAATAAAGGTGTTTGGTGAGTCTAACCAATTAATATCTACCAAATACTCCATCATAATTTATATTATAACCTAATACACATAAATATTATTATTTTTTTAAATGGAAATACTTCAAGCAATGGGACTTGTTTCTATTATAATAATGAATTTTTTTAATCCAAATGGATTAATAGTTACTTGGATTAAAAAATTATATTTTATTTGTAATTAAAGGTTTAAAGTCAAATATATAAACTTATAATTAAATTTACATGATAAAAAATATGTATAGATTTATTCAATTTAAATAGTTAAAAATATTGAAGCCTTACTCGAATCACATGTCCTACTTCACTTAGATCGTAATATAAAGAGAGAAAAACAATAAAACACTAAAACACACACACAATCAATCAAAGATGCAAATACTAAAAGAAAAAATTATATTAGCATTTTTTTTAGTAAAATTTAATGTCCAAACATAGGTTTAGTAGTTAATAGACAATTAAAATATTTAAAAACTTAAATATATTTTCTAAAAAATAATAATAAAAAGGTACGATCAAGAGAGAAGCAAGAAGCTAGCTGTCTTTGATAGTCATTGAGATTGACTTGCATGCAAAGTTGGTGACCAATAAAAATTTAACAACAAATTTCAAACTAATATGTAGTGTTAGGTTTGGTGATGATGAAGCCCAACAATTTCCTTACTTGAGTGCCATCTCCTTCACCTTCCATTCATTGGGGTTTGAATGAATTTTTGCTTTACACCCAAGCAAATGATGCCAAGAAATTTCATAATAATTAGTAAGCCATTTTGAAATACACCATATATACGTGAATTAAAATTGTTATAGTGTTTTATTATAAATTTTGTAATTATTTATTTAAAATTTAAAAATAAATAAAAATTAAGATGAAAAAAAGACAATATAAGAAAAATGAAAGAGCGAGTAACCGAACAGAGAAAGGTAAAAGTATTTAAAAGAGGAAAAAAAATATCTTAAAATTAAAAATCCAATTTCACACCTGAAGCAAATAAAAAATTTGACTTCATCCTGACTGTGAGATAATTTAGATAAAAATACACACAGAATACAATATTTTCTTTAATGTTTGCAACTTGAAAATAATTAGGGACACATGTTATTTAATTTGAATAAAACGTGACAAAAGCATCAATAATTATGTTGGTAGTACCTTAATGGCAATGCCCATAATGAAGTTTGGCTAGTGTAAAGGCAATTGGATGGGTTGAAACAAAGTGTACTTTTTATTTATTTATTTTTATTCTTGAAATTTCGCCGTTGATGATGCGTACAAAGAGAATAGGGTGAATGGGTTAAAATCGAGGACATTTAATAAAAATAAAAATAAAAAGGGCACTTATAAAAATGAAGAAATCTAAAATAGCGATTTGTACTTTGTGGAAAATGCAACATTAATATTGGGAAAGTGGTTGCACAATCATTTCGTTTGCCTCGAATGAGGAAATGGGGTTGGGATAAGTGATCCTGGCCGTTGGTGTCTTTTTAGTGGCCGATTTTAGCCGTTGATATGTTCTGGAAAAATGATGGTTCTAATTCTTATTCTTTGACCAATAATAAAGGTTGGACCAAAAATACTCGTCAAAATTTCTTTAATGCCATGGGGAATGAATCATCATGATAAGCAAAATATTGCTTTCGTGGATTTACCTTTCTACCCATAATCACTTTGGGAGTGTTTAGTTATGTTTGTTCGTAATAATTTTGTTTTGAAAAAATATAATAGAACATACACTCATTTTTTCTTCAATATATTAAAATAAAAATTCCCAAAATTATATATATTTTAATTATTATTCTTACAATAAAAAATTACTTAATTTTATTTTCATCTTAAAAATTCAACAAAAAATTATTGATTTGATAGTTACAGTAAAAAAAAAATTTCCTCCAAAATATAAACAAACATCCCCAAACTCTCCAAAATAAATTTTTAATTATTTTTTAAAATATAACCAAAAATCCATTATATTTCCCAATCTCACTTACAACATTAATTCCCCAAAAATATATATTAAAATCAAACATAAAACATAACCAAACATTGCTTTCGTTTGTTATTAAAAATAGAGAAAAGGAAAAAAATAATAACAAATGAAATGGTCAAAAAGTGTGGTGCCCTCATGTGGGGGTTTGTTTTCCTTTTCTATATTTTTTTCCTTAGTGCAATTAAGAAATAATAATTACGTATTACAAAATTAAATTATTGTATTATTCGATTTAATTGAAAAAATGACTAAATTGTCAACAATTACATATAAGAAATAATTAAAGTAATTGACTGAGAACACTGATCATCTATAAATTTGAGAAGGAACAAATAATTTTTTATTTATTATTGATTCTATATTGTATATTGACAGTATGAATTTTTTATTTGAATGGAATTGTATTATCCTCTCCATTTATGGGCTTATACAGTACCACGTTAGACTACCAACACGTAAAGTAATTCATGGTATATTATGAACAATTTTATTTATAAACAAATGGACATATATATTTGTTTATTTTGTAGATTCCAATAATAAAAATGACTTCACATATGATAGCTGCCAAACTAAGGGTCCAAGTAAGGCTTATGGGCTATCATATGTAGCATTCAATCTTTGTTTTAGACTTTTGTGTAGTGATGAAGCATCATTTTCTAGCTGAACATTTGTCTACTACTTTCATGAAGATGGATTTTTTTCTTTTTTTCTTTTTTGTTTGCTTTGAATATAGAGGGCAGGCAAAAGCCAGTGAAACACATTAAATGAGGAAGCAATGAAACGATGACACATTTGAATGAGAATGTAAATGTTATATTAAGTGATTGCTATAATATATATTTTTTCAAATTTTAATAGTAATGAAAATTTTAATTAACGTGTTATTATTAAAAACTATGATGGATGTATAATGTAGTAAATTTTTATATTTTATACACATTAAGAGTTCGTTTTAGCTCGAACTCCTGACAAATTAAGTACTATAAATTGTGAATAATAACAATCTAAACCAATTAAGCTTATCATAAACATCATTTGAGCCAAATAATAGTTATTGTGTTACTCAATATACACTACGAAAAAAGAAAAAAAAAAAATTCGGTGACCATAAGTTGAGTGTTAATATTGAAGTTGTGACTAATTATAAGTGCTATGGTAATGTTTTTATTTTAGTCAATATGTTTTCATAATTTTTTTTGTGTAGAACTTGACAACATTATGAATTTATGATTTAGTGAAAAAAAATATTGTTATGAAGTTTTCAAGATAGTTGACTAATCTTACACTTATAGTGACAACTCAGTGATAGAAAATAATTATGATTATACTCGTATTTTTGTTATACATGTGTCACAACTATCAATAATGACAAATGAAATACAAGTATACTATAAATTAATGTATAAAATAAAAAATATTATTATTTAATGTATATTTTATAACTAATGTTAATACTTAATACTATCACTTACTATTTTATTATTAATATTATTTTTGTTGTAGCGACATAAGCTCCGCGAGCAAGGAGTGCCACGCATGAGCAAGCTGGAAGCTATAATCTCGTTTGTTTGGTGTGCTTGGATTGGGCATGATATACATTATTAGATAAATAGTGTGTTATTATATATCATATCTAATATTTATTTGCATATTTTAAATAACTTGATATCCAACTTTGATTATTTGCTTGACAGGACTATCCCATTTGACAAACTAGAACTTATTTTCAACTTAAGTTGAAAAAGCATATTGCCCCCAAAAATCTTGATATACAAGCCAAGTTTGTTTAAGCAAGTAATGATAGGAATTGTCTAAAAACAGTTCAAAATTCTTAAATGTTTTATAAAAATATTTAATTATGAATTATATATGCTAGATGCATATTTACAAATTAAAATACGAAATGCAACAAGTGACTTTAGAATTTTCCGAAAAATCATTTTTAGGATTTATCTTTTCTTTGTGCCAAAAAATATTTTTAAACAAAAAGGTGAAAAGAGGGAGAGGGGCAATTTTGTAAAAAAGGAACAAAAATATACTCGAGTAGGGGGGAGGGAAAAGGGGACAAAAGTTTGCGTATACGGTCAATAGCAGTCATTGATCGTATGGGCCTGGTGACGTGTATATACCCGACTGGCTAAAGTAAGAACAATACAAACGAACAACCAAACACACACTACACACACCAACAGATACATACAACCTATAGATACAGAGGGAGGGAGAGAGAAAGGGGAGGAGAAATAGAGGGGTTGGCGGGGGGAAGTATGGTTATGGAATGAATCATGGAAGGGGTGGCCATGCTAAGGCAACTTATTGGGCAATTGCAAGAGGTTTTAGAGCTGTACGGTTCTCCTCCTACGGTTCCTTCCAATTACTTAATTCAGTTTCAAGCTCAAGCTCAATCTCAACCCACAGCTGAGCAGCACCCTCTCAGGTTTCCATTTATTATTATTTTTTTCCTCTTTTTCATCTTTATTGAAGTTTTTGTCCTTTTTTCCTCTGATTTTTTGGGTTATCATCATGTGTGAATCTGTTTTCTGTCATTTGGATGCTTATGTTAAAAGGGGTATATTTTGCGGGGTGTAAATACTAATTCTTTGTAGAAGTTTGTTTTTTAGCTGATGTAGTTTCAGATTTATTAGTTCGATTGTTTTGTTTTGGAGGAAACGGTTTATTTATGTGTGGCTTTGAACTTGAATATGTATAATAATGTTTGTGAAATTAATTCTAATCGTTATCCTATAATTACGCCAAAAAAATTGATTGTCCGGGGCTGGACCAGTTGATGGCACTTTGTACTTAACGAACCGAGCATAAGAACTACTTGGGTATTCTTCTTTTGTTTCCTTTAGTGGCATAACCTGATAACCCGATTCATCTCAATGGTTTCCTAGCCCTGACGGTTCGGTATTTGCTTTGTAAAGTCTGACTTAACATGGGGATCAATCTATTATACAACTCGTGGATTACTGGATGATCAATAAGTTGGAAGCTGATTGATAGCTGGATTGGATGATTGCTGTTGATCCTTAGTAATTCAGTACGTGCCTCCACATAGCTGTGTAACTTTGTATGTAATGAATAGAATGAAATTATTTTTAGTTTGCTCGACGCGAATCTTTTACAGAAGATGTTCATATGGTCCTTTTTTTCGCTTGAATGTCAGTGATGATATGTTACTCATATGTTGGCATTCTTACTCCAATCCAATTTTTCACATATATTTAAGGTAAATAGTAGATTTTGAAATTTAGAACTTGTAGCTGGATGTGTGAATATCAAAGAAATGTCATGATCTTTTTTGTGGCTACATAATAGAATTAAGATTCAGGGTGGTACACTGAGTATGAAATACAAAGTCAATATCAGCTCCTTTGTGCACATAAGACTTTTAGTAAAATTATATGTTCAAGCTACTCTTATTGCTTTCGCATATGTTCCAAGTAGAAAGTAGATTGTAAATTTGCATATAAAATTTTGCAGTGTTCCTACAAACTGATGTATCCTTTATTCTAACGGGTATATGAAGTAATGTTTTTCAGTGCACAGTTTTCAGTATGACCATAATAGGGAGATGGCAATTTCTTTTGAAGGTCTTTTCCTTCTCTCTTTCTCTCTCTCTTTCTGGCTCTTTGATTAAATCCTCTCAATTGTTATAGCTGTAAAAGTTCATGAATTTGTGGCTATAAAGAGAGCTGGTGAGGTATGAAGAGATAAAGAGAGATTGCAATATGAGGCTAGAATCTATATATCTCATGTACTTCTAAGTTATGTCCTACAAAGTTGAAAAATCTTGAATTATGTACCTATACAAGTTTAGTCCATGCACATCATTGCTGTTAGGTGGGAACTAGGACTAACTTAGATTTAACCATTTCATTATGTTTTGGGCTATCATCTTACATGTCTTTCTTGCAACTTACATTATGCACATTTTAATTTGGTTTTCCTTTTACGTGAATCAATTCTTAATCGTCCTGGATGGTGAACTTTCCAGATTATTATTAATTTCATTTTTGGTCTATTACTTGATTGTCTGTTTTAACTGTTGCCCATGACATGTGGTCTGGAATTCGATGACTTGGATGTCTTCACTTTGTTAATTTACTTAAATAGTCGTTTTTTATACTCTTTTGAAAAAATGAAATTCTACCAAATTGTTCCTTTTCTCATTATGCAAATTTTAAATATCTGAAGGAACTTCATATCATATATTTTGCAGATGGTGTTGTCTTAATCTGGAAGGTAGCTCCTTAGAAGATGGTTGCTATAATATCATAATGACTGCTGGTAAATCTGAAAATCTGAAGATGCAGGAACCTGGCAAACCTCCACCCACAAAGAAAGCTCGAAAGGAGCGGAATCGAGGAAAAGCAACTGCTACTACAAGCTCAACAGAAAACATGGATCAGCATATCTGGAAAGACTTTCCAGAAGACCTCTTTGAAGCTGTGATAGCTAGATTGCCAATAGCTACATTTTTCCGCTTCCGTTCAGTTTGTCGGAAGTGGAATTCATTGCTGACTTCCCAAAGTTTCTCCCAGCAATGTGCTCAAGTTAAGCAAGACCAACCTTGGTTTTACACCATCACTCATGAAAATGTCAATACTGGAGCCATGTACGACCCATTACTGAAGAAATGGCACCACCCAACTGTGCCCGCCTTGCCAACCAAACTGATTGTGTTACCAGTGGCATCAGCAGGGGGTCTTGTCTGTTTCCTTGATATTGGGCATAGAAGCTTCTATGTTTGCAACCCTCTTACTAGGTCCTTCAAGGAGCTGCCAGCTAGGTCCATTAAGGTCTGGTCCCGTGTGGCTGTTGGCATGACTCTGAACGGGACATCTGCCAGCTCAGGATATAAAATCCTTTGGGTTGGTTGTGGTGGGGAGTATGAAGTCTATGACTCCACAAAGAACTCATGGACTCGTCCAGGAAGCATGCCCTTGAGTATCAAGCTTCCACTTGCACTGAACTTCAGGTCTCAGGCAGTGTCTGTTGATGGAACGCTTTACTTCATGCGATCAGACCCTGACGGGCTTGTTTCCTATGACATGATCACAGGGATTTGGAAACAGTTTGTAATCCCGGGCCCTCCACATCTGAGTGATCAGACACTAGCTGAATATGGGGGGAGGATCATGCTTGTGGGGCTACTGACCAAGAATGCTGCCACATGCGTCTGCATTTGGGAGCTGCAAAAGATGACTCTCTTGTGGAAGGAGGTTGACAGAATGCCAAACATTTGGTGCTTGGAGTTTTATGGAAAGCACGTTAGAATGACTTGTCTGGGTAACAAAGGTTTGCTTATGCTATCCCTGAGATCAAGACAAATGAATCGTCTAGTTACCTACAATTTATCAAGTGGGGAATGGCTAAAGGTACCTGGCTGTGTGTTGCCACGCGGGAGAAAGAGGCAATGGATTGCATGTGGCACTGCATTTGACCCTTGTCTGACGGCAGTGGCTTAATCTTCCTCGGCTCTATATCCATTCAGCATATGCCCACCCATTTACTTGTTATGGTTTTCATCCCAGATTGGCTGTGAGCACTTTCTGCTATTATCTGCAGCCCAATTTTCTTATGATGATCTTTGGGGTAATATATGATATTCCCTCTCTCTCCTGTGTGAACATAAGAATCGGATGTTGAATTTGTGATTCCAAGGGACAATTTAAATGCCTTTAGTTTTCAGTCAGCAGGCTTGTGAATGATATCCAAGCTCTATTTTCCAATTTCACTGTACATTCTTCCTCAAGGATTATATTAATCTTTTTTAACCCTTGGAGGATGCCCTCCTCATATTTCTTCCCCCATCATTTGACCCGACTCTTTTCTTGGTGAGAATTGGTCAGGCGGTTGTCTGGTGCTGAGTATATTTTCTCAAACATCTGGCATGGCACTTTTCTGTGTGAGTAATCGGTGTAGTACTTATCTTCATCATTATTTTTTCAAAAAAATTTAGTTTGCAAAGGTCTTTGTTCATCAGATGCTTAAGATGCATATCATGTCTTAAGAGCAATTTCGACTCCCATGTTTGCTATTGTGGCATTGAATGAGTGCGTGAAATCAACTTGGTTTTATTTTCAGAGTAACTCCTATGAATGTGCAGTTTTTTGTTGTGATTGAGAATAGGAGCATATGATCTTTTAATTAACTTTATCAAAACATTTCTTTGCGAAGTTCCGCAGGAGAAATGTTTTGCCAGAAGTCCTGCTTCCGAGAGTTGAATGCAATAAGGTTGGTATAAGTTCCCTATGTTTTCTTGAGAATTTCCTAATCACATCCGGTTATTCACGTGTAAAACGAAGTGCCAAAATACAAACGCATGCCTACTTCAATCGATTAGTCATTTAGCAGGCAGGGAACATAATTTTCGCATCTCGGTCCCGTCCATCTATCTTGCAAGAAAAATAAAACTATATCCTTCCCTAGCAATAGTCAGTTGTTCATGTGATGTATATTGCAAACAGCAGCCAGTAAAGCATCGCCGTGGTTATTAACAAATCCCATCATTATTAGAATTTTAAATGTTAAAACCCCTCCATCGTCTGACAAAGGGGAAAAGCTCAGATCGGCATTTGAAAACTTGTATTACTACAGTAGTGCACCTTATTAGCTTGAACCCAAGAAAACGGCATCTAATGAGTAAAAGAATCAATCAAATTTAGGCAAACATGTCTCTTCTCTCATTATGAAGAAAGTGCCAGTTTACTACAGCTAATAAAAGAAAAAGAAATAAAGGGCAAATTTATTTGTAGGTTTTAGAAGTTCTTTACGACATGATTGCATGAATGTTTTTCTATATTCGGTTACTAGCCACAAAAAACAGATCACAAAAGTCAGCTGTTTGGCCAATATGAAGAATCACGATATCTGGTTAAGCCATCCCTCCACTTGTTGCCGTCCTGATAATCTGGAATAGTGCTGAGCAAAGAAAAGTAAATGTTATTTACTAAATGGCTCATGAAAAGAAAGTGATAGAGAAAACATAAAAAGTACAACACCCCAAAGGGCTGGTCTTTTAGTGCAATGCATCTTAAGCTTTACATAAGAGCACATAACTGAGTGGGAGGAAAAAAAAAAGATAAGATGCTTTTCAAAGAAAAAATTATTCCAAATTGAAATGCTCCAATCCAACGCAACAAATATAGCTAGCACCCAAAAAATGTTGGCAACCATCTTAAGTGAGCAATCATAATAGTGCTTTTATAAAACTTGCAGATTATGCTACCGTACAGACCAGCGACTCTTGGTGCTCTTCAATAGCATGCATGACACCTCATGTTAGGTTCTACTCACATCAACTTGCAAATTTTAAGCCAGTCAAGTTTCTCAACTATATAGGCTGCAAATTCAATAGAATGAGATTTCAAAGCTGAATGTAAGTTGTTCTACACAGACAAATCATTAAGTGTTTAGGTGTTACACTTAGTTGCTTTTAAACTGCCACAATCAACTCTGTAGCGAACTGGTCACAAGATCTCATTTTAACAACAATAAATGCAACATTCAGGTTTTAGTTCTCAAAAATGTCAGCAATAAACATTTGGTTACAATACCCAATAAAGTTGAATAAGAAAGCAGTGTGAATAGTAGAAAAGGGAATATAAAGATAAGATAGAAATCCTTACATGATCCAATAACAACAAAAATGAAAAATCCAAGCAAGAGGGGTCCAACAGCCAGGTTGTTTCCCTTCTTTGTGCTAGTCTCAGGTACAGCACCTCGCTTAGTTATATTCTTCTCAAACTTCTCAACCTTCCTGACAGCAAGCCTCCTTGAAGTTGTCTATATATGAGATAACAATCACAGAATAATGCGTCAGCTGATTATTGTATATCCACAAACTGATTCATGCAATACTAACCCCTCGGTTTTAGCAAATCAAATTCTAATAACAGAAGGGATTGTGATGCCTATCTCATAATTGCTTCTAATGATACAAAGCTTAATAACAAAACCCCAGCTGCACACCTAACCACCTTTCTACTTCTCTCAAAGGAAAGACAAGAGATTGTGTGCCAACTTTTTTCCTTCAGGGTAAAAGACTCAAAACACCTAGGTATTTCTTTGCATAGTAGCAAAATGAAAAAGGTAAAATGCTGCATTTAGTGAAAGGCCTTACTCCAAATGATTGAAGGAAAATACTAATAACACAAAAACACAAGCTGTGATTCAGCATCAGATTTTAAGTTTCAACAAAAGCAGATACTTTAATATTAAACTATCTTTAACAAATTTAATAATGAAACATACAGTTCTTCCATCTCAAGAGAAAAATAAACGGGCTATCCTTTCCAATGACTTTTCCCATTTTAAATGCAGACTCAGATCAACAAACAGTGTAAGAAGGTCATGTTTCTTTCATCGAACTGGCAATAAGACCAGGTCAGTTTCTGAAACGCCTACAAAATACTCCAACAATTCAAAGGAAAAAAGTAAAATCCTTTCTACGGGAGATACCATAGCAATTAAAACGCTAACAAGCTCTATAAGAAGATAAACGGCATAACTATGCAATTTAGAACACAAGAATTTTTCCGAATTCCAATAATAGTTGACCATTTCCAAAATGTATTATGCCAGACAGACAGATCTCCTTTTCCCAATGCTTAGTTCTCTAGCATTGCTAATGGACGCTATATGATCTACATTGAATTTTCACGAAATCAAAGAAAACAAAAAGAAACAAATAATCAACATGAAATTAGATAGACTAAAGTACCCCCCAAAAAAAAAAAATGCAAAAACTAAAATAAAAAAATTGACATGGAAAATAATTGTGAAAAAGCATCACTTGCAAATCATAAGAACATGTTCAAATAGCAAAAAGAAATAGAGATAAAGAACAAAATTTTACCATTGTTACGGTGAGATCGGCAATCCGGTAAAGCTTCTACCAAAAAATCCAGAGAAATTAGAGGCGATCTAGCTCAGGCGAGGCAGCTGGACACCGATCTCAATGCTATTAATTTTCTCTCTCCGGATTTTTTTTCTCCGATTAATTTTTAATAATTTGAAAATTTCAGCTATTTTACAGTTATTGATATAGAGTAACAATTGAGATTTGAGAGAGTCCATTATAGACGCGTCACTGCCTAGCTTGTGATTGGGACAAACGCGTATGCGTTCCACGTGGCATGAGTTTATTGGATGATGTCGGTGTGCGGTGGCTCGTTTCATCCTTTGCAGTTTGATGACTTCCAAAAATTCATCCCCCATATTTTAATTTATACCTTCATTCTATTTCCCTGCGGAAATAAAAAAAAAAACAGAAAAAGAAGATGATCCATAATAGCAAACCCTGGCCCATAAATTACTCCAACAAGAAAAATTCATGGCCCATTAACTATTAACTATTCACAATGTATTGGGCCCAGCAAAAGACTGCATGCCCAATAATTTGATGCATTTTCTATTCTCGATGACAGTGTTTATAGTATTATTAGGTTTTGTTTACTCGGCTTGATTAAGTATGATACATACATAATTAAATATCATTTAATATTTATTTCAATTAATAAATTTTTTTAATAAATTTTAGGCCCAACATAATTTATTATTGTTTTTGAAAAATGGATAAGGGGGGAATGCCTGATTTGATGCGATTAGAATTACAAAGATCAAATAGGGCCTTTTTTTTAAATCTTATTTCTAATTAAGCCTTGTTCCTAAGAATGAGGAATAATGAGAAAATTGTGACAAACATATTAAAAAGTATAAATGATATAATAGTAAATTTATATATTAGTCTTACCAACCAAATATAAAATTAAAATATTATATCCTAATGACCTTAAAATGTATCAATTTGTTTATATATTACTTCTAATCACATAATTCAAAGCAAACAAGCCCTTAAGATGAACGAATCACATCATTTTGCTTGGGAATTTATTTTATTATTATTATGCACTCTTATTGTATTTTTACTGATATGTTCTTAGAATAGATATATTAGGTATATCATATTAACAATATAATTGTGGATTGGAAATTTTGACAAAAAAGAAAGATATATATATATAATAATAATAATGTCTTATAAGATGATTACGATGATGATGATCATCATAATAATACAGTTAACAAATAACAATGGTTTACTTAAGTCGACAAGAAAAAAAAGAAGTTAACTGAAATTACTTTTCTTGAATTCTGCTTTTATTTTTCGAGTTTTCACTTTTCATCATACAATTACACGGGTAAATCATTTAATCGCCTGCCGACTATCACTTTCTTGCCTTGGTACGGTTCTAAAAATTTGTTTAAACTGTTGCAAACATTTGGAAAAGGCATGTTCAAGGCCTACCTGATATGTCATTATACAAGTACAAAACCAAACAGCCCAATACATGCAAGAAAAATAAAAATATAAATATAGACACACACACACACACACACACACACACGTTTTTCCAAATAATTGATTGCTCGTCAATGTTACCTAGAGCAAATCAAATTTTACAAAACATATTTGCCCATGTTTTGTATGAAACCATAGAACTCATATATATCAAGTTTTGGGGATTTTTTAGAACAGGAAAATAAGTTTACAAAAGGTGGCAGATGTACATGTTCTCTGTTAAGGACAACTACATTTAAGCTTGCTTTTTTCTTTTCTTTTCTTTTTCTTTTAGGACGTAAGAAAGTTATTGATATTTTCTTTCAACAGTGTAACAAAATATACCTTTTCTTTTCTTTTCTTTGTTTTTTTCCCCACGCCGCTATTAGGCCAAAAAAGGGTCAGTTTGTAGTAAAAGAATAAGCATCCGGACTGGGACACCCAAACACCAAATAGTGCATACTATTCTATTCAGACACGGCATTTTCTTTCTTTATGCTGTCATACATATGCAGGCCGCATTTCTTTTTAAGGAGTATTTGCCTGGTGTTTTGCGGCCATCACATTCAATTAATTTTAAAAAAATAAAGCAAGAAAAGAAAAAATTAAGGAATAAGGTTGGCGAGTTCCCACCTTCCATCACGTGGATGAATCGCTATCATACAGGTTTAAGTAAACCCCCCACCCCACCTTTGAATTGTTCCATAAGATCAACTAATTAAAAACTTTATCATTTATTTAATTAAGCAAAGTGATTAAACTAATGATATTTTTTAATGTCTAATCCTCACATTTTCTTCCCTTCCAAAGAGATTTGTCCACTTACTCATTCATCTTACGGTCCAGAAATATAGGCCGTAGCTGTGAACTACTGCCGGCGAGGGAACATTATTTATTTAAAAAATATAACTATTTTTTAAGGGGTGGAAACCGGCTAATTAAGAGTTGTACTTTGAGGATTCAGGATATTTGTAAATAGAGTGAGTATTCATGCATGTTGATGTCAGATTTGAAAGGGTCAGGTAGAATGTCTTAATCTTTGATTAATCTGTAATATATAATTTTTTTTTCTGAGAGTACTTATAAATTAGAAATGACATAAGAGTGTTTAATCGTTTGGTGGGATATGAACACTTTAAGCTAATTACATGGTTAGAAGATGTAATTGAAAAGACATCAGCGGAGCCATATATAGTTAAGGTTTTGTTTGTGTGCACAAAAATCATTTTACTGAGCGTTGGGACAACTACTTGGCAGAGCAGTAGGGATGGATTTAGTTCTTTTGACTTGGGATAAATATGAATAAATGAGGAAGGTTTTAGCTTTTATGGAAGACGCATGAGAAGAAGTATCCAGAATGCCTCGTGATTGCATAAATGCGTTTTCTCGTGATACAAAGAAGATAATGGCTTCCAGCAGCTGCTGATGCCAATTAATGAACGGAACCCCTACAAATTTCACAGTAGTATTACTACTGCATTGACCGTTCTTTCCAAGTCTAGCGTAAAGTTTGCCGATGATATAGGCCAGCTTATGGGCTGAAATATCTGGGGTGTCAGTAAAATTGTGGAAAATTTTAAGGTATTGATGTTTAGAAGGCATAATTATATCCAGCCTTTTTTTTTTTTTAAATAAATTTTCTGAATGAATTAATCCTTCTAATAATTAATGTAATATATCTATGATCTATCCCTTCATTTTATAACCCCAAAGGGCTTGAAGGAGTAACTGAAGTAGATAAGCTACGAGCACTACAGACACTTTCAGAGCGACCCCATTAGGCCACGTGGCGGTAAGATGCTCCTAAAATTTACTCTATCTAAAAATTTCAACACGTAGCACAGAAAAAAAAAAAAAAGAAAGAAAGAAAAAGAAAAGTAAAAAAGAGGCCATTATGGGCTATTATGTAAGGCGGTCAACGTCATTGGTCCAGCCAAAAACTGGTGGGCTGACGTGGGCCGTCGCTATCAAAGCCCAGAACACAACCAAAAAGAAAAAAGAAAAAAAAAAAAAGAGGGAAAAAAAAAGAAGTGGGTGTAGTGATGGCCTAATCACTTCATGACAAGGCATTGGACGAAGCAATCTTATGTATATGCCTCTACTTTGTGGCGTATTCACTAGATTGCCATTGAAACTTTTTGTTCTCCCCGTTATGCCAATATTGCCCCTCAAATGTCAACTTTGTTAAATGGGGTAACCTCAGTTGTGGTGTCTTTTTTTGTGAATTTGTTGGTTTTCTTTCATCTTTTGATTAGTTTAATGAATGGGGTGATGAGGAAGACAAGGCCTACCCCAATCATAGAATAGGTTGGTTGGTTAGAACCATGAAAGTCAATTTGTCACTGGCAAAAGGTTCCAAGTTTTTATTCTTAGGGGGTGGGAACTTGGCATTTCAATGGTAAAAAAAAGTGAATTCATCAATCTCATTCTCTGCCAAGCAAAACTAATTGATCTTTTTTTTCTTTCTTTTTCGCCCCCCCCTTTTTTGTTTTAGGAAAAAACTATTGTAAAAGTTTTCACATCAATGGAAATAAATTATACCGCTTTTATGGACTATATATTGAGAGAATGTCATTGTTTTAGTATAAAATTTTTACTTAATTTTAAGAACTTTATTCTATCTAGAAACTTAGTGCTGTAAGCCTCTAGCTAAACAGCACTTTAGATTCCAAATAAAGGGAGCAAAAGCAAAACATAATAACACCTTGAGGGTACATCATGGGGCCTCAGTTTCCATCTATTTTTGCATTTCTTTTACTTTCTTTTTTCTTATATTCCCCTCCCAAGTTGCCTGTCAAAACCAATTTTTTATTTTTTTCTCCTTCTTTTTTAATCCTATGAAATTTCATCACAAGTAAAGAGCAAACAAATGTCAAAAGGATATTTGGTATGATTGCAAGGGTAGTTAAGACTTTCAACTACAGATGCATACAGAAAAGAACAATAGAGTTAACTTCTTGGCGTGTAGGACTTGTCCAGTGGATGTGAACACCAAGGAAAGTTGGCAAAAGCAGTGATTTTTTTTCCTTGGTGAGTGGAAGTATACCTTTTCTGCCCTCTTTAATAAATTATTATTTCCCATTCCCTGTACTATTAATTTTTTTTTTCCCCATTCCCTGTACTGGTTTATTCCCGCAATAATTAATGTTAAAATAATGTCTAAAAATTTTATCTTTTCTCCGAATTTCTTCTTCTTATTATTTTTTTGTTTTTCTGGGTTGGATGGGGATAGATGGATGGATGAAATGGGATAGAGATAATGGTCCTTTGCCAGCAAACATTTCTACCACCATATTCTCCCTCATCTTGCTTTCACAGATTCTTGTTGCATAGTGTCCATATTAATCGAAGTATTCTTTTTCTTCCTTAGATGCTCTCTCTCTCTCTCTCTCTCTAGTACATAGTGGGAACATTATTTACTGCAGCAATCATTAATCTTTCAAACATATTATTAACGCAGTTGTTGTCTAGAACTCCAATAGTTCGCTCATTTCAGAGTCAAACTCTAAAACCCACAATCCCACTTTGTCTGATTAGTTTGATGTTCAAGAATTTTAGGCTACCACCTTAAAAACATGATTTTTTGCAGCAGATTCTTTGTTGGGAGGTTTCGCTGTTTTTGCTTTAGATATGCTTCAAGGGGTGTTATGATTTGATGCTGTTGTTAAGAGAATCTTTGCTTGGTTAGTTTTGGAGCATTTCTCCAGCTGAGTTTTTGGTTGGTAGCTAACAACATAGAAACCAAAATTCTGTTTTGTATTTGAAAAAAAAGTTGGTATCTTGGGGATTCCTTATTCTTCCTCTGGTGGGGGTGTTTGAGAATTTCTTATCTTCCTCGGTTGTTGGTCTTTGTGCGTAAAGTTTGAAGTAATTTTGGTGGATAAGATAGCATCATTTTCTGCAGTCTCATACTAATCGTTCTCACTGATTTTTGAGGTAGTTGGTTCATTCACTTTCTCAAAAATTACAGATGCGATTTGATGATTGCGGAAACCTAGGTAGCCATTTACTGTAGGCTTGACGGCGGGGTGGGTGTAACATCCAATAAAATAGCAAAAGCTCAGGGGGATAGCTGAATCTGGTACTGTTTGAGGAGTATTTCTTGTTATTCTCTTGGTTAGATGAATTTACTTCATGTAATTGGATTTGGCTTGAAGGTGGGTCATCTTCTTTTGTTGCTCTGTTGCTGGTTTCTATCTCTGATCTCCTTGAATTGGCTCAGTAATGGAGGAATCATGACAACCAAGACTGGTTCGCTTGGTGATGGAGGGCAAATATGGGTGAAATTGTGGGATCAGATTTCAGAGTGTGGTTGTAAGATCCATCATAACTATTCACAGTATATTGGCTCCAGGAAAGGGAGGAAGAACTGGTGGAGGAAGCTTTTGATAGCATGGATAGTAGTTGGGATTATAGCATCTTTGTCAGTCTTTTGGTACATGAGTTCACAAGCTCTGGAGAAGAGGAAAGAGACACTGGCTAGTATGTGTGATGAGAGGGCCAGGATGTTGCAAGATCAGTTTAATGTTAGCATGAACCATATCCAGGCAATGTCTGTTATGATTTCAATCTTTCACCATGGCAAGAACCCCTCTGCTATTGATCAGGTAAAGCTACTGATTATCTAACTATAAATATATTCCTAAAGGAGTTAGTGACGGATGGTTGCTGAAACTAATTGTTTGACCAAATGGCTGTTATGGATTAAATTTTATTGGTTGGTTTATCGAGCTTTCCTTGCCACACTTGTCCATTGGGAGTTGGATCTTTGTTTCTTGTACACTGTGAAGCTACCATCTGTCTGATTATTATGCTATTACTGTCCATAGTTCTTGTAAGTTAGGTGCACTTGTATTTTGGCCATTTTATTGTTGGTCAGTTGAAATGGTCTGTGAGAAATATTGATATACCTTCCTGCATTCAATGAAGTTCCTTGGTATTTAAGTGACAGAGTTAGCATTTTAAACCAAATGTATTCTTAATCTTCTAGTCTCAAGTGCCTTGTAAACATATTGTTTGACTTTGAAAACTTGCAGAGGACTTTCGCAAAGTATACAGAGAAAACATCATTTGAGAGACCTCTTACAAGTGGAGTGGCATATGCAGTGAGGGTGCTCCATACTGAAAGAGAGCAATTTGAGATTCAACAAGGATGGACTATTAAGAGAATGGATAATGTTGAACAAACCCCAGTTCATGAGGACGAATATGATCCAGCAGACCTTGAGCCATCCCCTGTGCAGGAGGAGTACGCCCCTGTCATCTTTGCACAAGATACTGTTGCTCATGTAATTTCTGTTGATGTGCTGTCAGGAAAGGTAAAAGTTCTTACATATTGAGCTCCATTTTGTTCAATATTTGATGGTTTCTCTACTATATAAGCTTTATGAGTGTAAGTTTTCTGGTTAATCCAATCATGTAATGCAGAAGCAGAAAGGTAATATTAAATGATTGGTTGTCATCATATCAACTTTTATAAAGTATTGTTGTGATAACATGTCATATATATATTCTAATATTAGAAGTTGAAGATCCAGGCATGAGAAAGAAGAAATACCTTATGATTTACATTCTTGTGCTAACAGGAAGATCGTGAGAATGTATTGCGTGCAAGGGAATCAGGAAAAGGTGTTCTTACTGCTCCGTTCAGGTTACTCAAAACAAACCGCCTAGGAGTGATACTAACTTTTGCTGTCTACAAAAGAGACATCTCCCCTAATTCAACCCCTACTGAGAGGATCCAGGCGACCGCTGGGTATGCCATCTAATTATGTAGTCTCAAGAAGATCTAGATTTGAATTGTTTGCATTAGAGTGAATAGATGAGGTTGAATAAGAAACGTTTTTGATCTTTCCTCTTTTGCAAACAGGTACCTTGGTGGTATCTTTGATATTGAATCACTTGTAGAGAAACTGCTTCACCAGCTTGCTAGCAAACAAACTATCCTTGTGAATGTGTATGATACTACCAATTCCTCCCATCGTATCAGCATGTATGGTTCAAACGCCTCATCTGATGGGCTAAATCTTGTCAGTGCTCTTAACTTTGGAGATCCATTCAGAAAACATGAGATGCATTGCAGGTGAATAGAACCCCTTGAACCCTCCTCTGAAAATTTTTCTGTAGAGCTGTCTTACCATGCCCCTCTATGTTCTTGAGTACTTATCAGTTGAAGCCATAATTATGAAACTATATGTAATCTAGATAACTGGATAAGTAAGATGATCTGTTCTATGATCACTTGGATTTCGGTGTTTGTCTTTGTTTCTTATTGGTACCAATAGACTACCGGCTTCTGGTACCAATAGACTACCGGCTTCTGCTAGTGGTTCCTTTCTTTTGTTATGTTGAGGGATATCCTATTCATGCAGATTCAAGCAAAAGCCACCATGGCCGTGGGTTGCAATAACTACATCAGTTGGCATCCTTATAATTTCATTGCTTGTTGGGCAAATCATCCATGCTACAGTGAATCGAATAGCCAAAGTTGAGGATGATTATCATAAGATGATGGAGCTCAAGAAACGTGCCGAGGCTGCTGATGTTGCAAAGTCACAGGTGTTTGATCTTTTACTTTGTTAGCTTAAAGCTTCATTTAGTCTTAAGTACAAACATAGTCCAAATGCATCTAATTGAATTTCTTTCTTGATGCAGTTTCTAGCTACCGTCTCCCATGAAATCAGAACCCCAATGAATGGTGTTCTTGGTCCGTGAATAAATTAGATCTATGTTCAATATTTCAGAATCTAATGCCCAGTTCACATCCCAAGTGATCTGATAGTCTCTCTTTCATTTATCTTACCAGGAATGCTGCAAATGCTTATGGATACAGATCTAGATGAAACTCAACAAGATTATGTCAGGACGGCAAGGGAGAGTGGTAAAGCTTTAGTTTCGCTAATAAATGAGGTTTTAGACCAAGCGAAGATTGAATCCGGTAAACTTGAGCTCGAAGCAGTTAGCTTTGATTTGAGGGCAATTCTTGATGATGTTTTATCGCTATTTTCTGGAAAATCGCAAGACAAAAAAGTGGAGGTAGATTATAAGTTTTAACTTCCAATTCTTTGTTCCTTCTTGTTTTCTCAGTGTTCTAACTTGAATCCCATTTATCTTTAATGATTGCGAGAGCAGTTGGCAGTTTATGTCTCTAGTAAAGTCCCTGCAACACTGGTTGGCGATCCTGGAAGATTTCGACAGATTATTACAAATCTTGTGGGCAACTCAATCAAAGTGAGTTTTTTTTCAGGAGTTTTGATGATTTTCCATGTAAATATGGGCTAGATGTCTTTGTTTTGCTTTGTTATATTCTTTAGGTGAATTTGGATAATATTTGTGCCTTCTATGTTTGATTTTTTGGAAGTCAGTCAGCAGACGTAGTGTCTAGATAGAAAAAACAGTTGTGCACAGGTCTATTATGCGAATCTGCTAGCAGAGAAACAAAACAAATGATGTCTAGATGCTTAGATTAGCTTCTGCAAGCAAAACAAATTCATTTTTACATGTCTAGATTATATTTCTGATTGATATCTTTATGTAAGTCAGAGAATTGTCTCTCTTAGTATAGTCTGGTATGTTCATTCATAAGGACGTGATTAAAGCTTTTTCTTTTTGACACGATATAATATAAGAGAAATGTATATTTCCTGTTCTAGTGTTGTGTTTTGATGTTTAATAACTACATATTTGTTTGCAGTTCACTGAGAAAGGACACATATTTGTGACTGTTCATCTTGTTGAAGAAGTGGTGGATATGGAAGTTGAGAGAGACCCGACTAGCTCTTTGAGTGGGTTGCCTATGGTTGATAGAAGGCGTAGCTGGGCAGGATTTAAAATTTTCAATCAAGAGGCATCCACATCGTCTTCATTATCATCCTCACCTGACCAAATAAATATAATTGTATCAGTTGAGGACACAGGTCAAGGGATCCCACTAGAGGCTCAATCCCGTGTATTCAACCCGTTCATGCAAGTTGGCCCCTCCATCACCCGAACGCATGGTGGCACAGGTATTGGTTTAAGCATTAGTAAGTGCTTGGTGCACCTCATGAAAGGTGAAATTGGGTTGGCAAGCTTGCCGCAGATTGGATCCACCTTCACTTTCACAGCGGTTTTCACTAATGGCTGCTCCAATTTCAACGACCAGACCAGTCAGCAAGTGAACAATGATTCCAACTCTATTACATCAGAATTCCAGGGGATGAGAGCTCTGCTTGTGGACCCCAGGCATGTCCGTGCAAAGGTCTCCAAGTATCACATCCAACGACTTGGAATCCACGTCGAAGTAGTTCCTGATTTGAGCCTGGCATTCTCTAGCTTAAGCCCCAGAAGCACAGTTTTAAACATGGTTTTCATTGAAGAAGAAATTTGGGACAAGGATTCAGGCATGTCAACTCTATTATTGAACAATTTAAGAACAGATTGCAGGGCCATTCCTAAAATGTTGCTTCTATCCAATTCTACAAGTTCTACCCGATCTGGTTTTTCAGCTTCTGGCGTTCCCACTCCATTTGTAGTCATGAAACCACTGAGAGCAAGTATGCTTGCTGCATCCCTTCAGCGTGCCATGGGTGTTGGGAGCCGAGGAAACTATCGCAATGGAGAGCTTCACACATTGTCCCTCAGTAATCTCCTTCATGGTAGAAAAATTTTAGTCGTAGATGACAATCCCGTGAACCTCAGGGTTGCTGCTGGTGCTCTGAAAAAATATGGTGCTGATGTGGTCCATGCAGAACGGGGGAAAGACGCCATCTCATTGCTAACTCCGCCGCATCTTTTCGATGCCTGTTTTATGGATATTCAGATGCCGGAAATGGATGGGTAAGCATTACTGCCCATTGATTTTAGCCGAGTCCATCATCACGATCAAGTTTTTAGATCCTTGAAGTTCCATAATTTTGTGGCATGTCGAAGCAGCTTCTTGGCTGCATTGTTAAATCGGTTTTCTGTCGTTATATTACTGCTTTTGTAGTTAGTTGCTGTTCGGTGTTTTTATTATCCATAACAGTAGAAAATTCCTGCAGGTTTGAAGCTACAAAGAGAATTAGGGACATTGAATCTAGCATCAGTAGTGGTATCCAGTGTGGAGATCTCTCTGTGGAGACTTATGGAAATGTGGCAAACTGGCATGTGCCCATTTTGGCCATGACTGCTGATGTCATCCAGGCAACAAGTGAAGAATGCTTGAAATCTGGAATGAATGGTTATGTCTCGAAACCATTTGAGGCTGAGCAACTGTATAGGGAAGTTTCACGTTTTTTCCAAACAGTATCAGATGAGAATCACTAGCAAGAACTTTCTAGTGGAGGCTCATGATGATGCAGCAAGCGAGAGGCCTGTTCTTGTGGCACCCACAGAGTCTTTAAATTGGTTGTGCATATTTCCGAATTGTGAGTATGCCACTAAGCCTATGATCTTTTGATTTCTGTTAGAACTCTTCCCTTACGATCAATGTCTCTGCGTAGTTGGTACTTCTGCAGGAAGCCATTTTTCTTCAGTTAAAAGAGAGTGTATATATAAAAGTCAAAGATTCTTTCTGGAGATTTCATTGTGGACTGGACAATCAATCTGTTTTCTTGCCAAGAGTCTGCAGTAGGATTTGATGGGCTGAATCCAATCGAGTATAGCTTAGTTTCCAAGTGTCTGCAGCGGGAAACGATTTTTTACCAGTGAAGTCCTACAGGCTTGGAGTTTCATTTGTACAATAGTAATTAGATTAGTTGAACACAATGTAGAATGTAGAGAATGTATTGTTGTATATGTTTTTGGAGATTGAATAAGAAGAGTTGATGAGGGTAGCCAATTTACTACTGATTGGAGCAGGGATTTTATGATCTGCCCGAATGTTTGGTTGTGTAATGAAATATAGTGAATGAAAGAGGTGTAATCTTGTACAAGAGCCAAGTTGGTTTGTGTCTTTTTTTGTCTTTACTCTTTTTCTGGGTGCATTTGCTGCTACTTGAGGCTCTGGTGTGATTAGTACAGTACTACAGTGTATGATAAATAAAAAGTAAAAACAGGAATTGCCTTATTGCACTGACAGATGTATTATATAATTGAGGTGATAATGGTTGTACTCTATTTTGTTGCATTCATTACAAGGATATTGTGTACTTCCATACGCAACAAGGCGACATGCCATTATAGCAATATACATATTCAAACACACATAAGTAACTATAAATCTGTTAGCAACTAGGACTCACTTTGCCGTACACTGACCATAATTTGTGCAAGGCTGCAGCGGGCAGCGATCTGTTCCCAAAATGGATGGCCTTTGATAAGTAATTTCTTTAAGACCATGCAGACAGCTGGTCGTCGATATGTCCGAGTGGTTAAGGAGACAGACTTGAAATCTGTTGGGCTCCGCCCGCGCAGGTTCGAACCCTGCTGTCGACGTGTGCTCTTTTCTCTCCCCCCCTCTCTCTCTTTTTTTTTTTTTTTTAAAAGGAGAAAAAAAAATGAAAATCCGATATTTATTGCAAATCCGACATTTTTTTTAAAAAGCAATTTCCTTCTTTAATGTGAGTAAATAATATTTACTGCGAATAAAGATTGCCATTAATGTAGAATTCACAACACTTTTTAGATCTTAAAAAAATGCAAAACCTATTTAAAGAAAAGAAATGAGTAAAATCCCAAAAGCCAAAGGAAGTGGGGGGAAAAGAAAAATTAAATAGGAAAAAGCATTCCAACCTAAAAACAAGATTAAGCGTTCGAAAGACGCCACCATCGTTCTGACAAATTTACCCCCAACCATATCTTAAAACTCTCGCCCTTCGTCCTTCCTTCCCCAGCAGCACGCTGCGAATACGAAGGAGCAACCCGTCCGCCAGCGGGGCAGGAGAGTTAAAAAGAATCAGACGGCGGCAATGGATCCAGATGCGGTGGCCAAGGCTTTCGTGGAGCATTACTATTCGACGTTCGACACGAACCGTCCCGCTCTTGCTAATCTGTACCAGGACTCTTCAATGCTGACTTTTGAGGGCCAGAAATTCCAGGGCGCGCAAAGTATTACTGCAAAGCTCACCAGTTTACCATTTCAGCAATGCCAGCATCAGATCACCACCGTCGATTGCCAGCCCTCGGGACCTGTTGGTGGAATGCTTGTTTTTGTTTCTGGCAATCTTCAGCTTGCCGGCGAGCAGCACGCTCTCAAGTTCAGCCAGGCAAGTTTTTATTTTCACAACTGTTCTTAAATTATTTTTGGGTTGCAATGTTGCTCAATTGATTGAGAAGCTATTGTTGCATCTAAACGGTACTAGTGGAATCTTCTTTTTAAGAATGTTGAATCAAGACATAATTTTTGAAAATTGCTGATCCTCCCATGCTTTGCATGCTTTATGTGTAGCTGACTGTGTCATAGATTATCGCAGTTCGTAGTTGGAAATCTTCAAAGAATTGTACATATGTGAATATTTGATAGACAGTTTCCTGTTAGCATTTCGATCTACGGTTATATGAAGCAGCCTTCACATTGCTTGCAGTTTAATGGATTATTGGAATTGAGAGCATTTCGATAGATTTCAATTGCACTGGTTTAAAATTTATTGTTTGTAAAAGCAGCTGAAAGTTGTATTGCTTATCACGTATATGAACTTGTTAAGTTTGTTACTTGTCTTTCTGATATACATAATGGATGCATCTTTCGCTTGCTTACAGATGTTCCATCTGATGCCAACGCCTCAGGGCAGCTTCTATGTCTTGAATGACATCTTCCGATTGAACTATGCATAAGCATATGCATATCCGTTCATCAGAGATAATCTGGAATTTGTTGTCTGAGCGGTTTGAACGCAAATGTATTTTTCGTTTTTGGTCTTTAAGGCTCCTCTTGAAATGAAATGAATACCAAGGGTTCTTTCCTTTTTTCCGATTGGACAAATTTTGTACCTCTTGTACCTTTGCTGCTTTACTACATGACTATGTTCCAGAGTTACTTTTCTGGTTATATCAACTCACCAGAATTTCAATTTGCACTTTATTCTTGGTTGAAATTACTGTAGGCATGCATGCCTCATTGCCTCTGATAAATTTAGTATCACATAATGTACAATTCAATTCGTGTACGCAGTATAGTAAGTTCAACACCGCTTACTAATAACCCTTCTTCCCACCTTCCAGCAGTTGATTATCTGGAAATATTAAAATGATTGGTAAAAGAATTAAAGCTCGAACACGGACTTCAATCTCTCTTCCTTGTTCTAACCACCAGGTGCAAATTTAGTCTAATCCTCATCGCTGGTGTCAAAGCCAGGCAATTCCAAGTGGGGGATCTCTGGAATTTTTAGCCCGGGAAGAGAGGTTGGTTCAATAACCTGCTTCTGCCTCTCGGATGCTTGTTTCATCACATCTTGAACATTATTAACTTCAGGACGGTTTTTGAAAAATCCTTTGATTAATCCACCAACGGATCTGAGAGGATTGCTCAATCCGTCTTTGATTTTCAGAATGAGAGAGACCTCGGAAAGTTGCCAGGCCAGTGTGAGTACAATCAGAGCCGTGAGAAGGCAGTGAGTGATCACATTCTGCCTCTTCAAATTCTTCAGCTCTTTGATTATCTCTTCATTACTGCTACTAGCTACTTCATTTGGGGTAGTGGTGTTTTCATCAACTTCTGAAGACAATAATGCATCCTCTACATGAGCGTCCTGTTTGGATTCTTCAGTATCATTGTTGTCTTCTTCCGATGACTCTATCTGGCAGTAAGCAAGAATGTAAAATTGTAGAAATTTCCGTCAAAATTTTCTTAATTTTCTCTTACTGTGCGGGCGTTTCACCCTTAAAATAACATTTGCATTATGCGTGTGCAGTGTGTTATATAAATATATTATCTCATCATATACGAGAATACAAATCAATGTCGAATCCGAATATATAGCTGATTATTGTGCATCTGAATGATATGGTACCTGAGACAGCAGTTTTGAGAGAAGCTGCCGCTGGTGGCTGCGGCGGCCCCCGCTCTTTTCATTATCCTCTTGCTTATCTACCGCCACGAAGCTTTCATTCGATGGCGATGATTTGGCGTTTATTTCTTCCTCATCCATTAGTTTTCTTATGGCTTTCTGTATTTTCTCCACATCTTTTTCTGATGCCATCACTCCCTCCCTCTCTCTCTCTCTCTCTCTCTCTCTGCTTCTATCAGTATGCAGAAGAAGACGTGGTGACATATCCAAGTTGGATGCCCAACAAACAATCAAGAGAGACGGGGCAGCTGACACGTCATATCATCATGATCATATACTACTACGACCTTTAATTTTAAAGATTCTTTTTGTGTGTGTGTGTGTGTGTGTTTTGCAAAACGATTTTTAGATATTTATTCCATCATCTATCTAAACTAGAATTGCTCCAATTGACGCTAGGTTGGGATGGCTAGTCGAGTTGATAGCTGCAATAAATTCTTGGATTTGGAGGGGCCGTCTGTATCGCCATCACTTTCATTTCCTTTGGAAAGAATCTTTTACTTTAGAAAATAATAGAATTGCATTATAAACAAAATTATTAATTAAAAATTATGATAGGTATTCCTAAATATTTAGTTTTTTGCGTATTTTTGTACCTTTATAAATGTATAGTAGAGGTAATCAAATAATGCATGCACTGCCTTGCACATGACAATATCATAATTGTCTGCATTCATTTTCCGAAAGACATTTACTGGATACTTGTAATAGTGCAAGCAGCAAGGACAATCGAAGCTCGCCGAAATTTTGCTGATAATCGAATAGAAGAATTTGGCAATGCTCTGATATGTTAATGTTGAATTCTAAACAACACTCTGCTGATCCATCAGTTAACAAATTAAAATACCATTGTTCAGTAAGAATCTCCAGCTACTGCTCATAGCACATTTACAATGAAAACTATATTCACGAGTTAATATGATCAACATAACTACTACTGTTTTTTCTATACAGCTCTGAAGCTCGAAGACAGCAATTACACAAGAAAGCGAACTTCTGAATGGCCAGAAACTGCAACTACGTCAACTGGTAAATCTCATCATTTTCCATTTGGGATATGTCACGACTAGAGGATGCTGTATCAGAGTCGGCACTTTCAAGCTCAGCCTGCCAGAATTATAAGATCAATATAAGCAGATTAAGAAGATATAAGGCATGAAATCTGATTCCCTTGAAGCTGCAGCTAATTACCTTAGCTTGACTATATTTTTCAAGAATGCGATGATATTGCTGTCGTGCCTCAGGAGATTCGACCATAGACAGCACCCTAGTGACAGCTTCATCAATAGCCGCATCAACTTTCTGCTTGCGAAACACCTTAAGGATGTCTTCATCCTCACTATTATCAATAGATTCCAACTCAGGTCGAAATCCTCGTAAACCAACTCCTCGTCGGCGCCACCTTAATATAACCTTCTCAAGTACACCAACTGCCCAGCAAACCTTATAATTCTTCCTAACTTGATAGCCCCTCACATGAGCCTGCAATGACAATAACAAGAATGAGTCTCATCATCTAGCTTCAATCCAGAAGCCAAATAGAATTTCTATTGAGAAAAATAATGTCTTGGGATACCAACAATTTCAAGGTGTTTTATCAGTTATAGTCATATAAAACACACATTCTACAAAAAAATTGCACATACACCCACCCACCAATGTAAGTTATATCTAGAAGATCTGTAGTTCTAAGTTATTACATAAAATCATTTTTTCTCCTAATTTTTGCCTATTAAATTTATTTGCTCAATTTAGGTTGATCGTCTTTTACCTTTAGATTCTTTATGATAACAATTATCTGAACCCTTAAAAAATCCATCTAAAACTGCTCATTCTCTCAGATTCATCAACACATCAATAATTCTTGTTGCTACAGTCCTTATCCAAAATAAGTAGACAGAGGAGGCACTATTTATGAGAAACGAACAAGGGTACGACAGAAAATGGTGCCAGTTAATCAATGACACTATAATTACCAAGTTTTCTTCAATCAGACCAAAGCTGAATGACTAACCATTGTGTGTGATGGTAATAAATATCTTCTGACCCGGGAAGAAGTTACGCACCTGTATCTTCACAACTTTTTGGCGCAATGCAAGGAACTCCTTCCTACCCTTCCAGCCTCTGTATTTCTTTTGAATAGATAAAGCAGCTGAGTGGTAGTCACGTGAATTTCGGAATGCTAACTTTGATGCAGCTGAAAGTCCTGGAATGTCATTTGCTAATATATATTCATCCCCACTGGCACCAGCAATGGCTGCAACTTCTCTCTGCTGCCTCTTCTGGAATGAATGAGCACGAAATGCAGATTGTATACGTGCAGCGGCCTGAGCAGCATTCCGAACCGCAGCTAGAGTATGCTTAAGAGAAACCTGATCCTCATTTATTGAGGAACTTTCCTTTGATAAACTATTTACTGTTCTTTCTGCTTCCACAGCAGCAGATCCTTTGGATAGCTCACTTTCCTCCAGTGTGAGGGATGAAAGGTGACTAGTTAGTGCAACTTCTGAAAGATAACCTGCAAGTCCCCTGTGGCCACAGGTAGCAGCAATTGATGCTGGTGTTTTACCAGTGGGGTCCTGTGAATTGGGATCTGTAACTGCTCCAGCTGATGCACCAGATGCTATGAGAGCTGCAACCATCTTTTCCCTGTCACAAATATGGCAACTGAAGTTATTTTTTTCCTAATATTTTAAAAGGTGCTTGAGGCAGGCCACTCAAAAAATGCTTGTGGGTGGTGGTGGTTGTCTTTGGGCATATGCCTGGAGTTTGTGATGTATGCTTCGGCACTTGGGTCGTATGCCTTTTACACACCAAAGCACTTCGAGTTGCAGGGCGTATGCACTGAAGGAATTTCATGGTTTTGGATTGAACATAATCATGCATGCCCACAACTGACACTCTCCCTTCTCTTCCTAGACCATCAATGTGTAGCATACAACCATATGAAAATTTATTGGCAAACAGCAGTTCCTAAGGATTAGAGAAAACATGCTCCCAGGAATTAGAGACGAAATCACAAACAAGGGTACCACTGGACATAAACGTCCTTGTTACCCTTAGCATCTTGGAGTCTTCTAGAGGCTGTATGCCAAACAATTTTAATCAATATATTAAATATTCGTTTATTTTCTCGTAGTAGTCCAGAGTGGTTAAGAAGGTTTACAAAACTCAGAAGTCTGGTTTAGCGAGAAGGAATATAAATCTTTCCCCTACATTTTATCAGCGTAGATTTCATGTCAGCTTCTTTCTGAGTTTCATCAGCCACCTCGTTAATGTCATTCCATCTGGGTCTTCTTTAGGCATCTGTTTTACCATTTCAGTCAAAATGTTCATTGCCTTGTTATTGCTCTTCTTGTATCCAAAAAAAATTACAGAAAAAGTGAAAAAGAACTGAAGCCGAAGTTAGTTTGGCCGACTAGATAAGCTGATTACTAGTCATCTAGTGGGAACAGGTTAATGCTACAGATAGAACTTGCAACACTGAGCTTAATGTCTTGTACGTGAAATTTTTTGAAGAAGATCAAGGGCATAGCATAATCAATTGCTCAAACTAGTATATAAATTACTTGTTAAAAGTCTTTCAACTAGAATAACCCAGCATCACATCAAAAAATACCCAAGAAAATAGAATAGTCGAAATAAAATTTTTGGAAAACAAAATAAACATACCTCCCAAATCGTGCAGCCCAATGAAGTGCAGTCCATCCATTAATGTCGCGGAAGTTAATGCTTACTCCAGAATTCAGAATTGGTTGTAATGCCCATTCAAATCCCAATCCAGCAACCATGTGTATGATGCCTTGTTCTTTCTTTGATAAAGAGCAGCCTTTCTGGTCATTCTTTTGTACTTTAGATGAAAGCCACACTTCCAACTTGTCCTTCAGAAGTTCTTGCAGAAGCCAATCAAGAGTGCTTGATGATGTTGAAGTACCAACTAAAAGTGCATCAATGATTTGGCTCCATGAGTCTTCCGCCATTCTAGATTTGCCCAATAAATCAATTCTTGATTCAGAGATGTCTCCTTTTGGCAGCACTTCAGAAAGTAGCATTTGCACAAATCTGACAAGCAGCAATAGTTCTTCTGAACTCCTACTAGGCTCTGCTTCAGGGGGATTACTTTGTGCACAAACATTAGGCTTAGCACGATATTCGAACTCCCTGACTTCACTGCAAGACTCCCTATTCCCAGATGTGATGCAAATACTGACTTTTCCCCGCAAGTGAGGTGGGGCATGGCAGCGGAGGACACCTTCCTGAATAATCTGAACTGGAACTTCAGTGTCACCAATCATACAAGCCCATGCACACTCCGATGGATCAGAGAGGAAAGACCCAATGATGACGATCTGCAAGTAGACTTTAAAACTTAAATTGCAACCTTCAAAAGTTGATAAACTGAAGAAACTCCAGAAATAAATCTAATGATGAAATTGTTTAATAAGCAAAACCACACATGATCTACGGCAAAGCCAAGGACGCACACCATGGTGTTGTATCTATATAGCATAAGCACTGAAAGCCACACTTATCCCATCTAATAATGTACTGTTTTAAGAGATGAAGAAGCATGAGGAAAAAAGTACATCCAAAAAGAGAACAAAAAGAAGTTGCCTACTAAAGACAAAATAGTATAAGCCAAGACATTTATCCTGTAAAGTAATCATTTTCTTAGGATAATGTGAACACTTTATTCTCATCCCTGCTACAGATGCCTGCCATGTTGAAGTACCAAGTACCCTCCCGCAAGTATGTGATATGACCAGCAAAAGTTATTGGTAGCTTGTTTTGCTGAGTGAAATGCAAATTACACTAATACACTTAACAACTCACCTAAGAATACGTGCGAATTTAAAACCCAAAATTTTCAATCCCAAACAGGGAAGGGAAGATCATACATAAAATATAATGCAATAGGCTGATTTTCGTGACATATACCTTTGACCCCTCGGAGGTGTAACACCACTCTGGAGATATCTCACGGATGGTAAACTTCTGCTTTTGGGAAATGGTCAAACTTATATTGTTTTCAAGAGAAATTCCCAATCCATCTTGCTCAAACAATGATGAATAGCTGTCTGAAGTGGTCCCATAGGCATGTGGTACCGGAGAATATGCACGGTATGTTGGAGTCTCTACATCTTGGAGGATCAAAGAAGCAGGCAGAGTAAGATTGTTGTCAAAGTTCTTGCAAAATCGAAGATTCAAAGAAATGTAAATAAAGAGTATTCTTTGGAGAATCTTACAAACATCCCGTCCGCCAAACTGTGCTTGCAACTCAACACTTGGCAAATTCTTGGAGCTATCTAGCATCTCTCTCCAAATATCAACTTCGACCTCTGCGAGTTGATGCTGTTCTTGAACTCCATAATCTGAAAATCATGCTCTATTAGCCGCCCTTGCAGCCCTCTTCGTTTCACTCATAATCCTATTAATGCGGAGACTTATTTGAATTGGAAAAAAAAGAAAGAACTGATAAATGGTAAATACCTGATTGTTGTGAAAGAAGATTGCTTGGACCATTTGGTGTCTGACCAGACAATTCGTATTCATGTAGCACAACTTCTAACCCGTTTGACTCCTCATTCTCAATGTAGAATGTATTAATGTCTTTTAACTCATCATCATTTAAACTCAATTGCTGCTCAATTCTTCGCAATGCCTGACTTAAATCCGGTATTGATGAACTACTGTTCTCATCTGTTCTCTCTTTAATATCAATCCCATGATTGTTGATGACTTGACTAGAGCTAATCTCCACGGAGCTGGGACTTGATTCATTATGATACAATTCATAAGATTCACCAATGGCAAAAGAAGAGTCTGGCAGGTGAGTTGCAAGAGAGTTAGGACTAGGACTGAAAGAAGAAGATAATGTTGAAAACTGAGATGTTGATCCAGCATTCTGCCTTCCCTATAATCCACAAATAAATTGAATAAGTCTCTAAAAAGATGAGATGAACTCATGAAGTCATGGAATAATACACAAACAGACAAAGCCTGTACATAGAGAATTGTTTTCATCAGCAGATGCTGATAATGGTGAAAGTTTAGCTTGGTCCAGAAGTACTTTAGGCAGAAATCCACTTGTCTGAAAAATTAATATAGTACAATTTTTTTTCAAAATGAATGACAAGAAATCTTGTTCCATCAGGGAAGTAATTGCCATCTCTAGCCAGAGACATATCTGATGAGAATGAACGGACACATATACAAAATGGGCAGTCAAAGTGATGGTCATTTGAATGATGGAAAATTACGGTAACAACCTCATGTAACTGTAGTTAATAAATCTGCTTTGCCCATGATTATGCTCAAGAAGACTTACCTCACCAATATCTCTGTAGTGAACAAGAACAATATGCTCGTATGCCCTGGTACAACAAACAAATTATTTAAAATAAAATAATATATATATATATATATATAGAGAGAGAGAGAGAGAGAGAGATTTAATACACAGAAATAATAGTGAAAAACAAATCTAGGCCATAACTCAGGACTGGAAGTTATATGAGCTGCAATCATAAGTAATAATCTCCTGTTTTTAAGCACTACAAATCTAATGATACAGGCATCATGTGAACTTCAACATTACCACTGTAGAGTTTATCTCAATTACTGCCCTGACCAAGAGCTAAATGGAGCAAATACTGAGGTCAAATAAATGTGGAAACTTACTGATCCAACATCCAGTAGCTGCGTCTTTGAAAGTTAGGGTTCTCCTCTCCATGGGCATAATAACAGTTTACGGCTTCAACATTTCCAACCTAGTAATATGAAGGTTGTCAGCAAACAAGTTCACATCAATGCACCCTATTTTAGGAAACTCCATTTGTTAATCAGGCCTTGCATGCTGGCAGCTGTCATTTCAAACAACAAACTTTTGCATGTCGGACTTCACACATCAGCCAATACACCTTGTCCCTTAGTTACAGTTTACACGGTTGTTTTATAGTTTAAATTGCAACAGTAAAAAACACATTACATATGTTTAAATTCAAGTCATTTGTTGAAACTGATTGCCTTATAGCTCTTGCTAACTACTGATGGTATTTCTAAACATTTAATTTTTATAAAAATTGTTACTTGAAGATGGACCAGTAATACTAAAGCCAAAACTTACTTTTTCAAAAGTTAGATGATTCAGATAAATTCTTAATAAATCTCATAAAGTAGAAATTATTTCAAGAGGAGGCCTTTCACCCAATGGTGGTAGAAAAAGAAAAAGAAGAGCAAGAAGCAGAAACCAAATGGAAAAATCTAACCGAGCACCAAAATGAGAATATCACTAACGACCTTAAGACGTTCATGTGCTTCAGCAATGGTTCTCTGATCCCTCCTTCTACGCCATTTATGACCATCTTTGCGGAAAAATTTTAGCACTCGCTTGTTGAACAGATATAAAGATCCACCTGTCAAGCAATGATTTGATGAGATGGAACCAAAATTGATATTCATGACAGCCTTGAACATGGGAGACCTCAACAAATGAAAGAAAAGGATATACATATATTACCAGCTGGTTTTTGAGGGATTTGGTGGGTGAGCTGGTGCTCCTCATAATTCTGCAATATGAAAAATACTTCAACTGGCTTTAGCCACCGAGTTTGAGCTTCCCGAGCCAGATGATTGATGTCATATCCTGAAATTCAGAAAAATTTGCATGTGTGTGACTTAGCTGAACCAGTTGCCCTTGAGAGGACACAACATCATAGAGTAATTGAGGTTCCCCCTTTACATTGAGGAACCTAAGAGAAGACATTTTCTGTTGTTTGGTTTTTGAGAAAAGGCCGAAGAAATAGTTGTACATATATGATTAACCGGCATCCCAGCTCACTTTTCAAGTTAATTTCAGTATTTTCATGATTCTCAACTGCATTTAGAACTTTTATACAAACTGATGCTTATGCTGGAAAGAAAAATTTGATGGAAACCAATTTTCCTCAAGTATGATCTTTCTTTTCACTTTTCGTCTACTAAATCATAGACCCAAAAAGTGCATAAACTTCTAAAAGACCAAGATTAAGCTAGCAAGACATAGTGATGCCTTTTTTGGGGAATCTTACACCATTAAATCTGGAACGAGACAAAAAAGCATCCTGCAGCCGTACTACCTAATAAAGTCTTATCTTTTGGATATTCAGCAGCTGCAAAATCTTATGAACTCTTTCAAACTTAATACATATATTTCATTACGTCAATACATAAACTTCATTAGAACTTTCACATGATGATTTGTTATTTATGTCATAAATCAAGTCTCCAGTTATTCTAACACCGAAATCACAACAGAAAGTCATAAAAACTGAAAGCATAGAGAATTTGGGCGAGCCTACGACTAACTACTAAAATTCAGTGGACCTTCAGCAAAAGATAATATTCTTTGAGATCGTTAATCCATAAAATGCAAGAAACTCACTTAATTCAACAGAGACAGGAAACCTTACTCAAAAGCACGATTGAAATAATGAAATAACACCTGAATTACAACTCTTTTTCGCCAAATCAAATAAGAAAAATCCGAAGAAAAGGATGAAACATGTCACCTGATTGCATCGTACTGGCGGAGTACTCAGCAAATAACTCTTAACCGCACGAACTGTATGGAGGACACCTCACCGGCGCGCATTTAAGCACATTTCACAGAGTAAAGAGTATGATGACTTCGAATTCGGACAGTCGCCAGGGAGGAGAGATCTTACAACGTCGGGTGATCAAGACTCGAGAGGGGGAGAGAGTAAATTTTGACTTGTGGAAAATGAGCTGCAAAAAGCATAAAAAATTAAAAAGCGTAGACGCAGTACACCGAGCCCCCACAGACAAGAAAAACCCAAAAACAAAGAAAGAAAGAAAGAAAGAAAGAATATATTATATATTATATCTAAGACTAATTTACTTGGAGTGACATGATTATTAATGATATACAAATAAATTAATATATTTTAAGTTTATTAAGATAAAGTAATATAATTTTATATTTAATTAATAAAATTAATTAAAAATTAAATTAAAATAAAATATATAATTTTACGAATATAATATTTATTTTTGTATTATAATATATCTTTTTATACACTAATAAAGAGTAATTTGATCTTTTTAAATCTTATCCAATTCAAGAAAAATGTATTAGACTTCTCATTCTTTATTCATATTTCAACTTAATACAAAGTCAATGATTTATCATGCTCCTATATTAAAATAAATAAATAATAAATTAAGAGTAATTATACATCTATGAAGTATAACTAAAGCAAATAAGTCTTTAATGAAAATTAGAGAAATTAATTATTTGATGGTATTGTACTAACTACTATTGACGAGGTAAAACATACTGGGCTGGAAGGGTTCATAGTCATACCATTTATGGTTGACTGAAATTTAATTTGCTAGGCTAATCAGCCTAGCCTCAGTAGACCGCCATTTCACGAGCGCATTCCACGTGTAATCTCATGACCTTCGTTTTTCCCTTGGGAGGTAAAGCTTAAATAACTTTTAATGAGTATGATTTGAGAATAAATTAATATTTCAACTCGAGTCTTTTTATGTTTTAATTAATAAAAAATAGTAGCATAAATTTGAATGAAAAATGGTGATTTCAGTTTATTGTATAAAATGTCCTCGAATTATTATGATAATAATTATAAACATTTTACATGTAGAAATACAAGAAATAAAAACTCACGTGTTGCTTAAAATAATACAATTTGATAAGGACAAAGTATTCCACCTACCCACTTTTTTAGCTTATCCACCACATGCCCTCTTTACTAGCCTACGTTACTTATAATTCTTTGAACTTTGTAGGCAGTTGTGTCCTCTTCCTCGTCAAACCTTTCTCCGAAGCTAAACTTATGCCTTGAGGTATGGAATTATTTTTTAACTTATTTACAATGAGTTCAACGTTCTTTTATATCTTGTATTTTTTTTAATATTACAAGAATTTCAATTTATAATATCGATGCATTTAATTTTATCTTATAACGAACAAGCTGAATGCTTCGAAATAGTTTATAAAGACCAAACTTGTTGTTACCAGCAATTTTTTTTTTATATATAATTAGAATTTTCATATATGATAATAAATTTAAATTTAAATTTCATTACATTGCATTATGTAGAAAAACTATGGTTATGTTCCTTTTCCCTAAATTTCTAAACACTTTTACATTAAACATAACATGTTATAAGGTGCGACTCTACGTCAACTTTTCTATTATCGTTGAGAACCAAATTGAAAACTTGGTATTTGGACCATAGATATAAAATTACAGCAACCTAATGTGGACGAGTGGCTTTCGTGGGGTTGTCGCTGTTGAAAGAGAAACTTATCATGAACCCAGATAATGGCATGATTTTTATCCTCGTTTCTTTTTTTATTTTTCCTTTCAGGATAATTATGGTGTATCCCCAGCAAATGCAAATATGCCAATTTTGAACTAACTGCAGATGGCACATGGCAGCATATAATCGCCCTAATGAGGCCCAAAACTTTTTAGATTTTTTAATAGTCTTGGGACTCTGTGGATCCGTTAACGCTGCCCCACATACTCCAATTTCAAAGTAATCCTGCTAGCGCCGCAAGCCCACTTCTGAAAGTTACTTAAGGGCCAGGGGTTTAGTCGTTGAGGCCCACACGGCTTTTATCATCACGGAAAACTAGGGGTGTTCAAATCCAATCCAATAAAAAAAAAAACCGACGAACCGATCCAAAAAATCGAAAACCGATCAAAATCGAACTTTTTTGGATTGAATTGGATTTATTTTCTTAAAACCGATTGGATTGGATCGATTTTCGGTTTTAATCTAAAGAACCGATCCAATCCAAACCGAACCAAAATTATATACTAATAATATAAAAAATATATATCTTAATTGTAAAATACATAAATAAATTAAAATAAACTAAATTTAGGACTTTTTCACTTTCAAAAATCAAATATATAGGGATAATTATTGCGGACTTATAACTTTATAGTTGTGTGTTCTTACATAATAAAACTTAATTCCACAAGATTAGTGTGATATGATAGCTAAATAAAATTTACAAATTGATTGATTAAATTAGTTTACTTATCAATAGTAATTTGTCAAATATTTCAATTAAATATTTAAATTGAAAAATCGATTAACCGATCCAATCCAAACCGATTTAAAATGGATTGGATTGGATCGGATTTACAATAAAAGTCAAACCGATCCAATATACATTATATAGTTTGGATCGGTTGACTTTTGTCCCAAAACCGATCCAAACCGAACCGCGAACACCCCTACGGAAAACGCAGAAATCATACTCAACTAGACTTGGAAGTCTGGTAAGAAACAAAGGAAAAAGGGTTTAAAAATTTAGATTGAGGAAAACGTTTTCCTCAAGGTTTCTTATCCTAAAACCTAAAATCCCCAAATAGCATAAGAAATTAGTGGGCAACAGGCAACATAATTGAGTGTGTGAGGAAAGCAGGAAACAAGACGGGCCATGCCCTAGTTTTAGCGTGGCAGCAGGAAAATTAAGAGAATTTTAAGAAGCCGAATGTTTCCAGATATTGCCGTGTTTGTTTTGTCAGTATTGCTTTACATTCATTGAATCTCATCTAAATTAATTTCATGTGGTGAAAATACGTACACCGGTTTTTTATCCTATGAAAAGAAATATTGTACCAGGGAAGGATGAGACATCAATTAACCAAATGGAATAAAAGATATATATAATGTGATTTCAAAATAAAAAAATTAATATTATGTAGTGTTTAATTTGATTGAATGATACCACAATGAAAAAGAAAAAAAGATATGAGGGATATCATAATATTATATTATGCAATGAAGGAAGACTAACCAACTAGCGTACGACTGGGGTATCAGTATCACGTGCATGAAGTGAAGGGGTGAAGGGTACAAGTTCAACTTCACAAAAAGCCAAAAGGAATCATATATGGTTGGAGAGTATCCAAGTAACTTGATCCACTCCCTCCCGCCCCACCATCTAGCCAGCTCCCATTAATCTCCTTTTTCCCCTTTTTCTAATTTTCTCAGTCTCAATTTGATCTCCTTCCGAAAATCTCACTCTTATTGTTATATAATCTCCGGGCCCCCCGTCCTCTTAATTAATCGCAGTTCGCACATTACATAATTGAAGATGGCAGATTGGGGGCCGGTGTTTGTGAGTGTGATACTCTTCGTTTTGCTGTCCCCAGGGCTGCTTTTCCAGCTGCCGGGCCACCGCCGTTGGGTGGAATTCGGGAATTTCCAGACGAGTGGCGCTGCCGTAATGGTTCACGCCTTGTTTTTCTTTGCTCTCATTTGTGTTTTCCTGCTGGCAATTAAAGTTCATTTGTATCTCGAGTAAATGCATAACATTAACAGCAGAAGAAGCCTTTTTTAGGCAATTAATGTGCCAATTTTTATTTTTATTTTACGTATGTCTTTGTTTCTAGTGCAATGAGTTTCGTTGTATACTGTTTATTTTGTATCAGCCAATTAAGTTTGATTTAATTTGTTCCAGTTATGTCCTAATGGCTAATGGGCCAGCGAAGCAACTTAACCTAAAAACTCAACTTAGAAGGTGGGGGATTTTGAACATCTTAGAAGATTGTCTTAATTCAAATTATTATATTCAACAACGACGGCACAGAGCAGCAGCACTTTCCTATAAAATCTCCAATCTCTGATAATTATTACACACTAAGAATTAGGAATTAAAATGAAATCATCTTGTGCATTGTTTCCTGTAAATATACACAGATTGATACCACGGACACTTGACAAATGGTAGTTCAAATTGATTGGTTTGACCAGTCGAAGCCTGCAAATAATTGGACTTTAGGGACAAGTCCAGAATGATTGAGAATAATTATTCATAATTATCTTTTTCCAATTGGGAAGAAAAATATTAATGCCCATGAAATTAGTTCGTGTTGATAAAACTTGCACTCGACACTAGCTATTGATTGCAACCCCCGGCCTTCCCTTTTGATCAAAATTACGATCCTTCCTATATCTTGGTGGATATAGCAATCGGCTGGTTCCCCCCGATCCCGATGTACCTACCAATAAAACATAATCGTCAAACAAGATCATATAAAGTATTGAGATCAAACATAAATAATTAGGAGGCGTGTACTGTTATTTATGTATAAAAATAATATTTATTTGGTTTTTTTTGAAATTAAATTATAACACGATTACTTTATGATTAAGGAAGGTCTTTGTCATTAAATCTAATTTTACTTTGTTTTTAAAAAATGATTCTATTTTGCAAATTTTAAAACATTTATATATATGATATTAATTTTAGATTAGAATTTTCCATATGTAAATATTGATTTTAACATTCCTTATATCATAGAAGGACCTTAACTTTATTAATTGTACGTTGATCATCATCAATTGATACACTTGTCTAAGGTAAAATAAAAAAAGCTAAAAACATCCATCTACCAAATTTTTAGCACAACAGATAGGGATAGCAACGGGTCCGTGTAAATCGAGGATCCGCCCCTAATGTGGCGGGTTCAGGGTGAAACAAATAGGGTTCGGGACGAGTAGCGGGTCTTGATTATAAAGACCCGCCTGGGTTCGGGGCGGGTTACGGATTTAGGTGGACCCGCCCCCGTATAGTAATTATATTATACGGTTTTAGAGGATAAAATTGAAATAAGTAAAAAGAAAGAGAAGTCCTAATTTTCTAATATAATTTTATAGCCTACGGGATACTTATACTTATATATATATAGTATTAATATAGTATTATAGCCTACGGGATACTTATACTTATATATATATAGTATTATAGCTTAAGAGAAAATTAGGATTTCTCTTTCTTTTTACTTGTTTCAATTTTATTCTCCCAAATTCGCTGCTCACCATAGCAAAATTTGTACATTTAAATGATGATGAAAAAAAGAGGGTAAAATAAAATAAAAAAAAAGAAAAAAATCGGGTTAGACGGGTCCAACTGGCCGGGTTCAGAGCCAAAGGAAAAGCGGGACGGGACGGATTTTGGATCTCTCAATTGTTAGGCAAAGTGGATCCCAAACCCTGTCAGACCCGCCACATTGCCATCCCTACCAACAGAAAAGCATAATTCTAAGTTTCATGTAATAAAGTCAATTACAGTGGCTAGCTTTTAGTTAGAATAAGATCACAGACTAATTAAGTTGGTGAAAATTGAAATGCTATCCAACTAATTTCCAATTGAATCATTCACTTCCCAACAATTACTTTTAAAGTTCTTTCCTTAATGATAATGACGAAGAATGCCATATTAACCACTTCACCAACAATTAATTCACAGTTAATTACATCAGTCTCCTAAACGAAGCAAACCCACACGTGCAAGCTTAAGAAAATATATAGAGACGGCAATTCTTCCCCAATCAAGTAATTACTTTGACTAATTGAGTTTAAAGTTATACCTTTATTTAACTCAATCTGATCAATGAATTAATTGCACGAAACCTCACAATACGTACATGCAGACAAAGGAAAATGGACAGAAAAATGCAAAAGCGTTGTTGTTATTGGGAATTAATACATTAAATCCCCGCAACTCAATCTTGATTCTTGAAGCAACAAAAACGAATAAAACAAAATAATTCCCAAGATCAAGAAATTGTCGGTGGAATAAGTACTTAATTAGATTAAAAGTGGAGTCATCCTGAAGATTGAGGGGGACAACCTTTGGTCACATGATTCTGCCACGTACTTTTCTTGTTCTGGCACATGTCCTCAGGTTCTTAATAACGTGTCCATTTTTCTTTTCTTCTTCCGATTATTATATATTATTTGTTTAAACTAAATAGAAAACCGTGCATAGATGTGGCTCTCAAGTTGTATCACACTCCTTTGTTTTATTCTTTGCTTCACTCTCATCCCATACAGCATACTTGGGAATAAATTAAAGAGCCCCGCTCAACTTGATACATAAACGATCCCAAATTCACGCATATATACACATACTCGGCAGCATATTTTCTAAACAGAGAGAGAAGGGGGGTGAAAAACATAAAGAGAGATGGCTGATTGGGGACCGGTGGTGATAGCGGTGGTGCTGTTCGTTTTGCTGAGTCCGGGGCTCCTTTTCCAGTTGCCGGGCCGTAACCGTGTCGTGGAGTTCGGCAACATGCACACAAGTGGGCTCTCCATTTTAGTCCACACAATTATATTTTTTGGGCTTCTTACTATTTTCCTCATCGCCATTGGTGTCCACATCTACACTGGCTAATTAGTTTGTATTTGTCTTTTCTCGTCTCTTTTTGAGGCTTTTTCAGTTTATCTGCTGATTTGATTTCTAAAGCTTCTTCAAGTGTTGGTGTATTGGTTAGTTTTGTTTGTGAAGATATTTAATTGTTTGTGTTAGTGACTGTTCAAGTTAGCGCATAGATTGTTTTAATTAATTGGGTCGATTTTTATTGGTGACTTCCGACCAATCGCATTTGTGTTACTTGGAAGTTAATTTATTTTGAAAATATAACGTTGATTATTGCTACATATCTCATGGTAATGGTATTTCACCCATTAATTCATGCTTGCATGATTTTTTGAATTTTGGGAATTGTGAAAATACAGACTAATGGTCTCTTAGGCATGAGCCTGACGGTGGTTATTACTATTCTACAATATAACGATAATCTTTTGTGGAAAATAAGCTTGGTCCAAATAAATTTGTATGGGCTTTCGGTAATCAGCCCAATTAACTTTTTTTAACAGCTGCATCATTCTTCAAGGTATGGCTGTCAACGGGTTGAAGTTAGATCAAATCAAGATAATTCGAATTTGAATTTGATAACATGTATATATAACCGAATTCGAATTCAAATCCTATAGGATCTATGCATGTCAATTTCATGTCTAGATCCGATAAAAATCCAAATTCCGATAAGAAAGTAAAAAAAAAAAAATTGCGTTTTAAAATTTTTTATATTATTAGAAAGAATGTCTTATAAAATTTTTTATATTATTAGAAAGAATCGTCTTATAAGACATGTAATATGAAATTTCAAGGTTATCTTTTAATCTAAAAATAATATTTACAAAGTTAAGAGAGCTCAAATTTAAAATTTTTTTTATAACTTTTTATCATATTATTGCAAAAGCTAAAGATTTAAGGCATAATCCATGGGAGTTGTATCACATTGATTATTCGGTAATGTATATTTTATAGTGCATAAGCCATTATAAATTGTGTATTTAGACAATAATATGAAATATACGTATATGTATATATATAATTACTTTATTAAATTAATTATTTCAAAGAAATAAAAAAATTAGGGTATTATTAATTATAATATCACATATATTACATTTCAGTCAAAAGTCTTCATTAATATAATTTATACTATATAATTATCAATTTAATAATATATTTAATAAAATTCGGATTCGAATCTTTATCAGGTCGGTTTGCATAATTCTATATCCGATCCACTTATTTCAAATTATGGATATTTATAATTGAGTCTGATCCTTCAGACATTTTAATCGAATAAAAATTTTAAAATTCAGATTAAAATCCGATCCATTGATAGCCCTATTCAAGGGATAGCCTCTAGTTATTTCACAAATTTCCCAGGTGCTTTTTTTTGGTCAGTATCATGATGAATTTCCCAAAAATAATTATTTATCTTATTCCTGCCTACACAAATTAAAAATAAATAATAAGAGACCACATAATATCCGTGCACTAAATATTGTTCTCAAAAGGTATGCAATATGTCAGATTTTCGCACCATCTCTTTTTAACAGATAATATAATAGACTTTGCACCATTTCTTCCACCGAAGTCAGCTAATGGACCCAGTTTCTGGAGCGAAAAATAATACCGCCCTTCAATATAATCAGAAGCAAAAGAGAAAAATCAATACTAGTTATTTTTCCATTTTATTTGGACCACAACTTTTCCTAAAATACCAGCATTTGTACCATATCCTCGCACCAAACTGGAAAGGGAGTATCTATTATATATCAAATGAGTTTGATTTATAATTGTAGTGATTTCTCCTTTATTTTTTTCACTTACAAGTTACAAGCATCAAACATGACGGAAATAGAAGAGAGAATCGGGCTCTGCAATAATTCTTCTCCATTCTCAACAAACGGACAGCACTTCTAGAAACGAAGAATTATACAGCCCGTAATGCCAAAACATACACATATTCGGAAAGTACAGAAACAGAGATATTCCTCCTAAGAAGATAAAAACATGTGGGAGAGAGGCGCCTCATTGGTTTTGATCTTCCGTTTCTTTGAAGAGAAAAATAGCTAAGAGTTCCATATTCAAATGATCCAATCCAAGTCTTACATCCTTAACCTAACCACATGTTCATGAACTGTCATTAAAGATAGATAGATAGATAGAAATATCCACAGCTCCTCAACCAGTCATAAATTTGAACCACACATTGTTGCATGCCTATCCCACCGGTGCAATATCCAGCGACCTAAATTTATGCCTTATAAAAGCTTCCAGGCTGCAAGGTGATAAAAGAACATATATAATCACTAGCCCGTCAAAAATACACAAGGGAAATTCGATAAACAAACGGAGACTTTTTTTAAAACAGAAGAAACTATGAAGAATACAAGTACTTGCATAACATAGTATTATTGCACAAGTTAACTCAGCCGGCAAAGGACAAATTGAGATCCTTAAACATTGATCTAAGCTTGCAAATAAAAGATCTAAGCTTGAATATCATTATTCATTAGATGCAAGACTTAAACTTGCGTTAACCCATCACCCACTTCAGGTCCAGGAAGAAATAGTTCCTTAGGCTGTTATCCTCAACCAAATATGTGCTACAATTTGAATTGCGGGCAGAACTAGGTTCACACCCAATACCATGCATAATATTGCCTCAAAGAGGAAAACTGATGGAAAAATAATGACATAAAGACAGCCGACAGTGATCTCCCAGAAAAGAGTAGAGACAACAGCATTGTTTGGACTAACACCAACACACACACACATGTTACACAGAAACTAATTCATCCATCTCTTTGATCTCAAACTGTCATTTGAGGTTCAAAACAAATAATCTCGGATTGAATTCCAAAACAGAACCAAGCAGAAAAACATTCATTAATCCTCCCAATAACGTGCTTTTAATGGCCAAAAAAGTTAAATCTTGAATTAACAATGGGAGAATGAGAATAATTCTTAAAAGGTGAATAATACTGAATGGTAAATTCAAGCTTCAGATGACCAAATTCCATGATTCCCTCCGAACATATCATGAACAGCAGAAGTTTCCTCTAAATTGCAAACACATTCAATTTCATAACAGAGCATAAGACTGACTAGAATTCTTGCAACGGACATCTCGGCCAAGGAGGGGCAGAATTATGAGACAATGAAAGATAAATAAAGTTGCAAAAAAATCAAGTCTTGAACGAACAACCAATCAACCTTTCTAAGACATGAGGTCAAAAGAAGAGAAGAAGGGGTGCAAAAAAAGAACCAAACTAAAATCCCACCTGTCCCCCAAGCAAAATCCTTTCTTTCGCAACAAAAATTCAATCTTGAACCAAATAAATAAGATAAGAGAAAAACGTAAAAAAGGGAGGGCAGAGTTCTTACAGGCAGCATCTTTTCTTGGCGAAGGAGGCGCAGAATTACAACAAAAAATAGATCTCCCAATCATCGAAATGCTCGAAACCACTCCCACAAAGTATAAAACTATCACTAGGCCAAGAACCCAAGGCATCAAAACGAAGCCAATGAAAAAAGTCACCGATCCACACAACATCAAAGTCAAAGAAATTCCCAGAAGCAAAGAGGCAAATCCTGCCGGTGTTATCTGCTGAAACGACGGCCCCGACCTCCTCCTGCGGTGTGTCGCCTGAGTTTGGTCTGGAAAATCAATCGGTGGCGGTGGGGTTCGTATAATATTCAAAACTAAAGATGATAGCTCATAGAAAATCTTGGATTGGTAATCTTGTTGATTTTGCGGCTGCCTTCTCATCATTTTTGCAAAACCTTTTTTCAGGGTTTCCAGCAATTCCTGCAACTGTTATGCCAATCTGAAAGGGCGAAACTTCGTTGCGAAAATCGAGGTAAATGGATAAACTTTATGTTATGCAAACGGATATTTTGTCTATTTCAAAATACAAGAGAAGTTTGGGATCAGAGTTACAAGTGGAAAACAATGAAAGGGAGCAAACGGGAAAAGGGAAAAGGGAAAAGTGAAGAGAAAAGATGCAGACGCGAAAGTTTGGATTGCTCTGAGAGTTGATGGGCTTTTGCTATGGGAGATTTATCATAGAAATTGTGTATTATTTCCTATGGCGACTTGTTTGTTTCTTTTCAATGTTTGGTTTTGCTGCCTTATTCCTTTCATTAATTGCTTTGAAGTTTGGTTTGACAAAGAGTTATAGAAATATGGATCCTATGCTATGCAGCTCATTGCAACATCCAAATGCTTCAGCCTTCAAGATTTAACATTTAAGTAAGGAGATATACATCAGTTTTCATCCACAAAATACATTAGCTTGCACCCTTTTCATATACAAAATATGTCAAATAATACGCTTTTCAGCTTTTTAACCATCAAATTAGGCCTACTATTTTCAGGATAAGGAATATAGAAAATGATTGAGAAATAGACGGCTTCAAAACATATGGAGCCAATTCTACCGGGTGCGGGTACAACATCCCAAAGCATGTGATTGTGGTAGGTTTTGGATATGGCTACCGCAGGCTATCCTCCCCCCCTTTTCCCATATGACATAACTGTGAGTCATGCGTGCAAGGAAGGAGCTCGCTTATCTTTTAGAAGATGTAAGAAATCAGATAATGGATTGGGCTGGATTGATGGGGCCAAGCTGACACGTCCAAGTGGCAGGTGTTTCCACGCGCCGTCTGTCCATCGGGAAAAGTAGTAGTCGTGCTGCGGCCCCAGATGACGTGGGCCTTATCTTCTTCTAGCCACCACTACAGCCACAAATTACTATTTCATGGCGCGTGGGAATGAGGTCATCCTTCTCCATGGACATTGACGTGGCACTTTTTTTTGGGCTATGGTGTTTTCAATAATTTTCAGTAATGACCTCCTCGAACGAAAAGCGAAAAACAAAAGAAAAAAAGAGTTGTTGGTGGGGTCAACAAAAGTTTCTTTTTTCTTTTTCCTTCCTCCTCCTCCTCCTCCTCCTCCTTCTTTGTGTGTGTGTGTCTGCGTTGGGGGCGGGGGGGCGGCGGTTGTAGGGAGTCAAAGAAAGGGAAAAAGAAGCCTATCCAAGGTGATGTTAACTGAGTGTGATATTAATATTAACCCTTTTAGAGGTTAGAATGTGAAAACGTAATAGAAAAGTTAATTATCAATTTCAGTTCTATTGAAAATATTAGTGAAAGTTTTAATTTGATTAGAAAAATAAAGTTAAAATGTAATCATAATTGAAAGAGTCGTGACACTGTTAGTTATAATAGTGTTGATTATTTATTTAACATCAAATCTGCATGTTAGTGTAATGCATGACTAAATTAAAATATTATATATTTATTCTCACACACGGCAACTAAATTAGGATAATTAATTATAATAATAAACATTAGCTGTCATAACGGACATCAGTGCCCAAATTTTGATTAAGTAGTTGGATTCATTAATGATGACAATGACTCGATTATCATACAAACAATGTGATATTTATGTTATGCATAGTACTTGATGGTAATTATCAATGGGAACAGGTGAAAAGACCGTCCTGTCCCTAAATTTTAGCTAAAATTTCTAAATAGAATAAGATTCGCGTTTTTTTTATTTGGGTCGGACCCGGTACGGATCATAACCCGTATGGCGGACCGTTGATTAATCAAGGATTTGATGCACATTACAACGCCAACTTAATTCGTACAGAAAGGATAGTTCGTTACCTATAAGAAGCAAGCCCAGCACAATTCCAAGTCAAACTGTCACTACTAATTATCACTTAAATTCTTCTCTTTACCTGGTGCTTATTTGATCACCTCACTAACTTAGCCATCGGAGAGTCTTACCTAAGGGCGATCTCAGTTAATCTAATGTTTGCTCTTGTGGTCAGATTAGAGACCCAAAATTCACTTGTACAGTTCCGGGTCTTGGTTGGAGCTCAGGAACTCGAGCTGCATCAGTACTCGAATGATACCCAATTAAATAGCATTAAACAAAGTGAGAAAAATATTGGTTTTATTTGTGTGGTGTGTAAAAGATAGGAATTTTGATACTTAGATTTTTAAAGTTTGATGGATCAAATTTCTTGTAGGCGACAATAATTCCCTCACGAGGAGGGTAAAAGATAGGAAATCATATTTTTTAATTTTATTGATCAAATAACTTGTGGAGAAGATAAATCCTTTTTAAGAGATCAAAAATAGAAAGTTTCAGTTAGTTCATATTAATCGGGGTATTCATCTCCAATGTTGATGACAAATCTATTTACATGAGATTAAAAATAGAAATTTTGGTTAGTTTCATGAATCGAGATATTCATATCTAACGTTGCTATTGCCAAACATAATTTTTGCGCGTAATTGAAACATTGGTAGCATATTTTAGGTATCCTGTAAGGATCATAAGGACACTGTGTCGGAATGAGCGGAAATGAGTCCAATGCTAACTTGACGTTTTCACATGTTATGGGCCCGTTTGGTTTTACTTTCATTTTCATTATTTTTAAAATTTAAAAAGTTAGTTAGTAAAAAATGAGTTGAAAATGAGTTTGTATTTGAATATGTTATTGAAAAAATAATGATTATGTTGGTTTTAATAGATTGTAGGTGGAGAGAGATATAAATAATGGAATAGAGAGAAAAGATATATAGGTTATCGGATAATGTATTTTAAAAATACAAATAAAAATAATATTAAATAAAAATATATAAAAAAATAATGTGTTTCATTTCTTAAATAGTAAAAAATATAAAAATAGAGTGTAGAAATAAAACCAAACAGACCCACTCTCAACCACTAAAGAGATAGTCAGATGCACATGTCCAATTTATTTTTTTCCCATTGGACACATTGTACTATTTTTTATAGCAACTGAATGAGAATGTTCAGCCCTGGACAAGTTAATTTGATTGTTATTTTTTTATAAGATTTGTTATCGAATTGTTTGATTAATTTAGGTAATAATGTTCTACCACAAAATAACGAGCTTAGTACTGATAACGCATTAAAAATTGAAATTTTATGAAAGTAGATTTTTTGTGTGTGTATGATATTTATTACTCCAATTAATTGGAGCAGTAATACTTGCAGCACCACATTATTGATTATTCAGCATTGACATTTATGTATATGCGCCAACCACTAATGGTCTAGGCCCTAGGGTTAGGTTTGGGCAGCCAACTAGGAATGCGTTTTTGAGTTTTCATAAGATTTTTCGAGTGGGAATTGATTGGGCCATAGATGTATGGACTACATGGCCCAATATTGCGCATACACTGTGTGGGCCTGATTTGTGCAGGGCCGCTCATATGATATGTTGTCACCTTAACTCCTCACCAAATGAGAAATTTATGTAGCTCAATTTAACAAGGCGCTTCGCACATTCATCACATTCGTCATTGTAAAATCAATGAGATAGCAAAATTTTGCATACTAATAGATGGAGAAATAAATATGAGCTTCCTTATATTAATTGCTGAGAGGTTATGTTTGGGCACTGGATTTTTAATGAGAAAGATATTTGATTTAAAAATTAAAAAAACAGCAACTTTTTATATGAATTATACAATAAACTTTAGAATAAATAATTTATTTTCATATAATTTGAGGAGAAAGGGGTGGTCACGTGAAGCATGACAGGTAGATCATGGGACGCTGCAATCCATGTACCCAAGTAATAAATAATCACTTGTAGGTATGCATTTCGTGCGGTCTAGTTTTAACTTTTTAATAATCTTGTTGGCAGCGACGTAGCTCATTTGCTTCTTTTCCTTAGCCTCGAGGTTTTTTCTGTATTAAATTGGACAGACTCGTGCACTGGCTCTTGTTTCGAAGCAGCACGCTTTTGAGTAAATTAAGCCTTGCGCAAGTGGATGAACAGATTCAACCCATCATAGGTATTTGTCTTTGATAGTATATGTTGTAATTAAGAGCATTTTGCATGTGATTTTGTTGTTCTTTGTGGGTCTTTCTTAATTTCTTTAATAAGGCTCTCTTTGCGAAATGGTGGGTGTGTTGGTGTGTACATGTTGAGAGTAGTTAGGAGTGAGGTAGTGAAGTCTTGACATGAAAAATTAAAAGAATAACCAAATATCCAACATATAATTTTGGTGGGTGGGGGGCGTGGGTGGGTTGTGTTTCTAAGTCCAATAATAAGTTTTGTTGGCAATCATTAGGTGAGAATTAAACTCCCAATTAATCCAGGATGTACCGACCTAGCTATACGTGCATTCTAGTTAGGTTAGAAAAGAAGTGGTGCACACTTGTCAATCTGGCAATAGATATTAGGCGGCAGGTATCCAGCATTTTGTACTTCTTAAAATATAACTAATTACTTTGCAGTCTGCAGACGAGGTATACGTGTGTGTGTGTGTGTGTGTGTGTGTGTGTGTGTGTGTGTATCATGCCTCCGTGGTGATGTGCGTGCGTACAGATGGCTAAAATAAGATGCTACAAGGCTGGTTATCCGTATGGGATTCTCGTGGTTTCTTCAAATCAGAAATGGCCACCTGCCATCAACTCCTGAATGCGGTGTTATAGATGGCCGATCATATGCGGACGCTTGTGATTACCGGATTTGACGTCGTCTTTCTCTTTCCCCTCATATTCTACTCTCAAAGATTGGGTTTGGGGGGGGAGGGGGGGTGGGGGGGTGCATGTGTAAACATGTATCTCCAACCACAATCTCATACGTGGGTCTCATATCCCTCGCTTATTTTTCGATCCAACTTTTACAGTCGCCGCCTCACCGCTATATACAATAGAAGAGAACATTTCCAAATTCATTATCACATCCAAGACTGAGGCAACCCTTATAAATTCACGTGAAATCAATGTGAAGGATGAGTTCCAACATGGCTTATCAGGTATCATAGGGAGCATTTAATTCTGCCTTCTGGTTCTGCACCACGAGTACAAGTCGAATTTTAGCAGACCCAGGCTGCATGTACGCTCAAATATAGGCCTCCTAATTTATTGAGATATACTTTCTATATTAATGTACACTTACAGGTAGAAAAAACTTATGAATATGCAATAATTGAATAGAGATAAAAGAGACACAACAGTACTGGAGTGGCGTTCAAGCAGCTAGCATAACTATGCTGAAAGCTGTATTGCAGAGGGAGTTGCTGTGCTAGCAACTTGTTCGCAAGCTTCCTCGTCGGAGAAAATCAAGAAACGTACACATATCTTGCTTTCATTCCATCATTTGGTCATCAGGAGTGGCATTGAGATCCAGCAACATCACCTTATTCGTGTTGCTTCGAGCAATCTGTAAGTGCAGTAAATAATAATCATCAGTATAAACAGTTGCAAGACTTTATGCACTGATTATTTTTGTTGGATCACCTTCTCCTCCAGAAGCCTCTTTTCTTCAGCCAGCATCTTTTCCTGCTCACGAAGGGATTAAGTACGTACGTATAGATAAATCGATAAGGTAACATTGCCTTCCGTGTGTGTATATATATATATATATATTTTTTTTTTAAATTTATGATAACATATGGATGCTGAATATGCTTCACTCTTGTATGAACAGACATTACATCTATACCTTTTATCTTGCTTCACACAGTAGCTATCGTTTTCTCTTTCCGCTAGTTGTAGGAGAAATTGATACATCACTTTTCAATGAGATAATAATATAGGCTAGCTCATGAACTCTTCTGGTTCTAGTCTAACCATTTCCATGTCACGATATCTGTAATGACATCATCTTTAGGTAGCTTAATATTTTACCAAAGGCCACGACATAATCCAAGATTAAGCTACCCCAAACTACTTGACCAGGACAGCAGGTCGTAAGAGTTTCATGTTGTCATCATCTTTCATCTTTTGTTAGCATCTCAAGGAACACCTTTCTAGAGTGTTGGTGCAGTAACATTTATTTCACTGTGGATCCTCTTCCAAGTCTACTAAATATAAATCATTGGTGGCGAATCAAATATACTTTACATAGGTAATGACATATATATACAAGGAATTAAAATAGGAGATGGGATATATATTGGAATAGAATAGAAGATCCAAATTGCAATTGTTTAGTGAAAGCCGTTCGTACAAAAAATGTTATCTGAAAAACCTTCAGTTCATAAAAGTTAAGTGAGAGCGTAACACAAAAAATAACAGTTAAAAAGGGAAGCAAAATCTTGATGGCAGATGTAGAAGTCTGGACCTAGGAGAACTTGTTTTAGTAAGTTTCGAAAGATACTGTCTTCTAAACCATCATGACCCCTTGTCTAGTTTTACAGTTCAACTCATGTGGATTTTTTCAGTATTATTATATCAGACAATTGGGGAAAGATCCATCTTTTCCCGAAGCCATAAAATGAAGTTCAGAGGTGAAGCTCAGCAAGATGAGTTCTGCAAGACATCTACTCTTTCCGTGTAAATAAAGAAAAAACTTAAGGATCGCCTAAAGCTATTTAATTGACAACAGGTTAGAGATTAATATGATTATATAGAAGGCCGAGCTACCAAACAAGCCAACAAGCAAGTTCAAGTGAGCCTTGTCAATAGCAGAATAAAGACAAGCCTATGAAATTGCATTTCTAGTTCTCCTTCCATTCCAGGAACTTGCTTCAAGCTTTAGGCTCAAGCAAAATACAATATGTGTCACTGCTTCGTCAAACAGTAATTGAAATGTGAAACTGCATACCTTTTCATGAAGGCTTGATATAGAATCCAGAAGCATATGTGTCTGCATAAAATGATAGATAGTTATCAACCTATGTAATCATGCACATGCACAAGATACAATGACCAACCATACTATTTACAGACAGATGGCCTGTAGACACAGGATGGGGCGATGCACATACAAATGAAGAGAGAGAGGGCAAAAAAGAAGGAAAAAGGCTGAAGCATGCAAGAAAGTTGACAAAAAGTGCAAAGAAACCTAGCCTTTAACCTTTTCTAACTATAATCTAGGATTCTTGAGAGTGGACACCTACCAAATAAAACTAACCATATTCATATTGATCTCTCTACTCACTGGAAAACCATAAAAGAAATGCATAAACAACAAGGACTCTTCCATTACCAAGTATAGACCAAAAAATTAAGAAGTGCATGCTTTTATGTCAGTTGTGTGCAAATTGCTTATAAAACAAAAACGCAGTTAGAGAACAAAAGATAGAACAACGAAGATGTTAAGTATAAAAAAAAATGCTACCTTCTAATAATGTATGTCTAGATTTAAGGCTTGGTCAATTGAAAGCTATAAAATAGCTTCCAGAAAGGGGATTTGAGAACCAGAGTATAACTGATAATGATAGTGGTGTCCTTCAGAATGGATTTGTTAAATGTGGGCAGTTTTACAGCTTTGCTTCAGTAAATTTGATTTCACCCATCTAAAACACATCACCTAGCATACATGGCTGAATGGTTAAATATTGGTTGGAGGTATTCTTCCACATACAGGCAGAAATTTTGAACTCACTATCATTTTTCGTTCTGCTACCCTATGGCAAAAGTGACATCAATTGATGCTATTCTACAAATCAGCAGGAGTATCATATCAGAAGACTCAAAAACTTTTTCTTGTCTCTGACATCTTACAGTTCAGAAAACACACCAGAATAGTTGTCCAGATTCTGTTCTCTGGGGTCAGTAATTGTTCTCATTGAAGCTAAATAGCCTAAGGTTAGAATAGAACTGAATTGTTTGCTAGTACACTTTATCTCCATTTTGGAAATTGACGTGTTGTGGCAACCCTTGTTTATTCGGCATAACATTCACTCAATTAGCTTAGTCAAGGGTCAAATGTCATGATCTATGATTGGTTTTCAAGAGAGTACTGTGACAGGACAAGCCGTAAAAGCTCCTAGAGACCGGTAATTGCTAGATTCTATTGGGACTGGTAGATGAAATGGTAAAATCTATTTGCCACTGCAACTGTGGAAGGCTGATGACAGTTCTTCAACAGCCTGCCTCACTCCTCTATTGTTGTAAATAAGGCAACTAGCATAATTATAGTATGTAAATATTACACTTAAAAGCAGGTGATAAATTAGGATGAAAATCAGGATATATTAGGAAGAAAATAAGGATACAATTTAGGAAAATTAGGATTTCCTTAAATTCAGTTTATCTATATATATGTATAAATTTTCTGTACAAGAAGATCAGAATAAAAACATATCTTTTTCCTACTTTTCTATATGGCACAAGAACCTTAGGGCTTCTTCTCTTCAGCATTTTTTTCTGTTCTGTTATGGCTGCCCTAGTGAACAGCTAGGTGCAGAAGTATCTCTGCTGCTGCAACTTTCTTTTGCGAGTTAAGAGGTTGAATTTTCTTATTCTATGGCAGATGAAAAAGAGATGAAGATTGTGATCTCTGATGTTGTCCCTACAACAACAACAATCACTGAACACACACTCAATGGCAGAAATTACCTTGAATGGAGCAAAACAGTGAGGGTTTACCTTCGCAGCATTGATAAGGATGATCATTTAACTGATGATCCACCATCTGATCACGCTGCAAAGAAGGCTTGGTTAAGACATGATGCCAGAATTCTTCTGCAAATTTCGAACTCCATTTACAATGAGGTAATCGGGTTGGTTAATCATTGTGAACTTGTTAAAGATCTTATGGATTATTTAGCCTTTTTATATTCTGGAGAGGGCAATCTATCTCACATATATGATGTGTGTAAGGCATTTTATCGTCAAGAAAAGTTGGAAAAATCTCTTACTTAGTATTTTATGGATTTTAAACGAGTTTATGAGGAGTTGAATACCTTGCTACCATTCAGAATTGATGTGAGGACGCAACAATCTCAGCGAAAACAGATGTCTGTAATGTGTTTTCTTGCAGGTTCGCCACAAGAGTTTGATACTGCCCGAGCACAAATTCTCTCTAGCAAGGAAATTACCTCTCTTAATGACACCTTTTCTTGAGTATTACGTGCAGAGGGATCTCAACCTCCTCCTCCTAGTGTTACTAGTGGCCATATGAGTTATGGCTCTAGGAGTGAGACTAATCAAGGGAATCATGGTAGAAAAGGTGGACAAGGTCAGAATGGAAATAAGGCTGGAAATAGAGGCAATGGCAAATTACCACTATATTACCATTGTGGTGAGCCTGGACATACAAAACGTACTTGTTGGAAACTACATGGCAAACCTTCAATTGCTAATGTTGCTCATACAACAAGTACCAGCCAGTACCTACATCTATACTGGACAACTAGTTCTTGTTCCTGTTGATGAATATGCTCGATTTACTCAATACCAAGCAGCTTTACAGTCTCTTAATCCTCCTACAGTTCCTAATGAAGAGTTGGGTAAATCCAATACATGTCTAGTGTCATCTGCTCCGAAATGAATTATTGACTCTGCAGCTACCAACAATATAACAGGTAACAAAAGTCATTTATCTTCTTTTCATTCCCTTGAAAATCCACAAAGTGTTATCATAGCTAATGGGTCAACCACCACTGTTGTGGGTTCTGGAACTACTACTGTCACACCCTCTCTTTCATTAACAAACATGTTATATTTACCAAAATTTTCGTTTAATTTACTCTCTATTAGGAAGATCACTAAAGCCCTTAATTGTTCTGTTGAATTTTTACCTGACCATTGTGTTCTCCAGGATCTTATGGCGAGTAAGGAGACTGGTAGAGAACATGAGTTTGGAGGCCTGTATATGCTTGATACTGGTGTTTCTAAGATGCCAGAACCAATTACTTGCGCCAATACAGTCAATCTCCTTGAACTTCACTATTGGTTGCGGCATCCTTCCTTGGTAGTCTTGAAGAAATTATTTCCTTAATTTCAGAATTTGTCCTCTTTAGATTGTAAGTCATGTCAGTATGCTAAGCATCATTTTGTTTCATATGCACCCAGAGTCCATCAATGGGCTATGTCGCCTTTTGAATTAGTCCATTCAAATGTTTGGGGTCCTTGTTCGGTACCTTCTCAAAGTGGTTTTCGATATTTTGTCACATTTGTTGATGACTATTCTCTTGTTACATGGTTATACTTAATGAAAAGTCTATCAGAATTATTTTCTATATTTTTTGCTTTTTGTGCTGACATCCAAATTTAATTTAGTTTGTTTGTGCACATCTTATGAAGCGATAATGCAAAAGAATACTTTTTTGATTCTTTCAATAAATATATGTCACAACATGGCATTCTTCACCAATCTTCATGTGCTGACACACAACCCCAAAATGGTGTTGCAAAGCGTAAGAATAGACATTTACTTGATGTTGCTAGAGCTCTTCTTTTTCAAATGGAAGTTCCTAAAATTTTTTGGAATGATGCAGTTTCTACTGCTTGTTTCTTAAATCAATAGGTTGCCCTAATCTGTTTTGTCTGGTGATGTTCCTTGCTCTATTTTATTTCCTGGTCAATCCTTATTTTCTATTGAACTACGTATCTTTGGTTGCATATGTTTTGTTCATGATATGTCCACGGGTGTCTACGTTAGATCCAAAAGCCCTTAAGTGTCTTTTTGGGGTATTCTCGAGTTCAAAAAGGGTATAAATGTTATTCCTCTACATTAGCTCGATATTTGGTTTTTGCTGATGTCACTTTCTTTGAAAATGTTCCTTTTTTCATTACTTCTTCTAAGTCTCTCGATAGTTGTGAAGAGGAGGATGGCATTTTGGTTTATTATGTTACTACTACTGTGAACTCCTTAGTTCCTCCCACTTCAGTCTCAAATCAACCACCAATACATCATGTGTACTCTCATTGTGCAATTGAACACTAGGATTTGCACTAGTATCAAGACTCACATCCTCCACTGACTCCTAAGTCAGCAGATCCTAATCTTGACCTTCCTATTGCTCTTCGCAAAGGTAAACGACAATGCTCTCACCCTAGTTCTTCATTTGCATCTTATGCCCATCTATCTCCTACTTTGTGTGGATTTATTGTGTGATACCCCATCCCATATGAGTTAAATATTGAAAGAGTAACTAGTATATAAGCTTTAGCCCAAAAACTCTTGTGTATCTATTAAATATTCCTTTTCGGCAAGTTAATCATAGCCCAATTTCAAGATGCATTCGGTGAGTTTGGAGGTAATTCTCACATCCAACGGGCTTGCGGGCTTGCAGTGTAATATTGCTTCCATAGATTCAATCTTTGTTCCTAAAACACTCCATGAAGCTTTAAGCCATCCTGCTTAGAGAGCTGTTATGGAGGAGGAAATGAGGGCTTTAAATTGCAATGGTACTTTGTAAGTCATGCATCTTCTGACAGGTAAACAAGTTATTAGGTGTAAATGGTTTTATGTTGTCAAAGTTAATCCTGATGGATCTGTGGCTCGTCTTAAAGCTAGGTTGGTTGCTAAAGGATATGCTCAAACATATAGAATACATTATTCTGATACTTTCTCACCAGTAGCAAAACTTGCATCTATTCGCTTGTTCATATATCTTGTTGCTACTAATAATTGGCCTCTGCATCAATTATATGTCAAAAATGCTTTTCTTCATGGTGATCTGCAAGAAGTGTATATGGAGCAACCACCTGAGTTTGTTGCTCAGAGGGAGTATGGAAAAGTATGTGATCTCCGAAAATCTTTGTACGGGCTGAAGCAGAGTCCTCGTGCTTGGTTTAGACGGTTTAGTGCAGTAGTCCAAGAGTTTGGCATGAAGAAAAGTAGTTTTGATCGTACTGTTTTCTTCTAGCAATCTGAAGGTGGTCTTATCTTATTGATTGTATATGTTGATGATATTGTTGTTACTGGGAATAATAGTGTAAGTATCTCTAAGCTAAAGTTGTTTCTCTAGACACATTTTCAAACAAAGGACTTAGGTCCCTCGAAATATTTCCTGGGTATCGAAGTCACTAGATCCAAAAAAGGTATTTTTGGTCTCAGAGAAAGTATACTCTTGATCTATTGAAAGAAACTGGGAAGTTAGGTGCTAAACCTTGTACCGCACCAATGGCGACAAATCAACATCTTACAACTGAAGATGGGGAGTTGTTTGATGATCTTGAGAGGTACCGAAGATTGGTTGGGAAGTTGAATTATCTCACAATAACTCACCCTGACATTACATATCCAGGTAGTATTGTGAGTTAGTTTATGTCCTCACCACGTGTTACTCATTAGGCAGCTTTTGAGCAGACTTTATGCTACCTAAAGGGGACTCCAAGACGAGGTCTACTATATAGTGATCATGGCCACTCTTGTATCGAGTGTTTTTCAAATGCAGATTGGTAGGTTCTAAAATTAATAGACGGTCAACTATGGGATATTGTGTCTTTGTTGCGGGAACTTAGTGTCATGGAAAAGTAAGAAGCAGAATGTAGTATCTCGATTTAGTGCAGAATTGGAGTGTAGAGCCATGGCATAGGCCATATGTGAACTTATGTGAATATCTCAATTATTAAATGAGATTGGTTTTGAGCGATCATTACCTATGAAGTTGTGTGATAATCAAGCGACTTTACATATTGCATCTAATCCAATGTTTCATGAGAGGACTAAACACATTGAAGTTGATTGTCACTTTATTCAAGAAAAGATTCAGTAGGCATTGATTTCTATTGGCTGTGTCAAAATTGGGGACCAATTGGGGGATATTTTCGCAAAAGCTCTAGGTGGCCCACGAATTGATTATATTTGTAACAAGTTAGGCACGATCAATATCTATGTTCCAACTTAAGGGGGAGTATTGTAAATAAGGCAACTATCATAATTATAGTATGTATGTAGATATTACACTTAAAAGCAGGTGATAAACTAGGATGTAAATTAGGATATATTAGGAAGGAAATCAGGATACAATTTAGGAAATTTAGGATTTCCTTAAATTCAGTTTATCTATATATATGTATGAATTTTCTGTACAAGAAGATCCGAATAAAAATATATCTTTTTCCTACTTTTGTACATCCATATTCTCTATCATCAAAAATATTATTCATTTCTAGCACTCTTAAAAATCTTAATAACTGACTTCAGCTTTTAGTTATGAATTCAAACAATAAATTTATAAGAAGCCCAATTATATTTCAGATGCCACCATCTAAGATACTAGAGGGGGCGCGAAGAGGAAACCTTTGCCCTTCTTGTTTGTATTAGTGCAGACTCAATTTGGTTCTCCAGATTTACAAGGTCAGTCACATTGAGCTGATCAAAAGATGGCTCCTCAAGTTCCCTGCAACAAAGAAAAACTCATGTAAGTCTAGCCTCATGGCAAGGTTAAGAAAGTAATATGCACGAATAAAGTTATTGCCTTTCCACAATCTGTCGGAGCTCTTCACATGTGAGGGAACATGAATATTTAGAGCACTGGGCCTGTCATGGAAACAGGACAACATTCAGAATGTGAAAACTCTTTGACATAATGGTTAGGAATATGTGCATCAATCCTACATCGGAAGGACCTCTCCGAATAAATTTCTCAGCAATCTCAGACAACTAATTTAAGTAACTAATTTTTTTAAGAAGTGTGGACAAAGAAATGATCTCACATTACAACACACATGATTCAAAGGTGAAATAGGATAGGGGTCTTATTAATTTTGCAAGGCATACAGTTCAAGACTAAGCATGTACTAATGACTACAATATTATTGGTCAACTAGAATATTCATTACCATTTATCAGGTGGTATAATTTAAATTAAACATAAGCCTGATGCAATTTTTTTACTGTATCACATATTAAAAATTAGGCCATATTTCCAAGCTCCACTACTCTGTTTTGTGTAAGAGTCGAAGGATCTGTTGCTTAGAAAGGGGAAAATTGTAATAATGCTTAAGAAGGCCAGAAAGTCACTAGACGATACAATATGTGATGTGCTATGCGTGGAACAAAATACAGATAGGTGTTTTGCAATAACATGCAGTAATACCAGATGATTTCTCAAATATAGCTGAGGATTGGAGGAAACAATATTTGAGTTAATCTCTCTGGGGGAAGTTCACTTAAATCTTTACTATGAACATTAATCCTATATTTCCAAACTTTCAGCACATATTCTTAGTTTAGATAACCTGACCCTTTTCCCAACAGACTCTGGCAACAACAGACAAATAGTTGTATCCTAAATACTCTGCTATTATGTTTTGGGTTAATTATCTAGGTCCTGACTCACACAACTGGATTAAATTCCTCTTTATGTGCATAGAAGATTCATTTACCTGAGCCTGACAAACTCCAGTAGAGGGACTTGATTCTGTTTCAACATGACCGTGATACCGTTGCAGAATTTCAGTCAGGCTGGATAAGATTCAAGATAAATGATATGTAATGCCCACAAAAGGAAAAGGGGGGGAAAATCCAATGACCGGAATTCATGGTAAAAAGTGAATAATGAAAGATGGGACTGAAAATGGACAACTGGTGTACTTTAGACTCAAATGTTATCTTTAAGAAGGAATAATTGAATAAATATTACCCTACTCTCTCACTTGTATCCGTGCTACAACTTCATAACTTGGTTACATCCCCATCTCCATATTTTTGATTTTGAATCGTTTTCCCTATAGGTCCTTGACAAGACTTGAAATATTGATCCATGGGACTCCCTCGAACATAATCAACTTTTATGATTAAAACAACCTAATTCTCTCATTTTATTGCATAGAGAGAATCGTTAGCTACAACAATTATCAAACTTATCGAACCAACAAGGCTGCTAATAGTGTTACCTGCGGACTATATTTCATGCAATTCTATTTGTTGCCATTGGAGTTCTCGAATGACTATATTTCACCCGAGACAAAGTACGCTCAACAAGATAATAAAGCAAGCTAATAAATTGTTGGTCAAAGAGGTTTTTCCAAATAAGCAAAAAGTTTCAGCTCCTGTGATTACCCCTCAAGGGATTAACATATAACCATGGGCACACGTACTACAGAAACCACGGGAAGGAAGAAAAAGAAGAAAAAGTTATATTACAAAATAACAGCACCTTGGAAATGTTGCAGTTCAACGTATTAGACTCTTAAAAAACACTCGATAAAATATAGCAAGAACCAACCAATACAATAGAGCTACGAATACGATAACCAAGAAGCAAAGTACTGAAGAGATATATATTAGAGAAAAAAGCATTGGGATTCGAACTGTGTTCATGTATCTCCATCTAGATATTCGACTGCAGAAGCCAGTAATGATTTGAAGTTTGCAAATAAATTAGCTTTATTTCAACAAATTTTGCCACTTCCAACGCACGCGGACAAAATCTTAATCATCTTCATCTATTTGTAGGGCCGCCGAAACAATTAACATGGGGAGCACCCAAGTCCAACCCGTACCTATATATAGAAATCCCAAAAAGTGGAATACTAGAATGTCAAGAGTCTCGGTACTGGGGGTTCAAAATTTTCCACCAGATTATCAGTTATTACTAAACTGCCACAATGGATAAGCATGTAGAGATACCATACGACATCACTAATTTAGGCCTGAAATTTCTATTTTAGGTTATCTCAACTCAAACTTAGGCTTCCAAACTAACAAAAACAAATCACTAATCACTAAAGAAAAAAACAAATTGCCATAACAACTAGAAAATGAAGTGCAGAGAAAGAAGACACGAGATTTGAACTTCAGTACTATTGGCAAAACAATTCATAAAAAAAAGGGGGAATAAGCGTACAAATAAAGCACACTGAATTTACAGTCACCAGGAAGTTTGAAAACCGAAAGGAAATTACTAACCTGTTATTGCTGCAGTAATGAAAAAGTTTACCGCGGCAAGAATAGATAAGTACGCCGATATCCAAATCGCAAAGAACTGATAATTCTTTGGCCTTCTTCAGCAAACCATTCCTTCGCTTCGAGAAAGTTACCTGCCGCGCGCTTTTGTCCTCGATTCGCCTTATCTCCAGCTTTCTTCTCCCCATCTTTTTCCAAATTCAAAACTTTCAACCACGAGTCAATAAATTAGGTCTCAAAATTTTCTCATTCCTCAGATCCTTCCTCTCTTATTATGTTCCCCCTTTTAGGAAGGAGGTCTATCTATCAAAAATGGCATCGGAATCTCCGGATGAAATTTGGTATTTATAGGCTCTGTAAATGGTAAGTCGAATGATGAAACTTTTTCCTCCAATTTGGTGACTAGTGAAGTTTAAACTCGAATTGCTAAAAAAAAAAAAAAAGATATTACTGCACCAGAGGAAGGAGAACACGTGGAGCCGATTAATGCACGCTGCGTCTTATGGTGTGAAATCATGGTCAGTTTTGCACTATAACTTTTATGACGGCTAAACCGTATAAACTGACAGTGGCTCGAGGGAGGAGGAGGCTTCAAAAATTCACGCTGCTGGGTATCTTTTCTTCTTTTCGCATTATGCGCCACGTTTTCCCCTTTTGTTGATATCATGCTTTTAATATTTCACCCGCGGGTAGAAGGAACGACTTTATGTTGGCGGCCTTGAATCCAGCTACTCTAAGTTTTATGAAAACTGTGAAGTTTTATCTTTTAGTAAGTTGAAATCTAATCTAAATGGATCTATTGAACCGTAGTTGCAAATTCGGATCAACATCAATATGGATTCAACTAATTTGGCTTCTATAAAATTTATGAATTTCAATTTATCTGTCTTAATAATTTGTAAATTAAGCTTGGTTGGAATTTTGGTAGAAGTATTATTACTGTGAGCTTAGTTAATTATTTATTATCATATTTGTAAATTTTAATTGGTGTCGAGTTTTGCCGGCTTTAATCATTGTCAATCTGTAAAGTGATATGCAGTGTTTTTGGAAGAAAAAAAAAATCCTCTAGAAGTATTATGATTTTCAAGCAATTAATTTTTCAAAATTATTTCTTATATTATTATCTCTAGAATTAGTTTGGGTTAAAATTAGATATTTTCAGTTGTTGTCAGGTTGAATTTTGTTATGTTAAAAAATTCAAATTATGCCTCCGTCTTAATCCAATCGAACCCATTGGACCTATCTAAATTGCCACCACCAGCACTAAGGGCAAAAATATGTATATTGGAATTTATTGTTATTTTTTTTATGTGATATACTTATCTTGACCAGTATTTTCACACATTTAATTAAAAGAAAAAAAGAGTAAATTTGTAAACTAACAAATTTTCATTATTTATCTTCAATCGAGTGAAGGTCAAAGAAAGAAACTGGGATTCACTACAAATGAGACACAATGATTAAGAAATCGGACTAGACTGGATCGGTTGGTTCGATGAATTCGATTGGAAACTGGCCAAGGAAATGATTAAGAAATCGGACTAGACCAGATCGGCTGATTCGATCGGAAACCGGCCAAGGTTCCGGTCCGATTTGATGTATAAAATCAGTTTGTTTAAAAAATATTGCAAACCGGTGAATTGTTTTTTAAAAAAAAAAAATCAATTTTTAGTTTTTTTTAAATAAAAATAAAAACTAATTAAATAAAAAATAAAAATACTAAAGCTAACTTACCAACACTCCAACAAAAGGCGAGCAGCGGAGCCAAGCAAAGACGCAACAGTTACGGAAGTTCTAACTTCAGTATCATTTTTCATTTTCAATCTTTTTTTTTTCTTCTATTTTCTCATTTAAATCATTTTCAAAGTATGGTGGCGATGGGATTGGTTCAAGTGATGATGGTGATATTATGAATATTGTTCATTTGATAAGGTTTGATGAGGGTCCGGATGATGATTTAAAAATTGTATATTGTGACTTTCTTGTTTATTGTAATATTGGTTTTTATTTAAATTTGAAACTTTTATGTTATTGGAGAAGGTATTTATTGTTTTTGTAAGTTATAATGGATTTTGTAAGGATATTTTCTAGTAAATCTTATTAAATGAGTTGACATTATAAATTGATGTATGTATATTATTATGGAGTATATTTTGAAGAAAGTTTCATGATACTAAGCAATTTTTATCTTTTTTTCCCCTTTACATATATATTTATATTTTTTTATATTTCTAATATATTTATATAATATTAAATATAATTATAACATCACACCAGTTAAACCAATGGTTAAATCGGTTGAACCAATTAAATTAATAACCGCCGATTCAATCATCGATCCGATTTCTTAAATACTGATGATGCAGAAATGGAATTCAATATTCTTATTATTATTACACAAAGTGAGTATATATAAATAAAAATAGCAACAAAAATTATCGTCGACAGTCAACCACCGTCAAAGATGCCCACACTCTTTTTCCTCATCTTGGAAAACGATTGAATGCTAACAGATAATTACATAATTTATAACATATATGATACATGAGTCCATCCATAGAAAAGACAAAACAAAAAATAAAAAATAAATATAAAAATGGGACCAAACAAGAATTAATATAATTGTTCTCTTCATTTGCTACAGCTACAGGACAACATTTTCAATTAATTGCATACAGTGGAGCGTCAGCAAAGATTTATGAACAAGAGACATTTATTGTGCTATGTTCTAGGTGGAGTTGTGCTCCAGACAATTTTCAGAGCCAAAGGCCTTGTTTGGTTATATTTTTTCAAAATAATATTATTTTGAAAAAATATAGTTAAACATATCTCAATTTTTCATATAAAGCGCACATTTTTTAATATATGCATACATAATATTATATATATTATTATATTTTATTATTATTTTAATATTAAAATAATTATTCAATTTCATTTTTATCTCAAAAATTCAGTGTTAATTTGATTGCTATAATAAAAAATGTCTATCCCAAAATTTAAATAAATATGCCAAAAAGTAATTTTTATATTTTTTAATAATTCATTAACACAAAATACATAATAAATATATAATAAAAATCAAACAAAAAAACATAACCGAATATAACCTAAAATTTTTATTGAGTGAGGGCAAATTTACTAGATGTGCGGGCCCTCCGTGAGTGGCAATGGAAAAATATGGGACGCATGGCCAGTAAATAAAGCTCGATGTGGCCACGAATTTTGGCCACACAGAGGCGACGAGTACGAAAAAGATCTTGAATGATCTTCACTACAATAGCAAAGCAAGTGAAAAATATTATTACACTTCTGAAATGTTGGCTAATTGTTACTTTAGTGCTAATTATAGTTTAGCAGTAAGCAACACGTAATACATACAGATTAATATATAAAGTACTTATCATATTTTATTCTTAACCGACCAATCATGATAAATTTGATGTGAACGTTGAAACAGACCATCTAATGGCCAGAACGAGGACCTGAAGTGCGACAAACGAATATGTGGACCAGAATTGCCTGACCTAAGTTGACAAACCCAATCTGGTCCCATGTTTTCTTCCATGATTATTTATTTAATCAGTTGTTGACATCAACAACTGCGGCTTATCAATGCTTGGTATGTATCACAAATAATCGATTAACAAATGAAATAATAAACATTAATTACTCCAAAAAAAAAATGAAAACGATGAACATGCAAAAATTATTAAAAAAATCTGAACAGGAGAAGCAAGAGTTCTCTTTACAGAGTCTGCTCATACAAAATAAAAAGTAGCAGCGCAGAGGTTTTGAGCTTACAAACACAATAAGTTATATAGTATCAGTTATTCCACCAAGTGGAATATTGGCAACAGAATTAATGTCTTATAAAAACCCACAGTACGTACGACTATTAAACAGCTTGTCTTTATGAAAATAACACGCACAAGACTAAAATTTGCAGATTTTTTATGAGAGAGCGAGAATGCACCGCCAAGCAAGACATAGATTTTCGTCGAATTGATATTTATCATGGCAACCATCCTGACATGTAGTTATTCACACTAGGTCCTGCTGCTGCCACCGTTATTGGATCTGTTTGGTACCTGAAATATATTCAATATGGAATATATAAAAATACTCATAAAAAACAAATGCAACGCTTGAACAACATCGGTTGTGCTTGTGGACAGAGCGAATGCTAGCTTGTGCAGAGAATCATCAGGGTATGTATATAAAAATATAAGGCTTATGCCTTACCCAATTTGCAGAGTGGGTTCACATTCGAGAGGATGAAAAAATCCGTCAGCCTGAGGTTGAGTTGGTTGTCTTCCATAGCCCACATCTTGAGCATTGGGATTCCACTGGAGACTTATTTGGCTTCCTTCAATCAACTGCGCCAATAACCATTCCGATCAATCGATCGATAGACTCCCTTATTAAATATAAGTATATATATACTAGCTAGTGCAAATCCAGCAACTCAATGCAGATCTTCAGTCCTTAATTAGGAAATCAAAGAGTAATATGCGTACCCGTTGTTTCAAACTCTTGTTAGCTTCATTGAGTGCATGCTCCTAACCATAAAAACAACCAAAGTAACGTACTGATCAAACTGAAGCTTAAAGTAGCAATAGTTGTTAATTAGATGCAAGTCAAAGACACTGATATGATATATATATACCTTTCTCTGAAGATCCGTGAGTGTATCCAGCATTGCTTGGGTCTGCAATATGACAATGTCATATATATATGCTATCTCCTAAGTTTTTTGCTTATCTAAATTGCTTATATTGAAATCTAGCTAAAAACACTGTTGGTCACAAAGAGTGTTTGAGAATGATATCTCTTGTTTGTTAATGAGTCTTGACTGCAAGTGAAGCTGCAAAGCTTCATCTTCCATCACCTCAATAATCAGCATAAATTGAATTAATTAATTTGTCATTAACTGGAGGAGTTGATACCTTAATTTAGTTTGCTTCATCTTTTTTCTTAAAAATAAATAAAAATACATGTGGGATTCTATATTTGAAATGTCATCATAAAAGGATAATTTTTCACTAGCTAGATGAATAATTTACTGATGAGAGTAAGACAGTTATTGATCAAAACACGATCAAGTACCCGTGTTGATCTGATTTGCTTCAGTGACATATCAAGCTGTCGTTCTAGCGATTCAAGCTCCTTGCTGTTCAAAGGACCAAGATCCTCACCAAGAAGATTCCTGTATAAGATCATAGCAGCTCAAAATCATGAATTATTATTTAGCTACTCAAACAATATCAATTTCTCATGCATGTCTCTTCAATATGTTCACTGTGTAAACTGAAACTTTGATCAATTCTAATGATTCATATTCACTAACCTTTGTGTGCGTTGTAGGGCCTCATAGCGTGCTTTAAGCTTCAAATACTCCTGCTGACTACTCAGTTCCTGCTATAACCATCACATCAATATTAATGCTTGAAAATCATACAAATAATGCAATCTGCTTTTCTGCTTAATGTATAAACACATGATATATATATCTAATTACCTGGACTTTGCTTTTTTGCTTTTTTCCTTTAATCAGTCATTAGTAATATCAATTGGAACCAATAATTAACAGGATGAGCTAGAAGTCTTACAAAATCATAGAGGGCATGCAATTTTTTTCTAGTTTGACATAGAAGCGTTATACTATGCTGCTTTAACTCAACATTTTATGGTCTGCTGCATAAATTTTCATGGCTTGTCTGGCTTCCATACTATAGCAGCCCTAACACTTCATTAGATTACCCATAGAAACTTCGATTTCATTTGAAAATATATTAGCTAATGAGATATAATGCATATGGCTAGACATCAATACATACAAAACAAGGAATATGTACAAAACTAGCGCGCCAAACATATAAAACAGTTATTTTAAATGAGGAAATCATTTATTTTACATTGTAATTGGTACGGTGATTTTGATGAAGAAAGAAACAAGTATATCAATTTTAGTTGATTGATGCTAGGAAAAATACTAAGGGAGCAAGAATCGGAAAAATTCATTTTTCTTACAAAAGTAATGAAAATGAGAGAAAAAATCTAATTAGTCCTCTCCTTTTCTCGAACTTGCTTATCTCTTATCCATTGTTGTATTCATTATTTTATTAAACAATCAATTTATAACAATTTTATATGTCTTTTTAATTATATATTTTTTAATTTTAATTAATTATTTTTACATTAACTTCCTTTTGTATATCAAAATTTGTACCAAACAAAATGTTAATATTTTTCAACTAAAAACATAGGACCAAAAGCCAGGATGATATTTCCCTCAAATTTCCATGTTAATTCTAGTCACTGGTTTCATCACCATCGCATGATATATTTTTTTGTCAATATCACTTAACCTCAGAGTTTAACTGTTTCAGTTTTGATCATAGAATCTATATATATTAACATTTTCTGTAAGCATTAAGTGAAAATTTGATTTGTCTATGCTTCTTTGTTACTTGTTTTAATGATCAGATCCTAATAATTTCTCTAAGATAATGCCTATCGGGCAGTTAGACAAGGCACCGATTAGATATCACAAGACATTTGGGGCAAGTTTGGTTGGATTTTAAATTTATTTCTCGATAATTTATCTCATGATAAGTTGTTTGATTATTAACTGTTGTAGTGTTGTTTGGCTTGTATGATTGTTTGTAAATGTATTCACATGATTGTTATTTGGTTTGAGGTAGAATAATCCTTGCCATTTGATTGTTTTATGAAATGGTCATGCTATCCTTTAGCTTAAAAAAAAGACAAGCAATCCTTTAGCCTAATTTATAATGTAAGTTGATAATCATTAATTTCATATCATAAAATTATAATATATAATTGATTTTGTTAATTTTCTTAAATTACTAATTTAAAATAAACAAGTTATTACTTATAATTTCCAAAATTATTAATTTATAATTTATTTTTATAAATTTCTACCATTATTGACTATTAATCTATAATTTACTCTCATAATCCGTAATTTTTTTTTATAATTTTCAAATAATATTATAATTATCCAAGATAGTAATAAAAAATAATAAATTTTATAATAATTTTTCTTCACATAACTATTCAAACATTGTTTCATAATTGTATAATTACAGAAAATATGAAATTATTTATAATAAATTAATTTCTCAAAAAAACTAGAGACAAAGAAAATGTAGTTCCCCAATGTCCAAATGTACTATATAATCTAAAAATAAATTTTTATTGATTTAATCATTTTTCACAAATTGGAAAAAAAAAAAAATGAACAAAGCATATTAACCATGACTACAATTGCAAAAAAAGGGGGGGGGGGGGGTGCTTGTGATTGCGTTTTTGTGGAGGAATAAGACATCCTTTAAGGGCAAATAAGACTTTTTTCCTACAAATGAATAGTTATGGATTAGGTGGGATAAGTTATCCAAGGGGTGAGAGTGAGTTTAATAATACCAAATTTTAAGTTTATATATACAGGCCCAATGATAAATCACGGGCATGTGTGTATACAATTCGACAAATCAAATATTGGATTGAAAAGAATTTTTTTCTTTAATCTCATCGAATCCCACCAACCAAACTTGCCCTTGTGGGATTAATAATAAGTTCAACTCCTAGCTAGCATCTATAAAGAAGGGTTCAGGCTTTCTGGAGTCCAAATAATATAAGTCAATTTAGTTTTGAAACAACAAAATTACCATGTTATTATACATACAAACTACAATTTTAAGGCATTTCACTTTCTAAATGGAAAACTCCTATGTATTTGTATTTGCAAACCAATATTAAGAGTATAGTTAAAATTAATACATACCAGCGCCTCTCTGGTGGACACATTTGGTTCTGGTGCCCCATAGTTGCACTTCTGATACCTTTCCAGCGTTTTCAGCATACTGCTAGAGGGACATATGCATTGCAATTGGGTAAGCACTCAAAAAGATATAGCAAGAACTAATTTAACAAAAATTAACAACTTTTTATTGTTAAAAATTAAAGCATGATTTTCTGTAATATTCACCAAACATGCTTTTAGCAAAAATAAAAAGTGCAATGCCTAGCTTTAGATTGTGTCAGCAAATTATGAAAAATGCACCTGTGGAAGTACACAAGGGAGAGTTTAAATCCCGAAAACTAATTGCACATATCTAAATTTCAGTATGTAATCAAGTGATGTACATTAATACCCACAGGTACTCTTGTTGCACCTCTTTTGATTGTGAGTAATGAAGCTTGTGTAAATGCAGATTTGACAACCAGCCAAGTAGCAATTAATAAAAATAAAAGTATGAAATATAATCGAAACTTCTCTTGTAACTGGATACAAGACTGTTTTAGATGAAAACAACACTCAAAACCCAAATCAAGCAACCCAAAAATAGGATACCTTATAATTTAAGTCAATAGGCTGGTTTATTGACAGATCCAGAAGATCTCTGAGGTAGCAGAGGAGAATGATGAGGGAGAGAAGAAAAATATCAATAATTTTAGTGATTGTAACTAATAGAATAGCCATATCTTCGTTTCCCTAAACCAAACCCTAGCTACGTACAGAAAAAACAAATCCTGGAACAACCCCCCACCCCACCCCAAGGAGGAGGAAAAAAAAAAAAAAAAAGAGGAAGAAAAAAAGGGAGAAAAAAAAGAGCAAAAATCAGGCTTAATTGAAATTAAAGTCAACAGCATATTGGCAATGGATTTCTTAGCTCAGTAATATACCTAGCAAAATTTTGTCCACATAAAAGAGAGCAATCTGTGTGGGTTGTTACCATTAATTCTGTTGAAAGATCTTTGAAGTAAATAAGAACTGAGATTTTTTCTCCATGACCAAAACCTGAGGGAAAGAAAGTTGACAGAAAACCCTAAAAAGCTTGAATTTTGGTAAATACATAACCTGACCCTAGGTCAATATGGTGTTGATTCTTCATTCTTACAATCAATTATAAGATCATATGAAAGAAATGGCGGAACAGTTAAGATTCCAAGGAAAGAAGGAGATTTGCTTAGATCAGATTCAAAACAATTCTTGGCAGCATCACCGCATAAACCTTTGTTTATAACTCAAGACGATTAACAAAAATAAACGAAAAAAAGAAAAGGAGAAAGAAATTTGAATTTGCTTCATTAACTGGTATATGAGGTATGAGATATACTGGATCGGACCATTTTGTAATCCAAAATGACACAGAAATACTGATCCTTTGAACTGAGAAAGAAAGAAAGAGCACAAAAGCCAGATTTGCAAGGCTGAACCACATCACTCACAAGCTGCAGAAACTCAACATAAATATAGAAATAATCTTCTTTTCATGGTTTCCTCTTGCAGATCTAACAAAACCCACAAGCACAGAGTCCTATACACCCTAAAATATTCACTAAAACGGCAAAGAAAAGCTCTCCCAACACCAAAAAAGATAATTTGCTTTTCTCTTTTTCCCCTATCAATCCCGTCCAAAGCATAAGAAAGATTGAATTTTTAGACCATGCCCAGATCTCAAAACACCCCCCAACGAAAAAATAAAAACAAGAATATCGTAACACAAAGAAAGAAAGAAAGAGAGGAAGGAAGAAAGAAGAAAGGAAAAAGAAAGAACCCTCCAACATTGTAATACATGGATATAGCTCTTACAAGTGCAAACATATGAAGATCGGTGTTTGTTTGTATTTATACCTAGAGCTACTGCAAAACTCGTACAGCTTTCCTCTATTGGAGAAGATGATCAAAGCTACCTCAGCATCGCAAAGAACAGATAGCTCATAAGCTTTCTTCAAAAGGCCATTCCTTCGTTTTGCAAAAGTCACTTGCCTGTTGATCTTGTTCTCTATTCTCTTCAGCTCAACTCTCCCTCTTCCCATTTCTCTTTCTCTCTCTCTTCTCAATCACTCAAACTCACAAAAACACAAAATTCTTTCTCTTTCTTTGTTGTGCTTTCTAGTACCACCTTCTTTATATATACATACAACAATATATGTAGGTACGACTTATAACGTATGCAGATGTAAAGTCAGCAGAGAATAGTAGAAGTAGTAGTAGTTCGAGTATGATTCCATGATTTCATTTGCAAAACTAGATTTTTTATTTAATTATATACTAAATTTTTTATGCGGGCTTGGATTTTTTAGGCACTTTCCTATCATAAGATATGTAAACATGAGGTTAAGTGGATGATTGGTGGTGCTGAGATTGTGGGGCTAAGGAACTTTTACCTATTTGGGTTTGATCCGACGGTGAGAAGTGAGGATAATAAGGGTAAAAGGACGATGGTGAAAAAGCAGCCAAATTGGAGAGGAGAGGGGGTTGGGGGTATAGAGAGACGAGGAGGAAACCTTAAAACTGATGGGCTTTATCAATGCTAGGTGCCACGTGTCAATGTGACTGAATAATATTTTCGGAGGACACTCATCACTCATATGACCAAACCCTAGAGAAGCTGAGACTTTGTTTGGTTACAATGATATGCCAAGAGTGCACTGCCCTGGGTAATATCTGTTGCACTTCACTTTTTCAGTTTGACAAGGAGTAGATATTGAATGTGTATGAGGTTAATTTTTTTTCTAACGTTTATATTTGTAGAAAATCATTGAAAAATCAAATGCAAATACGATGGTGGACGGATCAAGTTATGCTCATTTTTCTTTCTTGAGTTTAAATTTAAAAGAAATATAAAAATTGTAATGGATTGTTGTACTCATTCAAAAATGGGACTTTGGAATATGATGCTTGGACCACCCGTTTTTGTATTGTGGAAAATATGAATACCTATAGATTCATAAATTCAAAGGTTTACCACATCTTGATATATCTGAATAATTAATATGACTTATGTATACATATATATCAATTTCTTAGAAATAAATAAAGAACTAAGAGGAAAACATCAACTTTAGATTTGAGTTGCATTTATGATGAGAGTACATAGCAATAAGAATATCCAACATATAAGAAACATCTTTTTAAGTGAGTCCCTATGCCTAATATAATTTAAGAAGTAATGCATATTCGTTCATTCTGCCTAATATTATCTATTTTCCGTTTATTTTTTCTGTACCCATTTTGAAATTTTTTTATTCAGATTGTGGTACTTAATTTGCTGCCAATATTGCTCCCATAACAAGTGCTATATGGAGTGAAATTGCAAAATTATACAGCTTTGAAGTCATGTTGCCCAATATAGCCAATCTAAGCCATCAAAATTATACAGTCATGCACAATGATAAATTGGTTTGGAGACAATTATTCCACACACTGATAGAAATTTTTTTATGTGAAGAATAATATAGATGGTGTGTGACAAATAGTCGTCGTACATGATAGGCCTAATTAAATTGAGGTAAAATATTGCACATAGATGTCGAGATGTTCACGTTATATATGTTTGTTTGCTGAACGGAAGTACTTTCTCAATCAAAAAAGTTGGACTCTTGAAATGAGGAGCCGTAAATAGCCAAAACTAATTCAGGATGTTTCATGTGTGCCCCTTTTGATATCCAGGACAAGTTCAGATATCATATAAGAAATGTGAAAGCAAAATGCCCATTTTCTTTGAAATTGCGGTTTTCGAGTTGTCATCTTCACACTAAATACAAGGAAAGGGAAAATTTATTATTGGATTATAAGAAGATATATATATATCTCAATGAAGTATCATTCAGTTATATATGAGACATAAACAAGCTCAGGTAAAGGACAAATTAATGCAAAGTACAAATTAATTAAGTTGAAATCAAACAAATATTTCCTTCAACATAAATTTAATAATAAATAGCACAAATTGTGAGAGATGGATGATTTTGAATGGATTAATTCGTCACATATAATCTTACTCTTCACGAAAAGAATATCTTGATAATTATATGCTTAACCTTTCTTTGTGAATTTTGTGGGTGTGCATTTTAAGAGTGAACCTTGGTCCGGCCAATTAAGAGGGTGTTTGGCTAAGCTTATTTTAAACATCTTATAAGCTCCTACATCTTGTAAGATGTTTTTGGAGCCTATAAGATGTTAGATCTTATTTTTAAAATAAATTATTGATGTGTTTGGATAAAATAAGATATTGGAGCTTATAAGATGTTAATATTGACAATTTTGTAACTAAAATGGTTAAAGTGAAAGAGCTTGTTAAGATCTTAAAAATAAGTTAGGGTCTCCTTACTTTTTTTTAAAAGAGCTTATAAGCTCATAACATCTTATTTTAGGATCTTATAAACTCTTTTTTAAAAAAAATTACAAAACACTTTTTATCAACTTATAAGCTCTTAAACATCTTATAAGATGTTTTGAAGAGCTCATAAGCTCACCCAAACACCCTCTAAGACTAGGTCAACAGATATATTATAACAGGAAAATATGATTAAAACTAATTAGATCATAGAAACAGTGGGTATGTACTGATGTGACAACTCTCCTTTTGCAATTTTCTGCAAATTTAGGATTCCTGACTATAGTAACAATTTTCTGGATATTGGAAAAAATAAACCCTTGATTTTTGTTTTCTTTTCCAATTTCCAATATGCAGAAATTAATTCTAAGGCTATTGCTTTTTAGCCTTAATAATGCTAAGATTAAATGCTTTTAGCCAAATAGTATCTTATTATCAGATTTTTGTTCAGTCAAGTTTTCACCCCGACAATTTGTTGTATTCCCTTATTAGGCAAACAAGACAAGGAATTAACGGTAGCCGAGGATTTTCGAAGGGGTAAAATGAGGCAAGTCAGCCTAATTTTTATTTTTTTTTAAATTAAGTGCAAGTAGATTAAAGCCCATAAATATTAAATTAATGGCGTAAAATATATGGCTAGGATGCCTTATAACAACCCCTCGGCGTCTAGTAACGTTTTTTGGATTGGTTTTTCCTTGTGTTCATTTTTCTCACTTTGGCAAGTTAGGGAAGCTAAAATCAAGAAGATATCTTATTAATATCATAAATCTTTTAGTATCATATAAAATAATTTATGATGAGAAGGTTTCACTAATATGATATGGTTATTAAATTGACGGCCTAGGCCTAGCTCCCAATTATTCCAACAGACTAAGTAGGTCCGTTGAAGTCCTCATCCTCATAACTTGAAACTAATTTGCTATAGTTAATTTGAGGTATTTGAATGTTTGATATGCAATTTGAATCACACGAGTTAAATACTTGTAATTTGATTGAATAAGTTAAATTTTAAAAGATGGTCAATTGAAATGCGAGTTTTACTAGAAATTTTTAAAAGTACTACTGATGTCACAAGAAATGACAAACACATATTTATTAATGGTTGAGAGGTTGATTAGAGACGGGGTTCACGTGAGTGTTTATTAGGCTAACTGGTACGTAGGAGCCAATCGAGGGCTCTAGAGGTCAAAAGGTAGGGACATACGAAATATATGTGAGTATCATATGATATTAGTTGATCCTTCTGGCAATAAATGAAGGGTATTATAGCTAACGGTTCAGCTGGCCATGCATTGTCGAGTCCACGTGTCTACCTCCCTAAGTGTATAGGTGGCTGCTTTGTGGGGCCAGGATCTTTCTTAGATAAGGATTTGGGTTGGATGGTCGGGTTGACCCATTTGAAAGAGACGCGGATCCTGGGATTATTTTAGAATTTTAACTAAAAGTAGAGACATTTTGGTCTTTTAATAATTCTCACTGGTCAACTACTCTGTCATGTACTAATTAAGTGAATTATTCATTTCATTGGCTCTCTTTTTTGTTTTTACTTGCATCCATTACATATACGCCAATAAAAAATATACTTGTTTTAAACATTAACTCGTCGAAGCTACCAGATATCGACAGAAAAATCGTGGTGTCCAACATTCCGCTTTTACCAGGAAAACAAGCTTAAGCGCCAGTTGAGAAAAGACAGCAGAAAAAAATAAGCAGCTTATCAAACAATATCTTATCTTGATGCAAAATGAATTTGTCTAGATTACGTACAGTTAACACAAATTTTCTCCACATTAAGAAAAAGGTTGTTGGCTATTGGCTATTGGCTGTTGGCTGATGTGAATTCTTTGAAAGGGTCTTTTTTTGGTTAGTAGGGTCAAGCTGACAAAGCAGGAATAGAGTGGTCACAAGTCAGGTCTCTATTAGACGGAAACTTGAGCAACAAAAATCTCACTTTCATAATTTTGATGGCAACTGCTAACGAAGACATAAATTAAAATTTTCTCTGGCGCGCATGGGTATAGAATTAATTAAATTTTTACCAATTTCTAAGTTCGGGATAATCATGACGCCTGATCTGCCTGGATGATTTATATTAAGAACAAACACAAATATTGTACTCGAGAAAATTCTTTATAATCGAATTAACTTTTATGGTTTAAGAAAATTGTGAATTACAGTCCGATCCACTCGTTACAATTAATCTTGAGAGTCTAAAAAAATTGCTGATCGATGACAAAGATACATGGCGTATCTGGAACAACCATTTTGATATATAAATGAAGAAACAATATGAAAGGAATTAATATTACTTATAAATATTGAGAATTGAACGAGAACGTGAGATATATATGCCATGACTTTATAATGTGAACTAAGAAATGAACTGGGTACAAGAATGTAGACAAATATGAAGTATTCATTCATACATTGAAATGTAACTTAATTTGTTGAAATTGAAATAGGTGCATGCATATCCGTCATCAAATGCGTGGGGACAGAAACGAAAGCCACATGGGGTTCACCACATGAAGCTAAAGCTCAAGACTGTATAATATGGCCCATTGCTGCATGCCTTCGCCTGGCCAGAACTAATACATATTTTGGCTCAGCCAGTGAATTTACAAGGCAACAAAACAAGAAAAACCCTCAAATTAGATATATGGTAAAGCAATTCTGATTGCCACATTCACGCCTGGAGTTTTTGTTCTTGATCAATTTCAAGAAAATGTTGTCAAGTCATTTTTCTGTACCCAAAATATCAACTCTTCAATTTGCTCTCTTTCTGTTTATAAACCTATCATTTTAGCATTTATAGTTGCCCCACTTATTTGCAGCACGTACTGTAATTAGGAGTAGTAAGGGGTTGAGAATAGTCTTCGTCAATCGAGATTTGCCAGATCCGTCGGACCAATTCTTTACTGTAGTTCTCAATATCTAATATTTGAAATCACAATAAAATCATTAGAATGGATGAAATTAATTTCACCTACAAATGAGAAGGATAAATGGAATACTTTAACACTGTGTTTGGTTTAAGGATTTTGACAAGGAAAAGAAAATATTAGGAAAAAGAAAAAGAAAACAAAGAGATATAAAATTTAAAAATTGTTTGGTAGTTAATGAAAACAATAATAAAGAAAGGAATGAAGAAAAGATAAGTAATGAAAATGTAGGAGAATGAGAGAGAGTATTTCAATGTGAGGAAATTCATTTTCCTCACCATTTGAATTTTCCTCAAATGTGCTATATTTTCTCTTAAGTTTTCCTTTTTTTAGTATTTTTCTTACCAACCAAACAATTAGAAATATTTTTCTTAACACTTTCTTTTTTTTTTCCTCACCAAAATCCATGAACCAAAACATAGTGTAAATAAATTAAATGGAGAGAATATTAAAGTTATTTGTATTTAAGAAGTATTGCGACATTGGGTATTTATATTGATTGACATTTGGTAAAGTTCTATAGGTGAGATGTACATGGTAATATTGATCCTGTGTGCCCATTATGGTAATCATCTATCGATGGTAATTTGCCAGTCAAATTCGAGTTAGTTGGGTCGGACCCGATGTATGCAATAAATGAAAACACGAATCCTCTCTTTTAATGAGGATATTTTTGTGATTTGGATGCTACTCATCAACGAGAAAGAAATATTCATTCAATTCTCAAATGGAAATAATTTTCTTTTCCATTCTTTTTGGACATCAATCAAGCATAATTTTTTATGGCTAAATTTTGAAGCATGTGTAAGAAACTTTTGAAGTGTAAAGTTCGTTCGTAGATGTTCCCTACGAGCCTATGTATAATATCAGCCGGCCACTGTATTATAGTATAAGCTTTGAATTGTACACTTTCAAGACAAGCAAAGGAAATACCATTTGGACTATTCTTTTACAATTAATTTATTTATGAAAAGGATTAGGAGGTTCATTCCCCCAACTCCATTACACGAATCATCAGCACAATCACTTTTTAAACAAATAAAATTTAAACAATTAATAGGCTCAAATGTGCCATCAATTACTATATTTCAGTTGCGTTGGGCACCCACTTTGTGAATAAATGTAGGAAAGGGCACCCCAAATTAGTAGAAAAGATTACGAAAGATTTATATATTATGCGGATGAAAGTAAAATTGAAGTCGGTGCATTTGATTTTTGAGAAGGTGGGGGGGACCAAGAAATTTTAGTGGAGATTTTTTTTTTTTTTTTTTAAATTTATTTATGGGTAGTAATAGTAGTGGTAAGAGCTACTAGCTATGAATGATGTGGGGGCAGAGGGTACAAATTCTATCAGATTATTAACCTTAAATGAGCAGGCACTTTCGACCTCAGCCATTATGACACGTGGACCTCATTCCATTTTAGGAAAGCTCACTTTAACGTAAAAGTCACATCCAATTGGAAATGTGGGTCACCTTCCCAACCCCCCATCAATAAGTCTCATCAGTTGAAGAAGATGAATTATGTATGCCATCAGTGCCATTGGTTGTCTCTGCTAAATGTCTCATTCTCTCTTTTGTCTGGAGGCGATAATAATTTTATTGGTGGGGTTGATAAAATACACATTGGCCTAAAACCCATAACCTTTCTCTCCCTTTTTCTCTTTCTTTTTCCCCTCTGTTTGGTTTGCATCCGAATGACTTGTGATTCTCATGTATCCAGTCAACTAGCTACTCTTTGAATATATAATAATACTGTATACAGAGAATAATAATAGAGACTTGCATGGCATACGTATACAGTATACTTGACTGAAAAAAGCAATATACATATATAGGAGATGTATAATTAATTTAGATGCATACTTGTACCCCCAATCGTATACAGTAATTCATCATTCTTAATTAATGTTGATATATATATATATATATATATTACACCAAAAAATGAAACAAACAGAAAATCCAACTTACTTCTTAATATGAATGTCAATATCCAGCTAGTTTTCTTATATATATATATGAGCTGAGTTACACTAACTGCAAAAGCCACTGCGGTGTGCCGGCGTTGATTTTGATTTTTAATAGTTTAAAAAGAACAGTACAATTAATTGAGATTTGAGAGGGCATGCGATAACTCTTTAGCATGGATACAAAAAGTATTATAATAATTCAACGGTAGTCACAATAATGTATGTGTATGTCCCGATATATCAAAATTACTGCTGATGTGGGGGTAAATAAATGGGTCTTTAATCAAAGCCCACTCTTATTTTGCGTATGAGAAAAATAAACAAAAGGAAGGACATGAGACTTCATGACCATACCGCGCGCACTCGCTGTAGCAATCTAGCTAGCTACAAGCACCATTAGGTGAGGAAAAGTTAATAACTTTCGCTTTCTTTTTGCCAAATGCATTCACTCTATGACAATTTTTCTCTGCCACACAATAGCAAAACATGCCATTTATGACATCCATCAACCAGTGGAAGCCCCCTTTATAATTTACTCAACCATGTGAACTTTTATTGGCTTTGCAGACTTACTTTTTGTTCATATCCTTCTTTCTTTGATTCTCATCATCTTTCTTTATACCTTACCTACATTTTTTTTTACCTTAATTAATTTATGCGTGCGTACGTATTGATATAGGATGGCCCACAGTTGGCCCAAATCAGCGAGGTCCAACACCCAGTCGACGGCCCAGGACCCGAGCAACTCGTCGACCCTGTTCAACCAATCCGCAAGGCGCTCCGTGGCTCTTGGAGCCGCTCGACTATTATCAACCCCTATTCTCGTCGATTCTAACGTCGAGCCCTGCACAGTGCTCTGCCACCGCATTAAATGCGTTGACTGGCAACATGCCTCCGCATTAATGGCACATGCCCTCCCCTCACCGTCTGATACAGCAAATGCCGCAACAGTGTCCCATCTTGTCCTACAGCGTAAAAGGACATCCAGCTGGCAATATTCAAATGGAGGAATTGACTAATTACCCCCAGTAGGAGGCTGGAGGCCCCTGGGGTAAACCAAGGGCTTCCCTGACATTTCCTACGAAGGGGAGAATATAAAAACCCCTCAACCTTGCCTCTCACAGGTATGCACTAGTACACTAAAAAGCTTTTACATTCTGCTACTCGATTAAGAAGGTCGAATATATACTGACTTGAGCGTCGGAGGGCCTAAGCCGAGGGCCACTCGGCTAGCCTAACGTTTGTTGTGATTGCAGGATACCAATCCCAAACTAATCCAGAAGATCAGTACCCCGGATCCGTATCCGTCATCGAAATCGAACCCTCATCACGTATATATTGGTGGATGTATACATTAATTTTCTCTTGCATGCTAAATTAAACAATAAAATTGTCCGTGTACAATATAAATAATTGCTGGCAGGAAAAAAAGGGCACACCCGGCCTGCAGGTGGAATTTTTCGTTTTCCATCGTAATCTATGAGCAACCAAAGGGTGACCATTGTTATGAATGTTGTTGCTAAGCAGTAATGGAAAGATTGGCATTGGAATTCAATTTTTGGAGCTGTTTAAGGATAAGCAAAATGTTCCATTAAGTAATTATATATAATAAAGCATGAGGAATGTTATAGAGCTGTCCGTGTCAATTCATGTGCCCATAAGTACTGAGCTGGTTGGAAAGGAACCTGAGCGTGAGGGCAGATGACAGGTTACATCTGATGGCTATTTTGGCCGCTTGCTACTATTCAACCATAAATCCACTGCTTCTTTTTTTTTTTTTTTAATACCCATCTCAATTTGGCACCATGCAGTGCAATTGCTTTCTTATTTTGCAAACTGTGAATTAATTAGTAAAATAAAATTAGCATGATCAACTGGAACCTCGCTCCCTGCAAATGCAATTCAATCTTTTTAATTCTAATAATTTATAACGTATTGTGCTTTTTGCTGTCTTAATTTTTGATGAAATTAATGTTGTAATATTTTCTTATCATCCAGTCTGTTAATTAAATTCAGTGGGATTTGAATGAATATATTGAACGATTCCTAAGCAAATTTCAATAATTCATGGCTGGCATGAAGTTGGGTGTGCACACGACCGAAGGAAGTGATGATTTCATATGAATTGCATCACTTATAAATGGCATACCCAATTGAATGCTCCAATAATTGAAGCAAACGGTTCCCACAAAATATTCTTCTTGTCTGCTCTGCGATCAAGTTTGAAGTTCGGTTCTCTATTTCTCCCTCCCTCCCTCCCTCTATGAAATCGAACCCAATTACAGTTACTATTTCTAAGATAAATTACTAGCTGGTTAGGCTTTCTTCGTGGACGGGCTGGATCTCTGTTGTTGATATCTGCGATATTGTGGGCCTAAATTGCTTTGTGAGGTACATCTTAGGGCGGCTCAAACCATTAACTTGGCCCATCCCGTTAAGTTTCTTCAGCTTAGTTTCAAAAACAAAATATAATTCCATTTTTACTGGACTAGATAGTACCATAATTCATTGAGTACGCATGTTTGGCAGTCCCATAGATTTGTATTATGTATATATGTATATATTTAGAAAAAAATAAAATAAAATTATAGCACACGTTACAATTCACACAACAAAATGTGAAAACCATCAGCAGACGATACAAGCCAAGAAAAACTATATTTAGTATTGTAAATAAGGGAAAAAACTATAATACTCAATATTCATGTGGTACAAGTTTTTCCCTTCAATAAATTTGATTCTTCACGTTTAAGCCGCTCTTTGACATAAGAAATATAGCTTGTAGCTTTGTTATCTACATGTTCATCGCCGCCGCCACCGCTGGGGCCATGAACATACCCATCCTCGGACGTCCCAAAATTACTGCCCTCATCGTTCTTGAACGACACCGACTTCACCAACGAAGCAGGCGTCTGCTTGACAGTGGCGTCGGCTGCGCATTGCACAGATGATGGCGGCTTGGCCGCTCGATAGAAAGACATCATCAGCTTGCTTTTCATTGATCCTCCTTGTTTGCGGCTGGCTACTTCCATTAATTTCTAGCTAGTGAAGTATCAAAAACAAGAGAAATGGGTGTTGGCGTGCGTTCTCCTTGAGACGGTGAATCTTTATATAGAAGGTAGCTAACAATATACTAATGCTTAATTATTTGGCCAGGGATTCTTTTCATTTTTCTTTTTCTTTTTTCAAGTTTTAATTATTTGGGCAATTTGAGATAGAAATGAATCTTGTAGTTGGACTGTGGTCCATTTTGCTTATTAGCTTAATATTGTTTTTTATTGTATGATTGAATTGCTGATAACTTGGATATATTCTCGTGGACAATTTAATTTGATTTGATCACTTTGTAAGATACGGCATACGGGTTATGAATATTAATTGTAAATAAGTTAAGAGATAGACAGGAATAAATGTCACCTAAATTAATTAATTCCAAGTATTATACACATGCATATATATATTCCCATTTTAACCAACGGTAACATGCATTTTCCATGGTCTGGTACACTGATCTTCTGACTTCTTTTTCTTTTTGTTGGGGGAGTGGGGGAGAGGGGTGGTCACTGGTCAGGGTTCGATAATATAGTGCAACCCCACAACTAGGTTGGTTGAGCCTAATGGTTAAATTAAATGCATTAATGGTAAACTCACAAATACACACTAGCGAGTAGGCTTAGATCATTGTTTAATTAAACTGTTAATTAGTAGATGGTAGATGATTAGACAATGTGTGTGCGTGTAGCATCACTCAAATTCAAAGTTGAAGCACTTGTTCAATTATATTTTCTTAACTAATACCACAACAAATGTCATAAATTGGTCATCGAAAGTATGCCATTTCCACATCAATATACAGTAGGAGTAGAAGTGCCGACTTGTACATCATAATCAAACCTGGACAATGGGCATTATAAGCACACATGCACAATCAACAATATGTAGGAAAAGGGGACCATATAAGGAACTTCACCATTGTACGAAGATATCTGCGATAAAAACTTCTGAATCATGGCACAAACAAGATCAAGTACTGCTACGGAGATCACAAATTTTTTTATCAATAGCACAACATAGTTGACGGCAAGGCAAAAACAAACAAACAAACAAACAAACAAAAAATGGTAAAAAAAAGGGGCTAAATCTATCAAATCTACTCCCACACGAATGTGAGAGTTTGATGAGATCCACTGGTTGATGATCCATCCGTCCCCTGCTGAAACATCTCCGGAAAATGCAGGGTAGAGCCATCGCTGACATGGGAGTCTCTGGCTGAAACAACTGGCTTGCCGCCTTCTTGACCGAATGCATAATGAGCTAAACCACTGTAGTGCAAGTTGTGAACTGAGGACTGCACCTGGGGCACGGCTGGTTCGGGTTGAACTACATGGTTCAAACCAAATTCCCTAGTTACGGGTGGTGCAGATGACAGAAGAGAGAGAGCACGATCAGGGTCAACAACTTGATTTAACCCATCAGAAAAGATTTTCTGGCTGCTGTTGCTACTTCCTGATGCAGCAGTTGGATCAAGAAGCGGTTGACAACTATTTTGTATGAACTGAAGTTGATTTACTCCCCTGTAGTTATGCATTGAACACTCTGGAAATGAGTTTTGTCTCTCAATGTAATTCAGCTGCTGATTATTATTATTATATAGCACCATATCATTCTCAGATTTGACAACCCCAGCCCAGGATGAGCTCACTATGGCACTTGGCAGTATTTGTGGGCTACTGAATGAAAGAAGTCTCGGACCAGCCACACCTTGTTGGCTAGAGAAAACTAGTCCAGAATTCCTGGAAAGAGTGTCAGGCTGAGGCTTCCTTCGCCTCCTGTTGTGCCCATCAAGCCGTTTTCTGCAGCTTCGCTTTCCCTCATCAAATTCTACCAGTGAATGAAACCTACAAAGATGATGCAATGTGGGCTTATTGCTTCAAATTTAAACTGAATTGAGGGGTGGATGAGTCTAGCAATAAAAAATTGAAGTCCAAGATCAAGTGAGTGGGAAAAAAAAAAGAAGCAAATACTTGTTACATTTTATCAGAAGCAGCAGCAATAATATGAAAAGAGTGGAGGGGAGCTAACTAAATGTGACTCTACTTGGCTCATTTTCATACCTGTTCATATGCATGATTCTCTTTTTCATTGTGCTCTTTAAACTCACACTTACACGACATCCACAGAATAAGAATCGTGAAAAAGCACCTATCTACATGGAAGAGATTCACACGGAAAAGCAGAAACGGGATTTAGAAAGATTCATTTGAATTCTCAAAGTCCCTCAAAACAATATATACCGAAGTAAATCCAGTGCCCCAATCACAAAATAAAAAGTCAATTGCATAGCATAAGAAGTCCACCCAATTGTTTTGAAAAGGTATATTGCCATACCAAGTTTCACTCAAAGTAGTTTTACAATCAAACATTGAGCAAATCCTATATTTATGGGATCATTTGCTACTTGAAAGAACAGTTATACTGCCATCACTATAAAAGGCCAACATGCAAATCAGTATATGTTTGAGTAGCAAGACACATGAAAATATTGTTTGTGCATTGATTCTAAAAGGAAATCCATGATCATATTTGATCAAGATTTTGCTTGAATATTATACAAAAATAACATTTCAATATTCATTATGCATTATAGGTATGTTCATTATCTGTACTCTCCACTCCAATTACTTGGGCGAAAGTACGTAACCAAAAGTTACATGCTGCAAGTGAGATTCTGAACTAAGACCAAGAGACATGGATTGACCACCCCATCCCAAAAAGGTAGTTATATATCCATAAATAAGTCAAGAAGTTCATTGTGGACCACCAAGGACCACAGTGGTCCCAAGACAGTATGAATTTCACTACATAACTATCTCAGTGGCTTTAAAGATGACCATAATAATAATATTTAGAAATTTTTTTTATATTTTCCCTTTGGAAAAGCACAACTAACCAAAAGAGACAGCAACTAGCATTCTAATCCTAGTACTACATGCAATATTACTACATTCTATGTTTGTAAGATCATATTTTTGGTGTTGATAAGTAGTACCTAGCTTAGGTGTCGCATTACACTTTATGATGGAGGGCATAACAAATCACTTAGAAAGAATTTACTGAATGTGAATTTGAACTAGCGACCATTGATGCAACAAATAACATTACAACTGAAGAAAATGAGCAAACATTCTACAACAGATAAGAACGAGAAATTTAATTTTACCTGCTGCACTGTTGGCAGAAGCGCTGCTCTCGACCCCCAATTGTGACCTTAGGGGTCTTTGAATGAGTCTCACACACTTTATGTCGGCGGTGATAATCTCTACATAGGCTTAAATCAGCATTACACCCATCAACCAAGCAGTGAGCTACTTGAGTAATATTGCCAGGGGCCTTAGCCCTTTTCGACGACCCAGAAAAGGATGATGATTCCATATGTGGAGCTAATTCTTTAAGTTTTCAAATTCCTCAATCCAAACAATTATTTGAGTCTGTAAATTAGTTGCTTCAATATCTGCACCTCTGGCTTACCTCCCAAATGAGAAATACACTAATCTATTACAAGTGAAAGATGGAAAAGCAAAGTGGGTCTCTACAAATCAGCCTTTTCTCTGCAATTACAATCTCTTTGTACTTGTTATCCACTTCTCTGTCACCAACATTCTAGCCATATCCATCCACCTGTTAGACACCATGTATGTCAACTAGCTAGATGAACAGAATTAAAAAAACTAGAACATTAACACGACATACAGAAACTACTTTTATTTTGTAGCTCCAATATTTAATTAAAAAGAAAAAAAGAAAAGAAAAAGAAATAAATATGAGCCTGAATAAATAAATAATCAAATGCAATACCAATTATAAGAAATTATATGCCATTTATCAGTATATTGCTTTAAAAAATTCAGGCTAAATTGAATAATAGCTGTGTCCTCACATGTTAGTTAAGAAAAATTAATATTGGCCCAAAACTATGTAAGCTAATATTTCAAGCAAAACTATACCCTCAATTATCATGTTTTCCATAATGCTGTCGTCATGAATATCAACCACACAAAACGTAATTTATATGCTAATTAATACAACTTCAAGAGACAATCCAGCCTAAACACTTAGGTTTTTCCAAGTGTCTGGTGCCAGCCAAAACAATGAATTGGACGGTTCCTATTCATAATCTCCAGACTCCAGTATCCTTTTTGGGCTGCTAAGTTGCAGGTTAGGAAAGACATAAAAGACCAGATTTTTGTTAGAAATATAAAACTGTAAATTAATAAATTCCACCAAACAACCCTCAAAACACTTCCCACTAGCTCGCCCACAAGAACTACCGTAATTGACATGGCAAACACTAAATCAACACAGGGGAGAGATTCAGAATTCATAAAGTCTAGTCTTTTGTGTCTTTGAATGTAATATAAGAAAATCATTTATAACAAGCCGTGCTAAATGAGCTGTCAACCAGTTCTTCAGGTACAGCCTACAGGAAAAAGAAAAATGAAAAAGATCCAAGACCATCCTCTTTTGTCCAATCAAGAGAAAATAACAATTTTAATCTTTCTTTTCTTTCTTTTTTTCCTTTTTGGCTAATTAAGGTCATCTTTCAAAGTCACATTTTCAACCAGAGAATAAAGAAGGTGGAGAGGAGAAATGGGAAAGGTCAAAATTTCTTTCATCTGTCGCAATTTGAATACTGGAAACGTAGAAAACCAGCAATAGCCATTTCAGAACAATAGATGGTTTGGACTTTGGAGTTAACACGGGATAAAAGTCTACCCACCGTATAAAACACCTGACAAATTAGTCCGATAAAGTTCAAGCATTCCTAGTTATTATTACTTTTTCCTTCCTAGTGGGGGGTTAATGATAAAGACTGAAACATAAGGGAGTTTATAGGGGGCCGAGAGAGAGAAAGAGAGAAGTTGTACCTCAGAAATCAAGCCAAAGGGTCTGCCAAAAACTCGACATGCAGAGTACCGAAGAAAGTGAAATAGGAAAAGAATAGGGCGGAATGCATATAAATTGAAAGCTCAGAGCAATAAGGGGAAACTATAGATAGATACACACAAACTGATAATACACAAACGTTATAATTAACAATGAAGAGTGTGTGTAACAAGACTTACAGACAAGTGCAAAAGGAGTAGACTGACTTAGTCTTCTCAGCCATTCATTCTCTGACAGGGACAATAATGGATCAGTAAAGTTGCAACTGGCAAAAGCTAGATAGCAAATACTTTTGGTGTGTGTTTGTGCGTGAAAGAGATAGGAAACTAGCACTAGTAATTGTTGTTGTAGCAGTAGAGTATGGGTAAGGAGATGGGTAATGGTTATATATAGAGTATAAATGAACAGGAAAATGTGCCACAGAGGAGAGCAAAAGAGGCTTTAGCATGTTTCTATGTATGGGGGAATTATTGGCAGTAGCAATAAACACTTGCACCATAATCCATATCCCACCAAAAAATCTATGAAAATTTGAAAATGCAATGCATATCATGAACAAGACCTAAACCATAATACAAATATACAATTAAAAGATGTACACATCTAACTGTGGCTCTTGAAAGAAAGAGGGAGGAAAAAGAATTAATTTTTTTTCTTTTTTAAATGTGGTGGGCTTATCAAAACACAGTAGACAAAGGGCACAAAAAAAAAAGGAAAAAAAAGGAAAAAAAGCAGAAGTTTACCAGATTTACTTGTTTCCTCACTTTCCTTTTCAGGCTGGTAGACTTGCAATAAGTAATTTAAAAGATTAAACTTTAAAGCACTACTACAGCTATATGCTATCAAGATTTTAGAGGGAGGGAGAGAGAGAGAGGAAAAAAAAAGACACAGACCCCATAATTAAAACGAGTGGCGAAGAAAGGGACAGGGTGTCTGTAGCTTTCCGTCCATTTATTTATTTATTTTTGTGAGAGGAAGTACAAAAAATAAATAAATAAATAAAGTTATGATTCTTGGTGGGTCTCAAAACTCCTAAATATCCACCACCCCACATATGAGAGACATCTGGAAACAGGAAAGGTTGGTTTAGAGTTGTTGTGACTCACATTAGTCACAGTTTGTTCTTCCTGCATCTTATTTTCTTTCTGCATCTTATTTTTTCCTTCTTAATACTATAGCTTTTCAGGGTGGCATATGTAATTTTACTATATATTCTTTGTTAGCTTTAAGGTTACATGCTTTGGGGTTTACTCCATGCCTTCATGGTATGGTTAACAACAATATCTATAAAATTATTTCACTATAAAAAGTACTAAATAAAGCCAACTTTCATTCGGAAAGAAAGTACCGATAACATATATCCAAAATCGCTTTCTTTTCTGTCCCCCAATTCCCTTCGTTTTTCTTGCAACGCCATTTTCCAAATTAGACCTCAAAATTCAAACCATAAGATAAAAGAAAAATAAATTAATTAAGTTACTGAAGATCTATTGAAATGAAGATCGAGTTAGACGATATATTACAAGTTTGCAACCATATAGAGTCCATGTAAGGGAAATTGGCCACTGCCTCTTTTTCTAGGAAAAATGGGGGTGCCGGGCCGGTTTCCAAGTTCCAACATACGAAGATAAAAAAATTTCGTTCAACCTAAAGTTTTCCGAAACGGCATTCCAAGTTCCAACCGCATAATCTAACAGACAGAAGCATAATTCCTCTCACAATTTTGACTCTTTGTGGTTTTGTATGCTTTTGGGCTGCAGTTGATGCTTATTGGAATAACCAAAATATTGTGGGTCGTGCTATTGTTTTGATTATTTCTAATTAAGTATGAATGTAGGAAACCGTTGCGGCAGCTTCAATTCCTAGATTCACAACTTCAAGAATGTATTAAAACTATGGAGTAATAGTTGAAAAAGAAAGAGAAAAAGAATTATAACGAGAAAAACATGTCTGCAGCCTCGTTGGTTTCATGTAAAACACGTTCCCTTAGTTTGCCGCAAAAGATTCCCAAAAATAGCTAGGGCCAGTATGAAAATCACGATTTGCGGCATCATTTCTCAATTTTGCTGTCCCCGCTAGCTCACTGCATCACAAATATTGTTAAATTAACAATGTTCTTCACATAAAAAGAGACGTTAAGATGAACAAGGGAATTAATTAAGAAAGAGTGCCTTTAGCAAAGGAATGAATTATTTGCACAAATTAATTAAGCAAGAAAAACATTTCCAACTTCAATACGTACATAACTAAATTAGAACGTTAGTTATGTAAACTTTAAAGGTTGTTGGGTAAATATGTTTTCCCGCATGTCCCACGTTTGTTTCCTGTTGATATAAAATGAAGCCCTTTATCCATCTACCTGTCATAATTACAAAAGTAAACCAGCTCCACAGTCATGGGTAGAATGAAATACTGTGGTCCAGAGAAGAAGGGAATCCATAATATTCCAACGTACCTAGTTTGAATGCATTTTTCAATTATATATTCTTGGTAATATGTGTGTGTGTGTGTGCGAGTGTGTGTGTGTGTGTGTGTGTGTGAGATATAGAAATGCTTGAACAACTTGTAACCAACTTTCAAGATCATAAAATGTTTTATGCCATAATTTTGGAGGTATAGTCCAATATAATACTAATGCAATTTTTAATTTTCCAATGTTGGTAGCGGGGCCAAAGTAAATTGTTGAGACTCATATATACGATCCATTGAGAAATTCAGAGTGCAGCTAGCTCAGCTGCATGCAGTCTGCCGTCTTGAATCAATTTAAGAATCTGTCGGCAGCTGTTGAATTATGGAGGTATGAATCATGAAGCTGACCCACTGCTTTATGGAAAATCTCAGCCACAAGATGTACATTTCATCATGTATATAGTAGTTCCATTGATGATCATAAAAACTTGACGTACTGCCCAAGCATACACAGACTTGTGGGCCTGCTCAATTTTTTGTTTTTTTGTTTTCTTCAACAATTGAAAAAGGCTGGGCATAAGGGCTGATGCAGCATGACCAGAAAATATAATAAGAGTTTTTCATTATTATATATTAAATGTTCAAATGAAGCCAAAAGTTATATCTACAAGATAAGCTAGTCATCTATCAAGATATTTTACTTAACTCCAAGTTCTCCCGTTATAAATGTGACCGGTCCACATATAATTAAATTTGAACATAAATTTATACATCATTATTACAACGGGCACGTGTAAACTTATAAAAGCACATTGCACAGTAAATGCGACTGAGACCATCTAGCCTTCAATTTCTTTCTGTATGTGTCCATTGCTCCATCATGCACGTTAATTGATTAAAAGTAAAAGACATCATGAGCTGCTTTTGACGCAATAAAAAAACGAAGGGATACAAAACGTAAGTAGGTTAAATCATGTGTCATGCACTAAATGACCTTAGATGTAGAATTAATAACCTAAGTCATAAATTGAATTTATTTTCCTTTCACATTAATTTGGGGTTTGGACCCTAACTTGCCTGCTGCCTGTATTCTAATGGTAAACGGATGAAGTAATAAGATGGTAAAGAAATTGATGAGGACCACTCTGGCATGGCATGTCACAGCCCACAGGGACCACTTCAATTAATCTATGAAGAAATTTATGTCCGATTGTTGCTGATATCTATGGACCAAAAGCTCTCTAATCTCTAGTAAATGAATAACTAACCTGCAGGCTGCAACCCATTATATTATTATTGCTTTAAAAACTCTCCAGGCTCCAGCTGCCTGCTAATGTATATAAAGTTCCTTAACTCATGAGTTAATTAGCATAGGTCCGTCAGTAGCTATATGTGTTAGTTAGATTAGGGGTTGCTGAAATTCATAGAAAAAGGATCTTCGAACTTTAATGAGCCGCCATTAATTAATTTAACATAGTGGTTGCTATAAATGGAAAAGAGACAAGAAAAAATCGCAACATATTTATATATCAACAGGTGTATTAAAAGAATACTCCATGGTTTAACAAATTAACAGATGAGATGACAGATTTCTCAATCAATAATTAAATATTAGGACTCATTCTTAATCATTAAACAGCTGAGGGACATTAGCGGATTGGAAAGGAACGATATATAATATTTGGGCATTGGTGGGGAGTAAAATGGCGGGAAGTGGATCCCTTTGTAATTTAACTAATTTGTATGATAACTGTGGGCTGGGCTTTTTAAGTCCATAAGACTAATCTGACTCTGACCCATTCATCCTAGGCCTATAATAAATGGCCCCAAATTCAGCTGTTTATCGGCTGACAACAGTATCCGATATTCCGTGCAGCTCCTATAAAGACGAGAGACGTCGAACCCAACCAAGGAAATTAACAAAGGGCGTAGTAAAGAGGAGCACTATATGTATGAAATTCTTATATTTTTCTAGTTCTTTTGTTTTAGATAAAAGCATGCATTATGATTATAGAAAAAAATGATAAAAGTACGCAAAGCTAATATTTAATGTTATATTCTAAGTTGAAGTATACATATGGGGGGGGGGGAGGGGGTGTATATTGATGTCTGTGTGAAGTTAAATTATATGAAACATGCAATATCAAAATTTCTATCATTAAAACATTGACATTTACAGGTGCAAACGTAATATTAAAAATGACACCTATTAATTAGTTTATGTATATTCGTAAAGCATTGATGCGATGATTAAAACAAAAGAAGGTTGTTGAGTTTCCAGTTGTGCTTGATCTAGTGAGTAGTGACTACATCAATCACGGTTATAATATGATTGTATTTTAACAAGCTTCTAACAATTGCATTGAACATAATATAATTTTATATCATATTACAAAATTTACCTAAAGTTCTATACAATTTGAAACCAATTAACATGACATACATAGGTGCAATATTTGGATATATAAAATACTCTAAAATCCATTTATAATGTTTATTAAGATATCTCCACATCATAATCCAATTAAATGAATGTGCTAACCAAATGAACTGTATCGATCATTCCTGCAACATGTTAATTTTTTTAATGTAACAACAAAACTTGATCAGTTCAATTAATTTATAAAAGACAATATATATATATATATATATATATGATCATCATAAATTGTGCAAATTAAATAATGAAGAAATCAAGAGATCATGCATGCAGATCAGGTAACTAGGAACAAATAAATTAACTTCTAAGTCTAAACCCTTCCATTTGTATATAAGGTACAAATTATTGTAAATGATTACTGTACCTATCCTTGTAAGTATATATATGTCCCCTAATTAATTAAGCATTATATATATATATATATATGACTTAATTAGAAGGAAGTGTAGATTTGCATCTGACTAAGAATGTGCTCGAAATTGTCAGTAGATTTCTCAATTGGATGTGAATGCATCCCTTCATAGGTTGTCACTACAATCCCTTCATCTTTAGATAGCCTCTGAATTTGCTTTTTAACATTGCAACCTTGATGTGTGCACCGGTAATAGCTTCTGCATCATTAAACAACAAACTTCTATTAATATTCTTTTATATATATTTGGTTTTGATTTGCATGTTTACATCTTTGGTTTCATGTCTCAAGAATTGAAATATTTACACACACACACATATATCTGGATCATATATGAACTGTGAATTAAAGACATCAATGGACTTATTTTACTTGCTTAGATTTATCAAAGCAACCACTTTACTTGCTTTAGATATATGATATATCTACGGCAGCAGCAAGCTTTTCACATTAAACTGGTACTAGCTAATGTGCAAGAAAATTTAATTTGTAATTCTAACATACATCATGCGGTAAATTAAGTTTGCATTAATTTGAATCCAACATAAACAGTAGTAAAGTTAATTAGTATACTTAGAATGCAGTTCTAGTTGCATGCAGAAGACTCAAAAACATATTAAAATTCTTTTATATGAAAATTTTACATTAGGCACTAATTTTGGACATTATATCATATTCTTTTCTAATTTCAACAAACTAGCTATACATGCAAGAGCTAAATAAATTTTCCTATCAGTTAAAAGATGCAGTCAAGACAGCAACTTAATTTCCACAATTAATTTCTAGAATATATAGAGTGGAGGGATAATTGGGAAGTGTAACGAACTCCTAGCTAATTAATTCCTTTGTGATGGTACATATGTATGTATATATAGTTTCTGGCTAGGCTCTAGCAGTATAGGGACGTCGGCTGATAAGGATATTTGCCGCATATACTTTTAATTAAAATTGACTTGGAATTAATAATGACAACACAAACAACGCAAAAATATCTAAAGAAAACATAAATATATACATATATATGTATATGATTAATCGAATATCGAAATCATGCATCAACTGATCGATCAATATATATCGAAAGAATTAAATTAAAGAAGATTATATTAAGTACAATAATAAACAAGCGAATTATATTGAATTAATAATATTAACCTTGGGAATTTGTTGTTCTTGACTGCCTTTTGACCGTATTTCCTCCATCTATAACCATCATCAAGTATATCCACTTGGCTTCTCGTCTGAAAAGCGTATCTAGGTTTTCTCGATTTCTTCTCTCCCTTTTTCTTGCTGGATTTGGCCTCGTTTTCCAGGCCAATATTAGCATCAGCAGTAGTACTGATGATGGTGTCATCCATGTTGTTGCCTGAGCTAGCCGGAATTAATTCCATGACTCCAGTGGTCGTGATCGGCGGCCCCATGTACCCATTGATATTATTAGGCATGAGTTGCTTGTGATGATCATAATCTTGGAATTGATGAGGAGGAGGAGGAATATTCGCCATGTTCAGTAGGGACGACGAAGACGACGACAAATGATGAGAATTTTGAGGAGTTGATGATGAAGAAGACCGAAATATGGTTGGATATAATTTCTCCATAAGACAGATCAGAAAGAGAGAGAAGAAGAGGGGTGGTGTGATCACCTGCGATTTTGTAGAAGTAGTAGAATTTGGTTTGTGGTTTGTTTATACTTTATATAATAAATAATTAAGGTGGGATATAGATATAATTAATTAAAGGCGCACCTAATTAAGATCAACTAAAGTTGAAAGGCGGCTTGCTAATTGATGGCTATACTTTAATACTATCTATATATTGTCTTTATATCCGATATTTGGAGTCGTAAACGGCACGCCAACTCAAAAAGACTGATGAAAATGCAAGGTGGTGGGTATTTTAGCACCAACCAAGGTTATGTTTGGTTATGTTTTTCGTTTTATTTTATTAAATGTTTTAGGAGAGTGAATTATTGAAGAATGCGAAAGTAATTTTTTGGTATGTTTATTTATGTTTTAGAGGAGATATTTTTTACTATAACATTCAAATCAATACTTTTTTTGTTGGATTTTTGGGTTGAAAATGAAATTAAGTGATTATTTTAATATTAAAATAATAATAAAATATATGGTTAAATTCATTTTACCCCCTGTACTATGGGGTGTGTATCAAATACCCTATCTACTTCCAAAACCTTTAAATACCTCCCTCAAGGGTGTCAAATACCCCCCTGTATTACCAAAAATTTTCAAATACCCCCATTAAAGTCATTTGTCATTAGCAGAATAACTGACGGTGTCAAAACTCTAAGTAAATTGCTAATTTAACCTCAAAAAATAATTAAATAGCATAACAACTTAGGATACGTGTTTTTTTTTTTAGTAGACAAATCTATCATTGATACTCGTACTACCAAAACCTTTAAATATCCTACTCAAACGTCTTTGTCGTTAGAAAAGTAACGGTTGTTTGGTTGATGTAGCACTAAAATTATATTTTCTTTACACATATGATCATTGAAAAATTTTATGTCCAAAATATCATTATAATTTACTATATAATACTCAATTTTGTTACTTTCATTTTAGGATTTAACGTATCATTTAACTCTTAATCCAACAAAAATATTAAATTATTTTATTTTTTTCTTAAAAGAACATTAAACAACTCTATTTTAATACAAAACATATGAGACCAACAAAATAGAGGCTACTTATGCAGACAAAACACATGAGACCATTATACCTATTTCTATTTCTTAATTTATTGTCTAAAATTTTTCAAATCTGTATTCATTTTGGGATATAAAAAATGTATAATAATATGTAGGATATAATTTATCATTACTTTGTAAAAAAAAAAAAAAATGCCACATATCCTAGCTTTTTATACTATTTAGTTATTTTTTGATGTTAAATCAGTAATTTATTGTAGAGTTTTGACACTGTAAACTATTTTAGTAATAAAAGATGACTTTGAGGAGAGTATTTGAAGATTTTGGTAGTAAATGAGAGTATTTGACACCCTTAAGGGAGTATTTGAAGGTTTTGGAAGTAGAGGGGAGTATTTGATACATACCCAATAGTATAGGGAGTAAAATGAATTTAAGCCTAAAATATATATAATGTATATATATAATATATGTATGTATATATTGAAGAATGTATGTTTTGGAGGAAAAATGAGTATATGTTTATTATTTCAAGGAAACGTAACCAAACAAAGCCCAAGTAATTTTATGTAATATTCAGATATTGTGGCCTGTGTCCTGTGGGTGTGGGGGTAGAAATTTGAGGTGGCTGGGCTAGTCATGATTGTCGTTTTGAATGTTATTCCTTTTCCAGGATCGCGCGATCAACTTTAATTTCTTGATACAGACCAAGTGATAATTGGCCCTTAATTTGACGTCGATAAGTTCATTTCCATAATCTTATATTAGATAGCATTAATTTCAATTAGTCATTGAGAGGTTTTGATGATTTAGTGGTTAAAATACTAGGACAAAGATAATTCGATCACTTTAATTCCTTAATAAAGTTTTGATGATCTAATGCTTAATTAATTAATTAATACTTAGAGCAAAGTTCTCTCCCTCTCTCTTAATTTATCTCTCTCTTTTTATACATTGAGTTAATTAAAGCCGGAATGTTATTATTGAAAAAATAATCAATTATCAATAATAAACAGTTAACAAGTATTAATAATTAATAATTATGAAATAGATAAACAATATTATTATATATACTTAAGTAAAATTCAAATTCAAAACCTTTTTTATTATAGAGTTTTAGAATTTCAATCTTAAATTAAACAAATAAAATCTTAATATCGTATTGCATAGTATTCTAATTATGTCATAATATGTAGTTGATAATTATCTGAAACAAAAGAAAATATAATGCATAGATCTCAATGGTAAAAATGTTGGACCAAATATTAGGTACTGTTGCAGCAATAATTAGAAAAGTGCTGAAAAATAGAAGGATTTGAGTGGGCTATATTTATAAGTTTTTTTCTATAAGTTGGTCAAATTAATAATTACTTTAAAATAAATTGGAGCGTCATCATATTATTTAATTTGTCCTATTTATACCATGTTTATAGCTTGATGTTAAGGAAAATTTAATTATAATATATATATATATATATATATGCAGTTGATCTTGATCATATATAAACGGATGGATTTCATCCCTTCTTATCTTAAGGCAATATCTTGTCCAAAGATTTTCTCATATCTTCCGCGAGCGCGCGCCCTCATCGGAAAGGCATCGCATATACATTTTCTGGAAATGAAAAAGATTTCACGTGCGTGCGCCAACAAGCAATTAGGACACAACTTATTGGTTTATTTCTCTAATTAATTATACATTCATTCAAGATTTCTCCTTGTATGATCTCTCTCTTTTTTATAATTATCTGCAACAATCCATGCTTTTCGTGGAATAGTTGGCTGGTCAAATCACGTGTTTTAAAATGAAATTTATTTAATTTTCAAGACGTATTAAGTTAATTGGGGGTAGATGGGTGCAGGGTTTAGTAATTATGGGAATTAATTATATATTATCATAAAAAATAAAAAAAAAAACTTTGCTATAAGCAAATGTAGTTTTAAATTTCTAATTTTGGTTGCATGAAATGGCTATTATTATTATTATTATTATTTTATTATTTGTCTCATTTATCATAGTAATTTTTGTGGTTGGTGGGAAAGAGTCCTTGGAGGCGGCCAAGCAGCCAACTAACCACAGTCAAACGATGGGTACAGTAAGAACACGAACGTGTACGTGTTCATTCTTTCTACTCGCCATGTGCTTTCAAGCAAAATAATTTTAAACAATTTTAAATTTATAAAATAAATTTATCAGGAGAATAAAAAATTTGAATACTGAATTATTTTCTCTATTATTGAGATGAATATTTTTGTAGAAGAAAAATAATAATTATTTTTCAATATGCATGATACAGTTGAGATGGGAGAATATTGATACAATTCAAGTGTATAATAATGTCGGTAACTCATCCCAATAGGATGTAGCTAGCTAAGATTTACATGTCAAGGGCTCAAATCTATTACTTCAAATAATCATAAAGAAATAGAATATTAAAGGCACAGAGTTTTTATTTTTTAGGCATATTTTTGGAAAATTCACATATAAAAGCAATATAAGTTTTTCGTAAATTTATTATCCTGCGTGAAAAAAGAAGGAACAGATTTAAATCCTTTATTCTAATTTATATTTTATCTTTTATTCCATTTAGTGGATATTTGATACGTGTATTAAATATTTTTTTATAAAAATAATTGATTAAAAATCAAATACATTTGACATATATACATCAAGTTAGAATAGGAAATGAAATACGAAGTAGAATATATGATCCAAAGTGGAAGGGAACTAGTAAAAATTTAAATGCCATATATAGTTTAAGCATTTACATCAATAATATTGTTCAACTATATATGTGTATATTCAACTAGCTAGCTAGTGTAAATTAAAGTTCAAAATTAAGCTTATATAGTATACGTGAGAGATCAATGGTCATTATATGATTCTAAATCATGCATCGATATTTGGTCAAATAAAAAAGATTATAAGAGGAATCATAGCCAGTTAGGGCAATTAACGTACGTAAATTTATATTTTGAGGGTATTTTGGACCGTCAAAGATAACCACCTAATCAACCAAATATAATATGAAATCATATATGGTATATATTATCGCATTCTCCTAGGTCTTAATTTGTTAGAAACGTGCGTTAGACGTGGCAATAATATTTTAGTGCTGTATATGTATGCGAATCTAGCAATTCAATGAATGTGGAAATAAAGCAGCTCCAACTATTGATAGTCCATATTAGTGGACTGTTGATCATGACTTGAGCCATTCCTATGTGCAACTTTTCCTATGTTTCTCTTTCAATTCCATAATTATGGATATCAAGATTTTATGGAGACAGACTGATCACTTAATTACTGTTTGAATTAGATTCCATTAAACAAATTGGAAAAAATTAAACTCCATTTTAGGGATATATATGGATCATAAAAAATATTACTTGACTAAACTTACAAACATTAATTAATACGTACGTGGGACTTTATATAATATATATATATTCGTTGGAGGCTATTTCCTGCTTTGAATGGACTAATCCCCTAATTAAACTCCACGTAAAGAGGTCATTTTCCAATATCAGTTGATCGAAATTTCGTTAGCACATGCAAGACAAAAACCACTTCAAAGTCTACTATTTCATTTGGTTTTGGTCTCAATAATTGACGTTAAAAATGTTCACACGCCACCTCAATATGGCTGGAAATGATTTTCAACCATCTCTTTCTTCTTCTTTTTTTTTGTCCCTCCCCTTAAGGATGAGGAAGATTTTCAATTTTTCTTGTTTTCATATGATCTTTTGCTCTAATTTTCAGAAATCCTACTGTAATTTTTTATTTACAATTTTCATTGTTATCTCTATAGAAAAGACTAGTTCTGCCTGCATCCTTTTTAAGTAGCTAGTTTTACTTGAGATAGATTTTATACGATGAAAATTGAGAAAGTGAAAGCCCATTCGTGCTAATTATCTTATTTCTTTGAAAAGTATTTATTGAAAATTAATTAATCATGCTACAGTATTACTTTAAATGAAAATATATTTATTTAATATGTATATAAGTGAAAATTTTGAGATAAAAAAAAGATGTTAAATTAAAAGACTTTTATGTGCAAGTGCAAAAGAATATCAAACATAACACGAATGTCTGTTACCTGACACATGAATGGATGCCCATTGATTTAGATCACCACGCAAGGGAAAGTTTGTGATACCCAATTCCACATAAACTAAATATTGAAGGCAATTCTCAAGTCCAACGGGCTCACGAGTCCGGAGTGTGACAAAGTTGGTGGCTTTTCTTTTTCCTGTTTCCAATTAAAATGTTTGCAATGCATTTCATTTGCTTTAAGTTAGGATATGTGCTTTAATCGTGTTCTAGTATGCACGACTTTTAGTCTATAGTAACACATTATATGAATAAAGATCTTTGTAATCGACATAGCACGCGGTTTAATCCCGCATCAATGTTGATCCCCAATTAATATGATTGACTGATTACTGCACCTAGTGATACTATAATCACCAACATGAGCTTTAGAGAAAAGGGTGCACATTTTGGCTAAAGGAACACCTATCGTCATGGATTATTATTTTGATCACTCGTACAATAGTTATGAATGATATAATTGTTTGTAAGTTAATTTAAATACTGTTCTCCAGGGGCTAGTTTACTTTGGATGAAAAGCTAGAATGTGGCCTATCATTCAACATCATCTCTTGCTTGCTTTTATCATTGGATGCTTGGTAAATTTGTGTTGCCCAAATTGTAGCTATAAAAATTGGGATGAGGGATCCTAGAAGTTGGATAGGACAAAATCATCCATATTTCTGGGCTATTAAGATTGATATATATGTAAAATTACTACCTTATTCTCTTCTTACTTGGACATAATTACTTTGATGCCTTTGAGTAAGACTTTTTTTTTTTTTTTTTTCCTAAAAGCAGAATTTATGGAATATATCTAACCCGATAATATTGACGCCTAGACACAAGAATATTGACATCTAGTGGCTAATATTAGTGCCTAGGCACCAAATGTATCCTCTCTTTGCACCCAAGTTTCATGATACTAATTCCGGACAATGATTTTCCCCGTATAAAAATTAAAGATTGTAAACCAATGCGCATGAATTGACTATTTATCATGTTCTTGACTGGAAACTTGAGATATTGAAAACAAACCTCTCAAAGGCACAGGAATATTTTTAATTTTTCCATTCAAACTTTCGACCTATCATATCAATTACTTGCGCGGGATTCAATTTGGATAATTGACCGGTATCACTCTAATTTTATTGGCAGGGGAGGAGGAATATAGCAATTCAGGAAATTAAATTTAATTAAGGAGAGAATATTATGTCATGTAATATTTGATTAAATCTCAACCAAGTTATATATATTGATGTTTGCATTTATTTTTTCCCCTATTAATTATGTGTGGATTGTGATCTTTTTTTAATTGTTATAGAAAATATTACTAGCTAAAAGATTTTAAAATAAATTTCTATTGTATTTTTATAAAATTATGTAATTATTTTTCACTCCAAAAAAAAAGCTTTTATTTATTGATGGAAAAGGATTTTTATTTTTATTTTTAGTGAAAATTAAGTCGTGCCATAATCTACTGTTGCCTTTAAAAGTAGCTAAAATTTTATGGTGGTAACGTTTTCAAAATTTTGGTTTGGATTGTTGTCGGAGGGGCATGAGAGTATACGTAGTCAAACAAGGCAGAAATGTCAGTATATATTCAGATTAACCTATAGTCAAAATTTTGTTTTAATACTTGCAGTTTGCATGTATTTTATTAATTCTCCTTTGGCAGAATTTTCTGCGTTAGCGTTATTAATTCACAACTGAAGGAAACTTCCAATTCACAGCTGTTGGCAATTACCATGTAAGTCAATCGTTCTAGAAGTTCATGAGGTTGATAGCTTATTTATTTTACAAAACTTTGAATGTTGAAGATGGGACTCATGGGAGCTATGTATAACCCTTTTTAAATAAATAATAGAAAGTGTGATGTTGCTTTCTTTCTTGCAGTTTTTTTCAAAAAAAAAATTTCTCTTAATTTTGTAAATTTTTTTTCACAGTTAGAAGTAATCTAAATATATTATTTAAATTAGTTTAAATATGTTTCCTTTTTTAAAAGAATTTATGAAGATGTAATTTAAAATTATTGAAATATTTTTCTGTCATTTATTTAAAGTTTGAATTTAAACAAATAATTCAAAGATACAATTTTAATGCAATGATTTTCAAACTTGTTTACATTTTTTGTTTTATTAAGAATTTATATTGAAATTTGGCTGACGGTGGCATTTTCTATTAAGGAAATAAAATACAGGCACAATTTCTAAGATGAAGATAATCGTCAAAAGATTATTAACATTTAGGAAGAAAAAAATAATAATAATTGAAGTTTCTTGTTATTCACCGAGCCTGAAGTGGCTTTTTTTTTTTTTTTTTCAAATAATTAACCGCGGATCTGTTGTTCTAGAAATTGTATGGGCCGAAGAGACTTCTTCTTGTCGGCAGATCTATTTCTTTTCTGGATGACAAGTGTTCGTAAGCAAGAATGCCAAGACCCAAGTAAAATCAGATATTTAGCATTGATTAAATTCAAGCCCATCTAGCCCAATGACTTGTAGTTCAGATGGCATTAATTATTTAATTTTGATCATATTGATTATAAAATTAACAGTATTAATATTTTATAATTTTTGATAATTTTATTTTATTCAAATACTTGATGTATTATAAATTTTCAAAAAACACTTTTATAAAAGTTAGAAGTTTAAAATTTTTTGTCATATATATAGCCAAGCACCCTTTTAATAGTTATTGAAAAGATTGGAAGGAGAAGATTGTGAAAACTCAATCTATCTGATATATAATTGAGAAGACATGACCACTAATTAATATGGGATAAAATTCACTAGATATGCTGGTGGGAATAGCTTTATTTTTCTTTCATGGTCTCTTGGCTTGAACCAAGAACATCTAATGTGTTTTAATGAGATTTCCTGTGACAGAGTTAAGTAATTGATTAAGCAGTATAAAACAGGCAGGGACTCAAAATGAAATGAAGATATATAGCACAACACCAGCATCATTAATCAGACAAACAAATTGCACAATCATATATAGCTCAGACATTCTGTATTTTTTTTTTCTTTTTTAAGTCCTTTTAGCCCACTCTACTAACAGTTTTTCGGCCACTCATATCAAGATAAAACTAGCATATTACAATGCCCAATCAGAGGCGGAGTACGAGAGGGTGCCTCTTTTTATTTGACAATCAACATACATGGAGAAAATTAAAAATGCAAATATCTAATATATATATATATATATATGTATATATATCATATTACGGCGTTGAGTATGATCCGCTTGACTTGGTTTTTCCATCTCTTTAGAGCTCCAACACCAAGTCTACAAGATCAAAGCATAAGAAAATTCATGGTAGTCAGTTAAACAAAAGGGCTAGCTGCATTTTATGTCAAAAACAAACAATATATCTTGTAGAGTAAAATCTTGTTACAGTATAGAGATTTTGACACATTTGGGGCGTATTTATGTTAAGAGAGAGTTGGAATGGTGTACTGTAAAGGACTGTGCTAGTTTTCTTAGAAGAATCAAAGTTGGGATATTACGAGACTTACTTAAGGATCATCAGATGCACATGGTGTATAGTTACTTACAGTTTGCATCAGTCTTGACCCAGAGCTCGCTCCCGCTGGTGTCCCCAATGCCTTGTGTGGGCTGAGATATATGAGACTGGTTCTTGAAGCTACATGTTCTTTCCTTTGAGATGATCCTTTGAGGATAAATTGTGATGTCCTCAGAAGTGGGCTGTAGCCCTCCACGGTTAGATGCTGCTACATGAGTATTATTGTTCTTGATCTCATTTTTCGTGGCCTTCTGGGGCTGGTGGCTACATATTGAGCTCTCAGGATGGACTTTCCTGTTGAAAATATGTAGCATCTGCGTTCTCACATTTAAATTTGAAAACTCAATACCATTTCAAAATGTTGGAAAAAGTAACATAGCAATTCAGGGCTGGGAAAATTCCACAGATATATGTTGTTCAGATAATATACTGAAAATATGCGCTTGCGTGTACCTTATGCAGTTTGGTCTCAGCTGTTGCAGAATCAATTGTTCTTCTTGAGGATGCATGAAGCATTCTTCTCTTGAGCATCTTTTTCATGAGATGCACGGCAGATTTATCAGTTTCCTTCTCCATTCGCTTTTCACTCCTGTCTGATTTAGTTCCACAAGTTTCCTCTTCTAGTTTAGTCTTCTGAAAGAGCTCCCCAAGCGATGTCCTATGTTCTGTCTTCACAGGTGGTGGTGCCGTGTCTGTCAGTCCAATTGCTGATCCTAAAAGATAGTTTTGTAGGGGACATATGATTGGTGCATTTCCATTTCCACAGAGGCTCTCACCACTTTCTATGGGCTTGCCACTAAGTGTTATTGTACTGCAGTGGCTCATTCTTCCAGCACTAACATGACTGTTTCTTCCAGATGAAGCATTACAACTCTCATCTCTGCTTTCAGCTCCAAGTATCTTTTCCAACTCATCACTGATTAGCTTCAGTTCGTTTTCTGTAACTTGGGTTTCTTTCTCAGCTATGTGATCCACAGAGATGGAAAATGTTGGTGTTGCGGGGTCTGTGGTGATTTGTTCTGTACCAAGAGTACCAATAGCAAGGAATCCATGGAAAAGCTCCGTTAGGGCAGCTGCTTCTGGTTCCTCTTCAATGTCCTCCTCTTCCACTCTTGCTGCCTCTAGACCCGCAAATGAGTTTCTGAGGTGGCTGTCTCTTTGGCTTTTGCTGAAGGGCTTGTTGTAATAACTTCCTTTTGGGTAACATTGTAGTTCTTCCAGTGATGGCCGTGCTGTTATCCCTGTAATACAATTACAAGAATTCCCTGACACAAAAAACATATATGTGGTAACTAAAATAGTGTGGAGTGGAGGAGGTGATAGATTTCAATTTGTGATGCATAAAAGTACAGGATTTGTACATTCCATGGTTTCAGCATTAATAAAATGCCTAAAATAGTATTCATGACGCGATCTTTTGTCTTGAATATGATTCTCTAGAACTACTTCATTCAGGGGCATATATACTGAGGCTTGGTTTAATATTTCTGTAAAACCATACTAGAGCCTATAAGCTCCCACTTTCTTTAAAATCTTTCACTTAATCTCCATCTTTCAGCTCACGATGTCACAAATTTTGGGGCTTTTCCTACCAAGTTAATAATAATGATCCACCATACATCAAAATGTCAATCTCATTGTGCAATCATCCTAAATATAATCAAAAAATCAGGTCACACTATTCGTGCTTTGTCTCTAGTTTTACCTATCCAGCATTCTTTTTATATACTGTAATTGAAGATTACCATATTACACTTTTCAGCTTATCAATTGTCCAAGTGATGCAATGAGATATAACACTCACCAATGGATAAGTCCTTTGGTGTTTCGTTGCTGTTCTGCCGGAACTTGCGATGCATCCAACCTAGTAGCTGCAACAAAGACAGATGAGGATGGCCTCCATCAACAGCAAAGAAGTAAACATAAATTAAGAAGAAGCAGAAAAGATCGATGATTCGATTTTCTAATGAGCATGCATGATGTAGTTACCTTCATTTTTAGTTGCACTATATATGAAAAGAGCTTAAAGAATTGAACTTTAAATAGAACTGAGTGTCATACGAACAGTGTACACTGAGGGTTGAAATTTTGATGTGTAATTGTGCAAAGTGGAGAAAACTACAAGTTATACGGGTAAATTTTTCTTTTCCTTGTTCTTCCGTTTGTTCTTAATTTTATTTTTATTTTTAACTGAAAGAGAGAAGGGTTAAAAGGCTTATGATTTTGAGTCCCAAAGCTAAATCTTTTACGCATTCAGACTGAAAGTTATTTTTGCTTGATACTGCTGTTAATTATTGTTATAGCAGACCTTGTAGATGAGAGGAAGAAGTGTATGAGAGGAAGAAGTGTAGAGAATATTTTATGATGCTAATATTTCAACTATAATATGACAAATTAGAGGAAGATCTTTAGGGATATGGACAATTAAACTTTATCATGTTTGATAGACATTATGGTTGATCATGTATAGGTCCACAGCTTGACAGTTTACATTGAAAAGGACCTGAGCTGTTTCAGCACCTAACCATTTATCTATAACTATTGAAATCAATTGACAGTAAAGTTGGTGCATGACTTTTAGTATCAGCTTTTACATGGACTGATCTCTGATCCGTGCTTAAATTCCTACAAAATTAGGTACACAGCAATTGTCACTGCACAGCAGACAGATGCAATCAGATCCTTTGTTTAAATGCATGGCATGCATCATATATATTATTCTCTTGTGAGTAGCTTGGATCATATAGTTTGTCTTGTAACACATATAATTCCTTATTTGTTACAACGTTCATGTTCGGCTCAACAGGCCAGTCCGGGCTCTGCCTGCTCAGGTTACTATAGACCCCCATATTTATAATTTGTAAGTAGGATTAGCATGCAGATATGAGATTAATTGAAGGTTCTGTGGCCCAAGAAAGTCGTTGTAATTCTTGTGGCGATGAGTCGTTTAGGGTGTCATCACTTTTGTCGGTCTGCATTCTATTTTCTGTAGATCAAAAGGTGTTTTAACAACATAAAAACGATCACTAAGCTAGAAACAAATTCATCAGCCTCATCTTGAATTGGATACGTCCCACTTTCATATTGATCATTCACCGGCTAATCAGATAACGGCTTTTATTCGGAGACAATTAACTGGGGGCCATTTTTAGTATGCTTTGAAACAATCCATGTTAAATGGTTTTCTGATAATATATATATATTTTCATAAGTTTACTTTAAACCACGACATTGAGCAGTATATATATATATATATATATATATGTTCATATAACCTAATGATTAAGTAGGCTTCACAGCGGAACTAATACGGCTTCTTCCAGACTAGCTAGAAGCTGGTGCACAATTACTAACAACTAAGAATGTAATATGAACTTAATTTATGCAGCCTATTAATTCGATCACTCGTGGGCTCAGTATCAATCATGTGGGTGCTGCTAGTCTAGTAATTGATCTCAAATTAATTAAATATGTCGCAGCAGGATACATAGCTCACCATCAGTTTCATCACTCTGCATGAAACCTTGTTAGAGAAATAATGTGTGTGTGTGTGTGTGTGCGTGTGTATTAGAATAGAGAAGCAGATTCCTGGGATGTGCCCAACAGTCAGAGCGTTCAGCATCTGACCCTAACTGAATATGAATGCCTACGAAATTGAGCAAAACCGGCGGTGGACTTCCAAGCTTTGGAGCATAATCTATTGATTGGATTGAACTGCATGTCTGTCAATATCTATGCTGCTGTAAGTATATGACAATATATATGCTACCATAGATTTTTCATATCCTCCACAAATACAGTATTCCTCTTCCTTTCTGCGTCACTACTTGGGTATTAATTTTTCTAACTTCTTTTTAGTTAATGGTCAAATGCATCGTTATATCAGAAAAGCAGTCAATAGTTAATAAACAACCAACAATTAGCAAATTTACTACATGATAAGTAGACAAATATACCAACATTAATTTGTGGTAGACAAATTAATGGTCAAATAAGCAATCAGTGTGAGTTTGCTTTATGATGTTGTAGGCCATAAAGACAGACCACCCATACTCTTTGAGTCAATTTTTCCTTGACATGATGTATTATTAAAGGGTAGCACGCTGCAGCCAAGAACATGCATGGGAATTGCATGGAATTTAGTATCGGGGCAGCTTTCTCATTGTCCTATATATACATTATATCCCCTGATTTAAATTTAATTCATGGGGCTTCCTTTCAATTAAAGTTTCTATCATTAGCATTGATACATTATCTTGTATCAAAAACACTAACTACTTGTGGAAGGAAAATCTTTGCTGTCACTATATGCATACATATATATATATATATATATACACACACACGTCTATTTGATTATGCGGTTGGTCTGCATGTAACCATGCAATGCATTCATGTGAATTGTCCCATTAACGTGGCTCTTTCTCCATGTGCTTTTTGACAATTTCAACTCAAATTAGATAAAGAGGGAGCAATGGAATGAGGAGTACACAGTATAGTAAAATACTGCATAAAATAAGTTGGATCCCATAGTTGTTTCTATATACCACAAGAGTGAAAAATAAATCGGCATTACAACTCTTAATTAGCTTGGTCCCCAACAATGAGCATTAATTGATCAATGGGATTCAACGCTGCTTATATATACAGACTATAGTTGGATGCATTTGATTAACACGAACAAGTAAATTAGTAAAGCAGGTGATCACCATAAGTTTAATTACAAGTACAATTTAAAGATATATGTATCTATATTATTATAAAGAAAAAGGCATTTTTGTTTCTAATATGAAAGTTATAATACCAAATTTCAATATACCAAATTTTTTCTTTTACTTACTCAATATTCAATAACAGATTATATGTACAAATAAAATAACCACCATTTATTCAAAAACTTCCACTACGTACCTAATTTAATAAATATCAAATTTTGTCTTTTATTTAATAATAAATTATAAAAAAATTTACTTTTAAGTAAATACTATTTTCATAATTATACAAATTATAAATATATTTTTATGATACATACTAATTTTTATTACAGTGAATATGAGAATAACTGGCCAGAAAAGCCAGTGCCCCACAACTGTATAAATTTTGAATAATTTATTTTTACCCGGGCACAGGATTATTCACTCGTTGCTCCGAGGCCCTACCTTATAGACCCCATTGATAAGGCTTATTTTAGACAGTAGGTACAATTATTAAAGATGCGTGTCGTGTCGATATTGTAATACTATTATTATTATATAATATATGCTAAAGGAAAGAAAGAAAAAGTTGGAATGAAAATTACCCTAATTGATTCCACGCCAAGAGGAATCAAAACAAAGCATAGAAAGTTGCATCCGATTTGACAGATATTCAAAAAAGTAGAAGCCAATAATTGACTAACTGGCCACCTCCTCCAACACATCTATATTTTTAATTATATACATAAGAGAAGCATTATTGCTTCTTGTCACATTCACTAATGGTATCTACGCAAAGATATATAGTATCGACCTATTCTGCAACCTTACTCACTAACCATCAAATTTAATTTCCCTTCCCATCGTAACTATCGATGATTCGTTTTTTAAAATTACTGCATCATAATCAAGCACATACACTCTATCAAGAAAGACAATATCCGCAAAGAAAAAATTAATGGAAAATTAAGAACAATATCTTCATTTTTACTTTTTTTTTATGAATCGAATAATATAAATATTACCTATACATTTATTTATTATTAATTAAGAAAGTGATTTAGGGCTCATTAAAAAAATAAAAAGCCATGTAATATAAGAGTCCAAAATATAAATGAGATTATAAGAATACAACAAGTATAAACAAATACCACCAATATAATGGATAATGGATAATGGATAATGGATAATGGATCGGATAAGAGAGAACCATAAAATATAAAAGAGTTATCATGCATGCATCCCAGTACTGCAAATATAACCTACCACCAAATATACCTTCTCTTTTACCCCCTCGAAATTCTAAAATAGGACTGCTTTTCTATTTCATTTTTAACTACACATTCGGACTCCAAAGACTCCACAAACGCGAATTGAATATTCCCATCACGTCCGGCAATACTTTCTTAGCCAAACCTCTGTGGTTGTGCACCACCGCAGATGGCGACGAAGCCGCCACGTCATCCTCCATCTCTTCTTCCCGACATCCCGGCTCAATCTTATCAGAATCCGCCATAGCCTCCTCTTTTTCCTGAGACACAAGAACAAGAGACCCTTGATTTACCGGTGGTCCTGCACAGGGGGTTTCAACAACTCCACTGGCACCGCTCAATTTCTCACCTTTCCGACGAATCATTTTCTCCTTTCTCTTATTCTTGCCATTGCCACTCTTCTTGATCAACTGCTCACCATTGTTCAAATGCTCTTCAAAAGCTTCAATGGCTTGGTGAATGAGCTCGCGGTTGGGAGAAGAATCCCACCTAAACCAGAAGCTAGTATAACAGCTAAAGCAGTCGCAGTCGAAAAGGGCGGGTGAGCTATGCCCGTGACAGTCAAAAGATTGTTTCTTGGAGCTCTTTTTCTTGTCGTCAGCAGGAAAAAATGAAGGGTTTGTGGATTTGAGAGACCTGGTGATCAGGTAAGCAAGAACTTCACGGTCTTCGAGAGGTAGAACTGATACTAAAGTGAAAATGGCGGCAGGCAAGAGATTTAAAACGGAAAAAGATTCTTTGTTTGAAATGTTGGATGATGAAGAGGAGGAAGAAGAAAAGGGGTGGACTTTGCCTTTGATCCTCATCTTCATGCTTTGTTTCTGTGGAGGAAAAAGGAAAATGAGAAACTTGAACACTGATAGCAGTTTATAGTAAAAACTAATAAGAGAAATTTTTTACATTTTCTTTCTTTCTTTCTTTTTTTTGGCAACTCTGGTGGGGAACGGTGGGGAGGAGGCAGCAAAGTGAAATTAACTATTTTGTTCTCAAATGAGTAGACTTGGGCCTATGGCCGGTGGAGGGTCTCAACTCTCAAGGAGAAAATTGGTTGTGGCCCTTATATTTTTAATATTTTAATTTAATGTTTAGAGGCTCCGATTGGATTCATACGGTTAGACGCGTGTCAGTTTCAAATTGTCCAGAATTCTGACTTTTTGGGAGGTTGCCAGGTTGGACTTTTGACAATACTACTACGATGTTGGTTGATATTTATTCAAATGTTGAATATATATATTTGACAAAGGACATTATTTTTTGTTACTATGCATACGTATATGTGTGTGTATATACTGTATATATATGACATCAGATTGTTTGTTTGAGGTTGACTGTTACGGCCGTCTGGTCATGATTGATTAGATTGTACAATATATATTTTTTTGTTTCAAATTTATTGCTTCAATTTCAAGTAAATTTTATGGAATTCTCTGTTGCCTCCTAATATGGGAGTTGGGACCAATTATAAACAAAATGTACATAGAGAGGTAAAGAACTGAGAGGCCTTCTTCCTAAAAAATGTAAGAATTCCTTCAGCGTAAGAACATATACAAAAGAGTGTTGGGCCTAAGGCCTATGAAGATAAGAAATTAGAAATGTCTATTCATAATTTACAGAAGAGTGTTGCCATAATATATAGTTAATTACATTATTTTGTATGATAAGTATTCTTTTTGGGCTTCTTAGTTCGACATTTGGGCGCATTGGGATGTGGATAATTGTTAATGATGCTCTAAAATTTAGTAACCCATTGGGCCCTGAGCGGTGGTGTCCACCTGGTCTTGGCTTGGGTCATAGTCAATCAAAGTTTAGATTAGGAATGTTAGCGGCCTGACCTTAATCCAGATCCAGATTTCCAAATTGAAAGAAAATTTCTTTAAATTTTGGATTGAATTGAACTGCTGTTATGGCTGCAGATTTCTTTTTTACTTATTTAACTTGATGTTGGCAGCCCGTTGTCTGTGTTGGCAGGGTTGACAATACACATTATAAATTAAAACAATATGTAAATACAATTAATTCTACCAAATACTTACCATCGGTTCGTTATATTCTACTGTTTCTTGTTCATTTTTTAAAGAAATGTATCTTTGAATTTGGCATAATAATACAGCACATTGAACATGTTTCCAATTCAAGTTTCAAGAATCAAATAATCCCCTCGATTTAGAAATTAATCTGATTATGACCCTAATTAAGAGCACAAAATCTCCAACCTTGATTTGTAGGTTGTAACTCCTAAACTCCGCAGAAATTAAACAAATATGAAGCATTGAAGCCCCAGTGTCCTTTCTTACCTTTTCCCCAAGAATAAGATCGTCACTTGATCAAAGCGTAAATGCGTAGCCTAAACCTTTATATATAGCTCAGCTTCCTCCCCATTCTGTAATACACCTGTATTTTTCTTCAGCAATGGCTCAGGTGCAAATCACATTCTTACCTCTCTCAAGATTTATTTTTCCTTTTTCCCCTTTGATCTTGGCATTGTATATTTATTGTATTTATTACATTATTTGGTTGGATTTTTGACAAACCCCAAATAATCAGGAAAACGAGAATAATAATCCAGATGGAGTGATAATTTTGGGTGTTTACATTCATTGTGAAGGATGTGCAAATGAAGTGCTCAAATGCCTCCGTGGATTTGAAGGTTTTTTATACAAGAATATTATATCATTTGAGCTATTGTTTAATTAATTTCTGTTGTTTTTTTTATCAATTTGACTGAGATTTTTAATTAGATATATAGAAGCAAGAAATTTATATAATCCATTGACATGCGTTTGTTGTTGTTTTATAGGTGTTGAGGGGATAGAAGTTGATGTTAAGAATCATAAGGTGAGTGTTAAGGGGACAAATGCTGATCCCATCAAAGTGACAGAGAGATTAAGAAAGAAAAGTGGCAAGTATGTTAAACTGATTTCTCCTGAGCCTAAAAAACAAGAGAAGAAGAAAGAGCAAAAGCCTGAGGAGGTTTTCATTTTTCTCTTTCATTAATTTGTAATTATACATTATATATTGATTTTTAATGTTTAATTAGAAATATTTTAATTGTTGGTTGTGGTGCTGGCAGCCAGAGGTGATTGAGGTAGTATTGAAGATTTATATACATTGTGAGGGTTGTTCAAAAGAGGTGAAGCACTGCATCCACAAGATGGAAGGTGTGTCGACTTGTAAATCATGTTTCCAAATACTTCAAAGCACTTAGTTTATAAAGATATTGATAGAGTTAATTATATATTTGTTAATGTGATGATACGTACAGGAGTGCAAACTGTGAATTTGGATGTGGAGCAAAATTTGGTAATTGTGACAGGAACTATAGATCCACATAAACTTGTGGAGTTCATCAACAAGATGGGTGGAAGGCATGCTCAAATTGTGAAGCAAACCAACAAAGGGAAGATGAATGGCCAACCACATATTCAAGACAACAAAAGGGATGCTTGTTGCTGCCATAACTATCCTCCTCCTCTATCTGCGCCTCAATTATTTAGCGACGAGAATCCTAATTTTTGTTCAATCATGTGAAACTAATGTATATGTCCTCTCTGAGCTTTTTTTTTTTTAATTACAAGTTGTTTAAAAGAGATCATATTTTAATTTTTAAGCATTTGTACTAAATATGGAATGATTTCAACAATAAATTTTGTTAATAGACGTTGCCGGTGCATTTTGATTAATTTTTTATTTTTCTATTTAATTCATATGTCATTTAAAGCATTAGTATTTCTTGGTTTGCGCCTGCCTGCTTGCTTGAGCGCGAGAAGGCTACCAACGTGCTCCCAATCAAATGGAGCCACTTGTTGAAAGACAGCGGGAGTTGGTCCACGCCGGCTAAACTGCCAACCATTCTCTTCCCACTTAAATAGCCTCTTACATTCCCCCACGTGTCTTAGTCCCTCCCTCCTGCGGTTTGCCTCGTCAAATCTATCCGTTAACCCTAATCTCTCTCTGTCTCTCTCCACCCCCCAACGTCTCTTTTCCACAAAAATATTAGGAACAAAAAGGAAAAAAACGAAAATCCAAGAAAAATTCATATAACTTAGAAAGGACAGACAAGATCAATGGGGAAGCTGATGTGTGATTCGACGGCATCGTCTCCGGTCAACCCCTGGCGTGACCCAACCGCCACCCCATCTTCCGATCTCGTGAACCAAAAGTCAATCCCCCATCCGCCGCACCAAATCCCTGCCGTCATCGCCTCGTGGGAACATGTGCCCGGATTGGAAGATCAGCAGAAGAGGCATTTGACGCGGCTCTACAATAAGGGGGTTCTTTGGAAGCACCCTGACGATAAGAACCAGAACATCGTGTTCAGGCTGATGCACGGGGGCGAGGTCGAGGCCGATGGGAACTGCCTTTTCACGGCTGCGCGTAAGTCCATGGCGGTGGGGGCCGCGGCCCGCGAGTTGAGGTTGAGGACGGTGAGGAGGTTTGTGGAGGATCTTGGATCGGTCAACGAGGAGACCAAGGGTTTGATTGAATCAGCGATTAGGCATATGTACTCGCCGGATCTGAAGTCCGGTTGGGGAATTCACGTCGTACAGGAGGTTAAGCTTTTGGCGAAGAAGCAAGATCGCGAGGGGTTGGATTCCGCCATTGATGAGCTCGTTCAACTCGGAATGCAGAGGTAAAGATCTAGATCCTTTCCGATTTAAATTTTAATTTTTGTATCCTATGGATCTGCTACTGTGTGTGAGATCTGTAAAGGGAATTTTTATTTTCTTGATCTGCTGAAACTAAAAAAGATATACTTTTTTTTTTTTTTTTTTTTTTTTTATCTTCTTACTAATGGGGTATGTTCTTGGAATTGTATGGATTCTTAAAAAATGAGGGGAATGATAGCTGTTTGAAGAAATTTCTACTCCTGACTTTAGACTTGTTTGTCTGTGGTATCTTTTGCATTGTGAGGGAACGATGCATTCTGTGTTGAAGCTGAAACTTTGATTCATCTCTAGCGGTGGTTTGCTATACATCACTTCTGATTTAGAGAGAACATTACTATATGTTCATAATCTGCGCACATATTGCATAATAGAAGTACTGCATGCCATTGTCTTTAAATTTGTGAATTCATTTCTAGGCATTATCTGTCTACTCTGCCTCTTTAGTGGATTTACTATTATTGGATGCTTTTAGATGGATTAATCATGTTTGGTCCTTGGATTTAGTGAGAATAATGATAATGAAAATGCTTTTCTCACTTCAAAAGATAGTAATTTTGTGCTTTGCTTTGTGATACTTTACCCTTTCCTCTCCAAGATCAAGGTCCAAGTATAGAACAAAGGAATCTCTTTGATGTATGTTTAAAAATGTCTTTTTGTGTTACCTTTTGGCTGCTTTTGGAAGCATGGAGTTTTCATTTTTCAGTATGTATAAGCATATCTGTGTTTGTTTTTTGATCCATGCTTTGTGATTGATTTTTGAAGAGAAATAGCTGCGGAGTCTATATACAAAGAAAGATGTATAGCTGTGGATGATGGTCCGAGTTGGGCCAAGTACATGTCAATTTCGGGTTCACCTGATGATGAATATGATATCATCAATATGCAGTATACTGAGGAGGGTCTATTAACTGTAGATGAGAATAGAGATGGCCGAGCTGCTGCATTTGGTGATGATATTGCAATAGAGTGTCTTGCAACAGAGTTTAAAAGAGAAATATTTGTGGTAAGGGGATTTTTTTTCCTTTTTCTACTGGTGCTGGGTCTTTATATACATATATAATATGTATATATCTTCCTCCTAGGGTAGTTTTGATGATGCACCTTTGGCCTGGTCATATGCGGTTAATAATTCTGAATGCCATCTAGTTACTATGTATAATGAATATTTATAAACTTTTCATTTCAATTTTCAGTATATTTTTGATGTAATTTTTGCAGACTGCATTTATCATCTTGGCATTTGTGACTCTTCATAATGATATTGTTTCTGATCACACTAAAACATCCAAAAATCTATGCCTGGAGTACTTGATCAGTTTCTCTCCTGTAGGTAGGTTTAAGATATTCCTCTGCCCTCATGGTTCCTTTCCAAGTAATACAGCAGTAAGCAAACAATGTGCTGATGTGTCTGGCCAACGTATATGAGATCTTCCCTAAAGAAATTGACTGTGCAACCAAATACAAAGTGGAAATTTCCATTTCAATTTGACTCTATTTTCCTATTCATTTGAGATAAATGAAGAAATTTGTTGGCTGAGTTTGGTACTGATCATTCACAGGTGCAAGCGCATGGATCTGATGCAATGGTCGACGAAGAAAATTGTGTTTTCTTCTTACCCCATCGTCCAAGAAGTGAAATATGCGAACCTCCATTCTTTCTGTTCATGAAAGGAACAGGTAAATTCTTATTTTTCAATTATAATACTTATGCTGGCAACCTAATTATGCTGTCTGAAGGCTTAAAGAATGTTTAACTCTTGAGTACGTACTCCTTACATAAGAAATGGTTCAATTAGTGTATGATTTGCACTCAAGGTTTGAATAATAACCAACTTTTGTTTTTCTACTCACAGGATGGTGCTGTGCTGGTGCTGATCATTATGAGCCTCTTATTGCTTATCCTTCAATGCTCGTCTCCCAAGAGAAAGTTGCATTGGTACTTTAGATGATTTTGATTTTGCAGCTTAGAGTTTGTAGATGTAATTGAAAATTTTTGGGCGAGAGTTGCGAGTGCAATGTTGTTATCGATTCTTTAATTTCCTAGGATTTATGGAGATTCACAAATTGGCCGTGAATTCCCCCCTGCAGTTTGGTAATTGTAGTTGTTAGGCCGGCTTTTGTTGTGTAATTTTTTGAGGGTAGGTGTTTTGTGCTATTCTTCAACTAAACTAGAATAGCACGTCTTTGTCCATCTATTCTATTGAGAGATGATGGATCTAGCTAGGCGCTGGTCGTATCTTTTCTCTAGTACTCGTGGCACTGGTCAGCTCGTTGGTAATGGTGGTGTTTGGCACAATCTAACATGATTATTATTCTCTCTTTTTTTTAATCACAAAATTCAAATTTTTTTAGTAGCATGAAGCGTGCATGTGAGCAATTGATTTTATTAATTTTTGTTATTTAACCTCCTAAAAATACCGTGGGCATATATCTATATACATATATATATGTGTGTGTGTGTGTGTGTGTGTGTGTGTGTGTGTCCGCGCGTGCTAATATGTATATATATTGAAGATCAGAAAAAAGCATGCATGAATATCAAGATTCAAAAGATGAACAACATACAGTTCTACATGAAGAAAAGAAATAAGAAGCTGGAAATATATATATATATATACACACACACATATATAGATATATATTATTATTAAATGAAAGTACGTAGGTAGCTAGTGTATGTTCAAGGGTATGCATGCAAGAAAAAGGCTGGAAAACAAGGGTTTGTGGCGAGACCAGCTGCTAGTTATTTGGGTTGTGAAAGTTGGGGAAAGAGTTAAGAGAGATGGAGCTTTAAATTAATTTGAACTACGTCAATTCAATATGTATAGAAATCAAATATTTAAAATATATAACAAACTAATTGGTTGCAGCTGAATTAATTATTAACTCATTGTTAATTATTCCAACTTGTGAAGTACTAACTTTATTGTGTTCAGCATTATTTTCCTGACTATAACTAATTAAAACAACTCATGCATATAATTCATTTTCAAGGAGAAGGCAAAAAATTATAAATTTATGCACTGCAATCTGCATGATTCATGTCACCTCACCAATCACCATGCATGCTTAAGTAGTAATAATCTCATGGAAATGAAAATCATTTCAAATGTGGCGCGAGGCGATCGAGCCTGGACAGATGACGAATAATTGCCATTTTTTTTTTATTATTATTATTATTATTATTTAATTTGCTGGTTTATTCATTTTCTTTTCTCAATAAATAAATGAATTTCTAAAAGGCAGTGCGCAGTGGTTTCTTTCCTTAGCAGTACTGGAGCATTGACTATTAATTTGGCCACGGCCAATTGGAATTGCGGGCACACAACAATATTGTTTTTTCTTAGCACTGAAGGTGCATTAATTTAGCATTCACACGACACTTAACATCAGATCACTAATAACACTATCTTTTCCTTATACCAACATTCACCATAAGCAACCCATAACTCGAAAATTCATCCCAAAGTTTCAAAATTGTCAATTCAGCCCTAATCACATTCCAAGAAAGAAAGAAAGAAAGAAAAAGAGAGAGAGAAAGAGCAACTTTTATTTCAGCTCTTAAGTTGAAGTTTAGTATTTTTAATAGTTTTCTCTAAAGTCCATATCCAAACTTGTACGTAAAATTGGTTTGTTGCTAAATTAATCTTTCAATATATGGTACCGTCAAGTGGAGTGCAAAATCAGGCCTTATATTTAATAGTTGAAACTTCAAAGGATGTTCTTGTATATTTTTGGCTGGTTGCGTAAATTAAGTAAATAAATGTATATATTCGTACTTACGTGAAGAAGACATGATTGATATATGTAAGGGGATTATGATAAACAAAATTAATTTCTGAACATAAGTAATTTTCAAATGAAGTATGTATCATGAATCTTGCATCTGTTTCTTGCTCTCCATCCGTCACGCTGCCGGCCTGCCACATGCTTTCAATTTTCTTTTTCTTTTAATAATTAGAGTCAAACTTCCAAGCCATGTAAATCTCTTTATACGACAAGGTTTTATGAAGTAATAACCATTGCTAACTACTATACTATTTAATTAACATCTGAGATTAGTCCATATTTTAGGCGGTTTATATCCCCTATTATATCTCCTATTTCATTTCAAGAATATATGACATGTATATTAAATATTTTTTATAAAAATAATTAATTAAAAATCAGATATACTTAACATAAATACAATAAATTGAAATTAAATCAATTATATTTAAATTCGATATAATATCCTATAAGATCTTTGTTAATTAGTACTACATTTGAATATAATGGATAGTTGAAATTCAATAAATTTAATACTTTTTTTTTGGATTGTGCAAAAATATTGTGTTTACAAAGTAAATTTATGCCATATTTGAATTTTTGACAACTTTTTATATTAGCCCAAAAATTAAATATTTAAATACTAAATCCTTATTTCATATTATATTAATTTATACGATAAATTATTGTACATTATTATATTTAACATTTTTTTCAGTATCCTTCTTATTTTTAGGTTAAGGCTTAATATTAATAGCATAATATAGATATTAATATTAACACTAGGTCAACATAATATATAGATTTTATGTTAAAATCTTTATTAATAGTATATATAAAAGTATTAATTTAACAAAAAAATTATTAAAATTTGGATTCAAATCTTTAACTGACCAAATTGTTTATTTTTATATTCACTCTATTTATTTTAAATTATATATTTATAATTAAATTTAATTCATTAGATATTTTTATTAAATTCGAATTAAAATATGATTATGTGCTAAAGTAGTGGTTAGCCCCTCTGTGGGGATGCGCAATGCCACAGGACAAAGCCCATGGAGGGCTTTGGTTTGTCCTATTGGTTGGCAAGTTGAAGGAATCTGTTTCCGTCCATGCCTATATATTGTCTCCTCTTTACGTGGGTCACGAGATGCATTTTTTTATACATTTGTTTTCATTTTTCATTTTTCATTTTTTTTTTTTTTGGCTACTCTTTTCGTTGCCAGATATACATGTATCAATTGCATAGGACCAAATTAGGAGGCAACATCTGAAATTCAGGATTCACCATTCTTCTCAACAGTACAGTAGCATTTAATGATTTTTACGAATGTAAATAGATATTAAACGGATTAAATATATTATTTTATATTTATATTCGTTTAATTTTTTAAATATTTGGATACGAATACGAATTTAATAGATATTTAAGAATGATATTCGAATTCATATCCCGTCGGATATCGATCGAATATATATTCGTATTTGATTATAATTATTCAAAAGTATCAATATTTGACTAAACTTATTTGTATTCGAATTGTTTTTTTGACATTCATATTTGATGATAATTATTTAGAAATCTATTTATGAATATTCAAATACATAAATTTATGAATATATAATAAATACATATTTTTAATTAATAGAATGAACTATATAATTTTATTGAAAAGAAAGGAATCAAACAAATAACATAATTTCTAATTAATAATTGACTTCATAATTAATTATTAATACTAATTAATATTAATAATGACATTTAAGTATATTAATTATAAAGTCAACCAACAACAATTATGTTGATTAACTTTATTCTTTAATGTTTTCTCTATATTATAATAATTTTTTGAATTTATTCTTTTTTTTTCTCAATTCTTTGATTATAATTTATATATATATATATAAATGGATTATGAGATTTTTATTATATTATTTAATAAATATATATTCATAGCGGATATTAAACGGATTAAATACGCATTTACTATATATGTATTCATTTATAATCGAATATCTACTAATCGAATACAAATAATATCCGTTTTATACGAATACAAATAAATTTTATATAAATAAATACGAACACAAATGATAAATAAATTTTCGAATATCCATTTGCAATTCTAATGTTACAACATTAGGAACACTTTTGCAGCTCTATAAGTTTGAAATTGAACGTACCCATCCCAATAATCTCACCTGCATACATTATTAAATCAATATTTTTTTTTTATGTAAAATAAGTGATCAACAGACAAATTAAGCTTTAATTTAGAGTAACTACCTCTTAAAAAGTTATTGATTGAACCAATTATGTTACACCTTGACAGTGAAATAATAATAAATTAAAAATTCAACTGAACAGACAAGGTTCCATAAATAATTTTTGTAGATAAATACTAAAATGTATTCAATAATTTATAATTAATATTCAAAAATCTAAATGCAATTTCTGTTTTGATTTTTTTTCTTTTAAATTATCAAACAGACTTAAACCGTTGAACCCAAAACTGTGGCTTAAAAGAATTTATCACAGTTTGTCAACTGGACACTACTAATTAAATATTCAAGAAATAATTAAGAATAATAAAATTCCATTAGCTGTCATATTTAAATTCCTAACAGCCAAGAGGCAAAAGCCTTTCTTCATCTTCGAAGACTAGAAAAGCCCGAAAAAGAAAAACTATTCAGAAAAAAGCAGCCTTTCGGAGATCTCAAGAGCCTAACCCCTCGACATTTCCTAAGTCCTCTCGAACTCTTTCTTTTTTCCCTTCTCGCATATATATATTTTAAATATACAGATTCATTGCTATTCAATCGCACAAAACATACAACAAATAATCTTGTTTTAACAGAATTTGGGAGGAATTGAGCTTGAGATTATGGCTGCAATCTCTCCATCCAGCCACTGTTGTTCCTCATCATCAGCTTATTCCAATTCATCATCTATTGGGTTTCATCAACAGCACAAAAACATTCCATTTCCGGTGATTTCTCCTAAAAGATTAGGCTCAAAAATTATTTCTTTGCAATCCAAGCGCAGCCCTTTTTCCAATGTGATTCTCATGCAAGATGGTTAGTTTGATTTTTTGGCCCTTTCTTTCTACCGTCGAATCGTGTGTTTCTTTGAATGTCTTTTTTAACCTTCTTTCATGATGAACGGTTGCAAAATCGTAGTGTTTGATTTTTGTGTAAGCAGTGAGCTTATTGGAATACTGGTTCTCTTTTTTATTTCTTTAGATTGTATGACTTAATTACTTTAATAGCATTTTTTTCGTTTTTTTTTGGGTTGGGGGGGGGGGGGGGTACTAATTTACAGAAGTGGTGATTGAGCTGTTCTGGTTTTCATGCAAATTGAAGAATTTGGTAGTCAAAACCCAAGAAAAGGGCAAAGCCTAGATTATTTGATGTTGAGTTCTATAAAATTGAGCATTTGGCTGTTTTTCTTTTTGAAGCACCCATAAACAGAAAAGGAATAATAATCTAACCTAGATTGTACTTTTCTCTCTCACTTTAGCATCAACTACTACAAACCTGTAGAAATTGTCTATATTTGTTGGTTTCCATTTAATTTTGTGACTGCATGCAGCGCATTGTAGTCCTGAAATTTGTGTTTTCCACCCGTGTTGTGATCTGTAAAGTGATGTACTCACATTGAGTTGGCATATCTAAATGAAAATCTTTTAGGTGCTTTGGCCACTAAAGTGGCTGGAATGGAAAATGAAGCTCCCGGGAAGAAATTGAAAGAAGGGTTGTTGTCAGTTACCTCTCCAGAGAAGTACGAAAAGCCAATTGATTTGGATATAAATGATGATAAATCAACTGTCAGTATCACTGTTGTAGGGGCCTCTGGTGACCTTGCCAAGAAGAAGATATTTCCTGCTCTTTTTGCACTTTACTATGAGGATTGCCTACCTGAGGTCTGCTTCAAATCTATCTTCTGAGGTCTCACTTTGCTTGGACAAATAGTTATATGAGAAATATGTTATAAAACCAACAACTTGAGTATAAATTATGCGCAGTCTAATCACTGATGTGCATGGATGAACATTAACTGTTGTGATTGCAGCACTTTACTATCTTCGGTTATGCCCGTAGCAAGATGACAGATGCAGAACTAAGAAATATGGTTAGCAAAACTCTTACTTGCAGAATTGACAAGAGGTAATTGCTGCTGCCCCTCCTCTCCTGATGATTGGACTTTTGTACTCATATGTCACTTTCTTCTGTTTTTAGTTTTCGTTGTAGGTATTTATTGAATTTATTTGTGATGTAAATTCTTTGAGTGATGATTTTGAGATTTCTCTCTTGTATTCAGGGAAAATTGTGGTGAAAAAATGGAACAGTTCCTAAATAGATGTTTCTACCACTCTGGTCAATATGATTCCCAGGAAAATTTTGTGGAGCTTGATAAAAAACTCAGGGAGCATGAGGTAATAAGGAGTAGAGATAACTCCTTTTTGGGCATATATTCTAATTTATGAGTAGAGGGTAATATAATGTGCTAACACTCATTTGTGCTTGTTAGTTGGAGGCCAATTTCATAGTTTATTCTGGCAATATCTTTGTGCCATATTCCTTTAGATGATTCTGTGAGGGATAAATCAATTTTTTCTCTTTATTTGTTCATTTCATTTTTGTACAGACCTGATATTAATGTATGCCGAAATTTGAGACTATGCCACTAGATCAATTGTTAAAGTGATTATAGTGCATTAATACAACTGTTTCCTTAAAAGGAATTGCATATTTTTCTTCCATTTTCTGGTACCAATGATCAGACTCAGATGAGTGAAAATGTATCCATACACATTATACAGGCAAAGTTTTAAGTATGTTTATAAGCACCTATTTTTGGCTTTTTATTGCATATTGAGCAGAACTTCATTTATCTATATAACTATCGCAAATTCCATGTGAGATCCAACATTGTTGTGGGATTGGAAAACCTATTATTACAATTAAAGGTCTAATGATGATTGGCTTCTGTAGGCTGGCCGGGTTTCGAATCGACTTTTTTACTTATCCATCCCACCAAACATATTCGTTGATGCTGTAGAATGTGCCAGTCGATCTGCTTCTGCTTCTGTTGGCTGGACTAGGGTCATTGTTGAGAAACCATTTGGCCGGGACTCAGAGTCCTCAGCTGCTTTGACTAAAGCTCTTAAGCAATTCTTGGAGGAGGATCAAATTTTCAGGTAGGTTTAATTTGACCTATATGTGATTGTGTTTCTTACTTTCTTTACAGGTATGACATGTGTCAAGGGACCAGCTACTGACCAACAATTTTCATTTGTGATGCTCTTCTCTTTACAGGATAGATCACTATCTTGGAAAGGAGCTGGTGGAGAATCTTTCTGTCCTCCGCTTCTCCAATCTTATATTTGAACCCTTATGGTCAAGACAGTATATAAGGAATGTTCAACTGATATTCTCTGAGGACTTTGGCACGGAAGGAAGGGGAGGGTAATTTGACCTGTCAATTTGACATTAAACAAGTCCTGGTGAGTCTTTAAAACTTTTGCTTATTAATTATTTTATTGTGTTGCACCAGTTACTTTGACCACTATGGAATAATTAGAGACATAATGCAAAATCATCTGCTACAAATACTGGCCCTCTTTGCAATGGAAACACCTGTCAGCTTGGATGCAGAAGATATCAGAAATGAAAAGGTTTCTCCTCCCACCCCCACCTGTGTATTGCATATACTGTTGTATTCTTCTGAAGAATATAACTAATTCTTGATGGGTAACAGGTTAAGGTTTTGCGCTCCATGAGGCCTTTAGGGGTTGATGATGTGGTCATAGGACAGTATAAGAGTCACACGAAAGGAGATGTCTCATACCCAGGATATACAGATGACAAAACTGTTCCCAAAGACAGTTTAACCCCAACTTTTGCTGCGGCTGCACTTTTCATAGATAATGCAAGATGGGATGGGGTGCCTTTTCTAATGAAAGCCGGAAAAGCTTTACACAATAGGAGGTTAGTAAAATTGGCACTTAGACAGTGTGACTTGCTTAATTATCTCAGGATTTCTATTTTTCTGAACTTTTCTTACATGCCTTACAACCAAAAAAAATTCTTATACTTTAAGTTTCACACTTTTCAGGGCAGAGATAAGGGTGCAGTTTAGACATGTTCCTGGTAATTTATACAATAGAAACTTTGGGACTGATCTCGACCGAGCAACAAATGAGCTTGTAATCCGTGTTCAGCCTGATGAAGCTATATATCTAAAGATTAATAACAAAGTCCCTGGCTTGGGAATGAGATTAGACCGAAGCAATCTTAATCTTCTATATAAAGCAAGGTATTGATGAGAAATATTCTTTTTAATTCCTGCCATCATTGTTGTGATTTTTTATGGAATTAACTATGCCCCGCATAAAGTGATTTGCTTTGGCATGTAATTGTTCAAAAGAATCTGTAAGTGTGGGAATTAGGAATACATCATGTATATTATGTTGTCATTCTTCAAATAGTATACTACTATGCTTTACATGGATTTTGTGCTAATGGATGCTCCAATTCCTCAGAGATTCACAACTTGTGATAACAAATTAGAAAAGAAGCCAAGTTTACGATTAGGCTGTTTTTGCTTAAAGCATTAAAGACATGTTGGTATTACTCCACTTTGTTAGGTCTTGGTCAACAAATTCTGAAACTCAATTTTTTGGCTTCGGTTATAAACTTGCATAAAGATCTAGTTTCGAAAATGGGAATGGGAAAAGAGTAGAAGAAATTGCTTTGAGTAAATTATTGTTGAATCATGTTTGCCTCTATAAACTGCTATTAGTGTGTCATCTTGCAAGAGCTATGCAAAGAATGGGGGGAGTTTTCTGTGGAGAAATATATTTCACAGTTAGCATAATAAGTATTAAGCTCATAATGATATCTTTTAATGTGGGTGGTAGGTTGCTCTATTAGTTGATTAAGCCTAGTACTTCCTTTTTCTGATGTGTTGTTCTGAGTTGACTTGCGAGCTAGTTTGCAGTAGCTTTTATTTTCTTGTTTGATATTCTCCATAAAAGTAATTTGGTGAGTGGTACGTACATAATACCTATTGCATATATAATTTTGGTAAAATTTAAAGGCTGAAAGCATTTTTTGAATGCTAGTTGTGGCTTCGTTTTGGCAATAAGAAAAAAGTTGATTGAACTGTATATATATTTTTTTTTCGGATATGATTTCTGTGTTGTTTGTTTAGATACTCCAAGGAGATACCTGATGCATATGAGAGACTTCTTCTGGATGCAATTGAAGGTGAAAGGAGACTGTTCATCAGGAGTGATGAATTAGATGCTGCTTGGGCACTCTTCACACCTGTGTTAAAGGAGCTTGAAGAGAAGAAAATAATCCCAGAGTATTATCCTTATGGAAGTCGGGGTCCAGTTGGGGCCCATTACCTTGCGGCCAGATACAATGTGAAATGGGGTGATCTTGGAGTTGACGAATAACATCTCATCTACTCATCATCATCATCATCATCATCATCATCATCATCATCATCTATCTAGGTTTAAAATTCTGTCCTTGATCTCCTGTATTAATGATAATAAAATCTCTACACAGCAGGGAAGAAGACAGTAAGACAGTATAAAATTCTATTCCTAGACACACAAATTCAGTCAACTCTTCATTTTCAATTTGCCAATTCTTTTCTGCAAACAGCATCGTGATTTTCTTCTTTTTACTATTTCCCCTTTTTTTTTCACCCTTTTATTTATTTATTTATTTTTTGGTGTTTTGTTTTGTTTAGTTTAGAACAAGTAATGTGGATTGAGTCATTTGATTGTGGTTGTTAATGAACACACCCATTTCATTTTCCTCCCCAAATGTAAGAATTTTATATGGTAGCTAATGATGATAAACTAACTAGCTGCTATAATTAAGTGGTTGTTGTAATGTGGTGCATCTACTTGAATTCATCAAAAGGTGCATCATGGATATATAATAACACTAGTTCTGCAGCATCCCGATATTCCTGGGGCGAGAGTAGATATAAAAATGCCATTGCCAAGTGAGTTCGTATTAATAAATAATAATGCATGCATATTGCATTTGCATCCGCATCCATGATTTGGACTCAAGCTTCGCAAAAGCAATTTCATTCATTATGATTTAACTTAGATCAACTGGATCGATGGCATCTAAAGGAAGTAGTAGTGGAACAACCTTTTTTGAGCCCACTCGGATAACTAATGGGCTGCAGTGTAGATTTGCTCTAGGTCTAGGGAGTTTTCCTTCGGCTGGGCCATTAATTTCTTCTTCCAACCTCTAATTAGCTTCAGCAACAAGTGGAGTTTACCCGTTTGTTTTTCCAATCTCCATCTTTGAAGTATTCAGTATTGAACTGGAAGTTGATCCAGCCAGGCCAGGCCAAGAGCTGAGAGTGCACTCTCAAGCTTGACGACTGTATTTCATTCAATTAGGGTTGGAAATATTTGGAATTTGAATATTGTTTGGTATCCATGCATGCATGTAATAACTATGTATTTCAATTTAGTCTATCTATTAAGCTCATCTCAATGCGTATTTTATCATTTTTGTGTCCTCAAAAGACAAGCAGGCCAGCAGCACGGTGTACAACATTATATCATTTCCAGTTGATGGCACACTATAGGCTATAGGTAGTACTACACTACACTACTACAAAATACATTTTCATTTTTAGCTGAGCTTCTGGACGCGCAAACAAAAAGTCAACAGAAATGGCTTTGGTTATGTGCAAATTTTCAACCATTCTCACTCGAAAAGCTTGTCAAAGAAAATTCAAGAGGATCAACTATAACTGCAACTTAAACATTGATTGGGCCTTCGTACTTTTTGAAAAAATGGGCTTCTACACCAACCCTTTTTTTCTTTTTTTAATGAAAAAACTTTGAATTCAAGTGATACCCCAAATGATATGTCAACAACTTTGCTTTAAAGGGGGTCCCCATATGTCTTCAAGCTGGGCAACATCTTACACAAGCCGACACAAAAACCGATCATCACGCCCACCTACCGTTGTGTTATCAATTACTACTAATAATACACTAAAATATCTCAACAAAGCCAATCACAAATTTCTTTTATTTTTTTTCCCCCCCCAAAAAGGAAAAGTTTAAAACAAAAGATATCAGATCAATTTTATGTACATACATGTGTGTGTTTTCTTTTTTCCACACTACTGCTTCTATCTTTATTATTGTAATTCTTTTTTCCTTTTTACAAAGAAAAAATGGTTGGTTATCCATTTTATTTATTGTAAGTTTTAAAAATTTAAAGCTATCATTTCTATTCAACGGTGTCTGCAATCATGTATAGATCACATTCAAATAATATTTGACTCTAATATATATATATCTCTGTTGCATTTATGAGTCGACACTGAAATTAGGTTAAATATATTGTCTTACATTTTCAAGAAAAATTGAAAGTGAATTATGGAATGATTGGATAGAAAGAAGATTAACTAGTTTAAAGAAAAATAAAATTCCAACTATGATGAGTTTGGTCGATGGACGACGTAATCATGGATCTCTTGGGATGGTTTTTCCTTAAACTTCAAGGCTCTTTAATTTTGTGGTTAAGTTAGTTTGAAACTTAGCCTGGATAAAAGCATTTGCTTGTTTCCACTACTGAGATGAGCTGACAGGCCTGTAAAAAGTCATCTTCCCACCAAAAAAAAAGGGGGATTTGAAAGTGGCTTTAATCATGAAGATGATGTGATCAACCCTTACTTAATAAATACCAGCATGCTTCACCAAAAATTGATATCAAGAGCAAGGCATTCGAGCGCCAATGGAAATGGATACATATCATTGAAAAACGAAGCAATCATCATTTCAAGAAAAAAAAAAAAAAAAAGAAATTTATAAAAAAGAAATGTATTAGTTGCAAAGAAATTTAACCACGTTAAGCATAACAATGAAGACCAAGGTAAATGGATAAGGTAAGAAGCTTTCAACAAATCATTGGTTATATATACCGATCTTCTTGAAGGAACACTTGTGCATTAAATATTTACAGAATCGTTATTGCTGTAGTACACGTATTATACAAACTACAGTACTGTATCCTTATCTATGTGAAAATCTTGATGACAAGTAACTGCTCCTAGGACTCCAAAAGAAAAAAATATTCCTTTTTCGGTTTACTGTTCCAAGCGTAACAATAATATTGTCCATTTTCTACTCTTTTTGAAATTAATATCCAGGAGAAATTGATCGACCAAAACACACAAAAATAATAACACCACCACCACCAACAACTGAAGAAAAAGAAAGGCCCTTGATATGCCATTTCTTCCAGCAGTAAATCATCAAACAAATCATTCTTCCTAGTAAAAAAGCACGCAATGAATTAGTATTGACGAAATCACGGTGAAAAGTTGATCAAAATCTGGGACTTTTACATGTCCCCTTCATCAATCAAGAGGCCCCATTTTTCGGCTCTTCTCATGGAACGCAAGGCCTCCAAGCATCAGCAGAAGATACCTCAAGATGTGCCCACCAGTTTTTCACATCCAAATATGGCGCTAGGTAAGCTAGAAGATGATAATAAGAAGAGGCAATTAGCCCCCAAGAGGAGTTCAAACAAAGACAGGCACAAGAAAGTTGAAGGCAGGGGAAGAAGAATAAGGATTCCAGCACTTTCTGCAGCGAGAATATTTCAGCTGACAAGAGAATTAGGCCACAAAACTGATGGAGAAACTATTCAGTGGCTTTTGCAACAGGCTGAGCCATCAATTATTGCTGCAACGGGCACTGGAACCATTCCAACTTCCGCTATTACAGCTGCGGGGTCCTCTGTTTCCGAACAGGGGAGCTCTGTCTCATCTGGGTTGTATTCTAAATTGAGTGAAACGGTGCCAGGAATGGGACTCCGTACTAATTTGTCTACGATTGGTGAAGATATGCTTGGCAGATCAATGGGGGTTTGGCCTTCTTTTAGTGGTTTTGGATCAGGGATTTTGCAGAATTCCAATGTTTTGAGCTCGAATCCAGGAAATCCAACTGCCAATCTTTCACGCGTGAGTAAACACGGGTTTCAAGGGTTTGAATTTCCAGGTTCAGTGAGTTTGAGCCATCATATGCCAGGCCTAGAGCTTGGTCTTTCTCAGGAGGGCCAAATTGGAGGGCTAAATCTTCAAGCATTTACGCAGTTTTATCAGCAAATAGGGCAAAATGGAGATTGTGGCGGTTCAAGTAATCATCAGGAACAAGATCATGGTAAGGAAAATTCTCAAGGATGAAGACAGCGGTGATAAATTTCAAGAAACTTTTTTTTTGGACTTCTCTTCGGAGGGATTGATTGATTGATTGATTAGGAGATAGCATTACAAGGAGTTGAAGGGTGCTTAAGGTTTTCTATTTTAGTTTATCTCTTTATAATACAGGAACGTTCAGAGAATTGTTGTGAAGTCAATCTTATGTTGTACGCATGGAGGCTTCAATTGGCTGCAAGATTTACTTCTTGTTTTGCTGCAGGGCTCTGTTAAATGCTCACAAACAGGTAACAGAGGATTCACTGAATTTGCACCAAATCTTGTAGGAAATTTTCCTTATATTTCATGTTTCTTAAATTTCTCTTTGGTTTTTTCAGTTGCAGTCTGGAGTATGTATAGCATAGCCATCGCAGGTTGGAGTGAAGGTTTCTTGTGATTGTACTATTAAGTATCAAATTTTGAGGTGTGTTGTCATTTTGTTAGAACATATTTTGGTTTGTATTTAATACATGCAGATGAATTTTAGTGGATTTGCCTGTTTGTTAAAACTTGGGACTCCCTTGAAATGGAAGAGCTGCATTTCATTTCATACGTGGTGTAGTCGTGGCGCCTAAGATGCGATTTTTCATTATATTCGAAACAGATATTAGGTCCACTTCATACACTTATTTCCGTATTTCGAAATATCTGATTTGTTCAGTTAATAATGTCTAGTTCCATTGTTAGAATGCTGGAAAGGGCTTAGATTGCTGCAAAAGTGGAACTGATATATGATTTTCTTATTACCCATAGGCCAGCCATAGATTTGTATGAGATATATGGCTAGCTAAATGGTATGGCGCAAGACAGTAATACCTATACAAGTCTTGATCTCGCTGATTGCAAAGTTAAATGGGATGTTCATGCTTACATTGAGGACTCGCATGTGAGCATAGTTAGCTGTTGTACTGCACTCCCGTTAAATCTTGCTGCTTCACAAATTTGTTGAAAGGGAATGATTAGAAAGTTGCTGACTGGAGTTATTGTAAATGACAAATGGCTGGTTTAGTTTTCAAACAATGTCTAATGAAAGTCAACAAGTGCGAACATGCATCTCATCTTCAAATTATTATGTCAAGAAGCGTGAACATGCATTTGATCTCTTATTTAAAAAAGAATGACTTATTTATTTCTCCAAATTCTCGTACATACGGTCTGTGACTATGGGTGCGTAAACATGCAAATGAAACCACGCTGTGTTCTCAACGAGGCCATCATATATAATTTGAAAACACATTGTCAAATCAAACTTAAGATACTCTGGTTTCTTCTTCCTCCTTTTCTTCCTATGTTTGAGTCAGACCCGAAACACAAACAAGAGTTAGAGGAGTTGGGAGCTGAAATCAGCTCAAGTCCTCCTAAACGAAGTTCCATTATCTTGGAGCTTGCGAGAAGATGCATGAGAAAGAAAGGTAGTTAAAGAGAAAAGTCCACAATTGCATTCGTTTTTGGCTGGGCTCAGGCTCTGTTTCCATTCCCATTGGAACAAAAAGCATACAGTGTTGGGCCATATGTCTTTTGTAGTTCTATTGGGCTGCCGAAAATCAATACAATCTTTGCATTTGTTGGTGGGCCCAAGCAGAAGAGACAAATGATTTGGGCCTTGACTCTAAACTCTAACCGGTGCTGCCCAAAGATCCCTGTGCTACTGGCTCAGCTCATTCAAGCCACTTTCAGTTTACGGATGAGAACAGAACTGGCATATAACTTGAGATGGAGTGGAGGATGTCTTCTTGTCTCTCATTTTCTGAACAATGTCTAAACTTGGTATCTTTTCTTTTTCCTCTTCCTATATATATATATATATATATATATATTACCCTTTTGCCGGGAAATAAAGGTAAACCATATGTGCTTAAAAATTCAGAAAAAGGGGGATAAACGAAAAAGAAGAAAAAGTGGTGCATTTTTTAAACTGAGAAGTATGAAGGTAAGACTTAATATCCGGCTGCAGCATGCAGCACGCGTAATATGCCGTTGCATAAAAGTTAAAATCCTTTTCCCAAAATAATTAAAATGAAGCTGCAAATTTGATCTCAAATTCCTAAAGGCTAAAGAAGTGCTCCATGTGCAAGACACTGATTTTACTGCAACAGCCAACTGCCAATAAAATATGTGCATATGTCAATTCTTTGTCAGCAATTCTTTGCTCGATCTTGTTATTCTCTCTCACCCACACCCTACTGCTTTTTTGTCTCTCTTTTATGTCACTTTGACTATCCCCAATAACACACACCACACTATAATATATCATTTGCCTGTTCATCACTATTTTCTCTCTATATATAAAATGATGATGGTGAGGAGGTCTGGGATAGGTAGTTAGAATCATCCCATCAATCTTAGCTTTTGAGTTTTGACTCAATAAACAATCAGAATATTCCTATATATATAGATATATATCATTGCAAAATATGGGCCCCCAAACCCATCCACATTGTTATCAGATGATATGATCCATCTGTTTCTTGACAACAGTGAACTAATAATTATATCCCTATATTTTCATCATCTTTGTCCTTTTCTTTCCCATCTGGTAGCATTTCACTTATGATTTTTATTCGGATCAAGCCGCTGGGACCCGTTGAAACCATCTAATAGTATATATACATGCTCGATCAATTAGTACCTTTTATTATACATATCACTCAAGCTAGCCACATTTTATAAGATATTACAAGATTGATTGACTCAAACTTTATTAATCTTACTAATTACACATTTAATATATTAAAATTTTAACCTAATACTACATCGAAATATAGGTTGCTAAGCTAGCCGATCATTCTTGAAATAATTATTGATTTGTGCCTAGTTAGATTACAAATACAAGGTATACAGAGCACACACACATATATATATATATTATTAGGTTATTAAACTCACAAATTGATTCAACTTGTTATAAACATATATAATAACCTCATATTATATATAGCTAGGGAGTAGGGTATATATGAAAAATTCCATATATGGCAGTGCGTTATTTACTAATTTATATTTTGATTTCTTCAACATATATAACCTACAGAGTAAGATGAGTTTGATTGTCCACTTGATCCGGGCCTTTAATGGGATAAGTTTCAACCACTATTTGGCAAACTAATTTTATCAAATACAACCTAGTGCCTGCAGGAATATATACATAACATTAATTGTTCAGCCTGCCCATCCTAATATTGTCTATATATATTATATATCTATTCAGATTCCAATATTGAGGCATGGGGTTGAGGCTGATCTCCAATATATATATATATATAGACAATTAGTGATATATAATAAAATATCCAAACCCCCAAACAAATCCTAATAATTAGATTCGCATATCTTACTGTTATTTTGCATTTTGGCTTTATAATGGGCCTAATATTAATAGATTAATTGTTCCATACACATGGATGTATATATCAATCTCGCAAGTCACACCATTAATCACTTTGTCATTTATATGCAAACTGTGTGCGGAACGAACATATTACATATGGTTGAGGAATAATGATCTAGCTAGTATATAAATTCTATTTAGCAAAAGAGAGAAATATATATACTCCATGAATTATTTCTATTAATTGATTCAATGGGGGAATCAAGTGTATAGAGTAGAGAAATTATATTGATCACACATATATAAGCTAGCTAGCTATGCATAAACAGCAATCAATATATATCCATGATTAGGCCTGTAAATGGGTAGGGTATCACCCTACCCATACCCATACCCTAAAATACCCATATAAAAATATCCAATTTTTACCTTACCCTAAAATACCCAAAAGAATGAGACCCTAATCCTACCCTACCCTAACTAACCCAAGACCCATTGGGTCTAGTTTATTAGACTTATGTTTTTAATGTATACACTAATTTTCTTAATATATACTAAAAATATTATTTTGCATATGACAACAAAAAATAATTTTTTTTCTATATTTAATTTAATCATTAAATTTAAATTAATTAATTTTAAACTTTTTGCTAATTAAATTAACTATTTTATTAATATAATAGTTAAACTTTATTAATATTATTAGCAGTTAAACTTTTTGCTAATTAAAAAAAAATACAGTTTAAAAGTAGTTAATTAAAACAGTTCATAAAAACAGTTTATTAAAAAAACAGTTTATTAAAAAAAGTTAATAAAAACAGTTTATTAAAAAAACAGTTAATAAAAATAGTTTATTAAAAAAACATACAGTTTATTAAAAAAATAGTGAATAAAAACATTTTATTAAAAAAATACGGTTTATATACAGTTTATTAAAAAAATAGTTAATAAAAACAGTTTAAGAGCAAAAACTTTTTCTATATTTAATTTTATAAAAACAGTTAATTTCTATATTAATAAACTTTATTCATTAGCAAAATTAATTTTATTAACTGTTTTTATAAAAATATTTATTCCATTATTAATTTTATTAATAAAAAGTGTTCAACTGTTGCTATGCTATTTCAATTTTTTTTAAAAAAATTGCAATCTCAATTTATTAATTTTATTAATTTAATTTAATTTTTAATAAAAAAATTTATTTAATTGTTACCGCTCATTCACATATTTATAATTTTTATATATAAAAAGTTTATCATTAATATAAATTTGATTTCGGTATAAACAATTTTTAGATTCATAAATTAAATTTAAATATAAAGTAATGGGTAATGTATGAGTATGGGTACATGGGTAATTTATGAGTATAGACCCTACCCATACCCATTACATTTTATTTAATAAGTATGGGTACGGGTATGGGTATGGGTATGACATTTTGGGTCTGGGTAGGGTAATACCCTACCCATTTACAGGCCTATCCATGATGATGATGATGATGATGGGACGAAAAATGATAGGAGCATGATGTTGTATGTGTCGGATTATATATATACATATGAGCCTTGAAAAGATTTGGTCCAGTTGAGTCTACAATTAATAAATGGCTGGATTCCTTTCGTGATGGATGGTGGATGATGGGGGATGGATCAAATACAAATAGAATTATCACTTATGATCACTCAACAACATGATTGAATAATTAAATGGTTGGTTGGGGTTAAAGATAGAGAGGTCAGACTTCAGAGGTGCTTGGGCTACACGCTCCTATTTCTGCCACTAGGGACAAAATTTTGTACGCTTTGGATCGAGGTGGTTGAAGTGCACTCTTAGGGGTATAACTATATAAACAAAAACAGCAACTAGTGATCAAATGGACGGACAAAATTAGCTAGGGATCAAAACACGCACGCCAAATTGGTAACAACTTAAAACCCTAAAACATCTTAATTTACTAGCTAAAAGTTTCTCTTAAAAAAAAAAAAAAAGAAAAGGAAAGGAAAAAAAAACCCCTCAAACAGAAGGCATTATCCTATATAAAACCTTTTGTTTCAATTTTTTTTAAAGAAAAAAGAAATTAAATATAAAGGAACATGCAATACTTTATCATATATTGCTAACATTTTAATATTTGTATTTTAATTTTTTACTTTTATAACATTTTGTTAAAAAAACTCAAAATATCTCATTAATGAATTATGTTTGAAATCGACTGTACGTGTCACGCTCATTATAGGAGAGCTCATTTGAAATTTTTTGTTACTTGAACTGCATTCCTTTGCTATTTGATAATTACATAATGGAGTAATTGTCAAATTCTTTTGGATTACATATATGTATGTAATGACTCCCACGTTCTTTTTCTTTTTTTTTTTTTTTTGATAATTTAATGACTCCAACTGAAAAAGGCAATTTTGAATAAGAAATTTTAAGCCTGTTCCTTGTTCCAAAAAGAACATAGGCCTATCCAAAGATCAACTACCGTACTTCTCATGCATAATATGATTGGAAAAAGAAGTGTTCCATTTTAATAATTAAATTCTCCTAGAATATATGTCCTAGCACTCAAGAAGATATTTGAGCTTACCACTTAAACTTCGAAATAAGTCAATGTGTATAAGTTTCTTTTGATCTATTTTTCTATTTTCACTATAGTTTGTTTACATTAAAGCACGTGTAAAGCTAGTATAAGGTAAGTTTTCTTAGTAGGATGAATTCTTCAATCAGACATATATATATATATATATCGTTCACTATGCATTAATTTAATTAGTAGCAATGACCTTAGATTTTGAATTTTAATTAAATTAGAAAAAGTGCACAAGCTAGTCTCACTTTGTAAATATTTCTAATCTCATAAACCCTATTAATTATGTGATTTTGATTTAGATTTATCTCTTTATTTAGTTTTATCAATTCCCTCAATTACCATTAATTTCTCACTTGGCTTTTTAATTAAGACTGCTCCTCATTTCGACTTGCTAAGCTATAGCTAGTCTCTTCTTAATTAATGATGCTTGTGTGTATAAATGAGAAAATTGTGAAAAACAAAACCACACACATACGCACATGCATACAAGAAAAGTATTTTAAACAGAAGAGTTTGTAGTCCTGATCAAATTAATTTGATAGAGATATTTTTATATCTTGTATAACTTTAAATGTATCTATAAAGTGATATAAAATTTTGAATTAATTTAATCAGTAAACACAGTTAACTTTCATCCATATTCTTTGAGAATCACGCAATGAGCCGAACTAACTTATTCTCTTAAATTTGTGATCTTATGAGGTTCTCTTTGTTTTTGTTTTCGAAAAAGATAATATTTACTAATTCTCCAATTATTTTCTCTGTGCATTAACTCACAATCAATTTGCTCGTAGGTACGAGACCTTCGTCATCAAATGCACATTTGCATGTCCTTGATTTATGAGGTTGAATATTCACATATTATCAAATCAAAATGATGCACTGAAAGGAAAAAAAAAAAAAAAAAAAAAAATAGAACTACCTAGCTATATTACATACTAATAATATTAATAGATGATAGAAATCAACAATTGAATCACTAATACATGACTATATGTTAGAAATGCAAAAGTAATGATATTCTTCTCATATATCTCTTTGGTAACACTCCAGAGAAATTGAGTTGAGATCCGCCTCTTCAATATCATATGCACATCCAATTTTTGTTATCCTACGGTTTCAATTTGCATCATCTAAATTCCAAAAGAAATTGAGAGTGGTTCGCTAAGATTTTTTTTTTCTTTTTTTCTTTTTCCCTTTTCTTTCTCTCTCTTGATGTAAAGGTAATTCGTATGCCAATATTAAAGAGCCAGCTAGCTCAACTAGCTAGCATCTGCTCTCCAAAAAAGCACAAAAAATATTGAGAGTTGCAACAAATTCAAATGAACCATGGAAGAAGATATAAAGCCCAAACTGTAAACTTCCATTTCTTTATTTTTTATTTAAATTTAACAATAAGTAGTTCGTTGAAGTTGAACTATTAATTTGTTAAATGAAAATTTTATACTCACTTCTAATGAAAATAGCATTTTGTATGAGTCTATTAAATAAAAAGTTCCAGTTAACTTGTAATTCCCTATGATATGAATTCAGAAAAAATTATAAATTTTGAGCTAATTTACCAATAAACTATATACCTAATAAATATCACAAACTAATCAAATAACAAATCTGTGTATAAAAAATAATCACCAACTATATTCTCACTTTTGCATATATAGGCATGCAATGGACAAAGTGGGTGAGATATGCCATAATCTAACAAGAACAAATCAAATTTACTGCGCGTGTTTTTTCATTTTGGGCGCCGACATTTCTACTTCAAGTTGAGTCATTATGACAACTACATAATTATCACCTGCTGATCAATTGACCATTCCATCTAAGGCCATAGGCCATACATACCCGTAGGATTAAGTCATAAGCAAACAAGTCAATGCTACTCAACATTCTTTTATCTTAAGCATAAACATTTTATTACCCAACCTCCCATACAAGATCAATATATTTGTTATATATTGATGGGGAGACTAAGTAGGGTCCACATGACCAGCGACAAGCCCGTGTTAGCCGTCCTCATGACTCATTTGAGTTTCTCCACCTCTTATTTAATGAATATATATATATATATATAAATAAATATCTCGAGATTTTATATATATATATATATGTGAACGAAATGTGAGATTATAGTTGGTATTTTCAATTTTGATAGAAAGAGTCGTCCTGAAAACTCTTGGTACAGCTCAGTAGCCACTGTCCCATTTTAACCAACGCACCTACAACACCACACATCCTTTTCTCCTCACAGTTCTGCTGCACTCTCAGAGAGAAATTCACCAGAAATTTTGTCACACTATATAACACAAAGAAGAGTATCCTTTTTTCTTGTTTCTTTGAATTCTAGCTCTGATTCTGTGTCAAAAGCTCCATCCTTTCTTCAAGATGGATTGCTGGTCTTCATCTCTCAGAGTTAATGATGAATTCCAGAAGCTTGTTCTTAGAATTAACCCCCCAAGGTATTTCTTTATAATAATTTTTACCTGTTTGTGCTGTGAATTTTAATGAATTTTGAATATTTCGGGAATTGGGGCAGGCCAGTTGTGTGTGCTTGTTGGTCTACCTGTAAAAAAATGTAATCTCTTCAACTGAAATGGTACATTTGGAGGAGTTCATGAGATGGTCTAATTATTGATCCCTGTTGTTCTTGATTTGGGACTTCCGCAGGGTCACCGTTGACAATGCATCTGACAAGAAGGCAACTTTGATCAAGGTATGAGGATTTCTTGCCTGTTGGTTACAATTTGCTGATTCCTAGTTTGATGGAATCAAGAAATTTCTTGAAAGGCATCACTTTTTTATCTGAGTAGTTTTGTTTTACTAACATGTGATTTGCCTGGAAATCTACAGGTCGACAGTGCAAATAAGAGGGGAAGCCTGCTGGAGGTGGTACAAGTTCTTACTGATCTGAATTTAATAATCCGGAGGGCTTATATTTCTTCCGATGGGGAATGGTTCATGGATGGTGAGCTTTCAGTCCTTTTTCATTTTTCATCATGTTTGATATATTCGGATGAAATTCTTTGATACTTAATACAATTTTCTTGCCTTTTTCTTATTTATGGTCAAATGCAGTTTTTCATGTTACGGATGAATATGGAAATAAGGTCTATGAGGACAACATTTCTGACCGTATTCAGCAGGTATAGTTCTAGAGTATGGGATATAGAATTACTTGATTTCCCCTAAATATCAGCATTATCTGTAAATGCTTAGAGGCTGTCTCCTTCTATATTCAATGCTAGGAAGTAGGAAGGTTCATTGGTTCTTGTTAGAAATTTCGTCATCATGACTGCATCTTATGCAATATACGATATCAAGCAGCAAAGTCATACGTCCAAATCCTTCGCTCAAGGGCAACATTCCTGTTTTATAAAAACACTGAATTGATTTTCCTTCTCTAATTTGTTGTGGCAGTTTAGAATCAGAATGACAAAATTATGAAGAACAACTCAAGTTTCGAACAAATAAAAAATGACAACAGTCCTAGGCAGAGAAGCATGGACAACTTGGTATTTATAGGTGACCTCCCACCCACCCGCCCACTGAAAGGGAATGAAATGCATCTATAATAACTATTAAGACGGGAGAAATATGTAGGGTAAGAGAATATGATCTTTTCTTTAAGCAATGGACATTATCTTAATGCTTGGAAGGTCTTTGAGTGTCAGAGGCCTATTTTCACACCCCAGCTACATAATAGCTTGTCATGTTATACTTCGCGTGCAAGGTGAGAGTAGCAGTAAAATCAAATTACCTTCAAAATCCTGCAAGTACAATGGCTATAACATAAGTCATATATCAGGTTATGAACAGCATGAACAGATGCAAGAAAGTTTGCTTCCCTGGCTTAATTGTTCTTTCTCAAGCAAATACTTCCTTTGAATTTATTATCAATGACTTGGAATAAGCATGCCTAGGAAGATTGTGCATATATTACATAATATTCAAATTGTATCATTATCGATCAGCACTCATGGTATAATTGTATTTCAGTCGCTGGGTCCAAGAGGATGGAGCTTCCGCTCTTTAGAGAGATCTGTGGGTGTGCAATCTGCCACAGAGCATTCAACCATTGAGTTATCCGGCAGAGATAGACCAGGACTGCTCTCAGAGGTCTTTGCTGTTCTTACTGATCTTAAGTGTAATGTAGTTGCTGCAGAAGTATGGACCCATAACTCACGAATGGCTTCAGTTGTTTACATCACTGATGAAACTGGTGGATCACCAATAGATGATCTTGATCGACTTGCTAATATCAAACAGCTTCTTCTTTATGTTCTAAAGGGTGATAGAGATAGGCAAAGTGCCAATACTGCAGTTTCTGTTGGTTCTACTCATACGGAGAGGAGGCTGCATCAAATGATGTATGCTGATCGTGATTACGACAACCACAATGTAGATTGTGCAACAACTGAACGAACCAAACCCCTTGTGATCGTAGAAAATTGTTCAGAAAAAGGATATACTGTGGTCAACTTGAGCTGTCTGGACCGACCTAAGCTGCTCTTTGATACGGTATGTACCTTAACGGATATGCAGTATGTGGTATTTCATGCCACAATCATTGCTGAAGGACCAGAGGCTCAACAGGTAGTCATTACTGACAATATTTATTACAGAGCCTTACTTAATTTAGCATACAATGCTTTAAAATCAAGAACTTCACTTTGGAAATGCATGAAATTATTTGAACAGTTGACAGTTCCCTAGTTGAAGGGAATTGTGCAGATGCAATTAATACTGCTGTCAAATTGTATTTTTTTTTTTTGTCTATTTTTTTGTGAATATCAAATTGTATTTTGTTAGTTGGCTGCTAGAGGCACATTAGATGAAATGCTTGGTTGTAACCAGCAATCTTCCTACTGAATCTCATCATCAAATTTTATCTTGTTTGCTTTGATTTGTTAGGAATACTACATAAGGCATATGGACGGTTGCCCCATTAGTTCAGAAGCAGAGAGACAACGTGTGATTCATTGCTTGGAAGCAGCAGTTAAGAGGAGAGCATCCGAGGTAGGTACCCAACAGAAAAAGAATCACGTTGTTTAGTTTTTCATTTTCTCTCATCCAAGTGCGAGTAGTTACATGTGATTCTGTTGCATGCGTAATGCAGGGACTAAGACTGGAGTTATGCAGCGAGGACAGGGTTGGCCTTCTTTCTGATGTTACTCGCATATTCAGAGAGAACGGTCTGTCAGTTACCCGAGCTGAGGTCACGACAAGAGGCACACAAGCTGTAAACGTTTTCTATGTGACAGATGCATCAGGTCGTCCTGTGAAAAGTGAAACAATTGAGGCAGTCAGGAAAGAAACAGGCTTAACTATACTCCGTGTGAAGGATGATACATACTCAACTTCACCCCCTCAGCAGACGGGACGGTTCTCTTTGGGTAGTCTCTTTAGGTCGAGATCAGAAAAGTTCCTTTATAATTTAGGCCTGATAAAATCATGCTCCTGAGAAGTTGGGTAGACTAATTAATTGGTGGGTTCTGTCCCAGTCTCTGTAAATAACAGTAGGTCTAAGACTGTGTGTGCGTGTGTGTGCATATACCTTAGACCTTTTTTTTTTTTTTTTTTTTTTTTTTTTAGATAAAGCCGCCGATGGTGGGGCGGGGGGTTAGGCAAGGACCCCTACCTGTTCATTAACAAAATAATTTCAGAATTACAGAGTTTGAAACGGAGATTACATCAAAAATATTCACAAGAAAATCCAAAACAAACTATCTAATTCTGAAATAAGGATAGTGCATATACCTTAGACCTGGCTGTTCAAATCTTTAGTCGTCAGTTCCTGTAAATATATATACATATATATATATATACACACCTTAGAGCTAGCTGTTCAAATCTTTAGTCGTCAGTCCCTTGTTGATGTTGAGAATTGGTTTAGCCATAAGTGTAGTATGTTGATTAACTCCCCGCCACCCACGCCCCCTCCTTCCCTGTAAAGCTTTATATGAATGTACATTTCTGGGTGGTAAGTTGTAAATACATTCATTTTGTTGTCATGTCCATCTTCTTTACAATACCATTTTTCGCTGGCCTCATAAGATTAGCAAAACGCAATCTTATATATCTTTTAGGGGCATGTAAGTGGAATACTGGAAAGATAAGTAAATAGACAATTAACATGCATGTCTCAAACACAGCGTGTTATGGATGACAGAGATGGAATTATTTATTTAGCAGATAAAAGAAGGACTCAACTAGATATGGATTTTGTCTCCACGTTATGTTGAGCTACATAGAATGTGATCCCAATACCCTCCCCCCCCCCCCCCCCCAGCCAAGCATGTTCTTTTCTGTGTTCTTCATCAATTGATAACATGCAGGGGGCTCTTTATAAGTTTCTTTTCTTTTTTTCTTTCTTTCTTTCTTTCTTTTTATATAATTAAATGTTCATAACTTTCCGAAAATTTGAGGAAATTTAAGCTGGCCCCATGACTGATTATTATAGATGACTCTAAACAGGAAAATTTTCCAAATGTCATCTAACTTTGAGAACTCAAAGCTGCATATTTCCAATTTTTCTTGAATAGATGTGGACGGGAAGTAAAACCAATATTCTATATGACATGCTCATGGGCTTTCTTTAAGTTTTTGTCTATATTATGATAAATATTTATGTTAAAGAGCTGGCATTTTAGTTTCAGCAATAAAGATTTTCAATAAAAAATCATGAAACAAGTTAGCGTTAATTGTTAGCAGAAAACTATGGAATAAGTTGGCATTGGTTGTTATCTGTATCCCGTTGTTTTCAATCTTTATCTTATAAGTTTTTTCAGCTGTAACAATCCACCCCTGGGCATCAAAATAGGAAAAGAAGGTTCCTCCCCCCACCCGGTACAAATATCTGATCTAGAGTGAAATAAAATATATCAGTCTTTCTCAATCTCTCTATATATGCTGTTAATACTTTTGTTTTGAGTTTTGAATCCATAATTTCTGTGATATATTACTTGTGACATTGTGCAAACGATTGAACCATTGGAAACATTTAGAACTCTTTTCCTCATAGTTTAGTCCTTTTCCTTCCTCTACTCTTCTTAAAAGTGGAACCTCCCTCTTGTTGGTAAGTGCGCTTCTTTGAGAAGCTAAGCTATAGCTGAGAAGTGCTCCAATCCTTTGCTACTGAAAGAAAATATAAATGGTATAATATATGTGTTTTACATGTCTGTGTATTGGATGAACCACAGACACCATGGCTGGATCAGAGGCATGTTGTGTTTGGACAAGTATTGGCGGGCATGGATGTTTTCTGGCTGATTGAGTCGCAAGAGACAGATAGAGGTGATGGTCCTAGAAAGAGGGTGCTTGTAAGCGATTGTGGTGAGCTTCCAGTGGTTTAAGAGGCAAAATATTAGTCTGAAGTTTGGCCTTCAATTTTTGTGGGCTTGTTCCGGATATAGAGGGAGGGGTGTCAACATCATGAAGGCTTTGTCCAGCATCAAGCTTGTTCTAGTTTCTGTATAATTTTTAGTAAAGAGGAGAACAAGTTTTGTAGTTTATATCAAATTATCTGAGTAAGTTTGAAGATGCAGTATGGGCAGGTCTTGTAGCTTGCCTAATTAATTGCCATGTCATGTTGGTGTTTGCTATGCTATTTTGGACTGTGGTCATACTCAAGTAGTGAAGGTTTAATGGAAGCTGACCAGATTGAGGAGTATGAATAAACATATATGTAATTGAGTCCTTCTGCATCTGGTAAATAAATAATTCCATCTCTGTCACCCATAACACGCTGTGTTTGAGACATGCATGTTAATTGCCTGTTAATTTATCTTTCCAATATTTCACTCACATGGCCCCAAAAGATATATAAGATTGCATTTGCTAATCTTATGAGCCCAGTGAAAGTGGTGTTGTAGAGAAGATGGACATGGTAAAAAATGAATGTATATATTTACAACTTACCACCCACAATTGAAGGACATGACCACCCAGAAATGTACAGTTTCATATAAAGCTTCAGAGGAGGAGGTAGGCCTAAACCAATTCTCAACATCAAGGGATTGACCTACCTTCATCCTCCTCGGCAATGGATAAACTTCTTCATAGGATAGTCAAAAACCTTAAAAATGGAAGGAATTTTTGAGTGCACGCCGAAAAACTTGTCAAAATGACCAGAGGAACTAAAACTTGTCACAGGGACAAGACTTTTCTAATAAAAGTTTATTGACTTTTAAAATATATATTTAAATAAATAAAAGAATGAAATTTATAAGTTCTTAAGTTTTGTGGTTAATATGGTGAAAATGAAAATGTTCGTTACAATTTGAAAATAAGTTAAGAGTTTCTTATTTTTATTTTTCAATTTCATATTTTTTATTTTGAAAGTTAATTTACAAACTCATCTCTTATAAATTTTACCAAACATACTTAAACATTTTATAAATGTTCTAACAACTTATAAATTCACATAAAATCAGCTTAGAAATTGTGTATCACCAAAACAAAAGGATTTTTTTTTTTTTTTTTTTTGGAGGGGGTGGGGGTGGGGGGGTACATCAAAATCAACCAGTTGGTACCAAGGCAAGAGCCTACCATTATATTCAAGAAGATCCTAAACGCTCCAAGCAAAGTAACCTCATAAATCCGCATGCACATATTGCTAGCTAGTTCAAGAGTAAAAAATCACAATAAAAAACAGTAATGCAACTCCTCGTCCTAAATTTACCATGCATGACTACACACACAGTATAACAAGCTAGAGATGTGGCTGTTGAAATCCATCGTTTGGGATCGTTAGGATCATCTTCACGGTAACTTTTGGCGTACTGTCCTATTATTCTAGTTCAGATTTTTTTTTTACACATCATTTTACTAATTATAGTTTCTATCCTTCCTTTTTGGCGCATAATGTCGGATGTTTGGTGTTTATTAATTAAAACATAGTTTTCTTTTGAAGACGATTTTGCATTTGTGAACATATATGATGTGTGTGGTGTACAGAATCTTGCTTTCATGGAATTGAATTAATATTTTGTGCTTCCAATTGTGAGCTTTAGAAAGCTACGATTATATTATCCCTTTTATTTATAACAAATAAAGGTCCTAATCTTGGTAAGCACAAACTCTGATTATTTCCCTGAGGAAAGTATTTAATTCACCGCCTCCTCTTGCTTAAAGATCCAGCTACCATATATATAAAACTATTATGCTTAAATATCCAGCAACTATGTATGTAAAACTATTATGGAGGACACATTTATAACTTAAGTTTGATGGACCTGCTAGTCTTTTGTATGTTTTTATAAAAGGAATCTTCCATTTTGAACTTGGATGTTTCTAATTGAGCTACCATAGATATATATATATATATATCATGTGTGTTTAGGACTTTAAGTTGAAGGATCGATATCTTGTTTTGTATGCCTATTGAAGGAGTACATGATTCAAACGTAATCTTTGATCTTTGAACTACTTTAATCTTTGAACTACTTTGCATGCTCACATTTGTAAAATCAAATCATCTATTTGGGGTTGATGACATGAATGAAGGAGTACATGATTCAAATGTAATTCGATACAAATTCTTTATATTAATTTATTAAATGCCCACAAATTGGGATTTGAGATACTAGTTCCACACTAAGGACAGCACGAGTAAGAGTTATGTTTGTTGACAAACAAAGTAATTAGAGGCAAGCATCATTATAAATATTACAAAGTGCAGTATATATATCACAATTTCTAGGTGTTATGTTAAGCTTTTTGTTACGTTTTACGGAGTAAAAACATTTGACTCGCTTCCCCTCCTCTCTCTCACATGCACGCACATTAGTCAAGAGTGAGAACAGTGTGCACAAATTTTTTCATCATTGTCACTATTGATTTGCAAATTGATGCTTAGATGTGAATAATCTTTGCATGCCCAGATCTTCCACCTGATAAAGAGCCACTTGATTGGAATACAAGAATGAAGATAGCAGCTGGTGCAGCTAAAGCATTGGAGTATCTCCATAATAAAGCAAACCCTCCGGTCATATGTATATATAGATATATCAGTATTTCAAGTCATCCAACATATTATTATATAGGTGAAGGGTAATTCTTCGAAGCTTTCTGACTTTGGACTCGCAAAGCTTGGTCCTATAGGAGACAAATCACATGCATGCACCAGGGCGATGGGAACTTACGGCTACTAACCGTGAAGTCAGATGTATACAGTTTTGGAGTAGTCCTCTTAGAGCTCATCACTGGGCGTAAAGCCATTGACAGCACCCTTCCACAGGGAGAGTACAGAACCTTGTTGCATGGGTAATTAACCGAATTAAACCCACTTAATCCTTTATACACACACACACACATATATATATATATAGTGGTACTCATGAATAGCACTATTTGCTGTTAGATATATAGTTAATTTGATGTATGTATATAGTGATTTGCAATGAGGCACGATCATTGATTGTTCAATGACTCTAGGAAATTTGCAAAACTGGCCAATCCAACGCTGCAAGGTAAGTTCCAATACGTGGCTTTATCAATCTCTAGTAGTGGCTTCCATGTGTTCCAAGAACAGGCTGCTGCTCGTCTCGATAGTCCCCTGATTAGAGATATATGTGGCAAATCATCAGGCGTATGATGATATATCCCACTACTGTAGCTAGCTCTTGGTCATAGCTAGCAACAGATCCATTGCTGGGGATGATGATAACAAGCAAGAATGACGAGCCAGGTGGAAAATTATTAGGGTGAATTACGACTATTACCCTGAGGTTTAGTATTATCACGAAAAAATTCTCGTTTTTTTAAAAATTACAAAAATTCTCTTGAGGTTTATCACCGTCTAACAATTCAATCCAATCATTAATTAGTGTTAGGATTTTTTAAAATTTTTGTTAAAAATAACATGTGAAATTTCATAAGTGCTGTTATGTTGATTTGAATAATAAATTTATTGTGGAGAGTACAAAAATGTTCTCAAACCCTTCACAAAAGTACAAAAATGCACTAAAATCATATATTAAAAAATATGTGCATATTTATATATATACATATACATATACATATATAGTATATACACATGATATATACATAATATATGTGTGTATATATATTATACAACAACCCCACCCCCAACCCCAGCTCAGATTTGGCCATGGCGGTTGCTGTTGCTGGTGCCATTGATTTTGATTTTTGGAATGGAAAGTGAAGGTGGGGGTGCCGGGAAGGGGGAAGGTGGGTGGGGATTTTATTTTATTTTATTTTTTTGAAAATTTATTTTTTTAAAAATTAATCATTAATTTAGTTAAAAATATATATTTAAATTTTTTTGCTTACTTATTCCAAAATAGTATTATTTTTAATTTTTTTATTTATTGTGCTTTTAATTAATTAATAAATATAACTAAATTTCATTAATTATTTTAGATATATTTATTGTTTGAATAAATAATTTAAGTATTTTAAGTATCTTATTTTGGATATAATTATTATTTTAATAAATAATATAATTAAATTTAAAAATTTATCTATTTTAATTAACAAATAGTTTAGTTAAAAAGACATATATTTAATTTTTTTTACTTATTTATTCTTAATTGGTATAGTTCTTAATTTTTTATTTATTTTGTTTTTAATTAATTAATAAAGTTAACTAAATTTTATTAATTATTTTAGTTATATTAATTATTTGAATAAATAATATTTAATATGTAACTCAACTAAGAAATATATTTACTATTTAATATTATTAAATAAATTTAATTATATAATTAAATTATTTTAGATACATTACTACTTAACATAATTCAAAATTTTAATATATCACAATAAATAGAGGGGCATTTAGGACTTTAGCCATCAAAATAATTTTCAGCATTTTTTTAATTTTTTAATTACTTTTCTATCAAGGGTATTTCAAATATTTCACAAATTCCGTCCATATTACAATTAGGTTTGTCATTTTAGGGGAGTTTTGTAATTTTTAAAAAAATGAGAATCTTTTCATAATTATGTCAAATCTTAGGGGTGATAACCATAAACCGGAGACTTGGACAGCTGGGGAAAGAGCTAGCTGTCGCAGAGGGTAAAATGTGGGGTGAAAATGACGATAAAATAATGGTGGAGCCTTGGAGGTACTAGTTTTGATGGGATGAATTACGGGTAGCTGAAAAGGTTCCATCTCCTAAGTCCTACCTACAGGCCACCAGGTCTTGTTCCGGGCCGGCCCCTAAATTATCTAAATTAAGGGTCAATGGATCATACATACACATGCAGTTAACGAATGGAATTAATATATACACACTTTTTTCTTTGTTTTAATTCTGGAATTCTTAATTCTTCTTTATTTATCTTTTATCTCCTTCAAACAATTAATGAAGAAGATAGAAATTAGCATATATAAAACGATCAGTACGTATATATATGTTTTAACTTTTACGAGTGGAGGAATTAATGAGAATTAGAAGGCGTGGACGTATTGAAAGGTTTTGAAAGCAAACATGCACGCATGTTTGGAGGGAAAGGATGCTTATTGCAAATTACTTTAATCTTGTGTGGAACACAAATTAAAAATATATATGGTACGTGTTTGTTATCTACTTCTGTAACATTAATAAACTAGCTAATCTTAATTTGCTGTGATTCTGGACTAATAATTAATTTTTGTGATATATAAAAAAAACCAAAATTGGTCTAAAACGGTAATTAATGACGACGCGACGCTTATCCTTTTTCCGGTTTGGCATAAGATGTACGTCCGTATATCCCCCAATATTCCCCGCCGGTAACTGCAATATCAATTAGAAAATTAATATTGGCTCTTGATGATGGATATATATGTAGAGTATATAGCTAGGAATCATCAAATATTTAATTAAATACCAAATTAATTCGTCTTGTACAAAATGGGTGGGGTAATTAGTTCAATTTGCTCTGCCTGACCGAGCATCTTGAGATTTTTTTATTTTTTTTTAAACAACATTATAAATGATAATTTTTTATTCTTTTTCAACAAGTGAATATTATTCTATCATTAAAATCGAATCAAGTAAATTAAAGTGCAAACTGCACTATTAGATACACATAAAATGCACATAATTTATCCATTCGGGTTCGAACTTGAAACTTTCCATATAATAGGAGAGACTGATACTAAACCTATAAATGGGCAGGATATCACCCTACCCGCATCCATACCTTAAAATACCAAAAAGGATGGGACCCTAATCCTACCATACTCTATCCTAAAATAATCAAAAGGATGAGACCCTAATCCTACCCTATCTAACCCAAGACCCATTGGGTCTAGTTTATTGGACTTATATTTTTAATGTATATATTTATTTTCTCAATATATACTAAAAATATTATTTAGCATACGATAACAAAAAATAATTTTTTTTATATTTAATTTAATTTAATCATTAAATTTAAATTATTTAATTTTAAACTTTTTGCTAATTAAATTAACTGTTTTATTGATATAATAGTTAAACTTTAATAATATAATTAACAATTAAACTTTTTATTAATTGAATTGATATAATTAAAAAACAGTTAATAAAAACAGTCTAAAAGCAAAAACTTTTTTCTATATTTAATTTTATAAAAACAGTTAATTTCTATATTGATAAACTTTATTCATTAATAAAATTAATTTTATTAATTGTTTTTATAAAAATTATTTATTCTACTATTAATTTTATTAATGAAAAATATTCAACTGTTGCTATTGCTATTCCAATTTTTTTTTAAAAATGTCATCCCAATATATTAAATTTATTAATTTAGTTTAATTTTTAATGGAAAAAATTATTTAGTTATTACTGTTCATTCACATATTTGTAATTTTTATATATAAAAAGTTTATCATTAATATAAATTTGATTTGAGTATAAATAATTTTTGTTCATAGATTAAATTTAAATATAAAGTAATGGGTAATTTTGGGGTATGGATATATGGGTAATTTATGGGTACAGACCCCATACTCATTACACTATCTTTAATAAATATAGATATGGGTAGGGTATGAGTATTGACATTTTGGATCTGAATAGGATAACACCCTACCTATTTATAGACCTAACTGATACTAATGAGTCACAAACAACTGAACAGGATCTTGAGTACTTTTGACATAGATTTTTTTTTTTTTTTCTTTTTTTTTGACATAGATTATTATAAGCTAAAAAATTTGATTCTAGAGCAGAAAATCGATGGTTGAATGCATGTGGATAGAAATAATAAGCTAGCTCACACGTACGGATCGTGTTCAAGCAATTATATATAAATTAATATATCCCATGCCCGGCCATGTATGGTGAATAAATTCATGAGCTAATTTTAATTACAACTCCCAAGGAAGTAAGGATGATTGATATTCAGATATATATCATCCATTTCTTATATATATCCGGTCTTAATTATTAGATTGACTGGCAACAAATAAATCAATAGAATTGATCCCCTGGAGATTAAATTAAATAATCCATCCAATTTATCGCGCACGTTTTATTCTTAATTAGCATCATTAAAGGAAGCATGAGGTGCCATGTACGTAATTAAGCATTCTATGATTTGCTTAGAAAAAGGCGAATTTATGGACTCTGCTTGCACGTAATTTAAAGTGTACTACTCCTAACTTGCACTAATCCTGATTTTTATTAGCTGCCTCTTACAGTTTCCCATCAAACGGCCTCATTTCTTTCCTTGTTCATCAGATTAAATAATCTCAGGAATTTTATGAAATTCAGTTCTCGTAGTGCGCGCTTCCTTAATTTAAGAACTGTTTGTTTTAATTTTACCAAAATGAAGGTTAATCTTATACTTATATATATATATGTATGTATGTATTTTAGTAGTAATTAATTAATTAAAAGTACTATACATCACGATTTATTTACACACACACACACATGTGTGTGTGTGTAGCGATAGATTTTCTACGTGCAAAGCTTAGCTTGTCGTTTATTGCCTCTTAATTTGAACTTAGCTTGTCGTTTGGTCTGCCTTGCTGGCGAAGGACAAGATCGAACAAATGTACACATTAATTCCAGACACAAACTCTTTCTAATTGAGGTGATCGTGTCTTGATATATATATATACAAGGATTCTTAATTAGTTAGTACGTACGTACAGCTAGCTAGCTTATTATTGAGTCTTTTATTATTGGTTATCTATTTGAGGGAGAGAATTACTTAAGCAAGTTAATCTTTAGGAGAAATATGTAGCATTGGTGATGAAGCCACATGTTGAAGACTCGATGATGCAGTACTAGCTAGCTAAGCATAAGGGCTAGGGCCGGGTTCCACCACCTCATCGTCATATCACTTATCACCACATGTATACCACAAATATCACAACATATATACACAATCATTTACTGATAAGACAGTTGCGTTTCATTCATCCATGTAATTAATATGCTTGCAATCGAATGATCGATTTGTTTTGATTTTAACCAGATTTTTTTATTTTCATTTTTATTTATTTTTTTGCGGGCAATCATGCAATCATATCATCAGCACAATTATTCGTTTGACACAGACATCGCAAGCAATCGTCATATTGAGTTCCATATATCAATTGTCCACAATGAAATGCAATTAATTATTTGCTTGACGCAGACAATGCAATCTGCATATTCAATTCCATCAATCCGTCCACAATGAAATGTACCTATATATTCTCACGTGCGCTAGCTTGCACAAATTAATGTGATAATTATCAAATATACAGCCACCATACGCATGACAATATAATTACTATATATTCTTAAGTACGCAACCATGCATATTAATCATATATACATCTGATATATCTATCTATTTATTTATTTATTTTTCTATTATTATAGTATTAGAAATATATATATATATATATGAATATATATTGAGGGCATAGTTTGACATCATATATATATAAATACACATGTACGTTGGGTGTATTCAAACTCCCGACCTCATATTTTATATAGGAAACTTATGTCGTTGGATCAAAACTTACTCAATTATATCTATTTATCTATCTATCTATATATACACACAAGGGTTTTGAAAAAAAGAAATAGACAAAGAAAAATAAAAAAGGGGCATTGGAGGTAGCAAGTATATATGGCTTACGTAACCATATGCAAAATTTGTGGATCTCGAAAGGCTTCCAGATAGCTAGCTAGCATTCACGTAATTAATAGATCCAAACTCGACCGAAATTAAATGGACAAAAACTAACAGCGCAGCATAATTGATGAGAAATATTTATGCGATTCTTTTGTGTCACGACATATCTCACCACGTAACTGCTCAAACATGGCCTCACCGAGAAGAATTCGAGAGAAGGAAAAAAGAAAAAAGAAAAAAGAAAAAAGGAAAAGAGAAATCTCAAGTACTATTGTTAACGTAGTTTCTGGTTTCTTGCAACCAAAATGATGGGGCAATGTTAATGAACCAACACTAGCTAGAAAACAAACAAACAGAAACATGTAGCGGTGTTACAAAAGGACAAATGATAAGGTGATGATTCGAGGGTGCGTGTTTTCTGCTTATTTTTAATTTTTTGGGGAGAAAAAGGGCCGCAACACTTCCAAAATGCTGTGGGAGAGGGCCTCACCCTCACGTGAATTATTGAGCACCTTCCCCTTTTCTCCACCAGAAATTAATGCTTTATCTCATCATGGGAGTGGGACTAACCAAAAATCACCATTCAGCGTGTCTCATCATCCTACCCATTTTTTTTTTATTTCTCACAATACCTGTCTATAATTTATATCATTTTTTTAAAAAAAAAATCCTAATAAAAGATCTATAGTACTTATAATTAAGAGAAAGCAATTTTTCCTTTCAGTAAGATTAAGATACACGAAAAGGGTTTATATATAATCTTAATCAGAAAACTCAAAAAAGTGATACAAAGATTTGATGCTCATAAGCCAGCTAGTTATATAGCTAAATATATATAGACCATGATAAATTGCGATCCCCAAGAAATGGAGCAACCTATATAAACATCAAAACTGTCATAAGAGCGGGGGTTTCGATTAATAATTAGAAGAAGATATTTGAGATCAATCGATATGAGGACTTAGTACACCGGTCACTTGGATAGTACTAGTATGTATATATAGATACAAATAAGGTATATATGTATATGTGTACATGTATGTGTATATCCAACGTAAGAATGAAGTGTATACATTTGTGAAGTCATGCACGCGATTGCAAGGGCACGTGAGGCCGTAGCTTTGGGGTAATGGGGTGTGCATTTTGTTTGGTGAATGATTTTATCGTACGCCACCTACTAATGATTCCACTTGTCATGCAACAAAGATGAGTTCAACGGGGAACTCTTTCTTCCGCCTCCTATATAATTACTCTTCCACTCTTCTAACATTTCCATTCAGCACGAGATCCATTTTCTGAGTGTAGAGGGAGAGAGGGAGAGAGAGAGAGAGAGAGCTGAGAAGCAAATAGCAAGGGGTTCTCAAGAGACCCTGCCGCTCCTACAGCTTCTTTAATTTTTTCATCTTTATTAAGCAGAGCTAGAGCTAGCTGGGTGAGATCCATTATTAATTTGTTTATACAGAGATATGGCTGTTTTTGACATTCACCACCCGTGGGTCTTCACATTTGGTGTCTTAGGTAAAAATGCAGCACACTCTTTTTGACCTATATATATATATATATATATTTCTTTTAGTTTTTTTCTCTTAATTTCCCCTACTCCTTTTCATCAATAATTTCTAATTTTTTGCCAAAAAAGCTTCTAACTTGGAGTTTCAAATTAATTAAACAGCTTTATAAGGCTTGCATGTTGTTACCATTAACACACGCCCCAGCTAATTTTCCAACTCCCTATGTCATATATATATATATATATATTGTTACATGCATAATTATACACTTGGATTTTCTGAAGAGAATTTAGAAAAAAAGAAAAAAGGAAAAAGAGCAACCTACTGTAGCTAGGATCTCTACTTTTCTTGACCAGCATAAGTTGCATGACTAACCTTCCACAGTAATAAAGAATATAATATATATATATATACACACACACACACCATGCAGGCATTTTTCATGTTGAAAAGTACGTATGATGTTCTATTTTACATTCTCTCTTGATCTCTTTTATCTTAAATAATAAAAAACCGCTCATACTTTGTTGAACTAAATCATTAACACTGTAGGATGCGTTACAAGATGAATGCCTGATGAAATTATAAAGCGTTTATTTATTATTTATTATGTTTTCTGTTTGACTGGATTGCTTAAATGGAAATTTAATTTCATTTGTGGTGTCAGGTAACATTATCTCAATCTTCGTGTACCTTGCTCCAGTGTAAGTTGCTAATTTAGTATTTTTTTTTTTCGACAAATCCATATATTCATGAACTTCATTCATGTAGATATATGAAAATTAATATATAGTTGAATTTTACGTACCATATATTAATTATAATCGTCTTTTTACAGGCCCACATTTCTACGAATTTACAAGGAAAAATCAACGATGGGATTCGACTCTGTACCTTATGTAGTTGCACTTTTCTCTGCCATGCTGTGGATGTATTATGCATTCCTCAAGGCAAATGCAATTCTTCTAATCTCCATCAACTCATTTGGATGCGTCATTGAGACTATTTACATCTTCATGTACCTTTTTTATGCATCAAAGAAAGCCAGGGTGCGTGATCATTAATTCAAAGTACATATATATATATATATATATCAAGACATATCGATATATATTTAAATAACATCGATCAATTAATTGATTCTTATAATAATCATAATTACTAGCTACATATTTTTGGTTAATTAATACATTTTAATTTGCAGATTCATACTACCAAGCTATTGGGCCTTATGAATGTGGGACTACTATCTTTGATTTTTCTAGTCACATTCTACACATTCCGAGGTCAGTACCGAGTTCACGTGGTTGGATGGATCTGTGTTGCTGTCTCTGTGAGTGTTTTTGCAGCACCCTTAACCATTGTGGTAAGGATTCTTAATTACATGCATGTAGAGACTAGTTTAATTATACAATACAAACCATGTATATATATATATATGTTGATTAAATTTCCTAATTAGCTAGCTTTGTACAATTAATTACAATCATTAATTATATTTTCTTCTCTTTGTTGATATATAGTTTCAAGTTGTGCGAACCCGTAGCGTCGAATTCATGCCATTCCAGTTGTCATTTTTCTTGACACTGAGTGCAGTCATGTGGTTTGCTTATGGTTTGTTTCAAAAGGATTTATGTGTTGCGGTGAGTTAAAAAATTAATCCATGCATGTCAATCATGAATGAAATTAATAATTAAATTAATCTTATGTGTGTGTGAATCGAAATATAACTTGATAATTATATATATAATGTTTAATTCATTGGTTGATATTTGAATTTGTGTAGCTTCCAAATGTGCTGGGATTTTTCTTGGGATTGTTACAAATGTTGCTATATGGGATTTTCCGAAACGTGAAGCCCGAGATTAACGAGGAGAAAAAACTGCCCGAGCATGTAATAAATATCATGGTGCTAGGGACCCCTGAAGTACATCCAGTTGATTCTCAATTATGTGGAGACAAAATTGGTATTATTCAAGAGGAGAACAAGCTGGATGAAGAGGCTTATGATCGCAAAGAAAATTCTGTACCTTGTGCCATAAGTATTGACCCAAGCCAAGTCAACGTGCAACTGGAATCACCTGTGCTTGTTGTTTGTGCAGCTTGAAAATAATTGGACTGCTCGTATTCATTTCATTCATAGTTTTACTTCTTTCGGTTGCCCCCTCCCCCAATTTCTGTCGTTGTAAGACCCCTGCATGGATTGAAATACATATATATATATATATATCTCTATATACACACATACTATCACTTTTTCACCTGCTTTTTTTCTTTTATTTAATTTGCGCATGATTAATTTTAGCTAGATGTAAAAATCAAATATATGGACATCGAGTATGGAGTAATATAATTATATGTTGACCGATTGTAAATTTTAAAATATACTTCTAAATATACTATTTTTATACCGTGTTATATACCGTCTTGACTCTTTGTTTAGATAACTTGTAATCATTTCATTTCAATTTGGTCCAAATTATAATGTACGCTGCTAATAATTAGAGTCGGTCCAATGGAGAGTTTGGAGATTTGACCTGTTTTAAAATGAGCCATGAGGACTAAAGTAAGGAGGCCCATAAAGTCCATTAGTGATAAGTTTAGAGACCAAAGAACAATAGTATATTTTTTTTTTCCTTTTTTATATGCACATCAAGAACTCATTTGAATTCGAACTCCTAATCTTCTACATAATAGGGGAGACTTATGCTATTGGACTATAGCCTCTTCGACAAAACAATAGTATTATTATATTCATTTTTGGTCCAAAATGTGTTGGCCCAAGTTGAATATTAGCTGAATCATCACAACAAAGTCGAGTTCATATTTGGAAAGTTAAGGGGATGATTACTACTTTATACCTGTTTCATTGTTTCTATTATTCTATGGTTTCAAATCTATATTACTAGATTATTTTATTACTTTTGGATCTTTGACAAAGAGTTTTCGTATTACATGAAATACTGGGCTGGAATTGGATGGAATTGGAAATCTCGGTCCACTAATCGCTACATTTTATTTGGTCTAACCAGTCAATTCGGTCCATCCCTCAGTCTCCTTCCCTCAGAATCCAGGCAATAATTTCCTTATTCCCTGCTATACCTTTTTCCTTCAATTTCTTTCGTTATACTCTAGCAACTCGCTCAAGCTGAAGCCAAATCCAAATGGAAGAAAACTACAAATCCCTAAAAATCAAGCAGAAATCCCCTGATTCTCGAGTCTATTATTTGTTCATCAACCACCCATCACGAGGCAACGCCCTCTCACGTGATTTCTTCACCGAATTCCCCGCCGCCCTCTCCTCCCTCGACAGCAACCCTGAAGCCGGCGTCATCATCCTCTCCGGGGTAGGCAATCACTTCTGCTCCGGAATTGACATCCAATCGCTCAACTCCCTCTCGCGAGAAACCCAGTCCGTGGACTCCGGACGCGCCGCGGAGAAGCTCCGCCGGGAGATAAAGTTCTTACAACGAGCCATTACAGCGATTGAGGAGTGTAGGAAGCCCGTGATTGCTGCCGTGCACGGGGCGTGCATTGGGGGAGGTCTTGATATAATTACCGCCTGTGACTTGAGGTATTCTACGGAAAGTGCCTTTTTTTCGGTGAAAGAGGTGGACTTGGCGATCACGGCGGATCTTGGGACGCTCCAGAGGCTTCCAGTTATTGTCGGGTTTGGTAATGCTATGGAGCTAGCTTTGACGGCTCGGAGTTTTTCGGGTTTGGAGGCGAAGGAGTTGGGATTGGTCGCAAGGGTTTTTAGCAATAAGGAATCCCTGGAGAACGGGGTTGCGGAAATTGCTGAGGGTGAGTTCTTCTTTTTACGTCTGATTGTTATTGTTCTATTAGATATGTAGTTAATTTAATAATTCTTGGTATGGCCAGAGAGAGAGAGAGAGATGGAATCTACACATACTTCGTGTAGGGGCACTAAAAATTAGTTATTCTGTTGTGATGGTTTAATTTTGTTTGTCCCCTTAAATTATAGGATTTGTTGCTGTACTATAGAAAAGTTTCCGTGAGAAAATGTCTGGAAATGTCGGAAGTATTCTTTGTTAACATGATAGTGAATTCATTTTCCCCCTCAAAATGTTAATGAACTGGACTCAGATGCCATAAATAGATTTTGAGCTTCACTTTTGCTGGCTCATAAGAAAATTTGATCAAGCTTGTCCAACAGATTTTTCTTGTCGGACTTAGCTTGATTCATTTTGAACCAACTTAATACTTTGAATAAATTGGAGGGCAGCTTCTAATTTACAGCCTTACTTTGGTTCACTTGGACCCTGAATTCTGCAAGGAGTAGTCCTACCTCAGCAATCCTGCAAGGCTGCTTGTTGGTACACACGGTATCCATGGAGTAGCGTCTCAGATTTTACAAGATGTACTGCTTTAACTTGATCACATTTGCAGTGTAATGCGAAATTAAAGAATCAGATAATTGTCACCCAAATTTTGTGATGCAGTCACTGATTGTCCTTACAAATCGAGATCTGCATAGCTGGCTTAAAAATGTTTCGTATGTCTCGCTCTTTTTGGCCTTGTCGTATTAATTCTCTTGGTAAAAATTTTATCATCAAAAGGCCTAGTGGCATCAAGAAAAAAGATAATTAAAAGAACCACTATTGTCAGTTTTATGTTCCTTTGGCTTAGTCTTTTGGTAAGTCTAGTATATTATGATGATTAATGAAGCCAACTAGGATACTATTGGCAAATATTTCTGCATCTAATAGAATTTCTAATGTTATGCTAAACTGATTGTTGAAGTCAAGTTATTGGCTTGAAGAACATGACAGATTGAGAGCTGGCAGAGAGTGAATCGATCTGTATATAACTGATAGATAGTTCTAACATAATGTTTTGCACAAGATGAGTTATGGTAACATAATGTTTACGCAATATGAGTTATAGTGCTAACCTAATGTTTATGCAATACATATAGCTGCAATTTGAAAGCCCTTTTAGCATTTGACATAATGAATCCCAAAGTTTATTAAGTTCTATCATCATGGCACAGCATCCTTATCATCACTAGGTTCTCTCAGTAAACATTTAATATGGAACTAGGTACACTCTAAAATTCATATTTGAGCTCCATTTGTGTGAGATTGTGCTTGGATTGGAGAATTCTAGACTTCAAGTCCTATTTGAAATATACCAGATGGGTAGTTATGTTGTGTGTGTTTGTATTACAAGCCCTTAGTCACCAGGGACTCAAATCTGGTTCTTATACGCCAGATTGTCACGGATGAGTGAAGGCATGGTCTGGTTTACCCAGAGGATCAGATGTATGAGTTCCACAGCTTTGGATATGTTCAATTTGAAGTATTCATCCAATAATCATGAACTTAACCTTTGATCCCATGAAATTAACTCGATCTGGCACAGGTCACAGTTGCAAGAAAATGTATTTTCCTTTTTGATGGTGGCAATGGTGTGTGTCAAATTGGTTACTGCAAAATTTTTGTAGTTTCTTATGGAGATTGAATCTGTTATTGCAAAGTTTAGAAAAAGACAAACTAATAATGCTTTGGGATTTGAAAGAAGCTGCGACTCATTAAATATAGAAGTAAAAGATTCTAAAAATCTTTGTGTGTATATGATGGTATATATTTTTGGTTCTGTCAGGTATTGCTGCAAAGTCTCCCCTTGCTGTCATCGGAACGAAGAGGGTATTGATACAAAGCAGAGATTTGACATTGGATCAAGGTTTGGATTATGTTTCGACATGGAACTCTGGAGTGCTTCAATCAGACGATTTAACAGAAGCAATATCAGCTCAACGCCAGAAGAGAAGACCTCTATATGCTAAGCTTTAGCGTGTTCCTCTGCTGGGCTACTGGTTGTATAATCAGCTCTAAGAAAGCAACAGTACTAATAAATATCTATATCCTTGAATTTTCCTACTCAACTTGTGCTTCCTAAGCCTGAGTATACATGATTGTGTTGGTAATATAACTTATGTTTGCCTTGTAAGAATGATGAGTTATTTATCTATGTTGAAAGTGTATAATTCCTGAGGGACGTTGCTTTTCTCTTTTCTTTTCTTTTTTCCTTTTATTTCTTTCTTTCAACCATCTATCTATCTATCTATCTATCTATATGAACATCAGTAGATCTGTCCAGCTTTGATTTTCTCACTGGAAATGTCAAAAGATTTTTTACGCATGCTCGCTATCAACACTAATAATTGATCAACCAAGTGTATACATGTATAGCTGATAGGCAGCCAGCCCTTTAATTCATCTCTCTTTCTTAGATACAGCTTTAATTTCTGAAATCACAAGGTGTGTATTGCTTCTCTTGAACCACTTCATTACCATGATTGATATGGGATGACCCAAGTACCTAGGCCCAAACCAAATTGGCCCAGTCAGGTGCATAGGGCCCATATGCCTCATCGATTTCACTTGACCAGGTCAGCCCAGATACGCAGCGCCAGGCCTAGTCAGGGTCTCATGAAATTCTCGACCTAAGCCGACCCAACTGAGGTTGAGTCGGAGGTCGAGAACAGTACAGTATTTTGCCACCGCATTAAATGCGCTGACGGGCATCACGTCTCCGCATTAATGGGGCATGCTATCCCCCTCATCGCCTGCACTTCATTACCATGATTGATATGGGATGACCCAAGTACCTAGGCCCAAACCAAATTGGCCCAGTCAGGTGCCCAGGGCCCATATGCCTCATCGATTTCACTTGACCAGGTCAGCCCAGATACGCAGCGCCAGGCCTAGTCAGGGTCTCATGAAATTCTCGACCTAAGCCGACCCAACTGAGGTTGAGTTGGAGGTCGAGAACAGTACAGTATTTTGCCACCGCATTAAATGCGTTGACGGGCATCACGCCTCCGCATTAATGGGGCATGCCATCCCCCTCATCGCCTGACACAGCAGGCGTTGCTACAGTGTTCTATCTTGTCCTTGAAACCCAGAAGGGCGGTTAGCTGGAGATATGCTGGACAGGGAAATGACTAATTACTCTTGGTCCAAAGCTAAAGGCCCCCCGGGTGAACCAGGGGCAGCCCAGACCTTTCCTCGAAGGGAGAAGGATATAATTACCCTCACCCCCAACCTTCTGAACGTACACACTGATATACACTCAAAAGCCATTACTCCGCTGCTCGATATTTAAGGTCCATTTCTACTGACTTGAGCGTCGAAGGGCCTAAGCCGAGGCTCCTCGGCTAGCCTAACGTTTACTGTGATTGCAGGATTCTTCCCCATCCAAGCAAGATTATAGATCTTTCAGGTCGAAGTCCTGCCAGTATTCAGAATCGGTTCTCTATCCACCGAACAAACCCTCATCAATGATGTTGCCAAAACAACCTGATTAGTACATGTAATTGGGATTTTCCTTTTTTCTTTGATCTTTTTTTTTTTATATAAATGAAAACATAAGTAATGTTGAAAAGATTGCTTTGGCTTTATGTTTTTGTGATTACAAATTTCCAAGAATTGTTTTAGCTAGATGATATATATCAAATAAAGATCAATGAAGAAGTATTCAATATAATTAAGCAGAAATATTAAATATTAGTTCATGTTTGGATAAATTCATAAATATAATTAACATGAAGGGTAATATAATATTTTGATATTGATGTCATGGACTATATATATATATATATATCTCATAATTTCAATTCATCTACCAGCCAGTTAACTTTTTGGCCTCATGACTCACATTGATTGTATATATAAAGTTGAAGCTGTACGCAAACAAACCAAAGCAGCATGGAAGATTGTTTGCATTACCTAAGCATAGCGATTCTACATCTTGTTTTTGGTTATATTTTAGTTTGAGGTGCAAGTATATAGAAGGATATGAACCAATCTTTCTTATATATATATATATATATATACACACATATGTGTGTATGATGCGGCTCGGAATCTTAGGTTTAGATTCGAACCTGATTTCCGAAATTGTCCCTCTTCTCGATCTCGACCTTGACCCAAATCGCGCTCCACGCAAGTAATTTGGGTCTCCTACTTGACCACAAGAGTACATGTTAGATTGCCCTCATCTAAGGCCCTCTGATGCCTAAGTTAGTGTGATGTTGAGGTGATAAAAGGAGAGCTCAAAGTAAGCTTAAGAACTCAAGTAAAAGATAGGTCAAGATAACGTGATCTGGTACTGTGTGATTTTCCCATTTTATAAGTGTTGAACTGTCCTTGTCTATACGGATCAAGGTGGCAAATTATTGTGCACCAAATTTACAATTGATCAACAGTCAGCGACCTGGTTCATAGCCCGAAGCGAGTTGGGTTCCTTCAAATCATGACCCTACTAGGGCAAAAAGACGCGGATCCTATCTTGTATAGGTATTTTGGCAAAAATCTAGGGGCAGAATGGTCTTTTAATTCCGGCCTCCTTAATTATTATCATCATTAACTCCCCACTTTTCAAATGTATTGATTCTTTTCTCATCTCGGGGGAATGAACCTTTATACTACGGAATTAACTAAATGGTTACTAACGAATCAATTTTTACCAACCAAAACTATGTGGTCATTGCATGCGTGCCTACAGCAACCATGTCAATGTTATAGCGTCCACGAAATTTTACATTAGTGAGTAAAAAGTATGTTTCTAATTATTCCATCTTTACTAACTATTATTGGATGGTCGCTAAACAGGCATTTTCAACGTCTAAGTTAATAACTCGTCACTGAGCACTTTCAGTAGCTATTCTGTTTTGACTACCTGAGACCATCGTTGTTTTGGTCACTATAAGTTTTAGCAACCATTTTTTTACTTTTAGCGAATAATAATAATGATCGCTAAAACCATTTTTTCTTTTAGTGCCATTACTAACATCTTATAAGTTTCAAAATCTTATTTTATACAAACACTTTAAGAACTTATTTGAACTTTTTTTTAAACTAGCATCTTATAAGCTCCAAAAATATCTTATAAGACCTTTTAAACAAATTTAGCCAAATTCCCTCTAACATGAATGTAGATGGATTTGCTACATGAAGAAGAGCTATATACATTAAACATCATATGAAAAGGCATTGTTATAAAACAAAAAATTATTGTTACTTGACAAAATGAAAATTATATATTATCACTCAATACGTATGTACTATTAGTGTACATAATTTTTATATCATTACTTATTTCTTTATCATAAATTGTTGTTGTTGTTTATTATTTTATTTTGGAGTAACAATAGGTAAATATGATCTAGGAGCTTGAAATTTGAAGAGTGACCAATGGAATCTTGGACAGAAAGGCCAATTATAAAAATTGTGCAGAAAACAAGCACCGTAGCTAGAAAGATATATATATAGATGAACAGCTGAAATTAAGAGATGAAAAACATGCAGTCCAAACAGTGAAGTACATGAGTTGGGACTTTTCTTTAGCCCTATTGATGGTCAAAGACGAAGGATTCTCACATACTGCGCTCTGCTGGCTATGTGCTACACTACATATGTACAGATATATACATATAAACTAGTAAAATTATTTTGGCCAGGGTGAGCGACGGGATAATTACAAAATGATCTGCAGTGATGCTTATGCATATTTCAATTAAATATATATATATATATGTAATTACATTTATGATAGCTATATATTTGTGATGCATATTATTAATGCTCCTTATTCGTGTTTAAAAGATATATATGTATACATGCAATAACCATGCATGCATCAAGTGGGATATGGTGGGCAATGGGCATTGCAAGCAATTCTAAGCATTTCTATTGTGAAAAGACGAGGTGTCTGCCTTGCTTCTCTTTGGGTACTTTGGGATATAAATATATATATATATATATTAATATATATATACATATATATATATATAATGGCAAAATTAATAATGGGAATACTGAAACCCTCAGGCTACCACATGATCATCTTGCTTACAATATTTTTGGCAAGTTACTAACAATTCTTCTCCCAGACCACTCCGTGCGTGCACCACTCTGGGAGCTCAGGCATACCAAACATTTTTGGTAGCCCAAAATGTGTCAACCCAACCCAATATTCAAGTCCGTCATGAGTGCGTGTAGAGATTAGAGATCAATAGGGCTATTAATTGAGCAAATTTTAATTTGAATTCGATTTGATTATTTAGGATAGTTAACTGATAAAAGATTCGATGGATATGATGCGATTAAAAAATTCGTAATCCGAAATAAATGGAGCGAATATGGATATGACTTGATCCAATCCATTAATAATCCAAATCCGAATATACTTAACATTATACATATATATATATATACATGGTCCTATAACAATGTCAAAGTGGATATTTGGATGAAGGGGGTAATGAACTTTTATGCAATATATCAAATCATGTGCCTTTTATATAAATTGTTAGATTTTGAGTTTATTTACATCAAGATTACATCACTTGTTTCTCTATTTTTATAATATAAAATGATGCGGGAAGAATAATGAATAGGAGCCGAGTATCATGATATGGTAAGAATGCAATGCAAATATCAATTTGATCAAAATGAGTTTCTTTTTTATAAAATTTTGAGTCTATAATTAGTTGATTGAAAAATCAAGTATAACTATGTATTTATAATGCCAATTAGAATTATCAGCAACGGAACCTAAAATACAGTGATCTGGTGAATGAATGTGACTGAGTTAAATTCTATTATTACTTTTAAGTGTTCAATACACTTAAAAATTTATTCATTAATCTATTGTGTATTTTTTTGAAATATGAATATTTTGAATTTGGATTCTACTAAATTTTGAGAAAAATTATGAATATGTGATGATTTTTGAAGTATTTGGATTTGGATTTTTTTGGATATCCAACGGTTATTTGGATCCAGATATAGTTATACCAGCTATAGACCCGATAGGATATTGGGTCGGATTTGGATATGGCATGTTACTATCGAATTCAAACTTGAATCCAGCACGATCAAATTATAATCTGACCCAGCCCTAATTATCAGCAACATATGATTGATTGACAAGATAATTCATTTATTTTAAATTAGCTATGAGTTCGTGCGTTGCACCGGATGATAAATTTAAATTTAAAATTTTATTTTATTTGATTTATTTTGTAATTTAGATATTAATATCTTTTATAAATTATAAATATAATATTTAAAATTTTTTAAAGAATTTTATTGGATATAATATAATTGAGGATGTAAATGAGATATAACAATATTTTATACAAATATATTTATGTGTCATTGGATCTAATCCCATGCATTAATTTGTTTCTACACAAAAATTGATCATCACTAAATGTTAAATCACTTTATAAATTTAATAAATTATTCATAAAATATAGTAGAAGATAAAATTAAACAAAAATCACTTTAATATTGATATAGTTTGAAGAAATTAAAGAATTCAATATGAAAGGTATTAGAACTCACCAAAAATTGGACTTCAAATTTCTTTTTTATAAATTTTCTTGGTTCATTAGCATAACAATTAAATATTAAAAAAAATATGAACATTATACATACATGTATCTTTAAGGAAAAAAAATAAATTTTGACGTACCAAGAGAATGATCATATAGAAGTGGAGAAAGAAGAAGACAAATGTATTATATTTTCAAAAAATGAATTGCATGTTTAGATTATTTTAGTACATATACTTTTTGAGATTTTTAGTTTGAATTTATGAATTTTTTTATCTATGATTTAACTTAATTAACATCTTAAATTATGGAATTACAAATACCTCATGGGATAATATAATATAATACTTAAGATTAAATTATAATAAATTCTATATTACTATAATACTTCATAAATGAAAAGTTATACATGCACAATATATATAGAGCAAAGCATATTAATTAAATTGCATTGATACATACACCTATATATGCATGATGATATATATACATGTGTATCTGTTCAACCATAATTATATTAAAAAATATAACTATTAGGCAATATAATAAGGAGTTACAAAAATCATATATTGATAAAAAGAGTTATAAAATTATTATCAAAAGTTTTATATACATATATATATGTTGAGTTGTTTACTAAAATTGAACTTATAGTTCTAAAATTGAATTAATATAAATTTTTTATATTAATACTAAAATAAATATTGATAGGATATAGAAGATAAAAATATGTTAATATGGTAAAAATGGATAAAATTAGCTTACTCATGACACTACCATATAAGAAAAATATTTAAATCAGGACTCAATTTTTTTTTTCTAAATTATCCTAACTCATAAATATAAAATTTAAAAATATTAAAAAACTATAAACATTATAGAATACATGCATTTTCAAGATAAATAAAATTTAACTCACAAAAAGAATGATTTTATAGAGGTGGAGAAAAAAAAAAAGGACATTGTTCTCTTTTTAAATAGTAAATTTTATGTTTAAATTACTGTTATGATCATTAGCTCATGCACGACATGTACATTAAATTGCATTGGCAAATAGTCTTATATATATACCTAGTTGCACACACACACACACACACACATATATATATGTGTATATATATATGTGTGTTTGTGTGTGTGTATTTGTCCATAATTATCCAAAACTCAAACTTAAGAATATAAATAACAAATATTAGAAAAAATTATTAGACAATTTAGTAAGGCGTATAAAAATTATATATTAAAATAAGGAGTTACAAAAAATTAATGTAAATATATATTGACATATATATATATATGTATTGAATGTCGATCAAAATTAGATACAGAGTTACAAAAGTTGAACTAATATAATCTTTTTATTAATATTAAAACAAAAATTGATAAAATATTATATATGTAGATATATTTGTTGACATAGGTAAAATGAACAAAATTAACAAATATAATAAAGAGTTGCAAAAATTATATATTAATATAGAAAGTTACATTTATATATATATAAATAAATATATTATATGGAAATATATTGACATGAAGAAAAGAGAAGTATGGAAATATATTACAAAGAGTTACATAAATTATATATGGAATATATTTACATGGCAAAAATAAATAAAATTAATTTATCCACATCACTGTCACATAAGAAACATACTTAAAATGAGATCGAACATCATTTTACTTTATTAGATTTTTATATTAGATCTTTCATAGCTGAAAATTTGGCTAGGATTTATGTCAAATTAATTCATGTATCAGTATGATTTATCTTGAGATGCCCCCCCCTTACCTTAGGAAGAATTTACAATGGACTTACGTGCAGAAACTACGTACTTTCAGAGGAGCCAAATAATGGGTTTACACCAAAATTATTCGTAACAGAGGTGCTGCCACTTACCCCACGATGCCAGGGAGGATTTATGATAGGCTTACACATAGCCACCATGTACCCTTGAAGGGACTGTATAGTAGATTTATGCGAAAAAGAAATCGAGGGTGCTGCCACTTACCTCCAAGAGTGTTGCCGAGGAGGATTTACGATGGGCTTACGTGCATCTACCACATACCATGTTGGGACAACATAGTGGGTTTACGCCAAAGAGAATCAATGATGTTGCCACTTACCCCTAGTGGCGGTACCATGGAGGATTTACGCTGGGTTTATGCTTTGTTACCACGTACTCGAGATGGACCGTATAGTGGGTTTACACCAAAAAAAAATCGAGGGTGCTACCACTTACCTCCAGGAAAGATTTATAGTTGGTTTATGGGCAACTACCACATAATCCCAAATGAGTCTTGTAGTGGCTTTATGTCAAAGAAATCGAGTATGCTCCTGGGAGCTTCATTATGCAAAGTATCAGTCAAGCATTCAATGTCATGTAACAATAGTATAAGGAAAGTAAAATTCATTCATACAATCAATAATAGTACGAGAGTGTCGTCCCCATATGAGTTGACTTTATTCAAGTCTGAAAAGCATAACTTAGAACTAGGAGAAATAAACACTCTTAAATAAAGAGAAAAATAAATCATAGCTTATTCAATCAAAATCAACTAACAAAAATGAAAAAATGAGAGGGTGCCAAAGGTGTCGCGTTCAAGCAGTCTAGGTGGAGTCTCTTGGCGTGAACATCACCATGAAGGAAGATTAGCAATTATGAGAGGCTTGAATTTCAAAAATTCAATTAACAACATAGGAAGCTAAACATTTAATCACATTAAATATCTCCTCTAAAGGATCATCTCATGCATCATGAATGGGTTTGGCTAGAAAACAACCTTTGCCTTGCGCTTCTTTTGATGAAGATGATGGCTTAAGGTGTAACTCAAATTACACTCCTTGAACTCTTATAGTATTCAACTCCAAAATGGATCTATACCTCCAATAGATCTTGCCAATACCTTGGTAATGGAGAGATACCACACCAAATAAAAGAACAAATGTTTTTCCTCCAAAGATATTCATACACCAAGTCTTCTTCACACTTTGAAGAAGATAACTAAAAATGATCTTCAAAGCTTGGATGAAGAAGAAGGCTAGAGAGTACTTTGGGAGGGAGAAGAAGACTAGAAAAGAGAATATTTTGAAAATAGTAATTTTGCCAACACATGGCTAAGTGATGGAGCTAGGAGATGGCCACTACTAGGCTATTTATAGGCAAGATTTAGCTTCAAAAATGTGACTCACAAATACATACATCTATATGTATTGTGATCACATCTTCCATCGCTATGTAATATCCTCCTACATTGAATCCAGGTGGTCCATTTAAGGTAGTGTAATGTTCACCCACCACACTAGATACTCTGTCGAGTATCAAATCCAACAAAAATATATTCTTACTCTTAAAATATGATTTGTAATTAGTAGTGAGTAGGGTCATATTCCATCAGGATTGGTGAATTTTATTTCTTTCAAATTTATTAAATAAAATAGAAAATAAGGTGGATTTTTATGAAATGAAAAACTTAGAATTTCAAAAGTAAAATAAATAAAATAAGAAATCAATGATAAAGAAATCTAACATAAGGTAAAATCTCAGTTTGGTTCATAAATTTGATCATCGATACAAAGATAAATTTCTTATTCTCAAATAAACTGATTATTAGGATGCCTTAATAACCAATCTCTCCTTACTATCTCGATAACTAAGAAAAGCTCGTTAGTTATTTTTCTTTTCAGTAAATAACCCTAAAGAAACGCTCCTAGGATTTAATTTACCAAAAGCATTATAAACTAGAGAGATCCAGCCCTAGCCAGCAAACACACACAAGTGGGGTTTATTTAGACTAGATTGTTTATCTCCATAACATAAATTATGCTTCTTCCTACACATAACTATGTTATTCGCCACAAGCATTAAAACAATTAAACAGTTTCGGATTTAAAGTTCTAATAGGCAGAACAAATATTCTAAACTGTCAAATTTGGGCTCTAAATTCAATAAACCTAAATATTCGTAATAAAACAAAAGATAAATAAATATTCAAGAAATAAGAAGTACAAACAAAATAATTAGATCTCACAAATATTGAAGAATCCAAACTTAGATAATCCCTTAGGTTAGAATAAGAGTTTAGCAATTCATGGAGAGAAGAAAAACGCAGGAAATTAAAATATGCTGAATGAAAGATAAATGATGAAAGATCATTGGTTCCATATATATAGCCTACAACTCCTAATGTAATTGAGAAACTAGTTAAGAGTCCTACCAGAATAAGGAGACCTAAATGCTCCTAATTAAGTAAACAGAAATTAAAATATTCCAAAAATATACAATTGCCAAGAGGGGTTGGATGCTTCCTTATCGAGTTTGCATAGAGTCTTGCGAAGCAAGACATGTCCGCGTCAAATCATTTCCTTCTTCCATTTTTCATCTCCTCGAGAATGCGATTTTTGCTTCAAACATGCCAAATGCTTGATTTTCAGCTGCATTTAGCTTGAATCTTCAATTTGCTTCATGAAATATAAAATGAAAGTTAAAATCCAACAATCAAACATTTTTACTATTAACCATAAAGGGAAATTATACGAATTAAATGACAAATATGCAATTTAACAGACTCTCTAGTGTGTCACACTTTCCACATCATGAAATCTTATATATATACATTATATATATATATAAGACTCACATCTTCTATCTTATGGAATATTTATATATACAACATATATGTATAAGGATCACACTTCCCATCCCATGCAAAGGATCCTATTGGTCCACTTTGGCATGGTCTAGTGTGATCCCATCACACTAGATCATGCTCTTCTAGCCTTGATGATCCATAAATTGGTCCTAATTAAAACTCAATCTTAATACCAATTTAAAGTCCATCGATTTATCTCTACAAATTCTTCTCTCAGTTAAATAATTATCCAACTCCTTGGCTTAAATTAAATAATTAAATTATTTAATTGAATTAATTTAACTCCTTAAATTAATCAAGCATATTAATTTCTTCTTCTATATCCAACTTAGTGGAGTGTATAATCTAACACTTAGATAATACCCTGTGTGAAGACACTTTGGCTTTTTATATGTGATCCGTTGGGTTCACAATTAATTAGACATGGGCTCGCAACTCCTTGCAATTCAATTGCCAATAGTAAAATACTATTATAATCAATTAAACTCATTTAATTCAAGAGTACCCAATTTTCATGGTCGATGTCTAGCCACAAGTCTATAGAGCCCAATCAACGGGTGAAATCAATTCGTACGAACCATGCTGCTTACGAGTACCCTGTAAATACGATCCTTTAATTTTCTATCTTCCGATTGAGGCCTAGGGTCAAAATATTCGTTGGAAACTTAATAACCTCAGTAACTATATATCCATCACTATTAAAAAAAACTATAAATTGCAACAAATTTTTTCAATGGAATGGCTTCCATCACAATTTGCAAGGGATTTTCTAACGGAAAAATCATCGCAAAAAATCAGTTACAAAATCCATCACAAAGTAGCCAAGATTGAATAAATTAATTTTGGAGTTTTGCGATGAATTTTTTTCATTGCAAAATTAAAATAATAATTTTAAATATTTTTTGCAATGGATACTGAAATCCATTACAAATGGCTAGAGGGAAAATCTATTGCAAAGGATAATTTTAAAATCCATCACAAATCTCAGGAGGGGGGGGTGCCTTCACAAATCCCCACATTTTGAAGCCCTCTCTCCCTTTAAAGGTAATCCCCCTCCCCTTAATTTATTTATGTGTTTTTACTTCTTTGGTTGCCATTGCTAGTAGACTTTGCCAGTAGCGATGATTGTGGCAGTTGTATGCATCCTACTGGTCCCGACTAGCAGTGGCGATCGGCCAGGGGCCAGATCTGACGACCCATTTTTTTTATATTTTTAATGTTATGTTTTTTCAATGTTATTGTGATACCCCATCCCACATGGATTAAACATTGAAAGAGTAACTAGTATATAAGCTTTGACCAAAGAATTCATGTACATTCATTGGATATCCCTTTTAAGCAAGTTGATCATAGTCCAATTCTAGGATGCATTCGGTGGGTTTGGAGGTAATTCTTGCGTCCAATGGGCTCACAGGCTCGCAGCCTGAGAAATGGTATCAGAGCCATCACCAGTCGAAATATTGGGAGTTAAGTGCTATGTGTGTGGGAACCACCTCTTAAACCTATAGGACAAAATGCTACACACACGGGAGCTATCTCTTGATCCTATAGGAGCTACCTCTAGACTCCTAATGCCTGGTGATTGATCTTGGATATGTGTCACGTTGCGACGAGAACGTCGCGTTCTGAAGGGAGGGTGATTGTGATACCCCATCCCACATGGACTAAATATTGGGGTAGAAATCTTTTGACCCCCCTGTGTTATATAAAATAGGCAGTTTACCCCCCTGTGAAAAAAAAAGGGGTGAAATGCCCCTTTATGTTTTTAAAATTTGGATCACTGGCCCCTTTTGTCTATTTGAGTTGAATTTTATATTGAAAGGATGAAAATACCCTCATATATATATAATTACTTTATATCCTTATATATTTTTTTTCTTTTATTTAATCTAAATTAAATAATTTTATATTTATAAAATACATAAGATGTTTATATAAATTAAATACTATCTAATATTTATAAAATTATAATACATATATACATATAAACAATTATATAAATACATATATGCATAATATATATATATATGTGTGTGTGTGTGTGTGTGTATAAAATTATTTATAACATATCTATATACATATATATAAAATATATATTTCTTTTTCTTTTCTTTAGTCTAAAATTAAATAATTTTATATTTATGAAATATATAACATACTTATATAAATTAAATACTATTTGATATTTGTAGAATTATATATATGTGTATATATAAAATCACACGTATATATAATTATATATATACATATATGTATATAAAATTATTCATAACATCTTTATATATTAAATACTATTTATTATTTATAAAATTATATATACATACATATTATATAATTATATACATATAAAAAATTATATAAATACATATATGTATATAAAATTATTTATAACATATCTATATACATATGTATAAAATATATTTTTCTTTTGTTTAATCTAAGATTAAATAGTTTTATATTTATTAAATATATAAAATACTTATATAAATTAAATACAATATTTATAAAATTATATATACATACATAGATATATATATAAAAATCAAAACTAAATAATTTCATATTTATAAAATATATAACATATTTATATTAATCAAATACTATATAATTATATAAAAAAATTATATACATGCATATATATAATCACATATATATAAAATTATATATATACATACATGCATATAAAATTATTCATAAAATATTTATATACATTAAATACTATTTATTATTTAAAAAATTATATATACATACATATATATAAAATTATTTATGACATATCTATATACATATATATAACATATATACTTTTTCATTTTTTTTAATCTAAAATTAAATAATTTTATATTTGTGAAACATATAACATATTTATATAAGTTAAATTATTCTATACATACAGATATATATAGAATTATCAAAACTAAATAATTTCATATTTATAAAATATATAACATATTTATATAAATCAAATACTATATAATTATATAAAAAATTATATATATATATAATCACATATATATAAAATTATATATATACATATATGCATATAAAATTATTCATAACATATATATTGGGCAAGAATATTTGTACCCCCCTGTATTATACGAAATTGGTGATTTATACCCCTATGATATATTAAGGGCATAATAGTTGTTTTATCTATAAAAAATCACAACCACTCGCATTTTTGGGCGCGTGTACTCCACTTATGATCTCAGGGGGGGGGGGTTCACTTATTTTTAAAAATACAAGGCGTTATTTCAACCTTTTTTTTTGTCACAGGGGGGTAAACCACCAAAATTATTTTTTCGAGGGGGCTAAAAATACATTTTCCACTACATATTGATAGAGTGACTAGTATATAAGCTTTGGCGAAAGAATGCATGTGCATTCATTGGATATCACTCTTGGGTAAGTTGATCATAGCTCAATTTTAGGATGCACTTAGTGGGTTTGGAGGCAATTCTCGCATCCAACGAGCTCGCAGGCTTGTGGCGTGACCCCATCCCACATTGACTAAATATTAAAAGAGTGACTTGTATATATGCTTTGGCCAAAGAATTCATATGCATCTATTGGATATCCCTTTTTGGCAAGTTGATCATAGCCCAATTCTAGGATGTGCTCGATGGGTTTGGAGGCAATTCTCGTGTCCAACGGGCTCAGGGCGTGACAGTTATGGTTTTAAATTGATATTATTTTTTAAATGTTAAATAATATTATTTTTGTTTCATTTTAGTTTCAGGTTTTGGGAGCTTATTTTTGGATTATTCTAGCTAAATAAGGTAATTTTTTTATTATAATTTAATGACTCATGTATCAGCTTAAATTTGAATTAAAATTTTGCATTTATATTAAATGTTGTCATATTATGTTAGATTTATGTTCTTCTGTGAATCAAATATTCTATTAGAGTTTGGATTAAGTTAAAGCTTATGTTGGTATATGTTGAATCATATTAAGTTTATAAGTTTTAGTTTAGTTTATGAAATTATAATTTATGGATAAATATGTGCACATGTAAGAAAATTTTAGATTGATTATCACTTTCTAAATTATAATGTATGTTGCTTTGTTGTGATTGGAGATATATATTGAATTTGTTGATACAATATGCGTAATTATATGCAATAATGTGACCAAATACTTGAAATATTGATTTGTGTTGAATTCTATAGTTTATCTAAAGTGAAATATTAATATTGTGGCATATGCTTAATGACATAGGATATTTCGATTATGGTGAATACTTTTTTTTGTGCGTTGAGTTTTTTGGAGCGTTTCGAGGTAAATGTTGCACACCTTCTTTTGATTTTACATATTCTATTAGTAGAATACGTTTGAATTATTTAGAGTTGGTGGAATTATGATGGAAGATGGGATGTTGGGAGAAGGGGTGAAGCCTTCTCATTTGTTACTGATTGGTTTTTAATTGCTTGCTAAAGATGATGGATATAAGTGTGTGTGGGGGGGGGGGGCGCATTTATATGTCATTATGTGTTTATGAATATTATCAGTTGCTTTCAATTGAAGTGATGCTATTCATTTTCTTGAGTCTTGTTTTTTTGGGCAATTTGAAGTCTCCTATTTAAGGGAGTTTTATGAATGTATCATTTATCATATTATGTCTTTGGTCTTTTTATCTACCTAGATTTGTTTGATGTAATGACAAATAAATCAAGGATTGGAACATCAATGACCATATACATTTCATTCATTGATTTGTTTCTCATTTACATCATTACAAAAATTTTGTTATTAATATTGAGTGTTAATGTATGAGAGATGTAATTTATTCGGATTGACAAGACTGACAAAAATCATATTTTGTATAGTTCTATGATTATTATGTATTTCAATATATTATTCGAATTATAAGTTCTATATAACAAATGGGCCTAGTCTATTTTCAACTATAGGAGTTATTGAAGACATTTAAGGTGTAGCACCCCTCCTCAGGATGACAGCTCAGTCAAGGCACCACACAGATTCAATCTTAAATATCAGAGTCGCAAGCTAACAAAAGGCTCATAAGTTCGTCTCACACATATTCTAAAATGGCATTCAATCTCATCCATCAGTTCTAAACCACACTTTTCAAAATAAACACCTACTAAACTTCATAATATTAATACCTTAAATCATAGCACATTAAACCTTATAATTACAATCATACATGTCTCAACATCTCTAATGTTACATTCCGAATACAATACATCATAACTTATATTCTGTACAACCGTCAAAACGAAATCAATTACATTTCTTCCCAGCTTAATCTCAAACCATCTTTTCCCTATTTGATATCATAAAGTACAGGGAGGTAAGTCCAAAGACTTAGTGAGAAATGCAGAAAGGATTTATCGAGGATGATTCGACTCGACAAATCATAATATAAACGAACAGATCAATAATACAGAAACAAATAGTTCCGATAAGCAAACAGGAAACTCTCCTGCCTTATTGCTCCAAGATCAGATGTCAGACAAACAGAAACAATCAGACAGATCAAACCCAAAGCATATGCACTCAAAGGATAGTCTAAGACATGCATTGTCGATTCACCTTATACCAGACAAACATATCACCGAAGCGTAACAGCTTGGTGTATGGCAGATGCCCATACGATGTTGTATAGCGCACCGCCGATGCCTAGGGGAAGTCCCTAGCGCACCATCGATACCCAGGGGAAGTCCCTAGCGTACCGCCGACACCAAGGGGGAGAGTCCCTTACGTATTGTTGACACTAAGGGGGAGAGTCCCTTGCGTGCCTCACATAACCAAACAGATCGCTCGGATCGGCCCTTGGCCTCATAATCACCATAAAAATAACCAAATTAACCGCTTATGCAGATGCCCAGGGGAAGTTCCTAGCACATTGCCAGTTTCAGACAGATCAGATCAAGTAGACAGAAACAATGCCCACCAGGCAACAGATAACAGTAACAGATACATATATGCTAGCATGGCCAAAATACATATCAGATAACAGAAATGCCGACAAGGCAACAGATACAAATTAGATTAGAACAGATAACAAACAAAATTCTGGGCGCCAGAACAGACAGAAACAGATACAGAACAGATATAACCCTCACAAGGGTATTCAGAACAGAATCAAATAACCAACAGAAACCAAACACGGTTCTGAGTAACGTACAGAAACAGTAAACCCACACAGGGGTTAATTTCAATAACAGATAGCTCAATAGGGTGCCAAATTGGCAGAACCTCATAGGTATAGCAAGTACCAAGAGGGATAGATCCTCACCTTATACCCAGTCAGTCAGATATATAGCTATTGCTCGTCACCGGCCAAATCTCCGTCACCTAATTCACAAAATAATTCATAATTAAAGTTCGTTCGATCGATTCTACTAACCTTATTCGTTATCGAAACTTAATATTTCCCAAAATTACCAAATAAGTCTTATTTAAGTCCAAATTTATATAATTAAATCAAGCTAACTTAATCCTATCAACTATTTACAATTTAATATTTAAAATCTTAAATTCCTATTCATAAATAATCTATACTTAGCTCAAACCCACAAAATGTCACTAATTAAATCTTACAAAATCTTATATAACTCAATTCAACCTCCAACTACATAATATTCCATGCTTAATCTAACAATTATCTCCAAAATTATTAATATGCCATCAAAATCTAAAAATTTCTATACATATATAAAATACATAATCATATAATAACACCACCTAAAGTCCATAATTAAATCACTTATCATCCTAACTCATACATATACCTTGCATGAATATATATAATACATAAAAATATAACTATCAAAACCTAACAAAATTCATAACTCACTAACTAATGCCCGGATTTGAAAATGGACTATATCGTCACGACCATTGGAACGAGGAGATAATTCTGCCTCCAAGTCGCCGGAGCGCCGCCGCCGCCTGAATATGGACACTTTACACCGTTCTCTTCCTTACACCCTCCTAAACAATAATCTCCAGTTAGTTTTTAGTTATACTGCTCCTATTAGCCGGAAAACACCAAAAACAACCCCAAACTCACCTTGCTCCGCCGCCACTGTTCAGCTCTGTTCACCACTGTCCGCTGCCGGAAACCGCCACTAAACCATATATTCTGCTTCTTCTCCTCCCTAGCTACACAACCATACCCTTCGTCTCAGGTTTCGGGGCTTGGAGATGAGTATCGAAAGTTAACCAAGGAAATGGGTTTCTTCACGGTGCTTCTCCGTCCACCTTCAACCACCGTGCATGGCTGTCGTCTTGTCGCCTGAAAATGGTGAGGGAGGTGGTGGTAAGGTGTGATGAAGAAATAGATGCTTGGTGGTGAAGCTCTTGCTCGGTTGTGAGGGAGGAAAGAAGAAGAAAATGAGGAGAAAGATGAAAAAGAAAGAAGAAAAAGGAAGAGAAGAAATGAAAGTCAAAATAGCATTAAATTTTGACTTGATGGACAGCATGGGACAAGCATGGAGCAGCATGGCTCGACTGGTACCATCATCATTTCATCTTTTTTTTTTTTTTTTAATAATTTAGAATCTCTCAATTTAGGTCCCAAAATAAATAAAATGCATTTTCGATCTCAAAAATCTTGTAAAAATATCAATTGAATCTTATATAATTTTATCACGATTAAATAATTCAAAATTCTAATCGAATAACTAAAATTAATTGATAAAATAAATAATAATAATTTTAACAAATATATAAAATTTTGGGGTCGTTACATAAGGTGAACCAATAATTGATTGACGCCAACAATTTGTTATTTGAATCATGTGTTATTAGGATTATTCGGATTTTGTTATTCAAATTAGGATAATTGCATCATGTTATGCGGATAATAGGAGTTATTCAAGAATTTTGTGTTATTCGAATTGAGTTATTCGTTGATTAACACTTAGGGATACACCAATAAGTGGATACTTACATTACATATTTGTCAATAGACGTCTTATATGGTTGAACACTGTACACGGAAGCTTTTGTGGTGTATATATCTATTTCCATAAGTTTATATCAAACTAGGGGTTACTCGTTTGACTTTTTAATTTAAGTTTCCAAAATATTTTTGACGGACAATTATGTTGGAAATCCTTTAGTTGGATTTTGTTATCCAGAGGCAGTTAAGACGATATGGTTTGGGCATTTGAGGTAAGAATTATTTCAAGCATAATGTGTGTTTTTCTTGATTAGATTTCAAAATATAAATTTCTCTAAGTGTTTTGAATTATTTTATGTGCCTCAGAAAAAGTTTGCTTGGTTGGAACATGAGAGGGCAGAGATTTGCAAAAGATTTGAGGATGAAAAGGATGATGCTTGATTAACTATATTAGTGTTTTATATATTTTATGAAGATGATGATGATGCTTTGATAATTATATTTGGATAAGTTTATATTGTAGAATTATGAATATTTTGTTTATTTTATATTATTTTATGATTTGGTGAAAGATATTATTACTTTAGGATTTGGTGGAAAATATTGTTATATATGGTGGTGTATAATTTATAAATATGATATTTGTTGATTACATGTATTCAATATGGTTAATATAGAATGTAGATCTTTTTTTCATTATAAAATTTCTGCAAATTTTGCGATGGAAATTTCTGTTGCAAAATAATAATAAAAAATTTAAAAAACATATTTGTCTCTAAATTTCAATTTTACGATGGATTTTTCTATCGGAAACTTTTCTATTGCAAAATCTGTCGTAAAAAGGGTGATTCAAAATCGTTGTAAATTCATTGTAAAATGAGATGTTGCAAAATCCATCGCAAAAAGGGTGCTTCAAAATCGTTGCAAAATGAGATGGCACAAAATCCATCACAAAAATTTGTGATAGAAATTTGTCACAAATTGTTATTTGCGATGGTTTTTTGGAAAAAAATCCTTTGCAAAATCCATCGCTAATAACAATTTTTTTAGTAGTGTATCCTTAATGATCAATTCCTTTTGCCACCTCAACTTTGGAGTCTGTTTTCCAAATTGTTGCCATGCCTTGCGCAAGGGCTTCTTGAATTGAACATCAGAAAACATATGAGATTGACTCATTCAACAAGCTAAGCAAAATAGATCCTTTATTGATTCTCATAAACCTCCACATACAAGTAACCTATGCCAAAAACATACATCTTGTGACCCGCTAAGTGATTGATGCATGAATCAAAGCATAAGCAACGACACACAAGATTATCATGGAATCTCAAGTCAAATGACTAATTATATGCACCATCGCAAGCTTAGAGAATTATCCTCTTTGACACGCCACTTGAGCTACCTCAAGGATTTCTCTATGCCAAGTCCTCAGTGAACTTGTTCTCTAACAAGCATCTACTAACGTGTATCAATGTCCACTACACTGAATGCCCATGAAATGGGGCATTATCCAACCTTTGGAACATACATCGCTAATGCAAATCTGTCTAAATCTATAATGCCCTTATCTCATAGATTTTGTGACTTGGAGTGATTTCAAGATCACAACCATAGGACATGTTTCATGATGTATTCAACTATTGACCTACATTGCATCCCGTAGCTATTCGTGACATTGTGGGCTTCACACAAATGCATAGCAAAGAAGCATCAAATGAAGATGGCCAACAAAGACAATTATGTTGATCAAATAAGAATGTATTACAAGAGCAACCTAATTGGCTTGTCGGGCACAACTCTAATACACCATGATATTAGCATCTTAAGAGAACGCCTTTGCCTTTACCCTTCTTCTTGCTACCTTGCGGCTCTTTTGTTGGGTTAGTCTTAGGGATAGGAGTCTTGATATTCTTAAGGTGTTGGCAAAACATTCTTTGATTGCATGCAAATTGCGAATAGCTTCACCAGTTCTGCTTGGTGCATCAAACTTTATCTTCATATAATATGTCCACATTACTGCTCAAAATAAATTCAAAGTGGATCTTCCCAGAATGGCATTGTAAGCGATAGGGTCTTGATCATTAAAAATCTCACCATCTTCGATATTCGCTTGGGATGAATACCTAGAGAGAAGGGGCATTGACACTTCTCCCAGTGCTTTTATAGTATCACCAACGAACTCCATCAGAGAGGCATTAATTTTCTACATCTGGGCATTGTCCATTCCTAACTGGAGGCATGCATAATGGAATAGGATATCAGTTGAGTTGTTGCTATCCACTAGTATCTTTTTCACCCAAAAGTTAGCAAATGAATACAGAGATCACTAGCACATTATTGTGTTCTCCTTGCCTAAGCTCTATGTCATCCTGTCCAAAGATGATGTTGGTTATTGGGAGACGTACTTCAAAAACACCCAGAATTGAATCAACTATATGAGCTTGCATTTATCTCATTGCTTGTGCAGTGCTATCCTTGCATTGGCAATGCCTCTGTCAGCTGGTCCTTTTAAGATCATTGAAATGATACTGACTATTGGGAAATTATCCAGGCCATGTTGGTGCTACTGGTCTTTGGACTTAGGATATTCATCAGGTCATCACCAATGGTCTTCACTTTCTTCAGCTGTTAGACCTTTTCTCGAGCTGGTCGGCCTCTACGGGACATATTCCTTAAGGTGCCTACTCTAGATCAACCTCTCGATCTTGTCCTTCAAGTGTTTGCATTCCCGAAAAAAGGCACCATTTATCAAATTTTTGCTTCTTTAGGTCTTCCGTCATCTTTTGATGAGGATGCTAGATAAAGTGATGATAAAAATCTCCATTTTTGGGATGGTGAATAAAGTGTAGGCAGTGAACACTCGGAGCAGACTGCGCCTACAATTTCCCCGCTTCATATTGTTGTCATTACCTTTTTCATCATGCGCCTTGCGCTTGCCAATGTCCTAAGAGGCCACAACTTCCTTAGCACTGATGTATTTCTCGGTGTGCACAAGAAGCACTTGCAAAGTAGCTGGAGATTTTTCGGCGACAGATTCTTAGAATTTCATATGGTTTAGGTTCTGCTGGATGATGCCGGGTAAGAGCTCTTAATTGATATAGGGGATCTCATGTGCCGCATGGATGAAGCGGTTGAAATAGTTCCTCAGGGACTTTCCATCTTTTTGCATGATGGTAAACAGATATATCGCCGTCTTCGGGTATCTATGATTAACAAAAAAGTTCTAGAGAAAGCGAAGTGCCAACAACTCCCAGTCTTTGATAGACCAGTTGGTATTTTGTTGAACTACATTAAGCATACTCAGTGAATGTGGTGCGGAACAACTTGCAGTGTGCTACTTTAATCAAGTCTTAAAGCCCTATCCTTGCTAAGAAGTTGTTTAGGTGTTCCTGCAAATACGTCATACCATCAAACTCTGGCAGGTTGGTTATCTTCGTCCCAAAGAGAGTACCTCCACTAAGAGCTGGGTAAAAAGGATTGTGTCGGGGGAAAGCAATGGTAAGAGGTAATTACTAGTTTGTAGCTCCTCCCAAGGGCTGCGGCACCAATAAATGAGTCTGCACTCTAGCTATAGTAGGTAGTTGCTGAGAGGAGTCTACTTGAAGGAAAAAATGTATGTCTATCTATGGAGGTAGATGACGAGGAGCGATGTCTCGCTTATAATTACTTTTTCATTCGATTCTTTTCGCAGAGGACAAAGCCCTTTGACTTCAACAAGAAGACTGCTACTGCTAATTTTGGAGGTAGCGCGTTCTTCGCTTATTGGTTGACAACTTTGGCCACAACTTTAAGCAGTGGCATTCTCCAATATGGTCTTTAATGCCTCTTGAATCATCTATAGAAGAGGATCTCCCAAAGGTGTTGCCTGCGGCGCAGGCATCTCCTCTAGTGTCAAATCTACCTAGAAAGAGAAAGACTAACATCAAAACTAACATCTATAAATACTGAGTCCTGGAAAGAACTTGGATACAAGAAATTATTGGCAAATCGAAGAACCTTCAAGAAGAAAAGATCTCTCTATGTATTTTCAAAGGAAAAAGAACCAACAAGAATCACTGAATTACCAAAAAAAAAAAAAAAAAAAAAAAAAAGAATTGTTGTCTACCAAAAAAGACCCTACTCCATTTCCGTACAACATTAATGGGCTTTGGTCCATAAGGGTTTTGATACTCGATGGCTTAGTTAGTTGTGCTCTCCAACCTTTTTATTTAATTATTCTCTTTGGTCCATTGGGCATTTTTTAGTCCTTTTTAGTAGATTTAATTAATCAGATCACAACTATATTAAATGTTTTTTTAAAAAAGATATTTGATTGTTGATTACATATACAATATATGTACCCATATACTAAAATTATTATTTTGATCAGAATCAAAGTAGATGATACTATGAACATATATATATATATATTTGTGTCACTTTATATTTAGAAATATGCACTAAAGATACAAACTCTAAATTTGAGAGGACCACTGATTAATTGATTAAATGAGATTATTCTTATATTTATATGTGTGAAATTTGAATTTAAAGGAGTTTCATATATATGATGCTTGTGTTAGTGAAATTATATGTATAATCTTACTTGTTCAACGAGAGGGAGTTGGAAGCTCATACCTAAAGTTTCATTTTGCTAATTTTATTAGATTTTGTTAATTAAAATCATAATTATATATGTGAAGTAAGAGCTATTCAAACTTAGATTTCTCACAAAAATGGTTTTGTGATTTCTCACAAAAATGAAAAGGAAATCCTGAATAATGTTAGGGTTACTATTTTATATAATGAAAAATAAATTTAGCTTGCTGTAATATGGTTTTCATTTAGTACTCTGGGAATTATAATTAGTAAGATTGTAGACATATCAATTTTTGGCTAGTTGAGAAGCGACACGTGTCAAATAATATGCTAGTGATTAATTTAAAATTTTCTATTTATATTTTGAAATTTACTAAATTTAATTTCAAAATATAAATAGTTAATTATGATTAATACTTTAGTATTTATTTTATGTTCAAATCAGATATTGACAAGTGTTAAAGATGAAATGTCTATATTTTTGGACCAATCAAATCGAAGATATTTGATATTATCTATTGATATATGACATTATCTCTTGATATTTGATATTATCTTATTAAATAGATAACTATCAAAGAAGTTCAAGTCAATCTGGGAGTCTCCCATCAAATATCTATATAAAGGGGATGGCCAAAGCTCATTCAACAACACAAATTCCAGCAAGTGAGAGGAACTTTGAAGGAGTCCAGCAATTCTTTTAATCAAATTTAAGGAGATTCACGACATTCTTCATGGAGCTAATTATATTCTGGCCTTTGATTCGGGATTAATGTGCGGAACCCTCGAATTGACATTATTTTATTCAAATTAAATTTAGGGAGATCCACAACGTTCAAGGCGCTCTTCGCGAAGCTCATATATTTTGGTGTTTGATTCGAGATTAAGGTGCGAAGCCCTCGAATTAGCGTCATTTCTTAAAATCAAATTTAAGGAGATCCATGGTGTTCAAGATGTTCTTTTCGGAGCTCATTAAATTCAAGATCATATTTGGAAGGGAAGAATCAGAGGATTAGATTAGAGATTAGATCCACAATTGATAGATTTTAATTTTATTTTATTTGTACGAATATTCTTGTTTTGTAATTTTAATTTTGCAGACAAAGAAATTTGCGCTTCCAAATTTTGGCACCCCCAGTGGGACGATCTCTACCTCTCATCTATTTCCTTCATCAAGATTGAAATATCATATGGCTGTCAATAAGACTGTTGCGCTGAAAATTACTACCTCAAATTCGTCAAGTGCTGGAATAAAAAGTGTTGGCGTCATCAAAAGAAGTATATCCAATAAGTCGCAATTATCTTCAAAGGTGGCTCCCTCATTTACAATTGCAAAGGTGTTGCCGCATTTTATTGATATAAATGAAGATGGTGGAGACTCGAAGGAAGAATCCATATCATCCATTCCCTACTCAACATCAAATTCATTAAGCATGGCGATGGTGATGGTGACAGGTGCTACAACCTTGGAAGAACAAATTTCAAATTTGATGAGGGCCATTGAAGGACTCACGAAGCATGTCCAAGAGCGAGACTTTCAAATCTCCAAATTGATGAGTAAAGTGGACAATCTTGATGCCAACTGCATGATGGAGAAACAAATTGAGGCTCAAGACGAACACGAAACATCCACAAGGAGACAATCAACTAAAAATGAAGAGATTGCAACAAAAGAACTAGAAGTTTCCACTAGACTAATTTCTATCGACCTACTAAAGGAGTTTATTATAGAGACTATCAAAGACAAGCTTGATGGAAGTTCTAAGTCGTTTATGACTTACTCCAAGCCATATACTCAAAGGATTGATAACTTGAAGATGCCGATCGGTTACCAACCCCCAAAGTTTCAGCAATTTGATGGCAAATGCAATCCAAAGCAGCACGTGGCTCATTTCATTGAGACTTGTAATAATACTGGGACATATGGAGATCATTTGGTCAAGCAATTTGTTTGATCATTAAAGGGTGATACCTTTGATTGGTATATTGACTTGGAGGCGGGCTCCATTGATGGTTGGGGGCAACTAGAACAAGAGTTCCTCAATCGTTTCTACAGCACTCGAAGGACGGCCAGCATGATACGGCCAGCATGATTGAACTCATAAGCTCTCGCCAACTTGTCATTGACTACATCAATTGCTGGAGAAATTTGAGCCTTAATTGCAAAGATCAATTATCGGAGGCTTCAACAATTGAGATGTGTATCCAAGGAATACATTGGAATCTTTGCTATATGCTTCAAGGAATTAAACCAAAACTTTTGCAGATTTGGAAACTCATGCACAAATATTGAAATGAGCATGAATTTTGATGAACAAAAAGATTCAAGTGATGCCGAAGATGATGAGGATGTTAGGGGCAATTAATTTTCATCTTCAAAATTTGCATGCTCCTTGATATGAGCCTAAACTGTCAATAATGCTCCTAAATAAGAGCATAAACTATCTAAATTATCAAGTCTCCAAGTATTCAAGTCAAGGCTAAAGTTTTGAAGTTTTCAAATTCAAAACTCAAGTCTGCAAGTCTCTAAATCCATGACTCAAGTCTTCAAGTTTTCAAATTCAAGACTCAAGTTCCAGATGTCTAAATTCAAGACTTAAGTCTTCAAGTTTCCAAATCAAAGACTCAAATCTTCAAATCTCCAAATTCAAACTCAAGTCTTCAAATACAAACTCAAGCCTCCATGTCTCTAAATTCACGACTCAAGTCTTCAAATTCAAGACTCAAGTCTCCATATGTCCAAATTTCTTCAAGTTTCCAAATCAAAGACTCAAAGCTTCAAGTCTTCAAATTCCAAATGCTCCTAGATACGAGCATAAACTATCTGAAAATTTTAAATTAAAGTTTTTTCATGTGCTCCTTGATAAGAGCTTAAGGTCTAGAAAAGGTTTATAGGTACGAGCATAAACTATCTAAATATTCAAATTTTCCCCATGTACTTTTTGATAAGAGTGTAAACTGTCTATTAAGTCAAATTTAAGTAAACTCTTTGACATGAGTATAAACTGTCAATCAAATTCAAGTGAACTCCTTGACACGAGTATAAAATGTCTATTCAAGTTAAATATGCTCTTTGACACACGAGCCTAAATTGTATGTTACTCCTAGCCTGCATGAGTATAAATTGTGTACGGCACCCTCATCAAAAGCATATTTAATTTGAATTATGTTATGACTTGACCATTTGATTGGGCACCATAGCTCGAGAAATGCATGGAGGATATTCTTGTCGCAAACATATTGAGAGAAAAGGAAAACTTCTCAAATACTTCAAGCCTTGCCTCTTTCGTGGATGATTGGCATATCTTTTGCCAAGTCTTGAAGTGGGGGCATTTGTAAACATATCAATTTTTGGACAATTGAGAAGTAACAAGTGTAAAATAATATGTCAGTTATTATTTTAAAATTTTTATTTATATTTTAAAATTTACTAAATTTAATTTTAAAAGATAAATAGTTAATTATAATTAATACTTTAGTATTTGTTTTATATTCAAATCAGATATTGACAAGTGTTAAAGATGAAGTGTCTACGTTTTTGGACCAATCAAATCGAAGATATTTGATATTATCTATTGAAATATAATACTATCTCTTGATATTTGATATTATCTTATCAAATAGATAACTATCAAAGAAGTTCAAGTCAATTTGGAAGTCTCTCATCAAGCATCTATATAAAGGAGATGACCAAAGCTCATTCAACAACACAAATTCTAGCAAGTGAGAGGAACTTTGAAGGAGTCCAGCAATTTTCTCAATCAAATTTAAGGAGATTCACGGCATTCAAGGCATTCTTCATGGAGCTCATTATATTCTGGCGTTTGATTCGAGATTAATGTGCGGAGCCCTCAAATTGGCGTTATTTTATTCAAATTAAATTCGAGAAGATCCAAGACGTTCAAGGCATTTTTCGCATAGCTCATATATTTTGGCGTTTGATTCGAGATTACGGTGCGAAGCCCTCGAATTGGCATCATTTCTTAAAATCAAATTTAAGGAGATCCATGGTGTTCAAGATGTTCTTTTCGGAGTTCATTAAATTCAAGATCATATTTGAAAGGAAATAATTAGAGAATTAGATTAGAGATTAGATCCACAATTGATAGATTTTAATTTAATTTTATTTGTACAATTTTTCTTGTTTTGTAATTTTAATTTTGTAGATAAAGAAATTTGTGTTTACAAATTTTGGGTAATTCAAATTTTAATTATCCATAATGCTAGGACATATGGAGATCATTTGGTCAAGCAATTTGTTCGATCATTAAAGGGCATCCCTAGATACGAGTATACGAAAGGAGTCACACAAATAAAGTGAACCCTGAAAAAAAAGGCTTATTGTGAGGTTTTGACCCTGATAGCAAGTCCTCGTTTGTAAAAGCATTGAAAATGGCTACTACACAAATTTAGAGATATCTAATTTAAAATTAGATATCCATAATGCCAAAAGAAATTTTTGAAGATTGAAATCAAGATTTAATTCTCAAGTATAGATTTGAACTTGCCATAATATGTGAGAATTTTCAAAATTTGTAAGAACAAATTTCTTTGTCTACAAAATTAAAATTACAAAACAATAAAAATCGTACAATAAAATAAAATTAAAATTTATAAATTGTGGATCTAATTTTTAATCTAATCCTCCGATTCTTCCCTCCAAATATTATCTTGAATTTAATGAGCTCCGAAAAGAACATTTTGAACACCGTGGATCTCCTTAAATTTGATTTTAAGAAATGATGCCAATTCGAGGCTTCGCACTTTAATCTCGAATCAAACGCCAAAATATATGAGCTTCGCGAAGAATGCTTTGAACGTCGTGGATCTTCTCGAATTTAATTTGAATAAAATAACGCCAATTTGAGGGCTCCGCACATTAATCTCGAATCAAACGCTAGAATATAATGAGCTCTATGAAGAATGCCTTGAATGCCGTGGATCTCCTTAAATTTGATTGAGAAAATTGCTAGACTCCTTCAAAGTTCTTCTCACCTGCTGGAATTTGTGTTGTTGAATGAGCTTTGGTCATCTCCTTTATATAGATGCTAGACTAGAGACTTCCAAATTGACTTGAACTTCTTTGATAGTTATCTATTTGATAAGATAATATCAATTATCAAGAGATAGTATTATATATCAATAGATAATATCAAATATCTTCGATTTGATTGGTCCAAAAATGTAGACACTTCATCTTTAACACTTGTCAATATCTGATTTGAACATAAAACAAATATTAAAGTATTAATTATAATTAACTATTTATCTTTTAAAATTAAATTTAGTAAAATTTAAAATATAAATAAAAAATTTAAAATAATAACTGACATATTATTTTACACTTGTTACTTCTCAATTGTCCAAAAATTAATATGTTTATAAAGATATTACGCACACGCACACGCACACGCACACGCACACGCACTAGTAAAGAGAAAAATCTGTAGTGGGAGTGTGGGACTAGAAATCCAATGTTAGCTTTGGATGACATCAGGCTTCACAGCCCAAGCACCATACCCAAACGCTGCTCCTCCGTAGCATTAAAATTCCAATTCAATCACGATCCTTCACGCGTACGGTCCAGATTTAATCTCACTCCCATCCACCTGTTCTAAATTTATCTTTCTTCTAAACATATTTTTCCCCTAAATTCCTAATAATTCCTGATTCTGTTTGCGAGTTTAGTTCAAACCCGATTTCGAGAACAAAATAAAGGGTTAATTCTTTTGGAGAAACGGGAAAGAAAAGAAAAAAAAAAAGAACACAAGGGTCGAATGGTATATCCGAAAATCAAGATCCAGTTCGATCCCAATTTTGTTAGGAGAAAAACTAGAAATCATTTAAACCCCTCAAAATCTCACCGAATCTTTCTTTTGGTCAAATTCCAAAGCTTTCAATTAGTTCCTTTTCCAAAATACGTGAGAAATTAGATTGCTTTCCTTCGTACATCTTAAACATTTTCAATTTCTTCTGCATGTATGAATTGAGTTTAATTTCCTGATCTGGTTGGTAAGTACTACGATTCGTGTTATTATTTATGTAGGTCAACATATGCTTGTCGGTGATTTGAATTTAAATTGTTTAATTGAGGGAAAAAACTTCAGCTTCTTTAAACATGGAAGACGATTGTAAAGAGCAGCAACTTGTAAAAGTTGAGGTTCACGATGTAGAGGAAGGTGAGATCTCAGATTCCGCCTCCGTTGAAGAAATTACTGAAGAAGCTTTTAATACTAAGCACGCACCCCTGCCTTCCCCGCCACCTGCGCCGCCGCTGAAAAGTACTGTTAATTCGAATAATACTAATGTTATTAATAATAATACTGGTGGCGGAAGTGGGCCTAGGGTTTGGACGATGAGAGATCTGTACAAGTATCAGATTGCTTCGAAGACTTCCTATTCGGGTTTATATAATTTGGCGTGGGCGCAGGCGGTGAATAATAAGCCATTGGGTGAGGTTTTTGTGATGATGGAGGATGGTAGTAACGATAATAGTAATGGTAATAATGATACAAGTAGCATGCACAGTTCAATAGGGAATGAGAATAAGGTCGTGATTAATGTGGAGGATGAGGGTGAGAAGGAGGAAGGTGAGTTGGAGGAGGGCGAGATTGATTTGGATTCAGAGTTGATAGTTGAAAATAAGGATTTAAATGTTGAAATTAAGAATGACGTGGGAGGTGATGTGAATGAGAGTGATAAGCTGGAGAGGAGCAAGCGTTTTGATTCTATAAAGAAAGAGCTTGAGAAGCTTGAGAGTCTGAATGTGGCTGATGCGGAAAAGTAAGTCAGATTGGAATTATATGGCTGTTGTGTAAATTGTTGTTCAGCTCTGAAAAAAAAATTGTGTGGGGAACTAATACTTCTGTGTTTGTGTAGATCTTATGGTAGATTGTGTTCAGACTTGGAGACTGCGGCAGACAGCTTGCATAAAATGGTTTTGGAGGCTTCTATTGCTGAGAAGGACACTCTTGTTCGACTGTTATTAACTGCAACTCAGTGTGTCTATTCGGTATGATGTTCAATCAAATTCTTGAGAACTGCCCTGCATTATTACAATAGTCTTTGTATTTATTTCTTATAAGCCAGGTTAATTTGTTAACTTCATTCAGTCTTGGGTGAACTTTTGCTACAATTCTTAGATGGTATCTGCAGGTGTTTTCTTCCATGACCCCGAGACTCAAGGAGCAGAATAAAGCCGTTTTGCTGAGGTTCACATAGCAACTATTATGTTTTCTGTTTGGTCATTCTTTTGTGTGTCATCGTTCTTGAATTATTGACTATCTCGCGCAGGTCCTTAGATCAAGTAATAAGCTTAAAACCACCTCTTTTTTCTTCTCTGCAGTTGAAAGAGGTGCTAGTTTTTCTTTTTGTTTTTCATTTTTCCTCCCTAATTTTCTGAACCTTTGGGATTTGTAGTGGTTATTGTGTCTTATTTAGAAGTATGTTGTCACAGGTGGAGGCTATTAGGTCCTCCGTGGAAGCTTCTGATGATTCTTTGAGCAATGACAATATTGATGGAAGGAAACAAGTGGGCAAGGGGTTCAATACAACTGATTTGCATGTGTTGCTTGATAATGCCAATAACTACTCATCTTGCAAAAAGAAGTGTGGAATAGAGTCTGGGACTTGTGGATCCATGGATCAAACTGAGCACAGCTTTTCACTACAATATTCAAAACTAGGACTAACTAATTCTAGGCATAAGGGGCTGGCTCTTCCACTGCTAGACCTTCACAAAGATCATGATGCAGATAGTCTTCCTTCACCCACACGAGACCTTTCTGCACCTTTGCCTTTTGACAAGGGATTTATTTTGAGACCTGGTTTGCTGAAACCTGAGTGGCCCATTCCCAGACGAACACTTGACAGAGAAAATACTGTGATGCATCCTTATGAAACTGATGCTGTCAAAGCTGTTTCCAGTTATCAGCAGAAATTTGGTCGGAGTTCCTTTTTTATGAACGAGAAGCTTCCTAGTCCAACTCCTTCAGAAGAGGGTGATACTACTGGGGATGGTGAAATCAGTGGGGAGGTTTCCAGTTCTGTTATTCACAATGTTAATCCTGCTGTGAACAGCTCAATTTCGGTGCAGCCAGTGGTTTCTTCTGCTGCCAACATGGATGCTTTAGCTGGTCCAGAAGTTAGCAATCCTAGGATGGTTGGTCTTGCAAATAGTTTCAGAAATCCTTTGTTGAAATCCTCCTTAGCCAAAAGTAGGGACCCTAGGCTTCGTTTGGCCAATTCTGATGCGGCTGCCAGGAATCCCAACCAAAGCCTCTCCTCTGCGGGAAGTGATGAGTCTAAATCAGAGTCGCTTGGTATGGTGAGTTCACGGAAGCAGAAGACGGTTGAGGAGCCAGTTTTGGATGGTTCTGCACTGAAACGTCAAAGAATTGAGTTATCAGGCCCAAACGCAACCCTTCCACTCGTTAGTGCAACCTTGAACGCTCCAGTGACAAGTCCACCCACAACTCTGCCTGGTGGCAGTCCCAGTACATTGTCATTAACAAGTCAAAGTGAAATTTTGCCAGTGAAAAATTCCAACCCAACTGCTTCTCTTCATTCTCTATTAAGAGATATAGCTGTGAATCCATCTATATGGATGAATATACTCAAAATGGAACATCAAAAGTCTTTTGATGATATCAGAAGTGTGAACCAAATGTCAAACTCGAATTCCATATTGGGGGCAGTTCCATCAACAACTGGAGTTCTGCCTTTCTCCTCAATACTTGGGCAGATATCAGCAGCAGCACTTCAGACTCCTACCCAGGCAGTCTCTGCTGTAGGCACTCATGCATTTCTTATATTTTGTTAGCATTTACTTTTTACCAAAACACTTGTCTTTGATGCCTTTTTGGTGGATCTTGACATCTTGTTCATCTAATTTTTTGTGCCACGTTTATTGCTTTTTCCTTTCTTGTCTTGTTTTGGTTCAACTCATCCTTCTTTCCTGCAAAGCTCAACGGTAAGCAACTGACGCTTTCCAGGAGAGAATTGGAGAATCCTCTAACAGCAACCTTGACGTATGTTAAATTAAACCCAAATGTATAAATGAGCATCCTGTCCCATGTGTTATAATATTCTATAAACACAAAAGGTGGGCATGACATTTTGTTATTATTGTCAGTTTATTCTCTCTGTGTTGGGATTAGATGAAAGTTTCTATGTGTTGCTTTAGAATGGGATCACCCGGCTTCTCTATTATGAGTTAGTAATTTTATTTGTTGAAAAATTATGTAATTTTCAGGAGGAATCTGGAAAAGTTCGGATGAAACCACGTGATCCACGCCGTATTCTTCATAATACGGCACCTCAGAAGGTTGTGACTCCAGGGTCTGATCAAACCAAACTAAATGCACCATTGGAATCAGCAATGATGGGCAACTTGAGCACCCTAAGACAAGAAGATCAATTGGAGAAGAAATCAGTGTCTTCCAGTAGCGTTAAACCACCTGATATTACTATGCAATTCACTAGTAACTTGAGAAACATTGCTGATATCTTGTCTATATCTCAAGCTCCTATGCCTTCACCTGTACCTCCTCAGATTTCATCATCACAACCAGCACAGAGTCATCAAGCTGGAATGGAGTCTAAGGGAGTAGTGGCTGAGTCTGGCAGCCTAAGAAATGGAAGTGACTTAACTTCCGAAGCAGCTGTTGCTGGCCCTCCTCGACCACTGAATGCTAATGCATGGAGTGATGTTGAACATTTATTTGAGGGCTTTGATGACCAGCAAAAAGCTGCAATCCAGAGAGAGAGGGCTAGGAGGCTTGAAGAACAGAAGAAAATGTTTGCTGTTCGCAAGCTTTGCCTTGTCTTGGATCTGGATCATACTCTACTAAATTCAGCTAAGGCACGAGAGTGTTTTGCTCTTTAAATTAGTTTTAGTATAAAAAAGGATTTTGATCAACTTTCTGCTTATTTCCAGTTTGTTGAAGTTGATCCGTTGCATGATGAGATGCTGAAAAAGAAAGAGGAGCAGGATCGCGAGAAACCTCAAAGGCATCTATTTCGGTTTCCTCATATGGGAATGTGGACCAAATTGCGGCCTGGCATATGGAATTTCTTGGTGAAGGTGACCACATAGTGGCTTTCTTGCCTGTCTGATTCAAATCACACTAATACTCATTTCCTCTGAAGCTTCTTGATTTTCCTTTTTAGGCAAGTAAGCTCTACGAGCTGCATCTCTACACCATGGGAAACAAGTATTATGCCACTGAGATGGCAAAATTGCTTGATCCAAAAGGGGAATTGTTTTCTGGCCGAGTTATCTCGCGGGGTGATGATGGGGAACCATTTGATGGTGATGATAGAGTTCCCAAGAGTAAGGACTTGGAGGGGGTTTTGGGTATGGAGTCAGCTGTTGTAATTATAGATGATTCTGTACGAGTCTGGCCTCATAACAAACTAAACTTGATAGTTGTGGAACGGTAATGATTTGCCTTGCTCCTGATGAGTTCATGCTCATCAGTAGATTAGTTTTTTTTGTAGTACACCTTTCCTTGTTTCTTAAGTTGAAATCTTCTTTTTTCTCCTCAGGTATATTTATTTCCCCTGTAGTAGACGGCAATTTGGGCTGCCAGGTCCTTCCCTTCTTGAGATTGATCATGATGAGAGACCAGAAGATGGGACTTTGGCCTCTTCTTTGGCGGTGAGCTTTTATTTACCACATGATGCAACTTTCTTAATGATCCTTGGGCAAATACAACAATTACAATTGTCCAATTAAAACACAAGTAAACAAACAGTTGTTGGGTTATTGATTGTACCCATTACCAGCACATCAAATACATATATATATATATATATATATTTGGGGGTGGTGGGTGGGGTGGGGTGGGGTGGGGTGGGTTAATATTTTAATGTAAAGGAAAAATGGTATTCATGCCGGATATGATCTCCAATTTTTGATCAGTTTTTGTTCTCAAAGCAGGTTATTGAGAGAATACATCAAAACTTTTTTGCGCATCAGTCATTAGATGAAGCTGATGTTAGAAACATCTTAGCTTCTGAACAACAGAAGATTCTGGCTGGTTGCCGTATAGTTTTCAGCAGAGTATTTCCTGTTGGTGAAGCGAACCCTCACATGCATCCACTGTGGCAGACAGCTGAGCAATTTGGTGCTGTCTGCATTAATCAGATAGATGAGCAGGTTACACATGTAGTGGCTAATTCCCTTGGGACTGATAAGGTACTTTATAGGTAGCTTAATTGTTTGAATGCCTGCATCTAAGCTTAATAATTTCATACGTGGGTTGAATTCGATACGCCTATGTTATACCCTCCTGAGTTTGGGTCTGCTCTCCTCCTAAACAGGTGAATTGGGCCCTCTCCAGAGGAAGATTTGTTGTGCATCCTGGCTGGTAAGATTTAGCTCATTATTGTGATGCACATTTTCCTGATTATCATATGCATTGCTGTCAGATTGAGATTGGTTCTTACTAAATAACACATGCAGGGTGGAAGCATCAGCTTTGCTGTACCGAAGAGCTAATGAGCATGACTTTGCCATTAAACAATAATAAACTATCACCAATTCTTCTATCTGGTAAAAAGATTCCCCAACTATAAAATCTTCCATGTGCTTGAAGTTGGGGAAAGGGCACTATAACTTGGAATTGGTAAACCACTTTTTTGACAGAGGAAATTGCACAACTGCGTGACCCCTTCCAAGAACCCTTGCTGGACAGTGTGTTGTGAGTCGAGGGTGAATCTGAGGTTGTCTAAAGGCTTTGAGGCCTTATGAGTGTTGCGACCCTCTATAGGACTTGGAGATAATCGGCTGAGGATAGTGGCTAATTGATCCTTTGGACTTTGTTGGGCCTATGAGTTTTGATGCATTAACCTAATTAAAATTTCGGAATTGTTGCATATAGATTTGGAGGCCGGAAAACTGAAGACCCAAATCAGGTTATTGGCAGAGAATTTGATTAGAGCAATTGATTAAAAATTTCTGGTTGACCGTCCGGATAAAATGAGGAAAATGGAACAAGTTATATGCATGATTGTGAAGTCTTTTGAGTTCGATAGTTAAAACTATGAGAAGCCCCCAAGACGGAACGTGTTGTAGATCTTTCTTATAGGTTCTTAGGTAAGGAATACCTCGGTAGAGGATCTTTTTGTTCCATTATTCTGAGGAGTTTATTCATGGTGACTTGTGTGGCCCGGGGATGTGGCGGACCACGGACCTAAAAGTTTTGACTGATTCGAAATGGACCCTGCAAAATGAAAATATGACAGATATCCTTTGTTAAAACCAAATGCATGAGATAAATCTTTTGCTATTTTCTAACGGGTGAATCAAGAATGCTGCATTTTTTTTTTCCAAAGCGAAAGCATTTAAAAATTATGACTTGAGGCGCACATGAAGCGTCTAAAAACAAAAATTTACCAATAAAAATTTAACGCACGCTTCCTCAATTGTCTAGCTCATTCGCTTCTTCGCCTCATTAGATTCTAATTCCCTTTTCGAGGTTTGTCAGTCCTATCGAATTTCTTACCAAGTTGTAGAATTTTGATCTCATTAATTATAGAATTTAAGAAATATAATTATTAAGAAGTTTGGATTATATTTTTATTATTTTTTATTTTTGAAATTAGAAATTTCAAGAAAATTATGAAGGGTATATAAGATTCTATTTGAAGTAATATATTTTATTTTTTATTCACAATTTCAGACATATTCAAACTCAAATTCACACACATAAATGTGCGCACACACACGCACACAACACACACATATACTAACATGCACATGCACAAACACCCGTGCGCGTGCGCACACACACACTAGCACGTGCGCACATACACTCGCACATGCACACACACATGCACATGCAAACTCACACACATTTGATAACAAATGAATATGTAAGAAAATTTTATAAACAAGAATTTTGGTTGTATTTTCATTATTTAAAAAATATAATTAGTAAGAATCTTCAGTAATATTTTTATTATTTTTTATTTTTTAAATTAAAAATTCTAAGAAAATTGTAAAGGAATGTATATATGATTTTATTTGAAACAATATATTTTAGACAATTTTAAATACACCCACACCCTCACCCACATGCCCACACACACACACACACACATATACACACACCCACAGGCCCACACTCACACACACCCTCACACAAACACTCGCACTCACGCGCACACACACACACACACGCACACACATGCACACAAACATGGACACAAGTTCAATTACAAATAAATATGTAAGAAAATTTAATAAACAATATCTTTGGTTGTGATTCCATTATTTAACAAACATATATATTAAGGATTTTCAAATATATTTTCATTATTTTCTATTTTTTAGACTAGAAATTCCAAGAAAATTGTGAAGGGGTATATATATGATTTCATTTGAAGCAATATATTTTATTTTCTATTCATAAGTTTAGATACATCCACACATACACATGCCTACACTCACACACGCACACGCACATGCATAGATACACACACTCACACACAAAAACATGCACACACATGTTTAACAACAAATGAATATGTAGGAAAATTTAATAAACAAGGTCATTGGTAGTATTTTCAATATTTAAGAAATATATATTAACAATTTTTGGATATATTTTTATTATTTTTTATTTTTTAAACTAAAAATTTCAAGAAAATTACAAAGGGGCATATATATGATTTTATTTGAAGCAATATAATTTATTTTCGACTCACAATTTTAGACACACCAACACTCAAATCCACACATGCACACACACATACACATGCCCACACGCCCATACTCACACATGCACACACACATTCACACACACTTGCACACACGAAAACACATACACACGCACACACCCCCACAAACAAGCACACATACGTACAATAACAAATGAATATGTAAGAAAATTTAACAAACAAGATCTTTGGTTGTATTTTCATAATTTAAGAAATATATGTTAAGGAATTTCGGATATATTTGTATTATTTTCTATTTTTTAAACCTGAAATTCCAAGAAAATTATGAAGGGGGTATATATTTGATTTTATTTAAAGCAATATATTTTATTTTCTATTCACAATTTCAGACACACTCACACCCAAATCCATATAGGGACACATGCACACACACACACACACGCACGCAAAAACTCGCACATACACACACACATGTACCCGCACACATACACAAAAATGCATACACAAACACACACGCACACACACGTTCCATAACAAATGAATATGTAAGAAAATTTAATAAACAAAATCTTTGGTTGTATTTTAATTATTTAAGAAATATAATTAGTAAGGATCTTTAGTAATATTTTAATTATTTTTTATTTTTTAAACTAAAAATTTTAAGAAAATTGCGAAAGGGTATATATATGATTTTATTTGATGCAATATATTTTATTTTCTATTCATAATTTTAGACACACCCACACCTAAATCCATACACACACACACACACATACACACGCCCATACGCACGCATGCACGCATACACAAACAAAAGCACGCACACGTTCAACAACAAATGAATATTTAGGAAAATTTAATAAACACGGACATTGGTAGTATTTTCATTATTTAAGAAATATGTATATTAAGGATTTTCGTATATTTTTATTATTTTCTATTTTTAAACTAGAAATTCTAAGAAAATTGCGAAGGAGTATATATGTAATTTTATTTGAAGCAATATATTTTATTTTTTATTCACAATTTCAGACACACCCACACCCAAATCCACACAGGCACACACACACACACACACACACACACACTCGCACACATGCACACACATACACACACGCACACGCACAAACATGCACACACACACACACACACTCGCACACATGCACACGCACACACACATACACATGCACACGCACAAACATGCACACACGCACACGCACACACACACACTATCGCACACATGCACACACATACACATACACACATCACACACACACAAACATGTACACACAAACGCACACACTCACGTTCAATAACAAATGAATATGTAAGAAAATTTAATAAACAAGATCTTTGGTTATATTTTTATTATTTAAGAAATATATATTAAGAATTTTTGGATATATTTTTATTATTTTTTATTTTTTAAATTAGAAATTGCAAGAAAATTGCAAAGGAGTATATATATGATTTTATTTGAAGCAATATATTTTATTTTCTATTTGCAATTTCAGACACACCCACACCCAAATCCACACAGGCACACACATACACCCACACACTCATAGACACACACTCTCACATACACTCGCACACATGCAGTCTCGCGCACACACATTATACTCACACAGACACACGCAAACACACACGCATACACTCACGTTCAATAACAAATGAATATGTAAGAAAATTTAATAAACAAGATCTTTGGTTGTATTTTCATTATTTAAGAAATATATATTAAGGATTTTTAGATATATTTTCATTATTTTTTATTTTTTAAACTAAATTTTCAATTCACAATTTCAGACACATCCACACATAAATTTCAGACACATTTTATTTTCTATACACCCGCACTCCCGCACGCGCACACACACACACACACACACACACACACACACACACACACACACACTCTCGCACACATACTCACACACACACATGCACACACTCACGACCAATAACAAATGAAAAAGCAAGAAAATTTAATAAACAAAATATTTGGTTGTATTTTCATTACTTACGTCATATATATTAAGCATTTTCAGATATATTTTTATTATTTTCTATTTTTTGAACTAGAAATTTCAAGAAAATTTCCAAGGGGTATATATATGATTTTTTTTAAGCACAATATTTTATTTTCTATTAATAATTTCAGACACACTAACGCCTAAATCCACATAGGCACACACACAAACACACATACTCACACACACACGCACACACACACTCACACACATGCACAAACTCTCGTTCAATAACAAATGAATATGTAAGAAAATTGAACAAACATGATATTTGGTTGTATTTTTCATTATTTAAGAAAATTGCGAAGGGTGTATACATATGATTTTTTTTAAGCCACATATTTTATTTTCTATTCACAATTTCAGACACATCCACACCTAAATTTCAGATACATTTTTTATTTTCTATACACCCACACTCCCGCACGCGCACACACACACACACACACTTGCACACACAGGCGCACACACACACACATACACACATACGCAAACACACTCGCACACACATGCAAACACACACAAACCCACACTCACACACACACATGCACACACTCACATTCAATAAGAAAAGAATAAGCAAGAAAATTTAATAAACAAGTTATTTAGTTGTATTTTCATTATTTACGTCAAATATATTAAGAATTTTCAAATATATTTTTATTATTTTCAATTTTTTGAACTCGAAATTTCAATAAATTTGCCAAGTCGTATATATATGATTTTTTTAAGCAAAATATTTTATTTTCTATTCATAAATTCAGACACACCCACACGTAAATTTCAGACACATTTTATTTTCTATACACCCACACTCCTGCACGTGCGCACGCACACACACACACACGCACGCACACACACACACACACACGATCAATAACAAATGAATAAGCAATAAAATTTAATAAACAAAATATTTGGTTGTATTTTCATAACTTACGTCATATATATTAAGCATATTCGGATATATTTTTGTTATTTTCTATTTTTTGAACTAGAAATTTAAAGAAAATTTCCAAGGGGTACATAAATGAATTTTTTTGTAGCATAATATTTTATTTTCTATTAACAATTTCAGACACACCAACGCCTAAATCCACGCAGGCACACACACACATGCTGCACACATGAACACACACACACACACACACACACACTTACACACACGGACACACACTCACACACATGCACAAACTCTCGTTCAATAACAAATGAATATGAAGGAAAATTTAATAAACACACACACACACACACACACTCACGTTCAATAAGAAGTGAATAAGCAAAAAAATTTAACAAACAAGATATTTGGTTGTATTTTCATTATTTACGTCAAATATATTAAGGATTTTTTGATATATTTTTTCTATTTTCAATTTTTTAAACTCGAAATTTCAAGATATTTGCTAAGGGGTATATATATGATTTTTCTTTAAGCACAATATTTTATTTTCTATTAACAATTTCAGACACACCCACATGTAAATCCACACAGGCACACACACTTACACCCGCACACACATATGCGCACACACGTGCCCACACACAAAAACACACACCCACACACACACACTCACACACATGCACAAACTCACGTTCAATAACAAGTGAATAAGCAAGAAAATTTAATAAACAAGATATTTGGTTGTGTTTTCATTATTTAAGAAAATTGCAAAGGGGTAAATATGTGATTTTTTTAAGCCACATATTTTATTTTCTATTCATAATTTCATACATGCCCACAACTAAATTGCAGACAAATTTTATTCTCTACACACTCGTACCCCGCACGCACACACACACAAACATGCAAACACACACACACACACACACACACATACCCGCACTCACACACGAGCACACACACACACACACACACACACACACACGCACACACACATGCATGCACTCACGTTCAATAACAAATGAATAAGAAAGAGAATTTAATAAACAAGATATTTGGTTGTATTTTCATTATTTACGTCATATAAATTAACGATTTTTTGATATATTTTTATTATTTTCAATTTTTTGAAATAGAAATTTCAAGAAATTTGCCAAGGGGAATATATATGATTTTTTTTGAAGCAAAATATTTTATTTTCTATTCACAATTTCAGACACTCCCACACCTATGTCCACACAGAAACACGCATATACACCAGCACACACACACATACACGCACACACAAACAAGCACACACACACACACACACACACGCGCGCGCACACAAACAAGCACACACACATACACAAACTCACGTTCAATAATAAATGAATATGTAAGAAAATTTAAAAAACAAGATATGACATTGTATTTTCATTATTTAAGAAAATAGCGAAGTGGTATATATATGATTTTTTCAAGCCACATATTTTATTTTTTATTCACAATTTCAGACACACCCATACCTAAATTTCAGACACATTTTATTTTCTATACACCCACACTCCCGCACGCGTACACACACACACACACTCGCACACACGCACACAAACACACACACATGAGCAAATACACACACACACACACTCGCACACACATACCCACACTCATGCACACACGCACACACACACACACACTCACGTTCTATAACAAACGAATAAGCAAGAAAATTTAATAAACAAGATATTTGGGTGTATTTTCATTATTTACGTCATATATATTAAGGATTTTGAGATATATTTTTACTATTTTTAATTTTTTGAACTCGAAATTACATGAAAATTGCGAGGGGTATATATACGATTTTTTTTGTTGCAAAATATTTTATTTTCTACTGACAATTTCAGACACACCAACAACTAAATCCACACAGGCACACACACATACACCCGCACATACACACACGCTCACACACAAACACACACACACGCACACAGACTCAGACACAGACACACACACACACATGCTCAAACTCACGTTCAATAACAAATGAATATGTAAGAAAATTTAATAAACAAGATATTTGGTAGTATTTTCATTATTTAACAAAATTGCGAATACGTATATAAATGATTTTTTTAAGCCTCATATTTTATTTTCTATTCACTATTTCAGACACACCCACACCTAAATTTCAGACACATATTTTATTTTCTATACACCCACATTCCCGCACGCACATGCAGACATACACTCGCACACACACACACACACACACACATACACATACTCGCACACACACAAACACTCACGCAAACACACACATACCTACACTCACACTCACACACACACACACAAATACACACACTCACACAAACGCACAGACACACACACACACACTCACGTTCAGTAACAAGTGAATCAGCAAGAAAATTTAATAAACAAGATATTTGGTTGTATTTTCATTATTTACGTCAAGTATATTAATGATTTTTGGATATATTTTTACTATTTTCAACTTTTTGAACTCGAAATTTCAAGAAATTTGCCAAGGGGTATATAAATGAATTTTTTTGAAACAAAATATTTTATTTTCTATTCTCAATTTCAGACACACCCACACCTAAATTTCAAACACATATTTTATTTTCTATACACCCACACTCACGCACACACACACACACAGAAACATACACACACACACACATACATACACTCGCACACGCACAAACACACATGTAAACACACACATACACACTCACACATACACACACACTCACATTCAATAATAGTTGAATAAACAAGAAAATTTAATAAACAAGATATTCGGTTGTATTTTCATTATTTTCATCATATATATTAAGGATTTTTGATTATATTTTTACTATTTTCTATTTTTCGAACTAAAAATTTCAAGAAATTTTCCAAGGGGTATATATATGATTTTTTTTATGCAAAATATTTTATTTTCTATTCACAATTTCAGACACACCAACACCTAAATCCACACGGGCGCACAAACATACACCCGCACACACACAAACACACACAACACACATGCACAAATTCACGTTCAATAACAAATGAATATGTCAAAAATTTAATAAACAGGATATTTGGTTATATTTTAATTATTTAAGAAAATTGCGAACGGGTATATACATGATTTTTTTTAAGCCACCTATCCACCTATTTTATTTTCTATTCACAATTTCAGACACACCCACACCTAAATTTTAGACACATATTTTAATTTCTATACACCCATACTCCCGCACTCACACACACACACACACACACACACACACACTCGCACACACACAAAAACACACACGCAAACTCACACATACCTACACTCACACACACACGCAAACACACACACACACACACACTCATGTTCAATAAGAAGTGAATAAGCAAAAAACTTTAACAAACAAGATATTTGGTTGTATTTTCATTATTTATGTCAAATATATTAAGGATTTTCGGATATATTTTTTCTATTTTAAATTTTTTAAACTCGAAATTTCAATAAATTTGCCAAGGGGTATATATGATTTTTTTTAAGCAAAACATTTTATTTTCTATTAACAATTTCAGACACACCTGCACTTAAATCCACACAGGAACACACACTTACACCCACACGCACATATGCGCACACACGCGCACACACAGAAAAACACACACCCACCCACACACTCACACACACTCGCATGCATGCACAAACTCACGTTCAATAAAAAATGAATATATAAGAAAATTGAATAAACAAGATATTTGGTTGTGTTTTCACTATTTAAGAAAATTGCGATGGGTTACATATGTGAATTTTTTAAGCTACATATTTTATTTTCTATTCATAATTTCACACACCCGTACCTAAATTGTAGACAAATTTTATTTTCTACACACCCGCACTCTCGTACGCACACACACACGCAAACATGCAAACACACACACACACACACACACACACTCGCATACACACAAACACACACATACCCGCACTCACACCCGCGCACACACACACACACACACACACACACACACTCAAGCGCACACATGCACACACGCACGCTCAATAACAAATGAATAAGTAAGAAAATTTAATAAACAAGATATTTGGTTGTATTTTCATTATTTATGACATATATATTAAGGATTTTTAGATATATTTTTATTATTTTCAATTTGTTGAAATAGAAATTTCAAGAAATTTGCCAAGGGGTATATATATGATTTTTTTTTGAAGCAAAATATTTTATTTTCTATTCACAATTTCAGACACACCCACACCAAAGTCCACACAGGAACAGGCACATACACTCGCGCACACACACAGACGCGCACACACACAAGCACACATACACACAAACACTCACACACATACACAAACTCACGTTCAACAACAAGTGAATATGTAAGAAAATTTAATAAACAAGATATGTCGTTGTATTTTCATTATTTAAGAAAATCACGAAGGGGTATATAAATGATTTTTTTAAGCCACATATTTTATTTTCTATTCACAATTTCAGACACACCCACACCTAAATTTTAGACACATTCTATTCTGTACACACCAGCACTCCTGTACGCACACACACACACACTCGCACACACACAAACATACGCAAACACAAACATACCCACACTCACACACACGCGCACAAGCGAACACACAAACACACGCATGCAGACACAGACACACACACACACTAGTGTTAAACAACAAGTGAATTAGCAAGAAAATTTAATAAACAAGATATTTGGTTGTATTTTCATTATTTACATCACATATATTAAGGATTCTTGAATATATTTTTGTTATTTTCTATTTCTGGAACTAGAAATTTCAAGAAATTTGCCAAGGGATTTTTTTTTATGCAAACTATTTTATTTTCTATTCCCAATTTCAGACACAACCACACCTAAATCCACACAGGAACACACGTGCACTCGCACACACACACACACACACGCTTGCGCGCGCGCGCACACACACAAGCACACACACTCACTCTTACACACACACACACACACCAACTCCTAAATCCCCACAGGCACGTAAACATACACCCGCACACACATGCGCGCACCCACACAAACACACACACACACACACACTCACACACACACACATTCACACGCATGCACAAACCTACGTTCAATAACAGATGAATATGTAAGAAAATTAAATAAACAAGATATTTGGTTGTATTTTCATTATTTAAGAAAATTGATATATGATTTCTTTTGTAGCAAAATAATTTATTTTCTACTACCAATTTCCCACACACCAATGCCTAAATCTACACAGGCACACACACACACACACACCCGCACATACACACACGTGCAAACACATGCACACACACACATGCTCAAACTCACGTTCAATAACAAATGAATATGCAAGAAAATGTAATAAAGAAAATATTTGGTTGTGTTTTCATTATTTAAGAAAATTCTGAAGAGGTATATATATGATTTTTTTAAGCCACATATTTTATTTTCTATTCACAATTTTAGACACACCCACACCTAAATTTCAGACACATATTTTATTTTCTGTACACCCACACTCCCACACGTGCACACTCGCACACACACACACAAACACATACATACCCACACTCACACACACACACACACTCACGTTCTATAACAAACGAATAAGCAAGAAAATTTGATAAACAAGATATTTGGGTGTATTTTCATTATTTACGTCATATATATTAAGGATTTTTAGATATATTTTTATTATTTTCAATTTTTTGAACTCAAAATTTCAAGAAATTTGCCAAGGGGTATTTATATGATTTTTTTAAGAAAAATATTTTATTTTCTATTAACAATTTCAGACACACACACTTACACCCGCACACACATATGCGCACACACGCGCACACACACCAAAACACACACCCCCCCCACACACACACTTGCACGCATGCACAAACTCATGTTCAATACCAAATGAATATATAAGAAAATTTAATAAACAAGATATTTGGTTGTGTTTTCACTATTTAAGAAAATTGCGAAAGGGTACATATGTGATTTTTTTAAGCCACATATTTTATTTTCTATTCATAATTTCAGACACACCCACACAAAAACACGTAAACACATACACACATACTCGCATACACAAAAACACACACACATACCCGTACTCACACACGCGCGCGCGCACACACACACACACTCACGCACACACATGCACACACTCACTTTCAATAACAAATGAATAAGCAAAAAAATTTAATAAACAAGATATTTGGTTGTATTTTCATTATTTACGTCATATATATTAAGGATTTTTGGATATATTTTTATTATTTTCAATTTTTTAAATAGAAATTTCAAGAACTTTGCCAAGGGGTATATATATGATTTTTTTTGAAGCAAAATATTTTATTTTCTATTCACAATTTCAGACACATCCACACGTAAATCCATGCAAGCACACACACATACACACGCACGCACACACAGATGCACACTCACTCACACGCACACATACACACACTCTCACACACCAACACACATGCACAAACTCACGTTCAATAACAATTGAATATGTAAGAAAATTTAGTAAACAAGATATTTGGTTGTATTTTCATTAATTAAGAAAATTGCGATGGGATATATATGATTTTTTTTGAGCCACATATTTTATTTTCTATTCACAATTTCATACGCACCCACCCTTAAATTTCAGACACATATTTTATTTTCAATACGCCCACACTCCCGCACGCACACACACACACACTCAAACACACACATATCCACACTCACACGCACACGCGCGCACACATACACACACACACTCACGTTCAATAACATGTGAATAAGCAAGAAAATTTAAGAAACAAGATATTTGGTTGTACTTTCATTATTTACGTCATACATATTAAGGATTTTCGAATATATTTTTATTATTTTCAATTTTTTGAAGGAGAAATTTCAAGAAAATTTCCAAGGGGTATAAATATGATTTTTTTTGAAGAAAAATATTTTATATTATATTCACAATTCAAGACACACCAAGGCCTAAATACACACAAGCACACACACATACACTCGCACACAGACACACACACACATGCGCAAACTCACGTTCAATAAAAAATAAATATGTAAGAAAATTTTATAAACAAGATATTTGGTTGTATTTTCATTATTTAAGAAAATTGCGAAGGGGAATATATATGATTTTTTTTGAGCCACATATTTTATTTTCTATTTAAAATTTCATACGCACCTACCCCTAAATTTCAGACACATTTTATTTTCAATACACTCACACTCACGCACGCGCACGCACACACACATACACATGCACACACACACACACACACATATACACACACTCGCACACGCACAAACACACACGCGAACACACACATATCCACACTCACACACACACACACACACTAACATATGAATAAGCAAGAAAATTAAAGAAACAAGATATTTGGTTGTATTTTCATTATTTCTTTTGAAGCAAAATATTTTAATTTCTATTTACAATTTCAGACACGCCAATGCCTAAATCCACACAGGTGCACATATATACACTCGCACACACACGCACGTGCGCACAAACACTCACACACACATGCACAAACTCACGTTCAATAACAAATGAATATTTAAGAAAAATTAATAAACAAGATATTTGGTTCTATTTTCATTATTTAAGAAAATTGCGAAGGGGTATATATATGATTTTTTTTAGCCACATAATTTACTTTCAATTCCCAATTTCTTATGCATCCACCCCTAAATTTCAGACACATATTTTCTTTTCAATACACCCACACTCCCACACGCACACACACTCACACAAACTCCTGTTCAATAACATGTGAATAAGCAAGAAAATTTAAGAAACAAGATATTTGGTTGTATTTTCATTACTTACGTCATATATATTTAGGATTTTCGAATATATTTTTATTATTTTCTATTTTTTGAACTAGAAATTTCAAGAAATTTTCCAAGGGGTATATATATGATTTTTTTTGAAGCAAAATATTTTATTTTCTCTTCACAATTTCAGACACACCAACGCCTAAATCCACACAGGCACACACACATACACTCGCACGCACATACACACACCCGCGCACATACACAAACACACACACTCACACACATGCACAAAATCACGTTCAATAACAAATAAATAAGTAAGAAAATTAAATAAACAAGATATTTGGTTGTATTTTTATTATTTAAGAAAAAATTGCGAAGGGGTATATATATGATTATTTTTTAGCCACATTTTATTTTGTATTCACAATTTCAGATACACCTACACCTAAATTTCAGACACAGATTTTATTTTCTATACACAAAAATTCCGGCACGCACACACATACACACGCAAACATACACACACATGCACAATCACAAACACACACACAAACACTTACGCAAACACATACAAACCCACACGCACACACACACACACACACGCACACACACCCTCACACACGCACACACACACACACACCCACTCGCACACACATAAACACACACACACACACACACACACTCAAATTCATACATACACACACACACACCCTCACAAAAACACACACACTCATGTTCAATAACAAGTGAATAAGCAAGAAAATTTAATAATCAAGATATTTGGTTGTATTTTCATTATTTACGTCATATATATTAAGGATTTTCGAATATATTTTTTTACTTCCTATGTTTTGAACTAGAAATTTGAAGAGATTGCCAAGGGGTATATATATGATTTTTTTACAAGCAAAACATTTTATTTTCTATTCACAATTTCAGACACACCAACGCCTGAACCCACATAGGCAGACACACAAACACCCGCACATACAGAAACACACACGTAAACACACACATACCCATACTCACACACACACACACACATGCACACACTCATGTTCAATAACAAACGAATAAGCAAGAAAATTTAATAAACAAGATATTTGGTTGTATTTCCATTATTTACGTCATATATATTAAGAATTTTCGTATATATTTTTACTATTTTCAATTTTTTGAACTTGAAATTTCAAGAAATTTGCCAAGGGGCATATATATGATTTTTTTTGAATCAAAATATTTTATTTTCTATTCACAATTTCAGACACACCTGCATCTAAATCCACGCAAGCACACACACAAGCACGTGCACGCACACACATGCACACACACACACACACACTCATACACACACTCTCACACACTCACACATATGCACAAACTCACGTTCAATAACAAACGAATACGTAAGAAAATTTAATAAACAAGATATTTGATTGTATTTTCATTATTTAAGAGAATTGCGAAGGGTATATATATGATTTTTTTTGAGCCACATATTTTATTTTCTATTCACAATTTCATACGCACCCACCCCTAAATTTCAGACACATATTTTATTTTGAATACACCCACACACTCCCGCACGCACACACACAAACACACACATACACACATGCACACACACACACACACACAGTCACGTTCAATAACAAGTGAATAAGCAAGAAAATTTAATAAACCAGATCTTCAGTTGTATTTTCATTATTTACGCCATATATATTAAGGATTTTCGAATATATTTTTAATATTTTCTATTTTTTGAACTAGAAATTTCAGGAAATTTTCCAAAAGGTATATATAGGATTTTTTTTGAAGCAAAATATTTTATTTTCTATTCACAATTTCAGACACACCAACGCCTAAATCCACACAGGCACACACACATACACTCGCACGCACACACACACACACACCAGCGCACACACACACACACACACACTCACACACACATGCACACACACACACACACTCACACACATGTACAAACTCATGTTCAATAACAAATGAATATGTACGAGAATTTAATAAACAAGATATTTGGTTGTATTTTCATTATTTAAAAAAAATTGCAAAGGGTATATATATGATTTTTTTTGAGCCACATATTTTATTTTCTATTCACAATTTCTTACGCACCCACCCCTAAATTTCAGACACATATTTTATTTTCAATACATCCACACTCCCGCACGCACACACATACACACACACAAACACAAACACAAACACACACACACACAAACACACATGCAAACACACACATATCCATACCCACCCACCCACACACACACACTCACACACACTCGCGTTTAATAACATGTGAATAAGCAAGAAAATTTAAGTAACAAGATATTTGGTTGTATTTTCATTATTCACGTCATATATACTAAGGATTTCGAATATATTTTTATTATTTTCTATTTTTTGAAGTAGAAATTTCAAGAAATTTTCCAAGGGGTATATATATGAATTTTTTTAAGCAAAATATTTTATTTTCTATTCACAATTTCAGACACACCAGTACGTAAATCCATGCAGGCACACACACATACACCCACACACACAAACACACACGCACACACACACACACACACTCACACACACTCAGACACATGCACAAACTCACGTTCAATAACAAATGAATATGTAAGAAAATTCAATAAACAAAATATTTGGTTGTATTTTCATTATTTAAGAAAATTCCGAAGGGGTATATATGTGATTTTTTTTGAGCTACATATTTTATTTTCTATTCACAATTTCACATGTACCCAACCCTAAATTCCAGATAGATTTTATTTTCAATACACCCACACTCCTGCACGCACACACACACAAACACAGACACACACAAACACACACACTTGCACACACACAAACACACACGCAAACACACACATATCCACACACACACACACACGCGCGTGCACACACACTCACACATATGCACAAACTCACGTTTAATAACAAATGAATATTTAACAAAATTTAATAAAAAAGATATTTGGTTGTATCTTCATTATTTAAGAAAATGGCGAAGAGGTATATATATGATTTTTTTAGCCATATATTTTATTTTCTATTCAGAATTTCATACGCACTTACCCCTAAATTTCAGACACATATTTTATTTTAAATACACCCACCCACACACACAAAAACACACACACACACACATACACATATACACATAGGCACACACGCACACATGCACACACTCGCACACACAAATAAATACGCAAACACACACATACCCACACTCACACACACACACATGCACACACTGACGTTCAATAACAAATGAAGAAGCAAGAAAATTTAATAAACAAGATATTTGGCTGTATTTCCATTATTTACGTCACATATATTAAGAATTTTTGTATATATTTTTACTATTTTCAATTTATTGAACTTGAAATTTGAAGAAATTTGCCAAGGGGTGTATATATGATTTTTTTTGTAGCAAAATATTTTCTTCTCTATTCATAATTTCAGACACACCCGAAAGTAAATCCGCGCAGGAACACACGCATACACCTGCACAGACAAACACCACACGCACACACACACACACTCACGCACACACACACACACACACACACATACACTCACACACATGCACAAACTCACGTTCAATAACAAATGAATATGTAAGAAAATTTAATAAACAAGATATTTTGTTGTTATTTTATTGTTTAAGAAAATTGCGAAGGGGTATATATATGATCTTTTTTTAGCCACATATTTTATTTCTATTCATAATTTCAGACACACCCACACTTAAATTTCAGACATGTATTTTATTTTCTATAGACCCACACTCTTGCACACACACACACGCACACAAACATACACACACATACCCATATTCACACATGCACACACGTATACACACACTCGCACACACACAAACACATATGCAAACACACCCATATCCACACACACACACACACACACACACACACAGAGTCACGTTCAATAACAAGTGAATAAGAAATTTTTTTTAATAAACCAGGTATTTGGTTGTATTTTCAGTATTTACACCCTATATATTAAGGATTTTCGAATATATTTTTAATATTTTCTATTTTTTGAACTAGAAATTTCAAGAAATTTTCCAAATGGTATATATATGATTTTTTTTGAAGCAAAATATTATATTTTCTATTCACAATTTCAGACACACCAATGCGTAAATCCACATAGGCACGCACACATAGACTCACACACACACACCCACACACACGCGCGCACAGTCGCAAACACACACACAAACACACACATGCACACACACACACACACACACACACTCACACACATGTACAAACTCACGTTCAATAACAAATGAATACGTAAGAAAATTTAATAAACAAGATATTTGGTTGTATTTTCATTATTTAAAAAAATTGCGAAGGGTATATATATGATTTTTTTTTAGCCATATATTTTAGTTTCTATTAAAAATTTCATACGCACCCACCCCCAAATTTCAGACACATATTTTATTTTCAATACACCCACACTCCCGCACGCACACACACACACAAACACACATGCAAACACACACATATCCACGCCCACCCACCCACACACACACACACGCACTCACGTTCAATAACATGTGAAGAAGAAAGAAAATTTAAGAAACAAGATATTTGGTTGTATTTTCATTATTTGAAGTAGAAATTTCAGGAAATTTTCCAAGGGGTATATATATGAATTTTTTTAAGCAAAAATATTTTATTTTCTATTCATAATTTCGACGCACCCGTACGTAAGTCCACGCAGGCACACACACATACGCCCACACACACAAACACACACACTCTCACACACACGCACATGCATGCACAAACTCACGTTCAATAACAAATGAATATGTAATAAAATTTAATAAACAAGATATTTTGTTGTATCTTCATTATTTAAGAAAATTACGAAGGGGTATATATATGATTTTCTTTTAGCCACATATTTTATTTTCTATTCACAATTTCATACGCACCCACCCCTAAATTTCAAACACATATTTTATTTTAAATACACCCACAAACACACACACACACACACATGCACATATACACACAGGCACACACGCACACAACCGTATACACACACTCGCACACACACAAACAAATACGCAAACACACACATACCAACACGTACACACACACACATGCACACACTCACGTTCAATAACAAACGAATAAGCAAGAAAATTTAATAAACAAGATATTTGGCTGTATTTCCCTTATTTAAGTCATATATATTAAGAATTTTCGTATATATTTTTACTATTTTTAATTTTTTGAACTTGAAATTTAAAGAAATTTGCCAAGTGTTGTATATATGATTTTTTTGTAGCAAAATATTTTATTTTCTATTCATAATTTCAGACACACCCACACGTAAATCCACGCAAGCAAACACACATACACGCGCACGCACACACACATGCACACACACAGATTCACACACATACTCTCACACACTCACACACAAGCACAAACTCATGTTCAATACAAAATAAATATGTAAGAAAATTTAATAAACAAGATATTTGGTTGTATTTTCATTATTTAAGAAAATTGCGAAGGCGTATATGTATGATTTTTTTTGGGCCACATATTTTATTTTCTATTCACAATTTCATACACACACATCCTTAAATTTCAGACACAAATTTTATTTCCAATACACCCACACCCCCGCACACAAACACACACACACACACACATTCGCCCGCACACAAACACACACACGCCCCCCCCCCACACGCACACACTTACGTTCAATAACATGTGAATAAGCAAGAAAATTTAAGAAACAAGATATTTGTTTGTATTTTCATTATTTACGTCATATATATTAAAGATTTTCGAATATATTTTTATTATATTCTATTTTTTGAAGTAGAAATTTCAAGAAATTTTCCAAGGGGCATATATATGATTTTTTTTGAAGCAAAATATTTTATTTTCTGTTAACAATTTCAGACACACCCGTAAGTAAATCCACGCAGGAACACACGCATACACCAAACACACACACTCACACACATGCACAAACTCACGTTCAATAACAAATGAATACGTAAGAAAATTTAATAAACAAGAAATTTTATTGTTTTTTTATTACTGAAGAAAATTGCGAAGGTGTATATATATGATATGTTTTTAGCCACATATTTTATTTTCTATTCATAATTTCAGACACACCCACTCTTAAATTTCAGAAACATATTTTATTTTCTATACACCAACAATCTCGCACACACACACACACACACACGCACACAAACATACACACACATTCCCATATACACACATGCACAGACACATATACACACACTCGCACACACACAAACACATATGCAAACACACCCATACCCCCCCCCCCCCCCACACACACACGCACAGACACACACACAATCACGTTCAATAACAAGTGAATAAGCAACAAAATTTAATAAACCCGATCATCAGTTGTATTTTCATTATTTACGCCATATATATTAAGGATTTTCGATTATATTTTCGATATTTTCTATTTTTTGAATTAGAAATTTCAAGAAAATTTCCAAAGGGTATATATATTATTTTTTTTGAATCAAAATATTTTATTTTCTATTCACAATTTCAGACACACCAAGGCCTAAATCCGCAAAGGCACACACACATACACTCGCACGCACACACACACACCTGCGCACACACACAAACACACACACTCACACACACAAACACACACATGCACACAGACACACACACTCACACACATGTACAAACTCACGTTCAATAACAAATGAATATGTAAGAAAATTTAATAAACAAGATATTTGGTTGAATTTTCATTATTTAAAAAAAATGCGAATGGGTATATATATGACTTTTTTTAGCCACATATTTTATTTTCTATTCACAATTTCATACAAACCCACCCCTAAATTTCAGACACATTTTATTTTCAATACACCCACACTCCCGCACGCACATACACACACATGCACACACACACACAAACACACATATCCACACCCACCCACCCAGACACACACACTCACACACACTCACGTTCAATAACATGTGAATAAGCAAGAAAATTGAACAAACAAGATATTTGGTTTTATTTTCATTATTTATGTCATATATACTAAGGATTTTCGAATATATTTTTATTATTTTCTATTTTTTGAAGTCGAAATTTCAAGAAATTTTCCAAGGGGTATATATTTGAGTTTCTTTAAGCAAAATATTTTACTTTCTATTCACAATTTCAGACACACCCGTACGTTAATCCATGCAGGCACACACACATACACCCCCACACACAAACACACACACTTTCTCACACACACGCACACACACACACACACACTCGCACACTCAGACACATGCACAAACTCACGTTCAACAACAAATGAATATGTAAGAAAATTTAATAAACAAGATATTTGGTTGTATTTTCATTATTTAAGAAAATTCCGAAGGGGTATATATGTGATTTTTTTTGAGCTACATATTTTATTTTCTATTCACAATTTCATATGCACCCAACCCTAAATTTCAGATACATTTTATTTTCAGTACACCCACACTCCCGCACGCACACACGCACACACACACACACACACAAACACACATATCCACACACAGACACACACGCACACTCTCACACACACACACTCACACACATGCACAAACTCACGTTCAAGAACAAATGAATATATAATAAAATTTAATAAACGAGATATTTGGTTGTATCTTCATTATTTAAGAAAATTGCGAAAGGGTATATATATGATTTTTTTTAGCCACATATTTTATTTTCTATTCACAAATTCATACGCACCCACCCCAAAATTTCAGACATATATTTTATTTTAAATACACCTGCACCCACACACACACACAAACACACACACGCACACACATGCACACATGCACACAGCCATATACACACACTCGCACACATAAATTAATAAGCAAACACACATACCCACACTCACACATACACACACACACACACATGCACACACTCACGTTCAATAACAAACGAATAAGCAAGAAAATTTAATAAACAAGATATTTGGCTGTATTTCCATTATTTGTCATATATATTAAGAATTTTCGTATATATTTTTACTATTTTCAATTTTTGGAACTTGAAATTTCAGGAAATTTGCCAAGGGGTGTATATATGATTTTTTTGTAGCAAAATATTTTATTTTCTACTCATAATTTCAGACACACCCACATGTAAATCCACGCAAGCACAAACACACACACACACACACACGCATGCACACACACATGCACACACACAGACTCACACACAAGCACAAACTCATGTTCAATACCAAATAAATATGTAAGAAAATTTAATAAACAAGATATTTGGTTGTATTTTCATTATTTAAGAAAATTGCAAAGGGGTATATATATGATTTTTTTTGAAACACATTTTATTTTCTATTCCCAATTTCATACGCACCCACTAGTAAATTTCAGACACATATTTTATTTTAAATACACCCCCCCCCCACACACACACGCACACACACACACATGCACACACACACACACACACACACACACACACAGTCACGTTCAATAACAAGTGAATAACCAACAAAATTTAATAAACCAGATCTTCAATTGTATTTTCATTATTTACGCAATATATATTAAGGATTTTTGAATATATTTTTAATATTTTCTATTTTTTGAACTAGAAATTGCAAGAAATTTTCAAAAGGGTATATCAATATTATTTTTTTGAAGCAAAATATTTTATTTTCTATTCACAGTTTCAGACCCACCAAAGCCTAAATCCACACAGGCACACACACTTACACTCGCATGCTCACACACACACACACACACTCACACACACAAACACACACACACACACATACACCCCCACACACAAACACACACACTTTGTCACACACACGCAGACACACACACACGCGCACACACACACACACTCGCACACTCAGACACATGCACAAACTCACGTTCAACAACAAATGAAT